>JARWLC010000007.1:112214888-113552388 GCA_033318265.1 Phyllotis vaccarum | reverse complement strand
TGTCTGAAAATGCTGCCACCCTTATTCTTGAAGGATGAAATTATAGAATAAGTTACCTGTTTATATTTTCATAACCTTCTATATACATGAGAGTTTGCTTTTTCTCCCCCTCTTTACCAGAATTTGTCCTTCTTGGAAACAGCCATTCTAGCTGCATGAACTGGTGTCTCACTGAGGCTTCATTACATTTCTTTTTATTACTGCATTCTAAAAGTTAATTTTATGTTGTGATTTTTTTTTTTTTTAGCAAATGAATAGCTTGATCTTTGTTTTCTTGGAAGTTAACTTTTGTCTATGTTTGCTTTTAATTTCTGTGTATTTGGGGTCTTAGCCAAACACTATTTGCTTATTGTGATGAAATGGTGTATTTATCCTGTGGTTTCTTCTTATACTTTCAGATTCATGTCTTATATCTAGGTATGTGATCCATTTTGAGTAACTTTTATAAGATAAGTTATAAGCACCAAGTTTCACTCTTGTGCATGTGAGTGTCCAGTCTTCTCAGCACCATTTATGGAAGAGGCTGTCCTTCTTCTATACGTGTTGTTGGTAAATTAGTCAAGACTATACTGACTAGCAGTATAGCTCTTCTGATTGCTCTATTGGTCTGCACATGTTTTTAATACTACATTGGTTGTGTTACTGTTGTTCTTATGTATGGTGGCAATTTTTCAAGAACCTTATGCATGCTAGCTTTGTGCTCTACCCCAAACTACATTGTAGCCCACCATACTGTTTTGATTACTATAGTTTTATAGTGTATTTTTATGTTGGATAGTTTAACACCTTCAATTTTATTTTTTTGTCCTCCTGAGATTCTTTTGGTGAGTTGGTTTGTGTGATTTCTTATAAAATTTGGGGTTGCCTGTTCTAGTTCTGTAAAATCTATTATTGGTATTTTAATGTGAGTCATGTTGACCTTTGAGTTATTTTGGGTATGGACACTCAAACAACATAAATTCTTCTAATGCATGATCACGGGAGGTCTTTATTTTAAAATATATTAATTAATTAATCTGTCTGTGTGCCTGTGTGAGCTTATGTGCACCATGTGCTGGTCCCCTTGGTGGTGAGAGAGTGCTGGATCCCCTGATATAGAGTTACTGATAGATGTAAGACTCACATAGAAGCCGAAAATCAAACCTGGGTCTCCGACAAAAGCAATGGGTGCTCTTAACTTTTAAGATACCTCTTCAGCTCCTCTTCTTCTTGTATCTTCCTCCATACTTCCAACATCTTGGGATTTTCATTACAGATATTTCACTTTATTGGTTAAACTTATTTCTATGTTTTACATCTGTTGGGAATGGAATTGCTTTCATGATTTCTTTCTTCTCAAGTTTATCATTGCTATATAAAAACTCTTTAGCAAGTTTTTTTTATTTTTAACATCTTTATATTTTACTCACCAGCTTTCATAGTCTTTTATTGGCATCTCTAGATTCTTCTCTCTACACAAAATCAGATCCTCCACAAACATGGATAATTTGACTTCATCCCTTTCTATTTGGATGCTTTATTTCTTCCCCATTCTTAATGGTTCTAGCTAAGCCTTCTAATAATGTGTTGAATAGACACGTTTGCCTTGTTTCAGAAACTAGAAGCTTTTTCCTGTCCTGTGTATTATTGGCTGTCTGTTTGTCAAATATTCCCTTGATGTATCTTCCTTCTGCATTGTTGTGAAGCAATTTCCTTTAAACAAAAGTCTTCAGTCTTAAAAAGAAAGTTGTTAAGACAGAGAATATAATAAGGAAGAGAAACAGTAGGATATTTTGGGATAGGAGGTTTACAAGGAAGTGAAACAAAGGTATGTTGTTAGGAGACATGAAATACTACATCCTGCAGGGAAGCCCATTAAGCCCACAGGAAATAAAAGACTCTGAATAGCCCCAGGAAGTCCCTGAAACTGAACAAGAGTATATAACAGTAAAGACAGCTATTTGTTTTTATTTTGATTTGATCCTGCTTTTCCAGATCTTCAAAATATATTGATAAACTGTTCATGAAGTGCATGCCTGTAATCTCAGCAATTTGGAGGAAAAGGCAGGAGAACTGGAAGTGCCATTCTTGACTGCATAGCAAGCTCAAAGCTAGCAATGGCTACGTGATACTGCCTAAAACATGTGTTGTTAGGTTGCATATTTGAAATCTTTCTGTATTTTTTATGTAAGCAACTATTACTATAAATTTTTCTTCAGTACTGATTTTATAGTATCCCATGGGCTTTGTTCCCATTTTTAATTTGCTTCAACAATCATGTAATTTTTCTTTTGATTTATTCTATGACCTATAACTTGCTTAGCAGCATGTTGTCAAGTCTTCATATTTCTTCTGAAATGCTCTCTATTTATTTTCTTTTGTAAATTTCTGGTTTTAATCCATATGCTCAGAAAAGAGACTTGATGACTTTGATTTCTCTGAATTTTCTGAGACTTATTTGCTGCTTAATCTGTGGTTTACTCCAAAGAAAGTTTCATGTAGTAATCAAAATTCACTCTTCAGCTTCCGGAAGGACTATTAGTAAGTTTCTGTTCATCCTCTTTTGTCTATAGTGCAGTTGAATTCTGTTGTGTCATTATTAATTGGAGGACAGTCTGGATGATCTGTCCATATGAAAGTAGTGTGTACAGTTCTACGCTTTATTACATTTGATTTCTTCTCTCCTGTCTTTCAGTGATATGGACACAATGTCAGAATGTAGCCCAGGCTGGCCATGAACGTCTGTTCTTTGTACTTAAGCCCCCTAAGCACGGCTTTCTTTTTCCTTAGATTTGCTAATATCTGTTTCACAAAATTGACTATTCAGCTTCTCTGGTCTCCTAATGGAATTGATCTCTTGACCATTGCTTAGCGACTTTGTCACATCTCACAGTTTTGTTTTGTTTTGTTTTTTTTTTAAATCTTTAAGTCTATTTTGTCAGATAGAAGTATTAGCTGTCTTTTGATTTGCAGGGATTGTCTACTTATGTCCTTTCTATTGTATGTCCTTACTGATAAGAAGCTCTTTTCAGGACACAGTCCACTTTAGTTTCTAAACAGGCAGCTTGTATCTTTTAATTAGAAAATTTAGTCCATTTGCATTCAAGAATGCTACTGATAAGTTAGGACTTACTCTTGTGATTTTTTCCCATTTAATGTATTTTACCATTTCTAGTCTTGATAATATTTTTAATAAAATACATGTTTACTGTCTCTCCTGAATGTCCATTTCTTTGACCATAAAATTTTGTTCCTGTTTCCCTGTCACATTCTCTCCAGTACAAGCAGCTTGCTGTGGGAGTTCTGTGTGGCTGGGGCTGTAGGAATATTCCTGTACTAAGGATTATGCACACGAATCCTGTGATTTATCTGGACTTACTCCAGTTTTCAAATTAATTCCTCAGTTCTGAGTAACTCTAGCTATGTGGGTACGCTATGGTTCTAGCCACATGCTACATAAGCCTGGATTTCCAGTTCTCATATATTCTCATTGACAGTTCCAAGTGGATTTTTCACTTCCTCATTGCTCACCTCCCCTTCATCTCATACAGTGTGGACTCCTGGGCTCACCAGTGTGGGAATTAGGACTACAGGGCCTCAGTTTCCCTGGGAAGCCCTTTAGCTCTTATATCATTTACCTCTCTGATTCAAAAAAAATCAAGGAATTTTCCCATCCTTTGGATCACCTGGCATAGCCATATCATGAACTCGGCTCGGTACTTTTTTTTGTCATTTCTTTGTTTCATGAGAAAGAAATATTTATATGTCTAACAAAAAAGAGAATTTCTTATCACATCTGATGAAAAGTCTGAGTCAAGCTCATTATTTTTTCTGACATTGTACTCATCAAAGTTCAGACATCATGGACAATCTCTCTTTTTTATAGAGTTCTTGTCTTATTAAAATGAAGTCACATATTCCACAATTGCTTTTCCATTATAAAATATTTCACAAATATATTATAAAATTAAGTGATGTACCAGAAAGTTCAGACCCTTTGGATAATAGTCACAAAAATCCTGCGCTTACATATTCTTAACTTACTGCTTAGCCTTCATGTGGATTTGCAAATGTGGACGAAAGAAAAGAACAGCTTGATAAAAGTAGATGTAGAAAACTGCCTGTAAATGATTCTTTCATAAAGCATTTGCATGGTTAGGATTGATATTGTAGTAATACCAATAGAAAATATTATTTATTTAGCTTATTTGAGAAAAAAAATCTATGAATAAACTCAGGAAGAAATGATAGAAAATAACTGGAGTAATGGAGAGTTTTGACTGGGGAGGTGAGTCTGACATGTGTGCAGCTGTGGAAACTATGAGAAAAATTCCAGCTGTGGCCGATTATCAGAAGGCCATCTCCCTGCTGCGAAGCCATTGGGGACAGTAGAGCTCCTCAATCCGAAGGTTTGTCCTCCTGTCTGTAATCACCTCAGTGACATATATTGCCTTGAAAACTGAGAGATTGGCACAGGCAGGGTGGAAGTGTAACATGGATGCCTGGTCTTCACATTCCCTGAAGAAACAAGCAGACAAAATTATAGTTAGGAGAATATGGGGCATCTTGTTGAACTGACTGAGGAAAGAGATATTTTGCTATGAGCCAGTATTATTAGATTTTATATTTATAATATTTATAATTTGTTTATGAAGCTATTTTATTCTTGAGGGAAACTGTTCATTTATGGTAGTGATTTTATTTTTATGTTTTATTGATCAAGTCAATATCAGTGTGCTGAACACTTTATAAACAATCTTTCTGGTCTCATTTTCAAATGGACTAAAGCTACACACCCTGTGGTGATAATATGAGTTCCATTGGCCTTAGACTATGACATTGGGACCCAGGTGCCGAGGGCTCAGGTGATTTGGTTAAGGAGCTATCCCATGAGGAGTGAAGTCATACCGTGGACTTTTGTCCTCACCACGGTTCTTTTTGGTGCAAACTTTTACCACATTGACTGTTAATTTCTGTTTCTCATACAGATCGGCTGTAAAATGTAAAAGCGAGACAAAAATTAATGATAAAACGGTTACTTTCATGCCTTCCAGAATCTACCAAACCTTTAATAATCTATGTTTCTTAGATGATGGCATCTATTTTTCTTACCTGCTTCATCTCTCAGTTCACAACAGTCTACACTCAGTTAGCTGCTGCTCTCATTAGCCGCTTCCGTAGAATAAGGATATTGGAAGTTTCCTGAAGACTCCCCTTTCCATGATCCACGATTATAAACTAAATTCTAATGCAGAGTTTAACTTGCTGCTGGGTGACTCACTGGCCATCTGGCCCTGGGCAGGGAACTTGGACTTCTTTTTTCTCTTTGGTGGCTCGTAAAGAATCCCCTTTATTTGGTCCACTTCCTATCCCAATTGACGTTTTCTTTTTCCATTTAAGAAGAATCTTACAGTAGAAATAATGTCTCTGAAGTTTTAAGAGAGCTTGCTGCTCTTTCAGAGGACCAGAATTTGGTACCCAGCATCCAGGTCAGATGTCTCAACTCCCTGTAATGCCTGCTTCAGGGGATTTGATACCCTCTTCTGGCCTCCACATGTGGCATAGACACACAGAGACACATAATGAAACATAAAATAAAATCTTAATAAAAGAGAAGACCCTTTCTTTGCCGTCACAATTATTTCTTGCTTCCTTTAGCACTTATTTGAATGAGGCAAAGAGAAGTACCTCTTAGGACTTAAACTTGTTTTATCTAGACTTTTGAAAGCAACTGAGCTCTGGATATGTCCTGTGATGAACGCGAACATAATTCTAAAATCATCTACCTCTGTCTCTCTTTTCCTTACCCTTGTTCCTTCATCCTTTTAAGAAGTAAAGCATGCTCAGGCTGACCTAGATGTTTTTTTGCAGAAATCGATGCAAGTTGTCTCTGAGAAATAGTATTTCCACGTTCCCACTTTCTGGAAGAGAAGCAAGGTTTAATGTTGTCCTTGGGCGAATTGTTCTTCCGGGGTCCTAGATTTTAGAGCCAGTGAAAATCCACATGACCGTGGTGTTTATGTGCGTTGCTTAATCCAAGTTTTAATTCTAGAAATAGAGCCATTTACCATTCAGTCCAGTTCATCAAGAAACATCACCACCACACTTGCTCTGTCTTTCCAAAGCCTATCTGTTAATGAATCACAGTCTTTCCCTCTGGTCTGAAAGAGTAAACACTGTCAGCCTCACCCCACTCCCAGAAGATCTGGAAGTCCTCTGACTCATCAGAGGGCCACGATTTACTGCTGGGAAGCATCTCCTGGGACATTCATAGGAGGCTTGTCAACAAGGATCACACTTCTCAGATGCTGCTTCTGAAGAGCTTGGGTCAAGGCTGGTGGTGTTTGTACTGTGCAGCCATGCTGGAAGACCACGCCAGGCTTGTCCTTTCAAAGCACGCCCCTGGGCCTTGACACTTGAGGCAGAAGTACTTTCCCTTAGCTCCAGTTGTTGGGAAGAAACAGACAAAAGTAAACACAGCAATTGAATACACTTTACTCTAAGCCCTTTAGTGAGAAGACAAAGTGAGCCGTGGTGCCTCCCTATGAATCATGGGTCTGTCTGTCAACAGCAGGGCAGCGTTGCTTTAGGGAGAGTTCTTTGAATTTTTCAGTCTAGAACACCTCCTTCCTCCTGCTGGAATGGATTTCTTACCTCCCTTCTTTCTCTGGTCAGGTCTATTCCCTGACCATGCACTTATCTTTCCAGACCTTTTTAGCCTCAGAACTTACCTATGCCCTGCTCAGCTTGTGCCGTTTTGTCCTGTGTTGCCTTGCAGTTTATGGATGATATGATTCAAGAAGGGATAATGAGATAATGAGCTCCTGTTGGAGACCATCAATTTATTGCTTCTCTAGGTCTCAGTTCACAGAATCCCACCTATGCCCGAGGTTTGACCTCAAAACAAATTCCGCTATATCGACCTTGGAGGTCCGTATACAATACGTGTGTTAAAAATACATATATATCAAATAAGTAGGAGCTGGAGATGTGCTCAGTTTGTAGGATGCTTACCTAGCATACATGAAAACCCAACACTTCATAATTCATGTATGCTGCTACATGCCTGAAACCCCAGTGCTCAGGAAATGGAGGCAGAAGGACCTGAGTTTAGGGTCATCAATGGGTTATATAGCTAGTTCTACACTAGCTTGGGATATGTTAAGCCCCATCTTAATAAAATAAAATGATAAATTATACATATAGATTCTTTAAAAAATATTTATATTGGTAGGGTTTTTTTTTTGCACATATCTCTGTGAATTACATGTATGCCAAAAATGGGTACTGGATCCCCAGAATTGGAGTTACAGATGGTTTTGAGCCATCAAGTGGATATTAAAAATTGAGCCCCAGTCCTGTGGACAAGTGACAAGCACTCTTAACTCAGACTCATCTCTCCAGCCCCAAGACATTCTGAATGTCTCTTCTACTATGTGGCTTTGAGAAAGTTGTTTTTCTTTGGTCTTAGGTAGGAATGAGTTAATAGACTTAAACTTCTGAGTACATCTAGAATATCCTAAATGCTTAATAAATGTTAATTTTTTAGTTATTATGTTACTTATATTCACGTATTATTCTATAATTTCCATTATTTTAAGTTCAGAGGCCAAATCCCATCCAACAGAGTATCCTCAGTACTCAACCAAAAAATGAGAAACTATCAGATTTCTGTCTGGGTTGCTGTGCTTGGAGGATGGTCTCACAATTTGGTCAGGAAAATGTTATTTTCTGCCAGGACCTATGAGCGAAGCCTCCCAAGGACAGGAGTACAATTGTGTTTTCCTTAACTCTACCAATATGTCTGAAATACATCACATATGTGCTTGTGCTCCCATGCATTGATTTCCTCTGTGAGTCTGATGTTTTCTGTTTCATCTTCATGGAGTAGAGGTTTGCAATTCTCTCAGCAGAAATGTGTGTTACACATTGCTCAAAAATGGGTTAAGTAGAAAATTTCTTTTGAAATGTGAACATCCTTACAAGCAGTAAGAATAGCATGTGTGGGGGTTTCCTAGACTTGTTCTGTAGTTGAGAGATGAAGCAGAGAAAGAAGGAGAGGGTAGGGGGAGGACATAGAGGAGGAAGGCAAGAAGCTGTAATGAGACCAAAGTGCACAGCACTAAGCACGCAGGGACCCAAGATAACCACGCCTTCCTGGCTCTAAGGCATGACAAACGTTCTCTGTGGTGGTTTGTAGTGATGGTTCCGGGTGGTACAGCTGGAAGATGTTTTGTTGTTGGAAGGAGAATGCTGTTGCTTTGGGGACCACACTGCACTCCTAGACCTGGGGGTAACACAGTGGTGGCCCCAGCACAGGCTGCTCTCAGTTTGCATCCCTATTGGCTTTGGAAGTGTTTGTTTCCCTACAGACTTGCTAGTCCTGGCTTTCATTATCTCAGCCCATTTTTATTAATTGGTTAGAGGAAACTGACACTTACTGTCTTAACCACTGTTTCTTCAACTCCTTGCATGTGACTGGGTTCTGGAATGTCTGTTTATCATTTTTATGTCTTCTTTTTGGCTTGTTGGGTCAAATGGCAAGACCATGTGTCTACCAATACAGCCCAATATTTCAATAGACAAGTCACACTTTGTTGTGTTTGAAAAATTTCTTATGTGTACTGTAAAGTTCCACTTTTAAAGACACAAAGCAACTAAAACCAGTGTATTTCCTCTAGATCCAATTGGACCAAGAGCTCCAGGGAACCAACTTGGATCCAGCTTAGAAAGCATCTTTCCAGATCCAAGCGACACTGGTTCCACAGAGCTTGAACAGTAGTGAAATAGCTACTCCAGGACCTGGCCAGTATCCTAGCTTTACCAGGCTCCCCAAAGATGACCTACACCTCCTAAGTCAACAGGAAGCAGTTTTGAGAACTAGTACCCTCATTCCCACCTGTTTGCTACTCACTTCTAACTTCTCACCTTTTTATAATAAACAAAAGGGAGGAATGTTAGCATTCAGACATTACCTGGCCCATTCCTTGGGGACATGACAGGATGTGCCATTCCTGCACGTATGTGCTTGCCAGTATGTAGGCAGCACTTAAGCCTATGCAGGGTCCTGACAACATCATTCTATACATAGCTATGACTCCCTATGCATATGTGCTAAGTCCTTTAAAAGGTGAGTCCCTCCTGCCTGTGTCTTTTCTCCTTACCTCTCCAGAAGATGTACTCTGCTTCTCTTCCTCCCTCACCCTTCCAATAAACCCTCCACACGACTACTGCCACATGATGTGAAACTCTCTCTTGCCCGCTGTTTTAAAATAAACTATAACAGTCTCTCATATGTTTTACAAAAGTACAAAAGATTAACAACAATAACACCCTTGTGTATTGTCAGAAAAATGGTCTTGTGAGTTCAGCATTTCTTCTAGGGCAGTGTTGTGTGTGATTCTTCTCTTGACCACTGATCTTACGACTCTCTATGAACAAAGGTCAGCCTGAAATTTTGTGTCGAGTAAGGATGCAAATAATTCTTCTCTGGTAGAAGATACCACCCAGGGGCTCACGAACCTGCTGCTTGCTAACCAGTTACACGCCTGCTCTCATCAGTCTTGTATGCTGTTTATACGGACCAGAGAGCTTGGGACCTACTATGAAGTCCTTTGTGATTCTTCCTCCAATGAATTTGTCCCCTTTCTGCTGACCCAAAATTTGTGTTTCCACCATTCAGAAATGCTACCTTAGCAGTGACAGTTTCTCCCCAAGTTCATTGTCATTTGTGCCTTTGGGTAAATATAAAGGAGACCTGGTGTGGTGGTTTGAAAGAAAATGGCCCCCAAGGGAGTGGTATTATCAGGACATGTGAACTTGTTGGAAGTGTGTCACTGTGGGGGTGGGCTTTGAGGTCATTTTTGCTCAAGCTTCCCTCAGTGTGACAGCAAGTTGAATTCCTGCTGCCTACTATTCCAGTTGTAACCAGCCCCCATCTTCCTGCATGCCACCATGTGTCCTGTCATGGTGATAATGGACCAAACCTCTGAAACTATAAGCAAGCCACCCAATTAAATATTTTCCTTTATAAGAGTTGCCATGGTCATGGTGTCTCATCACAGCATTAGAAACCCTAACTAAGATGCCTGGTTTTAAGAAAGTTAGGTTACAATGTCAAAACAATAAGTCAAGAAAGAAAAGTGCAAGTCTGGAGTTCCTAGTTCATGGTGTCTTCTTTTGGATTCGGCACACTTCCCACGAAGCCTGCCAGGACTCGCATGCCTGGAGCCCTGGTTCCAGGTGGCTGTGGTGGAGTTTTACAACCCCATTTTCCATCCTGCTCAGCGTAATCTTAATGGCTGCTTTTTTCTTAGCGAACTGTCTGGGAAAGTGTAAAAAGGAATCATTAGAGAAGAGAGAAGACACATCCCTTTTGCTTACACATCTAAACCAAAGGCGATTGTTAACAGTGATCTTGGCTGACTTGAGACAAGCACCATTGTGGTAGTTGCTCACCTCAGTTTCTGTGGCTACTCCTTCCTTTCCAGTCCCCTTCATCCAGTCCTATGCACTGCTGTACCACAAGTCTAATCCCATACACTATCAAAATTACTCTACAGAGAACCAGGCTGAGCCATTTCCTTCAAAAGTCCTCCTGTGGCTTCTCTCTGTGACTCCGCAGACCTCCTGAATCCGTTCAGCATTCCTTCTAGCTCTGTCAGCTGTCTTGCAGCCCGAATGTCCATGTGCTCTGACACTGTCATGTTCTGGATACTGTCTATCTCTTCCTACAAGGCTCTGTCCCTTTTCAGGCAACTGTGACTTGTTAACTACAGGCCAGCTTTGGCCTCACCTCCTTTTGTAAGTATGCTCCATGCCCTTCCACAGTGAGTGATGCATTTTTTCTATCTACTCCGGCCACACCCAGTACCAAGTCCTTAAACTTACCCTGCAAAGTTCTCAGGAGACTTCAATAACCAGGCGCTAAGCTTGCCTTTCTATGTATCTCCAATATTTATTGTATTATCTTCACACAGGGAATGTTCAGTAAATGTTAAGTGAGTGTCTCATCTCATGACGAACTCCTGTTAACAGCAAACATTTATTTAAGGCTACATGGGAAATCTTAGACATCTTTAAAGTTCCCTAAGTTACTATGAAACTGAGATTTGTTTTAAAAAATGTGTAATAATTTCAATATCTCCTTGTTACAGGGAAACCTATTCTATGAGTATTTAATGAGTTTCTCCTTGTGTGTAGTATGTAAAGTCATAGGGTAAAGCTATATAAAACTCAAAAAATATCTGTATGCACGAAGATCTTTAGGGGAAGATAGAATGTCTTAAGCTTCTCTTAAATTCCCTGTAGGGATTAATATATGACTTACTTTTTTTTTACCAAGAACACAGTAAATACTTGTTGTTTGGTTGACTGGTTCAAAGAGTCAAGATAACGCTGCCAAGAAACTCCCCCATCTAATTTATTAAGTGCTGACAATTTAGTGATGCAACAGGGAAACTTGAGGATTAGATTGCAAAGGCATAGCTTGGTGATTTGGGAAACAGTTTATTGGAAGTCATCTTGTCTACAGATTCTGCATTAAACAGAGCAGGTCAGCTCATCTGCCCCGTTTATACAAACAAATCCACTGCCAAGGATTTAAAGCTCAGGTTGGTCTTTTTCCACCTAACATCCCATAGCTTTGACACTTAGGTATATAACAACACTTTGCCCCTCCGTATTATTACCCTTCACATAAGATGCAGACATTTCCACATACAGAGCATCCAGACTCCAGTAGACTCTCTATATACACACCTTGCAAGCCTAGATTTGCGCTCTCTGTCTTAGCTTTCTTTGCCTTCCCTCTACATTGCCAACACCTAGGCTGTCATTAACTAATTGTAATTTGTGGCTCAGTTACTCACATTCTATGGCTTTAGTTCTGACTCGTAGATTTTGCTTCGAATGTTTATTGCTAGGATCAAATGCATTTTACCTCTATAACAAGATACCTGAATGGAGAGCTTTATTTTGGTCCTGGTATCAGGAGTTTCAGTCCATTCTTACTTACCTTCATGTGCCTTTGACCCAGAAAAGAGGCGAGTCATCATGATGGGAGTGGGTAGCAGAAGCAGGTGTCACCTCATGGCCAGAAAACAAATGAGAAAAGAAAAAAAAAGAATGGAGCAGGGTTTCCATGTCTCCTCAAAGGGTACATCCCTAATGTTCTTTCACTATGGCTTACTCCTAAAAGTTCTGCCATTTCCCAATAGTACCAGAGTGTGTACACTAAGACTTCAACTAAATGGGCTTTTAGGAGACATTTAAGATCCAAGTTATAGCAATAAATTACTATATTGTGAAGCATCAAGCAGCATCCCTGCATACTCTTAGCATTATCATCTTTACCCAGCCTTGCTATTTGGAATTTTTAGGTCTGTCCTCACTGTCTTCTTCACCTCTGTTTCCGTGGTCCTGGATTTGGGTGAAGACCTTTGCATCAGTTCTTTTGGTCTCTGTGCTCCTATCCCAGTTAGGCAAAAAGAGACCACTCCAGGTGTTCAAATACAGTGAATGCAATTCCAGGGGATTAGTTAAGTAGTGATGTAGCTGAGATACAAAGTGGGATGCTGAGCAAAAGTTTCTAAGCTTCTGCGGCTTCTAAGACCAAACGATATTGATAAACAGTGTTTTTCTCTGTCCTCTTACTGTGCAGTCTCTACCGATGATGAATTCTTCTTCTTCTTCTTCTTCTTCTTCTTCTTCTTCTTCTTCTTCTTCTTCTTCTTCTTCTTCTTCTTCAAACCTCTACACATAGAATCTAATTAGCAGCCAATAACAGGAAAAGAAAGGAAAGTTAGTATCCACAATGCAAAGCAGAGTAGAAGAAGGCACATTTTCTTTGTGCTCCTTAACTCCATCTCGTTTCCTGCCCTTGTTCAGCCTTATGTCTAGACTAGGCACCAACCTGGCTGGCACCAGCTTCTTTCCACTCTATTTGCTTCTCACATTTCCTACAGAGTTAGATGTTAAACATATAATAATAATAATAATAATAATAATAATAATAACAATAATAATAATAATACAACAAAATCCTTGGTTTGGGGGCTGAAGAGAGGGTCAGTGCCTGTACATGTATTAGGTCCTGAGTTCACCCCTAGCCTTTGAGTAAAATCTAGGCACGGCAGTGCATGCCTGTAATCCCAGTTCTAAGGGAGCTGAGACAGATGGATCTCCAGTGATTGCTGGCCAGCCAGCCTAGCTGAATAGAGGAGTTCTGGACTCAGTGAGAGACCCTGTCTCATAAAATAAGGCAGAGAGCAACAGAGGAAGATACCTGGTACTGAACTCTGGCTTTCATGTACGCATACAAGAATGTTTGCACCCACATACATGCGTACATCAGGCCACACCCACACCCACACTAACCCTTGCATAGCTCCCCATTATCAATCATCCTTACCATAAGATAAAGCATAACTTATTCAGTATAACTTTTTAGCAGATCCTTCATGCTGACATTCCAAGTTACTGAGTTATGAGTCCACCTCAAATCTCCCCTACTGCCTCTTCCATCATTTCTATGCAAGAGCAAGTAGAAATGTACACAGCTCCTTTCGCACTTCTTATCTGTTTAGAAAACTTACTTTTTATTTTTTTATTTTTATGGAACGTTAGTTACCCTTGAAACTTTACCCTGGCTTTCATACTAGCTGCCTCTTCACTTTGTATTCTGAAACTCTGTTCTAGCGTTTTCCCTCCCTCACCAAACTGTCTCCTTTCTTGCCCGTTCTCTTTCAGGTACACTGAATGGAACTTTGTGAAATTTAATTGCTAAATAAATATTAGCACTGGATATAGTTCCTGCTCCAGGACTTGCCTGGTTGAATGACTTTCATGGGCTCCAGCTGGGATCCTGTGAAAAGTGCAGCAAGGGAAATGAGCCCTTTCTGTTCCCTGCGATCACGCTCACGGGAGGCTAGATTGAGTCTGCATGACCTATGAATTCTGAGTGGAGATTCAATTTGCAAATGACTTTGTATTAGTCATCTAAGATTGGTGGTTTTTGTTTTGCATCTCTTTCCTCTTTCTTTAAACTACAAATTTTCAAGAAATACCTGACTATGGAATCCCTATTACTACACACTAGGGTGTCCCAGGATCCTCCTAAGATAAAGACTATATTTGATAATGATACTTTCCAAGGAGCAGAAAATTTCTTTGATATGGTAAATACATTCTGAATTTCACTTTTTTGGCTTATAGTTTTCTGAAGAACATAATGTTTCAAGGGCCTTTGACCAGTGACAACCTTTTCAAAAGGACTAGTATTTCTCCCAAAGGAATAGGGATGACATTTCATGATTTTTGCTAACTTACTATATTACTGTACCTAGTTTAGATGCAATGCTTCTAATGCTTAGAATTGTTTTGTGCAATCTTTCCACTCATTTTAAAACAAGAGCAGTCATAGCAGCCCCAAATGGCTTCTTGTGTCTTTTACGGGTTTCTTACAGTAAACATAAGACAGTGTTTATAATTAAATCGACTTACAGTGACTGACTTCCCTGTGTCATTTATTAAAGGACAAAGTAAAAGTTTTGGATGCAGAAGAGTGTAACACAAGCATTGGAACCAAGAGAGAAGAGGTCCCACTGTGCTCCTCTTCCTGAAGCCCGACCGTTGGTCTGCGCTATTCTATGAAAAGTATAGTAAGGAACCCTAGGCAGGAACAGCGGCAAGAGCAATCTGACCTGGTTAGGCAGAGTTGGGACAGACAAGAGGGTGTTCCTTTTCAAACGAGACTGCAGCTAAGGTTGTCTAAGACAAAATGACATCATTACATTTAAAATTTAGGAAGTGGTGTCATCTTTCACCTTGGGCTAGCAGAGATGAAGTGACTTTAGTGGGACTTTCTTGGTTAGCTTCCTGCACTGGTCTTTGTCCAATCTAGGTAGAGAATGAAAATTAGCATTTAAACCAATGACCACATCTTTAAAAGTACATATTTGGATTATGAGATCTGAAAGATGTTAGCACTGGTCAATTAGTGTCATGAAAGTATTATGGTTTGTATTCTTATCTCCATATTCAACAGTTTCAAATGTTTCTCAGGGGTAGGAACTGGAAGATTTTCATGTTTTTGTAGTAAGAGTCTTGCATAGTGTCTGAAACATAGACAATAATGTGTGTAGTAATTGCTAGACATTTGAGGGGTATGTGGAAACTACATTCAGAGGGAGTTCTAGGAGATCCCTCATTGTTCTGGGTTGTGGTCAGACAAAGGAATGACAGCTTTCAGGACTGGGCTGTTCAAATTATCATTTTGCAGAACAAATGCAGGTACAGAATGACTAAACTATATAAACATGAGTTTTTGTCTTTTTAAACCAGAAGGGAAGACACCATGAGCTCATTATTTCAAGATACAATAATCAAGACTAGATGAATTTCCAGCAACAAGTAGGCCTAGAATTTGAAAGGAGAAAATCATGAGACAGAGTCACCAATATACACATAGAAGAGGGCTAATTAAGAAAACAAAACACACAGATACTCACTGTAACCAACTATTTACATACAGATCAGCATCAGACACCCTAAGAAATTTAAAAACTATGCACTAACTCGGGGTTAATTGTACTTTATCTGTACAATTCCCTTCCCAGAAATAAGATGTAACATAAATCTGAGGCCTCACACTGAGCCATCAGATCTATCCAGAGCCCCCACACTTGGAGTCCAAGACCTCAGAGCCTCAAAAAAGGAAGGGAGGTAGTTAGGGGATTTAGATGTCATGGGGGTGAGAGCTCCAAGTGTGAGAGCTATGGCTAGATCTGATTATTTAACTATAAATCTATAAAATGAGTGATATCAAATTAAGAGAGCAAGCTCCCTGAGAGGAGCGAGGGGAGTCTCTCACCAACCATGATGAGAGGTTACTTAGAAAAGAAAGGTCTATTCTAGAACAAGACTGCGTGCAGCGCTTCAGAGACATGGAAACAGCACCATCCAGGAGCCCCAAACAACTCACCGTGTTGGAAGATGGAAACCTGCATGTAGAAAAGATGCTGGAATGCTGGAGAAGCACAGTAAAGGACTCCAACTGAGGCAAAGCAGAAAACGATGGTACCGTTTGAAGAGCTTTGATAGATTGGATTGTTTGGGTGTTTGTCATTTAAAGTCAGTGTTTTAGCATCGAGATATGATGAATGATTCCGGATCAAAGATCTATTTTCTACTTTGGAGTATTATGGTGGTCTTATTGAGGATTAAATATAGGAATAGAGATAATACAAACGTGGTTGGTAATGGAGGAATGATAAAGCCTTATTCTAGGTGGAAAAGAATTCAGAGGAAAATAAAAACTGAGTTTGGACTGATAAGTTAGAGAAGGTAAAGCAGTAGACAATCTGAAATGACATCTTTTTCATGTATTGGTAAAGTCAAAGACCCCAGAGCCTCAAAAAAGAAAGGGAGGTAGGTGGGGGTTGCAGATGTCATGGAGGTGAGATATGGGTATTTGTATGTATTATTACAAAGATTCAGGGAATGGATTATGCCTAGAAACTTCAAGCGGTTATTTCCCACACTTATATCTACCTTTTATCTGGTATCGGAATGCTACAAGACTGAACTCAGGAAACTAAGAAGTAGCATAAAGTCAATTATTTAGGTTATCAAATAAAACTTTTAATTAATGTAGTATGAGGTTTCTGGCTCTGACTTTCGGGCCTAACCTCAAGGTTTAGGACCCACTGACCCGCAGACCCGCAGTCCCACAGTCCCACAGAAACACACAGATGCTTTCAATAGTTTTTGGCTGATCAGCCTAAGGCCCAGGCATATCACTTGCTAACTCTGTACCCTTCATCTAACCCATGATTGTTCCTGTTCAGCCATGTGGCTCGATACCTTTCTTTAGAGCAGCATGGTGGTCCTCTGCTTCTTTCGGCTTTTCTCTAGCATTCTCTCTGGCATTCTCTGGCGTTCTCAGAGTTTTTGGTCTAGTAGCCCCGCCTACACTTCCTGCCTGCCTTTGGCCAATCAGCGCTTTTTATTAAACCAGTGGGTGGGACTGTTATTTACCATAAAACAACACAATACACCTATATAGAAGATGTCTTTAGTAAGAATGCTCCTCTGTCAAAAATACTCCTGGGGCAATGTTGTGGGATATCTGTACACTCCATGAAGGTGTATTTCTGTGGCTGATATGATAAAGAGCTGAACGGCCAATAGCTAGGCAGTAAAAGTTTAGGGGGGCCTTCCAGAAACAGAGAAGAATGGGAAAGAAGAAAGGCAGGGTTGCCAGCCAGATATGGAGGAAGCAGCATGAGCTGAATGGTACAGAGAGATGAGGTAACAATCCGCACAACAGGACATAGATTAAAATAGATGGGTTAAGATATTAGTTAGTTACCCAAACTTTCATAATTAATAAGACTCAGTGTTGTTTTTTTGGGAGCTCCTGGTACAGAGAAAGACTTGCTATATGGCAGAGGTTGATGTGAAGAGGAAGAGAAGAGATGTGGAGGCAGGCAGACAGACAGACAGACAGACAGACAGACAGACACACACACACACACACACACACACACACACACACACACACACACACACAAAGGACTTGAGTCACATAACTTGAAGCTGGAGATATAAAACTAGCAGAGTTAGTACTAACATGACTAGAGACACAGTAAAAAGTTGATCCTGTTGCTCAAATCCAAAGATAATTTAGTAATAATTTCCCCATGAATAACTGAATAGACAAATTCATTTTTGCTTCCAGGGTTTAGGGAGGCCTATTAAAGTATTTTCCTAGTAGAACAAGGCCTACCTTCATTATGGAGAATATTCTGTTATACTATAAGTCAACAGATTTGAAAGATAATGTCATAAAACATTCACCCACAGCAGTGTCTTGAATAGTGTTTGGCAAAGTCTCTGGCTACACGGCCCATCTGAGTGGACACATTAAAAACTCATTCATCTGTGGGTTGGAAAATATAAAACACCATGAAGTAGCTATGAGTTTTCATATAGTATGGGGTCTTGTACGTGTTTCTCAGGTGCCCTCTTGAGAATCACCCCTTTCCTTTAAACGTTTCTTTGAAGCTTGTGCACAGTAAGTTATTAAGACTCTAGCTGAGCAATAAGTGACTCAGACTGTTCCTGTGGATAGCTGAGTTACTGAAGATCATGGAGGCTCTTGTAGAAGTTTATGCTTCTTCATGTGGCCCCTGTCCACCATTAGCTCTCACACCAGACCTAGTCATCCTGGACGTTAGACAATCTTTGTAGAAGGAATAAGTGGTCGTTTTGTTCTCGGTGAATGGAAGAAGTCTTACCTTCTTTATTTTGTGTAAGGTACTTCTCCAAGACTGCATTCTCTGACTTGTATGTCACATGGCTCCTTTAAGAACTAGTTTTAAGAGGCAGGTGTAGTAGTGCATGCCTTTAATCCCATCACTGAGAAGGCAGAGGCAGGTGGATCTCTGAGTTCAAAGCCAGCCTGGTCTACAGAGTTTCAAGATAGCCAGGAACCTTGTATGGAAAACCCCAAAATAAAGAAATAAATCAGTCTAAAATGTTGAAGGGACGACATGCAGGGTCTTCTACAACACATGTTGTCTGTGTCAACCTAGCCAAATTACTTAAGTTTTTGTGCTCCAGGTTTTATTTTTTTGTTTGTTTGTTTTTATGTGGGAAATGGAGCTAATGGGAGTGCTCATTTATAGTCATTAGGAGTCTGAATAAGAATTCATGCTTGGTAAGGTTCTTTATCACAAGACATATTTTACAATTTTATCATTAGTCAATTATTATTACTAGTTTAAAATTATTATTTAATTATTATTATGAGGAAGAGAAGGAGGAGGAAGAGGAGGAGGGGGAGGAGGAAGAGGATTGGAGGAGGAGAAGGGGAGGAGGAAGAGAAAAAAGAGGAGGGTGAGGAGGAGGGAGAGGAGGGTGAGGAGGAGGGAGAGGAGGGTGAGGAGGAGGGGGCGGAGGGGGAGGAGGAAGAGGAGGAGGAACAGGGTGAGGAGGAAGAGGAGGAGGAGCAGGGGGAGGAGGAGGAGGAGGAGGAGGAGGAAGCAGCCATTGCTACTACCCAGTTGAGTGATTCCTCAAACAGTTCATGTTTACTCACTTCTAGAGAAGATGGGTCTATGAATTCCTTGCCTCTCACCAAAGACTTCAGAGCAGCACCGTGGCTAGGTAGTCATCTCTTTCAATCTGACCTGAACTCTCACTCCTAAACATCAGATGCTTCTTTAGAGTCGGAGGCCCCTCTAATGCCGAGAAGAAAATGTGACCAGCTACCCTGGCTCCCGTCTATGCCTTAATTCCTGTTTCAATGAGATTTCCCTTGATTGTTTGTGACTGACATTAGCTGAGCACAGGTGCGAGGCAAGAGGTACTTGATTTCAACAATATTTCACTGTTAACTCCCTCCTATTATTTAGTTTGGAGTTAGATGTAAAAAGACATTGCATAGTGCCGGGGGGAGGGGGGCAGAGTCAGCCTGTTGGTGGTCACAAGGACCCGAGGTTTCTGGGGAGGAAAAGGGTGTTAACCAGGTGCTTTGGCTAGCTTCCAAATTTGGCTCAGTGAATTTTACCTCCCCAAATCCCCCCTGTCCTTTCAATTGGACATGGTATTCCTCTTGGCTTCCTGTCCCAAGCTGAGGTCCATGGGACTGTGGTGCGGCTGCAGAGCAGCTGCTGCATTCCACCACTGAGGTGCTGTTCATGGATTCCAGTGGTGGATGAAGTGAGAGGCTTAGGCACAGCTTGGACAAGGTATCAGCTTGCAAAATATTTGCGGACCCTCTGGGATGAAGGACTCTGGGCAGAGCAGAGATGCTGTAGTGGTGATGTGAGTTGATTCATTGCTATCTCCTGGAATGTTACAGCTTTAGCACTGTGGACCAGAGCCCATGTGGTTACTTGTCCTGACAGTCTGCTAGTCTGTGTGAGAGGAGCTGCAGTCCACATGGGGTTCACAGCAGGATGCTGTGATTGACAGAAAGGGGAACCTCAGGAGTGAATTTCAGCTGCTGGGTCTGTCCAGATGGGAGAGGCCTCCCATGTGCATGGATAAGGATACAGCTTTCGAGGCTATCTAGCCCATTGAATTACCTTGTATTTCAGAATTTATATTTTTTGGTGGAATGCTTAATGGCCCATAACCAGGAGGAATTTGATAAACATAGTAATGACAACAATGAAATCCTACACACTGACAGAAGAAACCAAAACACCTCCCTGGTGTGAGCTTGCCATGACTACACGTAGGGAAGGATAAAAGTAAAGAAAAATATTTGAAATATTTAATTTTGCAGAGCAGCCAAGACTCTTCTTATCAAAAAGGACCTGCAAATCTCAGTTTCAAGTCATGGGAATAACAGCAAAAAGGTACATTCTGGACGTCCTGGGAAATATCAGACCTGAACTTACTGCAGGGAATCTGTCCTCCCCCAGGGTTTCACACATGTCAGCATCTAGTCTAAGAGTTAAAGATCAAGGTCCCAGAGATTGTGGAAGAATAAAGCCAGTGATGTCTTGACATCCACATGACCACGGAGACTGAGTTTAGTAAGCGGGCCCTAATTTGTTCCAATGAAATCAAGCAATAACTTGAAGTTTAACCACAAATATATGAAAAGTCAGGGAACGACATAAATTCTCTTTCTTCTTACAACATCCAGCCTCCCTGCAGCCATCTAGTTTCCTTTGTTTTCCGAATGCTCTGACATTGTTTTTCTCTATGCACTTTCTTTAACCCCAATGCTATTACCGAGTAAGTGAAAAACAATGATCCAGGAAGACAGTCAGCTAAGAAGGCTCTGCTCTTTGTCCCTAAACCCATCTTTTAAAAACTATAGGATACAAAATGAAGACAGACATTAGGAACTAATGAGCTTGAAAACAATCACTGCCCTGGGTAGGGAGGCAAAAGCCTTGGGAACATCTCAGTCTGTTCTTGCTGCTTCCAGTATCATTTTGAGAAGATGCTTAGCCTATGGGGCTCCCAATCAGTACGTCTTAAATCAACAAGGCAGTTCAGTTTAGTGTCATATGCCCTGTAGGTGAGAGAGCCACTGAGCAAAGGTGCCCAGGCCTTTAGAAGCTTCCTCTCCAGACCTGCAGGCTGGGAGGTTCCTAGGCGATGGTCTAGTTGCTTCCCAGAACATCTGTTTGTACCTAATCTCACAAACCCAACCCTCTCCTACCTCCCAAGTATTTGTTTCATATTTCTCAATTCTGTTCTTTCCAGACTGTGTACTAACCACCGAAGCCCTCTGCATATGCATAGAACCAGTAACTAGAGTTTAACTTGTGTGCATTAGGGAATTTTCCTTTACCACTAGTTTTCAGAGACCTTACAGAGTATCCAGCTAGCAGTTCAGCTGTGGTATTTTTCCAACTTGCTTGTGAGCCTGAACTGAGGGCCTCTCCTGCCCTATGGTCTTCTCCCCTTCCCACCCCTCTCCTGTCTCCCTTTCTCTCCCTTTGTCTTTTGGAAGTGGAAATTGAAGCCAGGGCCTCATGTATGGTAGGTAAGAAAGCACTCTTCCACAGAACTGCATGCAGTCCCCAACCTCTCCATTTGCAGCTGGGAGGAGACACTCTCACCACTGACTTCTATGAGCTGAGGGAGGTGAACGCACAAGGTTGGAAAGTATGTAGATATTTGTTCATGTGATTTATTCGCACAGTTTTGATAGCTTCAAATCCAGCCTTGGATATTTCTTTGCCGTTAGACGGTGGTGTACTTCTCTCCGTTCACCCAGTTTGATGGATTTAAAGATCCTTACGTCGTGACAAAATAATCTGGTTATATGGTCAACTGCTGTCGTCACATGCCAGGTTTTTGTTTTTAAGTAGGGCCCATACTTGCTTTTCAAATGATGGATAATCATCTCTTATGGACAATGCAAGTTTGTTTTAGAGTTGGATTCCATCTTGTAGGTTGTTATGGATTCCACATAGTGTTCTTATCTAGGTTTAAACTAGGTTAAATAGCTCCATCATTCTTGTGTCTGCTGGATCATATGCCGCATGCTTCAGTGGATCCTCTGTAAATGCATTTTTTATGGACAAAACTAGGGTCCTTCTGAGTCACATGATAAATGGGCTGAAGCTTACATGAAATCCAGTGTAGTATATGCTACTCTTATCTTCACACTTGAGAGAGGACAACCAAACATTGTGCGTCTTTCTTAGTGATGAAAAGTACATAGTATGTGTCTTTTCCTGGAGAAAAAACATCTATTCACCACACATAGGGCACAAATAACAGAACAACTAAATGATTGAGTGGGTGAAGCAGGGAGTGTATTGGGATGTTTCCAGGAGCATACATACCTGCTGCAAATGTAGTTCCATCTCTCAAGAGCCCACTCGGCATAGTTAACAACACCTGAGTAACACATCCCCTATGCTCTTTGTTCCACTGGAAGGACTGGAGAATTTCTCTGTGCTGCCCCCGTGGCTGCTTCTATAGTGGGGCGGGTCCGAGTTCTCTAACTTTCTGGCTCTCCAGAGTCTTTTAAGTTTTGTTTACTTCCTTGAGTTCTAGAGGCCTTCCTCTTCCTTCTAGAAGGACTGTTTCAGTTCTGAGGTCACAGCTGTACAACAGTGCAGTAACTTGAGAACGTCTCAGTGTGCCTTAAACCTTAGCACACCTAAAATTTTCACCAACATAGCCAGCTCCTGAGTTTTCCTGAGTTCATCTCTTACTCTCTGGACAAAGTGTGCTTAATTGAGCCACACAAGGTACTTTTTTAATGTTCATTGTATAGAATGTTTGGTCTCCCAGGGATCACACGAACACACACACACACAGAAATTTGGACACGAAATTAAACCTTCCAGCATATAGTGCTAGCAAAGCTTACTGACCAAGACTTTGAAGAGGCATTAATATTATTTTAGGTAAAGCCCATGGAACTATGCATATTAGAAGAAATTTTGCCTAATATTAGAAACCAGGAGCAACTACTTAAGGAGCAATTTTTATAAGTTATTTTACTTTATAGTACATCAAAATAATTCTATCACCATATCCAATGTCTACATACACTTTTATCTTATGAAATGATTGTATATTATAATTTCTGCAAATCTTTATTAGTAGGCAAGCAGAATATCTTGTTCTTTGATCCACTCTACACAATGCTGTATGCTAGACAATGAATTGCAGCAAGGATGGATTGTGAACTTCGCTGTATTGCTTATGTATATATTAACGGTTAGATCTATGTTTATTAGACATAATTAAGTGTATAGTATTTTTTATCTTTGTATATATGTGTTGCATGAATAAGGGAAACTCAGAGCCAGACCTCAGGGAAAGGCTGAGATATCAAAGAGAAAAAATACCACAATCAAATCTTACCCAGCTGACTTCCAGCTTCCTCAGCCTCACTCCTTGTGGCTTCTACTGCCTGCTCTGTCTTTCTATGTCTGCCTTAAATACCCTCTTGGCCCAGTTGTTTCACATCCAGGTTAAGACTGAAGGTGTGCCACAGCCAGCTTAGGTGATGTTCTGAGTCAACTGTTAGGCTGAAGATAGAGTAGGAAGACAACTATGTGTTTTTATACAAAATGTGTGATATTCAAGATCCCAACAAAATCCCCTACCCAAAGTCTTTGCTTTGTCTTCTTATGCTTTCTTTATTCACACCTAAAAGATAAAACTTCAATGGTTAAATCAATCAGAATAAGCTATCTTGCATTGAAATTCCAGTTCTGAAATTCCAATGACTTATCCGTGTTTCTTTGTCACCACACATCCAGATGCATCCGTTAGGAATCACTGCATCGTTTCCACTGGAGGGCAAGAATAACAGAGTAAGCGCTACCTAACGTATTCATTTCCACTCACAGGAGAGGACAAGGGTGTGTGCAATGGCATATTAAAACACTTAAAACCCCTTCCAAAAGTAATTTTGGAAATTTACTGGTCAGTTTCTTTGTGTATTTGACTGGAGAACCAAGAAAATTTTCTTGCTGTCAATAAAGACTTCTACAGTAGTATAACCGTGTACACATTCAAAGTGACAACACAGCTGTGATCTTCTTCTGAGCTTCTACTATATGATTTATGTCTCTATGATCTTCTAACAGTACAGATAGGACTTGATTGCTGCCCAGTCTTTGATGATTGTTGATTTTCTATAGTTGGTCAAATGACTATGTATCTTTTTGAAGTAACTGAAAGAGTAAAAAGTTATTGAAGAAACTAAGATTCAATTGACTTACATGACATTTTTAACTCTAGTGTTTTTTCTGATTCAATTTTGCTTAGATGATTGTCTATTGGCAGGAATTAGAATTGAAGTCTACTATCAATGTTAAGCTATAATGTTAATAATATATAAGTTGGTTTTATATCCAGTAGATTTTTTTTAAACTAAATTAAGTGCACCTTTGTTTGGTGTGTATTTGTTTATAATTGCAATTATATTGTTCCTTTGATAAGTATGAAATGGCTTCACTTATATTTATGTTTATACCCATAGACCGAGGCTACTTTGAACCTCAGGCAGAGAAGCCCCTTTTTAGAATGGGTGGCAGTCAATGGAGAGATGCATAATTGCTCAGCATGCTGAGCAAAAGAGACTGAGCATTTAGCCTTAAATGAGACATCTATATCAGTCTCCTCACACCAACAAGGCTCTGGGAACATCGTGGAAGAGCAAGTAGAAGATGTAAGATCCAGAGGATGACATGACTATTGTGCTCGAGAACTCACAGAAGCTGTGCTTAGCATGGTGTTATATATTTAATAAAAGCCAGTCTGTAATGTCAGAGAAGAGATCTACCCACAGCCAATCCAGGAGGATCAGAGAGTAGTAACTCACACCTTTAACCCCAGCACAGGGGTTGGGAGACAGGACCAGGAGTGGTGACCTAGGCCTTTAACCCCAGCAGAACTGAGTTTGAGGCCAGCTTGGTTTATAGAGTTCCAGGTTCCCAGACAGGCAGTGGTGGTGCCATGCCTTTAATCCCATAACTCCAGAGACAGAGATTTCTCTATGTTTTTGTGAGTTCAATAGCTACCAAACAGTAGTAGCCCATGCCTTTAATCTTAACCTGGATGTGAAACAACTGGGTGAAGAGCGTATTTAAGGCAGGCATAGAAAGACAGATGAGGCAGTAGAAGCCAGAAGAAGCAAGATTGAGGAAGCTGGAAGACAGCTGGGTGAGATTTGACTGTGGTGTTTACTCTCTTTGATATTTCAGCCTTTCTGCAATATTTGGCTCTGACTTTCCTTTATTACAACCAGAATTCCTGCAACAGTTATCTGCAAAATCCTTCATAAGGTAAAGCTAACCAAAATGCCACACAAATACCATAGAGATTGGCAGGCTGTATAACCTGTACTGTAGAGCTGTTGGCAATGCATAGTTGCTGGAAAGGGGACGAGTCATTCTCTATTGAGGAGGTGGACACTGGTAATTTTTCACATGCTCCAGTGGATGACCCCATGCTAATGCACATTGGGAAACACTATTTGGAATTAGTAGATTCTCAAAAAAATAAATAGAAACATGGTGGGAGATATGATATGTTCTGGGAAGTTTGGAAGGGAGACATGGGAGGTACGTGTGATCATATTTCAGTGTACACATGTATGAAATTCTCAAAAATATTTGTTTTAAAAAAATTCAAAATCTACTCTTTTTAAAATGTGGCTATAAGGTGATTACCAAGACATAGGGCAAATAGGCTAAAGCCAGAATTACATTTATTGGATGCAGAAAGTAACCAAATGCTAGAGTGTAGCTTTCCAGCTGGAGTATGCCAGGGGGACAAGCAGTGCTCACTTCTTAGAGGCCCCACCTTGTCCCCGGAGCTAGATTCTCATCTGTTCTTCCTCTCTGCACATAAAGCCAAGAGGGATGGGTCCATGTTGAAGTCTGAAGGAACAAAAGCTGAGGGACGGCTGGACGTTTTCTGGACCCCTGTCCATTTCTCAGGACATTGCCAAGGTAGACTATGTTACATGGAAAGTCACTGTGTTGTCAGCCCGAGAAATGTCTGTCCAGGGAAAAGACTTTTTCCTTTAAAGTATGGATACCAGTATTTTGTTGGAAGTGGGGTGGGCAAGAGGTGTGAGTGACGCTATCTGAGCAAAAGTATAGGGTTCTGCAAGTGTGGAAGTGTGACATAGTGAGCCGATTTATGGTATATTGGAATACTTAATGATGCGTTCAGTTTCCCTGTATTTCTGCTTCCCGTGAGACGGTGGTGGAGGCTGTGTGGCACATGGGTAAGGACTGGCCATAGTTTTGTAAGTTTTCTCCCTTGTCACCCCAGACTGGTACAGAGCTACAGCGGCTTTCTAAGCACTTGACTGGAGGAGCATGCCCAGATGTCATTTCTTCAGAACACTGTTCTCTCTGGTCACATGAGAATGAACTACTTGATGGCTGCTCGGAGGTATTTAATGGGGACAATACGTTCAGTCATGATTTTTCTGGATGACTGTCACTCACCTTCTCAATTGCCAAGTTGACTAAAGGTCGCTGAAATTTTTCTTCATTAAAACATGAATTGTCCCGGGAAAAAATGAAATTGCTGCTAAATGAAAGCCAGTCAAAAAGCCGAGGCCAAAATTCGTTGGCAACGTTCGTGCTAAATTATGCAGTCTGCACATTGCAGGCAGCCTGTGGGTCTTCAAGCTGTCGCAAATAACGGGGAATGTGGCTCTTTCTCCCACCAGGAAGCTGCCCTGCCCAGTGGTCTGGGCCTTGGGCCAGGGCTGAACCTTCCAGCCACTCCCTAGGACAGCTTTCTGTTCCACCCACAGATGAAACTACTCTGTCAGGAATCAACTTTGCCTAATTAGCACTTGTAAGAATGAAGACTTCTTACAAAGTCTCTCTCTTTCCTCCTTTCTCTCTCTCTCTCTCTCTCTCTCTCTCTCTCTCTCTCTCTCTCTCTCTCTCTCTCTCTCTCTCTCTCTCTCTCTCTCTCTCTCGTTTCTTTTTCCCCGTTTTTCATTTCAAATACAAATTTGTCCAAGGAATAAAAGTCACTCTAGCAGGGTCTATCTTCCAGTCCCAGTCTTCCTAATGAAGGGCTTTTGTGGGCACTGTGGCTCAACTCCTGAGGCTTTTCCTCCTGGGCACCTGGCAATCAGCTGTTGGAGCCTTCCAGGTCCCTTACAAAGTCAAACCTTTGGGTGGATCCTCCCTGAAGGGCCATCTCTTTTTCCCTTCTACCCCCCCCCCCTCCAAAGAATTGGCAACTTTTGAATTCTGGGGTCAGGGTAGAGCACATTCAAGGATTCTTCTGGTAGATTTACATTATCTCGCTCATCTGCTTGTAAATTAGCATTTCCCACAGGTAAAGATGGCCAAGCACAGCTGGCCAGACAGTCTTCCATGGTGAGTGTTCTACTTAGGGGGCATACTTTGCTTTATTTAGTTGGTGTCTAAATAAGACTTTTTGTCTTAGAAGAGCCACACCGGTCACCACTCCCTGCTCAGATGAAGCTGAATCAAGATGATTTTACTTAGATTAAGAAAAGTGTTGGTTGAGTCTGAGGGTGCAGCTGAGTAGTGGAGACCTTGCCTGGGATGCACAAGGCTCTGGGAAAAAAAACAAGTGGGCACTAAGGAGTGAAGGTGGTCTGTGTATGCAAAGTCTTGGTCTTGGGGCTGTTTCTCTGTGATCTACACAATAGTGGCTGTTATACTGAAGGATCATTTTCTTTTCCCATTAAAATAATTCTCCAGGTAGCAGTTTTACAACCAATGTCTCAGGACCACCAAAGTCAACATGTGACAGCGTAAATATGAAGAGCTGTAACATCTGTCTGGTGCTGAATTTTAGGTCACAGTTTTATATATGAAAATGACTTCAACATTTTGAACCTATCCTAGACGAAAACCTTCTAAGAGTTAGCTGTGGTTATTACAGGATCATGAGCTAACAGGTGATTTTGACCTTCTTTATATGACCAACCTGAATTTCCATGTATTTAGAAATAAGTAGGGTTTATTGTTGTTGAAAGGAAAACAATATATGTTGCTTTAAAATAATAAAAAAGCACAGATTCTAGAGTCATGAGGGCTTTCTTGTCTATGTTGAATGTGGAATAAATATATATAACAGTGATTCCTAATAGGCTACTATGAGGGTAAAATGATGCAGTAGATGAAAAAATTACAAAAAAAATACAGATATTAGAGGAGGATTTTCAAATACCCACAATGCACATGGCAATAAGCCAAAGATGACTGCTATACTTACATGGTTGCCTTGGGTTGGGGCACGGCAGGAATTTAGCTCGTATCTACTCCATTCTGACATTGTACTAGCAAACTATCACTATTTGACTATTGATTATACATCTTTAAATTTGCATGTGGCTTTGCCTTATAATAGCCACTAGGGGTATGAGTAACTATAGGTCTGTTCCTAGGGAATGGTCTAGGGCAGTTACTAACCGTTACATACATTTTAAAAATTACAACCTATAGTGGAAAAATTGTTAGTGTCAGGTACATGTAGACTCCATATGACAAAAAAATTTCATCTTATCACCATGTCCCTAGTGTCTTACCGCAGCTAATGGATTAAATAGACTTTTGCGCAGTACTTATTACTCATTCATCATGAAAGTGGGAGATAAAGATTTCTTAAGAATCTGAATCATTGCCTCTAAGAAGATAATCTAGGAACTGAGGCCAGGAAGCTCTGGACCTTTAGAGCAGCAGAAAGAGTTACCCATGGGGCCAAGTAGACCAAGATACTGTCCAAGGAATAAATCACATTGATGTAAAATCATACAGACATAATAGATCTATTAGCAGAAGTCCTGAAGGAGGCAAGTGTCATATTTCCTAAGATAATGCAGGAAGGTTGAATGGACTATTCATCTAAAGCTTTCAGGGAAACAGATGAGGACATGTTGTATTACATTTTGAGAGGCACAGTTATCAAATCCCTCACCAGAAGCCGTGTAGGGAAGGAATTGCTGCTGAGAAGGAAGTTAAAGCTCTGACTGTGTGTGAGTAGGCCCAGGGGCTGGGACTTTAACTTTCATAGAACCGAGCTGGGATTTGGAAGGAGAAACATCCTACCTCTAACCAAGCCATTTCATTTATGGCTCGGTTGACTGGCTCCAGTCTGAAGGCAAGTGTCAATAAAGCCCATGGGCATTCAGAGTTGTTCTTTTGGAGAAGTAGAGTCCCTAAGGAGTGACTAATCTTGCTGTCAGGCTTGAGGAACAAAGGCTTTCTAAACTCCAAATAATAAATCTTAAGTATTGGAAGACCGAGTTTTGTTATTATCAATAATGCGGGGAGGAGGGAAAGTCTTTTTCCCAATAGAGGCTGGCAGGAGAAGAGAGAGTCCCCAGAGCAGTCTCATGTATTTACTCCTTCCCTGCATAGCTGAGCTTTGAGGAGAGGCATTCTGGGAAGAGCATCCATCCGCATCAACTGTAAGGGATTCCGAAATCAAGAGGGAGTAGGCTTTACCGACATACTTCTGAGGACCCACGCAGACACAACTGCATGCCTCATGACAGAGAGCACTACGTTAAAAATAGTGATGTTCAGGATGTGGCTCTGAGACTTATGAGCCAGGCGATCAAAGGACGGCTACAGATCCTCTGTACCATTCAGTGTGGTATGGAGACAGCCCTAAGTCATTCACATATCACAGGAAGCTGAGGGTCCATTGTGAAGGGAACACAGGGGCATAAACTCTGCTGCCTAGAACTAGCAGAGGCTGAGAGTACAATATCAGTTCCTAAAATCTTGTATTCAGCCACATGTATCTCAAGATATTACCATAGAATGTCTAGGATCAAGGCAAGATCAGCCAAATAACATCAAAGACATATAAGGGAGTATAGGGAGGGTCCTGATCCATTTAGTGGGGATATTGACACTAAAGCTACTGTGTCCATCAGTGGGGAGTGAAGAGAAAGCATGGTCTCTGAGCAATCTACCCGAGTTAGGCAGGAAAAGTTTTTTAGTAGATGTGCCTAAACTTCCTGATTTTGTTGAGTTGGTAAACTTAAAATATTTTCCCGACGAAAAGGAGATAGATTTGAGAAAAAATTTTAAGATATAAATAACATATTTGATTGGAGAGATGAAGAAGAAAAAGTACACATTAGTTTATCTGGATGGTAGAACCTCCCAAGGAAAGATATACGATTAGAATATTCGGGCAGGAAAATAATGAGTTCAAACATTGTCATGGACTCTGTTTGAGCATCTAGAGAGTCCCTGGAGAAAATAGTGTGCCCTGCTTATGCTGGGTTGTCCTGTGCTGAAGTTATAGGCATGCAAATGAAATAGCCAGAGATGAAGACTGTGGGTGAATCCAACATCATAAACTCCCACTAACTAAGGTCAGATTAGATACAACCACCTCTAAATCTTCACCCACCACCAACAGAATCAATGTTGTTTCTGCTTTTCCAAGAAACCCACACCAGCCATTTAAGGGCAAGGTGACACCAACAGAACATGAGCTGGGAGGTGACGATTAAGCTCTGAACCTCAACAGAAGGACGGTAGTCTCTTCTACTCTACTGTGGCAAAGGCAGCTAGAGAGCTGGAACATGTAGAATCAGACTTTGACATCACAGAAACAGAGTGGTTTGGTGGTTAGTGAGGACTGGGTATGAGGTTGTCGGAGATACTAATAAAAGTGTACAAAGTTCCAGTTGGATGGGAATATGCACAAAAGAACAATTCCACAACCAGGTGACCACAGTGAATAACAAAACTGTATGCTTTTAGATGGCTAAGAGAGTATATTTCAAGCATGTACAGAGAGAGAGAGAGAGAGAGAGAGAGAGAGAGAGAGAGAGAGAGAGAGAGAGAGAGAGAGAGAGAGAGAGAGAGAGAGAGAGAGAGAGAGAGAGAGAGAGAGAGAGAGAGAGAGAGAGAGAGAGAGAAGGGACTAGTGGGTAGTAGAGAGAGAAAAGGGGAGGGGGGACTAGTGGGTAGCATTTAGCTTGATGTAGACATTTAGCAGTTTTGGGGTCTGGAGAATGGATTCAGCAGTTGAGAGCATGCTTGCTCTTGGAGAAAGCGTGTGGTTCCTATCACCAGTGTGAGGTGACCCACAACTGCCTATACCTCTAGCTATAGGGTCCTGATACTCTCAGACACCTGCACTCATGTGTGCAGGCATATACAAACACGTACGCACACACAAACGCCTACACATTATTAAAATAAAATAAAATCATAAAACTTTCCCACTTTGGATGTCTTGAATATCCAAACTGTTGTCAATCAGTTGCAATTATTTTAAGAGCTGCCACCTTTCAGGATCTTGCTTAACTGTCAGTCTTCTTCACTGCCTTGGAGCGTCTCTCAGCTTTGGAGCTGAGGTTATGCTGCTTTCAAGGTGTCACCAGCCAGTGTCTAAAGATGGTGGTATCAGGAGCTTCAGTTTTCTTCCGAAGCCTCGCTCTTTCAGAGATGCTCTGTGCTCCTGAGCATCTCTGCTGGGCTCATAGAAACGTGTTTCATTTTTATACTATGGAGTGGCAGGTGCCACATCCAATCCCACCTCCCTCTTTTGCTTTCATAGATTTTATCCCTCCATAAACTTTCTAATTCTACCTCAGCATCCTTTTCCCAGAGAACTCAAGAGATGAGAACCTCACTTCTTCCACACTCATGCAGCTCTAGGCATTTGCACGGAGCCAGCCACTTACTTTCCCCAATGTTTTTGTAACTGAGTTTCACACTCTCTGTCTTTTTGCAGACCCCAGTCCAGCCAATAGAAACGGGAGTAAAGGAAGCTCCTGGTGTGGAGTTCCAGCTTTGTTTTCCAACCTAGGTTCCTTGAGAGTCATTTTTTCGAGAGTTAGTGGGCACTAACCACCAATTATATCATGGTTATATTGATTCTCATTGGGGCTATATTTCTTATCCTGGGGGGGTGGGGGGTGGGGTGAAGTTAAAGTAACCTCAAATGTCAAACAACAGACCAGAATAAAATAACTTCCCTGACTCGTCTGTGAGAAGCTCTGTCTCAGGGATTTTGAGATGGGCTGGAGGAGGCTTTGTCCTGTGGTCTGTCCAGCTTCCTCCTCCTGAAGTTTTAGAGCAAACACAGAGATGAAGAGATTATTTGCATCCATTCATCTCCTCATCTTCCTTCAAATCATCACACTCACATGAACAGAAGCTTGCGTTCTTGGTGGCACTTTACAATTAATCAATTAATGTAGAAATTTTAGGAGGGCAGGATGATGCCTCAGTGGGTAAAGGCACCTGCTGCCCAAACTGATGATCTGAATTCGATGGCAAGGACCAGCAAAGCATAAACAACAACAACCAAAACAAAACAAAAAAACCTGATTCCCATAAGTTGTCTTCTGACCTCCACTCACTGCCGTCCTCCCCTTGCACACACCACACGCAAACATAAACAATTAAATAAATTCAGTAATGATCCAAATAAAACATCTTTCTCCCATCTTTGTTATCTTTGGAGCTGAGAATTGAACCCAGGACATTGCAGATGCTAGGTAAGTGCTTTGTATTATAACATCATTCAGTGTACTAATGGGTGCTCAGTAAAATTTCTTTACTTTTTTTTTTTTTTACTTTACAATTTCACACACACACACACACACACACACACACACACACACACACACACACACACCATACACACAATACACACATATACAATATGTTGCAATCTAGAGATTAATGTTGAGCATAGGTCTGAATGGTCTCCCAGACCATATGGAAAGCTGTGAAGGGATTTTGCAAGTCCAGCTAGACCGAGCTCAACAGGGTTTCTGTGCCTCGGAGATGTCAATTATCCATACGAGCAATACACCAAATGCAAACGGCATTTAATGCCTCCACATTTCTCTGTCCTCAGAGCATCACGTTCAGCTGGTCCTTCAGAAACATATGGTGTGGGGGTGGGTGAGGTGGGGGTGAGGGTGGGGCTAGGATGACTAATGGGGAGAAAGAGCTTGGGTTGTGCATTCCACCCTTCTGGAGCGCTTCTGCCTGGATATCTTTTCAGTATAAAAAATTTCCGCTAACATCTGTGTCCAAAACTGAGAGGAACTATTCTCAAGTTTGAGGGTGAGGGAGCCTGCTACGGAATATGCTGAAATGAACTGAAACAAATTGAGTAAATTTCAGTCCGTAAATGAAACAGATATTTGGTTTTTCCACACAGAATTAAAATGAAGAGACTAAGTAGAGGGTCAAAACTCTATGCAACAAAATTTAATATTTGGATTACTTTTATTTTCTTGCAATTTTTATTCCAAACTAGTTTCAATAGCAAAATGCAGAATAATCATCTCTTATTTGTCTTGCAATTTTTATCTTCGGTTTTAAATGTATTGAGCATTTCTTATATGAGTAACATATTTACATCATTTATAGCCCTTCCAACTCCTCCTATATACCCCCAATTCCCTCTCAAATCCATGGCATCTTTAGTTATATTTTTATATGTGGAATCTTCTTCGTGTGTATCAAAGATTAAATAAGTCTATCAGTTTTAGTAGAAACCATCTTTTTAACATGATCATATTGATTGTCTTTGCAATAAAACATATTCAGTTGCTCTGTAATGTATCACATTAGCCATTCTGGTGCATGCATAGCAACAGCTCATAGTTCAACTTGCATTTAAAATTTAAATGCTAAAATCATATTTATTGATTCCTTGGATTCTTTCTTTTGTGAAATAGTCAGTTACATTTTAAAAATGTAGGTTCCACACATACTATCAACAGTAGGAATGAGTTTCTTGTTCCATATAGAGTACTTCTGTTAATGACATCTATTGCAGATACATTAATTTTTAATAAGGTTTAAGCTATCTGTTTTCTTTATGGTTAATCCTCCTGTCTAGCTTAAAATGCTATTACTAAGGTAAAGTCAGTGAAGGTATTCTGCTAGACTTTTAAACTCCTTATCTTACAGATTAAGATGCAGTGGGTTGGCCATGGGGATGCAGGCCTGGTATCCTAGAACTTCAGAAGCTGAGACAGGAAGAATCTGAGTTAGAAGCCAGTTTGGGATACATAGTAAGGACTCGGTCTCAAAATTCAAATAATAAAAAACTACTAGGAGTTTACCTATGCCTAATTTTTTTGATTAGTGTGAAATAGATGAGAAAAGAATGGGTAATTGTGGTGATATATTGTGTATTTATTAAAGTTTGTCTGAAAATAAGAAGACAGAGCCAAACCACGTTTAGCCATGAAGGTCGGGAGTGGTGACCCAGCCTTTGATCCCAGCACTGGGACAGTTAAAGGAGGGAGTGGGGTATCTGGGGGAGGAAGGGGAGGCAGGAGCTCAGCTCTTCAGCTGAGGACTGATAGGCATCAGTCTGAGGATTCCTGAGGAGTGGCTCGGTGAGACGTGGCTTGTTCCTCTGTCTCTCTGATCTTTCAGCTTTTCCCCAATACCTAGCTCCGGATTTTTATTATCAGAACAAGTACAATTTGTGCAGTAATCACTTTTCTGAGCAGCCTCCATAAACACAGCCCTTTGCTTTCCGTGTTATTTCGTCAATTCACATTGATTATAACTCGAACTAATATATGTGTGTGGTTAGTTTTGAAAACATTTTCTTTTAATCAGTTGTCTATGTTTATGCCAAAAAGCACAATAGCCAAATATCATTGTTTCATAGAAATAAGATGAATCTACTGGTGTTAGTCTCCCAATTCTGATTATTTCAAGATATAATAAATTGTAATTGACTTCTTTTGTGTTTGTGTGTATTTTTAAAATTAAATAGCCAACTGCATTAAAAAACCCAGAATATTAATTTCACTTGCATTTAATCTGTGAATGAGCCCCAGGAGAACCACCAGCTAATAGTTCTGCATAAGTGGGTGCAGACAGGAATCTGTTCCCCAGTCACACAGATTCTTTATCTGATTTCAGTAACTATTTTCAAAGAGGAATTTTTCATACAAAAGATTTAAATTAACCTATTAAACTATTGCCAGACAAAAATATGTGTCTGTCACTCTTGACGATTACAAGCACGGGTGTAAGGTAGTATTTATGTATTAAGTATACAACAGGTAATAACTAGACCTGTGAGTAATCAGAAAAGGAAATAAAGACTGACTATTCCAGCAATACTGACTTTGCACACATCTATTTAAAATATAGCTAAAAGTATGTGAATTATTTAAAAGAAAGCAAGAAACATAGTGGTCAGAACAGTTCAAAAGATGTATTTTACTAGAGAAAATACTAAGAAATGTTAATTCCTTATTCCCAAAATATAGTATCTGATACTAAAAATGTACAGGAAGGATGTAATATCTGTTTTTATGGTCGGTATTCTGTTACAGTGATTAAAAATTGAAGGAAAATTTAAAAAAAAATGAGGCCTAGCGAAGTGGAGTGATCATTGTAACCACCTTACAGTATGGCTCAGAAACCTCTTGAATGATTTGCTGAAGGAATTCAGAAAAGTTTGGAGAAGCAACTCAGAGATGCTCCAGAACACTGCATGGAAAGTGACTCATCTGGAAACCCACTGAACCAAATCACGGAGAGCAGTGCAGACAATAGAGTCGACTCATGAGATGTGAGATGAAAATGAACCCTTCACTAGAAAGTGGACTGTCCACCATTTATCTTACCTTGTGGCAAAGAACTGTCTATATTTTGTGCATTCCCCGCGTCTTTGTGGTAAGCTGAGTTAGATGGTGGCAGACTAATCTAATGTAGTAAATTTTAAAGCAACATAGGCTTTCAATTAGGGCTTGGATGTTGCTAATTGCTTTTAGCTGTGCTTCTAGTAAGAATTTATAAATAATGAAAATAATTACAAATAATGAAAAAGCCACATGACACTGTGGCTAAAGAATACATGGGTGCTTAAGAGGCTAGAGCCAATAAAAAGATGCCAAACATTTTAAAAATTAATTTTATGTATTTATTTTAAACATTTACCACAGTTTTTCCCCTCCCTCCTCCCCTCCCACTCCATCCCTCTACCCCTCCATCCCACCTTTTTTTCTGTTACAACCCTCCCCAACAAACAAACAAACAAACAAAGGGCAGGCCTCCCATGGATACCAACAAAGCATGGCAAATCATGTTTCAATATGACTAAACTCCTCCCCTTGTATTGAGTCTGGGCAAGGTGACCCAGTATGAGGAATAGGTTCCCAAGAGCCAGGCAAAGCCATCGGAACAGTCCCTGCTCCCACAGTTAGGAGTCCCATAAATAGACCAAGCTACACAACTATCTCATCTATGTATCGTCCCATGTAGGCCCTCTCTTCAACAGGATTCCCCAAGCTCAGCCTAATGTTTGGTTCTGGTTCTTTGCATCTGTTTCTATCAGTTGCTGGATAAAGGCTCTCTGATGGCAATTGAGGTGCTCACCAGTCTGTAAGTGTAGCAGGATATCTTTAGGTAAAACCACATTGACCTTTTTTTTTCTCCGATCCTATTTTGTTTCTACCCTAGGTCTCTGGGCCATCGAGCCTCTGGGTCTCGGAACTCCAGGCAGTGTCAGTGGTGGGTCCATTCTTGTAGCTTGGTCTCAGGCTGGACTGGTCGTTGGTTGTCCACTCCCACAATCCCTGTGCCACCCTTACGCTAGCACATTCCATAGGCAGGACAGACTTAAGTCAAAGGTTGTGTGGCTAGGTTAATGTTCCAATCTTTACTGGAAGTCTTGCCTGGTCACAGGAGATGGCTAGATATCCACTATTAGTAGGAGTTTTAGCCGGGGTCATCCTTGCAGATTCCTGGGGGGTCCCCCTTGCAGCATGTTTCTACCTGACCCCAAAATGTCCCCTCTTTCTAGTCACCTAGTTCTCTCTCCACCAACCTTATCCCTCATGTATTGCAGAATTATTTACTTGCAATTGATCATATAAAGGACTAATATTTATTAAGGGGTTACATAAGCATTTACTGTTATAAATTGAACCTTAAGGCAATTTTTGCAGAGTGGAACTGTCTCACACTGTACTGTTGCCAATCTTCTCCCTGAGAAAGCAGGAACAAACAGGAGGGAAGGTCAGCATGCAATGGGGCTCTCAATGGGGGCTGACTACACCCCATTCAGTGTCCTGTGACCCCAAAGCTTCATCTTTAGGTCTCCTTAAATAATGCCTGAATCCCACTACATTCATGTTTCCATCTCCACCTTCCTCCAGTCTACCCATGAGATCTCTTATATTTCTCCTTTCAAGGGAGATCCATGAGCCCCTTCTTGAGTCCTCTCTGAGGCTGTATGTTATACCATTATTGTCCTTTGATTTATTGACATTAATATTACTTATGTGTGAGTATGCACCATGTTTGTCTTTCTGGGTCTAGGTAACCTCACTTGGGATGAATTTTTCTAGTACCAACCACTTGATGTCAGACATTTTACATCTTAATACAAATGATTCCTTGAGGATCACTCAGGAATTGGCTAACCCTACCTGTTGAAGTTTCATGGGTATGAACATATAAACTCAAAGATTTTTCTTTCTTTGAGAGTGTTTTGGGGCACTCTGATCAGATAGGGTTACCTAGGAAGTTGTTTATCCTGGATTCATGTCACCGTTCTTGACTATCCAGGCACTCAGAAGACACAGCAGACAGGTGGTTCAGATGGTATTGGCTACTGACTCTCCTAGCAGCATATCCTGGTGTCACCTATGTTTTTCTGGTTTTGTGGGGATGCAGAATGCCTACAAAAGTTAGTGATGAAAGATTACAACAGATACCAATGAATTCTTTTGGAAAATCCAAAAGAAATGGGTGAATTTCTTGGTGCATACGACCTATTGAAATTAAACCAAGACATAATAAATATATTAAACAGATGTATAATCAGCAAAAATATTTAAACTTCAATAAAAAGTCTCTTGCAACTGATAAAATTATAAAGAGTAAGATAGTGTTTGGTGCCAAGTCCAAATGGATACACACAGAACACAATTTCTCTACCTAAATCTCATAGATTTTGCAAAAGAGGGGTGGAAAGATTGTAACACCTAAAAACAGAAAATTTATAATGAGACTGGCTCTTTTAGATATATCAAAGAGACTACACCCATGAAATCCCTCAACATGACTGCCTGAACAATGACAAAATCAATGGACATGCTAATGTTTAAAGAAAATGTCATGGGATCACAACCCTAGGCAAAGAAATATAGGCACTAAGGGATCCTGAGAGTGGAAGGGATTCCTTCCACTTAGGGAAAGTCCCTCTACTGGTTATCCAATACCAGATGGCCAGCCCTGAGATCATATACATACAGGTAAGATTCTATAAACTAAGCAGGTTGTATTTATGTATTTAATAGTGCACACGCGTGTGCGCACACATACACATATTTAAAGAAAAAGAGGTCATGAATTTGAGAGTGAGCTGGGGAGGGGAGGGGGGTTGGAAGGAACCTTAACGATAGCTGTGGCAATTTTGGTGATTCCCTGTTCCCAGAATGCACACTGAGAATATATAGCAAGTAGACATAAGATCTTGACTTAAGTCCGTGTCATGGTTCTCTGAACAAGGTGTAAAGATGCGGGCTCCATTGTGTTAGGTGGTTGAACTATGACAAAAAGTGAATAAAGCATACATTAATCATAATGAGTAAACTTAAGGCCCAAAGGAAAGGGGATTCCAAGATGTTTTTCCTCTCTGTCCTGTGTGTCTCCTTGTACCCGAGACCATTTGAAAGGTGGTGGCTGTTTGACAGGACCAAAGCACTGGTTTCCTCAGAGTACTTCAGATCTCACAAGAACATGGCTGCCAACCTGGAAGTACTGCTTATCTACCATGAGTTCCAACAGGTGTTAGACGATCCCTACTCGCTCACCTGTTTATCCACAAAGTACTAATGCTTTTTGTCACTTTTAGACATGAGCTCACATCTCTGAAAGTATTCACATTCGATGTGAAAAAAATTCACTCATGAAAAACAACAATAACAAAGAAAAATCAGTATAAGTGAATCTTTAACCAATTTTATAAAACCTTTTCAAAATGAGTGAAGAACTGACAAAAAATAAGAATACAATGAATATTTTTAACGGATAGGCACAATTTCTCCTTTTGAAATCTAGCTTCAAATCACATATTTGGTGTGTAAGTTTCCATTTCATATTCTGACAGTCAGCTAGAATTGATTTCAAGTGTCTCAGCCGTTCCTTCCAGCTTCAGCCTCTGCCTTGGCCTATGTCCTCTCCACCTTGCCATCTCCGCGGTTTTTCAGACGGAGTTTTCTTTGGTAGGCTGTTTCCTATCAGGTCAGGTTTTGCTGAAAGCCCAGGAGACTGATGCGATTCTGACCAGTGTTGATGGATTCAATGACGTCACTAATTATTAAGTAAAAGATATTCTAAACGAAAGAGGGAAGGAGTTGAGAGGAAAGAGGGGGCCTGTGAGAAGGGATAATTTACTAACTCCTCAATTAGGAAAATTTCAGATAAAACAGCTGTTTGTGAGACTTGGGTGCTGACGGAGCACATTAACTACTGTCATCAGGATTTGGATCCACTGGAGAGCTGCTGGAAGCCCCGCTATGCAGAATTACCAGAGAAGGCTTCTTTCAGAAAAACAGATAAGCACTGATTGTAATAGTACATGAAGGTCAGACCTCAGGGTAATGCCACAAACAATATCCACTGTAGTGTTATCTCTTTGACTTAGACTGAAGCCTCTGGCTGCTGTTATTCTATTTTGAGGGACCACCAGGCCAAGATGTGGGCTTGTTTATCTCTTTATCCCTGACTGAGAGCTTAGCATCATCCTTGTTAGCATCAGGTGACATTAACTACTACTTAAAATTTAAGATTTAAAGTCAATGGGCCCTTAACTTGTTATCTGTCCAACCTTAATAAACTAATTAAATGTTAGATTGAGATGCAAACCCAAATAGATTTTCTGCTTTGTGGTCTTAAAAAAAAAAAAAAAAAACTGTCCATATTTTAAGTTCACAAAGTAAGATTTAATAATTTTTAGTAATTAGCACCACAGAAATACCTCTTAAATCATTATTCAGATTGATGATAATGAGAAATATTTAAAAAGAAAAAAAAAACTGGAATGTACCATGCAGGCATAGACGATACTACTTCCCTAGGAAATAAGTTGTACTTGTAAGGTCCTAGGTTCTGAGTCCAAGGTGGCGACTGGGACAAACTGCTCACTAGAGTAATATATTTATTAGAAGTTATCAACACCTTATAGTGAGCCTTGTCTGGGTTCCTGAAGAGTTCAGGCCACTGAGATTGAGCAGCAGTCCCTGGAGAGTTTTTTGGGAGAGGGATTAGGGAGGTTCAGATGCTCTATAGGTAATGAGTAGCCCTCAGTGTGTGCTTGCAGTGAACAGGTTACTTCTGCTTTTAGTTCATGAAGAACCATCACATAGGCTAAGCCATCTACAGCTTAGAGTCTGCTAGCCCAGAGAGCTTGGAAAACTTCTCTTGAGTAAGTAAGAATTACAGATGTCCCAAAGTTCTTGTCAGTTTCTGACAGACTAGACCTGGGCATGCCTGTAAACTCGTTTTGGAAAGAGGATTACAGACTCTTAGACACAGTAGACTGCCTGTTCTCACTTCCTCTGTGTTTCCCTTCCTCCCTCTCTTTCTGTTTTCCTTTCTTCCCATTTCCTTCCTCCTTTCTTTATTTTCTTATTTTTAAAGAAACATTTTAATGATCAATATTTAGAGGGGTGGTATGTGCAAACGCCAAAGTAATATAAAATGCATGAAATTTTAAACTATTTTTCAGCAAACCCTTAGCATGGATGGCTGGCAGCTTCCAACATATTAAGTTTTAAACAATTACTAGATATGTGACAGTTTATTTTAAATGTAATTTGGTCATGTAAATGAAGACTTTAAAATAAATATGGCAAACATATAAATTTTTGAAGTATAAATTGACATACTATATTTTTAATATTTTTCATTAAGGCATCTTTGAAGGTATGTTTTGCAACATGAAGTTGATAACTCAAGTTAGATATAAAGAAAAGGAAAGAAGTCTTTTTAGAATTATGTAAGTCACATATACCATTACATAACAGTAAACATGAAATTGTAATATATTTTGTAATTTTATTTTCTAAGACATTAGCTTCAGAAAACCTCACAGTGGTATTGGAAAAGAACATACAAGCCTATAGATTAAGTCACCTATAAAACTGGGGCAGGATCACTTGAGTCTATGGGTTCAAGAACTGTATGGGCAACATTGCAAGCTACAGTCTCAAGGAAAGAGTTGGGGAGTAGGGTGGATGTTACTAGGGATGCCCAAACAACTATGGGGGGACAAGGCAGGCTTTGACTCTACCTCCTGAGAAGCAGTTAAGAAATAATGGAACCACCCACATGACAGCTAACAACTGTCTCTAACTTCAAGTCCAGCATCCTCATAGACATGCAGGCAAAACACCAATTCACATAAGATAATAAAAAATATTTTAAGAAGTAAGTAATGGAGCATTTCTACTTGGAGATTGTCAAAGCTTTGCTTGGATTTCTGGGGAGCAGATTTGCAAAACATGGAGAATTAAAATGTATCCTTTTAGCAACATACAAACCTGGGATCAGTCTTGTTTGCTAAATTCAGGTATCTAAAGTCCTAAACCACAGGATAGAAAATTGAGCTTTAAAATGTTCCTGTTCCCACTTGTTCAGAAAGACAGTTCTGAAGCAGCTGGAGAATATCCAGTGCCTTTTCTCATCTGAATAGTTCCAATACACTTTCTTATAGATAAGAAATATTAACCAGACCACAAGGGAGCTGGAAAGAACGTAGGATTTGAATTTTCATGGAATAAATACTATTTAGAACATATTTCTTAGTGGATTTAAGCCATCAGAACTTAATCACTTTATATAACTAATTGACAAAGTTAAGAGAGAAATAAAGGACCGTCCCTAACTAATTTAGAACAGTAGCCCTTAACTCTAACTACAAATTAAAACCATCCAAAGAAGTTTTGAACAAACCAAAGCATGACTTAATCTCCCCCAAGTATATTTAATCGATATGGGATTGGTCCCAGATGATTCTACTGTGCAATAAGGTTGAGCATCGCTGACTTGGTGATAATTAATAATAACTACTCAAGATGGATTTGATTTAAATAAATTAAAGTTTAAGTATACTTTCTATGTGACACTCATTGTAAGTGCTAATAAAAGATCCTTTTCTATAAAACTATTGAATAACATTTATATTTATCCTCAACACGGCTAACTATGCAGACTTACTAAAATAGTCCTCAAGGTTTTGCTGGTTTGTTATTGTAGAAGGTTCCTCTTACTTATTGAACTGTTATCCACTACTGTAGTGAATAAAAACAGAATCTTTTTTTCCTAGAGGTATATTAAGGGAGCGAAGCATGGTCACTTATTTTACATCAGCCATGAGGACAGGATAGGAGGCAGCTATGGGCATCACGGCCTGAGTAGCCCCTAGCTTGAATGCTAATAACGGTGCTGAGGAGAAATGATAGGGCCGTGCCTGAAATCTTGGAGGACAGAGATCAAACAGGAATCAGAAGAAGATGAATAGCAGTGATTCTGCTTATATTAGATGCTAAAAGTAAGGTACCAGCATCCAACTTAAAACACAAGAATTAGAGAATAAAATTTAAAATTAGCTGAAGATAAAAGGCCATTTAGAAAATAATTCAGTGGTATAGAAAGAAAAGAATTATAAATAGAGCAACAAGGTCAAAGTTAATTCCTTAACAAGATTACTAGATTAAGAGTGTCTAATAAGAGTGACCCAAAAACATAGAGGAAGAGACAGGGATGGAAAGAAATCAAAAAGAAATCATATTTAGATGGGAAATGATGCATATAGAGTAACAATTTAATCAATAATGAACAACTTAATAAAAATAAATTTGATTTTTAAGGCTTGATTTTCCTTATACTAAATTCACTTAAAACATTATTATTACTTGCTAAATGGAATAACTAGATTTCACTGTGTCATTTTTATACATATACAGAATTACTTTGATCATATTCACACTGTTACCTTCTCCTATCTCCCCTAGCCTCTTCTCTGGTCTACAGAAATCTTCTGGGTCTTTTGGAGTCACTTCTGTTCAAGAGGCTGTTTACTACCATAAAGCCATGGCCTCTCTGCAGTCTTTACCTGTGGTGATTTGAATAAGAATGCCCCCCCCCATAGTTTCATATATTTGAGTGCTTAGTCATGAGGAGCTGCACTACTTGAGAAGGATTAAGAGGTGTGGCCTTGTTGGAAGAAGTGTATCACTGGGGGTGGCTTTGAGGTTTCAAAACCACAAGCCAGGCCCAGTGTTGCTCTCTTCCTGCTACCGGTAGATCCAAATGTAAAACTCTTAGCTACTTCCCCTGTCCCATATTTGCCTGTGTGCCATTATTCTTCCCATCGTGATGATAATGAACTAAACCTCTGAAACTGTAAGCAAGCCCCTATTAAATCCTTTCTTTTATAAGAGTTGCCATGGTCATGGTGGCTCTTTACAGTAATAAAACAGTGAGTAAGACACTTCCCAACTCCTGTCTCACCAGAGAAGTTTCTCCATCCTCACTATGCAACTGAGATAATTGCTAATCTAGAGAAAGTTGTTGGATTCAGTGTTTGAACCTTTTTTTGTCATCAGAACATGTCCTTATCTTGCTAATCAATATTTCAACCTATGAACGTAAGGACTGGTATTCAGTCACACGCTCCAAGTAACCCCTGAAGATCTCTGAAAGCTTTTCTCTCAGCCTACTACTGTTTTGGATATTGTGCTACAAATGTCTACTCTCTTTATATTCCAGAACAGATAGGTGATAGAATTGTGCTACACTGTGGAATTTTATTTAGCTGTAAAGAAAGACAAAACAAGAAATTTACAGGCGTATGGATGGAATTGGAAAATATTAAACCAAATAAGGTCATCCAGGCTCAAAAAGACAAATATCATATGCTCTCCCTCATATATGGATCCTATCTTTGCATTTTTATGTTTCCGTGTCTAAGTTATAGTTACATAGAACAAGAGGGAAGAAAGAAAATTTGAGAGGGGTTATGGAGAAGGATCTTTAAGTGAAGGGGGATGTTAAGTACTCATTTATTAGTTTATGTCAGCTAACTTATTAGTGAATAACCTTCCGCTCACAGCGGCCTGATTTCAAAGTTTATGTTGATATATATACACTTCCTCCTTCGTATTAGTTTTTAGTCATGGGGTATAATCTTTATGCCTAATCTATGGTCCTTCCGTAGTTTCAGTGAAAATTTTTTCATTTCTTCTGGATTTGTGTTCTAACCCTAGCAGCTGTAGAAAGGTGCTGAAGCCATGCCTCATTGTTCCCAGTTACTATTACCCTTTGGTTATTGTCCTGAGCATGCGTTGCCTACAGTTCGACCAAGTGTTCAAAGAGATTCTATTTGTAACATACCTGCCACACACATCGTGGTACCATCATACTTTTGCTTTCTCCTCTCTTACTTTCTTCGGGTCACTAAGAAGGTAGCCCTGTGTTTGAACTGTTGCTTCTTAATGCCACACATTTGGAAACTCTTGTTTCAAGAGAAAAGAATCATAAATACGAATCTCACCCACGGTGGTCCCCTCCTGCCCAGAGTCAAAGCCCCTTCAGTTTCTGGTTGCCTTTAGGTACTCTCCTGTGTTTTATAAAGTTGATTTTTATATTTTTATGTGAAGTTTGTAATTGTATTTAGTACAAGGATTAGTCTAATACAGTGCTGTTACCATTATTGAACCCCAAACTAGACCTTAGGCTTGAATACTTGGAAAATGTTATATAGCCAATGGATATTTAACTAAATTCATTAGGTAAGATGGCAATTTTAATGTTCCATATTTAATATTGTAGATACTTAACAGTCTTTCAAACATATGTGGCTGTGTTAACACACAATCTTTGTCCTCCAAACCCCACTAATCAACTTTCTACACGAAACAACCCAACTTTCGCAAAGTACTTCACAGTCATTCATGAGTGCCTCATAGATACTATTTTCCTCAATTGCAGCACTAGGATATAAGGAAGATGGCGTCTCAATCCTCTGGCCACATCTCACAGTAACTGAGGAGTATGGAACTCATCCAGCTTTGAGCTGAGAAATAAAAACTGGAATTCCAACGAGCTTCTGTAGATATTTCCAGATATGACACTCCCAGATTCCCCACCGGAAGTAATTCCTCTTTCCTCTGAATTCCTTGGAGTGCGAAACGTCCTTGCTGCCACCAATCAGACTCTATTTCATTATTGCAGTGCATTTCCATACTGCTGTAGCTTTCACCAACATCATTATGACTTTCCATGAGGAACTGTAATTAAACTTTACCTTCCCATTGACTGAATTGGTGAAAATCACTCTTCTTAGAGTAGTCTAGCAATCTGAGGTTACTGTGAAACTTGAGTGTGGTAACACATTGGATGAATAGGGAGCAGCAATTAAATGGGAGCCACTGTTAACGTACAGCTCCTTGAACTCAGTAATAGATGTTCCCACCAGTAGCTTGTATTTAATCTCCACCACAACTATGAGACCGTCAACATCTGCATTTTTTAATAGAGAAACTAATTCTTTATGGAGGAGACACAGCCTCAGTCACTGTATCTTCCTGGGTGATGGTGGCATGGCCTCTAAATGCTGGGCTAGACATACAGGTCCTTGTACTAATAAGGAGCCCTTGTCAGTATCCCCTTCTATTCGGGCAAGATGGAAGGCTGGGTCACAGCTCTCAAATCAATCTTTGAAAGGGAAAGTAACCAGCTCTGTGCCAGCAGTCTCTGTTCTAATTGACTTCCCGCAGGGAAACCTTTATTTTGAAACAAGACTCCAGAGCCACCACTGGCACAAAAAGACAAAAAATAATGTCCTTAGATATTTGTTTTGCTTGGGGTAAAGTATCCTGAACTCATAACAAATGTCTTCTTGTTTGCAAATGGAAAACCGTAATTAAGTTGGCTTTCCCACCACGTTTAATAAGCTCCCAGTTTCCTCTCTGCCTCACTTTCTCATTTTTTTTAATGAGATACCAATTTCCTTTGCCCAGCCCTCACAGATACTTTCAGCAATAAAACAGACAGCTTTGATTTTCATCTTAGTGTGAAGTTTTGAGTATTAATTTATTCATCTATAACCTGGACCACACTCTTCTCATGCTAAATGGCCCATTAATCTTTATTTAGCAAGGTATGTTGGGCCAGAAAACAAAAGGGAAGCAGGAATAAAGAAATGGGGGAGATGTTTGGAGAAGGAAACGTTTTACTGAGGGGACACAGAAATGCTGACATTTATTTTCAGGCCACTGCTTTCATTCAGCATCCTCTGGAGGCACAAGCTCACGATGCAGATGTCTCCGTTCCTGACTCCTCCTGTACAGTCAGGGTTCAAAGAGTCTGTCCAGACAAGGAGCTGTTTGTGTCTGGCTGATGTGAGTAGAGGGTGCTATGGAGCCAGGAGCAATGGGAAGCTCCTTGAAAATGGTAGTTGGTAAAGGGGTGAGGAAGGGAGTTTCTAGAGGCTGTGGGTGCTGAAGGTTGTGGGTGCTGCTGGCCACCTGAGGAGCCAACTGCTTAGCTATAAAAATATTCATTCGTTTTAAAGTTTTAGTTGCTCTTTAAGACTTTTGGGAGTCCGCAGTCTGAGTACAAACATTCATATATGTATTCAGCAAAACACTGTATTCTGTCTGTGTATTTTACTAGTACTGAAACTCCTCTTTGACTGTGGCAGTCAGAAACCATGTGATTTTATTAAATCAGGTGAACTTTTCCTAACACAAAATAAGTTTCTACCACTTTCCATGGTGACTGGGCTGTGGTTTTGGCTCTGCGTGAACAGCCTCTTCAATCATCATTATTTTGTCTGACATTTGAAAATTTGACTATTGAAATGTATAATTCCCAGAGTTTAAACTCACACACACACGTATACAACTCAATGTTTTCTAGGATATTCAGAAGGTTGTGTGAACATTACATCAATTGTATTCTAGAACATTGTCATTACCATGAAAAGAAATCCTGGCTATGAGCTGTCAATTCCCCATTTTCCTCTCCTCACTACCCTAGCCCTAGAAAATTATCAGTCTTTCTGATTTTGTATATTTTACACATTTTATATTAGTTGTCTTTGGTCACTGGCTTTTTCAATTAGCACGTTGTTTAACAATTGGTCCATATTTACATCCTCTGCAGCATGAGCTGTCACCTGTATTTTTGAGCTTAACCATTCTGACAGGTTTAAGAGGGAATCTCAGAGACATTTTGATTTGGATTTCCCATATGGCTAAGTAGGTTGAACATTTTTAAGATCATTCTATGTCTTTTTAGATTCTTCTGATGAAAATTCTGTTTTGCTCTGTACCCCACATAGAACAAGGTGAATACTCCTCCACTGCTGATGGGAGTGCAAACTTGTATAGCCTCTTTGGAAATCAGTATGGAAGTTTCTCAGAAAATTAGAAATGAATCTATCTCAAGACTCATCTATGTCTATCCTGGGTATATACCCAAAAGATGTTCCACCAAACCACAAGGCTACTTGTTCAACTATGTTCATAGCAGCCTTATTCAAATTATATAGAAATAGTAAACAAACTATGTGTTCCTCAATCAAAAAATGGATAAAGAAAACTTAGTACATTTACCCAATGGCGTATTTCTCAGCTGCTAAAAGCAATGACATCATGGATTTTCTGGCAAATGGATAGAACTAAAAAGGATTATCCTGAGTGGAGCAATTCAGACTCTGGAAAACAAACATGGTATAAACTCACTCAAACATGGATATTAGCTATAAAGTGAAGAAGAACCACGCTACAACCCAGAGATTCAGAGATATAATGAGACTTTTTCTATCCTGACACTCAGTTCTCCAATAACGACATGGAGACTTGTTTTACCATTTGGCTTTTTATGTTTCCTTCATTTTGTTTGTCACTTCCATCCATGTACTTCGGCTTCTCTCCTTTGCCTTGATTATCTTCTGCCCACTTCCCCTCTCTGCCTGAAAGCCCAGCCTGTACCTCCAACTTAGCTACTTGTCATTCAGCTCTTTATTAAACCAATCACAGCAATATAACACCACACAGTGTATAAATATCCTACATTTTCCCCCTTTTTTCTAAATAGAAATGAGAAGTTTTGACTCTAAAATACTAAAACTACAATAAGAACAATTATCAGATAAGAATTACACTCAGAGAAAATGCTCTATTATCTTACCTTAATGAATTTCAAGTTTTATACCTAAACCATTTTCTATCATAACTTGTATTGTCATCTTAAAACAATCTTTTAGACTTCAAAACGTTTTTAGACAGAAATTTAAACTTTCATGTTTTCTAACTTTATAAACTGTATAGCTTTTATGTAAATTTTTCCCCAAATTTGGTAACAAAGGAAACTGTATAGCTATCTAGTCTTGAATCCCCATCAGAGAACTAAGAAGGATTCAGTATTACCTGAGTAAACAGGAAGTGCAGAGCAAACAACTTCCAAAACTATAAAAGTTACAGAGACATTTGGCTGCCTAGACAGTCACTCAAGATGCCTCTATAATGTTGGGGCATCCATCTTTAACCTCTAGGGTTAAATATAACTGATAGACGTTTTGTGAATTGGGAAATTTGAAGGACTGTCATTCCTTGTCTTGGCAAAGTTCTGCAGTTACTTTCTTGTGTGTCCTGCTTGTCCAATTTGGACGGTAGTCATAGTCAAGACAAGGACAGTTTCTTGCCCATTGACTAACTTTGCCACAATAAAGGCAAACTCCATATGGAGGTTCTTCAGTGTTCATCATCCTTCGAGGAAACTACAGCAGAAGCGTTTTGGAGCTGGATCACTACTTGTGATATTAGTTTTTATTGGTATCTGGTCATTTCTTTTCTGAAAACACACAAACTTTTAAAGGTAACATTTATCTACGTTAACACAACTATGGAATGTGTGATGTCCATACATTTTTTTTTGTTTGTTTTGTTTATTAAGATTTTTTTCTTGTTCTGTTTGATCAGGTAAAGGTCAACTTTATAACCCAACTATAACATAAATCTCTACCCACCCATATGAAATGATGGCATGTAATAATACACGGGGACTACATAGCCAACAAGATTTACTAACACTTACTTAGTCTCAGATATGTTCTCATATTGAGGGATTGTTAGCCAGATGTTTCTGGCTTGTCCAGCCCACGGTCCAGACCTGTAGTCCTGTAGTTGCTTAACCCCAAATGATCACATAAAGACTTATATAATTACAAACTATTTGGCTTATGGCTCAAACACATTACTTGGTAGCTCTTTCGATATAACCTGTTTCTATTAATTTATTATATTTTCACATATATCATGGCTTTACTTGTACTTTTATATCTTACTTCTTGGGTGGCTGGATTGTGTCTCCATTGACTCTGCCCTCCTTCTCCATGCTTAGAATTCATGTTTGCCTCTAAGCTGCTTTGCTATAGGTCAAAACATTTATTATCCAATGATATTTCAGAGCATACAGAAAGACATTCCACATCAAGGGATCAGCACATAGGTCACCTGCCCTGTAGTTTTTCCTGAATTCCTCCCTTGTATCTTTAATTAAAATCCTCAGGAGGTTTTTCCCAATTCGATCTGATCTTCATTAATTCTGAAGAGAGTAATAATTTTTTTGTTTCCTATGGATAAAAAAGGTATATCCTCTCTCCCAATGCAATATTTTTTTTTACTTTCATTCTTAAGTGAAAACATTTTAAAAATATATAGATTGGTTTAATTTAGCGGTTTCCATAACCCAATATTTCTTAGCAGAAATTGTTTTTATATATATTAGTATTTTAAAAAATTCAAAGTCAACAAAACACTATACAGAATCCAGGCATACTGTGTATTTCCCATCTTTATGTAGCTTATTCTTTTTATATTACTTCATTTTTCTTTAAAGACTTTATTATTTTTAAATTATTTATTTTTTATGACTCTCTATACTCATTTTTTTTACTGTATCTGTTTAAAAGTTTTCTTAATCTAGACCACTTTACAGGAGACAAACCTTAAGCGGGCATGCTGACTACTGCTGGCTCTGTCCCCTTCAGTTCCCTGAGATCCTATAGCCTCATTCAGGCACAGTTTACCACCCCAGCTCTGGGAAGCTATTGTGTTCAAGACACAGCAGGTATTTTTACCTAGCACACAGGGTGCTCATGTACTTTGCTATACATAAAGGCCTTTTAGAACATCCATACCTCTGTATGCTGGGCCTACCTGAGAGACTGCTTTTTCAGGGACACATAGATATGGATATTTGAGCATTCATGTTTAAAGCAATATATAATGAGCCTTCTTCTGTCCCAAATAACAACATAGAGACTTATTGTTAATTATGAAAGCTTGGCCTTAGTTTAAGCTTGTCCTACTAGTTCTTATAATTTAAATTAGCTTGCTTTTGTTAATCTGTGTTTTACCTTGCTTTTATTCTATAAGTTCAGCTTCCTTTATGTCTTCTTGGTGTTTCCTCTGTGAATTTTTGATTATCTCCTCCTACTTCCTATCTGAAAGTCCAGCCTCTATTTCCTGCATAGCTATTGGCCATTCAGCTCTTTATTAAATTAACCAGAGCAATAGAATACATTGTGTAAATATTCCACAACACAGAGAAGCTAAGTAACAAGAAGGGCTCAAGGGGGACACAGGAATATCACTGTGAAGGAGAATTAAAATAGATGTCACAGGTAACTGGGTAAAAGCCTAAATGGGAGGGGGTGATGGGAACAGAAGAAACGGGGAAGGGTTGAGAGAAAGAGTTTTGGGAATGGGAACTGGTAGGGGCTGGCATCTCTGGGAAGAGCTATAAATGTAGTGCAATAGAAACTCTCAGCAATCTATGAGAGTGGCCATATCTAAGACTCCTAGCAATAGGGGATATGGAGCCTGAACTGGCCATTTCTTATAACAAGGCAAGACTTCGAGTGGAGCGATTGGAATATCAACCCAGCCATAAAACCTTTAATCTACAATTTTTCCTGCCTACAAAATGTGCTAGAGTAAAGGGGGTATAGAAATTGTAGGAGCGGCCAACCAATAACTGGTCCATCTTGAAACCCACACCATCCATGGAAGGGACTCTATTCTTGACGCTGACTGCCTAGAGGGCTAGGACCCAGAGACTAAACAACCCAGAGACCTAGCATAGAACCAAACATGATTGACAAGAAAAAAAAGCCAACAAAATGATTCCTAATAATATTATACTCTTCTCATAGATTAGTGCTTAACCCAATTGTCATCAGAGATAGAAACTGATGGAAATATGTATAGAGACCCGACCCAAATATCAGATGGACCCAGGGAACCCTGCAAAAGATGGAGAGGAGGGATTGTAGGAGCTAGAGGAGTCAAGGACAGCGTAAGAAAACCCACAGAATCAACGAACCTGGGCTAAAAGGGGCTCAGAGAGACTGAACTGACAACCAGGGGGCCTTCATGGGACTGACCTAGGTCCTCTAAACATATGTTACAGTTGTGTAGCTTGGTCTTGTGGGACTCCTAATGGGAGCAGGGGATGTCCATGACTCTGTTACCTGCTTTTGGGACCCTTTCCTCCTACTGGTTTGCCTCATCCATACATAGGAGAGTAAGTGCCTCATCTTTGTTCATATCCATGGGAAGGGTACTTTTTGAAAAGAAATAGAGAAAGAACTGATGAGAGAGGGGAGTAGAATGTAAGGGAGATGGAGGAGGGAAAAGAAACTTGTTAGTATATAAAACAAAACAGAAATAAATAAATACATAAAAAACCATGCATGTCATAAAATGTATTAAGACTTTATTTTTCATGGTTACATAGCATCCCATTGCATGGAAATATGATCTTACTTATTCATTGATCAGTTGGTGAATATTTCTGCTGCTTCCACTTCCACACAGTTATGAAGAATGCTGTATAAACCCTACGTTCTTTGGTGAGTAAATGTCTTCAATACTTTGGGAGTGTGGTTGCTGGGATATTTAGAATCCATGATTACTATTTTAAGGAAATTCTTCCTCTATACCCTTCCTAGTACTTGTTACTGTGTCAATGTGAAAATAGCTATTTATCTTGGCATGTGTGAAGTGACATCAGCATTTAATTATGACTTCAATTTGTTCAATACTGATGACTTTGGATGCTTTGTTCAATGGGGATACTTCTGAACCATCTGTATAATTTCTTCATATAGATGTGAGCAATTACCCATTTTAATTGTGTTGTTTGAAACCAGGGCCTCAAGCATGATAAGCTGCATGCTCCTTTATCCCTGAGAGACACTTAACCTTATCCCTAGGAGCTCTTTTCACATTGTGGATACCAGTCCCTTATCAGATTAACAAACAGCTAATATGCTCTCCATGTCTATAGACTGTCATCTTATATTCTCAATAGCACCATACACAGCATAAACATTTTTCATTTTGATGAAACTTTTTCTTCTGTTGATTAAAGTTTTGGTTTCACCTATCTCTTAACCAAAGTTAACTGAGATGTATTCTTACAGTTTTCTGAAAGTTAAAGCAGGTATCAATCCAACATCTAACTTTATTGCTTTCTGTGGAGATATGCAGTTGTCCCACTCAGCATAATCTGCTGAAAACATTCTCCTCTTCCCACTGGATTTCTTAGCTCTTGTTTGAAATCAACCGAGTATAGCTAGCATGGTCCCAGGGCCTCTTACTTCTTTCCTAATGGTGCACACATCCAGCTGTGCATTGGTAAACTACCTCTGTTGCTGCAGCTGTGGAAATCCTTGACCTAGAAACTCCAGATCCTTCCATTTTGTTTTCTTTGTCTGTTTTGATATTTTTGATCCCCCTGCATTTCTATATGAATTTCAGGATCATGCACCAATTTCTGCAAGAATGAAAGGTAAAATTTTGGGAGATTACTCTGAATCTGTATTAATATCTATATTGGACTAGGTCCCAACTGCACAGAAAAATAGTTTGATTAACTTTGATTATTCATGTCTCTGAAATGTCTCCATTTCACCTAAATTATTTGCTTAGCTCTTTAGACATATATCTCTGCATTGTTTATCTTTCCAATCCTTGTCATTTCTTTATTTTTATTGATTCTTTGGGAATTTTACATCATGAACCACAATAATACTTCCCAGCTCTTCCATATCTGCCTTTCAGCCTCTGTAAGTTCTCCCACAAAAACTTAAAATCAAAATAAGAATATTATAAAAGGACAATGTTCAATTTGTGTTGCTGTCTATGTACTTATTGGAGCATGGTGGTCTTCCCCTTAAATAGAGATGAATTCGCTCCCTCCTATGCCCTCATCAGGAGCCATTCGTTTTCAAAGTTCTTCCAAGTCTTATTGCAGAGAAAAAAGATTAAAGTGTCATTGACTTTTTTGTGCTTGTTCAAAGTAGCATGGATAACTTCTTGACCAAAAACAAACAACATAATTAATTTTCATAACAACAGGGCAAGTATATATTATCTTCTTAAGTGAAGAACACTGGGCATTTATGACAATAACAATCTACCATGATTCCGAGGTTGAAGGGAAGACAGGGATATGGTCCCTTCCTCTGCCATCTTATAAAAAGGAAGAGACAACAATTCACACCCTTCTTTATAATCCTTAGCCACAATTTACATTCTGGATTTTTTTTTTTTTTTTTTTTTTTTTTTTGCCTCAAACACAAAGAGTGTTTCAAGGGTCGTAGGTCAGTCCACAGAAAGCTACACCTCTTCATTGATCATTTAATTATCCCCACACATCCCTGAAGTGTGTAAACACAGAGGCAGGTATCTACCTCTACTTTTTCTTTTGATGGGAAGAGAAAGTAGAACATGAATACATTCTGAGATGTAGTGGGAACCACTTAGGCATCTCCCTCCATCTGGCACAGCTATGCTATTTGAAGATAAAAATCATAATAGAAGTATCTCTTCATAGACTCATGGACTCCAACCTGAGTTTTTTTTTTTTTTTTTTTTGAAGAAGCAGGCACTGCTTTCTAAATATGTTAATATGTTTTCACTGAAAAAGAACTTTGAAAGACTTTTTATAATCTAGAAGAGCATTGACAAAAATATGCGGAGACATGATCCTTAATTTAGATGGAGATTTTTAAGTATGAAGGGTTTTCTGGGCTGTCATAAGAGAATTTGTCTGTCCCGTGTTGTACTCCAAAGAGGGATTACTTGATGTTCAGGCCACTGGAGAGATAGCCCTAGTTCAACACACAGAAATCCTTATTGGTTTGAATGTCTATTATTCTAACTAACCAAGCTAGCCTCTGCCCCAGAGCTGCAGACACTACCAGGTGCTGAGTGAATCAGTTAGATTTCACTCCCTCCTTGATTCCAAGCAAAGGGATGACATACAGAAAACTGAAGGGAGGAGAAATGAGGCAATGCAAAACAAAGTCAATCCTTAAATTCCTCTAAAGGGAGGGAGGCAAATGACTAGATGAGGAGGAAGGGGAAAATTATAAAAATGAATGTGTGCCCACGATCCATCTGGAAGCCAGACACTCAGTGTGTGGGCAAAAAATTCCCTTCTGCTCCAGGTGCTGTGTCTCTGGTAGCTCCATGTCTGTGTCTGCCCTTCCCTGCTCATCAAACCAGCCAGTCCTACACTTCTGCCAGCGACTCCCTGGGGACATATTGCCTAATATTTAAAAGAAATCACTACAAAACCCAATTGATATCATCATTTGCCTTCAATCATAATCTTTAAAAACAAAACAAAAATGATGTGCTTATTTTTATTTTATGCATATGAGTTTTGCATGCATATATATGTGTGTGTGCGCGTGCCTGAGTATGTGCCTGGTGTCTGCAGACAAAAAGGGTGCTGGATAATCTATTGCTCATACTGTAATCTTATTAATGGAATTATAGAGTGTGTAACTTTAGAACTTGTATGTACATTTACAGACTAGCAGCAGTGACAGACAAAATGGACAGATGTGAATTTAATTTTATCGCTACAAGTTAGTTAAGTGAATAAGTCATTCGGTTTCATTAAAGTACGTTTCCTATTCTGTAAAATTACACACACACACACACTTCTATGTCTAAGACACCATGCTGAGAGATAAATGTGTGTCAGAGAACCAGTCACACATGGTTCTGGCCCACATGAAGCTTATCATCTCTCTGCTAGATGTCAGACTTTAATAATCACACTCACAAAATACAATGGCACATTGTGTGCTGAGTGACATGAAATGATGGATTTCTTAAGTAGTATTAAACTGAGAGATGAAGAATGGCTGGAAATTAGGGGAGTGAAGGAAAGAATAGCAAGAATATTGAACATGGATCTTAGAAGTGCAGACTGTCAAGAAAACTGGGGAGCGCCCTTTAGAAGGATCGCGTCATTGAGTTTTTAGGAGAACAATTATAAATCTCTAGCTGTAAAAACAAAAGTCAAGTAAAATGAAAAGAATTTTTAAAGAACTTAATAAGGAGGGATAAAATTTTTCTGACAAAACATTAAAAACAGAGAACAACAAACCAAATTTTCCAAGCTTCTAAGAGCAAACGAATAATACAGAAGGAAGGTGGACAAAATGGAAATATCACCAGGTAAGATGGAAAAAAGGAAGAGGTGGATCGTGCAACATCTGGGGACTTCTTCCTGATGCTGAGTTCGTTTTACTTTGGGATGAAGACTGATGAAGCGCTGTGTATAAATTCTAACTTTGTTTGTTTGTTTTTCTTCAAGACAAGGTTCCTGGCTGTTCTGGAACTCACTCTGTAGAATAGGCTCGCCTTGAACTCAGAGAGATCCACCTGCCTCTCCCTCCCAAGTGCTGAGATGAAAGGTGTGGGCCAAAATTGCTCCGCTTGTCACTTTTTAAATGCATATCTGAGAAAGTTACCTTTACTCATATGTCTTAACCATACTTTTTTGTTGTTTATAAGACAGCATCATGAAGCCCGACTTCGGTTTCTAGAATAATAACAGTAATGTAGACTTTTCCACTAAACTCCTAATCTGCTTGTATTGAATTAAAATTAATCTGTGAATGTTAAGTCATCAATGGATTTAAGAAAAGACTGTCTATTTGACTTTGAGCATAAAAATATTTCCTTTGAATCAAGGAGCATGGCATTATATCTACTAAGAAAATACGTTCCTTGCACAGCCCATTGTTTTACAGACTATATGCCAGAAAAAAAAATACATATATGTAGTAAAACTTGAATTTGAGGTTAGTGACAGTTGGATTTTTTTTTGTTTTGTTTCTACTGTAGCACAGTCCAGACACCTCATGTGGCATGCACACAGTAGTATTTTACTGTTTCTCTGAAGTCCAAGTTTATTTGAATACCTCCATCTTTGCTTGCTGAGCAAGGCAGCTCTACAGAGATAGGTGAAAGCCTTTCAATCCTCAGCTATTAGAATTGCTTTTGAGGTGGGACACTGACCTTAAACATGGTTTGAATGCGGTACTTATTCGTTAGCTTTTTAACATGGTCAAACGCATACCCAGAGGTGGAGGGGTATGAAAAGACGGTGAACTGGGAAGAGCAGCTGTGTATTTAGCTCAAGTGAAGCACAGTTGATACTGGTGAAAGTTCGTGGATGTTGCATAATTCATTGACTATTAAATAATTACTACCAAGAAAGCACCTGAGATGGTTTCATCATTTCCCACTTATGGCAGAAATATTTTAATTCTCTTTGGAGACCTTTGGTTCCATCATCTGGTTTATTTTCCAAATTCTTTCAAAGTTCAGTCTGTCCTGCCTTCAGAAGTGAAGAACACCTCTAGATTTATTAACTGTTCTAAGTAGTTCACTAAAAGTCATCTTTGGTGACCTTTATCTGGCACAATTGGAAACAGTAGTTACTTTGATGACGAAAATGTTAAAGTGAGAAGTCATAAAAAATGAAACATACACACCTTTTGCATTTTATTTTAGAACACATGAATGTCAATCTCCTGACGGGAGGCCAAGACCTTTCCTTTAAGTGTGCATCCCTGGGTTCTGCCTTTCCATAAAGTGGCATCTCTCATTTCCATCTGCAGTTTCTATAAAACAGAGTGAGAATTTAAGAATGCTTTTAAAGTAATTTGAGAGCGGAAGATCCTGTGACAGACATTTCCCACATTTACCACACTGCTTCCAACAATGGAGTTTTATATTTGTTTTTACTAAATCTTCTTTAAATATTCAGTGCAATTCCTTACATAAACTTTTATTAATATTCCACACCATTTTTATCATGCTCTTTATAAAATATAGCAAGCAAGGCAGCAGTGAACTGGAACAGCTATTGCAGCACTGACATTTTAGTTCATTCCCTTCCACTGGAGTGAAGTTCACATCCTGTTTCTTAGACTCATCCTAAAAATGGTAGCTATAAAATAATTTACCAAAGTATTTAGGCAATTAGATCATAGCATAGGCTATCCTGTTGAAATATGGGGACAATATCAAATGATTTCCCATGGATGTCTTCATGTAAAATTTGGATTATTCTGTGAATACTATTGTCATAATTTGATTTCTTTAAAAGCACAATTTCTCATTCTCCAAAAATTACATTGTGTCCATAGAATGGTTTTATATCTTTTTCTTGCTCCTGTTTTTTTTTCCCCCCCTGAACCTTATGTACTTTGACAGTGGACATGGCTAACGGAGACACACTATAATTATTGAAGAACCCAGGAAGGTCGCTGGGAAGGTAAAGCAACAATTTATATTGGAGCTAACTACTCAGAAAAATTATTCTTAGTCCTTTCATCAAGCCTATTTTAAGAATAATCTTATTTTCCATGTGATATCCACCAGAATACTGCAATAAAGACATGGCGACAATCACGAAAAACATTCTGTTTAGTTTTCCATCCTAGGAAATTTTCTTCATTTAGCCATGTCTTGTCTCAGTCAAAGAAAGTCCATTTTATAATGTAGGAAAAGCCCTTTCTGCTTCCAGTATTAAACAATTTCATAGACCAGGTTACAGACCCAGCTTTGCTTCTTTATAAATGTAAAATTTTCCATTAATTTTTAGAATGGAAGGTTAAATTGATCTGTTTTCCTTGTGACTAATTTTCAACAAAGCCAGAATTTTCAAGTACCTTAAAAAAAAAAAGTTTCTTATATAGACTTTCTGTTTAAATGTCCCTTTACAAAAATAAAAGGGATTCATTGTGGGATGATGGATTTTGCTTCTTGTTAAAAAAGACAGAGCGCACAGGGTGGGGTCTGGCTATTTCCTGCCCCAAAACACAAGTGTAAAGATTAGCCCTGTTACAGCCTAAACACCGGACAAGCTGCCTTTAACCACAACAGCAAATAAAGGTAATTCCCAACAGGGAGCTTCAGAAAGGGGGCTCGGTTTAATCCCCCCTAATGAACAGACGGTTTTCTCTAACTGGAATCATGGCCTCAATTGCAGAACTGTCAGGACACTGAGAAGAGTTCATTCCCTTAGCTGCAACAAATGGGCGAGGGTAGAGACAGGTCTTCAGGCCTGTTGAAACCCTACTCTCCCTTCAAGACCTGGGTACAGGCTCCCTTCTTTTTCCTTGAAATTGCCTGAGTTGATTTTCCTCATCAAAGATCGCATTACTTTGTCTGGTCATTTTATGCCACTTAGATTATATTTTAAATTACAACTATTTAGTTATTGGCTTATTAAAAGATATGCTCTCTGTGCATTGGATTATAAGCAGTTAAGCAAAGAATTCTTTCTTATTTGTCATAATATCCCCAAGGAACTGCATCCGCAGCAATTGATATAGGCACATGATAAGTCTGTCCTCTCTATCAGAGTCTAATGGATGCATAAATAAACGTGCTTCGCCTGGAGAGCTTTGAAGCATTAAAAATTACGCATATATAATATACATATATATACACATAAATACATAGTTGTATAAGTGCACCCAGAAATAGATCACTCAGCAAAACAAACTATATAATTTTTTAGTTCATAGACTTGTAGGCATGTTGCGTATTAATTTGGGGCACACTTTTCAGTTGTTTCTAGAGTTCCCTACTGCTACCATTCTCTAAAAAGTATTTCTAATTCCCACTTCAGATCAAATTTGTATGTCTCTGATACGACCTGTGACCATGGATGATTGGCCCAGGAGTGGAATGTGCCTTAAGTAGGACTAACCCAACACTGAGATTGAATACTGTGGTACACTGGGTTCTTTATACCTAGCAAAACTCTAGTCTTACACTAGTCTTGTGATGTTTTCTTCTTCAAGGGCTTTTGTACTGGCATGTGTAAAGGGTCTTTAAACTTCTGCTGAAGAAAAGCTATCATTAGCCTTAGTAAGTCAGTGGAATCAACGGAAAGTTCATTTAAAAAGTCCTTCCTGAGTATCTATTTCATGTTAGTGGCTGTTAAGCAGTTAGTAAAAGATAAACAAGGAATTGTCTCTCCCATCAGGGCAGTCATGTTGAGAAACAATTACAACAAAGAAGAAGAAGCTGTATTAAAAGCATGAGCAAGTGTCATATGTAGAGGACCTAGATCCATATTGACTGTGATCTTTTGCTATTCTGAGGACCCTAGGTCTCATAGACACAACTGTAAACCAAGAAAAACACATCCAACAATTTGGTGTCTTTTCTTCTCCTAACTAAAAAAAGTGCTTAGTGAAAGCTGAGGTGAGATTTCATTACTGAGTTTGCCATGATTTCTCTTTGTGTTTAGATTTTCTCTTCTTCATTTTGAGTTAGTGAGACAAAGCAGAATAGCTGCTGCCTGATCTTATTTGGAATACCTGACTCAATGGCCTTCCAAACCTCAGGTTTGATCTTCACTGGCTTCTCAAAGAGGCTGGTCTCATTTACTGAGAAGTCCCAGACCAGGAAACCTCAGGATGACGGGAACACCTTTTGGTCTCTGTACCTCCATTTGCCCAGTTTTACTGGAATCTGAGCCTCAGTTAGGTATCTGGGCATGTGTACTAGCAGGGGAAAAAGCTGGCACTGAAGGGAATTACTTCCAAAGAGATCCTGTCCACCATTACCACCTTTCCTAGCACTTATTCAGCACCCGGGCTCCAGGAAGATTTACGAGCTGCTTAAAAAATTCATGTTTGCCTACTGCTGACCATTGGAAATGCAAAGGCAAGAACAGGATTGTTAGCAGTCAGGGGACCCTCTGTTCTGATCCTCCTCCTGGGTTTACTTGTATATGTTTGCTATTACAGTTTACCCTGAGGCATGCACACATTTATTTCCTCCTGGGCTTCATTTGAATTTGCCAAAGTTTAGTGAGTGTGCAAAAGCTCAGGAGAGTTAGGAGTAACCATATAGGTTTCATAAAAACTTACACTTGTGAAGGCATTCACAGTCCACAAGGCACTTGTCCATATAGTCACACTTGATTTATTGGCTCATTCATCTAGTTATGCATCCATGGACCTTCCAGTTTTGGGGGAGCCAACATGGAGATACCAAGATTTAGGTCTTCGGCTAAAATTTTAATGAGTGTCACAGGTCTATGGATCTGTGTTTAATTCTATATGATTTATTTATTTAATATTTTTGAGACCGGTTATGACAATTATGCATAGCAGAAATGGCGAATATTGAAACTAACAAGGGGAAATAAAGGCAGTAAGTAAAGATTCATTCAAAGGAACTTATTTGCATGCCAATAAAACAAGGAAAGAAAATGGGGTCAGGAGAAAAAAAAATAAGATCAAGAAGGCTTTCTAGCTCCCAGTTTTCAGAGTGCAACAAGGAGTTGGGAACTGAGAATGAGTTGTGGGGACTTCCTTTCAACTGTGACTAGGAAGCGCAGAAAGTCTAAGACATCTCAGCATTTGGATTCTTACTCCTGAGAGCAAGGAGTCTCCCAGGCTCTGAAACTCAGGGCTGAGCACCAGCGTTAAGTTCAGGCATGACTCTTTTGACACGAAGGCGTTGGGAACAGTGGTTTTTAAAAACTGAAGTACAAAGTACCCATACGTATTTTACTTTGCTCTTGATCCAAAATACCTGGAAATGAAACAGTACTGAAAGATAGTCCCTACACAGATGTGATGTTAGCTTGTTTGCTTGTTTCTCTCGCAAGTCCAGGCCAAGGAAAGAAGAGCCCAAAGACATTGTTTCTTCTATTTTAAGGAATGTTTTTCCTCTACATCTACAGTCCTTACTATATCTGTTAGCTAGCCTCCTTTCTTCACCATTTAAGGAGGAGACATATCCAGACTTGTTGGCTTTGTGGATTTGACTACACTCTGAACATGACAACCAGCAAACATTTGTACCAAGTTACTCTATAAATACACAAATCCAGAGGTTCAGTACAATATCATATCCCCACTTCCACTCTCCACATCACTCTTGTTTATAATCTAAATGGTCTCCATTGGTGGAAACATTTTTTTTTTCCATCCCAGCCACCTAGCAAGCACTGATGATCTCTGACATCTAAAAACTCTCTCCTTTTCTTTGTTTATTAGTTTGTACTGAGCACCAAATGCTTAAAGAAGATGGTTCCTCACCCTTTGTTTTTAACTAACAGTTATGCAAATATTTAAATGTGAAATAAAAGCAAGAACTTCAATAGAAGGAACTTAAACGCATGATGCTTGGAGTTCTCCGATAGTGTGGAGTCTTCATTTTGCTTTTCCTTGGAGAAATGTCAGAATATATAAGATACTCAACAAGAATTTATCAAATTAAAGTAAATTGAAGTGTCATGCATGCTATCGTCTTTTTTTTTTTCTTTCTAGTTCTTTCTGTGAGCTGTGATCTCTTCATTGGCTCCCTAGTAAAGAGATTACATGTAATAGAATCGGACTCTGTAGAAGAATAATGGTAAAATGGAGGTATGCATATCCCCCAACAAGTGCTGCTTTCTAGATAGAAGATCCAGCGACATAGAGAAGACAGAAGTCAGAGAAAAGCACAGCAGAGACTCAGGAACTATTGACCTCTTCCTTATACACCTGTATTGCTGTAGTTTCTTAATTTGAATACAGCTTCTATGTTCTTCTCAACCTCAGCATCAGATGCTTACCCCGATGTCTTGAATTTGTGATTAAAAAACTAAGCAGAAGCTGGAAGGGGGGAGAATCTTGCTTTATAAGGTCAACAGGCTTGAACAATTAAATTGTTCTTTGGTATAAAATAACTATAAAAAGGGGGAAATTAAAAAACAATAAAAGAAATGATGTACAAATATAGAGAAGCAGGAAAGACCAGGACTGGATTGACTTAGCTGAGAGGCATGAAGTCTCCATGTAATTTGATTGGAGGTTAAATAGATGGAAATGGGCCTGGAGGGGTGGCTCTGTCTGTGGCCATTGTTGGTAGGCTTAGAATTTAAGGAAAGAGAACACCGTATAATAATCTTAAGCATGAGCAGAACAGACCGAATTAGTCTTGGTGAGGGAGGATGTTGAAATAGAGAAAAGATGTCAAAATGTGGAGTTTGGGAGAGTGTAAGGTTATCTCATCTAGACATTGACAATGAGTAGATGGTTCTGAGTGCCCGAGAAAGATAGAGGATACGGAGGACTTTTCATAAACGGATGACTAGTAGAGGGCACAGCCTTGTTCATCTCTGGTACAATGGTCAGAAATATTCATGATGCTCTTGCCTATTCCATCTTCCCCACTAGGACTTATAGAGTATTCTTTATAAGAATTTATTTTCTTCCGAGTGAGTTTAAGAGTGACCTCTATCCATTTGCTTTCTATGTTTGCTCACTATTTTTATTAAAAAAGTGGAGCCGGGGTGTGGGGGCTGGGAGAGGCAGGGGGTGCAGCAGCTGCAGCAGGAAAAGAAGAGGAAGGTTTGGTGGGGTTTGGGTTTTTTTTTTTTTTTTTGTTTTTTTTTTTTTTTTTTTTTTTTTTGGCTGTGCAGTGCATCATGTACTAGGTAACACATTGCATTCCTGGAGTTCTAGAGCGAGCAGAGAGAACATAGGTGTTCCCCAATGGAGGAATTCTTACAGTGTGTACTGAGTGACTAAAGAATTAAGTTGTAAGGGGGCTCCCCTCTCCTCAGACCTCAGGGTAGATCCTCAGTTTTCCATATCTGTGGGTCCCACATTTGAGCCAACTTCAGCTCTAAGATATCTAAAATATTGCATCTGTCCTGAAGCTGTGTAGACTATGTTCCACGAATGATTCAATATAATATGTTTATACAGCAATAAACTTGTACTATTAATTATGAACCATCTAGAGATGATGTAAATTTTGCTCTCTGGGTAGTGTGAGAATGTTTTGGATCTAGTACCCCAGAACTATTAAGCCAGGAAAAAAATGGATTTTTAGTGAAATGTTTCCCCTATTTAGTACTTTGATTAAAAAAATAATTACAAGTTTAAATACTTCAATCCACGGTGGAAGAAGGAAGAAAAAGGTAGAGAAAAATGGGAGAGGGAAGGGTGAATGAACATGTGATTTTTCCATTTTTTGTAGATTTCTTTGAAGATATAATTTTTGTGTGCATTTGACTGCATTCTATTTTGGTGTATGCGTGCGAATGAGTCTATTTATGAGAGAATCAACCAAAATGGTTTTCTTGTGAAAGTAGGTTCAATATACAGATGTACGTATAGGTAGTGTACCTATGTGTAGGCACACTCTATATATATTCATGAGATACAACATTTTAAAGACATTAGTAAATTTATATCTATCATTTAATTTCAACATGAAGCAACTCAAGAATTTACAAATGGACAGGTATTTAGAAGTGCAGCTATTAAAGCCACACTGCAATATGTTGGCATATGTTTATTTTTATCCTTCATAATTGTAAACCTTACAGGAGAAAAAAATCTCACAGAAGTTATTAGAACAAAACAATACATGTTTCACAGCCTTGTGAGTTTTCAATGGGGTTAGACAGGGTGATCCATAGAAAGCAATGGCTATTTCCGTACTTTCCCATAACTGATCACTCAGCATGGCATGGCTCCTCAGTGAACTTTCCAGAAGCAGCCTTGAAAGAAAGCCTGGAGCCAATGGCCACTTAGGCCCAGAGGCTTATGTTAATTCACCTGTAGAAGGCCTAAAAGAAAGAAGGAAACATTGAGCACGAAGCAAAGATAGTGGACTTTAGCATCATTTGGAATGGGGTGTGAAATAGCCTTGCCGCTTACGAGTTGCTTTGTGTTCAACTCTGTAAAACCCTTTTTCAAGTATAGTTTCTTCATCAATTCAATAAAATTAGAAACTCCTAGTGATCCTTAGTGGAAGAGTTCGTGGCAGTTGATGGCTGCTGAAGGGAGCGTCAGCATCCTTTGTGGGTATGGCTGTGGTTGTGGTAGGTTGCCCAGGCCCGGTGGATAGCACCACAGCCATGAGAATATGAAGAGTTCTCATCGGACTCGGAGGCTTATCAATAACATGGGGCTGAGAATGGAGATCTAATTAGGAAGGGTGACAGGGAGTTAGCAGTAGGCTGGTATGAACTTGTGCAAATATATGACATTTGTGAAACACGTATATATTTTAAAAGGTGTCTGTGTGAATTAAGTAAACTGGTATAAATAATATGGCTCATTGAATCTGGGAACGGTGTAAGATTGCATTCATCAGATGTTTCAGAATGAGAAACCAAATGTACAACAATGTTAACAGAGCAGCTCATTCCTTATACACTGGAGGATTGCCATTTTAAAAGACAAGTGAGAAGATTTGGGATCACTCTGGCTGAAAGATGACTGAGAAATACACTCAGCTACTTCGCTGGGAATAACGATCCCTAGGACTATGTCACTAGGAAGGACAGTCACAAGCTACCATCTTCTAAGAGCCTAGGTTTCAGCCTCTGTCTCTGAAGCTCAGCCCAGTGTTACTCACGGAGAAGGATGCTGGTACCTTCTCTGCCTCCACACTCGTTGTCAGTGCCCACTTGAAAAAAAATAAAAGGTGTGTGAATAAAGATGCTACATTTTGACCCAGCTGCTTGTGATTATGAGAAGAGCAGGCTTTATTTTGTGGGTATGGCAACAGAAAACTGGCCCGAAAGATGTGCACAGGAATGTGTGTGTGTGAGCAGCCTGAGCCTGGGATTCCAGTAGGATCTGGGTTCCTGGACTGTACTCACTCTTTAAAGTTATCTGCACAATGAAACCAGGGTGAGCTCAGCGTGCTAATTAGGGCCAGTATCATATTTAAGCAATTGTCTTATTAATTACTTTGAGGGAAATGAAGACTCAATTTCTAATTACGCGTAATTTAACAGGGGGAAATGTAATGCATATGGTTCTTATTCAATTACACTTATATCATCAAATTAGACTGTCTGTTTTTTTTTTGAAGCTATATCAGAGCCAAGAAATCTAACTGAGTCCTTTAAACATGGTTTTAAGCCTATTTCATAAAAATAGGAAGTCATGTTTGTCTTTGAGCAAACCTTTTCTCTCTCCACAAGTTTTTGGATACCTACAAATCCTAACTTCATTTCAATCATGTGGAAACCAGCTCCTTAAGCTTTGGAGCAAAGCATCTCAGGCCAGGAGAATGACCACATTGTTTAAGAATTGTGCTCTTGCAAAACAGTCTCCTCTCTTGTATCATACCACTCCTCTTCTGTATCACTCAGGAACAGTCTGACTCCATTGCTGCCTATCTATTCTGAAGCTGAGGATAAATTCCCCAGCAGCAGCCATTTTTAATTGACAGTTCTCTTAAGTTCTGGGCTCTGAGGTCAATGCCCTAACATGTTTTTAATTTTGAAAACTAATTCTATGATTCTATAATTAGTAGATAATTAAAAAATACTACCCTTATGTGCTGTTTTAAGTTCAGGATAAAATTCTGGACTGTAACTTACAGGCTATTTGATTTTCAGCAAATTATTAAAATTCTATGCCATCTCTATCATCTATGACTCCTGCAGTTTTAAATTCAGAATAATCTCTATCATACTTTACTCCTTTGATTTCTCAAACTTTTTATCTTCCTTTTTCCGTTTCCCTTCAATTTTCTCTGAACTAAACCTTTGTTTGTGTTTTTATCTTGTATTTGTATTAATAGTACAGCAAATGCTTGTATTAAACAATTTCTTCTCAAAAGATTCATGTGTAAGACTGAGCTCCCATAGCTCATGAGCTATTAGAAGAATAGACAGTCATTTTTATTTGGATATTTTTATACTGCCAGCATATTCATGTATTTCTACATTCTTATTTGTCAGATGAGTAGCAACGATTTGCTAAGTGGTTATAAAAAATACAGATGACTTAAGTTGCCCACCAGAGTAAATGGTGGGTCTCACTATCGGCCTAAGTCATATTTGTCATTAAGTACACTGCATTATGGTTGTTTGAAGTAACTAGGAACAATGGATGAAGCCATTTATCGTTCAGAATAATTCAGTTTGTAGGTTTGATCAGAACAAAGGTAAACAGTGGATTCTGAGGTTGAGACATATTCAGAATTTATTATATCAAGACTCTCAACAAAATTGCATTAAACTTTGTGAAGTAACATATATTAACCTGTTTATTAAAGCATTTAAAAATTTCGGTAATAAACATAAAAAATAATTCTTATGACTGTGATTGTTGTAATTGGTGAATATACTTCCCCTACCAGGGAAACATAGATTAGAGCTAGGGACATGGCTGTGGGTCACAAGAACTAGCTGATCTTACAGTGGGCCCAAGTTCAGTTCCCAGCATCAGGAATCTCATAATCTCCTGTAACTCCAGTGCCAGTGCATCTGACACCCTCTTCTGGCCTCTGGTACATGTGCATGTTCTGATACATGCATGTCATACACCCACATGGTCACACACCCCTTCGTATAGCTAAAAACGAAAAAGAAAGAGTAGGTAAAATTCTCCAACACACAGTTTAAACTGGGAATAAGCACGGTGACACAATGCTTTCTACCACCATTTGAGGCTCAGGGCAGTAAACTAAGTACCTGTCCTATTAGCTCTGCCTTATTTATTTCCCCTAAAGTCTTCTGGGTAGGAGTTATATCCTGGAGCTTTCTTAACTTTCCCAACTAGGTCAAACTACAAATACTACATTTTTATCCAATGTGTTTATCTATTTGCTAAATGTTCCTTCTTGGTCCATAACTCTTTTCTTCCCTGTCTGATGAAGGAAAGAAGTGAATGCACCCTCATCAATCCATGCCAGTGTGAAGGTCCCTGGGTGCGTGTAAAGAGAGTCAGAGGCAGTAAATAAAGTGAGTGGAGTGGGCATTAAATCACTTAGTGCTTAGCCGAAGCAGATACATTGGAGGAGTGGACGGCAGCAGGGCAGCTGAGTACCTTTCTCCGTTAATGACAATTGCAATAAGGGAAGGATTTCCTTCCCTCAACCCCCGACCAGTCTTGCTCCTGAAGGGCAGTTATGGTTCTGAAAAGCAAAAAAATGCTATTCCATGTGCTGCACTTAACAAATCTTTGAGAGCTGTCTAATTCTCCTCTGATATTTTTGGTCAAAGGACTGTCTTATTTATGGGGTCCTCACTTATTTGCTTGACATGACATGGAAGAACAATGGCTATTCAATGTGATTTCGTTGTTTTTTGCTTAGGACTTAAATAGTACATGAAGGCTATAAAGCTCTTTGGTTGCCCTAGCTTTCCCAAGTGTGCACTTTTGCAACAGAAGCAAGTTAATTTATACAATGCTGTGTAAGTGGCTTCTGTGCTTGCTTATTTATAGGTTTTAAGTAACAGAGGCGTATATATATTTATGTACCTATCATGTGTTATTAACCAACAAAAATGCTAAGAAATTTAAGAATTAAAAGATCCATTAAAGATAATATTTAAAGGTGATTTTACAGTGTTTAAATTCTCTATAAAACGTTTTCATCCTAGGGTCTCCTCGTCAGGCCTGAAAATACATCAGTTGTCAGGAAACTTCTTGCCTCTCTAAGCTGTTCATCGTATCTTTTGTACTTTTGCATTTGAATTGCATTTGGCTGTGTTTTACAAGTTTCTAGACCTATATCAGGGGTTTGTCTATAACACATGCATTTGAGAACAGAGCAGGCTATTCTGACTCTGAGAATCTGGCACCACAAACAGGCTGTTCACAGGAAAGGTACTTGTTGTCCTGTCCATGCAAGAACCCTCTTGAAGTGTATCATATACCCAAGGTATGTGAGGCTGTGGTTCTGAAGATGGCGCTTGGATTTCTCTTGGCTCTTTGAGAGACACCCTTAGCTGTGTACTTCAAAGCTGTCCGTCCACTTGCAGCATTCTGTCAACAAGCAAGGAGAGCTTTAGGACAGAAGGCCAGGGCATAGCCAAGTTCTTGAAACCCTTTGCTGGGCCTTGAGGGTGAACCTACACTTACAGACAGGCTGGCTGCCAAACATTAGCTAACATACTCACACTTGTTTTTGACAACAGGGATCAGGTTTGGTTTTATCAACTGCTATTTTGGGTTGAGAGCTATGGCAGAAATGCCTCCACATTCCGGGTGGCCGTAACATAGCCTCTGTAAAGGCACCGTTCTTTATCATCGTTCTTTTGCTGTGCTTTCAAGGACTCAGCTGGCTTGGTGCCTTTGCAAGATTCAGCCTCAAAAAGTAAGTGTGGAGGCCCAACAGGAGCTTCTGAGGGGGAGAACTCCAGGAGCAGGTCTCTCGGGGGGGGGGGGGGGTCTCCCTGCTTGAGCCGACTCTGACACGCAAAAGCAGCAGTAAGAGGTGGCTTCCAAGGGCCTGTCTCTGATGATGGATGAGTTTGGCCTTGCTGCCTGGGGAACAGACAGGAGTCAGCAGAACACAGATGTTTCAAGGCAGCCAAATTAATCTTCAGTGGGAATGTGCAAGTTGGATCCTTAGTAGAATGTCTAAAATCCCAGTGTAACTGTAAAGCAAGAGTTAACTTTACTGACTATACGTTGACATAAAACTCCCAGAAAGTTTATAAGACACAGGATTCAAAGGTGTGTGGCTTTCTTTAAAAATGAAAAAAAATCCCTCATGAGTGGGTGAAGGAGTGCATAGCCAGGAGACACACATTTTGAAATGCACATTTGCTTCTGCCCTTCTTCTAGAAAGGAAGAATTCCACGTAAGCCCTATCTGGTTGAGCTAAATCCATACATTTATAGTAGAAGGCAGAGCAAGATTTGATCCATAAGGTCCTTGGCTGAGATGCCCCCTTTTATAACAGAAATACCTCCAAGAAACACGCATTTCATTGGTGAGCAAATATTCCCACCCCCGCCCTCATTTTTTTTATAATGAAAGAGAATTTGACAACTAGTTTTGATTAAAGTAGCTGCTTGCCTGTGTAGAAATCTGTGAGAAATGTTTTTACATCATAGATCAAATGCATCTTCTGAAGCATTTATTCTCACCAGTTAGGAGAGAGGTGGTGATATGCTCACCTCTAGATTGACAGCACTGTGGAACTCTTAGGGAGTTTATTTCTGATTCTCACGGTGTCAAGGGAGAAGTGGAAGGTCTGTTGAGCAAGGTCCCCTTCTAGTAGAGTTTCTGAGTAACAGAAGAAAGGGCAATAAAGGGAGGATATTTTGTCATAAATAAAATCAGGAAACAAATACTTAATTTTACATAATGTCATATAAGACATGTAAATTAGTGTGCCAGATCTCTGGTAAATCTAACTGAAATTCAGGCTGCATATCTGAACCAGGGAAATTTAAGCATATGAGACACCAAATGAGTTTTCAATGGCTGCTCATACAGTAACTATTCAGAGACAAGAAGCCATGCACAGAAGGCCAAAACACATGCAATTTAAACAGAGCTTTGTGTAGCTTAGGATTTTGGATAGTTTCTTATGAAAGGACTTATGATTCCTTACTTTTGAAGGCCATTAAGAGGAGGCTTCTGAATCAGTTTTGAAGGTAAATGATGAGAGTCACCGTATTCTTGTAAGTGACAGAGAAGGGTTACTTTTCAGGCTCATTGTGGTAGTGAAGGCTTATTTATATTTAAGGTACATTCTGGCAACAGTGCCTTTGTGTTCATTTAAACTTTTATGCCTTTCTCAGAGAAATAGGAGCCAGAAATGGCATCCATTCTAGAGTCAAACAGAGAATTTGACATGTATGTTCTGAAGCTGAGCCTCAGCGTCTTGGATTTTCCCTCCAACAGTTAAAAACATTATTCTTTAGGTTAAAATAAGTAATACAATTTGTACAATAATTTCAACAATCCATTAAAATTTGCTTATAGATTGAAGTTGAAAACTTCATAATATGAAATAAGTAGGTAACCTGGTAGGGCAAAAGAGAATGAGATGGGATATTTTAAACTCTGGATAAAACCATCAACCCATAATTTTATTTCTGGTGATAATAGTCTTCAAAGTGAAGGTAGGATAAAGTCATTTTGTTTAAAGAGAGAGACACACATATTTCACTCCCAGGAGACTTGTGCCAGAGTTAGCTAAGGAAGCTGTCTATGTGAGCATCAGGAGAGACAGGGAGGCGCTGCTGAGTCAAGCCTCATTTCTAGTGGGATTTCCATAGGAGGAAAAGGAAATCAAAGAAGGAGATGATGGCCATAAGCAGAGTCAGAAAAGGCACTCTAAGATTTAAAGCAATTCAGAACAAAATCAAATAGCAGTTCATGCTGAGTGTAGAGAAAGGCAAACGTGCACAGAAATAAGAGACATGTTTGCTCTTGTTTTTATTTCCACAAATGAATACTTCTTGGTTAAAGCAGAAGGCAATGACAATACATTGGATTGTCGGATTTTGTGTATGGGTCCTACAAACCAGTTCCAGCATCTTGTGCTCATTACGCCTATACTCTACCATTGAGTTTCAGGTCCATCCCCAATCTATGAAGCTTAAAACATGTTTAAACATCTTGATCTGTCTTTTTTTGTGGGTTTTTTTTTCCCCCATAAACTTAACTGTATCCACATAGTTACGTTACATGTTGAGGTTTTTTGGCCCAGGGCGGCCAGAGGTCCAGACCCACAAACCTACCACCCCAGACTCCTTAGCCTCCCACCGCTGCTTAAGCTCCTAAAAATGATTTAGACATTTATATTAACTTTTTATTGTTTGGCCTGTACCTTAGGCACATTGTTAGCTGGCTCTTTTATCTTAATTCAACTCATTTTTATTAATCTGCTTTGCCACGTGGACTTGGCTCATTTGTGTTCTATATGTTTTTATTGGGGGGGGGGTTTCTGACTTGATCTGGCTCTGGCTCTGCCCTTTTTTAAAAATTTATTTTGATTCCCCACCTACTTCTTCTATGGTGCCTGTCATGGGCCAAAACAGCTCTTTTATTTAAGATTGATATTCACAGCATACAGAAAGACATTCTCACATCATCCCTTTATTTTAATCTAATCAAAAGGAAGAGAAGGAAGGTTTTAATTTTAAGATAGTATAATTACATATAACAGACTAATTATTAAGTAAGAATTATATTTATAATATCTAGTTCATTTGTGTTTAGTAAAATTAAAGGAAATATGTTATCATCTATTTTATCTTTGTGGATTTAAAGTTTTATATATAATATATCTTTTAATATAACTAAGAAAAACATTTATAACTATCTAATCTTTATATCAAAGACCACAGAAGGATATAATATTTACTCAAGTAAACAGGAAGCGTAATCAACTGTTAATATCTAGAAAGGACAGAGACAACACCTATCTGCCTGGACAATCACTCAAAGTTTGTTTTATTTATTTATTTATTCATCCATCCATCCATCCATCCATCTATTTTTATTTATTTATTCATTCATTTATTCATTCATTCATTCATTCATTCATTCATTCATTCATTTATTTATTTATTTTCTTTAGCCTATAGGCCAAGAGTCTTTTTTTATTTAAGTGGAGCAGGAAATCTGCTCTGTCCATTTTGGTACGGTTTATCAGTCACTTTTTTTTTGAGTCTTGAAGAACGTCTGGCAGCTTTCTCTGCAAAGCAGGAAACTGAATGACTATCTTGGCTTGTTTTGTCAAAGATTAGAGGTCACTTTTTAATGGAATCTGTGTGTCTAGTTTAAACAGCAGATTGTCAAGCAGTCAATATAAGAACAGGACTTTGTCTAGTGGCTAGCCACTGCCACAAAGAAAGCAGACTTTATATGGAGATTTTTTTACGTCTTTTTTTTTTTTTTAAGTAGATTGGTGTTGCCAGAAGCAGATCTGTTTCACTGTCTAGAAAAGTCTAAGTTTTTAAAACATTTTAAATGTCATATTTTGTAGGTTTTAAAAGTCTTTGATTATTTATTATTTATTTATTTATTTAACTGAAATTAAATAAATAAATAATAAATTATTTTTTTTAATTGGAAAAAACCCCTTATTTATTTATTTAATTGAAATATATTTTTGTATACCTAAAAATTCTTGACCAATATAACTATAAGTTTGGTTATTACAGGTGACTATTAATTTGTATTTTTAATTATACATTATAATTTTAAATTAGTTACATGAATATCATATCTTAAACAAGAATAGAAAAACACATATAGCATAACAAAATTGACCTTATTTTTGTGTCAACAAACTAAAGTCTACATTAATGTAAAACATTTTGAGATTAACAGCTGATTTTTAAATATTTTATTTTTTTTAAAGAGCCATATAGTTTTTATAGAAAAAGTTGAGTCAGGAAGTATTTTTTAAAGGGGCTATGTATTTGTCATCAGTAAACAGAGTAGACTTAAGAAATGTTGTTATTAAGAAACTGTCTTTGATTTTTTTTTTGTTTAACATAAACAGAAATCTTAAATTAATCATGTTAACGAAGTTTTTTGTGAGACTTTGGAACTGGCTTGGTTGTAGTTTATGGTTTTTTTTTATTTTTAGTCTATTGGCACAATTTTGATTGTGGTCTGGATATTATGCTATTTTTGTATAATGACTTGTTTTAGATATATAATTTGAAATTTGTTATTGGCACCTACACACATCAACAGATATGCACGCACATACAGACACACTAAAAGAAAGAAAATGTGTTGCTATAATTGTTAAATAACAGTTCAGATAACTGCCTGATAACATGAAACAACTTTAGAAAGTAAGTGTGGTATAGCTGTATACGATACCTCTTAGCAAACTGGCTGGATTCTTCAAGTAAAGGCTGCCAAGGCAATCATGTGACCTAATTGCACTCCATGATGGACAAAACAAGGGAACCCTGGAAGATGTTGTAGATTTCAATCTTAGGAATCAAGGTTATAAATGGAATTTAACGTGGCCACAGTCAGCAGAAGTTAAGTCTTGGGTAAAAGAGTTTAGTGAATAAAAGAAAACTTCACAGATCTACTGAATTTAAAGATAAATGTACAAGTAAAAAGCACAAGTAACAAGGTCATTATAATCAGTCCACTAAGCAAAAGAAAACTTTAAGAAACAAAATTCCCACGTTCAATGACTTAATAAGTGGCAATGATAAATTTACACAAAGTTCTTTACATTGGTAGTCTAGTAGGCCATAGTCAGTCAGCTCTAGATGTTTCAAGGAGAGAAAACTTAATTTACTTACCACAAGATTTGTCTGCAAATATGGCTGGGGAGGTAATCTGGAAGTTAAGAGAACTGGCTGCTCTTCCAGAAACACACTGGTTCCAATCACCTTAGCAAACTGGGATCAAAACAAGCTGCAACCAAGAAGAGGTGGGAACAAATCAAGGAAGGAGATGGTTGACAAAGGAGCAACAAAGAGGGAGAAAAAAAAAGAGATGGATATCTTGATAGAGGAAGCCAATGTGGGGTTGGAAAGAGACCAGGTGCTAGAGAAACCTCCAAGAACTCACAGGATGTTCCTGGCTAGGTCTCCAACCAATAGGAGGGGGTGTCTAAATAGGACTTCCCCAATAACAAAATGAATAACCACCCTAAGTGTTATCACAGAGCCTACATCCAACAATGAATAGAGGTGGAGGCAGTGATCCATGGCTGAGCACTGGGCCAAACTCCTGATCCAGCTGAGAGCCGGGGAGGAGAGTTTGTATGAGCAAGGGGGTAGGGATTATGAGGAAAATTCCCATAGTGTTGGCTTTCGGGAGCTCACTGATCAAGAACAGCAACTGGGGAACCATTGGGAAAAGAAGCTAGGTCCTCCAAAGGTAGGCAACTGTCGATTGGCATGGACAGTAAGTGGAGCCTTGAGGGTGGGGTCAGACTGTGTTCCTGTACATGGGTTGGCACTTGGAGCCCATTTCCATAACCCAGTCTTGATATTGAGATGAGAAAATCGGACTTGCCTGGAGTGGAAGTGCCATGCTGACCCACGTTGGGACTTCTTGCCCTTTTGGGGAAGGATATGGATGGATGGGAGGAGGGAGCCTGAAGACTGACTGGGAGAGATTGGGAGAAGGGAATTGAGGGAGAGCAGGGGGATACATGGGTTAAAAAGATCTTTTTATATAAATAAAAAAAACCCAAACAAACAAATCCCAGCAGTTACTGGACTCAGCAAGTACAAGGCACACAAATGGTATACGGACATATACACAAACAAAAATACTTATACACATTAAACAAGTAAATAGGCAGACACATAAATAAATAGTCGGTATAGATTGTCGGTTGGTACTCTTCAGTTGCTTGGAATCTTTTAGAACTGTTCAGTAGATTGAAACTAATTCTTGCATACAGAATTCAATGTGTGGAAGGAGCTGAGTGTTGGCTGAAGGAAATTAAAATATTATCTAAACAAAGACAAGGAGATCTGAATGCTAATTTAGAATTCAAAGGACCTTAAATCTAGCCATTAGTCATCAAACCTCCTCATTGTTAACCCAATCCAATGGAATATGTGCTCTAGCTTCAGCCATCAGAGAAAGGCCTCCTTAAAGCCATGTGAAAGTGTGGTAGGAAGTTGCCCTCTACATGCTGAAGGCTAAGGCTTCAGAGGTCAAACTTGTTCACACCTTGAATTTTAGACGCTTATTCTCCAGAATTCTGAGAAAATAATAATTCTGTATTTACCCTATCAGGTCTGTGGCATTTCGATATGACATTTCTATCAAACTAAGTCACAAATTAAGAGATGAGTCATCCGATGCAAAGCTGGCTGTAGCCTAAATAGGTAAATCTAGGCCAAAGTTTTGCTGGCGTGAGGGTATAAATGAGGAACGTAATGAGGAAAGAAGAAAACAGAGCCTCAGAGAAAGAACAGGGCTGGCTAACCTGCTCCTATTCAAAAATCCCCCAGAGAAAGCCAGTAGACATTTGGGGAAAATAATATTTTTCAAACTACCCGAGGGAACTGAAAGGAGACAAATATCAGGGGACACTGAAGCAGATGTTTCCTATTTTGTGGATTTTTATAAAACCAGATCCCAGATATACTATGTGAACAGTTGAAACTTAGGGAAAATCTGCAGCCTGTTGGATGGAAAAACCAGAGGGCAGAATTGAAAGAAACTGTAAGAACAGGAGGGATAATTTCAGAAAGATGAGCTTCGGGCATAGTACCCTAATTTTCTAGAGTGCTCCTGACCTGACCAGCATCTCCTGGACCACACGTCTAAAGGCTTCTTGAATGCTCAGTAAAACTCCAATGGATCGAGAGTTGTCTGGGGTACCATTAACCACGAAAAGACCAAGTCTCATTAGGATCCTCCTAAAAGGAATTAGCCTGCAATAAAGCACAAAGCTAAAGTCTCAACAACACACTATTTATAAGTCAGTGTTAGGTTTCAAAATTGACTGACATACAAAGAAAAAGGAAAACCAACCAATTCCAGAATAGAAACATCAGTAGAGAACCGGGTCCTTGACGATCCAGATACAATTGATAGAATTTTAAAGCAACAATAGATTACGCTTCAAAGAGCAAACAATACTGTTTGCATGGTAAATAAATGATAGAACACCTCAACAAAAGAATGTGAAACAATTAGAATTGAAAGATGCAATACCAAAAATAAGAGAGCTTTAGTGGACGGACTTAATAGCAGAATAGAACTGACGACACTGTTGGCAAACTTGAAGGAAAAACATCCAATCCGAAGAGAACACAAAGGTTGTGCTGAGGAAAGAAAAAAAAGTCTAGCATGTACATCCTTGAGGCCCATGTGTGGGATCCTAATACATTGGATATAAAATGTTTTAAGGAACCTAAACATGAATTTAATAACTTCCTCAAGTATATTTATCAATAGCATCAGAATTTGTGTGGGACATTGGGAGCAGCCCACCTAGGTACAGCCGTCAAGGGAGCCATTTATAGAAAAGATAACAAAAGAATTACTTAAGGATCCTTTTGACATTTAAAACTGGAACCAATGATAAAATATTCCTTCTCTGCTAATTCCTTATTGGTCTAAACAATAGCTATAGTGAATGATTTTTCACATATATTTAAGCTTCAAGCTAATATGTTTTATTTATCCTCCATCAATATTATATTCTGTGAAGTAATAAAAGTACAGTCCTCTCCATTATATACCTGTCCTTGGTACAGGTCTATCCTTCTGTTCTAAGTATGCATAACAGCCTTTATACTGCTATCTAATCTATTTAAACTTTAGCGCAAGTAGGCAGTGAAGCCCTGTGCTTACGTCTACTCAAGCTTAAGTTTTTCTGTATGACGACATACAGAATGTGGTCACTACTTAAGAAACAATGTAAAGAAAACGATGGATTCTAACATTTCAGTTTTATATTGTATACTTCTTAGAAAACCTTGAAGAATGTTTTGGAAGGTGAGATGCATCTTTTTCTTAATTTTTAAGTATTTCTTTTTATATCAAAGACATAAAAGAGCATCTAGTTGCTGTATACATGGAATTCTTTACACACACATTTTCATTGAGTTAAAATTTGCTCGTTACTAGACATGACTTACATAAAACATTTTGTTCGAGTTTTGGTTAAACTATCAAAACGAAACCTCTAGGCTGACCCAAAATCCACTGAACTGGGCATGTTCATCTTTCAGGTACTTGGAGAGTCTTTCAGTTTCTAGAAACATATTTCTGACATTGATAACTATTTGCTGTTGTGAATTTTAAAAAGTATCTGTGATACTCAGATGAGCAGAAGGAGGCAACTCGCTGAACCTCAATAAGAAAAAAAATAACAGTTAAAGCAAACAGAGAAGGCGCTGAACTCATAGCATCAGGGTTTGTTTTGAAATCGTCAGTGCCCTTGGTCCTGCACACAGTCCCAGAATTACCGAGAAGACCAAGTTGGCAGATCCAAAGCATGGGTGCTGGGAACAGTGTGAGACTCAGAGGACACCGGTATGAAAAACAAGAAATCACATTCTAGAAGCATTAACGGGGAAGGTGGAAAAGGTTAACAAGTGTCAACACTGACAGGAAAATGACACCGATACGGCCGATGTCTGAGGAAGGCAGGACAGTGAATGTCATGTTAATGTAGTTTGATATCCCAGATGCTCAGGACCGTTCTCAGATGGTCATTGTTAATGCAGTTAAGAGAAGATTGGGACCTTTTCCCACTGGCCAGAGACGACAGAGACAAAGAAAGTAAGGAAGAAGTAGACTTTGAAAATTTCAAGATTTTGTAAATTCTTTTAAATAGTATGAGAATATAACAATTATTTTCGAAGTTGGAATAATCATTTGGCTTTGGCTGTGGACATGATATCATGTAAAAAAAAATCAAAAAACAAACAAACCATAAAAAAGAGCATCTAATTGTATGGCTGGCCTTGAACTTGGTTGAAAGGAAATGTTGAGGTCTGTGAGGTATCAGAGTACTATTGCTCCTGGTTTCTGACTGTCACTGTTTTCTTTCATGACCACTGATTGAAAATGTTTTTGTCACAAAAAGAAAGAGAATAAGAAAGTATTTGCACTGTGTCAAACATAGATAAGCCATTACCGATGACATATAACAACAAATTCTCTAAGTCAATGGTACTCAGCCTTCCTGATGCTATGACCCTTTAATACAGCTCTGCATGTGTTGACCCCCAAGCATAAAATTATTCTGTTGCTACTCCATAACTGTAACCTTGCTATTGTTATGAATCTTAAAAATCTGATGTGTGGGGTATCTGATGTATGATGCCAAATGGGTAGTAACCCAGAGGGTTAGAACCACTGGTCTAAGAGGACTATATTAATCACAGAGAATATTCACTTATTTTTATCTTGGGGTGTTTTTAAAAAGTAGATTTTCCAAAATCACAGATTCAAAACAAATAGTAAGCATAAGAGTTCTTGACCTTTTAAATAAACTTTAACGGTAAAAATTTTAAATGACTTGTCTTCACTAGAATTTACATATTTTTGCTGCAGTGTTCAATACTGATAAGTTTGGCAAACCTTTGTAGTGTAGAAATTCAGATAGTGATATGTCAGCAGCTGAGAAAGGAGAACCATTGAGATAGGTCTGAAGTGATAGTTCAGTGGTTAGGACCACTTGCTTATCTTGCAGAGAAGCCAAATTCCCAGCTCTCATGTCAGGCAACTCACCACTGTCTCCATGATACCTAATGCCCTCTTCTGGTATTTGTGGGTATTGGCACACATGTATACAAGTATATATACTCAGCTACATACAAGCACACATACATGCAACTAAAGATAAAATAGTCTAAAAAGCCCACTGAGACACTCACAATGTAGGGATTATAAGTTGGATTTATAAAGACAACCTGCATATATATGTGAACACTGCATGCACAAATTACATATATAAAATACAGATGTGCATAATTTTACTCCATGAGACACTTAAGTATGGCACTTTAAAATACAGTCATCCTTTACTATCTGCAGGAGATGGGCTCTTGAACCTCATGTGGAAAACAAAATACATGATAATTAATTCACTTATATAAAATGACATATATTGAATGTGATCTACACAATGCCCCTGTGTACTTGAACTCATTTCTGAATTACTTACAATTCTTAGTGCGATGTAAATTATATGTATATAGTTATTACACGGGACTGCGCAGGCAGTACTGACAAGCAAATATCTGTATATGCTCAATGAATATGCACTCTTCTGGTTTCCTTCTCTAATATTTGCATCTGTGGTTGGCTGAATATGTGGATCAGAAAGTGTGGATCTGGGGAGCTGTCTGTACTATTGGTGTTTCAGGTCACAAACAAGGGCATATATGCATATTTGTTTTCATATTAGTGTGGGGCACCTTGGGTCAACCTTTAGTGAATAAGTAGGAAAACACTTGCAGTTTTGTTCTAGAGTTGCAAATTTCACATTAGAAAGGCTTGTGCTGAATTTCTTTCCTCCAAGTAAATTTGTAACCCTGCTTATTCCCAAGGAAGCTGTGTCAGCAGGATGCATTGTCCTGTTTTTCTTCATTTTTGACCATCTAATGAGTGAAAACTTGTATCTCATGGTAGACTTTGAAATTACTTTTGGCCTGTCACACACATTATTATTCTGGTTCTGTACGCGAGTTGTTATATTATAAATGTTAAAGAGTAGCATTAGCTTTTGAATTGTAAATTAGACATAACATAAAACTTACTCTCCTAATTGTTTTAAGTGTACAGTGGGTTGAGTATATTCACATAGTAGTATAGTAGTAGCCTCCAAAACATTTCATTGTCTAAAGTCAAAATTCCACATCCAATAAACAACTCCCTTACTTCCCCCGATACATGGCTAATAGCAATTACTCTCTGTTCGAAAGGAATGAACACATTCAAATTGGAAAAGTCAATTCTTTTCCTGGTGGAGATGTAGCACCTCTTATCTTAAAATCTGAAAAATGCCGCAGAAAACCCGACTATTCAAACTAACTTAGTTATTAAAACTGAAGAAAGGAGCATTTGTACTCAACGCTGTTTTTAAAAATGTATATTTACATGCTGAGGAGTGATACTAAGGTACCAGCTTTTATCCAGATAAGTCTTTTTGCACAAAATGGCTATTACTACTTTGTTTCACTATTGTTTGGGAGTTGGTTTTGTTTTGTCGTTCCAAACAAATTTCAGATTTTTTTTCTTAATCTAAGATGCCATTAATATTTTGATAGGGTTACACTAAATCTGAAAATCACTTAAAGTAGAGTAGAAACACACACACACACACACACACACACACACACACACACACACCTCCAACTTGGCTATAAAATATAATACAATGATCCAGTAATCAAAACAGCAGGGTGCTGGCCTGGAAACAGCCCAGTGTGACAAAACAAAGATCGTGGGACAAACTCACGTATTTGCTTTTAACTGATTTTCAGTGGAGGTGCTGGAAGAAGACATTGAAAAAAGGAACATTTGTACTTAATGTTGAAAAATTCATATATTCACATGCTGAAGAGTGATATTAAATTCTTATTTCTCACTTGCAAAAGGATCAACTTTAAATAGATTATGGACATAAGTATAAGACACAAAACCATGAAATTACTTGAATAAAATGTCAGAGAAGCTACATCCATGAAGGCTCATCAACATGACTGACTAAATATGACCTAAACAAAACCAGTACCAATAGACGTGTAAATGCAGAAGAGAAAAGGGTCACAAGGCCTCAACTTTAGAAAAAGAACCACACACAGCTAGGAAATGCTGAGAACAGAAGAAATAGTTGTATAAAGAGGTTTCTGGCCCGGACTAAAGTCACAGTTCAGACCTGCTCACTGCTGCTTATCTGGACCAACAATCCCAAAGTCCCAAAGAAACACACAGACACTTACATTCATTTCATGTTGTTTGGCCTATGGCTCAGGCATATTGCTAGCTAGCTCCTTCATCTTAACCCATTTTCATTAATCTGTCCTGCCATGTGGCCCGTGGGTTACCTATTATTTCCTTACATGTTGCTTCTTGGACGGGTGGATCGTGTCTCTTCTGACTCAGCCATCCTTCCCCCATCTATACTCTGGTTTCTCCACTTACTTCTAAGACGTCCAACATAGGCCAAAACAGTTCTTTATTCACAGTATATAGACATCCCACATCAAATAATCTTACCCAGAGAAGAGACGCCATTGATTATTTAATAATAAAGGTCGGCCCCGAAACCCCATATATACAAGTAATAATACATGTACTGAGCAGGTTGTATTAATATATTTAAGAGATATCTTTATCAATCAATCAATCAATCAATCAATCAATATATCTACTCTATATCTACAAAAGCAATTTAAAAATCATGAATTTGAAGGGGAGCAAAGGAAGGATACATGAGAGGTTAGAGGGAAAAAGGGAAGAGGAAAAATGTGTAATTACATTATAATTTCAAAAGCTAGAAAGATATTATTAAAATGTAGGGAAATGCTTTAGATACTAAAATAGGCAAGGATTTGTTTTTAAACAAAACCCTTTTAGCACAGGAGTTGGGAGCAGAAACAGACAAATGAGATGATATAAAGTTGAAAATCTGCCCAGCAACCCACAAAGGAGCAGAGAGAAAACTCTCAGAATGGGAAACAAGAAAATGCTTGTCACGTATACATTTGACAAGGAGTTGATATCTAGAATTTGTAAGACTCAAAATCACCAATAGTAAAAAAATAACTTGATTAAAGAGTGACAAATCTAAACAACATTCTCAAAAGAACACTAAAAACAGCCTCCAAGTGCATTAAAAAGTGCTCGGTACCATGAATTATGAGGGTAATGTAACTCAATCACAATGCATATCCTTTCACTCTAAGAAGCATGACTACTATGAACAAGACTAGAGGTAACACATGCTTCTGTAGATGTGACGATGGATCTCTTGCACATCTGTACATAAATGTAAATCAGCACATCATAGTACAAAACATTACAGACATTCTCGAAAAGTTGCAAAAGAACTATCATATAGTCCAGCAACGGACTTCCTGATTGAATGTGAAAATAAAATGAAATCAGGCAGTTGAAGGGACATCTGAAGTCCAACTTATTATAGAACTATCAATAATATCCAAGAGATAGAAATAACCCAAGTTTCCATAAGCAGATGAATAGATAAGAAAAATGTACAATGAATTATTGTAAAGACATAAAAAAATAAAATTTGACATTTGTAACCACAGAGTATAATCAGAGATCATTATATTAAGTCAAATAAGTCAAGCACAGAAAGATAAGAACCCCATAAAAGAACTCATTTGGAATCTTAATGAGTTGGTCTCATAGTGGTGGATATAGAATTATGATTTCTCAGCTGAAGAGAATAGCAAGCAATGGGAAGTGGTCAGTATATGTTATGTTTCAAATGGGTAATAGCCCTTTTGGGCTTATGTTTTAAGTACTCTACCTTCTGCTGGTAGCAATGTTTTAGGTGTGGGTACTAGCTGGCAGAAGTGGGGCCCCAAGGGCACTTTTGAGAAATTTAGTCAGGCCCTTCTAGTACCATTCTCACTGCTTCCTGTTCTGTCTGCCATGCCAGCAGCAGTAGCACCTATGCTTGGGCTGCCACAGACAGAGCCATCCAGCTATACCTTTTCTGTCAAAATGGCTGAAAGCCACTGAAACTGTGAGCTGAACCAAGTCCTTCCTCCATAAAGTTGTTGCTGTCACATTCTTCACAGTGAAAAGTTACTAATACAAGCAAGATTATAATTAGGAGCAGGGAGGGAGGTGTTAGCATACAGATGGTGACTGCAGTTAGCAAATATGTAGCAATTAAGTTGAAGAAAGATTGTTGAGCTTTCTTACTGCAAAGAAATAGAGTATTTTGAAAAGATAGATGTGTTTAACCTGATTTAGCTATCACTCTAAAGATAGACATATAGAACAAAACATAGTGGTCTCTCTTAATATGTAAAACATTTATGGTTCATTCTACCAGTTAAACCTAAAAATTAAATGATACACCACATAAAAAACATGCAAAAATATCAGGGAGTGCCTTTTTCTTAGAATGTGGATAAATAAACTATAAATTGATAATAATTATGAGCACAGATTCTTAATGTAGAAATAAACCAGAAAATATAATATGTAGCCAATCAAAAGAAAGATGTGTACATGAGCCCTGCGAATGAACTATCAAAATGTGTTTTGTGAATTATTGAATCTTTGTAAAGAAAGCCAGTAACACTAGTAGTGGGAGACCTCAACACCCTACTCTCACTGATGGTCTACCAGACAGAAACTTAACAGAGAAATAAAAGAGCTAACAGACATTATGACTCAAATCTACTTAATAGTTATAGACAAAACTTTCCACCCAAACACAAAGGTATACACCTTCTCCTCAGCACCTCATGAAACCTTCTTTAAAACTGACCACATACTTGGTCAGAAATCAAATACAAATAGATTTAAAAAAAATAGGAATAACCCCTTGCATCCTATCAGACCACCATGGCCTAAAATAAGAGTTCAACAACAACACAAACCACAGAGAACCCACAAACTCATGGAACTGAACAACTCTCAACTGAACCACCTCTAGATAAAGGAAGAAATAAATAATAAATTACAAACTGCTATTTGTAGATGATATGATAGTAGATATAAGTCACTCCTAAAATTCTACCAAGGAACTCATATAGGTGAAAATGCCTACCACAGTGTGGTAGGATACAAGATTAACTCAAAACAATCAATGGCCCTTCTATACACAAACTATAAAAGAGCTGAAAAAGAAATCAGGGAAATATCACCCTTTATAATAACTGTAAATAACATTAATATATTGGACGTAACTCTAACCAAAGAAGTAGCAGACCTGTTTGACAAAAACTTTAAGTCACTGAAGAAAGAAACTGAAAAAGACCTCAGAAAATGGAAAGATCTCCCATGCTCTGTATAGATAGAATCAACATAATAAAAATGGCAATCTTACCAAAAGCAATCTATTGCTTCAATGGGATCCCCATTGAAATTCCAACACAATACTTCACAGACCTCTAAAGAACAATGTGGGGATATTTTCAAACATATTAAAAACAGTTGGAGATGTCAGAGGAGAGATCCACCTCCTCCTGTCTTTTTTTGGGGGGGTATTTTCAAACATATTGGAACAATACTCAATTTCATATGGAAAAACAAAAAATCCTATTCAATAAAAGAACTACTAGAGGTGTCACCATCCCTGACTTTAAGCTCTACTATGGAGCTACAGTAATAAAGATAGCTTGGTACTGGCATAAATACAGACATATGGATCAATGGAATTGAAATGAAGACACTAACATTAATCCACACAACTATGAACACCTATTTTTTGACAGAAAAGCAAAAAAAACAAAATTGGAAAAGATAGCTTCTTCAGCAAGAGGTACTGGTATAACTGGATGGAGGCATGTAGAAAAAAAATTCCATCAGATCCATGTTTATCGCTCTGCACAAAACTCAATTCCAAGTGGATCAAAGACCTCAACATAAACCCGGCTACACTGATAGGAAAGAAAGTGGGACTGTAGCCTGGAACTTACTGGAACAGGCAACTTCCTAGATGTAACACCAGTAATGCAGACTCTAAGAACAGAAATTAATAAATGGGACCTCTTGAAACTGAGAAGCTTCTGTAAGGCAAAGGACACAGTCAATAAGACAAAATGACTGCCTGTAGAATAGAAAAAAATCTTCAATACCCTCCATTAGAAAATGGCGTACAGAGCTAAATAGAGAATTTCCAACAGAAGAATCTCAAATGACCAAAAGACACTTAAAGAATTGCTCAACATCCTTAACCATAAGGAAATGCAAATCAAAACAATTCTGAGATTCCATCTTATTCCTGTCAGAATGGCTAAGATCAAAAGCATAGATGGCAGCTTATGTTGGAGGGAATGTGGAGTAAGGGAAACTACTCCATTGCTGGTAAAAAAAAAAAAAAAAAAAAAAAAGTAAATTTGTGCAGTATGGTAATTTCTCAGAAAATGAGGAATTAATCTACCCAGTGATCTAGCAATACCACTCTTAAGCTTATACCCAAAGGATGCACATTCGTACCCCAAAGACATTTGTTTAACTATGTTCATAGCAGCATTATTCATAATAGCCAGAACCTGGAAACAACCTAGATTCCTTTCAACTGAAGAATGGATTTTTAAAATGTGGTACATTTACACATTTATTGCTCAGCAGTGAAAAAAAAGAAAAGAAATGACATTCTGAAATTTGCAGGCAAATGAATGGAACTAGAACAAAATCATCCTTAGTAAAGCAACACAGATCCAGAAAGACAAACATAGTGCTGTACTCACTCATAAGTCAATTTTAGATGTAAAGCAAACAATTACCAGGCTACAATCCTTAATCCCTGAGCAGGTAGGTAACAAGGAGGAACCTAAGAGCACCCATGAACCCCCCCCCCCCAAGGGAAAATTGAGAAGCTCTCCTGAGTAATTTGGGACTGTAGAGGGAAGGGTAAGAGGTGCTGGAAAGAGAAAATGAGGGAATGAGATGGTTGAGTTCAGGGAGAAACAGAGAAGGAGAACAGTGAGATGGATACCTTGATGGAGGGAGCCATTGTGGGGTTGGAGAGAAACCTGGTGCTAAGGAAACACCCAAGGACCCACAAAGATGAGCCCAGCTGAGGCTCCAAGCCATAGTCGAGAGGGAGCCTAACTGACCTTCCCTTATAATCAAATTAGTGACTATTCTAATTGTCATTATAGAACTTTCATCTAGCAACTGATGGAAGCAGATGTAGAGGTCCAGAGCTAAGCACTGGGTGAGCTCCTAGTGCAGCTGAAGAGAGGGAGGAGGGATTATATGAGCAAAGGGATTGAGATCGTGGTGAAAAAACCCATAGAGACAGCTGTCCCGAGCCATCGGGAGCTCACTGACTCTGAACTGATACCTGGGGAACCTGTATAGAACTGAACTTTCCTTCAAATGTGGATGACAGTTGAAAGGCATTGTCAGTTTCTGGGGCCTCTGGCAGTGGGACAAAAATTTATTCCTGGTGCATGAACTGGATTCTTGGAGCCCATTTCCTATAGAAAAACACCTTGCTCAGCCTTGATACTCGGGGGAAAGACTTGGTCCTATCTCAACTGGATATGGAAGACTGCATTGACGCACCTTCTCTGAGGAACGGATGGGGAGATGGGATAGGGGAAACTGGGGCGTGACTGAGAAGAAGGGAGGGTGGACGAACAGTGGTGCTTATGTTAAAAAAAAACACCTTTAAATAAAAAAAAATGACATGTGACTACTAAGTCATGTTGGCAGATGCACATTTCATTAATAATCAGGAGGACACAAATTAGCATTAGTAGCTACAACTATAAAATCTGACTATTCCTGTTCCTAGTGTGGATATGGAGTAACAGGAATGTATGTACCACTCAACTGTTACTGTTACAAGTACTGTTGAAATGTTTCATACAACTGAAAATAAGCGTGAACTCCACGACCAGAAATTCCACTCTTTAGGTTCTCTGGAATACCACAACACGTACAAGGAACATGTGCAAGAAAATCATATTTTTCTTCCTTTTAGTAGTAAATACTGGAAATAACTCATAGGTCTACTGGGAAATAGGCAATAAATTATGTTTATCCAAACAGTGGAATATTTTATAGCCTTGAAATTTGAAGGGCTACAATCGTCAGATGAGATAAATCTCAGAAAAAATAGTGAATGATGAGCAACAAAGGAACACTTCATGTCAGATAAGCTGATTTTATTATTTAAGGACAAATTTTGTGGTGATATTATAAGGAATAGCAAGCAGGGATCTAAAAAAGACTGTCACAGCAGATAGATTTTAATTATAGAAAGATCCATAGGAGGTTATGAAGGTAATAATGATAGTTTATTTAAATTTATGTTTATTTTAAATGTTTAATTATTCTTCATAAACACTATAGAGGTATACCTTCTATTACATACATAAGATATATTACATTTCTGGGTCATCTTAAGGAGATGAAAGGTGGAAAAATAGAGATATCTGACTTTCAATAAGCAGGACTATGCTTATTGGTGCACACGGGGAGTAGAAATACTCTCTTCTGTTCAGGTGGTTGAGAGTCTTTATAGGACACATATAGCATGTAACTTATGTTTTCTCCCATAGACCCTCACTTCCATAGTTGCCTGCCCAAGTCTAGATATCCTGTTTCAGTAGCAAAGTTGAGCAAGATTTTCTGTAATCCTGTATGAATCATGTCTTGGTATACAAGAGGAGACAGCCTGCCACAATATTTCATAGTAAGTTTTATACAATCTATATGAATTCTTTACATATAACACATAGATGGGGGTTGATATCAGAAGCCGATCAATCATTCAGACTGCTGTCCCTCATAACCAAGCTGATGCTTTGATTTTGCATAAAGTGACAATTAATAATCCTATTTTTAAATGATGCCATTAAAGTTTTATTTCACTGAGTCGTTTTGGTTCTTTGTGTATATCATGAGTCTATGGCCAGATCTTTTTTCATGGTAAATTTGAACTCGGATTTTTATCAGCAATTCTGTGACATTAGAATAGGCCAAAGAGCATCTATTTGAATTCATGGGATTGGAGACTGCAGTAAAAGACAAAGGCTAATTAGCTAGTAAGGGCGAGAATTGTTTGGGACTTCTCTCCATGCTCCACCAGATTCTTCAGTATGTCAAAGCAGCAGCCAGAGCCCCAGTGTTCAGGCTGGAAAGCACTTGGCCTTGCCTTGCTCTCTCTTTGGGAGCCTCTTCAGAGGCAGGAAGAAAGTGTGATATACTGGGTACAGTGGAGGTTAAGTATCCATTTCCTCTGACTTTGCTTGTAAGTTGTGGCTGTCCCTGGGCAGCCTTTTGACTTAGGCCCCCCTGCTCTCCTGGAGGCTGAGACATTGGGGTTGCTGATGATCGAGGAATTTAAAGGTATATTTGTGGAGAAGAGACCCCTTTGCTGATTCAGGAAAGAGCTTGTGTGAGTGGTGGCCACATGAGGGGGTTAAAGCTGTGGCATGTGAATGATAGCTTCATCAGCTTGAAACTCCCCCAGGATCCACCACCTATGTAGGGGTTCCTTCCTGGCCATTTCCGCACCAGATGTGAAAATTATTAAATGTATTTGGCTGGAGTGTCTTGGGGAGTCTTCTTTCTCGGTTTCTTTTCCTGTATTTCCCTTTCTACCCCCTGCTTTTTCATTCATTTTTATTTTCTGTTTTCACGTAAGCTGTATCTATGCATGCCTGGGTCTATTGACAACCAAGGTAGAGTGAAGGCACTTCAGTGACCTTCAAACCCTAGATCTGGCTGGGCACTGTGGTGGTTTCTTGGTAACTGGTAAGCGCTACCCAAGAGCAAGCTGCTTTATTCCCCAATTGTTCTACAGCCCACACTTAAATAAGGCACAAAACTGTCTATAAAAATTTCCACAGCTGTCACGGATGAGCTTACAAAGCTAAGTGCTTGATTATTCATGGCTTTTCCTCCCAAAGTTGGGTTTTACTTACTGAAACTTGAGGTCTCTTGGAGAAAGTCTAGGGAAGTTAAGGTCTCTGAAAGGTCCAGAGCTTTCAATTAGAGGTTCCACAAAAGGCAAATCAGTCACAGAGGCCGTAAACATATGTACATACATGTGATACCTACATATATCTCTAATCTGTACAGAGGATGTGGAAACTTGTCTCTCTGTGGCTCTGAAATATCTACCTCTGCCATCTTAAAGTAGGTTTTATGGCATAACTTGTGCAATATTTAAGATCCTGACATTAAGAGTTATCTGATCCCATTCCTTAAGATTCTGGATGAGTCACACAAACCAAAATACCAATGTGTCCTGACCAGAGTTTGCGGGCACATTGACAGATACCATCCTGGTACTCATCATGAAACCTTATTTTTCTCACAGGAGTTAGGAAGAACAGATCCTTAATAAACCATGCTTCCTCGCCCCTCTGGTGTAGGATCTATAATTCAAGCCCAACATTGGCCCATTTATCTGCTTATTACTCCGCACGTAGTCCTGGTATTGTCAATCACTGTTATTTTAGTATGACTTTGCTGAATAGGGGTGGGAGGGGAAGATTTCTGGAACTCAGGTCGCTTAGAAAACCATCTCCACCAGCTCTCCAAAGATGTCTTTTCTTCTCAAAGAGCGTGCAAAGCACATAGAAAAGAATTATTCTGGGGGAGGAAGAGTCGTGGTTAAAATTTCAGATCTTAGGTTCTCGCTCCATTTTGGGTCTACTGACCACATTTTAGGGATCTACTTTTCCTTGCATCATGAGCCCAGAGGTGGTGCTTGTGTCTTACTCCCTGAGGAAAGAAACAGTTTGGCTACCACATCTGACCTCCACTAGGGCTCCTGCCCCAGGTGTGTTTTGAATCTCTAGGCTCTGACCGCTGGGGTGGAATGGGTCACAGACATTATACATCCCTGAAGAATTCCCTTCGCAATTCTTTCCTCATCCCACCCAATTATGCAGGATATTTTTTCCAGGCTGGCCCAAAGGAAAAGCCAGTCATTGTTCTCATTTTGACTAATTGGAGACAGTCTGGCCACAAACATCCCCCTTTGTGCCTTTTTCCTTCTATGGGGATCGGGTAGGGCTGCTGGGGTGGGACCCAGAGGAGAGTAATTACCGCTGCAATGCCTTCTGTCAGTAAGTCCTGTATGGAATGCTGACTTGAACAATGGGGAAAGTCTCTGCTGTCCTTGGGAACATTTTTGTTATTGTCTCAGGCCAAGGACTTGAGTGTCAAATGAGAGATTCTTTTCAGTCTGTACTTTTCTACAATTTGGGGGAATTTCACATGGCCAGTGTAGTGATTGCAATTCGCTCACAATCTTGCAGTTAGCTGCTCTCAATTTGTTTCAGTCGGTCTGGGATTCTTTGGGTAAATTGAATGACTACAATTAGGAAGGTCTCTTGTTTCCTCTCACTTTCTTGGAGAAAGTCGGAGTAGAAATCAAGAAACAGACAGAAAGCCCCAGATTTTCATCAGCGGCTCAAGTTTTCCCTCTGTATCAAGCAGCAAGAAGACCCGAGTTCTCTACGAGAAGCCCCACCTCTGCTCCTGGAGTCCAGCATCACTCTTAAATCTTTCTCTAAGTACAGACCCTGTGCACAAACAGTAGCTGTCTGAATGAGTCCTTGGCCCTCTTTCTTACCTCAGGCCCTGTGCTAACTGTCCATGTGCATGGTCCTCAACTGTTCTGTCAGGTGCTCTTCTAATTCCCACTTTCCAGATGACCAAATGAGCTCTTAGGAAGTTAAAGATCTTCTGAGGTGAAGCGCATACGCACTGGTGTGACTATTCTAGTGGGGGAAGTTAGCTGGTCACATCGTTTTCTGCCACAGTCAGCTTCCCTTTGTCATATACAACCTTCTCAATAGCACAAAGTACCAAATGTTAATCGAATGGTAAGAATACCTATTGGTCATTATGAAAGCTATAAAGAAATGACCAAATTAGTAATCTGCCCGTGTCTGCACTCAGCTGACAGCAAAGGAGGTCCCCAAAACCTTTCTAATTTTCCTTTGGAGGGAGAGTTTACTGATGGTGCTGACTATAAAGTCTACTGAGAGCGGGCCTGTAACAACTAATGTGCCGCGTCACAATTTCTTAAAGAAAGCTAGAACCTAATGGAAAGTATTTGAAAAATAGGCAGTATATACTCACTGTGCACGGTTCTGGACTTGATGAGAATTTCCTTGAAGTACATCACGTACTCTTACTATATTTGCCCCTCTACACTCTTTCCCTCCCACCCTCCTCACTCTCCCCTCCCGACACTCTCCTTTCTTCCACCAATATCCCCTCTGTAATATTATATTATTGGGCTCACAAATGAGAAGAAAATGTGATATTTGTCATGGTGAGTTGACTTATTTTTCAAAATGCCATCTCCAGTTGAAGCCACTTTCCAGAAATCATTGTGGCTTCATTTCTTTTATGCTTAAACAAAACACCATTGCATATATGCACCACAGTTTTTTACGCATTCATCTGTTTACAGACACATTGGCTGATCCCATAGCGTGGAGCTTGGTTATAATGCAGCAGTAACAAGACTATGCTATATCTCTAGATGTGTTGACTTAAGTCTCCTGGGTATTTGCCTTGAAGGGATAGAGCTGGGTCATATGGTAGTTTTGTTTTTACTATTTTGAGAAAACTCCATATTGATTTCTATATGAGTGAACTAATTTATAATCTTATTAGTAGTGGATATGTATTCACCTTTCCTTATATCCTCTTAAGTATTTTGATGTTCATTAATAAGGTTGTTTGAAAATTTGGTATTTGTATATTCTAGAAATTATTCCTTAATGCAAGATCTGGAATTCTAAACTGTTAGAAGAAAACACTTCAAGATCTAACAAGAGGTGAAGACTTTCTGAAAATAGGTCTAATAGGTCAAGGAATAATAAGAATTGACAAGTGGAATTGCATGAAATTGAAATCTTTTATACTGCCATTCAAACAATTAAGTGTAGAAACAGCTTGCAAACTTGAGGAAAGACATCACTACACTGACATAAGAATAAATCCTTGACAAAAGTACCTTACTAAATAAGTATCAAATGTTCATGGAAACTCAAACTAATTTATTGGATGTTTTACCAGTGACACATTCTTCATGAAGTGCCTAGCTAACATCTCAAAACTCATCATTTTTTCCTGAACAAGATATTGGTAATCTTGACCTACTGAAAATGGTAACTGGACTTGGACTAGACCTACACAGAACGCTCATCACCTGAGTTACTAAATCTTTCCAAGCTAAAGAAGATGAATCTGTGAAATGGACATTGCATTATCAATCTTGTTATCCTGCACTGAATTAAATTAAGATATATAAAATGTTGGAAATTCTGAAGCATCAAATGATTACTCTTTTTTCAAACCACAATACCATCTTATACAGTTTTTATTCATTGGCAGTCAATAATCAATGAAATCATGTAGTCATTAGTTGATATCAGAGAATAAGAAACCCCCTAGAGAGCATAATAACAGCTGGCGGCTGATGTTCTCCTGAAGTAGGCAGAACTTAAGCAGGTGCATTATTTCGCTTTCTTCCATTCTGCTGTACCATTTATTGTGTTATTAAGATGCAGGGCTAACTCTAAAATTAATAAAAGCTGATATAGGATTATTTGCAAGGAAGGAAGAGATATTTTGAAACAAGTTTTTTTTTTTTTTGAAAATGAACCCAGACCTCATAACAAGCCTGTGAACCATCATACCATCATTAATGATTTAAATATTAAAATTTTGTGGTTGTTCAAATTCATATTTTGATAGTAAGGCACCATTCTAACTATATGGATATCCAGATGGAAAATTTATAAATTTATATATCTTATCTGATGTTGTGGGAGTTTTTATAAACTTCATCATCATTAAAAATGTATGTAAGTGGCTGAATGTTACAGGTGAAGAAAGAGAAAGAGGTGATTTATTCATAAGTAACTTAAAGACACATGTGATATTTAAAACATCTGGATGTTTGCAAGGCGTTTACTCAATTATATTTGGTAATCATGTCTAGCCTTTTGAAAACATCTGGATGATTCAATGTTCACCCAGATGTTCATTCTTGAGTGGCTATTTGGCAATATAACTTTCCAGTTGCTTGGTCTGGATTTTGCTGAACTTTAAAAACTCTGTATTAAACATTTGTTTTGTGTATCCACCACTGGCCTAGCTTTGGAGTAATCAACTAAGAATAAGTTCACACACAGATCCCAGTCAGTATTCTGAACTAGCATACTTACCCGGCAGCAGCATATTGCTCCCCTTTATTTAACTTCTTAGTTTATTTATTTTGGTGTTAAACAAGTAAATACAGCTCTCTGGAGAGGGCTTTCCAAGGTTTGCATGGGGTGTCAACTTGATGAGGTTGAGAATCATCGTGGAGTCAAACATGTCTGTGCATCCTATAAGGCTTCTCTAGATTATGCTACTGTATGAGCAAAGACTCATTTTGACTGATAGATTGAAGAAAAATTAAAAAGTGAACCAAGCTCCAGTGTTGCTTACTTTCTGGCTCCTGACTGTCAAGACAATGTGACCAGTCATCTCAAGCTCCCGTCGTCATAATTTCTTACCATGATGGGCTGGGTACTCTGAAGACTGTTCAACGGAATAACCCCTTAGTTCCGTAAGTCACATCTTGTCAGGTTTTGGTCACAGAAACAAAGTAACTAAGACAGAAATTTCTCTAAATTGCTTCTTCTCCATTTTGTTATCTGTTTGATCACAGAAAATGAAATAACTGATATGGAAATCTCTCTGCCAAGTGAGGCTGTTGTTGTGACAAACCAGTTTTGAACACGTTGGGGACTGATTTTTCGAAAGTGATGTGGATGAGCACACCCTGGGGTTCTTATAGCATAGCTCACTGGACTGTTCTGCTGGGTGCTTGAAGGATAAGAATACAAAGGTAAACATGGATGCCAAGACCATGAGGATTCAAGGGAACAAAGACAAAGACTGTTTCAGACATGGAGCTAACAGCTATTTGTGTCACATTCTGGCCTAGAATTGGCTGGACTTTGCTCGTGTCCTAAAGGTTTGATCAAGATTGAATTTAAAGGTAACAGGGTTAGTTGTTTGGTGTAATTTTTGTTGATTTTTGTCTGTTTTATGCATCTGGATGTTTTGCATGCCAGCAAATCCTGAGCATATGCAATAGCCACAGAAACCAGAAAGGGGTTTTAAATCCCCTGACACTTGAGTTGTGGGCCACAATGCTGTGATAGGAGCAACAAGTGCCCTTAATAATTCCCTGAGCCTTTCCTCTTCCAGCCCCTGATGGAGGAAATTTTAAGATAGGCTAGCATTCAAGCTGTATCGTGGTTACTGCTCACTGCTCTCATACAGGTCTATGGTGAAGCAAAGTAAGATATAGAACACAAAGTTAAGTAAACTGTGAAGTTTGGGAAGGAAAAGTATGTGAGTAGCTGTAATTTTTTGGCAACAAGAGCACAGATGACAAAAAACTGTAATCGTTAAAGATATTTATGTCTTTGTAGAGAAACCTGAGCTCTGCCCTGGGATGATAGGAAGATCTTAGACGGGAAGACCCCACTCATCTTGTAAAATGCAAGCTCATTTGAAAAGAGGTAACCTACACTGGGTCTGTGACTAGAGATTTGTTGCTTAAAAATAAACGCCTAGAAAAGCATTTCCCAGGGTCAGTACACGAAGGGCAATACATCCGTGCTTCAGGTAGACCAGGCTCCATTAGCCTGCTAATGTTATCCACACAGTACTGGTTCTGTGGGCATAAAGGGTAAAGGATAGAGGTGTCCATAAAGGCTTACGCCAAAGTCGCAAGAGCCCATGAGAGCTGATAATGCCAGACAATGTATTTCAGGGTCAGAGATCCTTGAAGGAGGTCCCAAAAACATTGTAAAGATAAAGCCCAAGTTATACTAGAGACCACTGCATGCTGAACATTTTAGAACCACGGACTGGTCTCTGAGGGGAGCTGTAGTTATGGAGGTAGCCCAAGAGAGATTCTGCATATGATGTGGGTAGCATAGCTGTATTAGGCCACTTGTACCCTTTTGAGCCCAGCTGAGTCTATCATAAGCTCTCTATATGAGAAATGGAACTACAGGATTTAGTGTTTTTCCTGCTTGATTTTGGTCTTGATTTGGTCTGACCATTCATTACTATGTCTTCACTCTTTCCCATTGGAATAAGGATTGTGACTCTGTGTCATTGTATTTCAGAAGCATGTTAATGATATATTAGTTTTATAGAGATCCTCAGTTAGCAATGTATTTGAGTCTCAAAAGAGATTTCTGAGTTTTAAACAGTGTTGGTGCTGTTGCAGACTATGGAAACTTCTGAAGTTGGGTTGAGTGCATTTTTTATTTCATTTTATTATTTTTAATAAAATTTTTTTTTTATCCATGTATCTTTTTTTTGCATCATGAGATGTCCATCCTGAGAGGCTTCAGAGACTAGAGATGAAAGGTTATGACTTAAAAGTTATAATTTTTGTGTGTCAAGCTGATAAGTTTTAGATATGTGATGGTGTGTATTAATGCCAACTTGACTGGCTCTACTTCAGCTCAGAGACAAATCTTCAGGAATGCCTGTGAAGAGATGTGCAGTTAGCTGAGGGATTATGAACTACCCTATCAGACTGATTAAAAATGGAGACACAAACTGAGCCCCAGGATTCATGGCTCTGCCTTCTGACTGCCAACACACTGTGCCCGGTCACCTGAAGCTTCTGTCAGCATGATGTTTTCACCATGAGGACTCATAGCCCTGGGAACTCTAAGCTGAAATAAATACTTCTTCCACTAAGTTGCTGTCGGTCCAGTGTCTTGTCAATAATGGGAGCAAGTCATAGGCTTTGGATAGAACTGTGAGTGTATGAGCGGGCTGATGCCTTGAGACCTTCAGATCTTATACAGAGTCTCCTAACACCAGGTGCAATATTATCTATAGAGACATAAGGAGAAAGATAAGTATCCTGTTTGCTGATAAATGTGTACCAATATGCTTTGAGGCCATGGGAAAGGTTGGTCTCTTTCACGTACTTCAACACACATTAAAAATCATCATATCTTTTTTTCAGAAAAAATTAAAATGTGGTAGCTGTTTTAACTGAGAAAATTAGAGTTGGATTCAAAAAGGACATAGTAAATAGTTGAGAACATCTTGTTAGCATGCTGAGTCCTTAGTTCTCCCCCATCCCTTTCCTCCACAGCTCCCTTCCTTCCAGTTTTCCTCCCTGAAACGTTTTTTTGCTTCCATGAGGTTTTGCTATATCACTCATAACAGTTCAGATGTGATCAGTTCTTTCCTTTTCTAGAACCCTCGGGGCCTGTACAGTGAGGAGAGAGCAGCATATGTATTTTTGCTTTACTGTAATTTCTTTCTTCATTTTATCCCTAATATATTTCTGAATTAGAAAAAAAGGTCTTCTTGGCCCGCATTTTGCAATGTGATTTTATTACAGAAATTCTAACAGTGTTTCCATTGTTGGCATCAACAACCACCATCTTGTAGGCACATGTCTAAGGATGTCTTCATCACTTTCTGTAAGGTCAAAACTATCATTGGTCCTTCTATAAACATCTAGAAAACGGAAAAAAGATCCCCCTAGATCTCATTCTCTATAAAATTAACACTAGTTCCAGCAGTCAAATAATATCCTTCTAATACTGTGCAGAAAGAGTCCAAGATGTATAGATAGTTGATAAAATATTTTTAGTTTCCTTCAGAAACAAGTTTATAGCATAAGTGGAATTTGTCATTTATTTACTATGTTTACTAAATATCCAGGTTGATAAACAAGAACCTAGTTTAGATCTGAATAAAATAATAATCTTTTTTTGTCTGAAGTCTTATTAAAATACTCACAATCATCAACAACACAATTAGAAACTATGTTTTTAAAATCAAAGTTTTATTGATTAAATAAGAAAGAATCATTTCTGCATGGTCAGAAGTTTAGAAGGTTTATTTATCATTTTTTCCCCAATTTGGGGATGCAAAGATGGCTCAACCAATAACAGCCTGAGTTCATTTCCTAAATTCACAGTACAAGAAGAGAAGGTAGCCCTGCAAGCTGCCGGACCTGCATAGGTGTGTTAGCATCAAGTGTACTGTGCTTCTTATCAGCACCAAGGTAAGGATGTCACTTGGGGCCTGTGTCACTTAATGCTTCAACATCATCAGAACACTCCAGTGCTCCTCTTCGGATATGTTTGAGAAACTTCTTTGTGGCTGTCTGGGAATTTGCAAAGCCTATTAGCTTTTTGTTTTTCATACACTCTCAACATGCCCCTTTGGCAGAACTCCCCGTTCTGAGCTTGACATCAATTTTGCTCTGGTATTGAGGAATGTATGGGCTACTACATTTTATTTGAGTAATATTGGGGCAAATAATGTAACTCCAAACCTAAGGAGCCTGTGCCATTCATTCCACTTACCGATTAGGACTGGATACACTACCAATGTGCATTTTGAGGGGGTCAAATATCCAGGCAATTAAATTGTAAATAATAACAGGTGCCCAAAGTTAAGACAGAGGCAGAAAAGACACTCTGCCTTGGAATTGGTGGGAAAAGATGTTACAGAGGGCAGACATTGCTCAGCAGGCTCATTGGCAGGGCACAGTAACCCATCTGATACATCAGACCAGGCGTCACTTTTCAGACTCATAGAATAATTAAAGGTTTGTTATTTTAAGGAATCAATGGAAGAAAATTAACATCAAAGTTGTGAAGAAGCATAGGGATCAAGAGGAAGGGACCACCTCAAACGTGTCCCAGGCTGAGTGAGACAGCTCAGTTCTCTACAGGATGATAATTTTCTCTACTATCGCAAACAAACAAACAAACAAACAAAAAAAAAAAACCCCAAAAAACAAAAAAAAAAAAAACCCAAAAAAACAAACCTGTGTCTGTGTTCAGATACCACCTCTAAGTTCTTAGCGATTTGAATTTTCTGGGGACAAAAAACAAATGCAAATATTCCAGCTGTTGCTGATACTTAAAGTCCGGGTCACTTGCTCTTCAAAATCCAGAAACTGCTGATTTTTATATTTGGTTTTTGTACATTCAATAAGGGAAACATGGTGGAATGTCCTTGATCAATCCTGCCCTGAACTGGAAATCATGTCCATTTCTCATACCTTTTTTCATTATATTATAACATATGTGTATGAGTCCTGTGCTGTCTCGAACACTGCTTTCTTGGAGTCATCCATCACCTCTGGCTCCTAAGAATTTTTCTACCTCTTTCCACATAGATCCCTGAGCATTGGGGGAGGGGTATGATGAAGACATTCCACTTAGTGTGTGTACTCCAATTATATCTACCTTCCTACATACATACATGTGTGCGTATATGCATACATAAATGCATATATTACAACAGCATTTATCTTTTTTAGCCTGTTTACTTTCTGTCATTTCTTTTACTCATAATGATAAGTCTATTATAGCAATAACCTCCTCTATTTCTTACCCCTTGTATTCTTATAGCCTACAATGCTTGATTATAGACACCAGGCTGTGCTCTGCTCTGAGTTATGTCATATTGTACAAAATAGCACTGATTTTTTTCCTTGCACATGACATTTCATCTTACAAGCAGAGTTTTATTCTGTTTTTAGTAGGAAGTATGACTCGACATCTTAGACAGATAAACAGAACACCTATTTAACACTACCCACCCAGCATATATGGACAGATACCTTATTCTTAGCTGTAGAAAGAGAGATACCCAATAAATTTATCAGAATGAATGGACAGGGTAGGGCCACAAAGGTATATTAAAATTATATCAAATAAACCAGGCCCAGAACTTATCAAATACCTCAAACCAAGAATAGGATATAACTCTCTTGTTTGAACCTCTTAAAGATGTAGACTCCTAGCCAGGTGTGGTGGCACATGCCTTTAATTCTGGCTGGCTGGGTCTACACAATGAGTTCTAGGACAATCAGGGCTACACAGAAAAACCTCATCTTGAAAAACCACAAAGAAGTGGACACCTAGCAATAGCCTTTGGTGACCTATCATTTGATCACTTTGTGTGTGCATCAGCGACCAGCAGGCAGAGAAATCTCAACGATCCCAGAGGCTTTTGTTGACATGATCTATTTCATTGCCGTTTGCCCATGTTATTGTGTGTCCATTTCTTTATCTGACCTTATCCTGCCTATTTGTGTGTACAACTGGACTCAACTCTGCAGTTTCATTCTCAAATCTGTGACCTACAGAGGTGTGACTCATAATGGAAGCTTCTTTCTTACAATTTGGTTAGGGTTCAATACAAACTATTAATTCCTATTAGTTTCTCAGCTTTGGTTCCTCAGGCTTCTTTAAAACTCTTTGATCTCTTAATTCCCCGTAGTGATTTTGTAACTTACAAAGATAGATGGGTAGTTAGGTAGACAGAGTAGGTACATACATACATACAAACATACATACATACATACATACATACATACATACATACATACATACATAGATGGTGATTTAATGTATGATCTGGTGGTTAACATTACTAATTAAGACTAGAATTAAAGCCTCTGTTTGCTTTAGTTTCGGTCACTAATGGAAATGTGAGTATCGTAAAGTTGATGCAATTGAAACGACCATACATTGTGAATTTATACTTATTCAATAAACTATAATCTCGTAGCAGGATACAATCATGTTCACATGTTTTTGACATAGCATGCTCACAACAGTTGCATGAAGTTGTAAATTAATAAATATTTGTTGAATAACCAAATAAATAGAGGCAGGTCATAAGTTGCTTCTTAATAGATTGTTAAATACAGATTTGAACAACTGTGAGGGAAAAAAGTTATGAACGGCTTAGGCAGTATACACTTAACAAAGAAGCATCAGGGATTTTATTGTACGATAAAGATTAATTAGTCTGTAACAGAGTTTGCATAGTTGCCTGTAACAATGGTAACATAAAATGAATTTAGGAAGACAAATTCAGACTAACTTTGAGACTTATTAACATACAAAGAACTTGGATCTTATTCAGTGGGAAATGAGAAAGGGCCAAATATCTTAACTAGGTAAACAGTGAGGCCGAAATTGTAATAATGAATGATTTCTTTGGCTAGAGAGGAAAAACATTAAAGAAAGGAGAGTGAGGGCTGTCTACACGAGGGGGAGGTGATTTAAGAGCATGATCCCAAAAAGGAGGGGTAGAAATGAAGAGGAAATGACTCTAAATGAAGCCCTATAAATGACTGACTGACTGACTGATTGAGCCTGAGTGGAGAGTGCAATTAAGGGAAATGGTGGCACCCTTGTCAAAAGACAAAAGCAAGTTTCTCTAGAGAATATAGGAAAAGACCAGTGGTGTTTTTCCATGAAAAATTTTATCTTTTTGAAATGCACTGTGACTGACTACTCTCTCTTTCTGTCTGTCTCTCTCTTTCTCGTGCACGCGCAGGATCTCTGACCTTTCCTCAGCTGCCTGGCATCCAGGCAATTCCTTAGCTGTCAAATTTCTATCCAGGTGGCCTCCATAAATATCTCAACAGAATTTATTTTCTTTAATTTTCTTTGGCTTGACTTGAGAATTTGCTGATTGGGAAACTATTGTAGGCTAGCATGCCCAAAGACGAATAGCTACATCTGCTAGCCATTTGGATTAATTATTACACCTGTGCAATAAAACCTGCATTCATAAAGAGGTGGGAAAGAGACTCATACTGCAGTCCCGACAGGATCTGTGCTTCTTCCCAACCTTCACTCCAGGCCAAGGACATTCTTGCATTATTCTCTTTGGCATAGGCCTTATAGAAAGTATCCCGTGGTCCTTATTCTAATGCCTCCACCAGAGTGTCTCTAAGTCCTTCCAGTTCTTATCTTCGACCTCCCAAGGCATCCTTTCCTGTCATTTTCTAATCTAAATTCTAGCCTGGCCCTTCTCTAATCACATGACACCTAAGATATTACAAAAATCAAAATTGCTCTTCTCATCACCCTCCTCCCCCTTTCTGACTGTCTTTTAACAGTGGAGAGAATCTTCCTTCTTAAACATTTTGTTCAAATTTCCCTCCAGTGCTGGTAACCACCTGTCTTTCTTTGATCCGATAATAGGCTCCCGGAAATTTACATGGTTTTGTTTTCTCTTTGAAAAATTAGAAACAAATGCTTCATGCTGTTTTTAAGGCTATCGATTCCCTCAATATTGCTGTTCTTATTTATGATTGATCTTTGAACTACAGTTACTTTGCAGTTTGGCTTGCCCTCATGTACCCAAGATTTTGTTCTTGAATGCTGGATGCTTAAAAACTTAACTGTACACAAGATATCTAAATATTTACTCTTTTTATTTCCCTCAAATTCCTTTGCAAAACACTTGCCATGAGTCATCCCAGATTTAAAATGCTTAAAATTGGAAGAACAATAGCCTAGTGAGAAACTGTTAGGAATCTAGTGCAAAGAAGCCGAGATGGGGTCTTGAAAATGTAGGAGAGAAATGACCTTTATACCTCTCACCTAGGCTAATGTTGATGGAGGGGGTGCAAACCCAGCAGCCTTCACGGGGCGCAGACCTCTGGCAGAGTCTTCTTCTAAGTTATGGAACTATTTAACATGAGGAGGTGAGAGAGAAAACAGACATTGGCCTAGACAGTCAGCTCTGGAAAAATAACCATGTCAACAAATGAGACAGCAGGCATTTCAACCTCACATCCCTCATATAAAAATTTCATGAATAAGAAAATGTGCTGGGAAAAGCAGAGAGGAAGGAAAGGTGCCAATCATTATAGCTCTCCACTCAGTGCTTGTAAATTATGACTACTGATGAATATTTAAAAAAGCAGGCTCTTGATGTTCATCGCATTTGAGGTCAGAGGCGGGCGAACTGAAAACCAAACTAATAATTGGATTGCTAAGGGTTCCTTTGACGTTCTGTTCTGTCCTGTCTTCACTCGTGTGCCTCAGAAGGTTTCAAGAAGTTCAAACTGAGTGACGTAGCAGCCTCATGATCAAGGCGGGACTCACGTGCACAAAGGTTCCTTCTGGCCAGTTCTGTACTTGAAGCTGAAGAAGGCTTCATTCCTTTTCCTTAAGCACAGTCTGCTCTGCTGCTCTGTCCGTTCTTTCCCTCAATGTTCTTCATTTTATTTCTCTCCCCACCCCTGAAATCCAAGGAAAAAGAAAGCCATCATTTACTCTGCAGGATCCACTAGTCAGATGGCTATTCCTGACGGGATCTGCCCAGTGTCAGACCAGTTTTCATTTCCTTTCAGCAGGAACAGGGGGCTGCTCTATGTCTCTGGGGCCAAGCAATACAGATTCAGGTACCAAGTACTCAAGAAGAGACAGCTGAGTGCGGCGCTAAGGTATAACAACACCGAAATTAGTCTACTACCTTGACTGGAATCTTTCAGTCTCTCTTCTACTTAAAGATGAAGATTTTTAGGCTAATGTCTATGTTAACACTGCATTGTATACTGGGCAGTGACTAATCCTGAAAATGGAGTTTTCAGAGAACATTTATGATTACACAAAGATATTCTGATATAGTAGTTGATTTTTAAATGAGAACTCAACTGTTATAAAAATTCTCTAGAGATATAAGACAACTTGCATGAAAGACTAAAATACGATTTTAGCATCCAGGTATATGGACTTAAAGGGACATGAACAGCCTTTAACCAGTGTCTTTTATTTTACAGATAGCTATAAGCTAAAAGCAAAAAAAAAAAAAAAATCTGCTTAGTTAATGATAATAAACACAAGAAAACCAATATGTAATTTTCTCAGTGGAAAAGAGCAGAAGAAATCCTGAGGATTCAATGAAAATAACATCTGATCAGAGATTGTGAGAAATGTAGAAGAGGCAATAGCATCATAGCTGATGAAGTATTTCAAACAGTGAAGAGACCAGTGCCCTCAGCAGACAGTCAGAGACACGGGCAAAATAAATTCCAGTTAGGCACACTGTGATAGAATTCTACCTTAGAGGGATGGTGATGTTTTAGAAGAACATGTTGAGAGCATCATGAGGGTGCAGATAAGTTGCCTATAGGGAAACAGTAGCAGACTTTCAGAGATGTCTCAGCGCGAAAATAAATAGGTGAAGCCTTTTCAAAATATCAAAAGAAAGATGACTGTAGAATATTCTTCCCAAAGTAGGAGAAAATCATTTACCATCTAAAAATCTTTAAAGAAACTGGCATCCAGGAATGTGAAGATATAAACAATTTTCCTATTGAAGACTGACAGCATGTTTACTTCACTTTTATCTAATGAATTATTAAAAATCTATGTAAAATTATTAAATTGAGCCAGAATGAAGAAACCAGATGGAACCAGCAGTAAGAGATTAGTAAGATCAGAACATAGAGCGGTTGTGTATGTACAGCAATGATGTCATAAAATCATCCCTTCTCACGGTAACTTAAAAGAGGAATTATAAACAAATTTTGACAGAAGCAAGAATCAACTGACATAGACGATAGGTATTAATGTACGTAATATAGAAATATTAGTTCGCTGTAGGATGTCTTAATTGTGACATGTTAGAAATTTAAAGCTAACCACTAAGAAAATAAAAGCTCATTCTATGTTTCTAAATCGCACCAGCTTGATACAAGCTGGAGTCTTCTGAGAGGACTGGAACCTCAGAGAGAAAATACTTCCATGAGATTGGCCTGCAAGGAATTCTGTGAGGCATTTTCTTGATAAATGGCTGAGAGGGCCTGGTCCATTATGAGTGATGCTCTCCTACCCCACCGCCACCCCAGCCCTGTTATCGTAGGTGGTCCTGAGTGGCATAAGCCAGGAGGCTGAGCAAGCCAGTAGGAAGAATTTCCCTGTGTTTGCTGAATCACTTCTCACTTCCAGATTCCTGTTATGAGTCCCTGTCCCAACTGCCCTTCTGGATGGACTATGTGTATAAGTCAACTGAATCTCTCCTCCCTAGGATGCTTTTGATCAGAATGGTTTATATAGAAACCTAAGATAGGTACAAGAAAATACTAAAAGAGAAAGCATCAGCAGGAAATATAACGATAAATATTTAATCATATGTTAAAAATATAAGCAAATTGTCTTTTACTTAAGGGAATGGTGCAGTGCACACTATCAGGGCAATGCTTACAATGTAAGAACCAGAAAAATAACTTAAAAATACGTTTTGAAGAAAATAAAGGGGTGAGAAAGTAAAAAACGGAGATAAAACAAAAACTGTATTCAACAGTGTTGAAATGAATAATAAGCACCTGCCATTTTCTTTTTTTTTTTTTTTTTTACATTATATGTCAGAATTGGATGAGACTTGTGAATGTAGTTTAGTCCAGGCAAAGAGGCTACTAAGAGAGAGAGAAAAAAAAAGAAATACCCAGAGGTTTTACTCACTGTAATGTACAATGTATACAGTCTTTCAGACAGGCTTATGGTCAGGCAAGTAATAAAATGCTGAGATTTAAATAGACATGAAATACGAACAATAATTAAGACAGAGTGGGTCAATAGGAGCAGCCCATGTTATGGAGAGTATATCAAATTTAAAATGAACTAGTATAAACAAGTGAAAGAAAATAATGAAAAAAAGATAGAAAAATGGCTTTAAAACTATAGGCTCTTAGTCCATAAAATTAATTCGAATAAAAATCAATCAAGCAATATAAAAAAAAGTGATACCTCCCCTGCCTTAGTTCCTCACCTCCTCTAGCAAATAAGGGAACTAACCCAACCCCTCATCAGCTGCAGCACTCTGGAGAACAGGTCCTCTGCCTCATCACCTGGGCATTACAGTAGAGCTGACATGTAGACAGGGGCATTGGTGAGGTGGCCCTTGTTATGAGAATTGGCTCCGTTCAGCCAGTGACCTTTGGGACGTCTGGCATGATGGGCATGGTCTTCTCTGGGTGCGTGACTGTTTAAAATGTAGGAGAGGATGTGTGCTTGCTCTCTTGGTGGTGAGGACTGGGTCAGGTGGTATGAAATAGGTCGAGGTTGGTTCCCATCTCCTCAGCAGAAAGGGAATACTCAAAAGCTGAATCAGCTCTGTCCTATGTCATAAATTACTTTATTAATCTCATCCATCAATAAACCTGATTTTGCCTAAGAATTCTGTCCCACATTAAGCCCTGGGATTCTAAAAATGGATTTAGAACTGGTCCTGCACACCCCCCCCCCCCCAGTTGGAACAGGGAAAGCGAGCCCTGCAACTTGCCTGAATAGCATAGGAGAGCTGACCCTGTTGATGGGTGCGGGTAAACCAGACTCAAGAGCATGAGCTTGGAAGACCTGGCCGCACCCGTCATCTGCCATATGGTGATATGGGCAAGGGACATTCCCTCCTGGCCCCTGCGTTTTGTGGTAGTTGGGATAGCTAGCCCTGAGGTCCTAAGAACAGGAGAGCTGTCCTTTCCCCTTACCAGCTGCAGTACTCGGAAGAGTGCCCCCTGCATCTTGCCTGGGCAGCCCAGGAGAGCTGATGTAGGTGTGGGTGAACCAGACCCTAGGGTATGAAAAGCAGGGGGAGCGGCTTGTATCTTGCTCAGTGCTGGAGGGCTCGCCCTGGTAGTGAGGACAGGAAAGCCTGTGGGCTGACCAATCCTCTAACTACCCAGGCCCAGAATCAAGACTATGAGTTGGTCGATCCCAGCATTCACTCCATGTATAGAATCTGCTGGAGCATGTGAATGGGGCACGTCCTGTAGATCCAAAGCAGAGGATTTTTAAGACCAGGGAAACAATAGAAAATCCAAGAGGAGCCCTCAAGGGTGCCTAGTATCAATGGTGCAGCAGAAACCAGAGGCCTTGAACCAGAGCGATGACTCTTTGTGATGAACACATGCAAGTAAAGACGTACGGACAGAAAGATATACTGTGTGGCTCACTCTGCAACACTACAGTTTCCATGATGAGACTTTTCTCTTTGCTTCTTCTTTTTTAATTTTCTCTTCAATTTTATTTTACTTTATTTTGGTGGGGAGGATGCAAGCAAGGGCAAAGGGCAGATACAAAGGAATGAGATTGAGACACATGATGTGAAAGACATAAGAAAGTTAAAACAAACAGAGCCTAAGTGAAACAATATATAGAATTTCAAATTCATGGTTTTTTTTTTTTTTAAAAAAAAAAACAGAAAACAGGAATGTTCACTGTAAAACTGACCAACAGCTGATACACAAACTGGAAAGAGTAGAGAAGAGGACATGAGGTTTGCAGGAATGTCGAATAACGTGAACAACATATGTGATGTCAGGTGTGAACCACAGGATGAGGAGGGAGCAGCAGAAGAAGTTAAATTGAAAAGATGATGGTTGCCAAGCATGGTGGCACACGCCTTTAGTTCCAGCACTCAGGAGGCAGAGGCAGATGGATTTTTGAGGTCAAGACCAGCCTAGTTTGCAGAGTGAGTTCCAGGACAGCCAGAGGTACACAGATAAATTCTGTCTCAGAAGAAAAAAAAAGAAAAGAAAAGAAAAAAGAAAGAGGAAAAATTGATAGTTGAGAACCTTGAAGAGTGATGAACAGATGAGCATCAAAGAACTTCCATGAACTCTGAAGACACCCACACAAGTAAAACTGTGGGTAAGGCAAGCAGATGACTCAGTTGGTAAACTGTTTGCTATGTAAAACATGAAGACCTGCATACATGTAAGAGCAGAACAGTAAAACCCCAGTGCCAAGAAGAGGCTCTATCCCACCAGTATAGCAGCACAGCAAGCTCCAGATTCAGTGAGAGAGCCTATCTGAAAAAGAAACCTGTCATTGACCTCAAAACTCCACATGTGCACACACAGGTGAACGTATCTACACACTTATACACCGCACCATGCACCCAATACCTGTAGCTGCACTAAAGTAATGACTTTGTAAAAAAATGACAAACAGAAGCCTTGAAAGCTGTCAGCAATAGGGGAATACTAAACAGCCAACAGAATGACTGCTTGACATTTCAATAGAAAAGGTCAAAGAATGACATGTTTAAAGTACTTATCCAAAACAAAATAAACCTGAGTCAAGAATATTATATTAAGTCTAAAGAAAATATTCTTAGTCAGAGGCAAAATAAAGATGTTTCCAAATAAATAAGAGCTAAAGTAGCCTGTCTCCTGTGGACACACACTATGACAAAGACTGAAGGATTCTTCATAGCTAAAGCAAATGACTCCAGTTGGAAGAACGGATCTGCAGTAAGGAATGAACATCACGATGATAAACGTACAGGTAAACACAAGTTCATTTTTACCAGCTCTTATAGCACCAGTGATAATGTTGTATATAGTTTGTAACACATATAAAAGTAAAAATATGATAATAAAACAAGGCCAGGTGGGAGGAGCTTGCTTATGTTACCAAACTGTTGTCATATGTGGTTAAAACTCTTAGATAACATCTAAATGTTCAAGATTACAAAACTAAAATTATCTGGTAGGAAGATGTAATAGAATGATCAAAAACTGATTAATCCAAGCTGGGGAGATAGCTCAACTGGTAACATGCTTGTCTTGCAAGCACAGAACTTAAGTTTGAACCAAAGAATCCAGGTTAAAGAAAGATAGATAACATGAAAGCAGAAAGAAATAATCAGGATCACAATTAAAATTAGTAACATTGAGAATAAAACAACAATACAAAGGGGCAATGAATTTAAAGGTGTTTTTTTTTTTTTACTTAAAAAACTAAGTTTTAAAAGCTACAGCTAAATACACTAAAAGAGAACTAAAATTATTAAAATTAGAGTTTAAAATGGGCAATGATTATGATAAATAGATACTACTGAAATCTTGAACACTTGAAGGTATTTTGCAAATTTACATTCCAATAAACTGGACAATTCAGAGGAACTAAGTAAGTTTCTGGGCATACCTGCACGAAGACATGATCAATGACATGATGTGTAAAAAAATACAAACAGATCGGGGATTAAAATCTAAATTATTCAAGCATGCCAAGGAAGAGAAACTGAAATAAAATGGTGGAACCAAATAACGGCAACTTGCTTAAATCAAAACAAGGGAACAAGACGCTTTTAAAGCATGTCTTCCGACCAGGAAATGAAGCTTAACTTACTCATGTGCTTACTGTTAAGCCTTTACTTACACCAGTCCACATTTTGTTGTTGTTTATTTTTCTTGTTATTTTACTATTTTTTAGCTTCCCATAAAATAACGTTTACCATGGCATCTTCAGCCACACACACCAGTCTCCTTTGTCTCCCCTCCCTCCCTCCCTGCTGCACTGCCTTGTGTCCTTCAGTCTCTCCAGATGGTTCCCCCAGCCCAGCACGTGTTTTCTTTTCTGCTTTCTGACATGGATGCTGTTATCCCATTTCCTTCCTCATGACCCGCTTTCTATTTCTTCTATATTGAGAAAAATCCAAGCTATGTTTGTCCTTCTTGTGTCTGTCTAACTTTACTTAGCCTTGTGATGTCCAGTTAAGTTCATTTTTCCTGCAAATCGATGTTTTCACTTTTCTTTATGACTGCATAAAAATTATATTTGTTAAATTAAACTATATATTTTCTTACTTATTCATCTAGCAATGGACACCTAGGCTGGCTCAGCTGTCTGGCAATTATAAATAGTTCAGCTATAAACACAGATGTGCACATATCTCCATGATATATTGAATTTTGAGCTCACACCCAACTGCAGTACAGATAGGTTGCATGGTGGCTCTGCTATTAGTTTTTGAGTAACTTGCATACTGACTCCCATGATGACTGAACATATTTACATCCTGCCTCTATGACATATAGATTCCTCTTTAGTCACATTTCTTTTGCCAGGATTTGTAGTCATTTCTTTATGATAGCCATTCTACATTGGTGAGACAGCATCTCAAAGCAGTTTCAGATCCCATTTCCCCTTTTAAGGATAGTGAATAATATATCAGGTACTTGTCAATCATTTGTATTTTCCCTTTTGAGAACACTAGCTCATTTCCACACTGATTATTTAGTTTTTTCTTTTCATTGTTAAGCTTTTGCATTTCTTTACATATCTTGATTATTTTAAATTTATTTAACGTACAAAATATTAGGCATGTTGATTTTTAAGCATAATTTATATTTGCATATTCTCCTCTTCATGACTCTGCCTCCTTGCCTCTGCTACAGACATTTTTCTGTTTCCATATCTCATAGATTCCCCCCCCACACACACACACTCACACAACTACCATAAAGATGTAAGCAAGATCTGCTATCGGCCTGATCCTGATAATTGCTACTGAATCATGAGATGTGACCTTGGGTCCAAATTAAGCAGAACTTTGATCTCCACACAAAACCATTCCTTGGGTCTCTTTTTAACCCCCTATATGTCTTGTTTATTTTAGGCTCATATTTGTTTCCATTTATATACACACAGTTGTAAATTACAGTGTATTTAACTTTCATAACAATGTAAGGTAGAAACTATTTTCTTCGTCACAGAGACAAACTTAAGTGTAGGAAGACCTTACCCAAGGTCATGTCTGAGGTGAAGCAGGGATGGGGGGAACCTGTTGGCTTCACAAGTAGTAGAAAGGTCAGTCTTAGATGTGAAGTTTAAGAATGTCGAAATAAAGCTCAGTAAGAACAAGCGCAGAGTGTTGGGGGAGGTACACGAGGGCCGAGCTACACAGGATGCTTCAGCTGACTTGGGGAAGCACTCAGAGGAAGACACACTTCAGCACCCTATCGCAGGCAGGCTCATAACATCCTTTCATTACTCTGGTCCTTCAGAGGCTAATCCTGAGGCACAGACTGGGACACATTATAAGCTATGTGATCTTGAGAAAGATAATCTCAGTAGGCCTCAATTTCCTCTTTTTAGTAAAATTAAAAGACTGTATGCAGTTATTTTAGGGTTGATTTAGCCATCTCATCCTGTGATTTTATGGTGGTAGAAATTCATTCCGTTTCTGTCATTTGGACAGTTCATTCCATTTCTGTCTTTAGACAGTTCTGGACACACGTTCCTTGAGCTGCCTCACCTGGCCCTCTGGCTCACTATCAGCACCATCTTCTGGTTTCACTATCAAATGTGAGCATAATGCTGACTTTTGTCTTCTTTTAATTCACATAAAATACCATAGAAAATGAGTGTCTGTCAACATGGGATGATGGACACTTGAACTGTGGAGTAATACCTAAGTATTGAAAACAATAAACTAGTCATAATAAAAGACTGATGTTTATAAATTACCTGTACATCTGTCCAATTTAATAGTTTCTATGTTTATCGTAAGTATATCATGTAGAGGGTTACTGAGGTTGGGTTGTTCAATGAAGAAAGCATGTTTCATATTAATACGGCATAAATGACGTGAGCAAAGAAAAAATGAACAATCAAAATGAGGAAAGAGGGAGAAAAAATGAGAACGTGTGTGTGTATGTGCGTGTGTGTGTGTGTGTGCATTTGCACCAATAATGTATCTAGTTTATCTTTACAAATTTCTTCATAGTTCAACTATTTTAAAAAATTAAATTTCTCTTGTACTTACAGATTCCACAAGCAATGAGATTTTATTTTTGATAGGTTGTACTTTTGCTTTCAGTCCTTTATAGGATAAAGATGTTCCCCGCCCTCCTCTCGTCCTTCTGTGACTCTTTGCCTTCTCCCCTTTTTCCAGAGAGTCACTGACTACACCCTTTCTCCACTAAGCAGATTTTCATAGGTCTTCTCCTTAATATTCATATAATAAAATGCTTTACTCCCTTCTCAGACTGTACAAGTCTCCTTTAATGTGCTGTGGACTCATCTGTAGATCCAGTTCTAGACTCTGGCTTCTGGGCTCTGTCCCAGAGGTAAACCCTCTTTAGGGGCAAACTCTCACTGAAGGAGAGCAGTCCTCTGCCATTTTATATTTCTGGGGAGGTCACTGTCTTGAAACAAAGCTGCCACCTGTATAAAGATGTTTCTGGCCCAGACTAGCCCCACAGTTCGAATGTGCCCACCGTTCATTATCTTCACCAGCAATCCCAAAGTCCCAAAGAAACACACAGATGCTTATATTCATTTCATGTTGATTGACCTATGGCTCAGGCATATTGCTAGCTAGCCCCTTCATCTTAACTCAACCCATTTCCATTAATCTGTCCTGCTACCGTAGCCAGTGGCTCACCTATTTCTTTACATGTTGCTTCTTGATTGGCTGGATCATCTCTCTCAGACTCTGCCTTCCTTCCCCTATCAGTGTTCTGATTCTCTGCCTTATTCTAAGATGCCCAACATAGGCTAAAACACATAGGCTTTATTCACAGCATAAGGACATCCCATATTAGTCACCTGAGCATTCAGGTGTTTCAAAGAAAATGTTTCCTTAGCATGTTCAAGAGAATGCTAAGCTATTCTTTTTTTTTAATATGTGAACCACACACATACTCTGGAGATACTGCTTCCATGCAAATCAAATCCAGTCACAGTCCACAAAAATCCATGAAGTAGAAGAGGTATGGGTAAAGGGCTACCCTTCATTTACCCTCAAACATTTTGATGTGCTTAAATATCCAAAGAAATACAAAGCAGTTCATATATGGTGCTAGAATTCAAAACTAAATGAGAACTTAGAAATTACAGAACTGAGTCCCTGTATTTTAGACATAAAGAAACCCAGATAAATGAGGCTGTATATACAAGACCACATAACTATGTGAAGGAAGAGCTTGCTTATGCTCTCCACTATTCACCTATCAGTATAAATGCCAGTATCTTGGGTTTGCAGACAGGTAGAGATTTGTACTCTTGAATCCTTGACTTAATAGCTATTGCAGAAACATATCCAGTTGATGTATTTACAATATATATTATGTAGGGAGTGATTATACTTGACTTTCCATCATGAAAGCCACTAGCTATGTGTGATTAAGTTAATTATAATTAAGAGTACAGTGAGTCTTCAAGGATAAAATTCATATGATCACTCCACATATAGAAAAAGGTTTGGGATAAGTTTAAATTTTGCTTTATAACAGAAACCATTAAAAAATTCGCAGAAGAACTATACTTCAACAAAATAAAGCTATCTAAGACAAATCTATAGTCACTATTATGCTTAATGGGAAAAAATGAAAGTATTTTCAATGATGTCAGGAAAAAGACAAGGGCATCTATTTCCTTTGCTCTTATCCAATACAGGTTCTTAAAAAAAAAATCTTACCTATAGTAATAGGCAAGAGAGCGAAATAAAAGGTATACAAAGAATAGAGACTTCAAAGTATCTCTTTTGCTTTGGTCCTATACTGAAAGACCCTAAATCCTTAACACAGACAGACAGACAGACACACAGACAGACACACAGGCACGCACGCGCGCGCACACACACACACACACACACACACACACACACACTACACACTTTCACTGAAGTGGCAGGATATAAAGTCACCATTTAGACATTAGCTTTTCAATTGGTTGTCAAGAAATAAATCAGAAAAAAAATTTCTTCACAATGGCTTCATGAAAAATAAAATAATTAGGAATAATCCTAGCAAAACGGGGGGGGGGGGGGAAGCAAACCAAACCAACGAAACAAACAAAAAAGAAAACCTCTACAGTTAAAATTTGAAACACTGAAGAAGACACTAAAAAGTGGATGGAAAACCCATGCTCATAAATTGCCAGAATTAATACTGTAAAAATGGCTGTTCTATTAAAAGCAGGCTATAGATTTAACGCAACCCCCTCCAAAATTCCAATGGCATGCTTCACAAAAACAGTAAAGGTCGCTCAAGGCTTAGTATTAAACAACAAAGGAAATTCTAAGGAAATAGAATAAATGTTGGAGACATTGTGTCTAATTTTACCTTTTACTATAATACAGAGCCACAGTCACACAAACAGCTTGATACTGGCACAAAAGTGGACATGGACCGATGGAACGGAACTGAGGATCCAAATGTGAAACCTGTGGACTGCCAACTGCGTAATCCTCAACAAATGTGTCACGATATACAGCGGAGAAAAGATCCTATCTCTCACCTTGTGCAAAAGACAATTGAAAATGCATCAGCAATCCTAATGTACAAAATAACAAGTTCAATTTGTTTGAGCAAACTGAGACTTCAAGGTGTAGACATAAGCCAGGGCTTTCTGAAAAGGACTCGGAAAGCAATTCTAAGACTTAGCACAGGAGACTGTATTTTTAAGAGTATACACACAACAAATAAAACAGCAGAATGAAGAACCTACAGAACGGGAGGAAATCCTTGCTCGCTGTAGGTCTGACCAAGGAGTAATATCTAAAATACATAAAGAACTCAAAAGCCTAAACATATAAGACAATTTGATCACGAAATGGGCCAACGGAATGATCAGACACTTCTCGGAAGGTGAAGAACGGCAGTTGATCAATGAAAAGAGACCATCACAGAAATGTAAATAAAACTGCTGTGATATACCATTCCATCCAGGTCAGAATGGCTCTTATCAAGAAAGTAAATGATAACAGATACTTAGAAGGGCTTGAGAAAAGGGGAAACTCTTGGGCAGTGCTGGTGGAAACATTACTGCCAGTATGGATGTTCTGCAATAATTAAAAAACAGGATTATTCTAGGATCTATCCACCTATACAGTATCTGTGACTATACCCAAGGAAATCTAGGTCAACATACTAGGGGAACCCACTCATCGGTGTATACTGTGGTGTTATTTGGTATATCCAAGTTATGGACTCAGCTAAAGTGTTCATCAACAAGTAAATAAAAAATACGTAAAAATGGAATTTTATTCAGCTATAAAAGTAAGAAAACTAATAATAAGGTAAAACAATTATAGTAATGTACTGTTAGAAAGAAACACAATGAAGTAACTACATTGTAATAGATATGGGGGAGAGACCTGTCTCATCTCCAAGTATTTTATTGTATCTTTTCATTTTGCTTAAAGAAAGCTCTCCCAGGCACGCAGGCATCTCTCTGGCATGCTACTGTCACTACGTTTGCTCTTTGAGGGCACTATTCAGTAAACGGTGGGTCACCTGATCACAGGGCTTGGATACAGTGGCAGCGGATCTGATCGCTAAGAGAACCCAGCGACTCACAGAAAGGCCGTGCATGCCGTGTGACTGTGACTTTGCCAGACTAAGGGATGATTTACACTGGAGCAGTGAGGAATTTACCATGCTATGAAGAACGTACACAAAAGAAAACCTGTGTGCTATTTATTTCTAGAAAGTTCCATTTACTGTTTTTGGAGCACGGGTAGATAAAACTGCTGCAGAAAACAAAGCTAACTTGGGGAAATTTCTGAATCCTTTAATAGAAGATACCTTTGTATACCCTTGAAAACACTCGATGTCACTCTTGTGAGAATTCTATTACTGTGATCACTCAACCTCCTATGTTATCCCAGAACCCTGGAAATGTTCGTATGTTAAAGGTACTTCTAGTTATTATTAGAGTACTCTAAATATAAACCTAAAAGTCTCTGTCTATATGTCTACATATCTTACCTTTCCATTACTCAGGATCATTGGGTACTAATTAATTCCTGAACTTAGGCAAGAAAGAATTGTCAATATAGATAATCTTGAGACATATCAAAAGAATGAATAAAGTACTCTTTAGACCTAAGACAAGAATTTGAATTTTCTGATCAATAGTTTTCTCGTATTGGCTAGGATTATCTAAAAGAACAGGACTGAGAGAATGTACACACACACACACACACACACACACACACACACACACTAGGACTTATTAGCTCACACTGGAAAGGCTGAGAATCTGGTAACCATTCAGTTCATGAAGCTCAAGTCTTTATCTGGCACTCCGTGGAGTCCTGGAGGATTCCTGCAGAGCTGCTGGTCTTCAGTCGTCATTGGAAGCCTAAAGAATTCGGAGCAAATGCTGTTAAAATGCCTCAGCAAAAGAATGGATGTACTTGTCAGGAAGAGGACGGCTGGTAGACAGGAAGAGGACAGGCTGGTAGACAGGAAGAGGACGGGCTGGTAGACAAAAAGCAAAGCCTTCATTCTTTATGCATGTTTTGCATCAGAAGGTGCCACATTTGTGTGAGTCTTCTGCTTCAAATCATCTAGTCAAGAAAACTCCTCACAGGAGTGCCCAGCAGCTTCTGCTTTAGCCCACTCTAGATGCAGCCAGTTGACACCCCAGAATGGGATCATACTCCACAAAGGTGTTGTTGTTTTTGTCATTTATTTGTTTTGTTTCTTCTCCCTTAGGTTTAACCCTCAGAATAACTGAAAGTTTGTCTGTTGGATAATGAGCAGACAAATGCCCAAGTCAGTACCATCCAGAATCCAGTTATTTATGGATAAATCTTACTTATAAATAGAAACTCCATCTTGCACAACTGTGAATTCTCAGTACTGGGAGGGAGTGTTCATATATTCAGTTTTCAGTGAATATTTGTTAAAGGAACAAATGTCCTGATAACTAGGACACATGTGATATGTGTTGGTTACATGGATGATTTGATCTGAGATGCCTTAGGCACACATTATCTAATTTTCTAAATTTTATTCAGCAGGGCTGGAATTTTTCTGTGCCATCTAGTGGTATTTTTATTCTCTATGGAAAAAAAAAGATAAAATACACCTCTCAGCTCTTCTTCACAGACAGTCACATATTTGTGATATTCATGCTACCATTTCTCATTCTCTCTGGAATGTTCTCTCCTTCAAATTTGAGAATATCCACATGAAAACTTAGCCAGTTTCATGTGGATGTTCTCAAATTTGAAGGAGAAAATTGTTATAGTCTGAGTTTGCAGTTTGGGTGCTAGTAATGGAGCCCCAGGCCTTGAATAGGCTAGACCAATGCTATACCACTGAGGTATATCCTTGATCTACTATAATTTTAAAATCTGCTTTTCATTTTGACTAGTTTCTTAAGCAAAAAAACTTTCATGTAGACCACCTAGAGACAAAATGTCTGAAAACTACCAGCAGTACATGGCTGTGTCAGATGAATGCTAAACACGACAGATCTGAGTTATAGCCTAATTCCGCTGTCACATGTCTGTGAGATTGAGCAGGCCACTCACCTCTCTGTGTCTGTCTTTCTATACTATTGGTATTATGAAGTTCAAAAGAAGTAATGAATTATTAAAACTTTGTACTTGGAGAAAATTTAAATGGAATGTATGCATGAAGTATTGTTGCCTAACCAACATTTATGATGTTGAGTTTTAGAAACTAAACAAATTCTTATGGGTCTCTGTGACCACCCACATTGCCATCTGCAAAAGAAAGGAGGGATATTTTGTTTTGTTTTATTTGGCTGTTGCAGTTTTTGCCAAGAGTCAAGTTGTCTAGTTGCTACAGCCACGGAAGAAACAAGAAGGGCAGCAGCCTCCCCATCTGCCAGTTCTCACATATATAAAATAGCTCAGGCCTCCAGTGCACATTTGGTAGAACCGTGCACCTGCTCCTCGTCAGCTTACCCCAGGTCCTACGCTAAGCATAAAAGATAGCAGGGCTGAAATAAAAGGTTCTACAGGGCAGAGCAGAACTTCCCAATAGTGAGGTTGGACAGCTAAAATAATCACTCCTGCAGTCTTGACAATTCATTTTGCAGGCCATCGTATATTCCTCATGGTTAGCTTTCCTTAGAATCTCCGAAACAATAGATTTCATTGACTGATTGCTTGGATTGCAGGTGATATAAATCCAAGTCAAACTAGGTTCAGAAAAAAAAGAGAAGGAGGGAAAAATGGAAGAAGGAGGGAAGAAAGGGAGGGGAGACCCAAGAGATCACGTTGACCTAGTGGTGAAGTTAGGGATTCATTTAGAACTGGCCTTTTCTTGTTTTATGATCAGTTCTCATAGTAAATTCCAAGGTACCAATGTGATACTACTGCATGTGGAGATGGGAAAAGAAGTGCAAAATTATCTTTGGTAAACCAGTGCAAACCAGCCAGGTTGTATCATCACCTGTGAGGTGCTTTCTGCCAAACCAGAGTTTAGTAGAACATGGTTCATTCTCTGACACAGGGTGTGATTAAGAATGGAACAAGGTCGTACTGCACAGCACTCATAAGACTCAGCCAGACTCTAGGCATCCAATTCACTTCTCTATTTGTTATCAGAGATTACATTTTGAATACAGACTGGGCCTAAGCACAAGTCTTATTATTTGTTAACTGCTTGACCTTGAGCAAATTTGACTCTTCTGTGTCTCTCTACAATCTGTAGAAAGCGATGGTGTTGGCCAGTGTTTCCTAGAGCTTTGAAGGAATGAAGAGTGACATAAATTTGGACATATTGAGCAGGTAAACATTCTCCATTCACAGTGATTACTGACCACGCCATCCTTGTGGATATAGTATCACACGGTCCGGTTGCAGGGAAATCACTTAGGTTGGTGTACATTGTCATCTATAATGAAGGAACCGACAGATTAAGTGGTTGGCTTCAAGTCATTTAAAGTTTGGAAAGAAGAAGTTATAGAACTGTCTTGTTTTTAAAACAAAGCTATGGCAACATGTAAAACAGCATGTGGTGGAAAGAAACGGGACCAAGGAGATGAGTTATATATTATTTCAAAAGTTTATGAAAAACAGAGTTAGGGTGGGGCTGAAAAGCAATGGCTGACTTTGAGAAATATGTACTTAGAAAGTATAATTAATGGGATTATCCCAGCTAAAGAGAAAAACAACTCCACATACATAAGCCGTTGGTGGTATTCCAGTGAGATTTTACCTCAATGTATCTCTACTTAGCACTTACAAAACACGTGTTCCTTAAGTTAGTGAGAAAAATACAGAGATAAACATGAGCTGGTTTTTCTTGTGTGTGTGTGTGTGTGTGTGTGTGTGTGTGTGTGATTTCAACATTTACTATTGGTCTTTTACACACACTATCCAGATAAAATTCTTCGTGACTTCACAATTAAAAAAAAAAAAAAAAGGAACTAAAAAAGAAAACCTTCTCTACAATCTACACACGGGAACATCAAAGATCAGAGAGACAGACTAGCTTATTCTACTAGGTCACACAGAATGACAAAATTCTACCCTATATTCTTAGTACCTCACTTGATATACAGATAGTCATAAGGTACAGACTAAGTATCTTAGTTAGGACTTTTAATGCTGTGATAACAATACAACCAAAAGCAACTTGGGAACAAAGTAAGCTTTTCTTAACCTTCCACATCACAGTTCATCATTAAGGAAATCAGGGCAGGAGCTCAAACACGGGAAGGCAGGCCATGGAGGAGTGCTGCTTACTGGCTTGCTCCTCACTGTTACAAAATATTTGTTTTCACTGTGTGAAGATATGTCACTGTGGTTGGTTAATAAAAATCTGAACACCCTATAGCTTAGTCAGGAGAGGAGAGGTGGGACTTCTGGACAGAGGAACTCAGGATAAGAATCTAGGCATACAGGAGACATCAATAAGACACTGAGAAGTTGGACCACGGTATAGAGAAGAGGTTAATAATAGCAGGTTAATTTGAGTTATAAGAGCTAGCTGGGGAAAAGCCTAAGCTAAGGCAAAACTTCCATAATGAAGCGTAAGTCTCCATGTCATTACTTGTGAGCTGGTAATCCAAAGGAAAGTCTGAATACATTTAATGTCCAGTGTAGGGTGCCATATGAAGCATTTATCCTTTACCAATAAAATTATTCCTTTATAAATAAAAACTCGGATATTGTGGTAGAAATACTATAGATCCACAGAGAGACAAATAATCACCCGACCCTGGCTCTCTACTCTCCTAGATGGAAAAGGCCTGTGAATCTTTCTAAGTCCTCCTCTGTTCCTTCCAGTGTCTCTCTATCCTAACTGGGTCAGCCAAAAACTCTATAGTTAATTATGGCCAGCTGAATGTTGACTCTGCCCTCTGATTAAAGTTTTTTAACTTTATTGGTAATCTCTGGAGTGTTGGAATGTGATCAGAATGTCCCACAACAGCTCACAGCTGCTCATTCTGTTTTCTTATAGCTCCCAGGACCACCAGCCCAGAGATGGTCCCGCCCACAATGAGCTGGGCCCTCCCCACCAATCACTAGTCAAGAAAATATTTTATAGGGTTGCCTTCAACCCTAACAGAAACATTTTCTCTATTGATGCTCCCTTCTCGTGTATCAAATTAGCATAAGAACTAGCTGGCACACCAAGACTTCCCCTTCTGGCCTGGACAGCTGCTTAGCTGGGCTCTTGCATGCCTTTTTCTTGCTTACTTTTCATCTCCTTATTACTGATAACCACAACAACATGTAAAAATTATAAACACTAGTCACTTGACTGCTTAAAAACCTCTCCCTGGTTTTTCACTATGCTCAGTCATCGGATCCTGTGGGATTGTCTCCGACCATTGTCCGTATCAACCTCTTTGCAGTTAGTTTATGGCCACGACTTCCCAAAGCACCCTTGCTGATCATAAAAGCATTTTGCTACCCCAGAGCCTTTGAAAACGCTATTTCCTCTATGTGGGCTGTTCCTACTCATAATTAGCCAAGTTCTTCTTTGTGGACCGACAGCCACATGTGGCTGAGTGGATCTATGTACACTTGAATATTTATGGGATGAAGCACCTCTCTGAGCCATTTTACAGTGCAAGGGAAAATAGAACTGAGTAATACTGATCATGACACTATTAAACATCTTTATTTAATTTTTACCGTGGGTTTATTGCATTTGTTGGAATGCTTAACGTATTCTAATTAAACATTACTAATCTCAGTTAAGGAATGTTTTGTTATTTGTTTATCTTTAGACTGGACTTCTTAACTTCTTACCCCTTGTTCTACCCTAAGGTTATTTTTCTCTTCTAATATGCTGTAACCATCCTTGGGAATGAGGCAGGGCCCTGTTCTATTCGCTACTGTACCCAATGAGCAAGCAAAATGATTGGCATTTCATTTATTGAATGAAACATGGACTTTTCTAGGTTCATTAAACCATCATTTCGCCTTGTCATCATTATAACTCTCTGGCAGGCACTTATGTCTGTTCATAGATGAAGGAAGTTAATTAGTATATAACATAGGCGAGGCAGAATTTTCAGCAAGCCTTTGAGTTTAAAATCAGGTCTTTCCCAAGCTCTGTTCAGAGGTACACACTGGAAAAAGAAAAAAGCCAAGTAGATATTTATCAGGAGTGTTTCAGAAATAGATTCATAGAAAGGTAGGCCAGTAGACCAGTTTATTTATGGATTCTATTTAAATGTATACTATCAATTCCAAGATGGCCATCAGATGATACAGGTAATGAAATGCAGAAATCAATAGAACTTGGAAAGGTTTATTAATTTTCATATGTAAGGCAATAATACCTACTGAACTTTTGAGCATTAAATAAAGCAGCAAGTTGCCTAGTGATACACTGCTTTGCAAGAACAGATTGTTAATGATTCATTTAATAATAACAACTAAGAACTCAGGTATGAGAGAGCACGGAGAGTCAGTTTCTTCACTCTGATTTTGTGGAAAGGGATACTTCTCTATGGTAAGTAAAGAATTAGACTCATTATATCCGTTCCATGCAAATCTTCCCGACAAGCTCATTCAACCCAGTTTTGAAGCTTTGAAAGCACAAGATCTACAAGTTTTCATGTAACACTCTGCCCCTTTGCTTTCAAATGTGGGACTGGTTCCCAAGACCCTCCAAGCAATCCTCCCCACATGCTGCTTATTTAATCATCCAGATGGCCTAGTTCTGGAGAACAATGGGAAAGAGGCTCCATCTTACACTTCAATCCTATCCAGTGACAGTTGTATTACCTGTACACTATCTCCACATAGGAAAGGGCAAGAAAGGGGTGTTTTATCTCCCGGCAGTAAAGTTGGAATGAGTGTTTCACAGAAAGAGTATGGTTTTAATCAGCTAGGATCCCACATGGGGGCCTCCTGTCTCTTTTCCCTAACCTTCAGTTATGTCTGCCTGAATCTTATCCCAGGCCAGGGATAGAATCGTATGCAATGCTATACTCACCTCTGGGGTCAATTCATAACCTTGAGCATGATGTGAGTGTCATACCAGGCACCCAATAAACACATGTTGAGTGATTGATAAAACATGAATGTATAATAACAATTTAACAGACATGATCACAAATTTACAGGCTGGAAAAGCATCTGTCTTTAGATACTTTCTCCATTAGACTCTCTTTCATGTTCTCCCTCTATGGCCTTGGTTCAGTTGTTATTTCCACCCCCCCTAACATTTTTACATATGCTTTCACATGTGCACATATAAATGCAAGTATGCTCTAGGCTCTAGAATAAAAAAAAATAAACCTCGGGCATATATTGTATCACTTAATTATGCTGGAAATAGATCTCAGAGTGACAATGTAATGTGTCCCAGTAAAAGTGCCTCTTCTAAGGCACTTTGTCCAGAAATGGCCAAATTAACCAGAAATGGCAAACAAAGCTTGGCTGATCTTGATATTTAATGTTGTGCATCATTTGTAGGCAAAATTATACAAGCATGTCAAAATGAAAAACTGAAATATAATGACCTTAAGATATAACTAACTCTTCAAATCTAGGCAAAATACATTGAGAAGAAGGTTTGCAGAGAAGGAGGTAGAAGAGGGTAATAAGCTGAATAGGTTAATGGTGGAATGGGGCAGAGACAACACAGACAGATGAGCAGAAAGATAATATTAACATAGCCACCTGGAGAAGGCAGGAATCCACCATGTTTTGTGTCAAGGTGCATACCTAAACAGCCAAAGGGTTGCAGAAGAGGCATTTATAATAACTGGATATTAGGTGAGCAGACACAGCAACAGAGAGTCTAGTCAGTGTGTAAATTTTAGAAGGTCCAGACAGGCTGCAACTTGGATATATGCCAGTGAATAAGTAACTGTACACCAAAATTTTAGAAACCAAATATTCTAAGAATGGGGCTGACAGAAGCTCAAGGCATGTAACAATCTTCATAGGAAAAAATTTATAGTTAAATATTTGAAAAGAATAAGAAAAATTCTTGCCATCTCTTTACCCATGTCCCTTTCTGATATAGACTTTGTAACTTTTCCCACTCAGAAGAAGAATGTATTTGCCACAGTCACTCTAGAATTGACTGTTTGATTTATTTTATCTAATATGTTTTAAGAAGATACTGATAAATAACTTTATTTTGTTATTTGTGTGACTTCTTGCCTCACATTCTGAGAACTACTACAATTACTACCACATGACCATTCTTAAGTATGCCTGTTGAATGGTGAGGGATGTCTGTTGTCAGATGTTTCTGGCCCGGACTTTCTAGCCTTACCTTGTGGCCCAGACTTTCCAGCCTAGCCTTGTGGCCCAGACCAGCAGACCCACAGTCCCACAGTCCTACTGAAACACACAGACACATATATTAATTGATAACGATAATTGACCTGGGACCCAGGTATATAACTTGCTAGCTCTTTACCCTTAAACCAACCCATGATTCTTATCCTGTTCAGCTGTGCAGCTCAGTACATTTTCTTAGAGCATCATGGTTGTCCTCTGCATCTCCTGGCTTCTCTGGCATCTCTGCTCTGTTCTTCCTGTTCCCAGAGTTTTCTTAGTCTGGTAGTCCCGCCCACACTTCCTGTCTGCCTTTGGCCAATCAGCGTTTTTACTAAACTAGTAGGTGGGACAATTATTTAGAATGTAACAGCATAATCCCACTATAGATGTCTGATCACACAAGCCAACATACTACTAGACAGCAGCAGTTGATAGCAGAATAATTTGCTGACCAGAAATAGCCCATGACACAAGCCAAGTCCAACTGGAAAATAGCTACACAGCCACAAAGATTTTGAATTGCCAAAATACACAAGCATATGCTAAATACAAATCCATTATTTTATCCACTTTAAACATGGGATTGGTTTGTTTCATGGTGCACACAAAGACTGAATAACTCAAATTCAAAAGTAAATAATTCACTAGTCCAGTTCTTTGGGAATAATAATTTACTAAAGAGAAAATTTCTTTTTTAAAAAAATCTGTTTCATTGCAGGTAGATTCTTTTCTCATATAATACATCCTGATTACAGTTTCCCTTCCATTTCTCCTCCCACCTCTTCCCCCACCTCCCTCCCCTCCCTTTCTGTCTCTCATTAGAAAAGAATAGGCTTCCAAGAGACAATAGCCAAACATAACAAAATAAAATACAGTGGGGCAAAAACTATCCTATTAAAGTTGGACACGACAAACCCAGCAGGAGGAAAAGGGTCCCAAGGGCAAGCACGAGAGTCAGAGACCCACTTGTTCTTACTGTCAGAAGTCCTATAAAAATACTAAGTTAATAGCTATAAAACGCAAGCAGAGGACCCGATGTAGACCCCTGTAGGTCCTGCGCTCGCTGTCTCAGTTTCTGTTGAGTTCCTACGTACCTTGTCTAAGTGATTCTGAGGGCCTTGTTCTCCTGGTGTCCTCCATTCCCTCTGACTCTTACAATCGTTCTGCCTCATTTTCCACAGGATTCCCAAAGCTCTGAGGGAAAGAATTGGATGGAGACTACCAATTTAGACTATCTCTTCACCTAATGTCTGGCTGTTGGTCTCTGAATTTGTTCCCATCTACCACTAGATAAGGCACTGATCCATAAGTATGGCAGAGTATCATCCTGAGTCATTTTATTTATTTATTGATTGATTGATTGATTGATTTTTATTTATTTATTTATTTATTTATTTATTTATTCGGTTCGTTCGTTTATTTATTTGTTTGTTTGTTTATTTATTTATTTGTTTGTTTGTTTGTTTGTTTGTTTATTTAGACAGACTTGTAATGTTTGGTTTCACCCTAGGTCTTTGGTCTATCTATCTTGGTAATGAACAAAATGCCAGATGTAAAACTTTAGACATTTATATCAGCTATCTGCCTCCATCCTAAGAACTTCCCTGTTCTCTGCAGCCTAATTAACCTTTCTGTAGACATTCTGTAAAATGCATATCTGTATATTAATGTGTGTAGTATAAGTTTGCAATCTGTAAGTTAATATTATTAATTAAGATAGGAATAAAAATATCTATGATTGCCAGCAGCTGGATTGCAAACAAACCACAGTAGTTTGTGATTTTGTTGTTATTTAATGAAAAAAATTTGAAAAGGAAAGTGGAGTATGAGTGAATAAGACACTGGACGTTGACCTCCGACCTCCACATGTACGAACATACATATGAACATAAACACACAAGTGCACACAAACACACGCCTGCACTGAAGAATTTGTAAAAGCTCAGGAGTAAAGCAGAAAAGAAATATTAATAAGAATAAAGGGCAAAGTGTGAGCAAGACAATGCAGAAATAAAAAAGGAAATAGTAAGAAAATAAGTGTACAGCTGATAGTGGGGCAATGCTAACCAAACTCTGAATACACATGAAGAGAAGGAACATGAGGATTTTTTGTGAGGAGAAGCCTTGGAAATATCTTAAAGCGAAAAGGAATGATAGCCAAGTGTGAGGTCCTGAATATCTTAATTCATACCCTGAGATCCATATGATGGAAGGAGAGAACTAACTCCCACAATTTATCATTTTACAACTAAAGTATAATGAATCCAGGCACACACACAATACATAAATAAAAACATTATAGGAAAAGAAATTACTGTGAGGAAATGATCATAGATTTGTAGGTAAATAAAACATTTCTATGTATTGCTTATCATTATGCATGTATTTTTCAAAAACTTTACTAAAATGGACATTGACCTAAATAAATACAATATTCAACTCAAGAAGTATATTTAATAAAAATAGTCTGAAATATCAGAGAACAGGGTCATCCCTACAGCCTTTTCTGATATTTTTTGTTTGTCTTTGTTTTTTGTTGAGACAGGGTTTTCTGTGTAACAGTCCTGGCTATCCGGAAACTTGCTTTGTAGATCAGGCTGGGCTCAAACTCACAGAGATCCTCCTGCCTCTGCCTTCAGGTGCTGAGACTAAAAGAGTCTGCTACCATTGCCTGATTGTTAGGCCTTGAACTTACAGAGATCCAGACAGATCTATGTCTTTTGAGTGATAGGACTAAAGGTGTGGGTCACCACTCTATGATCTTTGTGACTTGGCTCTGTAGGTGGTTTGTCCTCTGGTATTCCAAACTATTTTTTAAATTAAATATACAATATAGCACCACAGAATGGGCCTTAAATTCAGTCAAAAAGTAGTTCGTTACTCCCATGACGTTTGTACCACTATTGTATCAGCACAGATTTGTAGGCAGGTCTCTATTATAGTCACAGGGTGTGTAGCTGGGTGATATTGATAACTGCTTTTCTCCTTTCCTCCTGTGCAAAGTACCGTTCAACACCATGAATTCTGGTCAGTAGGGGTGAAGCTTCTGGAACCCATTGGTCAAAGTTAAATACTGATATCAGTAAAATCATCCGGGTGAAATATTACAAAAGTTACAGACAATTTACTAGATGAGATTGATTTTGAGAATGAGTGGTGGGGTTAAACCTAATAACACAAGTTATAAAACTAGCCCACTCAATAAGAAAAATGATTGAACAATTCTGAATATCTAGTACTTCTTTAGTATCAGTTACATACAGGACATCATCTTTAGCAATTCATGTGTATTCACCTCCTTGCTTCTCATGCATTTAATGTGAAAAAAGAATCATTGTTCTCTGCACTGCATTAGGTGAGACTCTGTGGCTTAGAAGATTTTGAAACTTGTAAAGGATTATACCTATTAAACAATGAGGTACTTCCTGAAATTTGGGCAATACCTGCCATCACACACTTTCTCCAAAATCATTGAGATATGATGCTATTTTCCAGTCACCCCAATGGATGTTGAAATCCCATTTAACAGAAGTCAAAAATTAGTCTGAGGTTACCATCAATTCATTAAGATGAATGTATTAATTAATTAATTAAGATGAGGAAGTATAAGTATCTATGTTCATAACTCTTTGAACATCTTAAGGACAAAACTATCAGACTAGCAAAAGTCAAGGCCAAAAATTATGTGATGGTGTCAATAGAATAAAAATCATGTGACACAATTCAATCCCAATAACAAAAATTCTCAATGAGTTATATATAAAATGAAAGAGCATTAACATAGTAAAGGTTGTTTAGAAACCATTACTAATACTGTGTTGAATGGCCAGAAGATGGATTTTATCCTCTAAAATATAGAACAAAGTGAGAATTGTAGTTTGAATGTGAGATGTCATCCATGGATTCGTGTATGTGAATACGTGGTCTCCTGCTGGTGGTGCTGTTTGGGAAGGCTGTGTAGTCCTTAGAACATCATTGAAGGAGAGTGTCAGTGGGGTGGGTCTAGAGGTTTTATAACCAGGCTACACTTTTTGTTTCTACTCTGCTTCCTGGATATGGATGAAATATGACCAGTTAGTGCTTCTTCCTGCCTCCATGCTTTCTTGCCATGATGAGCTTTAAGTCCCTGAATGGTGAACCAAAATAAATCCTTTCTCCCTGAATTCTGCTGCCTATTATTTGACTTGCAATTAGTAAAGTGACATGCCATAAGGATGCCTTATCTCCCCACTTTTATTCAGTATAGTACTGGAAGTCGAAGGTCAAGGAATTGGACAAAAAAAAAAATGGAAGTAAAAGTAAGTTAGCTACAAAAGAATTTAAGTTAACCCCCAAAGAAGAGAGGATTTTGCATAACGGAAACCTTATAGAATATACTGAAAAGTGTTAGATATGATAAACAAGCCAGTAAGTTTAAAGGTTACAAGGTCAACACACAGAAATCAATAGCATCTCCGAGGAAGGTAAACTCATGAAAAAACAAAACAAACAAACAAACAAAATCTAAGAAAGCAAGAATATTTGAAATAACCAATAAAAATAATAAAATACCCAGGAATACGGGTCATCAGGAAGTAGAAGAACTCTAAAATGAAAAGTATAAAACTTATGAGAGAAACTGAAGGAAGCAGAAGAAATTAATTTAGATTGATGCTTCATATCCATGTACTTGAAGAATTAACTAATCAATGTTATTAAAATGTAAGTCCTACTCAAGCAACCTATGGATCCAGAATATTCAAAGTGGCATTTTTCATATAAATAGGAAAAAGTGACGCAGCAACCCACGTGGAAGCACCAGTCACCCCTACAAAACCAAAGCATTCACCAGGAAAAGCAAATCCACAAAGCTGCAGTCACCTAACTAGGTGACTTCAAATATATAGCAAAGCAATTAAAACAAACCAGTTTGGTACTGACATAAATTCAGGTATTAGGACCAATGGAACAGAACAAAGACCCCAGAAATAAATCCACATATTTGTAGAGAATTAGCTTTCAGTAAAGCCATTAACAAAACTGGTGGAAGGGTGGCCTCTTTGGAGGCAGTGCCAAGAAAGCTCAGTGTGTCTTTGCAAAATGACAAGACTCAGCCCCAACTCTTATAAAGTCACTCTCAAAGCATTTGAACTGCAAAGGCACTGCATAGGGAGACACTGGTCTGTGAAAGGCTTCTTACTGATAAAACTTTAAAGCTGCAGGTAGCAGAAGTCAAAGCAGATAAATGGAGTCACACAAAAGTAAAAAGGATTCTATTCAAGCTGTTGATCAAGGTCAGTCATCAGAAATTTATATTTTAATCATACCTTGTATATTACCACAGATAATTTCAAATAGACAAATCACCCGAATTTGAAATATGATGCATAAAGCATCATTAAATCGTACATTTTGATACTAGTTTTTGAAGAGCTGTCTGTGTTCTAAACACAGATCATAAAATAAATGATTACTAAGCACAAAATAAGGAGTTTATACTTGACAGAATATTACAAAAGGAAGTAATTAAAAGATTATAAACTAAGGTAAATAATTTTTATATAATATCACAAAAGACTAATTTCATTATTAGATGAATAGCTGCTTTTAAATGATTGTACAAATAAGTACCTGAAATAGAAAACAAAAAATCAAGAATTTACGTCTACACAAAAGAGAATATAATCAGTTCATTAATATGCAAATCTATAGTTTTTTAATTAGTTGTGCACATAGCAATGTTGGGAAGCACATCACATCGTGTTCACAAATCCGTGTTACAAGAGGAGAGTCTTACATTGTCTTTTTTAGACAGATGGCAACAGTCCTATAAAGGTATCTGGAAGTTTTACTTGTAAATTTAAAATTTTCAACTTAACCTTGATAATTTTACTTGTAATTTGTGTTAACTCTCTGAAATTTTCACAGACTTATTTCTGGGCATTTGCTCTACATAGAAACATTACTATGTTTGTGAAATATAAATCTTTAGAGCTATTAATTTCCAAATGTGTCTCATTGAAAGGCTTCATAAAACATCACATCACTTCACTTTTCAGAGGGTGTTTCTAGATCTTCACTTTTCTCTGTTTTTGTGCCGCCCCGTCCTTCTTTTAAAATGTCAGGTACTCGATGCACAATGCCGGTTTTCAGAGATCACGTCTTTAACTACAGTTCTGATCAGGCTGTAAGATGCTGCATCCTCTCACGGAGAGGAGTGTGTACCTCAAATCAGTCCTGCTGGATGAGCTCAGTATCACTGCATTTCATTTCACTGCCGAAAATAAGTTACAAAGTGACTAGGACATTGGAATGCAGTATGAAAGTAACTATTGTAAAATGTTCAGTACAGGACCCTTACAGGACTCAGCAGTTAAGGGTGGTGGCTGCAGAGCCTGGGGACCTGACTTTGATCGCCTAAACCCATGTAAAGGTGTCGTCGGGAGAGAACCAGCTGCACAGAGTGGTTCTCTGAGCCCCATGGGCATGCTGTGGCTCATGTAGACTTTATATACACATGCACAGATATAACAAAATTTCAAATGTTCAATATAGTTTTAGATATACCTACTGGATACTGTATTTATGGCTACTGAATGGTATTTTTACTGAGCCAGAAATCCGTGTTTGTTTCCAGAAGGAAATCGAGCAATAAAAGTTAAGATTTTTTTTCTTAAATACTAAATGATAATGTTAAAACTATACTCAGTAGGGAGTGTTTACCCACCAGTTTTGGAAGCATACCATAATCGGGGAAGCTTGGCTTGATTATGCAAGGAATTAGGGCTTTTTAATAAAAAAACAAATAAAAAATTAATGATGATGATGAAGAGCTGGATGAAAGAGCAGCTGGAAAGCTGGAAGGAGGGAGATGGAGTGTGAAGCAATGGCTGTAGCTGAGGCATGACATAACTTGGCCCCGCCCACACTCAGAAATGAAAAAGGAAGCTGCCAATTGCGGAGATCACGTGAGAAGAGGAGGGACAGGGAGAGGTATCTACTGGAACAAAGGAAGGAAAGCCTCTGAAATTTTGAGTTCTTGTGATTGAGACTACTGTGACGCAGACAATGAGGATAAAAAGTAACGTAGGGAAGGCGGAGCCTATGAGATGACATTTAAGTGATGTACACTCTGAGCAGCTAGAAAAGCAGGAATTCAGGAGAGAGGTAGCCCAGAGCAGCTAGCTGATGGATGATTTTGTCATGGGTAAAATGACAACGTAAGACGCTAGACTATTGTCGAACCTGGGGATTATACAGAAATCTGGTGATGTGAGCTTTAAAAGAACTGCCATGCTTACAATGCTGCAAAACTGTTAGCAATGAGGCAGACATCCGCGATTGCCTAGCACCCTTTCATTTATTTGTATATTTATGAGCATTCACTTTTCACACTCCCTAATGCTCAGTAACCGTTTTAAAAATAAATGAAAGCCCTGGTGCTGCCAAGGCCCACAGAGCAGCTACCTTGCATCTGTGCTCACTGAGCGAAGCAAGCGCTGCATGGAGATTTTGTCTAACATCGAGGCCCACAGCCTTTTAGTTTACATTTTCAACCTGCAGGCTTGTAGTAGTTTAGCAAGCTGTTTAAGCGCCCACTTTCCTTCAGCATTTAGTGCTTTGACTCCGTTCCGTTCTGAGAAACGAGTGACCAACTTTGCAGTGAGAGTGGCCCAGAGTCCTATCTTGGTAGCAATCTCTCCACAGTGCACCCTCTCCTGCTCTGGCACGTGCTGCTCACCAGGGAAACAGCACATGGTGTCTGAACACGGTGAGCTAGAGGCTTGAAGGGCATGGAATCGGCTAAACACCGCTAACTTTGCTTACGTTAAAACAAAACACTTAATTGTTCTTAAGTGCAGAAGGTACATCATCAAGGGGAAGAACACCTTGTGCCCCTTGCCACCGCCCCAAACCTACCCCCATCCTTCCTCTGCCATCTCCATGGCAACCTCTTAAACAAGCCATTACAGACCTGACATGGCAGCAGTCTGACACTTTGGGCTGGGATTTAATTTTGAGTTATGACCACGTTAGGAAAACATATGATGTGGCTGCTTGCTTACAGAGAGAGTGGGGATCATAAACCCTCTTTTTTTTTTTTTTTTTTTTTATGAGCTGTCGCTTGATTCGTTCCTGGAGCCCCAAGTAGCAAGCTTCTAAATCAATGCACGCAGCTGTTTTGGCTTTTTGGAGCCCAGCAGGTGTATTGCTCAGCTTGGCTGCCATCTCCCTACACTCACATAACAAATAATAATGTCTTGCACACACCAGCCATCCATTAGAGTTACTGCCGGTCCCTGAGAGGGTCCCTTCTCTCTTCCCTACAGCATAGCATCTTCTTCCCTTCTTTTTCATCATACTTTCTGGATGCCTAATCAAATAATCTCTGGTTCTTCTAGCCAGAGGAGAAGGGGTGCAGGAGGAGGAAAAAAAAAACTCAGTATTTATTTGTATTTAAAAACTATATATAACAATAGAAGTATTGTGACTGTGACATCAGATTTTCTAAACACTAAAGACCCACATCTGGTGTGACTTAGGTTAATGTAAGGGAAAGGGCTGTAGAGGCCCAGAGACTATGGGTTCTCATTTCAATAAGTGACAGAGAAGGCTAAAATGGTTAATAATATGCTCTAGGTGCAGAGATGGCATGATGGACCTGGGTGGGAGCTAGCCCCAGACAGAAAACCTGTGCTGACCCATCACAGTCAACAAAGCATTTTTCCTTAATGTTGACCATTGACTCCTGAGAGCTGCAAGGCCGAGGCTATTCCAAAGGACTAAAAAGATGATTTCTTAGGGGAAAAGGAAGAAGAGAATCTGTACTCCTGAGAATTGGTGCGGGGAGGGGCTCGTGAAGACAGATGTGACAAATGAGACCCTCAATCAGGCTACAGCAAAGGGAATACTGTAGGATCCCAGCATGGTGACAATGGCCATATCCACACTACAGGATGAGTCAGATGGTTGAGACCAAAGGTTTTCAGTAGCCATGTTGGATATAACCAGTACATATTTGTGTAAGCCCTCGCCCCCCACCATCAAGTAAGAAAATAAAATCTCCAGGGCCGTTCTCACTAAAAAGGGAAGAGAAAGTATGTTTTTCTTGACTGGTGTATCAAGATTTTTTTTTGCATTGCTTCATGTTCACAAATGTAATGCATAACGTCTTGACCAGAGCAGGTCGTTAGACCCTTCATGCGGTGAGTTCACAGGGCATCTGAGTAAATCCTGGGAAAATCTGCAGTACAAAACAAACAGAAACAACTTCATTTTCCTCCACTCACAGTTTCTCCATCTGATTACAAGACAACCTTTTCAAAAGAAACTTACACACAGCCTCCCTAGCTCACTGATTAGGCTGAAAAATTCTGGCTGGAGGTTGACTTTCCCATAGTTGAAATAATTTTTACTTTCTACTTAAATGTTAATAGTCTTATCCTGTACTCATTTTATTGCAAGACATCTCATCTTTCTTGAAATTATGCAACAAAATTATTTATGAACAGATAACTAAACGCTCTCAGGTAGTTGGAGGTTACGTGCAAACACACAGTTCATAAAATACCTATGAATGTCCTGTGCCTAGAAAATCAAAGAATTGGTAGTTCCTAAAGAGAGTTCTTTTTTCCCCCTCTGTTTCAGGGACCATAAATGTGCTAAACAGTGGGTCCTTTTTGTCTGTACTGGCTACTGCCTTATAATAAAGTCTTAGTGGGCAGAGAACTTGAATCATCACTCTAGTCTCTCCCACCTATTAATGTTCACCCGAGAGAGAGAGAAAAGTGTAGAGGAACCAATACTTTAGGAGGTCTGATACATAGGTAGTAGTTGGGAACCCATTAGGACTAAAGGGGCGGGACCATATGAATTATTTTTCTAAAGATCTCAATTGTTAACTTAGCCCGTATGTGAGACCTCTTGGTACCTAGCAATCATTCCAGCACAATATAAATCTATTTGTCATTAAAGAAATCTCATTCCAAGGGGGAAAATCTCTCTTATTTATTCCAAAGCTGGTGGCAGGTACCAGAAACCTTCAATGACAGGATAGTCTATGGGTATTTTTACTTTTATTATTTTCTTAAACCAGTTTCCAACAGCTGGTTGCCAGTTGCCCCAGACGTGGACTTAAAAGCAAGCCTCCAGCAATGTGGCAGCCTGGATCAGGAAAGAAACACAGCGCTCATAAATCACGACTGTAGTGTTCTATAGCTTTAGCACAATGAAGTGCATGTGTACGGGATCAGAGGACGAGCTGGGCTCACGGAGCTGAGCTCTTTTCCCATGGATAGAAGCCAGGCCTTCTTTAGATAAAGATTTTGTCATCTTATCCGGCTCGATGCACTGGTCAAATGATGCATTTAAGACCATACACTCTTGGCAAGGCTTCCTGCATCACCATCTCGGTTCTTATTTTTTAAGATATAGCCTGGTTCTGGTTGGTTAAGTTTCATGAAGGGTGGCCTCCCAAGCTTACAAAACAAAAGTATGCAAGGAATTGTTCCTGGTCTGCTGTAGCTCAGTTCACCGGTGTTAGCCAGGCACATGGTACCAGTCTCTAGGACAAACAGTGAGGCAGATGGTACCCTACTCTACACTAGGACAAAGAAAAAAATCTCCACAGAAGAGTCAGAGAAGAGAAGGCAGAGAGGACTAGGGTGTAAGGGGGGAATTATTAAAAAAAAAGGCATGCATTCTCCAGATTGCTGGATAGCCATTCAGGGCAAAGGAATAACATATGAGTATTGACTCATATGACATTCATGAGGTATCTATCATAAGCTATCTAAATTAAAAACAACCCCAAAATCCAGAATAATTAACATAAGGATAAAGATTTCAAAATGTAACCCAAAGTTTTCAATAAAAGTAGCTTTGTTAGAGTTAGGCAAAGAGTCAATACTAGTATCACAGCCACATGTTAGAACAGTGGTTTTCAGCCTGTGGTTCTTGACCCAATCAAATATCAGATATTTACATTATGATTCATAACAGTAACAAAATTACAGTTATCAAGTAGCAACAAAATGATTTCATGGTTGAGGGTCACCACTACCGCTTCCAACCTTGGTGGAAGACAGAATGTATTTGGCTCACATATTCCAATTACATCCATTGTAGATGGAAATCAGGCAAGAGCTCAAAGCAGAAGCAAAGGCTGAAGCCGTGGAGAACCACTGATCAATGGCTTGCTACACATGGCTTGCTCAGCTCCCTTTCACCTAAAGCAGGACCACCTGCCCAGGGGTAGGTCCACCCACAGTAGATTGGACCCTTCCACATCAATCATTATTCAAGAAAATGCTTACAGGCCAAGTTGATGAAGGCAATTTCTTAACTGGGGTTCTCTTCACCCAGGTATGTCTAGATTTCTCTAAAGTTCACAAAAATTAACCGACAAGCATAAGATATGAAGAACATATGATAATCTTATTCACGAATGTAATATAAAATATTAAAATATTTAAAATATTAATAATTAAACAAAATCATATATAACATTGGATAATATGGCATGAATTTATTCCAGAAATGCAAAAACAACTTAATATTAGAAGGCAAGCTATGTAACTCACAAAATTAATTAGAGGAAAAGTATGACCACAATATTTGTAGAAAAAATATAAAATTTAGTGTTTAATGAAGGTAAAAGTGAAATTGAGTAATGTGTATAATAAAGTAAAAACTAAAATTTTAAAATAATTTAAAAAATCAATAATTTTCATGGCAAAAGTTTCAAAGGTTTTCTACTAGCAAGAAGGACTTCAGGGTCTTATTTGTGTTATCCCTGTGCACCAGTCCTAGCCAGTATTATACGGCAACAGAAATATATATATATATATACATGCAGAATTTCTGTCTAATGAGAATGAGTCCTGCAAATCTTCTGCAAATGAACAATATAACACTGACCAGAATATTTATTAGTGGCTCTTGAAATTGACCAAAAGCAATAAAGAAACTGCAAGGTGTTTATTTTTCTAACTCCACTAGGCTTTGAGGAAGAACAATGGGAGTTCAAGAGTTACTTGTATCTACACCTATCTCTTCTCTATTTCATTAGCAAGATGGGTCACCCCTGCTGGATTAGCTAAAAACTCATAGCTTTTCTTTTCTCTCAATCACAGATTTTTTCCCTTGCTCAGAAAAGATCTTCATTTTTTTTGAAAGTATCATCACTAAAGCTTATAAAAATAGTAGGAGATGAATAGAAGATGGACAGAGACATCTTACGTTCCCGCTAGCTCTAAGCAGCAGATTCAGTTCATTTAGAATCAGTGGCAGAGCAGAAAACTAGGTTGACCCATAGCAGGGAGATTTTTGCAATGAGTAAGTAATGGAAGGTGTGAGGATCATGTTAAGGCATTGTTCATAAAGGGGATGGGAGCGATTCTGGAAGGAAACAGAAGCTGTGAAGGACATAAACGCAGCTCAAATTTTGTTCTCGACAACTCACACCACACAGATCTACTCACAGAAAGCAGATACCTTATTGGCAATAAATCTTTGAACTGCAGTCCACTATTTGACTGTTCATTTAACATTTTAGTCGCAGGAGTAATCCTTGGAAATCAAGAATAAGATATAAGAATAGCAAGAACATGAGAACCTTACCATCACTGAAAAAAAAAGTCTTTCTTTTCTTATCAACTTTTATCTGAGTGTAAACCTTCAAGAAGGGGTGGGGTCCCATGGGACCTTCCCCTTTCTACAATAGGGTGTTGATAATCCCAGCCTTGTGCGGGTAACCACAGCTTGGGTGAGTTCATGGGTCTAGTGGCTACGTCGGGTCCAGAAGTCAGTATTCCACTTCACTGCCCTCTTCCCGAGTTCTTACACTCTTTCAGCCCTTCTTTTGTGATGTCCCCTGAGCACCGGGGTAGGGAAAGTCATACAGACATACCCATGATAATCGGATATTCAATGGTCATTATTCTCTCTACTTTGACCAGCTGTGCATCTTTAGAGTCATTGCTAACCATTGTAAAAGAAACTTGTCTGACAGAAACCGACGGTAGCACTGACATATAGGCATAAAAAATGAACATGGTTATTCTCAAAGCAACTTGACCATCACACCATGTCTACTTAACAAAGGAATAACAGTAGTGTCCACACTAGGGGCTTTGGAACTGGATTTAAAGCACCAGATGAGACATTCTTGGGAAGCAAACATTAAATCCAATCAGAAAGTGGTTATTAGTCCCCTTAACAAACTGACACATTGTGTGCTAGTCTTCCTTGGACAGTGAGCATTGCAGAATGGATGGTCAACAACTGAGTAAGATTGCTGATAGCAGTCAGTCCTCCCCTAGCGGTCCTCCTCCTGCTCTCCCGCTCTATGAGGGAGAGTCAGAGGGAAAAGACTTGTAGCCCAGTTTCAGAGATTTTTCCATGTCCTCTGACTAAACCATGTGTTGTCTTAAACAAAAGGGTTTTACCAACCAGCTCTTTGAGCAAACTAAGTGCAGTGGTATGTGTTGTTTTGAGAGTCTTTGTGACCCAACTCATAAAGTTAGTTCACCCCTGGTGCTAAGATGTTTATTTAATAATGTGCTAGAAGTGATTCTGGGAGCATTTTTATCTACCCAAATAAGGACTCAATTCAAACTTCTTGTCTTTAATTTTTTTAAAGTTTGCTTGCCTGTGAAGGATCAAGTTTCGTACATCATTACTTTTTGTTGAAAGCCTCCTCCATTCTCTTGCACTCTCTTCAGGCTTAGATCTTGCACCACAGTATTTCTCCTGACACTTTTGCATGGCAAGCATTCTGTTACTGCTCCCTAATACACACTTTAAAAATCCTCAGTGAAACTTATTGGATGACACACACACACACACACACACACACACACACACACACACACACACACACGCACAGCAACTAGTTTGGTAAAGGGGGTGGAAGGGAGACAAGAGAGGTTACAGGATGGATGTTATTAAGATACATATGAATTTTATATGCAAGTATTATGATGTTTTGGTGAATCTATTTTCATAGGAATACGTACTGAAAAAAATCATTTCAAAACAAAAAAAAACAGCAAAAAAATGAAGAGAAACTGGAACTCTCTCACATGGTGAAAATATCAATTGTTATAACCACTTTAGAAAGTGTGGGGTATACTAAAATTGGAATATGTATAGTTTCCCACCCTGCTATTGTACTTTTTTCATGGAATCTGATATATATTATATATATGTATATATATATATTTTATATATATATATATATACACAAACACACACTTATATATTTCAAAGATCTATGCTGTGGTGCTCAAGTTATTGAAATGCTCATTCATAGCAGAGGGAGTAAGGTGTTACTCACACAGCAGGAGGATTTCTGATGTGATGATATATGAAGCACTACAGAATTAAGTACATGCCCTAATACTTCATAATACTTCATTTACATAAATCAACACTGGTGTGTGGGGAATTGGGACTTTCAGAAGGGCTGACAAAATAACTTCTAGGATGCTGTTAACACTATCTTTTGAGTTTAATATGGGTTCCATATGTTTCCTTACTGTAAAAACTCATCACACTTCATGATATATATTTTTCTATAGATTTAAAATTAAAAATTATAAAAAAATATTCCTCAGAAGCTTCAGCATCACACACTGTAGATGTGACAATCTTTATAGATAAGACAAATGTTGTGACCAAAAACATCCTCAAAACAAAAATAATAATTAAAAAGCCAGGAAAATAATCAGAACCAAGAGCTGCTATATGCTTACTTTTGATAACAAATTATGAAATACAAAGGGATTAATATGGTTCACTGAAAATATTTTTTCTTTTTCTTCCTTTGCTTTTGTTTTGTGGAGTCGTTGATGACCCTTGATGCTTCATCCGTGGTAGGTAAATCGTCCACTGCTGAGCTGTGGCCTCAGATCTTTCATTTTGTTTTTATTTTTGTGTCAGGGTCTTGCTAGGTTAGTTAGGTTGGACTTGAACTCATTCTGTATCTGAGGCATTGGATCGTCTAGATCTGAACTTAACTGAAGATGTAGGCTGCCTGATATAGACAAGGGGAGTCAAACTATTCTGGCTAAGCATTCAGTGTTCTTAAGTGCTGAGTGACTCCTTCAATCTTAGGTGACTTTGAGTAAAGAAAAATATGCCAAATGAGTTAATTAAAGGAAAATCCTGTCTGAATATGTTTGAATAATTGAAGAGGAAATATTTTCAAATTTGTTGTATGAGGCCAGGATTACTCAGAGCCACATCCAGGACATGTAAGAACAAAGAATAAATCTTTAGCTTTACAAATACAAACATGCCTCATAAAAATTAAGTTATATACAATAATATATAACAATAATTATATCACTATATATCAATAATTATATAACATGGACAAGTGTACTTACCCCTGGTATGTAAGATATTGGCATATATTTGAAAATCAATGTAGCTTATAATATTAATAAAGAACAGAAAACACATCAGCGTCTCAATAGGCAGGGGAAGCTTTTGGTAAAATCTTCATTCATAATAGAAGCTCTCAATACAGGAAAGTATCAGCCCAAGCCCAACCAGGTAACTAAAAACAAAGAAACCTCCGGTAGCATCATACTTAACAGTAAATACATAAGTGCTTTTCATCTAAAAGCACCAATTAAAGAAACAGAATTTCAGAAATAACACACAGAACACCAAAGATGGCGTGGTGGGAACAGGCTTGTGCTTCTGGAACAGTGACAAGCCAGTGCTGAGGATGAATGAATTGTATAGAAATTCAGGGCATTAACCAGAGACTAGGTACTTGGGATACTGGAGGTTTTGGGTTTTTATTTTGAAAGAACTGTTACATATACATACGTATATATGTCTGTGTATATTATATATTGCCCAATACATATAAATATAACCTACTGTTTTATGTTATACTGTTAGTTCTATGTATATGATCTTAGGGTTGACCACTTTGAATCTGATAATCAATCGGGGAGCTGTCCCTGGGGAAGATCAGTTATTCCTCTCATATGGTTTTCTAGTTGTCCATATTTCTTATCTAGAGTTGAAGCCCCTCTCATGTTTGGTGTTTGTTGTTCAAGCTTTGTTTAGGCAGTTATGTTTGCTGTGGAATGTTATTTTAACTGGCAAAAATGCGTTACATTTGTTAATGCTACAGAATATCACTTTAACTGTATAAAGGTGTGTTACTTTTTATGTTTAATGATGTAAGGATGAGTATTTAGCTATGTAAAGATGTGTTGCTGTTTCACCTTGCCTGCCTAAGGCACCTGATTGGTCTAGTAAGAGCTGAATGGCTAATATTAGGCAGAGAAAGGATAGGCAGGGCTGGCAGGCAGGGAGGCTAAATAGGAGGAAAAAAACCTAGGCTCTAAAAGAACAGGAAAAAGAGAGGAGAGAAGCGGAGAGATGCCTGGGGTAAAAGCCAGGCAGCCACCAGATAGCCAGATATAAGAATCAGTGAAAGTAAGATGTATAGAAAGAAAGATAAGTAAGAAGCCCTGATGCAAAAGGTGGGTAACAAGAAACAGGCTAATTTAAGTAAAAATAAACCAGGATAAGCTAGGTCAAACATTCATAACTAGTATGAGATCTCCATGATTTGGGATCTGGTTAGACCCTAAAGGAAAGGCCTGGCACACATGTTGATGAGACTATGTGGTTGTTGTAACCTCTCCTCCGAAACATCTGAGAGATGAAGTCTCACAGTACACTTTCTCTTTCTCTGTCTCTTAGGTCTAGGAATTGTATTATCAGTTGAGACTGGATACCATGTAATCTCTTGTTCTCAGTATTCCAGTCAGCTGTGGTTTTCTGTAAGGGTCTTCATCTGATACAAGGAGAAGGAAGCTACCCTTGATGGGGTGGGGCGATGAGAACCACACTCACGTGTAGATATAAATGCGGATATTGAGAATGTGGTGAGAGATTGCACTGGTTTAGGAGAGTGATGGTGTAGGTTCTCCTCCAAGATTAGGGACTGGAGAATCAATCCAGGAAAAATAATTACTGGATATTGGAAAGGGAAGCTTCACAAAGAAAACGGGTGTGGATAAACGGAAGGATATGGAGCAGTGATATGACTAAGTGAAAAATACAAAATGGCAAAGGAGCCTGGGAGCCACAGTACTGGAGTGATGCTTTGTGTATGATCAGGCGGGAAACTAGGCTACAATACTGAGTACCAGGTAGGCAAGTATTTCCTGTGCTTCAAAATGAGTAGACCTGAAAGATACTGAGACTGGCCCTCTGTGTGTATGTGTGCTGTTGATACAGTTGTGTATATAGACATTTAATGAAACATGATATGAAATATAATGATACTTGCTTATTAATTTATTCCTTTAAGCTGTTCTTTCTAAAGAAACGTCTTTAGTTTAATTCTACTGAAAGTTTTTGTCGATCTAGTTTGTATCATTTTAGAGTTCTCACTGTTTCATAAGTAAATATTCACATACATAGGTTGTGGAGTTATTAATCATTTCCCACATAGCCTGTAAGCATTTATGCAGCTGCCATGCAGTATATTCACAGTTGAGGGGAAAGCTAACTGGCCACTCCTTGGAGGTTTTTGTTTGTTGTGCATTCTGGAATATGAAGTCGAATTCACGTATTGGGTTATTTTTCAGATAGTTAAATTTTTCTTCCAGTGCTTTTTATGAATTGGAGCCATTAATGAGAGTAAAATCAACATTACCTGACTATATAAACTCTGTCTAATAGAGCTATTTCCATCCAAAGGGCAAGGTGAAAAAAGAGGAATTTGGCTTATTCCGTGGTTTGCCCGTTAGGAAATGAAGGCTTTGTTGACATAAGAAAGAGAGGGGAGCCCAAAGCCAAGGCCTCCCTCAGGGAAATATCTTGTTGCTTCCTGGTGTCTGACTTGCTGTAGCCACCAAGTTATCAACACAAGGGCTGTTGTTCATATGTGTTGGCCCATGTGAGCCTGGGTTGTGTATGATGTAGGAGAAGGCTAGAGATAATCAGCAGTGGATGGTGAGCTCTGAGTTCCCTAAATGCTGATGCAGCTAAGTGCCCCTCAGAGTCTCACCGGGCTCATTATAATTTCAGGTAAGTAACCCCCGACTCCACAGACCAGGCCCCTGCTCTATATCAAGCTGATTTGGGCTGTCCCAACAACCAGATGGGGGTAAGGAAGCTGGAACAGTAACTACAGACTGTAACAGAATCAGTACTAAAGTAACCTCAAGTTCAATATTTTAACTAAGTTACATAATTAACCTAGAGAGAAAGAAAATTTAGCACCTATCACATCACATTCCACCTTTTTCTCTTTCTCCTTTTCTCTCTCTCTCTCTCTCTCTCTCTCTCTCTCTCTCTCTCTCTCTCTCTCTCTCTCTCACACACACACACACACACAATATCAGTCGGTTTTACACCAATGATTCACCTAATACAAAACAATCTTGACTCTGAGAGTTGACCTCTGGGCTATTTTAGAAAATGATGAATCGTGAGTGGGTAGGGAATGGGACACATAGGATACACTCCCAGAAGACTGTTTGTTATCAGCTTTGTGAGCAGTAGCAGCAAGGGCAAAGCAAACTTAAGAGACGTATGACCACGGGGAGCAAAACTTCAGACATTATGGAACGCACATTGCTTTTCTGACCTTCATTCTGTGCCACAGAAATAAAATAACAACGTGACTTGTGTTGATAATGGTATCCCACAGTTCCAGCATCATGGCACACTTGTCAGCCTCTTTAAGGTTGCTCTCATTGTTTTGTAAAAATGTACACACAAACACACCATCAAAATGAGTACATTTAATGCATTAAATCTAAATTTACACAACCAATATGTTCAACGCTTGTGACTGACTACAAAAGTGTTTTTGTTTTCCTTAGCAAATTGATTAATGCATTGGAACCATCAATCAACTTACAAGGATCTGATTTGCACATATTTCAAGGACACATGAGCTATACACAGTGAGGCAAAACTGCAGATATGTTTTCCAAATGTGAGTAAATCTAATTTTGATTAGCTGAGTCAGATACTAAATTGCCTTGGAGAGTTAGTTATTTGAAAGGGCCCCAAGGTGAATTCTTTGGCAAGACATAAACTCTTTCTGGATGGCGAGACATTTGTAAGAAATTTGATGATAACTTCTTCTGGCCAGAAAGAAGTGCTTGCCAGTTATTTCCAGAGTGGAGCAGAGGCAAAGTTCAAAGAAGATCTCAGAGAGGGTAAAGAAAAGAGCAGGGTATGAGCGCGAATGGACAGAATTTCTAACAAGTCTGTATGTATTTTTATAGCTGGCTAGAAGAGCATGTGCGTTTTCCAGGCACAAAATCATACATGAATATTTTTAATCCAGAAGATTTTGACACTGAGTTCACATGGCTGCTTATTTGCTTCGTTTTAAAAAAAAATTCAGTATTGACTAAATCGTGAGATAAACTTGCATATGGAAGCAGAGTAGAAGAAGCTCCAAACCTTGACATGAAATGAGGGTGTCCGGAGGGATGGGGATGTGCTGATGGAGAACAAGGAAAGAAAGGGAAGCAAAACGAAGAAAAAGCAAGGAGAACAAAGGAAAAAACCATGAAAAGCAGGCAGGAAGAGAAGGCCAAAGGAGTAGGAATGCATATCACAGGGAGGAACTGAAGAAAGACCTTCAAGAAAAGAATGGGTACTAAGTGCCATGTCTCAGTCACCTTAGACAAACCCTAAGAGATACTATATATACTTATTAACAATGGAACCACCCAGGGACCAAGGCAGAGGAGTTTCAGTGTGGCAGGGGATAGACGTGGAAATAGTTGGTATGTGTCTCAGTCGTCATCTATCCAGCATCTATTGATAACCGACGAGTTAGCTGCACATGTGTAGGCTCTCTTGGAGACCATATGTGCACGTGTGGTATGTATGTATGTAAGTATGTGTGTATGTACTATAACGGTATGTTTTTGTTTAAGATAAAATAAATATGCCTAGAGATACATGAGAAGGTAGTGGCAGACATATTCTATCATAAATGCAAATTCTTGACTGAATACCAAAATACCAATCTGCACAGAGATTTTGGCATGCGAAAATTTAAACTTATCTTAGAAAATAACTTGACAATTGGAGACCCTGAAGCCTCCCTGATGGTCCACAGCTGACTAAGAGGTGAGTGACACCCTGATCTTCAGGCCAGAGGTGAGTGACACCCTGACCCTTAGGCCAAGAACAGACCATGGTCTCTTAACCTCAGCCCGGGGATACAACCCTCCATGCTCCAACCACACCTACCTCTGTGCCCTATACCAAAGAAAGCTGAGAGAGCCCCCTCCCAAGCCCAGCTCCCAACAAAACACAGCTGGAGGGACATCCCATGAGCCAAAACCACCGAAACTACAATCTGCATCATCACGCATTGACAACAGGAAACACTGAAACCTCCTGGTTCACAGCTGACTAAGAGCTGACTAGGAACCAATTAAGACCCAACCAAAAATAACCCCTGCAGCAACTGGAGACACACAGCACCTTGGCCTAAAACCAACCAAGAGTTGACTAAGATCAGCCCCTGCAATTCCTGGAGACACTCAGCCCCTGGGCCCACAACTGACTAAGCCAACCAAGAGCTGACTAAGAGTGAACCGAGGAAGCAATGGGTAGATGCCAGTACAAGAATACATATAAAAATATAAAGAACAACAAGACACCACCAGAAGAAGCTGGTGGTTCTACAACATCAAGATCTGAGCATAGCAATGAAGATGTACCAAAGGAAATGACCTTATAAACAACTTTATTAAGATAATAGAAGCTTTAAAAGAAGATATAAGAAAACCCCCTTAAAGATATAGAAGAAGAAAATACAAACAAAAAAATTAGAAGAGATGAACAAATCTCTAAAAAACAATAAAGAAAACAAACAAGAACCAGATGAAAATAAACATTCTGGGAATTAAAAATTGGTATAGAAGTAACAAAGAAGGCACAAACCAAGGCAAAGATGTAAATAGAAAATGTAAAGAAACAAACCAGAACTACAGATTCAAGCATAACCAACAGAATGCAAGAGGTGGAAGAGAGAATCTCTGTAGTGAAAGATTCAATAGTGGAAATAGATATGTCAGTTTAAGAAAACACTAAAACCAAAATAAGTCATAACACAAAACATCCAGGAAATTTGGGATGCCATGAAAAGACCAAAGCTGAGAATAATTGGAATTGAAGAATGAGAAGATACCAGCTCAAAGGTACAGAAAATACAGTCAACAAAATCATAGAAGAAAACTTTCCCAACCTAAAGAAGGAAATGCCTATAAAGATACAAGACGCTTACAGAACACCAAATAGACTAGAACCCCCCCCCCAAAAAAGTCTGCTTGCCACATAATAATCAAGCTACTAAACCTTCAAAACTAAGAAAAAATACTAAGAGCTGCAAAGGAAACAGGCCAAATTACCTATAAAGGCAGACCCATCAGAACAACACTTGATTATTCAATGGAAACAATAAAAGCAAGACGATCCTGGTCAAATGTTATACAGACACTAAAAGGGCATGGCTGCCAACCTAGAATACTATACCCAGCAAAACTGTCAATCACTAAAAGTGGAGTAAACAAGACATATCACAACAAAACCAGATTTAGACAATACCTATCCATAAATCTAGCCTTACAGAAAGCACTAGAGGGAAAACTCCAACCTAAGGAAACCAGATACATCCATGAAACCAAAAACAATCAATAACCTTACTGAAGAAAAACCCAAAGAAGGGAAATACAACAAGCTACAACCAAAAATAACAGGAAATAACAATTATTTATCATTAATATCCCTTAATATCAATGGACTCAATTCATCTCTAAAAAGACACATACTAACACTATGGTTACAAAAACAGAAGCCACCATTCTGCGGCATACAAGAAACACACCTCAACATCAAAGACAGACACAAGCTCAGAGTAAGGGCTTGGGAAAAGACTTTCCAATCAAATGGTCCTAAGAAACAAGCTGGTGTAGCCATCCTAATATCTAACAAAATATACTTCAAACTAAAATCAATCAAAAGAGACCAGGATAGACTTTACTTATTCATCTCAGGAAAAATTCACCAAGATGAAATCTCAATCCTGAATATTTATGCCCCCAACACAAGGGCACCTACATTTGTAAAAGAAACACCACTAAAGCTGAAACCTCACATCAAACCCCACACACTATTAGCAGGAGACTTCAATACCCAACTTTCACCCTTGGACAGGTCAACCAGACAGAAACTCAACAGAGAAATAAGGGATCTAAGAGATGTTATGACCCAAATGGACTTAATAGGTATATATGGAACCTTCCACCCAAACATAAAGGATTATACATAGTTCTCAGCACCCCATGGAACTTTCTCTAAAGTTCACCACATACTCAGTAATAAAACAAATAACAATAGGTATAAAAATAATGGGAATAACTCCTTATATCATATCAGACCACCACAGTCTAAAGCTGGAGTTGAACAACAACAAAAAATCACTGAAAGCCAACAAACTCATGGAAATTGAACATCTCTCAATTGAATCACCTCTGGGTCAAGGAAGAAGTTAAGAAAGAAATTCCTAGGATTTAATGAAAATGAATCCACAACATACCCAAACTTATGGGACACAATGACAGCAGTGCTAAGAGGAAAATTCATAGCACTAGATGACTATATTAAAAACCTAGAGAAAACTTACACAAGAAAACTAACAGCACAGCTGAAGACTTTAGAACAATTAGAAGCAAACTCACCCAGAAGGAGTAGACGGCAGGAAATAATCAAACTTAGAGCTGAAATCAATACAATAGAAACAAAGAGAACAATACAAAGAATCAATGAATCAAAGAATTGGTTTCTTGAGAAAGCCAACAAGTTAGATAAACCCTTATCCAAACTAACCAAAAAGAAGAGAGAGTATTCAAATTAACAAAATCAGAAATAAAAATATGGACCTAACAACAGATGCCCAGGAAGTCCAGAGAATTAGCAGATCATAATTTGAAAAACTATACTTCACTAAAATGGAAAACGTAAAAAAAAAAAAATGAACAGCTTTCTGGACAAGCACCACTTACCAAATTAAATCAAGATCAGATTAAAGACCTAAACAGACCTATAAGCCCAAAGGAAATTGAAGCTGTTATTAAAAGTCTCCCAAACAGAAAAAGCCCAGGACCAGATAATTTCAGTGCAGGATTCTATCAGACATTCAAAGAAGAATTAATAATACAAATACTCCTCAAACTATTCCATATAGGAGACACTGAAGGAACATTACCAAACTCTTTTTATGAGGCCCCAATCATCCTGATTCCCAAGCCATTCAAAGATGCAACAAAGAAAGAGAATTATAGGCCAATCTCCCTCATGAACATTGATGCAAAAATACTCAATAAAATTCAAGCAAACCAAATCCAACAACATATCAAAAAAAATCATCCACCATGATCAAGTAGGCTTCATCCCAGAGATGCAGGAATGGTTCAACATATGAAAAACTGTGAATGTAATCCATCATATAAACAACTGAAAGAAAAATCCACATGATTATCTCCTTATATGCTCAAAAAGTCTTTGACAAAATCCAACACTCCATCATGATAAAAGTCCTGGGGAGATCATGAATTCACTGAAAATACAAAAATATAATGAAGGTGATATATAGCAAGCCGATAGCCATCATCAAACTAAATGGAGAAACACTCAGAGCAATCCCACTAACATCAGGAACAAGACAAAGATGTCCTCTCTCTCCTTATCTATTCAATATAGTTCTTGAAGTTTTAACTAAAGCAATAAGAGAACAAAAGGAGATTAAGGGGATATAAATTGGAAAGGAAGAAGTCAAACTATCTCTATCTGCAGATGACATGATTATATACATAAGTGACCTACAGCTGATAATCACCTTCATCAATGTAGCAGGGTACAAGTTTAACTGAAAAAAAAAAATCAATATCTCTTCTATACACTAAGGATAAAAGGGTTGAAAAAGAACTCAAGGAAACATCACCCTTTATAACATCTGCAAATAGCATTAAATATTTTGGTGTAACTCTAGCCAAAAAAGTAGTAGACCTGTTTGACAAAAACTTTAAGTCACTAAAGAAAGAAATTTAAACGAATATCAGAAAATGGAAAGATCTCCCATGCTCCTGGATAGGTAGGATCAACATCGTAAAAATGACAATTTTACCAAAGCAATCTACAGATTCAATGCAGTTCCCATCAAAATCCCAACACAATTTATTACAGATCTTGAAAGAGAAATACTCAACTTCATATGGAATAACAGTAAACCCAGGATTGCCAAAATAATCCTGCTCAATAAAAGAACTTTAGGAGGAATCACCATCCCTGACTTCAAGCTATACTATAGAGCTATGGTGTGGGAGATTGTGTTGTTTCATTGTAAATAATTATCCCACCCACTGGTTTAATAAAAAGCGCTGATTGGCCAAAAGCAGGCAGAAAGTGTGGGTGGGGCTACCAGACTAAGAAAACTCCGAGAACAGGAAGAACAGAGCAGAATGTCAGAGAGAAGCTGGAAGAAGCAGAGGACAACTATGCTGCTCTAAGAAAAGGTACCGAGCCCCATGGCTAAACAGGATGAGTCGTGGGTTAGATGAAGGGTAGAGAGCTAGCAAGTTATATGCTTGGGCCTTAGGCCGATCAGCCTAAAACTATTGTAAGCATCTGTGTGTCTCTGCGAATCTGTGGGTCTGGGGGCCTAAACCTTGAGGTTAGGCCCAAAAGTCCGGGCCAGAAACCTCATACTACAAAGGCACAGAACGTCCTACTACACTATGGCAATACTGGGTAATAAAAACAGCCTGGTACTGGCTTTAAAACAGACTTGTAGATGAGTGGAATTGAATCAAAGACCCCAACATTAACCCACACACCTATGAACACCTGATTTTTGACAAAGAGACCAAAAATATTCAATGGAAAAAAAGATAGTATCTTCAACAAATGGTATTGACATAACTGGATGGTAGCATCTAAAAGAACACAATAGATCCAAACCTATCACCCTTCACAAAACTCAAATCCAAGTGGATCAAAGACCTCAACATAAACCCAGTTACACTGAAATTGATAGAAAAGAAAGTGGGAACTACCCTCCAACGCATTGGCACAGGTGACCACTTCCTAAATGTAACACCAGTAGCACAGACACTAAGAACAACAATCAATAAGTGGGACCTCCTGAAACTGAGAAGCTTCTGTAAGGCAAAGGACACAGTCAATAAGACAAAATGACTACAGAATGGAAAAGATCTTTACCAACTCTACATCTGACAGAGAAATGATCTCTAAAATATATAAAGAACTCAAGAAACTAGAGCCTGAAAACCTAAATAACCCAATTAAAATATGGGGTTCAGAGCTAAAAAGGGAATTCTCAACAGAAGAATTAAAAATGGCTGAAAGGCACTTAAAAAATTGTTCAACATCTTTAGTCATCAGAGAAATGCAAATCAAAACAACTTTAAGATACCACCTTACACCTGTCAGAATGGCTAAATTCAAAAATACAGATGACAGCCTATTTTTGGATAGGATGCAGAATAAGGGGAACACTCCTCCATTGTTGGTGGGAGTGTACACTTATACAGCCACTCTGGAATGCTGTACGGTGGTTCCTCAGAAAATTGGGAATCAATCTCACCAAGGATACAGCAATACCACTATTGGGCATATACTCAAAGGATGCACATTTGTACTCCAAAGACATTAACTCAACTATGTTCATAGCAGCATTATTCATAGTAGCAAGAACCTGGAAATAATTTAGATGCCTCTCAACTGAAGGATGTATTAACAAACTGTGGTACATCTATACAATGAAGTACTACTCAGCAATTTAAAAACAGTTGATATCCTAAAATTTGCAGGCAAATGGATGGATTTGAAGAATATCCTTCTGAGCGAGGTATCGCAAGCCCAGAAAGACAGGCATGGAATGTACTCACTCATAACTGGATTTTAGACAAAAAGCAAAGAATATCCAAGCTGCAAACCACAACCCCTGAACAGCTTGTGATCAGAAGTAATTTAAGAGAGACATGCAGAGATTCCCCTAGGAAGAGAAAATAGAGAAGATCATCTTAGCAAATTGGGATCATTACAGGTTGCAACCAAGAAGAGATGGAAAAAAATCATGAGAGAAGGAGATGGTTGCGTAAGAGGAACAATAAAGAGGGAGACAGAAAAGGATGGACATCTTGATAGAGGAAGTCACTGTGGGGTTGTAAAGAGGCTGGGTGCTAGGGAAACCTCCAAGAACTCACAGGATGTCCCTGGGTGGGTCTCCAACCAATAGTGGAGGGGGTGCCTAAACAGGACTTCCCCTAGAATCAAATGAATATCCACCCTAAGTCTTATCACAGAACCTACCTGCATCCAGCAGGGAATAGAGGTGGAGGCAGAGATCCATGGCTGAGCACTGGGCTGAACTTCTGGTACAGGTGAGAGCAGGGGAAGAGAGTCCATATCAGCAAGGGGATAGGGATTATGAGGAAAATTCCCACAGTGATGGCTGGCTGGAGCTCTGGGGAGCTCACTGCATCAAGAACAGCCACTGGGGAACCATTGGGAAAAGGAGCTAGACCCTACAAGCAGTATGTGGAGCCTTGAGGGGTGGGATCCGACTATGTTTCTGTGCCTGGGCTGGCATCTCGGAGTCCATTTCCTCCAGTGGAACACCTAACCTAGTCTTGATTTTGGGGATGGGGAAATCGGACTTGCCTGGAGTGGATGTGCTACACTAAGCTGACCAACCTTGGGATTTCTTGTCCTTTGGAGTGAGGGGATGGGGGAATGGGGAGCGGGGAGGCTGAAGGCTGACCTGGAGGAATTGGGAGGAGGGAAGGGAGGGGGAGCAGGGGATACATGGATAAAAAAGACATTTTTATTAAAAAAATAATAAAATGAACATACAAAAAATGAAAGAAAAAATTTCAAAAGAAAAAAGTCCCTAATTTTACAAGATGGGTGAATTAATTTTTAGAAAGTTATCATTAAATGATGAAATGAATTTTTGTCTTCTCTTTTATTTGCTAAAGTGTCCATTCAAGCATTACTCAAAATTATTGGAACAATGTAATTATAAGACCTCCATTTAAAATGAGAACTTCTAAACTGAATCAATTACCCTGAAAGTTTAATTCTAGTGTTGTAAAATATAGAACATGCCAATCAAACCAACAATACATATAAAGAACTGTTGTGGAAAGCCAATAAAAAAAGAGAAATTAAAAAAAAGAAAAAGTAAACAATCAAATCTCATGTTATTCTGCATGCTGGTAACACCAACGCTTTTTGGTGCTAGTTTTAGACAACGCTGAGTTCGAATCTCTCCCACAATCTCTATGTCTTTGGCATTTAGGACCTCCTAAGCTTACATTAGTTTCATGCCGGTCAGTCGTGTATCGTTTACTTAACAAATATTTATTAAAAGAAATTATTATTTTGGTGTTCTACCACATGAGAAGGACAGGTAAATCACATAGGTAAACTGCATTAAATGAAGTAATTTCCCATTCATCGGAGTTAAACCCATTCTACATAATGGATCTTAAAAGAAATCTTAGACAGATGGTACAGCAAAAGGAATCTGATCTGGTGCAGACTATAGGTGTGTATTACAAACATTTCAAGCAGGAACATTAAGGTACCTTTGGCTTCTCCTCTCTCACTGCTGTGGTCTACCTCATTTCACAAATTTTTTAAGTACAGCTCTATTTCAAAGCTATTTCCAAGCCTTTAACATCCCACCAAGCCCAAAATCTAGACAGAAAATGCAAAATTCACCGTATAAATGTCTGAGTCATGTCATATTTGGTGCATATCAGTATGTAGGAGTAGATACAGATCCTTCTCTGAGAATAAATACCATGGACTGCTCATAAGGTAGGAACACATGATGCTTCTGACAGATGGACAGCTGTAGTTTGACAATGGCCTTGCACTCACGCCAAGACAGTCTCTAGATGACACCTCTGAGAGTCCACACTTCCCGTTTAACTCTGCGAGTCTGTCTTCATTAATACAAGCAGGACTGAGAAGCAAAGGTGATACAGAACTGCCCTTTATGACTTGAAGTTGATTAACTGTTACTTCCTGATCTATAAATCATCAATTTCCTACCTCTCATGTGTTTCCCATAAAATATTGGCCATGGGGTTTTGCTATAAAAGAACATCTCATTTCTACAATGACCTTGTAAATAATAATTAATATAGAACAATGAAAGAAAATCCCCACTGTAAATCATACGAAATCAGGGCACATATTTAACTGCTTTGGCACACATGCTTATGCCTGTAGGCCTTAATAATCACTTCGTTAAGGCTTTTCATCTTGGAGTACTCATTTGCATTGCTTTTCCAGCAAACTACTTAAGAATTCATGAAGCTTTCCTCCTTCCCAATTGTCTCTCCTTCAGCACTGATTCATAATAATTCTAATAAAAAATTATTTGATGTGCAGCACATTTTCAAGTCATAAAACCTCTCAATCTTTACATCGTTTGATTGCCATAACTATCCATATTTAAAACAGGAGAGGAATAGAATTCAAATAGGGTCACTTTCCCATGATTGTCTACAAGCAGAAATAAGACTGCAGGAGCTATGGATTTGCTCCTTTTCAATGACACTGTTTCTGTGTTGGGCGCATTCTTGCCACTGAAGATAAGAGTCATTGGCCAAGGTGCCATTGAGTATTATAGGCACCTCTGAAGAGACTTGTTAGAAGTACAGAATCTCGGGTCTTAGTCTATGGTCAGAATCAATGTCTGCATAACAAGAACATAACTCATAGAGACATTGGACTTGAGAAGTGATGAAATTTATTACTTCATCAAACTTTTATTTAGCATTTCTTTGATATTCAACTTAATTTTGATATTCTCAAACTTAAACATTACTAAAACTTTGAGGCACGGGGCTATGACTGTCTACCTGCTGCATGATTTTTATTTTCCAGTATCTTAATGATTTATTAATTTATATTTTATGTGCCTGGCAAAGTGTTTTTGATGTATACATATGCACCATGTGCATGAATCTTGTCTGTGGAGGCCATAAGAGGGCATTGAACTCCCTTCTTCTTCTTAACTGGCGTTAAAGGTGGCTCTGAATCTCCATGTAGGTGCTGAAATCTAAACACAGACAGTAAGTAGTAAATGCTGTTAACCACTGAGCTGTCACTACAGGATTCGCTCCCAATAGGTGTGTGTGTGTGTGTGTGTGTGTGTGTGTGTGTGTGTGTGTGTGTGTGTGTGTGTGTATATCTGTGTGCATTAGTTAAACAGCTAATTTATTTTAAAAAGCATTTTAAAAATATTTTCCAATGCATCTAAATAAGCAAAATCTGCTGCCACCTTCTTGATTTATAGGCTCACTTCAATTACTACACAAAAGACCTTTGGACAGAGGACATAGTTTATAAGCCTTTGGAACTCAACCCTGTGCTGTTATAAAGTGAATTGTGTACAAATAATGAAACTAACAAGTGAGTGAGTAGGTTCAGAATGTTAGGGGGTTATGCCAAACCTTGGCACAATCCACCATCCATCGTTCAGTTTAATCTCATCTTCTAATTGCTTTCTTTAAATAAGTCACCTGGATAAATTTCCCCTTGATTTTTGCGTTTAGGACACAGCTAAACAATCCATTAATTGCTGTTGTTTCTGATAATTGTTGCTAATCATTTAAATAATGATTCCATTGAGGGGGACTTTTAACAGAGGAATTAAAAGAGATAGAACTGATAGATCTATAAATTTATTAGAACTGATAAATATCAAAGAAGCACTAAACAAAAGCAGGTCGAATTTGAAGCTGGATTAAAAGTAGGATCAGAATCGTGTGGCTAATTTCCTCAAGGGGTGTAACTGATGAAGCTACCAGGTTTATTGTCTCTGCCAATAACTAGATTTTTCTAAAACATCCTGGATGTCTTTCTTATCTTTCAGGCATAGTTGAACTTTTGCTTTATAATCCAGACATCTATTTTTTCAAAGCTCATGATCAAATGCAGTTTTATAATGATCTCTTTCTCCGTTTTCTTTCCTTTGTACTGATGCAAAATCTTGTGCTTGTCTTCATCATCCCATAGTGCACAGGATACCTTTGCTTTACTCAGGTTGCAACTGTATAACAAGAGAGACATAGAGTTTAGACAGTCTAGTCATTCAGGAGGTCTAGAGGGTCACATGAATTATCAAATGCTACCCAGCCGACCCCAGTCTAGCAGCAAGATGGTCTGAGTTTCCAACGCACTATTCAATGACCTTCTCTGTTGCAACACACAGACATGGCCATGCCGTTTCTATGGAGGGCTTTCATTCAGGATAGTCTGCGCTAGCAGGCTGACATTTCCCATCTTAATGAGCCATTAACTGTGGGTCTCCACATTAAGAACTATATGAAAACCCATTTTTCTTCACACCTCTGAAATTATTAAATCAAGGCTCTGAGATTTATTGCCAACAATATACAGTGTTTCTATTGTGGTGGCTGTTATTCCACATTGATGGAGACATTATACATCTCTAAGCAGCTTTTGTTGGTGCCATAATAAAGTGTTTCATGGCTAGCAGAAGTTTCTGTTTGTAATAAACATGGAATACTTAACCCCAAAACTCAGAAAAACGCATGACATTCAAGCTGTTTTTTTCAGGCCTAAAATCAGATATTTCTCTCTACTGATGACTTTCTGTTTGACTGGGGGGAGGGTTCATAAAATAGAAAGAATATTTGAATTATCAAGGTTGTGCTTGTATTTTTCTGGCCTCCAAAAGAATTTAATTGACTTATAGATCAAAATTCTGGAAGAATAGGACCATGAAGAGATATAAGGATTTCTAATGTACTAGTCGATAGAAATAATTTTAATATTTGAGATTTACCTCTGGCTGTAGGTTTTGGAGGATAAAAGCAGAGATAAAAACACATCCATTTCATGGTCACTTAAGATTTCTTCACACAAACTTTCCAAGAAACTTTGCTGCTTATTTATCCCAAAGAAATCAGTCTTCTTTCCAATTATCAAAGAATTTAACATTTTTCATTCCTTGGTTTAAGCTGCCTCACCTCCTGCCTCATCTGATGAGTTTCTGCCTGTGGTTTACTCCCCCTTTGGCAGGCCAATCGCATGCTTGGCACTGACAGGCTACAGCTATCTAACTCACCTAAGTGCAGATATTTTCCCCCCAGCACAGTAGTTATGTAAGATGGCTGGAAGAGAGCTGCTAGCCTCGGTCACAGGCCAGGTCCTCACCAGCTTTTCCTCATGGAAACCCAGTATCAGAGGCCTGCCCCTTTCTCCTTAATAACTTAGATTGTAGGCCCTAGACTTACTGTCTTCCTCTCTGATCCCCAGTTTGCCCTAATGGTAACGTTGAAGCTGGAATGAGTTATTTCTCTCCCTCCTCCTCTCCCTCCTCCTCTCCCTCCTCCTCCTTTTCCTCCTCTCCCTGCTCCTCTCCCTCCTCCTCTCCCTCCTCCTCTCCCTCCTCCTTCCCTCCTCCTTCCCTCCTCCTTCTCCTCCTCCTTCTCCTCCTCTCCCTCCTCCTCCTCCTCTCCCTCCTCCTCTCCCTCCTCCTCTCCCTTTCCTCCTTCTCCTCCTCTCCCTCCTCCTCCTCTCCCTCTCCTCCTTCTCCTCCTCCTCTCCCTCCTCCTCCTTCTCCTCCTCTCCCTCCTCCTCCTTCTCCTCCTCCTCTTCCTCCTCCTTCTCCTCCTCTCTCTCCTCCTTCTCCTCCTTCTCTCCCTCCTCCTCTCCCTCCTCCTCCTCCTTTTCCTCCTTCTCCTCCTCTCCCTCCTTCTCCTTCTCCTCTCCCTCCTCTATCTCCTCCTCTCCCTCCTCCTTCTCCTCCTCTCCCTCCTCCTCCTTCTCTTCCTCCTCTCCCTCCTCCTTCTCCTCCTTCTCTCCCTCCTCCTCTCCCTCCTCCTCCTTCTCCTCCTTCTCTCCCTCCTCCTCCTTCTCCTTCTCTCCCTCCTCCTCCTTCTCTTCCTCCTTCTCTTCTTCCTCCTCTTCCTCCTCCCCCTTCTTCCAGGAAGACTTGAGTTCATGTACATTTACTTCTTTCCCAAAACTGATCACTGTTTACTTGGAGATACTGTGAGAGGCTAAGGTTTAAGACACTAAAGGATCTATTGAATTGTATGCTATGACAGGAGGTGTTGGGTAGCCTCTTCTCCATTCACTTACATGACAGATATTTATGAAAGCCCAAAATGTTTCTTGATATCTTGGGAAACAGCATCAAAAAAAAATTTGGCCAACTTCCACTGATCACAGGGTTTACGTTCTAGTGGAAAAGATAAATGATAAACCAAGATATCTAAAGACAAGAGGCAGAAATGAAAATAAATCAATGAGCTGGAGGGGGGAAAGGTTGTTTTAGAGAGAGGGGTCACCGGAGTGACAGCTGGAGACTGAATGAAGGAAGTAAGCATGGACTCTGAGGTGAAAAGAGGGTAAAAAACAGCACATGTGAAGTCAGGCCACCACAGCAGGACTAGTAAGTATAGGAATCATCAGAGAGAACAGAGCACTGGGAGAAGTGGCTAAGGGGAAATGGGGGGCTCAGGTGAGCAAGAAAGCAGAGCATAAAAGAATTGCCTCAATGTTGTGAATTCTGGGTTGAATTCTAGAAAGTGGGGAGGTCTTTGCCAGGTTCCAGGAGAAAACTGACTTAATCTAATTTGCTGTGCCAGACCTGATTGTGATATGTAAGCCTGAGTGTGGCATTTGGGTAGAGGATGTACCAAATATGCATTTGGGAAGAAGAGATGCTACACCTGATCATAGTCAAAAGACTGAGAAGTGATGGAATGGGGGCTTGGGATACTGGGTGTCCTGGTGGAAATAAGGACTTCAGGGGGTCTGGTTGAAAAAGAAAAACACTTGCTGTTGATATTGGGTTGAACATGGTAGAGTTACTGTGTTTGGCAAACCAAGTTTGTCAGGATGGTAGAAACGTAAGGTTTTGTGTAGCCTACAGCCGATCCTTCCACTGACTGTTAACTGAAGTTTAAATGGGGTCCATTCACTTAGCATGACTTTTTAAAAGATGGGTTAATTACTACATGCAGATTAAAATGTTTCTTACTTACAATTCTGGTGTGGTAAATCAACCTAGCGTCTCTTTTATACAGCAGTAGTTACGAAGTAGACAGAAAAAGTGATTAAATTACAGCCCAGAACCCATATCATTACATGGTTTTTATATACAGTAGAATTCTCACGATTTCAAAACAGGGTCTTGCTTTGTGATCATTGGCTCTCATCTTATTTCAGTTACTAAGACTTGTGTGGGCAGGTGTGGTTATTTTCATGTCTGATACCAGAAGAAAAAGGATAAAGAATGATTCTATAGTGTTATAGAGGGACCATTACAGATCTAGGGTAGAGTATTATATCACCTAACAACACAAAAGTCTACTAAACTAAGCAAAGATATACTTGGGTGACTATACCATAACCTATTCAAATAAACACCCTGATGGATTTATCTGATTTTTTCGTGTGTGTGTGTGTGTGTGTGTGTGTGTGTGTGTGTGTGTGTGTGTGTGTGTGTGTTCATGCAATTTAATAAGTGCAGCTGTGTTTATCCAACTATATAACATTCCAGATAGACACATGTGGAGCACGTATGGCTGGAAAACACTCACAGCTTCATTCTTGGAAAAAGCATAAATGCAAAACCTAAAAAGCAATTCACACTACCCTATATAAACATAAATGCAGAGAGATACTCAGTAATTTTACAATGAGAAATCTCTATTTTGAAAGCAAAAACTGAACTGTGATTAAACCAAACAACTAACTGTGGCCTGTGTAGAGGTACTTCTAATGAGTCACAAAAACAATTAAGAGGAATTAAAAACAGATGTTTGTGAAAAAATGAGAAGTAGATGGTGTGGAAAAGAGGAAATTGAGCAATTTTTAAGTGCGCAAATGTTCACACTGAAGAAGATAACAATGTCTGTTTTCTGACAATAGACTAAAGGGACACCTGTGATGTGAGATGTCCTGAGCAGAAGACTCAACAGTATAAGGTCTCAAGGCAGCAGCACGCCTACAGAGAACCAGCTAGGATGCCTTTGAGGTGGGAAGGAGGAGGAGAAACAACATGAAGGCTGGGAGAAGGCTGTAAAAGTGAAAGCCTGGGTCACGTAGGGCCTCAGAAGCCATGTAAAGAGAATTTAACTTCATTTAATACGAGATGACAAATGACTGAAGTGTTTTTAGCAGTTGCTTCTTTTAATCGAGGAAAACTTTATGTGAACTAAAATGTACAGATTTTGGTTCTGTATTTTGATGAATTTAAACGAATGTGTAAACCTTTAATCATCAATGCAGCCTTCCTAAGTTCTACTCATTACCTTCACTTGTGTTGAATAGGGAGTCATTATTGTGATTTTTATCACTGTAGATTTTCAACTGGTCCTGAACTTAACATCAATGTACACTACTTTGCTTTATGCTGTACCACACTGTTTTTTTTTCTCCTGTGATAATGTTTTTGAGATTCATCCATATTGTTGTCAGCACAAATAGTTCACATTCTTGTCTTACTATTGAGTAATATTCTGTTGCATGACTATATAAGAACATAATCAGATATCTATTCACCTCTCAGACACTTAGATGATTATTCATTTTTATCCACTGTGAATAAAATTTCTATAAGCATCAATGCACAGGCATTTTTATGTTCATTATGTTTGCATTTCTTGAGGATAAATGCTTGAGAGCATAATTAGTAAGTTATAGAGAAAGTTAAATTTTATGATAATCTAAATAGCTGCTTCATCATTCACTGTATGCTCCTGGCAGCAATAGACGCAAGTTGAATTCTGGACATCACAGACAACATTGGCCTGTCCTGCTTCGGCTTCCTACTTTCCTATTAATCATAATATGTGTTTACCTTGATTCACCTCAGAAGGAAAGTTTCTAGATACAATTGTAGCATCTTCATAGCTGATCGTGTTAAAATTATACAACAAACTGAAATGTGATGTCATTCTCACTGATCTGTGGTTTCCCATCTGACTAGCCTCCACTGTCTCCATGGCAACTGGAAGATTCTTTTATCTCATTTCACAAATGAAACAATTGTTTTTATCGCCTCCAGTGTGAACGTTTGTATACTTCAAAGTGATAAGTTTTTGCTTAATTTTTTTCTTTTTCTACATTATCTAATTCTCATTTTTTTCTCATATGTCTGTTCTTAATTCTTCTGATCATTTTTGATACAGGCTACTGTGCTAACATCAAACATTCTGATTAAGTATGACATACTTTGGAAATGTGTTTTATTTATTATCTTTCCTTTTTAATTATACTGGACATTTTTATCTCACTTACTAAATAGTGGCAATTGTTCTTGACAAAACAAGAGTAAATCTAGTTTAAAGCTGGACAGAGGACTCAGTAGGTAAAAAGGTGCCCACCACTAGGACTGGGAACCTCAGTTCAGTCCTGGGACCCACATGGTAGAAGGAGAAAACTGATCCTCACAAGGAAGTTGTCTTCTGACCTTCACGTGTTCTATGGCACACACTGACATAAATAAACAAGTTCAGTAGAAAAATGTAAAGCCCAACTTAAACCCCTAAACTACTAAAAGTCATGTTCGTTCATTATCCCAAATCCATGGACAGGCAAACAGAAGCTTTGAGATAATAAACACAAAATCACAGGGTGGGCAAGGATAAAGAAATGAGGTAAGCCTGCAGTCTGACAGTGGAGCCAATACAGGACCACACTATCACTCAATTCATCTACCCAGCGGCCTTGTAAAGGTAAGAAACAGCATCCTTGCTATTTACAGAAGGAAAAACTGAGGCTTTGGGTGAGTAGGTCCCTTCCCAGGGTTCTCTCGCTTTCTCCTGACACCGTACCAGTGTCCCTGTTTGCTTCTAGTCCTCACTGCACAGCTGCAAGGCAGCATGTGCACGCCGCCGGGTTTAAAGTCGTACGACTAACAGAAGTGGGATCTGGGATTCAGAGTCAGGTGTGACCGAGAAGCCAGGCCCTTCCACCCTATACTTCCCGCATCTTCAGAGGCAAGGAGGGGATGACGTGACAGAGAAGGAGAAAGCACAAAAGAGCTGGGAGAGCTGGGTGACAAGAGCAGTATGTGTTTGATGGGCTCCAAGCGTTCTCTCTTGGAAGGATGATTGGATTTGGGGGAGAGCGGTGGTGGGTGGGGAGTTGTCTGTTTTTCTTTCTAGGGCATAGTCTGTTCCCACCACAGCTGCCCTCAGCCAGTCTGAAGGAGGGGAGTACAAGACAAGTGCAGAACAGAGGAAGAGATGAGGAAAAAGAAATCAATGCATCCCCAAACCTGTCCCAGCTCCCCTTGTACTTCCCCTATGAAGATGTCCCGCATGGCCCATTTTGAGACATTTACTAAACGTCCTTCAGTTTTCTTTGATTTTCCACATCTGCTTTCCTCTTTTCTTTCCTGCACAGCCCATGCTTCCTGCATGGACAGCTGATGCCTTTGATCTTGGTACCTCTGGTTAGCTGCACACTGTAACTCATCCTCTCCGCTCCAGCTAATTCTGGGCAGTGATGAAGTCTACATCTCTTCCTTCTTCACCCCCTTTATTACAAGCTTCCAACAAGGCTGACGTGAGTCAGGCCCGCTCTGCCCAAGGGGACACAGAACTCACTAATCTTTCATAGGAGCAGGGGCTTCAGGACACACACAGTCTTACAGGTATTATTCAACTCCTATAAGCCAACCACCCAAAAGACGTCAAAGAGCCCAAAGAAGGCAAGCAGACTAAATAATTTCCATACATATTGAAAGCACAGTTAGCCAAAGTGACTCAACTCTCCACATTAATTCTTTCATCAATATTTCTATCATTGCTGCCATTTTCTTTTTATTAACTTCAAAATTGCCATGAGAATCTGGGGACAGCTAACCTGAATAATAAGGAGATTGAACTGCAGAAGCTCTGCAAAGAACATGTAATTCTTTACAACAAAATGAGAAAATATAGAATTACCCCAACCATCTATATTTCTAAGGATTTCAGCCTAATTAATAAGAGTGATTTACCATAAACATTTAAATCCAATTGAACGTGTCTGAAAAATACTTTGAGAAGCAATGAAAATATTTCCAGGTGACATTCCCATCACAGAGCATTTGTATTCAAATGTCAGTGATAAGTGAGGACAAAGGTGAACTTGAGACTTTACAAAGCATATCATCATAAATTCTGAGCAATGGGAATTTTATCGTAATGTTTTCTACCCCTGAGAAAAATAACATGTAAGACTTGTCTTTTAGGGGATGGGAATAACTTCCTATGCTTTTGAATTACTCATTATTAGTAAATTCCCAAAGGAAGCGACAATGTACTATTAGCTCTTATCATCAAGTGAATTTCTCATTCTGTGCCTTTTCCCCTGACTACCAGGCATTTTCAATTAATTTTTATTTTCTCTTTAGTCAGGGATATGTCTGCGTCCATTCTCCATTTACTGTCAGACTCAGTCAAACAGAGTTTTTAACATCTCATTTGAAGGATGGAGGGATGGATCTGCTTTTAAAAACATGTGCTACTCTAGAAGAGGAGATGGGTTCAGTTCCCAGTGTCCACAATGGGAATCAGGCAACCTCCTGTAAGTCAAGTTCAGGGGATCTGATGCCCTCTCCTGGCATCTGAGGCTACCTGTATGCATGTGTTGTCCATAAACTCAGACACACACACACACACACACACACACACACACACACACACACACACACACACACACACAGCATTTCATTTTAAATTGTCCGATATTTAGGACTTACTCATATCACCTTCCCTTCCAGAGCTTGAAGAATAAACCTTACCAAACTGTCATTTTAGAAGTAGTTATAAGAAAGCGAAAAAGACATAGAATCTGTTGGTTACCAAACAAGATGAAAAACACACACAGAATTTTGCATTAAGCTAATAATGGAAAACATATATTCAAGAGAGAAAGGACAGGAAGAGAGGGGGGAAGGGAGGGAGGGAGGGAGGGAGAAAGGAGGGAGGGAGGGAGGAAGGGAGGGAGGAGGGAAGGAAGGAGGGATTTATTGATTTTCTTGACTGGAATACTCAAAGCTGAAATATTCAGTGGCCCATGGAACCAAAGAGATTTACTACAGATCTACAGTTTTGTTTTTTGTTTCTTTTTTCTCTTTGTTCTGTGTCAAGCAATAGTCCGTGAACTGAGTGGAGTCCAGGATCCCAGGAAAGAGAAAGAAACAGAGGAAGGAGGAGTGAGAACACACTCAACCGGGCTCTGAGATGATCTGAATGTCTGAGCCCAAGCTTCCTACAGAGAAATCCTTACCCCCACAGGGATGATCTCAAAAGGGCTGTGTTAAAAACTTAATACATCATGGGGTGATGACTCTGGAATTAAGTTTGATGTGTTTATGAACGAAGCCCAGAGAACAGCCTTGCTCCAGCACATGAAGACGTAGTGTGAAGGTGACATTTATGAACCAGAAATCTGGCCCTTACCACACCTGGATCTGTACTTCTCATCTCCAGATCTATGAGAAGTAGATTTCTGGCTTTTATTAGAAACCCATTTATGACATTTTGTTATAGAAGTTCAAAATGACCAAAGCAGGTTCTCAATTGGATTGTGGTTTGCGAGAAAGCATGGAGCTGGGAAAGAAACACGAGGTGGCTCTCCACTCAGTTGGCTGCCATGTGCTCAAAGCAGACTTCCTCCCCAGGGGCTGATATTTCCAGAACTTCTTTGAAAGCAGAGAGCTACCCTTGTGGAACCTGGGGTAGGCTGTCCTCACCCTGCCCAGGCATGGGTTCAGCTTTGCTGACTCCATCATACACTGCTGATGTGGAGGGGCGAAGGCCCTGGAATGACTGTCTTTGAGGTTCATCCCTCTTCAGGACTCCCCAGAGAGAACTGTCAGTAAGGTGTTCTGGGCCATAAAAAAATGATCCTCTTCCTGGGGACTAGATTATTTTACCTGGAAAATCAAGATTCCTTTCTTCCTGAAAACATTTATCAATGGGACAGGAACCAGTGCTCTCTGGGATGGCTAAACCCACTTCATCACCTGGGCCTGAGGCTCTGAGAATCAACCGCAGAACTGATTGTCGCAGGCTCTGCTGATTATTCTTCTATCCACTACTTCGTTGGTTCTCAATAATTCTGATCACTAGAGCTACACCCTAAGCACAATATCCTCTCCAAACAGCAGCTTTCTGAGCAAATAGCCCTCAGCCCTGTCTATTGCCTCTGAAGGACACATAAACCTCGGAGCTGCTGTTTGCACATTTTCTTCCCAAGGATGCCAGAGCAATTCCTAGTGACTCACTCTGACCATCCCCAACTCCTGGCAGGTAAAAGGTTTGGCGAACCTCGATCCGTCATTCTGTGATTGACATTTTCTACATGTATGTCCTTTGCTTCATTTAATTTCTATAGTAAATCTAGATATAAAATTATGCACCTTAATCAAACTAGACATATATGGCTATCATATCAACATTGAGTCCCAGTGTAAAATCAGTCAATTCAGTTATAGCTCAGAAGGAAGTAGAAGGTGATTATTTCTTGTGTTTCCTTACAGTTCTCAAATTTCTCACGTTATTAAAACCTAAAGTGTTTGGAGTTTAAACTGAATGAACAATATTTAGACCTCTGCTATGAATTACTGATGTATGGTATTTCCACAATAGAATGAATTAGCCTCCCCATTCCAAATACATTAAAATGTAAGCTCATACACATGTTTAGACTTATATTTTTGGCTTTTGTGGGACTTCAGCTCATTCTTATTCTTTGGTTATTATCACTGATTTCTTGTCTCTGTCCTACCTTCTTTCTAACTGTCCTACTTACTATAAGATACTTCCAATTTCTGCTCCCAGCAGGTTTCTGCAGCTGCCGAGGACTGCAAAACTCTCACCCACAGCACCAGCGTTCTATTCCTGAGACAACAGTCAGGATTTTCCTCACCTCCAAGAGTGGACATCAGTTTGCTCATGATCCTTATGCTCTATGAGAAAGAGAGCCTTCCTGAGTACTTTCAAAGTTTGTAATGTGTTAAGATTTCAGAACTAAAAATACTCTTCTGACAGTCAATTTCAGTCTACTGAAGATTTAATAAAGACTTTACAAGATTCTTTAGTATTCAAGACTCAATATATATATAAATGTGTATATATATATATATATATATATATATATATATATATATATATCAACTCTAGCACACTGCCACATAAGTCCTACACCAAGAAAACAATGTGTTTCCTTTTCCCATATTTCCTAATAAGTGCCCATTAGAACATTGAAGAGTGGCACACAAAAGATCATTCACAATAAACCAGGTGCTGTCCTGCCTCAAAGCTTTTCCTCACAAAGGCTCATTTTCTGGGCTGTTCCTCTCATTTCTCTATGAATCCACTTCTTGGTCTTCATAGTACAGAGCCTTTGCCTTCTGATCTGGCATTAGTGCTAACCTTCTAATACTCTCATCTTTTATGTTTGAGGTTATATTGTCCTGTAATGTTTAAATGCTGAAATCAATGTCTGCAAGACAGCAGGCATTCAAAGCCATTTAACAACTATTGCTCCCCTGATTCCTAGATAGCAGGAGCTGATCTGGACTCCAGGACCCAAACTCAGCATTTTGGAACTGGAGACCTTAAATTAAGGTAGAGCAGAAATACTGGTATCAGAAAGTCCATTAAAGTTGACTGTAAGCCTAACACGAAAGAAGTTAACTGCAATTACTAGATAGGTACATGAATAACAACTATTGGGATTATTATATTATAGGGGCCAAAAAAACTTTATCCTAAAAGACTAAGTAGTAGACACGTGAGGCTTTTAATACGTGGGATCTCTGCTAAAAGGACTCAACTCTTGCATTGTGATTAAAAAGACAGTTATAATGTGAGCACATGCAAAATAAGCATGGCTGAGTGGAGAAAACTTATAAAAATAGATAGTGAGTCATGGGCTATAGTTTATCATCCACTGATTCTGACATTTCAAAGCACTAATTCCAGGACTTCTATGTAAACTCTTCTATATATTTCACTTGAGTTTCATTGTTCCCATTAACGTACATAGATAGTTAATTGTGCGTCTAACTTAGTCTGCCATGATTCCTCACTAATGCCTACTGAAGTCTATGGTTTATTATACACCATTTTATAATTTTATTTATTCCTGATACTCTTAATGCAGCAAATTTGTAAAAATGATGTGAAGTTGACTTACAAAGACATTCCTCAAAGCGACTCCCTACAGGCAGTATGAAGATGAAAGGGACTTTGTACAAAAGCTAATACAGATCCCATCAGGATTTAACAACTGTTTGTCATGAGGAGAGCTACCACACTCTTCCTATCCCCTTAAGGTCAAATGTGTTTCCTATAAAGTTCTTTTTAGTTATGAAGGAATTACCAGCTTTAGTGTCAATTCCAGATCAAGACTCTTTGGTTCTTACTTTTAATAGTTTTATGGCTTCTAATTTATGATCCTTCATTACTCACAATATATCATCTTATTTCATATGTATGTATGTATATAATGTATATGAGAAAGTCCCTGTGTGTATGCGTATAGCCATATATGTATATATAGCCTTACATAAAGAGAAAGACACACACACGTAAACCTTCCCATAAAAATTAATAATTGACAAATCATTTTTCTAAGGGTAATGATTCCAGCCATAGAAACTGGGATACTTGAAACTGTCATCAAATTTAAATTTTTTTCTTAACAGCCAATAGCAAATAACAGCACCCTTGTTTTGGGTGAATAACTGATCATTTAAAATTTCTTTACTCAGGAAATCATGGGAAATAGAATAGAATTGCATCTTCTTTTAGCCAACAAAAGGAATTCTGTACTACTTCTAATAATTAGCTCATGTTGAATTTGAAGTAATGGCACATGTCAAATGTAGCAAAGATGTGTGAAAGCTACAAGATACGCTAACTGTGTATAAAAGACTCAAGGAGTCAGTAGGTTTACCCTGAATCCACCAAGTACCTTGTGACCTTTTCTTTATTAACATCATCCATCCCCAGCATCTGGAATATCATGTTGTATTGCTTTCTTTCTGTCTCTCTTAAGAGGGTCAATGTATCACTCGAAGAGTGAAATAAATAATAAAAACATGCTGAGATCATTGCTTGATTAGGGGAAAGTGGATGCTACTCAGTTACACACTTTCATTATTAGTCTTGAAGTACACAAAGATGTCTAAAAAGTATAAAATTCAGAGATTGGTATGTGTTTGTGTTACTTTTACTTTTTTCTGTAATAAAATAGTATGGCAAAAACAAGCGAAGCAAGGAAGGGGTTTATTTTGGGTCACAGTTGAAGCCTAAAATGTGTCATGTTTATAGAGGCTTGGTTCCATGAGCTTGGGGCAGCCATCACACTGTATCTACAATCTGCAGTTATGAATGAATGACGCACTCATTTTACTGTCTCCCTTTTGTAGAGACTGAGACCCCAGCTTGTGGAACTGTGCCATCCACATTTATGGTGTATCTTCCTACCTTAATTAACCTAACATAGATAATCTTTCGTAGACATATCCAAAAGCTTGTCAGCTAGGTGATTCTAGATTTTGCTGGCAATCAAGGTTAACCAATCAGAGTAGAATCTCTGATTCTGGTTGGATTATTTTAAGTACAACCAGCATACTTAGCTGAGGAAGATGTGTTGCTTGTACGGTGTTGAGAATTATGTCATAGAAATGAGTCAAATCTTGAGGAGATGACTTTGATGTGCAAAGGGATGCAATTAATTAATTGGGCTATAGATGCTCTTTGATTTTATCAGACTTTTCAGTATGTATAAATTTGGATGGTCCTGTTACTGTGGACGTTGTATTGAGCAATTTAAAAGCTTGCTCTAGTGACTACTCACTACCCTGGTAATAAACAATTCAGTCTCGAAGTAAGAGAGGTTAATTTATTTTGTTGGATATGCTTTATGAAAGATAAACTTCAAACCTCAAAGACCCATATGAGATCACTTTATTTTCAAGATATTCATTGAATGTTTTAATATGGGACTCATTATAATTAGATTAGAATTTTAGGGGCTGAAATAGAGTCAAAGTTATTGTTTGAGATTAATGTGACATATTCAGTAATTTCATTAGATCTTTGTGAATGCATTGACTCGTGATTTATTACAGGAGAAAAAAATAAAGAATTACTAGTAAGAGTGATCATTATGACAAGTGATTGACGTAACCTAAACACAGAAGGGAGAAGGGGGGAGTAGAACACAACCTCTGTGAAATCTGGTTTCTAAGGAGTTTTAACAAGACACTGCAGGCTAAAATCTCTGAAAAGTGAGTCCAAACAACATTTCATTCTTCTGTGTTGATTTTTTGGGGATGTATTCTGCTACACTAGGGAACACTCTTGGTTTTCTGTGTATTGCATGTCTTTAGGTAGACTGGTTGCTCTATGCCTTGGCCTCTTCTCATCTATGGGATGGGAACAATGGTTGCGCCTACACAGGAAAGTCCACAGTCACAGTCATCTAAGAGTCCCGGTTCCATCGGTGCACTGGGCTTACATAAAGTGTCGTAGAGAGACAGGCATACTGGCCTTTGGTGCCTCTTCAGTGCCTAAAAACATGGTCTCAGAGAACACGCTTCTCACCCACTCCATCTCACTCTTTATGAATTCCCTTTTTTCTCTTCAGTCACATCTTCCAAATTTTCTACGTATCACATTTGGAAAAATGCCTTCGCTCCCCTAACAACGAACTTAACTCTGAAGATCACAGAAACTTTGTGTTCTTTTTGAAGATGGTTATCTGTGCAGTGACCCTGCTTTACTTCTTGGGATTTTAATGTATTAGTATCAAGTTTTGTACCAATGTTTGGCATACTACAGGACTCACAAGCCCAGTAAAACCATTTGTAGTCAGATAATTCTGGGGGAGATGCTTGAAAGAGTTGTGAATCCAAAGACTCCTTTCTTGCGTAAGTAGAGCAAGTCTAACATAACTTTGTCTAGAATATCGGCTGCAAAGGTGGGACCTGACCTGGGTCCTCCCTACATTTGCTGCGTGGCCTTGGGAATTTTGATATCCGCACAATATAAGTTTATACTCAGGAGATGGGTGTAGGGCATCATCTGTCACTTCCAGGAGCTCTGATAGTTAAAGCCACAGCAGTGATTTCAGGATCCCCAATAGAGAGAAACCTGGTTAGTTGAAAGTTCATTCACACAAGCCAGGCAGCTCCAGCACTCCTATGCCACATTTGATTCAAGCTACAGACACATGTTGACCCTGCAGCAAATATTTTTTGAAGAATGTAGAATCCTTTCTGCTTCTGGTTGGTAGGAGACAATTACTTAGTTTGAAGCATGAGATTATATTTAGAAGTATTCTTTTATTTTCCCAATTACAGTCTAGGGCTAAGGAGTCTGAACAAGTTCACTCTGTCTTCCCTGGGGTCTAAAAAGTCTGAAAAAAAAAAGTCTGTTCTCAGAGGCTTTGTGTTGGGCTAGATTTAAACATCACAGGGGAAAGAATGCTGTGGAGATAAGCAAATAAAATTCAGAGCTTAAGTTATTTGTCAAAAACAAGTCTAGAGCTGTATCATCAGCCAAACTTCACCATGCTTTTGTTAAGTAAACAATGAAAGTGAATTATGTTCTATTTCTTACATTTTAGGGACCATTTGGAAGAACTATTGCCATGGCCCATTGTTTCTTGGGGCTCTACCAGAAGACTGTAAGTCCCCTGGGATATCACCACTCAGGGTCTGAGTATCACACTGAATTCCTTCAATCACCCTTTGGAGGTTGAAGCTCTCATTGCTTCTTGAGAGATTAAGAACCACAATGGCATTTCAGTGACATTTCTACAGATCCACCCTCCTTCCTTGCCTTTCTCTAAAGAAGTGTTCTCAACCTTCATAATGCTATGAACCTTTAATAGTCTCTGATGATTTGGTGACCCCCAACTATAAAATTGTTTTGTTGCTACTATATAATTATAGTTTTGTTGATGCTATGAATTATAATGTAAATGTCTGTGTTTTTTGATGTCTTAGGCAACACCCACGAAAGGATCATTTGATCCTAGAAGGGTCTCAACCCACAGGTTGAAGACCACTGCCCTAAAGCTTCCTGCATGCCTCTCTTGTCTTTTTCCTTTCTTTTGGGCCATCAGATTCAGAACTACATTCTACTCCAAATGCATCATTTGCTCCTTGAAAAGAATGTTCGACATACAGAGTTAAATGCTTCTGGTTCCTCATTTACCTGTATCATATACAATCAACATGGCTTTAAAGCAAGATTCCATTTCCACACAAGTAAAATGGGGACAACAGCAAGTCCTGGATTTTATTGCAAATGTCTCAAAAACCAGCACACACCAAAGTAGCAGAAAAGTGCTGGATAAACCCCAAACTTGCAGAGTCTCAGAGTCTTCATCTATAAAATAAAAGTATAAAATTACAGCATCCTGTCTTCCTCATGATTAATTACAGGAAAAATTGTGAGAAAAGGTATATAAGAGCTTTACAAGTCAAATCCACTAAAGATTTGAGGGGTCCGTTGCTCACGGCAGTTTCCTAGTAGGGTCCAGGAGGACAGCCCAGGCTCAGATGTCATGGTTGCATGCCTACTTGGGTTCTTCTCTCTTGCCTCTTCCTCCAGGATGGAATGCTATGCTGACACTCGTCTTCTGTCTGCGCTGTAGGCTGTTCTCTAAAATGAATCATGACAGTGTCATGCCTTTGATGAGTTGGAACACCAGCACTAAATTGTGTCATCACCCCCCTCAGGTTGTAAAGCAGCCTAAGATCCCAGGCGGGGACAGGCCACCCTGGTGAGTGAGGCTGATTCAGTCTGTAGAATCCATTGCTGAGATCCCTGGGCAGTCGTTGAATATTATTACCTTCTCTCCTGTTTCTATGTGAAGCATGAGTGAATTGGGAGATGGCTGGGAGGGCAGAGGGTTCAAAACAAGAACAAAAGATAATCAGGATACTAACTCACATTTACAGTGCTTTATGGATAACAGCTTTGAAAACATTTTATGACATATGATTCTTAATTTGTTCTAGGCTCCAGCTCTTCATGTATTAACTCGTAATACTTCATAGGGTTGTAAGAATTGAAAAATAATGTATTTATAAACAGTCCAAAAGTGAACCTAGAGACTATTCCTTCCTTTATTTTACAGTATTTGTGGAATGTCTTCTATGTCTAAAATACCAGAGTAGGTGGTAAAAGCATATCAATGAATGAAACACAGGAGCTCTGTCTGCATGTTAACACCCTTCTCACCAGTGCATATGCACATGCATTCAAAAGGCACATGATATTCTTAAGTAGCAGACAGAAGAGGCTGGAGAGGAGTGACAACTTCAATAGATTATAATAATATAAGCATTGCAATTAGAAGAATAAATTATAATAATATAAGCATTGCAATTAGAAGATGAAGGGGTATGAGAGTACACAGGTGAAAGGCAAAACCAAGGTTAGTGGAAAGGTTCTGTGGTGTCAGAGGGAAGGACTGGGCCCCTGTAAGTAGAGAGAAAGGCTACTGGACAAAAGAGTGGTTTGCTATGTGTAGACAGCTTTCGTGGCTCACAAAGAGTTCTGCTGCTTGAGATTCTCCTGTCCCCAACAGTCAGTGCTATCGATGAGTAATGAGATCACTTCCAAAATCTCCTCACCATAAGATTGTAAGTGTATTTGCCCCCTCCATGTTTCTTGCCCTTCCCTCTCCCCTTCCTCTCTCGTTTAATCCTTCTCTTCTTTGTCTTCTTCATTTCTCCTTCTTCTCATCCCTATTTCCATCCATCCATCCTCTCCCCACCTCATTCAGAGACAAGCCAGCTACTGTACTGAGTAGCCAGTGACAAAGTCTCACAAAACATGCAGCTCATACCTCTCCACAAAAATTAGTGATGATCTAGGCTTCGCAAGGGTTTCACACAGCTGAACATGTTTGCAGATTGCATGAGGTTTTTCCCAACTCATCCACTTGTAAGTAGATCTTCCTCCGATCAAAAGATTATTGGAGCTCCATCTATCACTTTGATGCCAATCATCTGAGCAATGGAAGAAAGCTCTGTCTACGTATTCTTGCCCATATGCTTGATACAGTGAACTTTGAGACAACAAATATTCTTTGTATTAAGCTACTCCACCTTGGGTTCATTTGTTATGAAAATATCTTTCATGCAATAACTAACAAAAAGTTAGAGCTTGCTTGTGCTTCATTTTGGAGATTCTTGTTTAAGGTGCATAGAGGACATTGATGGACCAGTGATGAGGAAGTGTGGTATGCATGTTTAGGGTTCAAGAGTGCAGAGCTAGATATGAGGGTGATCAGTAGCTACAAAACTATTGCAAAAAATAGAGAGGCTCATTTTACAAGTAGTGGCCTTCAAGCAAGGGAGAAAATAAATACCAATTCATTCCTAAGACAGGATGGAGGAAGGAAAGTGTTTTTGTTTGTTTGTTTTAAGGGTATCATACATTTAACTAGAAATAAAATGTAATCAGTTGGTGAGATTGAGGAATTTTACTTTAAGCATAGAATGGAGATTTGAAATGGAAACCAAATTTGAGGAATATCAAAGGATGGTTAATGAACCAACTTCTAAATAGAACATAAGGAAGTGGAATTAACCCAATACTGGGAACCTTAGACATGGCCTGAAGGGAAGCACAGCAACTCAGTATCATTATGGACTAATTGCCAAAGATGGAACAGTTGAAAACAGGATATACTTCATCATGCTGTCGAGATTTCAGTAAGTGATGCATCTGGGCACAGTTTAACAGGGCCCTCGTCTCGGGTTCCCACAGGCCTATAGGGAAGGTGTCAGCTAGGCTGCATTTCTGTCTGCATTCCCAGGGCTGTTTTGGGGCTTGGCACAATTCAGTCTCTAGGCTGTGGCCTTGACATTCTGCCAGCTGTGGTTCACAGATACTTGAGTGAGACACTTGCTATTCCTAGGTACAGAGGTGCATCTGAGACTATCCTAAACATGAGCATTTACTTCTGCAAGGTTCTCAGGTCTGCTAAGATGCATTAGATCTTATCATGGCGCTCTGAGGAACTGACTTTCCTGTACCTTTTATCATGGTGCAATGAATAGAGGAAGTCACAAATTCCTCCTCACTCAAGATGAAATGAAGAGTGTAACTCATGAGGGCTACTACGTTTGCATCCACCACAGACTACAAGGACACATGGAGGGTAGTGAGATGCCTTAGTGGACCACACAAGGCTGAAGACCTCAGTTTTGATCCCCAAGTCCCACCTAAAGGGGAAAGGAGAAAGGCAGCTTTACAAAGCTATTCTCTGATGTCTGTACCTGCATAGTGGCATGCACCTTTCCCCCACCTCATATAGACGCAAGAAGAAATAAACTTTAAAACAAAACAAAAAAAATAGCAGTTGGAGATACACATAACCCTTTTGATGTGGATGGTTGCTAGGAAGATTTTTTTTCCCAAAGAACATTTCACAGCCACTGTATAGGCATCCCACTCAATCATACAGTTACTGAAGTACTGACAGGCTCCCTCTTGTACTAATCATCCCACATTGTACAGCCTCCATTATAAGAAGCCCAGCTCCCTAATATCCATGTCAGGGGTCTAACAATGAATTTAAAGGATACCTGTGTTCTAGAAGGTGATTCCTTTCATAGACTCAAAGATTCAAATCTCTAATGCAACATAGCCAGTACCAACGGTGTCTCTAGAGAAACACTGAGTGCTTTGAAATTAAAAAGAAAGGGAAGTCCAAGAGTTAAGCAGAGCCAATGAAACCAGCTGCTTGTATAGACTGAAGCAGTACAGTACTATACACACCACAGCAAGACTCTCATCTCTAAGTGATGCCCTTAAACTGTGTAGTCGATTTTCAAACAATCAACCACAATGAAACCATTAGGTTTTTTGTTTTTTTGTTTTGTTTTTTTTTTAATCAGATAATAACAATCTTAAGTTCCCGGAGAACTCATTGCCTTACCTATTATTCGTTGGCATCCCAGGGTTCTTTGTAAGAATTCTATGGAAAGAAACACTTAGCTGCTTCTAATTTCTCAGTACAGTGTCAGTGAGGTAGTTATTCTCCAGAGTCTAGCTCTGGCTTTCTTTGAATCCATAAGATAAAATACCATATGGAGACTTAGGGTAAGGTTCCTGGGAATGATTGAATTCAGACTCCATCACTTGGGATCCTGAACAAGCCATTCAATTACCTCAAGACTCAATTTCTTCATGCAGGTGATAAAAGAATTCCCATTTAGAGTGGATGTGAAGATTTATTCTGAATATTAAGTTTAATGCTTTTAAGATTTATTCTTCAGATTCTCTCTAGAAAGTACAAAAGAGCCCACATGTTTAACAATTTGATGCTTAAGGTGACTTTGCCTGGGAGAGTGCCTAGGGAACAAATTATGTCATAGTTGACATGTCATAAGAGAGGTAATGTCAAAACCTCCACCTCAGCCCAGAGCAGACCTTAGACTGAGGATAGTACCTCTGTCATCACAATTAAATTATATAACTTAAATTTCTGGTCACTTTGGAACAAGGTTCTCAACTTTACAAAAGCTATAGAATGAAAAGATTGCTTTGGTATGGGGCTATATAGTGGCTTATTTGATGTTAGCAATGTTTCTGACTTCAGCAAACTAGATGCTAGCTGGATCCTTCTTTCCCTGTCTCTCCACACATCTCCTGGGAGCTCATTATTTTTTTGGTTCAAAAACCACTGCAGTCAACGGATGCAAAACCAAAAGTGCTGATCTGGTAGGATGATGCCATGGTCAAGTGTATCCTTAGTACTACAATTTCACTCTAATTATACCAAGTAACAAACTGTACATCCCTAAAAACAATTTAAGTTCAGAAGCAATGAATTAAGGGTTCTGTGGTGAGAAGAATAATCATTAACCAAGGACATTAATTCCTAGTCCCAAGAACCTTTCAATGTTTTGAGGCAAAAGAGCCTTTTCAAAAGTAATGAAAATAAATATCTTGAGATGGTGAAATCATCCTAGGTCAATTTGGTGGGATCTAAATGGAATTCCAGGTATCTTAGGAAGGAAGGGTAGAGAGGCTTGCGGGCAGAAGGCGAGACACATATCCAGAGGAGAAAACAGCGTGACCGTAGAGGCAAAGACTGAAATCAGGTAGCCACAGCCAAGGAGGGTTGGAGACCACAGAGGATAATAGGTGAGGGTCACACTCTCTCAGAGAGCCGATAGCAGGGATGTAGTCCTGTAGGAACCTGATTTTGACAAGTGACCATGGCTGGACTCCAGACTTACTGTTTTAAAGCATCACACTTGTAGTCATTTACTGTAGCAAGTACGAAAATTGCTGAGGCTCATCTCAGCATGTGTGCCTCATCCTGCTGTAGTCCTGTGTGTTGTTCCTGCTCCACACTCCAATCTCTGGAGGAGTTCTATAATAATCCTGTTCCTAAGGCCGAAGGGGTACGTTTTCTGGCTATTCACCTCACTTTGCATGACACACTCATGAATATGTCCTCTTCTAATATTAGTTGTGAGCCAAGCAAAGCTTAATGATCATAGTATTATTTTTCAAAGATTGATTTATTTGTATTATATATGTGTGGGTGTTTCGTCTGCATGAATGTCTGTGTGCACAAGCATGCCTGGTGCCTGTGAAGGTCAGAAGAGGGCATCGGATCCCCTAGAATTAGAGTTACAGATTATTATGAATAGCCTCGTGGGTGCTGAGACCTAAACTGGTATCTTCTGGAAGTCTAGGTCTATGAGGGAGTTTCTAGATTGAGTAAATTGTAAAGATGTACCCTAATTGTAGGTGACACCATCCTGTGAATTTGGGTTCCAGCATGAAAGGAAAAATCAAGGTAAGCACCAGCCTTCACCTCTCTTGGCTTCTTGGCTGCAGAGGTGACATGACCAGCTGCGCTATTCCCCTGTCCTCATGCCTTCTCTGCCATGATGATCTGTATTCTAAAATTGTAGCAAACATAAGGCCCTCCTTCTTATGTGGCTTTTGTCAGTGATGGGAAAAGAAACTAACACAGTGATGGATCCTGAAGCTCTTCCTCACCCTCACAGTGTCAGTCTGCAGGTCCATATCCACAGGGTTCTGTGTCTCTGAACTGTTCCAAGCACAAGTAAAAATATTTGAAAGACTGTGATTGCATCTTTAGGAATAAGCACAGGTATATTTTCTTGACCCCAAACCCTAAATGATAGTCTAACATCAATTTACACAGAGTTTATAAAGCATCAGGTGTTATTACAGTATATAAAGAGAATATGTATAGGTTACACACAAACACTAAGCCATTTATTGTCAGGGACTTGAGCATATATGGAATTATGCTCCTGGAACAAATCTTCATGGATACAGAGGAAGCACTGTATTCTGATTTAGATCTCTCCTCCTCCTCTTCCTCCTTCTCCTTCTTCTTCACTTCGTCTTGGTCTTATTGATGGAGGACCTTGCATGTTAGTCAAGTGTTCTATGTGGAGCCACATATGCAGCAGCCAGAGATTTGCACATTATAAGCAAACTGGCAAGACTCACTTTTCTTTCTGGTCTTTGGGTAGATGATAGGTTAAAGTGGAAACCTAGAGAGCGGTGTGAAAGATATTTATATTGTTCAAATGATAGATGAGAGAAATGAGATTTAGAATATGGATTGCATTGATAAAGAAGTAGATGAGCCTTAAACCAGCTAATTCTAAGGCTGAAGGCATACCTTTATCTAGATTTTTAAAAATCCATGTTTTCAAGTTTATAGAAGAGAATCAGCTAAATGGACATGACTTTTATGAGCCTGGCTTTGAGAGTGTTCAAGAGAGAATGAACAGAAAGCAGTCTCTCTCTTTTCCTCTAATAGACACTTCTAATTCCTTCCTTTAATTAGCCTCTGTTCTATGGTCTTTGGAGATAGTTCTTTTCCTTCGCTTTTAAAAGTCCTTGGAAACCATTTCCTAAAACATTTCAGCTTTAAATGCGTGAGTTTATATCCATTCTAAACCCTTTATGTAGTAAGGGTTAAAGCCAGCTTCCTGTTGGGAAATGACTTCTGCCTCCCAGCAGGAGACCATGTGATAATTTTATAAAAAGCTCCAAATTTCACTTCTCACCTTGTCCTCCAGGGCCTCCATGCTGAGTATTCATTGTATCTACTTCAGGGCACACTGCAGAGGAAAAGACACACTCCTTAGCTTAGGGTACTTAAATGACAGCTTTGTAGGATGGTTATAATACTGCTGATCCTGAAGGACAGGCTGGAGAGGCCAAGCTGGGTGAGTGGTGTGTGTGTGTGTGTGTGTGTGTGTGTGTGTGTGTGTGTGTGTGTGTGTGTGTGTGTGTGTGTGTTCTGAATATGGCTGCTGCCTTCAAATCCAGATGGCTCATGATGTCATTGGAAAAACCCTGAAGCCTGCAGCAAGAAAGAACTTTTTATGGCTCCCTGTGTAATACTCCGGTACGTTAGACTTGAAGTGTCAGGAGAAAGGCTGAAAGACACTGGAACTCCTTGAGGCCCCTTCTGTCTTTCGAGTTGAGCTGCAGGGAAAAAGAAAGGTACAGGAGAGAACAGGATTAGTTGGGACAAGAGAAGATATATATATTAAAAAGGAAAAAAAAAAAAAAAAAAAAAGGCTGGGATCTGGAAGCTTCAGCCATTCTTTGCCCTGCTGATTTCTCCTCTGAGAAGCACACTGGAGCAGAATTCTTTGTTCACATAGGTCACTGTCCAACCAGGCTTTTGGATCAATATCTCCTACCTTAGCTACTGCTGTAGCCTTCAAAGCTAAAGCTATGTCTCTTACATAGAATGGGCACAACAAATGTTAAAAGTGGAGATCTATACTGAAGCTACATTAAGACCAAAGCTTCAAGAGTCTACAAGAAGAAAAGAATCAAAATTTACAGGGTGTTTTATAGATATCACACGTCATTGTGGATGCTCTGAAAACACTCTCTTTGTTGCTACTGTCTGAGGTAGAGGTTACCAAGACCACTTTACAGACGAGGAAACTGGGCTTTGTAGAGAAAGTAAATCAAACAGCCACTGATCAGGCAGCAAGTACAGATGGCGTGAGCACACAGATCTAGTTGGTTCCAGAAGAGCAACTCTCCCCACCAAGGATAGCAAGCATCCTTAAGGAAGTTATCACACCCGGTTCTTTCAACCCCTAACAGAAAGCAGGAGAGAACAAATCGTTGGCCATCTTGGAGAAGTCGCAAACTAGGAGTGTATTAACTCAGGAACCTGCACGTAAGTTCTACAATAACAGCGTTAGGATGCTCTTAGGAACACTTGATATTTCTTATGACTTTCTAGACACTTCTTAATGGATTCAAATGATAACTTTCAATGATTCTCTACTTATCTTCCATCTGCTGTTTTCTTTTACCTTGGAAAGACTTGCCCGTGTTGAAGAAGATAAATTTTTTCAAACCATATTTTATTCCAATGTTAATCATTCCTGAAACACCTTCCTTGATACATCCTAAAAGACTGCATTTCCAGTAGTCTGTATGTGTTTTATCCTAAGAAAGTCAACACATAAAATTAACTATTATGTTATTCTGAATAAGACTCTTAGCATCATGTCGTACACAAACATCAACTCATAAAATGACTGGAGTTAAATATAAGATCTGAAAGCATAAGGCCAGAAGAAAATCTGTGATCTCTGTATATTAGCCTTGGCAATGGAATTTTTTATATTACATTAAAAACATGGGTAACAAAGGCAAAATACAGAAGTCAAATTACATCACATTAAAAAGGAAATAAAGAAAATGAAAAACTAACCTACATAATGGGAGAAGATGTTTTTAAACTACAGGTCTGGTAAAGGATTAATACATAAAATACATGAGAAGCATCTACAATTCACCATTTAAAAAGCATAATTATATAATTGAAAAGTGAGTGTGACACATATTCTGAAAACCAAGACATACAAATAGTCAACAGACATTAATCTTCAGAGAAATTTAACTAAAGTTCATGATATTTTATAGCTATTAAGATGGTATATTAGCAATACTTATTGTAAAAATGTTCACAGTTTGATGAAGTACAGACAGACCATCATGACAGGGAAGGCATAATGGAAATACGCAGCTGGAATTACACATCTGGGAAGATCATAGGCAGTAAGAAGGGTATATTCTTTTTTCCTCTTTTATTCATTTATTTATTCATTATCGATGTGATGATGCCACTGGTATTCAGCATGGTATTCCTTCCTTCATTATGTCTCTTTGGGAAGATTCTCACAGTCAGATCCAGAAAGGAATGTCTCCTAAGTGCTTCTAGTACTATCAAGCTGATAGGAATCATTTCAAATCCACATCTTGTCAATTTGACACCTCAAAAAGCCACCTTTTGTCTTTTTTATTTTTTAATATGTATATTTTATTGAAAACAAATTTTCAAGCAATATATTCTGATCAGTTTCCCTCTCCCCAGTGCCTCTCAGGTCCTTGTTCACCCTCCACCAACCCAGCTCCACACCCTTTCTTTCTCTGTCTTCTTAGAAAATAAAGGGGCAACAAAAACAAGCAAAACTACAATTAAAAAATAAGAAAAACAAAACACAAGAAACACACATCAAAAACCATAATATGCAAAAAGACCAGTAAGACAAAAAAGGTCCAAACAAAGCAATATGATACACAAAGTCTGAAAAAATGCCATTGAGTGCATTTTGTATATGACAAGGAGCCCACCCTTAAGTGTGGTTAATATACCCAGTGATACGCCACTGGAGAAAATTAATCTTCCCTTTGCAAGCAGACGTCAATTAGAGATAAGCACTCTGTGAGTTCATATGTACATCAGTCCTGTTGTGTCTAGCAAACACTGTTTCCTCAGTGTCCTCCATGCCCTCTGATGCTTACCATCTTTCTGTCTTCCACGTAGCTCTCTGAGCCCTGAGCAGAGAAGTTTGATGATGGCATCCCATTTAGGACTGAGTTCCACAGTCTCACGCTCTCTGCACATTGTCTAGTTCTGGGTCTCTGTTAACAGAAAAGAAAACTGCTCTAATGATGGCTGAGCAGGGCACTGACTAATGGATATAGCAGAATGTCAATAGGAGTCATTTATTGCTATGCCCCTTTTCATGTTTTTAATATAAATATCAATTTTTAAATAAAAAAAGTTATTTTGGCCTTTGGTGGGCACCATAAAAATAGATAAAAAATTTAAATTTAAATAAAAAGTCAAAAACAGACTGAGCCAGCAGCCTGAAAAAAAACCAAACAAAATAAAAAACAAACAAACAAAAAACAAGAAAACATAAAACACACAAGTAAGCTATGGGCCACATGGCAAACAAGTTGATAAAAATAAATTAAGTTAAAATAAAAAAGCTAACAATATGCCTAAGTCACAGGCCAAGCAGCATAAAATTGATATAAACATCTAAGTCATTTTAAAGGTATAAACAGCGGTGGCTAAACAGTCTAAGATAAGTCTACAAGTCTCTAGGTTTAAACCTCTAGCCACCCAAGACCAAAAAACCCTATTATTACAGGTGCATCCCACTCTGGGCACCAGCTATTGTAGTAGTTATTACTTGTAATATTATATATATATATGATTAATATTTATTAGAGGGTACTTTAACATTCATGGATACAAATTAAACCTTAGTGCAGTTTTTGAAGTTAGGATTGTCTCTCAATGGGTGTTGATCTGATCTCCAAGAAGGCAGGAACCAAACAGGTAGCTTAAGATCTCAGCAGCCTTTTTTTAATGGGGCTGACCACACCCTGTTCAAGGTCCCAGAACTCCAGAGACATGCCTGCCAACATTGTCAGCTAACACCTGAATTCCACTACACTGTTGTAGATCAAAGGGTTGATGGTTATCTTTCTTTTATTCTGGTAGAATACAGATTAACATTTACTATGTTGACCCTACCTATCCAAGAGCATGGGAGATCTTTCCATTTTCTGATATCTTCTTCAATTTCTTTCTTCAAAGACTTAAAAGTTCTTGTCATATAGATTTTTCACTTGTTTGGTTAGAGTTACCCCAAGATATTTTATATTATGTGTGGCTATTGTAAAGGATGTTGTTGCTCTGATTTCTATTTGTATATAGTAGAGTTACTGAATTATTTTTAGTTAGTTTTGATCCTGTCACATTATTGAAGTGTTTATGAGCAATGCGAGTCAAGATCATGACAGATAAACCCACAGAGATAGATGACCCAAGCTCCTGGGAGCTCACAGACCACAGATGGACAGCTAGAGAGCCAACCTAGGCTCCCTGCATGTGTATGACAGTTGTGTAGTTTGGTCTGTTTGTGAGGTCCCTAGCAGTGGGACCAGGAACTGTCCCTGGCACATTAGCTGGCTTTTTGGAACCTATTTCCTATGGTAGGTAGGGTGCCTTGGTCAGCCTTTATGTGGGGAGAGTAGCTTGGTCCTGCCTCAACTTTATAAGCCATGGTTCCCATGGGAAGCCTTATCCTTTCCCAGTCTCCTATAGTGGTATACCTGGATCTTGAGTATTGTGTGATATTTTGTTTGTATTCTGATAAATAAAGTTGGCCTAGAGATCAGAAGGTAGAGCTAGTCACTAGTTAACCATAGAAGCTGGGTCGTCATGATGAATCACACTTTTAATCCCAGCACTTGGGAGGTGGAAACAGAAAGTGATAAAATGTTGGTGGAGACAGGATCTCAGCTTTTTTGGTTGGAGGGTTTGGAGAGGTAAGAAGCTGTTGGTGGCTGCTCCTGTACTTCTCTGATCTTTCAGGTTATCACCCCAATATCTGACTTCTGGTTTTTATTGATAAGACTAATTAGATTTATGAGGTAGATCTAGTCCCAGCCTCTTGGAGTAGTATACTTGGATCTTGAGATAGATCTATTCCAATTCTTAAGGATACAACGAAAGAATTTCTAATAGCTAACATAAAGCTAAGTGCCTACATAAAAAAGGCTTTTTAAAGCCATTCTATTCAGACACTGGTCCTCAAAGGTCCATGGATAGCTCATAGTGAATTTTTTTTAATTAATTCATAAGAATCTCTAAAATTTAAATAATTTTGGCATTTTTAAAAGTTCAATCTCAAATCCTTTCTGGAACTCAAGGAAATTTCTTTACTGTGAGCACCTGTAAAAATTCGAAAGCAAAGTACATACTTTAAATATGCAACAGAACAGATTAAACATTTTTACTCTAAATATTCTACTTCTAAGAGGGAAGGATGGGGAACAGCAAGGAAAGAAGCCCAACAAAGCAAACACTTGTCACTCATTGTACAACATCTGGGACTTTTCTGGTCATGTATTACGGGCTCCAGTAGGTTTAGGGAGTCATAAATATTGAGTTCTGCTGTCTGCAAACACAGCTCTTCTCTGTTATTAACAGTGATGTGCAAAGGCATACTAGAATGAATAAGACACATGGATCCACTCAAAGACAACATTATTGTACTAGTAAAGGCTTGTTCTTTACAAACACATACACGCATGCTGATAAATTCTATTTTGTATAGTTTCCATCTGAAAGAAAAGAAACATAAGGTGCCTTATAATAGCATTATCTGCATAGTAGAGAATTGGTGCAAAGAAATGACTTATTTTGGACAGGAATGAAATACATTCCTTGCATATAAGTTTGTACATTTAAGCTTAAAAGAAATTTTTAGAAACTAGTTCTAGATTCATATATTTAAATTTTGTTTTGTTTTGTTTCTTCATGTACTATCAAAGTTCTTTTTCATACCAGATATATAGGTCACAGTCAAAAGCTGATGTATATGAAACCTTTTAAAAATCATTTTATTGGTTCTTCAAGAATTTTCTATACTATGTCTTGATCATATTCACTCCCTTCCCCAACTCCTCTCCCTTCCCAGCCCAGCTCCATTTGTGTTTTTATTTTTTTTTAAGCCTTTTTGACCCCTAAGCAATGAGCTATTGGCAGCTAATAGCCCCTGAGAGAGTCAGTTTCCTTTAACATTGTAGCCTCTGATGTTACCCATGCTCCACCGGAAGGCCATCCACCCGATAATATATGAGCAGCAAAACTGTGTATCTTTTATTATATATTTCCTTATCTTATTCTAATAGTGAGGACTCTGAATATAACTTTGAAAAGCAGCAGTAAAAGGGAATACTCTTGCCTGGTTCTTGACTTTAGCTGGAAAACTTCAACTTCTTCACGTTAAGTAAGATGTACTCCTTTCTGAGTTGTGTTTTACTGATTGCCTGGAGCTTAACACATACCTTTATAGACACTTCTATATCTTCGTGCAAATAACGTTTGATTTCCTAGGGAGTAGCACAGGTATATTGTAACAAAAATCATTTCTAATCCCCTCCTCCATCTCTTACGTTATAACTGACGGCCACTTTCTAAGTGCATGTGTGGGCATGCATGTACTTTGACACATAACTGAATTCATTATAACTATTGTTGTGAGCCAATGTTCCTGTTAGACCAATAGAAAATAAGAGAAACCAGTGCTGGAGACAGAAGTTTGTAGAGGAGTGTTTGCTAATCATGCGTGAGCTACCAGTTCAATTCCCAGCATCAGTACGGAATGAATGGTGAAGGAAAAGCATAGTTTTATTTTAACTTCACCTGTTTATTCCCCCGATCCTTCCTTTATGTACATTTGAGTGGTGGCCTACGTAATTTTCCTTCTTTGGAAAACCAATTTTAGCATCTTCTGTAGGCCAAGCCTAGTAAAAACAGTCACTCCGCTTTCGCTGGTGTGAGAAAATGCTCGTCATTCCTTCAGTTAAGAGGGATAGTTTTATAGAATAAAAATTTCTAGGCCAGTGAGATTTCAAGAATTTTACTTTTTTTCACCTTTATCTCTGTGGGTTTTTTTGAGCATTTTTTTAAATTTGGTGTCAAACAGTGAGCTGGGAAAAATCTTTAAATATAGTTTTTACCTCTTTTTCTGCACTTCTGCTCCGAATACTTTATACTTTTGTGTTGTTCCAGTTCTTGAATATATTTTTTCTCAGTCACATTGTCCCCGGCTTTCATTTGCAGAAGTTCCCGCTCCAGTATTATCAAATTCAATCTTGTCTCAACTTTTCTCAGCCCAGAGAGCTCATCAGTGTCGATCTTCACTTTTGCCCTGGTGCTTTTCAACTCTGGTACTGTTTTATTCTTCCTTTGACTTGCTGTTTCTCTATTCACGTATCTCTTGTTACATTACGTATAGTTTTTGTATTAAATACCTTAACACACTACTCATGATAGTCGTTTCATTTCTTATCCAATGATTTGAAAATTCCTGAGAGACTTGAGTCTGATTTATGGTATATGAAAGATTTTTTAAAAATTGGATTATTGAATTTACTTAGATCAGGAAATCAGCTGTTAATCTCAAAATGTTTTACATTGGTATAGATTATAGTTTATTGATAAAGATTTAAGGTCAATTCTCTTATGCTGTTTGTATTTGCTACTCTTGTTTAAGATATGATGTTTATGCAACCGATTTAAAATTGTAATGTATAATTAAGAAATGCATGTTAGTTAGATTTTTAGGTATACAGAGATATATTTCAATTAGATAGGTAATCTTCAAAGACTTCTAAGACCTACATAATATGGCATTTAAAATGTTTTAAAAGCTTAGACTTTTCTGGACAGTGAGACAGGTCTGCTCCTGGCAGCATTAATTTACTTCAAGAGAAAAATGGGCATTGGAAAAACTCCATATGGAGATCAGTTTCTTTGTAGCATAGGTTAGCCACTGGACATAAACCTGTTCTTATATTGACTGCTTGACAGTATGCTGTTAAAACTGGACATGCAGGTTCCATAGGAAGGTGACCTCTGAACTTTGGCAGAGCAAGCCAAGATGGACATTCAGGTTCCTGCTTTGCAGAGAAAGTTGTCAGACATTCTTCAGGACTCAAGGAGTAGCAACTGATGAACTGTACCAGAATGGGCAGAGCAGATTTCCTGCTTCACTGAAATGAAAAGAGACTCTGGGTCTGTAGGCTGAAGATGGATGCCCCAACTTTATAAAGGAACTTTGGATGAGTGTTCAGGCCGATAGACATCATCTCTGTCATTTCTAGATTTTGGAAATTGCTTGCACTTCCGGTTTGCTTGGGTAAATATACACTTTTGTGGTCTTTGAGGTAGTTGAAGATTAGATAGTTATAGTTTTTCTTAGTTATTTGAAAGGTATGTTGGATATGAAACTTTAGATTCATAAGGATAAGGTAGATGATAGACTAATACATATAGACTAGATATTGTAACTGTAATTCTTGCTTGATAGCTATTTTGTTATATGTAATTTTGCTATGTTAAAATTGAAGCCCTCCATTTTGATTAGACAGAAAGGGGGGGGGGGTGATGTGGGAATGCCTTTCTGTATGCTGTGAATATCAATCTTTAAATAAAGGAGCTGTTTTGACCCATGACAGGCACCATAGAAGAAGTAGGAGGAGAAAGCAGAGCATAAGTAGGAGAAGCAGGGCGGAGTCAGACAGACCAAGCCTGAAGCCCAAAGGAGCAACATGTAAGGAACACAGGTGAGTCACGGGCCACGTGGCAGACAGGTTAATGGAAATGGGTTGATTTAAGATGTAAGAGCTAGCTAGCAATGTGCCTGAGCCATAGGCCAAACAGCATGAACTGAATACAAAACCAAGAAAGAAAACCCAAGATCAGATTACTGTTGAGGACCATAGTGTCAAAATGATTGTCTCAGTTTGGTCTCCATTGCTGCAACAAAACACCGTGACCAAAAACAAGTTCAGGAGGAAAGGGTTTATTTGACTTATACTTCCAGATCATAGTGCATCACTGGAGGGAGTCTGTGGTGATATATTGTACATTTAATAAAAATAGTCTGGAATATCAGAGAATAGAGCCACCCACAGAGCAGCTCTGAAAGTCAGGGAGTGGTAACCCTGCCCTTAATCCCATCACTGTGAGTTTGAGGCCTAAAAGAACCAGGCTGGGGTGGCATCAGCCTTTAATCCTAGCTCTAGGAAAGTTGAACTAGGAAATGAGATAGTTGGGTGGAGACAGAGGAAAGAGGGGTTCAGCTTCTTTTGGCACTTCCCTTTTTGGCTGAGAACTCCGATTTATTATTTCTGAGGATAGATGGAGAGAGGCCTGAGAAGTTGACTGAGTCTGTTTCTCTACCTCTCTGACATTTGAGTTTTTCCGCAATGGGTTTTATTTTTTTAATACCAAGTAGAATTTCTGCAGTAGAAGTCAGGACAGGAGCTCAGGCTGGGCTGGAACCTGGAGGCAGGAGCTGATGCAGAGGCCATGGAGGGGTGCTGTTATCTGGCTTGCTCCCCATTGCTTATTTAGCCTGCTTTATTGTAGAACCCAGGGCCACCAGCCCAGGAGTGGCACCACCCTCCCTGGGCTAGCCTCTCCCTCACTGATCACTAATTGAGAAAATGCCTTACAGCTGGATTTCATGGAAGCATTTTCTCAACTGAAGCTTCTTCCTGTCTAAAGACTCTAGTTGTGTCAAATTGATACACAAAACCAGCCAGTACAGTGATGTTGCTATGATTTGAGTCTTGAGAGTCCCTCAAAGCCCCATTTGCTAGACACTTGGTTCTCATTTCAACACAATTATGATGTGGTGGGAACTCTTAACAGATGAGCTAGTGGGAAGCCATCAGGTCGTTTAGACTGTACCCTGGCAGCATGAGGGTTCCTGGTGTCTTCTTTCTACTATCCTCTCTTTGCAGCCATGAGGTGAACGGGTTTGTCCCACCATGCACTTTTGTCATGTGTGCTGCTTCACTCCAAGTTCAATGCAGTGGATCCAAAAAATTATGAATTAAAGTGTTTAGAGTTGTGGAGACAAAATAAACCATTTATCTCATACGTGGAGGTTTGGGGCATTCGCCACAGTAACAGAAGACTAATACCTACAGAAAAGTCTAGATTGAACATAGGGAAAATGAATTGTGTAATTTTCAAGTTAGCAGGTTTCTTGAGAGGTAGTTGATTACGTAGTGGTAGCTAATAGTAACAGAGATCATTAAACATAGGTCTACAGGGAATGGCCAGTGTTTCGGGTATTTACATCATATCAACTCTTCAAGCACAAGAAAAGTTTGTATTAGGCTAAGGTAAATTTCAGTGACTTTAAGTTGTTTAATTGTTTATGTGCATGGATGTGGTGTACATGTGTGGGAACATACATGAATGTGTGTGCATGCATGTGCACAAGTGTGGTTTTGTGACCAGCTAGGGGCAAATATAATTATCTTTTGCTGTGGCTTTTTTAAAAAGCTGTTTTATATTATTTACTTTACTTTTGGGTATGTGAGTATTTTGACTGGATCTATGTCTGTGACGTATTCATGTCTGGTACCTGCAGAAATCAGAAAAGAGTGTCAGATCCCCCGAAACAAAATTAAGATAGTGAGAATTCTGTGATTCAAACAAATTTTCAAAACAAAATTCCCAATACCATCCTTAATTCCAAGTAGTTCTAACTGTTTTCCTTTTAAATTGCTAAGCAACTGTTGAAAGTAGATGCAGAGACAACTAAGCACTGGGTCAAGCTCCCAGTCCTACCAAAGAGAAGGAGAAGAGATTATATGAGCAAAGAGGTCAAGATTATGATGAGGAGACCCACAGAGACAGTTGACTGGAGCTCAGTAACTCTGAACTGACAGCTTAGGAACCTACACCCTTTGAATATGGATGACAGTCTATGGCATGGGCAGTTTGTATGGCCTCTGACAGTGGGGCCAGAATTTATTTCTAGGGCATGAACAAGCTTCTTAGAGCCCATTCCCTACAGAGGAACACCTTGTACAGCCTCGATACTGGGGGAGGGGCTTGGTTCTACCTCAGCCGAATATGCCAGACTGTATTGATTTACCCAGGGAGTCCTTATCCTCTCTTAGAAATGGATGGGAGGAGAGGGTGGGGGAAGCTGGGGGATGACTAGGAAGAAGGGAGGGAGGGGGAGGGGGAACAGTGGTGTGTTTGTTAAAAAAAAGAACTTATAAATAAAAAAAAAAGATACTAAGCTAGCTTGCCAACTGTTCTTTGCACTTGAAAGTTTTCATACAAAAAGCCTTGGAAACCAAGACATCATTTCTTTTTGCTTTTTCTATTTTTGAAATTTAATTCTCTCACTTTTATTTGGAAATATATATATATATATATATATATATATATATATACATTTAGTTATAAGAGAACTATTTATCCTATAGATATACCTTAATTGTGTAGGAAGTCTGGCAAGAAAGAACAGTAGGCAGAGGAACTGCAGTTCAAATCCTCTGGTATCTAAAAATGTAGCTTTTTTTCCCTTGGGAAGGTCTCTGTTTGCTCTATCAGAAAGACCTTCAGCTGATATGTACACTGTGTTTTGAAAGAAAATATAAATCAAAGCCACTGTTTCAAATATGACTCTCATGTAACAATCACCTTCCCAGAAATATCAAAAAAAAAAAAAAAAAAAAAGTTTGACAAGATATCTGGGTACCATGGTATGGCCACGTTCTCAAAATTAACCATGGAAAGCAAGAATGTTTTCAGCATATAAAGAAAAATTTGAAATTTTAGGAATGTAAGCAAGACTCGTACCTATATGGCAAGAATTCTAGCACTGAGCTACATCCCAAGCCCAAGAATTTAGTTTTACCTTTAAAACAGCAACTTGATATTCCTTCTAAGATTTCTCTAGTTATTTTACAAACTTATCTCTGGATATGGGAACCTTCAAATATTCAAATTAAAGTTGATTTATTGGAAGTTAATTTTATTAATGAGCATTTTGTTACATAGTTCCACTGAAACATTCTTAACCCAGAAGATTATAGAAGTAATTTCATTGTAACAGTATCTTATTAAATATTTTCCTTTTATTCATTTTATTGTTTTTTATTTTAAAGTGTCTTTTTTTATCCATGTATTCCCCTCCCTTTCCTTCTCCCAGTCCTTCCCAGTCAGCCTTCAGCATCCTCCCTCACCATGCCCCCATCCGCTCCTTAAAAAGGGCAAGAAGTCCCAAGGTGGGTTATCTCAGGATGGCACGTCCACTCCAGGAAAGCCATCATTTCTTAAAAATAAAAATTTACCTGAAGAATCTAAGAGTTTGATCCAACTCTGTTTCTGAGGCATATACCCGCTTTCCAGACAATTATGAATTCTGTTTTGACATACTTATCATAATAAACTTATACATAACAAAGAGACTAGTATAGTACAGTGATTAACATGCTCATCTTTTTATACAGTTACATGTGTGTATGTGCATGTATATGTGTGCATGTGTGTGTCTGTGTGTTTCTGTGCCACCTAATTATTACAACAATCTTCTTAAGTGGCTTGTATTTCACTGTGTATATGAGGAAATGGAGACTCTAAGAATTGAAATCATCTGTCCATAATTTGACAGATAATTTGAGTCTTGAATGTGCTTTTCTTAAAGGCTTTATAGAACGAATTCTATTGTTCACATATAACACATTTAATATTCACTTCATTGATTTACACTTAGAGTGATTCTCAACTTGGCTGTTAAAATAATTGTCAGAAGAGACATGAACATTCAACTAACTTCCTTAAATGATGATGTCATAAATAAGGCTGCTTTATTTTTGAGGAGCTAACTACCATATGGTTTTCCAAAATTGCTAGCCTTATTTATATTACCTCAGTAATATATATCCTGTTATTTGCAACAACACAGATGAACCTGAAGGACACTGTGATATGAGAAATAAGACAGGAACAGAAAGACAAATGCAGCATGATCTCATTGCTCTGTAAGTATAAAATGTCAGCCACAGAAGCAGAAAATAGCATGATGACTACCAGAAGCTAGGAGTGGGAGGGCCAAGGGCAGCAGATGGCTGACGGGAGAAGATGACAGTCAGATAAGAGCAATGATTGGTTTGCTGTTCTACAGTCTGACCAGAGTTACTAAAAATATCTTATCATTTTAAGAATCCCTACAATAATAGATTTTAAACACTTTCCTCATAGACAAACTGTAAATAATATAGTTGATACCAAGTAAATAGATTTATCTCTTTATTACAATGAATTATTTATGATAAATCAATTATTTGCCCATTAAAACAAGTTAGCGTGGAGCTGGAAAGATGGCTCAGAGATTAATAACACTGTTACTTTTGCAAATGGCTGGGTTCATGTCCCCAAACCCACATGGCAGTGAATAATTGCCGATAACTCCAGTTTTAGGGGATCCAATGTCTAAGGCCCTCTTTTGGCCTCCATGGGCACTGCACCCATGTGACATACACACACGAGAAAAACACGTACACATAAAATAAAAATAAGTAAAGCTTAAAATAAACAAATAACTATATAAAAGAAAAATAATTTAATACCAAGAGAGAGTTAAAGCCCATGTATTCTATGGATCCTATACCTTCCATGCCCTAAACAATCCACTTTCCTGAAAGCAATAAGCCCTATTAATGGTGATCTTCAAATGACCTCACTGCCACAGCCTATGCTTTGCTCTAAACCCAGTCACACAGAAAATTCGTAATACACACAGTTCTCCAGGTAAACTCAAAGATGTTGGAGGTATTTATGGCTCCTCATCTTTGGGGAGAGTTCACATCTTGTTTTTAAAATCCCTGACTTTGATAAGTCCTGTTAAGGGCAGTTGTACTTGTATGATCCATGGCTCAGAGGAGAGTCTGTTCTGAATTAGAAAATTGTTGCTGCTAAAGAGCCCCTGGGGGATGGGGGTTGGGGGTGCTGCATATGGGCTCAACATGGCAGGCTCCTATGCTGATAATAGATGGGGAAAACGTGGCCAGTAAGGTCCACAGAAAGAAAAACACTTAAGCTTCTTGATGAAAGGCCATATGAGAAGGTAAGTGTTATAATTCAACTGAAAACACAAGCCAGCGGCAGGTTATCCTTCCTTCCAGACAGACAGTTCAGGGGATGGCTTTCCTGCAGCTAAGGTGGCAGTGATGGATTAACTGGGGAGGTGAAGCAGCTGAGCTGACCTATAGCTCTGCCTCTACTCTCCAGTTCTCCCTGGGCTACAAGGTTTCAGGGCAGCTCTCCTCCTTTGCCTCCATTCTACAGATCTGAGACAAATCCCAAGAGGCACCAGACTTGGAGAGCATCTTCCCAAGCTGTTTTCTGAAACCCAAGCCTAAAAGACAGGAGTTGTTCCCCAGGTGCTTGGCAAAACTCCCCATTTATTACTCTTCTGGGAAGGCTTGCTGAGGAGTCTGGAACTAAGGAGCATCCAAATACAACCTCCGAGGGAGTTTTGGCTGTTCTGGTTTCTCAGAAGTATGTCTGGAACTAACTAACTATTCCTTTCAGAAGGCCCTCGGAAAGCTTCACTGGAAAACTGGGGGTGAAGATTAATCAGAGTGGGGATGGAGAAGAGAACTCCCAGGCCTGGTCTCTTTCTCTGTGTCTGGTCTCTGATAAAGACAACTGCTTTTCAGGTTCTTACTATGATAGGCTTGTGTTGCCAGTGCTTGCAAAACCACTTTATTTCCATTAGGTAAGTGCTCTTTAGATGTAAATATAGTTTGTGGATGGAAGGCCTCCTATAGCAAATATGATTAAAGTAGGCCATACTCTCTCAAGTCTTTTACATAGGGAATCACCTGCATTCTTTTCAAAGGCTGGCCAGAATCTCAGAAAGGTAGTCATAGCCACAGACAAAAGTCACATGTCTCTGTCTGAGAATTTAGCATACAATATCAGATTCTGAAAGTAGCCCAAGAGAGAGTGTAGGAAACAGCCAAGGGTACCAGCCCTGGAACTAAACCTATATACATTGGTAGTAACAGATGATAAACCTGAGTCAGAAAAACATACCATTCCACTTAATTCTTTAATATTACTCATACTTTTGGCAAGGAATTTTTCCAGACTATTCTATGAAAATGTATCATTTCCTATCTTATCAATTTTGTCAACCCTGGCATGAGAAAATTGCAATGATCATGTACTTCAATCTGTACTATTAAAAGTACATGTGGAGTTTATAAAATTGCATAGGTTTTAAATATAACAAACCTGAGTTCACATTGTATTACTTAAAAGTAGGATCACAAACCTCCCTCCTCCCTCTCCTCTCTCTCTCTCTCTCTCTCTCTCTCTCTCTCTCTCTCTCTCTCTCTCTCTCTCTCACACACACACACACACACAATTTATTGGTGATATAGGTAATTCCTTCCTAACTACTGCAGACATTAAATGAGTTGTATAAATCCTCAATCTTCCAAGTACCAGTAATCCATGATTTTTTTTCCTATTGAAGCCAGTTTGAATTAAAATGGAAAATAAATTAAGTTCTGCTTTCTCTCCTCTATAATTCCCTATATCACTTTCCAGTGAAGCAGAAATGAGAATGGTTGATTTTCTTACCATTTATAATAGAAATATGATATATTGTATATAAATAACATGTGGCACTCACCAAAGAATATTCACTTTTACTCTGTGTCACATTTAGCTGTGAGACATTACATAAATACAGACTGCTCAGTCCTAGGTCGGTAGGTGGACGGCTTTTATTTCATAGAAAAGAAATACAGATTTTAGGACCAGTGACTTAGAAATGAGAGGAACAAGGATGGTGGGAAAACAAGGATCTAGTTCCACTCCGCATCCCCAAGACCTTGCGTACTAGTTGGAAAATAAATTCAGTTTTTGCAACAGCCAATAATAAAGAGAAGTTCTGGCTAAGAACAGAGTCTGATACCTGGTCACGTAAGAATTGTAGCATTTTTGTTTGCTTTCTTGTTTATATTTCTGTAAATAATGCCATGAGTGTTTAGATTGAGATTGCATTAAACTTGTAAATAGCTTTTGGTAGAAAGGTCGTTTTACCAACATTCATTCTACTGATCTAGGAAAAGTAGATTTCTTTTTATTTTTTAAAAGTTTTCCTCAACTATTTTTCAAAGATGAGAAATCTTAATCATACAGGTCTTTCACCTCCTTGGTTAAGTTTAAATCAAGATGGCGAATTGTCTTTGAGACTGTTGTAAAGAGGAGTGTGCCCATGATTTCTTTCTCGGTGTTTGTTGGTGCTGTACAGAAAGGTTACTGTTTTATGTAAGTTGACTTTGTGTTCTGCCACATTGCTTAAATTCTTGATTGTTTCTAGAAGTTTTCTGGTGTGATTGGTGGCTCTCTTGTGTAAAATATCATATCATATTCCTTTAGTTTTTGTGCCATTTTGTTCTAACTAGTGCTTGAAGTATCTCCTGAACATAACAGAGAAGCTATAACCCCCATACCTCAACAAGGCATAGCTAGGTAAACAAGATCTTAACAATGACAACATCAATGAACATACTAACACAGGAGCGAACCTCACAGGACCTACCCATGGACAAAGAACTGCAGGCGACTGGTGAGTACAGAGAGAGGGAGAGTTAATGTCTCCAGGGGGTGAGCCTAGGAGTTGGTTATCTAATATGAAATTAACACCCCTGAGATCTAATCTACCCAAAAGCACATTACAGATCAGATATTATTTATATATGTATATCTAAATCTATCTATAGGTAGATAGATGATAGATTGATTAGGAGATTGATAGATGGATATCTAAAAAGGTAGAGAGTTAAAAGCATGTGAAAGGATAGAAGGAAGGGATGTGGGAGATGTGGGAGGGATTAGAAGAAGGAAATGGGAAGGAAGAAGTGATATAATTATATTTTAACTTAAAAATTATAATTAAAGTATAGGTAAGATTGCATTCTTAATATGTATAGACTATCAAGGAACAGTTTTTTAAGTAATTAAAAAAGTAGAATGATTAAAACTCATAAATGCCTTGCTTATTCAGAGAAGAGTGGGAGCGGTATGCCTTGAAGTAACGCAGAAAGTCCATGTGTGCTAGGTCTTGTGGGAAGGAATACCTGGATCCAGTTGTCCACTCAGAATAATGTACCTGTAGCAACTGTCAAAGTCAAAGGTTTTCAGCCCCTGAATTCCTTAGGATCACCAGAGAAGACATTCATATTCCGCTCCCCACTCCCACCCGCAGGAGTTTTTCCTGGGGGATCTAATGTGAGGATAAATTTTCTGCTCTGTGTTATGAGTTGTTCAGTTCTACAGGATGAGATTTCACAGCTCATTGATAAAAGAAGCAAGTCTGAGATTTTGTTTAGGAGTTTAGGTTTTGTTTCTTGGGTTTTCTGTATGTCTTCCTGAACAAAGAACTGTGATACTTATCACAAATTATAGTTCGTGAAAATGTGTCATCTGATCCCAGTTTAGCTAATTCCTGTTATTTCGTGTCATGTTGCCATTTGGCTGCACTAAGGAGAGAACACACTGTCACCTCACTCATGGCTGTTTGGTTTCAGTGAACTTGTGGTACAGAAGAGACAGAGGAACCTAAGGTCTTAAAAACGGGCTCTATGGAGAACTCTGCAAGGACCTAGTGTCCCACATCAGAAACTGTTCCTGAATCCTAACTGATCTTACAATAAAAACCAAGATCCAGATATTGGGCTAAATGTTGAAAGATAAAAGAAGCAGAGGAACAGGCCACTATAGAAACTTCTCACCACTACTGAATTTTCAGGCCAAAAGAGGCAGATGCTATCTCCACGAATCATCAGACTCAATGCCTCTGAATCTTCAACCAAAAGGGCAGGATAACTTGTGTGTCTTCCTATGCCTTATATTCCTTTCTATTCCCAGCCATATCATTTCCTGGGGTTAAAGATGTGTGTCACTACTGTCTGGCTCTGTTTCTCTTTTGGACTGGGTTGATCTCATGTAGCCCAGTGTGGCCTTGAACTCACAGAGATCCTTTTGCCTCTGCCTCCTAAGATTAAAGGTGTGTGTCACCACTGCCTGTCCTGTGTGTCTAACACTGTGGCTATCTCTGCCCTCTGACCTTCAGGCAAGCTTTATTTATTAGAGGATACATAAAAATATCACCACAAAAAGCAATTGCTTCACGCCCAGCTTCAAACAGAGAAGCATTTGGATATCTAGCCTCTAGTGGTAATTCATTTCTAAAGGAGCTGTAGTTAAAGATGAAAAAAAAATAGCAGAGCAGGAAAGCTCCAAATGATGAGTACAATTTTCAATAACTAAAAAAATGAAGTCACCCAAATGTCCTTCAGTAGGTAGGTGATGGATAAGCAAATGGTGATTCCTATAGGTACAGTAGAATATTATTCATCCATAAAAAGGAATAAGGAACTGACTGATTGATACATGGTAATAATGCCAGTGAATTGCATAAGCACTGTTAAGTGAATTGAGCTAAGCACAAAAGTCTATACCTATGAATCTATTTGTGTGGCATGTCTGGGGTCAATGAATTCATAGAATGAAAACTGGTTCCTAATAAGTACTGAGGAAGTGAATGATGTAGAAGAAAATGGTTCTTCTGTTTGTTTGCGTTTTGTTTTGTTTTGTTTGATGTAGGTATTTGTAACATGAGATTTCTGGCCCAGACCAGCTCCACGATTCGGACCCACCTGTAGCTACTTCTCCCCTACCCCCGCAAATGACTCAGATGCATATATTAATTTAATGCTGTTTGACCAATGGCTTAGGCATATTGCTAGCTAGCTCTTTCATCTTAATTCAACCCATATCCATTAATTTGTCCTGCCACGTGGCCTGTGGCTCACCTGTTTTCCTTACATGTTGCCTCCTTGGGCAGCTGGCTCTATCTTTCTCAATTCTGTTCTCCTTCTTCTACCTATGTTCTGATTCCTGCCTACTGCTTCTGTGCTTGCCATGGGCCAAAACAGTTCCTTTGTTTCACAGCATACAGAAAGATATTCCCATATCAGGTATTCCCTGGCTTATTGGATATTGGGTTTGCTTTTGAACCAGGACTTGTTTTGGAGCTAGGTAGATATAGTGTTTTACCCACCAGTTCCTGAATACCCAGCAGTCACTTCCCAAATAATTGACTCAAAGGCTTAATATTACTTATAAATGCTCAGCCAGAGGCTCAAGTTTATTACTAGCTAGCTCTTGTATTTAAATTAACCCATAATTCTTATCTATATTTAGCCAATGGCTTGGTATCTTTTATCAGTCCAACATTTTTATCTTGATTCCTCTATGTCTTGCTGGAGACTGTTTCTCTGCCTTTCCTCTTCCCAGAGTTCTCCTAATCTAGTTGCTCCATCTGTTCTTCCTGCCTGGCTACTGGCCAATGAGCATTTTATTAAACCAATTCCGGTGACAAATCTTTACAGTGTACAAGAGCATTATCCCATACAATGACATTGCAAATGCCATTGAATTGTTTGCTTTCAAAAGATTACTTTCATGGAAGTTTATTTTACTGGATGAAGTATATTAAGACCGATATTAACATTCATTATGACTCTCAAATTATACAAATATGAGCCTATAAAAGAAGTGTTTCTTAAAAAAATGTGACAAATGCTAAGAAAAATAGACAGTGGTAAATATTCCAGGAATATCTGGAGCAAAGAGGAAAAGTTCCATAAAGGACTTTGGGCTCTGAAAGACAAACAGAAGAAAGGACAGCATCCATTGCCTTCATTATAGACATGGAAGCAAGAACATACGAGGGGCGATTGATGCAATATCGGGTCAAGACTGTACTTCAATCCCAAGATCAAAATATTTAAACTTTATTTAGGTTCCAATAGTTTGTCTTGAACGTTTTAGAATAAATAAGCCACGAAAATTGGAAATCTACCTTACAAAGCATGAGAAGAATGCTATGAAGAGACACCATCATAAGTCAGTTAATAGTAAGAACTTTGAAGCCAGGCTGGTCTATGTGAAAACTGGCTATGACATACACTGTCCCAGCAAACACTGGACAGTTTACCTCTTCCTGCATCAGTTTCACCATATGTGAAAAGGAAATAGTACCTACCCATGAGGGGCTGAGGAAGTTCTGAGTTCATTTGTAAAGATGAATGAAATCCTGAGCAAATCTGTATTGCTGGCATGGTACAGTTGCTTGGTCAAGGATCAAGAAACTTACCCCATCAGAAATTGGTAAAGCTTTCCTCTGCTCTAAGTATAAACATTTACAAAGTTGGGCAGTGTGTACAAATAATAGCAGCTGTAACTTCTCTTTCCATGTTTATAGCCTGAGATTGCTCACCTACAAAGATCTCCGATGGAGGACCAGCTCCTCCCTTTGTGTTGTTTATAATAAATATGCTGAGTTCTATTACACAAATTCTAGTAAGTATATAATGAAAACCTGGAGCTAGATATTGGAGAAAAGCTGGAATATCAGAGAGAGGAAACAGAGCACAGCCAATTCTCACCCAATCAACTTCTCAGGCAGTACAGGTTAAAGACTATCTTCAAGAGTCCTCAACCTGAGTACCTGAATCTCTGCCTATGCCTGCCTTAAATATTTTCCCTGCCCAGTTGTTTCACTTTTCGGTTCAACTCTGCATCATAATCCTAGTGTTAGGATTAAAGATGTGAGCTACTGCTCTTTGGCTATTAGTCCTTGAACTCACAAATAGAAAAATCTCTGTCTCTTGAGTGATGGTATTAAAGGCATGGGTCATGATTCTCTGACCTTTGTGTTTTGACTATGGGTGATTCTGCTCTCTGATATTCCAGGCTGATTTTATTAAATATACAATATATCACCACATATGTCCTTTTGTATCAAAAATAAAAAGGTTATAACTAATATAAGAAAATTATGTATAATAGATGCAATAATTATATACAATATATACAGGCAATAATTACATGAGTATTGACCAGTCCATTAACAATTGACAAATTCAAAGAAAATATTCAATTATTTATCCTATTGTGGTGAGTCCAGAAGATTATACCTAATTCACTTTCTATCTAACTTTTAATACTAACTGAAAACTACCTTTGATGTCTCTTAAACTCATATGCTTTAACCTCTAAGTGAGTTTCTTTTCTAAAACTATAAATAAAACCTATAGATATCTCATCTTCAACTCCCTCAGAGACCCCAAAAGGAAATATATTAACTATGTAAAAAGGACATGCAAGCAAGAAACTTCCAAAAATGTGAGAAATTAAACAGCTGGCTGCCTGGACAGTCACCCAAGGTTTCTCTGCATCATTGACATATCCATCTTTGGCCTACAGACTTAGCATATCTGACAGACTCCTCTGTGAAGCAGAATATTGTTAAAGACCTTTCGACATTATCCTGGAAAGGTTTAACAGTTCTTATTTGTGTGTGTGTGTGTGTATTGCTTTTCCGTTTTGGATATCATACAGTCAGCAGTTGAAGCAAGGGTACTTTCTTGCCTAACGGATACCTTTTGCCACAAAGGTCAACCCCATGTGGAGTTTCTTTGATGCCCATCGTCTTCTCTGTAGTAGATTGGTGCTGCCAGGAGCAGATGTCTCATTGTCATAAAAATAATAATGCCATATTCTGTAGATCTCTGAAGTATTTTAAGAAGACTTGTCCATTTAAAATAAATAAAATAAACCATTCTGTTTACTGCTGTAGTTAATCTCTGCAAAAAAAAAATCTGTAAAGGTTTCTTCTGGCTCTTTAATAACTTTTGTAAAGAATTCAATTTTCTTTCCTATTTCTTTAATTCTACTGCTTGTATTCAAGGCTGCCATTTGGCATAAATCTACTATGTGTTTATCATGTAATGATTGCTTTTCTGCATCAGCATAATGTCCCTCCCCAAGAAGTTGGTCTTGGGAGACTTATATGCCTTTATTTCTGCTTCTTTCTTCTATTTTTTTAACATCATCCTTCCACCATGTCTTCCACTGTAAAAGTGGTCCAGCCTCCAAAACAGTAGTAACTATATCTAACAAGTCTTTAGGGATAATTTGGTGACGTGTTGACCAGGAACTTAACATTTGTTTTACAAATGATGAATACATACCATAAGTGACAATTGCTTCTTTTATTCTCCTTAAATCTAATATTTGTACCGGACCCCAGATAACTTCCATAGAATCTTTTTTATCATTTTGTGATTTCCTTAAAGTTACTGGATACACTAATGATGGTTGTTTGAAAGCCTTAGGCTGTTTTTGCATAGTCTTAGAAGAAAATATTGAAATTGGTTCTTTAAATTATTCTGTCTGGGTCTGAATATTTCTGTGTTCTCTCTTAACAGGCTTATCTAAGACTTTATTCTTGGCATTCACATTAACTGAATTTTTTAATGATAAAACAGAAATAATGAAACAGATAATATTCATAATAAACATTATGATAAACATTTTGATGACAATCCCATCTACATTATTTATTTTCTCCTTTACTGGTTCCAGTTTCAAGTTGTCAAGAGTAATATCAAAGCAAGACCAACCACCTTCCATATTTTGCTGTGAGGAAATGTTCTCTTTCTGCCTTAAACAAATTTCCTTTTTAAGAAAACCCAATTTATTCACCAAACTTGTTGTCAGTAATGATTCAGATGACTGTGAATTGGGGCAGCTATCTAGTGTGGTAGCAGCACAAGGAGAGAGTCTAAAAAGAAAAACACAACCTACCAGGAAAGGGAGGGAGGCCACTGTCTGAAAAACTTACCCAGATGAAAGTGTAGAAGCAACAGATGTACCGAGCTCTGCCTTAGGCTGAAGGTTAACTCCTAAAAGAAAACTGAGCCAATCAGTAGTTACTCTGGCCATATGTAGTTGTGGCCAGCAAGCAGCTTCTTACAAATTTGTACTCTAAAAGTTGAGCACCAAATATTGCAAGAATTCTAGTTAGTATAAAATGAAAACCCAGAGCTAGATTTTGGGGAAAAGCTGGAATATCAGAGAGAGGAAACAGACCACTGTCAATTCTCACTTAGCTAACTTCTCAGGCTGAACAGGGCAAATGCTATCTTAAAGGGTGCTCAGTCTGGCTCGCAGCTCCTGCTGAATGCCTGAATGTCTGCCTATGCCCACCTTAAATATCTTTCTCACCCAGTTGTTTTCACTTCTGGGTTCAACTCTTTATCATAATCCAAGAGTTAGGATTAAAGGTGTGAGCTACTACTGTTTATTTGGTAGACCTTGAACTCACAGAAACACAGAAATATCTCTGTCTCCTGATTCATGGGATTAAGGGCATAGGTCACCACTCCATCTTCCCATGTGTTGAGACTAAAGGTGTGGAGTCACCATTCTCTGACCTTCCTGGCTTGACTGTGCATGATTCTGTTCTCTGATATTCCAGGCTTATTTTATTAAATATACAATGTATCACCACAGAGTTCTCTGTTACTGTAGTAGTTGGCCCATCAGAGTACACAGCCTAACTGGCTCTAACCTTTCTGAACATATGTCATGTCTGTCTCTCTGTCCTGACTTCATCCTTACCACCTCAACCAGGGTTCTGTGACACCCCATATCATAAGCTTATAAATATTAAATAAATTATTATAGTAAAGTGATAAGAGTAGCACATAGAACAAAGTACATGTTTCGTACATGGCAACTGTTGTTTACTGAGAAATTGAGAACACATGTTTAGAAAGCAGGGAAGTTTGTGGTAAGAATCTGACCTGATAAGGTTGCTATTACACACTACAGATAAAGATGACTCTGTGTGAACTTAATGTTACTCCACAATTGAAAGACTGAAAGTTTTACATGCTATTTATCAAGGGCAAATTTTGACCAAAGAAGTTTTGGAAATTTTGAAGGAACACGATAGAACAGACAATTGTGTAGGAGTAGATAGTAAAATAAAAATATCATTATGGCAACCTTGAAATGCCCTTGGATGATCTGAGGAATTTTTTGTATTCAGATATTCCCCAGGATTGTATATTAATTCCTTTATATGCCAGGAAGCAAATACTTTGGTATTTCGCATTGGTTTAAAGAATTAGAGGGGAAGCATACTAAATAAAAAAAAGGTCTAGCAATATGAGAATGCATTTCTTAGGACACTTATTTTTGTTATAAAGATTGAATCTATGCTTGAGTGGAAGAGGAATGAGCCAAAGCAGAGGTCAATTTGTAATTCATAGAGAAGACAGTTTTCAAAACCACATTAGGGGTGGTGCCAACTGTTAATACAACATAATGTTCTTCAATAAATTTACTTGTAAAGAAAAAATTCAAGGCTATCATATCAGTTATATTGGTGATATGGTAGTCTTTATGTATATAGTGAGGGTAAAAATCCCCTACTTTGTGGGGTGTACAGTCCAACAGAAGAGAAAAAATTACTTAGGATCTTATAGGTACTTCACTGTCAGCATACCAAAATCCAAATTCCAAAACATCTGTCTGGGATCATTCTAAGTTTTCTTTTGGAGTCAATTCTACATGCATAGGATTCATTATTGACTATGTTTTCTTGTTACTCTTACATCCAATCCACCACCCAACTTATGTTGTTTTAATGATTAGTGTCTTCTGAAAACACTCACCTTCCTTTCATCTCCATGGCCATGCTGGAAGGAGATCTTACCTCCTGGAACTCAGTAGAAGCTTCCAAATGGTACTCCATGCCCACTCTGACCTTTTTCAATTCATTTTCATTGTAAAGGCATGAAAACTCCCTCACTTGGAACAAAGAACACTGCACGATCTGCTAGCTCTCTGCATCTCCACCATGCCATCCTCTGCCTCACTACCTCTTTATTTCCTCAAAGTTGACATGACCTTTGCTATTATCCTTACCTTCCCATTAATATATTTAATTAGCACCTGTCATTATATATTAATATTAGTATTTGTTGCTTTTATTGAATATATGATTGCTTAATTGGATTTTCTTTCCTGGTAGATTGAGCATCATGGAGATAGATTCTATTGGGTTGTGTTATGAGAATTTTCTCCCTGGGTAGGTGTAGATCTAATCAATACCTTTTTCCTTCTTTAATAGTTCCAATAATAAATAAAATTCAAACAAATTTAACTCCAGGGAATCTATAAATGTATTAGGCTTACTTACACAGCAATTGGTGAGGGGTCATAGGCAAGAGTGTAGTTGACCTTAAATCAGCCACACAAGAAGCTTTGTAACCAGAATAGAGGATGAGTCCCTCGTGGCTATGAAGATAAAGCTCTATTCTTCAGTCTTCCTGGCAGTAAAAGCTATAGGAGTAAACTTTTTACAAGTTAACTACTATAGTTGATTTTTTAAAAATATCTAAGTAAGAAGATCAAAAGGCAGCATGATAATAGAAACTATGGAAGGGTTAGCTATGACTTCAATGATGACAATAGTTTGGATCAAAGTAGACAGAGCTAGAGGTAGACATGAATAGATAGAGTATGGGAAATAAGATAATGATTTGTGATAATGGCCATGGTTGAAGAGGAAACTGACAGTAAGACATTATTCTAAATTTCTTTGTAGCAGTTACCATTGGTAAAAATCAGATAGTAACAAGATAGAATAACGAATGTAAAGGATAAAAAGGGAAGAAAAAAATGAACCATGTGCTCATGTGCTATAGTTCAACCTCAAGATAAACCTTCCAACATGACTATAAGAAGCCATATTTTGTTCATAACATTGCTGATTCTTTTCACAGTTAACTTTATTTACTAATCACAATTGTATTTTCTTCCCAGGCAGAAAAATAAAATACAATTAAGAAAAAGTCTCCTCCAAATGTCTGCATGAATTTCTAGTCAACCCCCTTACCTTTCCCTCGTCTTGCAGCAAAGGGAAATGTGGCTGGGCAATCCCTCTCAAAGCAGTTTGCAGTCCAGTTATTAATACTAACATGGCATTAGCATGTTCTTTGCATTTATTACTCAGACATCCTCAGATTGGCCTATCCTGACACATACTTCCCACACCGCAGGATATGCTATGGGATATGGGAGCATTTAGATGTGGACCTAATTGAAATGAGTGAAATTTATTTTCTTTTATGTTCCATTTCACCCTCATGTCTTCACAAGCCAGTGGGTCCAGATGGTTGAAATCATCAATTAAAAACAAAGAGACCACTAGGAATAGAGTCAGAAAGAGATACCAAGTGGTAATTAGGGATGAGACAGCTGAAATGGCTTCACGATGGTAAAGATTCTTTCACTCAAAAAGAATGTGAGTGCAAATTAGAATCTTTTTCTCCTTCTGGATTGTAAAGAAAATTTAGCATTTATAAACTGCCGCTATGATTCTTTATTTCTATAAGAAAAATGTGTGGGGTTATTTCAACACTAATCAATGTGTGTTACTTAAATTACAGATTGCCTGATGTTTAAAAAAAAAAAAAAAAAAGTTGAGAAAGCCAAGACAGAGCCTTTTCTCAGACTTCTAAACTTGCCAAACCCTCTGTCTGACATCCTGTGTGGCTAGCCCAGAGGTTGTTGCCCAGAGGACATAGGTTTTCTGTGTCTGCCAACCTCATCCCAGAGCAGTACAGAGAGGAAGGATTTTAGAACCATTTTGATCACCCAATTTTTTTGTTCGCTCATTCACCAATCAATTAAGAATGTCTCAACTTCTAGTTAGAAACTGAAGTGTAGGGCAAGGCAGAGAGAAAAAGGAAGGGGAATAGGAAGGAGAGGAGGGGTGGAGGAGATAAAGAGGAAAGATCGTGGAGGTCCCTGTCTGTATCCATAGCACTTGGAAAGTGGAGCTGGGTGAGTATCAGGCTCATATCAGAACTGACTACACAGGGAATAAGGCGGAAATAGGTGAAGAATGGGGAAGAAATGGGAAAAGGGCCCGGTGATTAAAACACAAACAAAGAGAAATAAACACAAAATGGGGACAACTAAGGAGATGGACCATGTGCTATTTCAGGAAGAAGCGTGGTTCTGTCACTTTCAGATGCCAAGCTATTGCCAGTTGACTTCGTGGCATGGGGCCACTAGCAGCAAATTTGAAATTTGGGAATACTTGTTGTTGGCTTATTGGTTTGTTTATTTGTTTAACTTGCTTGTATCTAATGGAGATAGCTGATTATATTCTAAAAACTCTTTAAGTTTATAAAAATCTTTGTTTGGGGCTTTACCACACAAATGAACTTAGATCAGCATCAGCTAATCCACTCTTCAAATTATCACAAATTCAAATAATAAAATCCAAATGATTGAGGTCTGGCTGTGTTCCTCATTTTCAAAAGAATTTCAGTCCCCTGTGGTTTCATTTTGAATGAAACTGAAGGGAAAGAATTAAAAAGCTACAGAAAATGAAAATAGCCTGCCTTACATTTTAAAAGGGAGTGCAGTTAATTTTGTGATTTCCCCCTTCTCATCTCACCTCACCAGGGTGTGGCTGGCAGGTGTCATTCAAGCCTTCTTTATGCCACACCACCCACTCTCTCTCCACCATTGCATCTGCTCCATAAGCCAAGGATTTATTCTTTATTGGTTATCACAGAAATGCTCCTATTTGTTGGTGAATGTAGTTAACCTATCATCCTCTTGATCTGGCCACATTCTATGATCTGCTTCAGCAGCTACCCATTCATTTAAGGTTGGTTCCTATTGAGTCCTTTATTTTTATATAAAAATCACTTTATTGGTGATGAATTCACAAATAAATAAAAACATGCCATAGCTAGATTAACAGTTGAATACCATTTAGCTGTTTACAAAATATGAGGTTTATAAATGTAGATGCAACTCTCACTGTAACTTCTGTGTTTTAAATAAATTCAAAGATAGATGGGTATATAGATGATTTATAAATACAGATGATATATAAAGGATAGCTTATACTGAGGAAGATAAAAATGGACATGACCTCATAGCTACTGATAGTCTGATTGTATATAACAATCAGAAAGCATTAACATTAGATGAGGCCATTCTACAACTGTACCAGGGATCCTGAAATAGTACACTAAACATGAGATAATTTGTAACATTGTTTGAACATAAAAAAGAATACTTTGATAAATCATAAAAATGATTAAGTATCCACAGTTCATAAACTGAAGCCCCGATTTCCAATGTGCATAGATTTTTGATTGATAATTAGAGTTGGATGTGAACCTGAAGGTTGGGTTCCACGATGAGATAACTTCCTTTAGTGTTAGAGACCTGAGCTTTCTCACTCCCTATCTCCCATGTTAAGGCATAGTGTGCTTGTTTGAATGAGAAATGTTCTTACATAGCCTTGGTTCCCAGTTGGTAGCACTGGCAGAGGTTAGGGCGATGCAGCCTTGCTGGCGGAAGTATGCCACTTGGGGTAGGCTTTGAGAGTTTAAAACCCCAGGCCACCTCCAGTTCATTCTCTCTGCTTTATGCCTGTTGTTAGCAATGTAAGCTCTCAGTTTCCAGCTCTGGCTGTTGCACATTCTTGACACTTGGAGCCATGATATCCTACTATGGGCTTTAGCACTCTAAATTGTAGCCAAAATAAATTCTTTCTATAAGTTGTGTTTGTTAATCACCATACATTATCACAGCAACAGATTGGAAGCCTGAGCCAAAACACTACAGCATAGACAATGGAATTGATTTCCTATAAGTCTAGAGGCTGCAGTGAAAAATCAGGGGCTATATGGTGTAGGTTTTCTGGCCTGCATACTGTCAAGATTGTTTACTACTGTCTAACAGTTATTTTAAATCTCCATGTAACCTTTACTTCTCTGTTGCTTATTTACAGGTTACAGTTTTAAACTCTTTATAGGTATAATTCATTCTCTACTCAGTTCACTAAGGATCTTAGAGAATTGCTTCATTTCCTGATAACATCCATTCAAGAGAAAAGCCCTAATTTTTTGAACCTGATTAAAAACACTCTAACCATTCTTTACTGAGATACCCCATTGCAATCAACAGTTGTCATGTGTTCAACTTCTATGTAACGTCATGTGGCCTTTGGATAGAGCTTTGACGTTAGACTATGTACCAACTACATGTACACACACACACACACACACACACACACACACACACACACACACGCACACCACTTGAAAAAATACAGTTAAAAAATATGAATTGTATTGCTGTTTTTAGTATTCTTACAAGAATAAAATCATTTCAAAATGAACATTTTAACTCAAACATTTAAAAACAAGTTATTTCTGTGTTTTTATTCCTGTTTTGTTATTCTGTGCAATAAACTGGTAGGAAAACATCTATACTTTGAGCATTTAAAAGCTGCGTAATATAAATCCCTCTTTAGGGAACAGTTGATGAATGGAATAAATGAGGGAAATTGTCTCAAAATATGTGTCATCAAAATTCCAAATTTCATGCATATTTAGCTTTGAAAATAATAGTAATCATAATATGTGGAATTGAAAAGTTTTCTGGTGGGTCTGCACATTGCAGATTTTTCCTGGTTTGTTTTTCCTGCTGCCTCTTTATTTTTCCTAATTTCTTTCTACTGTTGCCTTTTCAATTAGGGTTCAGTTTCTCTTGTTTTCAGCTTAAGCATTTACGTTTTTAGAATTTTTCAAAAAGATATTTTTAACAAAATGATCGGCACACATAAAAATCACCCAAAATCCTATCCCGTTTTAAAATTATAATTTTATTTAAATATGTAAAAATAAACCATATGCATTTTAAACTCTGTCAGTGTTACAAAGTAAGAGTATGATTGTATCTGTCATTATTTTATACTGGATATGCTTAAGGCTACATCGACCCCAAACCACAGAAAAATGTAATCAGCCACATGTTTGAGGATAAAAAAGGCAAGTACATGGCTATTAGAAACATCTGGTAGTTAGGAATATTATTCCAATTTGCTTAAGTCTTTAACTCTGTATAAACATGGTCAGCATATCTCATCTTCCTAGTCAGATAGACACAGATCCTCCCAAATGCCGCTATCAACATAAATCAGAAAACCATGTAAATATGTAATGCTGCAGGTTATAGACACCCCAAAATGACCAGATGGCTCCCCCAAAACTAGTGGGTTTCACAATGATGTTGACTGCCCAGAAAAATCTTAGTAATGTTGCTTTTCATGGTCTCAAATCCTTTCTCAGTTCATTGTAATTAACACGCTTATAACCTACGTTCCACTCAAAATTTGAAATCATCCCAGGAGTTAATACACCTGGAACTGATATGGTCTCTGGCTTAGTGGATAGAGAATAGCAAAGAACCAGCAAACACTTGTCCCCCCAAATGTCTTCACAGTGAGAACATGCTTCAGCATAGCTGCAGAAGTCCAGTTGTGTTTTGAGTGTTGTTAGCAGCCACAAAGCACTGTAACTGTTGTTTAAATTCTCAGGTAGTTATCTCCAGGTACCATTCAGAGTAACTGTTCCTAGAATCTGTGGTAAATGAGGACGAATGGGACCATTATTAATGAGTAAAGTGCACGTGTGTTAGAAAACATGTTCCTGGTTGCATGTCCCATCTCATCACACCATCCTGCCTCATTGCAGAAAGCATAGTGTCCCTGGAACTGAAGGGGGTAGTATCACTTCATTCATGGATTGTAAACTTTGTCAGAAAGCACAAGTGCCCTCAGATGCCCCAACCAGTCTTTTTATTCCATTGTTTCTAAAGTAAAAAGTAATCTCTTTTATCTGATTGTGTTTTCCTTTGGTGACAGGCAATTTACAAACACACACACACACACATGCACGGAGGTTTCTGGGTTTTTTTTCATCTCCAGTTACATACTATGCAAATTCCTCTGTAGAACCCAGCTAGGTAGCTAAGGCTTCTAAGTGTGGTTCTCAGGAGGTTGAGGTCATCAGATTCTGAATCTGACTACGTGGAAAGTTTGTGTTTCAAAAAGAAAAAAGAGTATATGCTGACCACGGTGTTGAAAGCAGACATTGTTAACCTGGTACTTTTATCCCAAGAAGAAAGTATTTAACCTCATTTTCCATGGAATGAATCCCAAGTTTCATCAGTTTGAAGAAATACCCCCCCCCCCCAGTATCTAAATTCTATGAAGAAAATGTGTCATTCTCAATGATTTTTTCCCGGTAGCAGTTACTTTTAAATTTTAAATTTTTATTAATATATTGAATTACATTGAGTGCTTTTTAGAGGTTTAGGTTGCTTTCCTATTTTTAGGAAACTAAATTTCTTGACAGTGTGTTAAATCCATGAGTAACGATGAACTACACTTTTCCTGCTTTCTAGTTCCACTGTGTTGAAGTGCTGAGATGATTCCGACCTTACAGGATGACCAGGGAGGGAGGGAGCCCTTCCTTGACAATTTTCTGGGTGAATTTGTACAAGATTGGTATCATTTATTTCTTAGATGTTTGATAAAAATCATCGCTGTTGCCATCTAAGGCTGTAATTGTATTAGTGGGAAAAGTTTGAATCCCAAACACAATTTCTCTAATCAGCACAGGTCTTCTTCCACTATTTGTTTCTTCTTGAATAAGCTCTAATCCTTTCCATCTTGCAAGAAATTTATCCATTTACCTTATTGGAATGAATCAAAAGTATGTTCAGGAATATTTACAATGTCTTAATAGCTGTAGAGTCTATGATAACACTATCGAGGTGTAATATTCTGCCTGTTTTCTTGATTCTCAGACTGGCTACATAGCTGTCACATTTCTGGACTTCTCTATGAAATAGTTCTCTTTGTTTTACAATATTTTCTTTTTCATCAATTTGTGCTCCTTATTATTTCCTTCCTCCTGTTTATTTTGTGCTACATTTTTCTAATTTTTTTTCCAAATTTAGTATGATGGTTATCAAATACATTGACTCGGGGCTTGTGTTCTTTCCTTTTTCTTCATGATCTGACAAAATAAATACCTGGGAAGAAGTTACTTAAGGGAAGACAGGTTTATTGTGGCTCCTAATTTAGACAAGATAGTCCATCATGGCAGGGAAGGCGTGGCAGCGGGGGGAGAAGATGGTCACTCTGGATCCACAGTCAGGAAGCAAAGAGAGATGGATGCTGATGCTCTGCTAGCCTTCACCATCTTACTCACTCAGACCCCAACACACACTCCCTCTAACTTTTTTGCAGCATCTAGATATATGCAGCAGAGTGTTTCCATGGTGATTCTAAATCTAGCCCAACCGACAGGCAACATGCATCAACACTGGACCTTTCTTTTCTAAAATAGGTGTTAATGTTAATAATTGATAGTTCCTGCAATGACATGTAAATAGTGGATTTTCTTTGTTTTTACTCAGCTGAAAATGTATGTTGATCTTGATTCTTATTCCTTTTTTTTTTTAACTGTTTATATGAACTGTCCTTGGGTTTCAGTACTGAAGGTTCATCATTTCTCTTTCCATTGATGGCTAATTTCCTTTGCTATGAGAGAAAATTTAGTTAATTGACTTGTACCTTATCCATGTCCTGCCAGGCCGCTGATCTCTTTCCTCTGCAAGTAAGGTGTGGCTCCTTCTAAAAGTCCTCCTTAACACCTCTCTCTCTCTCTCTCTCTCTCTCTCTCTCTCTCTCTCTCTCTCTCTCTCTCTCTCTCTCTCTCTCTCTCTCTCTCTCTCTCTCTCTCTCTCCTTAAGAGAAATCCTTGCAGCTTCTTAGCATTCTTCCTCCATGGAGCTCACTTCTTTCCAATAGACTTTTCTGAAACCTTTATCTGTCTTTGTGGAACTGACTATGCAGTTCTCTCTGTGTTTAGCTCTTTTGTGCTAATGAAGAGCTGGGGCGATCACAACCTATTTATTTTCAGTGTCTCAAAGCATTGTGCCCACTGCTTGATGTCCAAGGTCATGAACAATTTTGTCAGGATATGACATATTGTATTTCATTTTTATATTTCTTATTCTTAGAGTTCATATTAATTCTTGGATCTTTATAGTTTTCATCAAATTTGCAAAAGCCTTGACTATTGTTTATCTTAATAATTTTCCATTTTTAACTTTCTGTTCACATATGTATGTGTGTATATATAATGCATACACTTGAAACTGACTCTTGACTTAATGATGTTCTGATAATTGTTTCCTTATTTTCTCTTTGTGTTGCATTTTGGAATTTAGTCTAAGTGTTCAAGTTCTATTCTCCATAGTCTGTGACGTCTATTACTCTATTGCTCTACTAACACAACTCAATATATTTTTCATCCAGAAAATGAAATTGTATCTCATGAAGTTTGCTTTGGGAGGTAGCTTCTCTTTCTGATACCTCCCATGTCTCTACCTCACTTTCAGATTTTCCTCTAGGTCTAAAACACATGGAACTAGAGCTGAAGTGATTGTTTTAATATCCTTCTCTGATGATTGTAACATCTGTGTCAATTCTGATTTAACTTTTCCTAATTATATCTCAGATTTTTCTGCCTCATTGCATGTTTAGTAATTTTGTTTAATTGAATACCAGATGTTCTAAACACAAACATAATAGATACTGGAATTTTTATTTCTAAATTATAAACTAATAGCTTTGTCCTATGGTACTGGTAAGTTGACTGGTGCCCTCAGGTATGTTTCAGGCTTTTAAAACAATTAAGATTTGATTTTTTTTTCAATGGAGATAATTGTATATTTGTATTGTATACTAAGGGGAGATTTTTTTGGTACTTCTGTAAATTAAGACATCTTCCATTTGAGCTGGTGACATCAAGTACCGTTACTGGGTGGCAATAGTACTGGTAATAATCTCTTTCATCTGATTAAGTATTTATTTCTTAGGTCTCATGCAGTTTACACACACACACACACACACACACACACACACACACACACACACACACACACAGTTGCATCCCCAGGAGGGACTCCTGTAGCACCTTAGCATTCTTCCCCATGGAGCTCACTTCTGTCTAGTAGTCGGCCCTGGATACTTCATCTGTCTTTGTAGATTTGACTATTTAGTTCTGCTCATTCTATTTAGCTCTGTTGAGCAATGAGGAGCTTGGACAGTCACAACCTATTTTGTTTATTTTCTGTCTCTCAAAGCATTGCCCTCCCTTGCATGATATCCAAGGCCTTCAAAGATAGTCTTCCACATGTTGGTGTTTTAAGTTATTTTACATAGAAAAAATAAAAATAATCCATGTTGATCAATACTTTTGTGATAAAGAACTGAGTCTAAGATTTAACAGCACTGAGATTTCAAGTCTTTCCAGATCAATCTATGAGTTAATGAAATTTCAATAAAAACTTCATGAAAATCTTATGAGGCTAGAAATTCTAGTTTTAAAACATAAATGGAAAGCTAAGAGAAGAAGGTCCCTTTCATAACTGTCAGGCTCTGCTTCTATCTATTTATTATTCCTGTCACCCCAGCACATAATGTCTCCATCTCTGTCTCTTTCTCTGTCTCTCTCTCATGTGTGTGTGTTTCTGTCTTTAATCATCCTAAAATGTAAACTATTTAAGAACAGGATATAATTTTCCCGCTCCTATATCCTCATTGCCTAACACATTAAGTACTTTAATCCCTGCCTTAAAATACCTGACTAATTCCACACCTAAAACATAGAACTGGAAATTATATTTAGAGACCTTAAGATCCATGTTAGAGGCAATAACCGCAAGCATAATTTTATGTGATGCATAAAGAAGTAAATTGACAAAATGAAAAACTCAGACGCATCCTTGATATAAACAACTTGATCCACATCAGACAGAGGTAGCTTAGTAAGCCTAATAGGAAAGATGGAAACTTAGTTCACAATATTCAGACAAAGCCTTTCATACAAGACAAAGAAACCTTTTCCTAATACTATGTGTCAAAGAAATTCTATAAACTTCCAAGATTCTGAACATGGTAAGAAAAAAATTAAGATTAAATATCTGAAAATATCTTTTACGACACTTGGTAGGGAAGACATTTTTAAACCTGAAACAAAAAGACATCTATATAGAAGGATTTATGCATTTGATTATAAAAAAATGTAAATCTTGTATGATGCAACGGAATACTGTTAACAGAGTGTCCGAAGTATGTAAAAGAACAGAAGCTCAGTAGTGATCTGACATTGGTAGGTGGAAGTCCTATTGCATTAGAAAGATAAAGTGATGACCAAAGAGTCGGTGAGGAAAATGGCAAAGGCTGTGAAGAGAAATCCACAGAAGAAGCCTGTATTACAGTCGGCACCCACACCCTTGTTTTAACTATAATAAGAAAAATTAAATAATACATGTTATTTGACATCCACCAAGCTGGCAAAATAGTTTGACCATATCAAAATATTAGTAGAAATTGGGGAAATGGGTCAGTTTTCCAAATGTTAAGTTAGTTTTCTCAGCACAACTATTTGGAAGCTTAATGTTTTAATCTCTGGCAAATTTTTTAAGCCTTTACCCCAGAATTCTGTTTTAATTTTTAAATTCATGTCCCAGAAATATATATATATATATATAATATTATACATTATAGAATGAGCTCACTGCCTCTTACATGTGTAGAACAATAGTGATATGTTGTCCTCAAGAAGATTGGGGACATTGTATCTGTAGTCATATTGCCTTGGGTTCTGTGGTTAAGTTGAAAATGCTAATCGAGTCAGGTGCCACCCAGCAGTTAAATTCAATGTCTTAGACTGTATCTATCATTATGAAAGAAACTCGAAGATAATTGTAAGAATAAATGAAATTAAATGCATGGATTGTGAAAACATTTGTGTAAATAGTTTTTTAATGTATTATTGGATATTACTGTTGGTTATTATTTAACTAAACATTTACTAAAACAGAAAAAGCAATATATACTGAATTCATGGAAGTAACATTAATTATAGAGAAGTAAAGAGGGAATGAGAAAAATCTCAACTCTGTCTTTATTAATTTCTGTCAAATAAAACATGCAGAAGTTTCATATTTATTTAACATTTATCAAAAAAAAAGTTGCCTTGGGCTTTCTTGCTATAAAGTAACAAGAGGCACATGAACTGGAAAATTTCAGATCTTTTCATTTTTCCTTCATTCTCTGGCCTCTACTGATTTGTCCCCATTTGCCACAGAAATGGAAGCTTCTCTGGTGTTCCTTATATCCTGTCCTTTGGTATCCGAAGCCCATCCCTGCTGTCATTCAGTCTCAGTGAGAAGGTCCTCCAACATTGTGACAGCTTTTCACAGAAATGGTCTGGCTGGAAAACCTGAGCAAACAAAGAAAGGAGAAGATTAACACTGGTCTCTAGCCAAAATAATTTGCCTATGATAAACAAAATAGACAGTTTCCAGTTCCTGCCCCTCCCCCGCAGATTAAGACCACCTGTGGTCAATTTCCTTCAGATAGTTGATAGTTCTTATTGCTTTATGTTCCTGTTATGTCATCATACTCTTTAACCCTTGCAGTACTGTTTGCCATGGCTTCCTACTTTTTGGAGTGAATGCTTCCAACTTGCCTCTGCCTTTGCCATCTCAAAATTCAGATGAGGCTCTAAAGCACCAGGCTTGTTATTCTCTAACAAATAATGTCCTGTGTAGGCAAGGTCTTTTCTCCACTTTTTGACTCTAAAGTGGAAGGATTCCGTAGCGGGCCTCATTGTAGTCACTAGGCAATGCAGGCTTTCTCACGATGCCTCCCTATCTGGTACATCCTCTATCAAGCAAGACGGAGACAGCTGGCTAAATAAAAGTCAGTTAATAAATGACTTCCTAAAGCCAGGTAAGTGAGTTGCTGGGTAATGGAAGAGACATTAAAATGTAAAGAGATCAGTGAGGAATCATGGACACCATATGGCTGAAAAAGTAAGGTAGAGAAGTACTTCTACAGATCTCAGAAAGACTGTGAGACACAGGACGCAAGGAAGGCCTCCTGATGGGGATCTGCAGACTTGAATAAGTTCAGCTACCACTGAAAGGATGCTGGAATAAGGGTGCAAGCAGGAGAGAATAAAAGCCAACTCAACCTCTTGCCTCCATTCACTATTCAACATTCATTCTCCCCAAACCTACCTAAGTCAGAGGACCTAAATGATGCAATCCTTTTGACATCAGCCTTCTAGGGCCCAAACTATTGCATGGGAGGGCAGGGTTTAGAGAGGAAGGAGCAAACAAAAAACTCTTTCCTGGAAGACCTGATGCTCCTACCTCTAAATAAGATCCCTTTCTTCTCTCAAGTTCGCGATGTCTGATTGCCTCCTTTTCTTTACTTCTGTAACTGATTCAAGCAGCTGTAACTATTACAAAAATGTCCCAGCTGAAGATTCTGTCCCTCACTCACCCTGTCACTGGCCGTGATACTCCCAGTGGACATGATCTTTCCTGATCTCAGTTACAGCCTTTTACGTTCGCTATTCCATCACTCAGAACCAAATTGCTAATTTGTGAGGACAGCGTTTCACTCCTATGGATTTGCTTCAAGTCTCTTTAAGCATGCATTTACTATAGGTTTTTATCACTATTATTATTTGTCTTACATGTCAGAGAAATATTTTATCACCCCTTCCAAGTTATAACATGTAATAGATTATGCCAAATAAGTCAACTGTTATTTGACATGGATATTTCTGGACTCAACAGGTCAAACTTTCCACATGTGTCATTTAGTTCTAAAGTAAACTGAAGTTGCTGTGGAAACAAGCTTCGTAGGCATGGTGATGCATGTTTTATCCATCTAGAAATCTTTATAAGATTGTAGGTAAGTTCATCTTAATAAGCCATGCTACGTGCTTCAGAAACCACAAATCAGATTTACAAATAAAACATGTTAGCACATTTCCTGTAATGTTTGAAACAGAGAATCAGTTATAATTAGGATATTGAGGACAAATAAACTTTCTGTTCTCTTTTGTATATATTCTTGCAAGATAATTTGGTTTAAGGTTGCTGATAATGGAAATGGGCCACCTAGCAAGGGGATAGTAATGTCAGCAACTAGGCAATAGCATTTGGCTGTGTCTTCTGAAGTTTCAGTTCTATATATAGGAACAGATCCGTAAGTTAAGTTGGAGTGACAGCATCTTAAATTCTTTATATATGTCAGAAATTATTTTTTTCATTTTGAATTCAACAAATTTTCCAACGAAACGTGATAAATAAGAGTGTACTCACTAATATACTTCTACCTCTCAAAGTAGACCATTACATATTTTTTATCTTGATAAAACGTCTCTGCATTTTTACTTCTTTCCATCTCATTGATATTTTGTACCCATATTAATGTGCTTAGTAGAACAGATAATAATTCACCTTGTCTATATAAATGATGCCTTTCCATGCTTAGGTAGGGCAGCTCCAGGACTGTTGCAGTAGATGCTTGACATTCACTGCTCTCGGTTAGGAAGTAAGACCCGGATCTGCCCATGAGAACTCAAATGCATGCTTCCCACAGTTTCTCAGTAAGAAAGAAGACAACATGAATGGAGAGCTGTGTGTGTGTGTGTTTTTATTCCAGATGCTATTAATTCAACAGGATTGGAGATAATTTGCTCGGAACACAGCAACCTAAGTGGTGGGCTGTAGAAATTTGTGGCATTAACTGGCACCACAGTTAAGAGGTATGGTAATGGTATTTTAATCTTTTATAGACTGATGTCTCAGGTAGTTATTTTGCAATGGGCTGACTCACAGCTAGTGTCTAGATTTTCCTCATTTTGTAAACTATAAAACCTACGTTTCTCAGGAGATAAATCAAGGAATCCTTGAAATCTATGTTCATTGGAATCATCTTCACATATTAAATGTACCCCCAAGATTAGGGGATGCCATCTCCGCCAACTGTCATGCTATATGCCTTATTTTAGGAATGACTATAAGCTTCTCTCCACTCCTCTGCTCTTAACTGTAAGCCTCAGGAAGGCTAGAGCGGCTTATTACTCCTCACCATCATTGTTAGAGCAATCTCTAGCACATAGCTCATGTTTATAAAATGTCCACAACACAAAAACCTGAGGTGGCACCATATTAAAAAAAAAAAAAATCTAGAGGATGAGGAAAGGGAAGATGGGAAGACATAAGAAAATAAACTCAGACTCCAAATATCAAAAGTAGGTATGGAAACACATCCCAACACAAGGATATCCACAGTGAGGGACAGTGTGCAATCACTCTCAACGGACCGAAGCAACCACAGCCCTTCTTGACCTTAGAACTGGACTGCCTGTGAGGGAAGTCTGGTTCCTTCACCTAGAGAAGCATCTTTCTCTGTATGGGGAGGTTTTAGAATTTACCAAAATTATGAAATAGTCTATTAAACACATGTATAGATTTCTTAATCGTACCTTCTTAAGAAACAAGAGATAATTTTAAAAGGCACCATCTCTCCACTCCTTCAGCTTTTCACTCTCTTAACTACATTTTTGAAGGTTTTCAGGTTTCAACAAATATATGTCCTTCTTCCGGGAAGGGACAAATTCTGACAGTTTGCATTCCAAGAATGTGGGTTTCATTACCTTTAAGGAGTACATTGTACTTACCAACCCACAACTTCTTTGAGGTGTGAAATCTTGTGAGGACCTTTACCGATAGGCTCCAATTTCCTCACAAAAATTCCTTGAGCTTGTATACAAAACCACTGGAGCCTGGTGAAGACAATGCTATATTTTCCAGGGACACCACTTGGAAACAGACATTCAAGTGTGGGACTCTAATATTTTTAAGAAAATCATCTCTCCAAGAACAATTCTGCATTCTCAGGACAGAATACCTTAATCCCCACTTCTAAAACAAAGTTATTTCTAACTTCATAATTTTCCTTTAATTATTCTTTCTTCCTAACCTGCACTCTGGCTTCCTACCCTTCATGCTATTTACTGTCCTTCATTTCAATTACATATAACAAATTACTTGTAACATATCCCTTCCAAACTAATTTCTTTACCAGAATTCTGTTGTAGTGAACTTGAGTTTTGCTGCTTAAAGTGTTGCCCTTTCTCAATTTTGAAGTCACACTTTTAAGACTCAGAAATGACACTTGTTTCATCAGTGACCGTGAATCCCAGCTACTACAAGCACAACTGTGCTTTGCTCCACTGTAATAGAAAACTCATTACTAACAAGACTGTGTTTTGCGAGAATTACAGAGACAGTCACTTGCATCATAGGCTGCTACAAAGTGGTCAATATTCAGTTTCCCACCTCACCATACTTAGTACATTAATTAGAGTATGTTAAGTTTTACTGCTATGGCACTTATGGGAATTTTTTTTTAAAAAAAAAATTTTTTAAAGCTTTGATGTCTTAAAAACATAAAACATATACACACAGGAACAAAAAAAAAATGTAGTCACTGGGAATGGAGAACTCATTTAGGAGTCAAGGTCCCTCCATCTTCTAACATGTAACCCCAGTTATCACAGAAGGAGAAAGCATCATGCGGGGTGGAGTAGATGCATCCAGTCAGTGTGTCCAAATAGCATGGGCTCTTTCCCCATCTGATTGGTAGCATAGCTGCTTCTAGTTGCAAAAGATTCAGCAAGTATCCTTAAGAAAGCAAAGAAACAAAAAAGATATCTGTAGGAAGTACCTGTCTTGGGGATACAATGTTGAATAATGTATATTTTCAACCTTTTCTGCGCTGTCTAGGATACACTAGAGATTTCAATACAACGCCATAAGATTTCCTAACACAAAACAGTCTCCCCTCCCTTTTGTTGAGACCTGAAGGAAGGTTTCACAGAGAATATAATGTTTAGGCTGAATATTTATAAAACAATTGGAGTTTATTGGGAAATAAATGTAAATGAAAAGGTAGTATGAAGTCATGTTCTATGTGAACAATGTTTTTGCTATTGTTGTTAGAGTTAGCTAGGCTTTGGAATGTCACCAGAAAGTTTTCAACAAGGGAAACAGAGGATTGCCTTTGTCATTGAATAATCGTTGCTATGGGCAGAGTGCATAACCCTACACTTCAAGAATGCCAAGATCCAGAAGACTCCTATCTCATTATAGGAAAGAGAAGTATAGGGCAGAGAGTTGAGATGGCTTCACCTCCAAGTTCTCAGATAATTCGTCCACTCGGCCAGCATCCCAACTCCTAAGAGAGATGTTTATCTAATATCAAATAGTTCTTAGGGTGGGACTTATGGAGTTCCTGAGGTAGTACAACTGTGTTTTGAAAATCAGAGGCTGGGAGTAAGCTTTCCTCACAAACCCAGAGGAAATGCCTTCAAATCTCCATTCGTTGGTTTTAGCTTTATCCTCCTAATCAATCATTTTTCAAAGCCATGGTACTGTTTGGAAATTTAAAAAACAATTAACTCCTCTTCTCCCTCCAAAAGTATGTATGCCATGGTGGTGTTTGCCTTTAATCCCAGCACTCAGGAAGCAGACAGGTCTCTGTTAGTTTCAGTTCTGCCTGTTCTGCAGAGTGAGTTCCAGGACAGCTAAAGCTACACATGGAAACTCTGTCTTACAAAACCAGAAAACAAATATGCATTGCATAAAACTCATTCATTATCTGCTAGACTTTTTCCATGGTTGTTAAGAACATTTAACTCATTATTAAGCCTGAGAAAAGCCTACTTATATTTAAACATTACAGCTCTTTGAATATCTTAAGGTTTAATATTTCTCATTAATTTACCAAATACTGATAAATTTGGTGAAATGTCGAGATACTATGCTCAGCTCTTTATCATGGTCAACTCATGTATTCCCTGTAGCAATAATGTAAGTTAAATACTGTATTGTTTTCTGGAATATTCAAATGGGAAAATTGAAATACTAAAGAAATTATGTGTCCAGTTTCACACCGCAACTAAATGAAAGAACCAAGATTTAAAAATAAGCAATCCTGTTCCTGAGCTATGGACTTGTTACTGTAATATGTTTTAATAGTATTCAACTTGGAAAAGAAAGGAACGATTTTTAGATGGGCATTTCATAGTCACCAGCTGCTTCATTCTTCCGGAGGCAATGGGCATGGATTACCTGTTCTGGGTACTACAGACACACTTGACAGTGTTGTTCTGGACCACCACCTCCTTTCTTTTTCAGGCACAATGGAATCATTCCTACTAGGAGAAAGAAAAAAGTCAGGAGTACATGTCTCCGAATAGCCTGTGTCACAGGCTCCCAGTTCTTGTTCCCAAGGGAGGTAAGCAGTCCCTAATTAAGAAGCACATTACTAAATCTCAGCCCGAACCACAAAGTAACCGCACTTCAGGAACCCACGCTCCTAAGCGAGGAAGGACTGTTAATCTGCGCTGACACCTTTAGTCTGGTTTTATTTTATTGAAAGGATTTTATAAGGGCTATTATCTCCTGGTTTACATAATCCTACACTTCCCCTAATGCAATGAGAACGGAGATTCATAGAAGTTTGGATTTACAGTCCCCTGCAGCTGGTGAAGCTAGGACTCTAAGACCACAGACCACCACACTGGTAGACATGTCCTTGGGAAGCTGGGGTGACTGGGGGAGTTTCTGGGATGTGATCCATCAAATTGTCTGAGGTGAGGTGTTTAGAAATTTGTACTACAAGTGAATCTAAACTTCAGCTAATTTGACTTAAAGGTTCCATGACCTCTCTTAAGTGGGAGACTCCCTTGCTCTGCAATATTTACCTTTAATCTTTGTCTGTTGCTAATAATTTAGCCAGCGACAAGGTATGCCTAAAGATCAACTTTATTTTTTTCTACAAACATGACTTCAGTCCAAGTATTTAAGCACCTGAACTCAAGTGAGGATAATAAATGTCAAAGGAATATTTATAGCTTGGTATATGGAGACTTTCCAGACCCCTGTTCTGTAATAACACAGGTCCATCTGTTAAGGGCATTACGGCTGTGTGTCGTTGCCCACCCCCCCTTTTCAATTGGATAGTTTCTGAAGATAGAAAACGTCAGTGTAAAAAGACCAGCATTAATTTTTAACCCCTTCCCACTCAAATAATCATTGAATTAGTACTTCATTATGGAGGGCGTAGTTTCTACAGAATTCCTGTCTATTGGATGCAAGCCCAGAAGAAACCTTAGCTCTGTCTTATATAAGCCCTTGTCATCATTGTGCTGATAGATCTACCTAAGGATTTACTGTATAGTTGTCAGACCTTGGGGGCTTGGGGTTAGTCGACTCCCAAATCTATCGTTGGGATTATGATTGTTTTTACTGCTATGCTATAAATGTGACCACCACTGGCACTATTGTCAGCTAGGTTGTCTGTCCTGGTGTCTAAGAGCCTTCAAATAGTGTGTGTGTGTGAGCGGGGGGGGGGGGGGGGGGGGGGGGGGCAGAGAGAGAGAGAGAGAGATATTATTCACTCATTCTTCTATGACAGACAAGGACAAGAAGCACCTTTCTGGCTCCTTTCCGTACAAACCAACCTAGGACATTTTTAGTGCTGACTCAGGGTCAATTAACTACAAAATTGTTGCCACTGGTGCTAGAGTACAAGTCCAGGCAGCACAATTAAATGGGTAAGAACGACACTATCCTATGACTAATCAGTGTGTGCTCTGCTTTATCGAACGACAACGCTTAAACGTGCATAAATGCATGCCTCATGTTGCACCAGGTTATTCTAAAATATTATGTAAATAAACAGCAGAACAAACATACATCTTACAGCAGAGTTTCAAAAATATTTCACTTCTAGATTATCTATTGCCATTGTGTGTTCCTTTTATTGCAATTATAAGTTTAGGTGTGCAAACACCTCAGGCATGGAGAGTTAAGATAGCTGTGCATCTTGGATAGTAGCTTCATGTCAGCACTAACATACACAGACACTTCTCTCTTATTTATTAATTTCATCTCTTTGTAGCCAAGCCTGTATTGCTATTTGCCCTTCCCATTCTGCATGTGGTCAGATTTTTTTAGGAAGATTGATTTCAAGCTTTTCTTTCCTCACATCCCTGGGAGATTTGCATGATTGATGAGATAGTATTTAATTTACACAACTGGCATTGCACCACAGATATCAGTATTTTAGTTCCTTCACCAGAGAGATGCCTTGGAGCTAGAATCTTAGTGCTGTGCAGTTATACAATATGCAGTTTTTGATCCCTGCTAAGAACTCAATGCCATGTGTCTACTGTGCATTCATACTCAGACAATTATTGTCTATCCCCCACTACAGCTTTTATTTTTTCTGTATCCAACAATAAATGCCTTAAACAAATATTCAAGCGCATTAATAAGTGTCCTGAGAAAACAGGTAAAGTTTTATTGAAGCGTGTAAAATTCGGTCACATCACTATTTCCCTTTATATGCAAATAATTGCCTTCAATATGTTTGTGGTACATATGTTTTGTTGTGTGTGTGTATATATATATATATATATATATTTCTGTAACAATATCTGAAACATATTGGACATTCTTCCAACCTGGTGGGCTTAATGCTTTGCTCCTTCTCGTTTAAAATGTCTTAAGCAATCAGTCTTCTTCGTGGGGATCTTCTATCCCAGGCCAATAGATATAATTGCTTGGAAGTCCTAACATTTGGTTTGCATTTTCTTTTTCTTATATTGATCTTGAAACAGTGATCTCTTTGGGACAAATCTTCCCCCCAAAGAAATTAAACAGTGAATAAGGTTAGCTAAAATGGTAAATTCACAATCATAACTCTAACTCTCTGAGTTCAAGAGTAAGCAATAGCAGATTAAGTAAAACAGCTCTGCAGATGTCTTTGTGTCTACAAGCTTGAGCTAAAAGTATGAGTGGTCCTGAGTGAAAAGGAATCTTGAATCTTTTCATCTTTTAACCTAAAAGAAATATGAGGCCTGGAAGCCGAGTGGTTAAAAATCCCATGTGTAGTCTACAAGAGACAAAACACAAGCAAAGGCATGGGTGGAGTAAATATGACTAATTCCAGTGCAAGAGACAGTGAGAGACCCCTGGATGGAGAACGGAAGTCAGCTCTTCTGGAAGAATGATGTGGAGCTCTTTTGTAACGTAAGACAAAGTTCCAGAACTTTGGTGTGATAGGTGGAGGATTCCCTATAAAAAGCGGGAAAGCAAGATCCCTGGAGTGGAAAATGGTCTGATGACTAAGGGCATCAGGAAGGGATCCTGTAGAATCATCAGGGTTCTAAGCCTAGATGCATTGAGATCTAATTTAACTTATTAATATATTTAACACTCACTGTCCTCAACATGTGGCCATTCCATCATTCATTTAATGAATCTTACAAAGATTGGTTTATTTAATTTGATAATCAATCACAGGGGATAGTACATGCAATATGCTTTGTCTAAAACTTAAATTCTCAATAAATACCCTTTAATGACAGATGAATTAGTTCCAGGGCCCACTGAGAATACAACAATCTATATATGTATAAGTCTTTTACATGAATTCATGGTGTGTTTGCCTATCTGTGCACATCCTTTTGTACATCTTAAACCACCCCTGGATTACTTGCAATGGCCAATGCAATGTAGGTTATGTAAGTAGTAGTTACGCTCTAGGAAACAGTGGTGAGAAATCTGGATGTGTTCAGTAATAACAAACATTCCACATAGTCTTGATCTACAGTTGATTGAATCTCTAGATACAGAGCACATGAATATAATTACTTTGTTTAAATAATGACAAAAATTATCTTGGAAATAGGTGTGGGGATGAAGAGAAGGAAGTGGGATAAATCTGAAAAGAGAAACAAGAAACAGACCACATGTGAGCTCTTGTGCTCACTTGTGTTAGGAGGGGTTTAATGCAAGAAAGAAATGCGGGATTTAGATTTTAGAAGGGATGATCTGATATTAGTACCAAAGACTAACTTGGAAACTTCGTATTTTGAGGCATCAGAAATTCCTTTAGTGGTCCAGCTTCTTCTTAGTTATTACTTCTTGGAGATACCTTTACTTCATCTGTCCTTGAAAGTTCCCTGGGAATATAATCCTAGGCCAACATGTATTTTATTTCAATGCTTTCTCAATAGTACTCCATCATCCACTGGGTTTCTTTCAAACTCCTGGGAAATCAACAGAAAGCTGACTTGCCTTTTTTTTTTTTTTTTTTTTTGTACAAAAACTGCCTTTCTGTCTGTTGCTTTTGCTCATTTATTTATTCATTCAGCTATTTGGTTCTGAGATTGAACCCTGTGGTTCATACATGCTAGGTTATAGGTTATCACTGTGCCTCTGAGCCATTCTCCGGCCTCATCTGTAATTTTGAAACTATACATTGGACTGTGTTTTGCTGTATCATGATGCTATGTTTTGAAACAGTTGTGTTTATCTGTGTTGTTTGGGGCATATATGTCCTGCTTCTATGAGATCAAAAAAAAAACCATAATTGCCATTAATTTATAGCACTAAAGACTTTAATCCACAGGTATGGATTATCCTGCCATTGTTTTTCTTCAGTATTAGTTTATGGTTTCTATCATTCTTAGTGAAATAAAAGCAGTTTTTGTTTAAAATTTTGATCTTACTATGATTTTTAGGTACTTATTGCTAGTAATTACAAATGTTTATTTTTTATTTCATGAACCATCAACTTACTTGTTAATTTTAGTAATTTATTTTGTTGCATTTTAAAAGCACAGGGTCATATTTATACAGATAATAAGAATGCTAATTTTTCTTCTAAAGTGTAAATTAATGTACAAATTCATATTCCATTAGCAAATTAGTAGAATACCATTCTTTCTCCATACAAACAGTTGTAATTAATTTTTTTCTGGGGGTAAAAATATTTTATTCTCTAGATCACACATCATAAAATCTGTGAAAATGCTTCTTGTTTACTGCTTACGTTACTGACTTTTTAATCACAGAGGTTTGGTTCAACTCCTTCACTCAGAACTTCAAAAGTGCTATGTAATTTTTTTCTGCATGATTTTCAATAAAATAAATTTCTTCAGAAATTAACCCGTGGGAATTTTTATAGAAAATTCTTCTCACATGTAACTACTGAACTGCTACTGGTAATTTATTAATCTCTGTAAACTACACAGCACCCAGTTGTATGCATTCATGAAGCATCATTGTCATCAGGAACTCTGCATCCTGGTGAATATCAACCATGAGAGCTTTGACTTCATCTTCTGCTTGAGAAATGTGCAGCCTGAGGTACCGTCTGGGTGTTGCACCCTCTCTAACGTCTTAAGAGAAGCCTTCTTGGATCTTTTTTTCCCTCATTCCATTAACTTTTTTTTAGAAAAAAAAAAAAGTCTATTTATCCAGGCATCCTCCTGCTCCCCCTTCCTTCCCTCCTTCCAATCCCTCCCAGTCAGCCCTCATCCTCTCCCTCAAAATGGCAAGACGTTCCAAGGTGGGTCAGCTCAGTGTGGCACAGTCCAATTTCCTCATCCCAAAGTCAAGACTGAGTTTTTATCATTATGTCACAACTTAAACTCAACTATCCCAAACTGTCATCTTATAGTGAAGCTTCTTTATTATAAATTTGTACTTTAGGTGTGTACATTTACTAATTTTCAAACTTGACCTTGTTTAAGAGCTTTATGAAGATTTCATTAATTCTTCAAAGTATATCTTATACATATAGGTAAATATTATACTGAAACCTCTTACATTTGTCCAATTTAAGAAAATTAAATAAAATTTTTACCATGATAATGTTTTAAATGAAATGAGTTTTCACTTTCAAGTGTTACAATAGATAAAGATTTTTTTAAGACATAACATCTTATACAAAGTGCATTATTATTTAGGAAAGACCAAATGGAAATTTTAATAGATAAAACTGTAAAAATTAAAGACATAAAGATAAAATGATCTTATATTTTGTAGTGAAGTTATGCATGTGTGTGTTGTGTGTGTGTGTTTACTTTTGACTAAACTATACCTCTAACTATAGAAATACAACTACAAAAGGTATCTAGGTGATTAGGAGCTCAAACTGACCTTGTAGAGGACCTCAGTTTAGCCCTCAGCACCCATGTTGTGTGACTCCCTGCCTGTAACTCCAGCTCCAAAGAATTCAACATCTATGGCCTTCCCAGGCACCTGTACTCATTCAAATATACAACTATGCATCCACATTCAATAGACAAACTTTTTCAATCTTAAAAAAAAGAGGGAGAAATCCAATCACAAGTACATCTGTGTAATTTTAAAACATGCTTTTTATAAAGATTTTATTATGCTTATTAATATTATATCATATATAAGATATGAATATTAAAATACTTTGTACCAATTCATGCTTGCAGTATTTGGGAAATTTATTATAAATATGATTTGACTTCTTTTAAGTAGTAGATTCTTGCACTAAACTCAGAAATTTTCAGCCAGAAAATCTAACTTGAGGTACTGAATCTGCATTTTTAACATCTCTTTGAATATCTCTGGTTTAAGTAATACTAATGGAAGTGGTCATATAAGCACATTTTAAAACCCTTTCCATGGGACACTGGAAAAGCCCCCTAGATTCTGTGAAGGGAAAAAGGTAAACACCAAACCAGCTACAATCCCTTCAAACTACACTAGTGACCTTATTACAAGACACACTGCTGCAGTAGTGCCACAAAACTCGTGAGAATAACCAACCAATCTCTGATTGGATATTTCATTTGATTAGAGACCATCATGAGATGAAACTCATACCCAACACTACAGGTGCCAAGAACGGGAGATTAGATAGGCCAAGGACCTAAGTAAAACCCAAATACTACCGTTCTTATAAAAGGAAGTAGTAGAAAAAGACTCCTAACAACATTCTGCTTTACTCATAGATCAGTGACTCTCTCAACAATCACCAGAGAATCTTTTTTACAATACACGGTTGGGGTGGGTAGAATATAGATGCCCACAACCAGACAACTGAAGAGTGGGAGTCATTAGAACACTCAGTCCTAATGAGATGTCTCCATCAAACCTCTCTTCAGGGCTCAGGTAAGCTGAGGGAAAGGAAATGAAAGATTGTAGGAGGCAGAGGGAATGGATGATACAAAGAAAACAAAGCCTTCTAAACAAAGTAAGTCTGATGCTCATGGGAAATTACAAACTGTGGCAGCACACACAGCCTGCACAGGGCTGCATTAGATGAGTCTTAGACTTGAGGGAAGTGGACACAGCCCCCATTCCTATCCCAGACTATCTCTAATTCATAACCACTCCCAAATGGAGCTTTAGTTTTCTCTGATGGAATCTCACTGGGAATACAAACCACTCCTAAGTTAAGTCCATGCCTAACAGTAGATGGCCAACATAATAAAAAGCTCATTGGTATCTTTAGATGTTCTTTGTCCCATAATTATTTTGGGGGGGGGGTATTAACCTTACAGGAGGTTTGCATATATGTTGTGGTTTCCAGTTTTGGGTTTCTATGGGATTTTTGTGTGTGGCACGTGCGCCTCTACATCTGTATGCGCTTACTGCCCTTTTTTCTTTCCCCTTCTGTTCCTTTATTTTCCTATTTCAGTTTCTCTGCTTTTGCTTTATCTTATTTTTTAAATTACTTTTTAGATGCCTGTTTTCTAATGAGAGAAAGAACAAGTATGGATGGGGGCGATCTGGGAAGAGTTGGGGAAGGGGAAATCACAATCTGAATATATTATGTGAAGAAAATACATTTTTCAATTTAAAAAAAATACACAAAAATAAAAGACTATTTCCATGAGAACATCAAATGCTTTCTTGCTTTTACATTTCTAATTTCCCGCAGAGTAATCAAAAACTAGCAGCTGTTTTACAAATAGTGGAGACAAAAAAAAGTATTTAAATCTACTATGGTAAGTCAGCAGAAGAATGCGACTTTGGGAACAGAGCTGCTTTTAGACAAGGAATGGAAGAAAGAAGTAAAAATGGGAGATGGAAGAACTTGGGAGAACAAGCCTGATGGAAGGGGGGGAAGCCGGTCTTGGAGTCTTCCCCAGAAGTCAAAGTTGATGAGCTGTCAGCAGCCAGTCTTTATCATGATGAGCCAAAGACTGTATACAGACCTCCCCCGGGGTATCCAGTTCAGAATTTCAGCTGGATAGGGGCATTATCTTCCTTTCATCGAGGAGCTGCTTTCAACACGTCAGGAAACACCGAGTCACTCCTTGACAGAGGCCGGCAATTTGAACTGGGGAGATAATCTGGTGCCTTTAGAACTGGCTGATATTTTCATTTGTGATTCCACATGACAGCACCCTCCCCGCCCCCTCCTGCGATATACCCTGCAGTGAGGTTTGGCAACTAGACACAGAAGGCGGGGTGCCAGGGGTGTTACAAGGAATCTCAATGCCAGCATTTCTGGGATCTAGTAAAGGCACTCCGGGGGACAGTGATGTATAGGGAAATGGTTCTTTAGAGGACTTATAAAAACAGAAACGGGACAGAAGAACTGAGGCTTATAATATATTGTCCACCTTTGGAAGTCTACTTACTAAGAGTAGATTTGATTGTGTGTGTGGGGGGGGGGGTTGTTTTATTTTTTGCTATTTTATAGTGTAGAAAATTATTATTCTCAACTGTTTCTTCAAAATGTAAGTTGAGATTAGATGTAGTGACGTAGATGGAAGATGCAAAACTCAGCACAATCAGATCTTTGGGAAGTCAGTCTCTGGGATAATTATTTCAATAAAAGATGTAAGAAATAGTCCACAAAATTTGTCAGTTATTGGATGGCAATTATGCCATGACAGCATAGCTGTGTGGATTCTACCTGTGCCTTCTGGGGAATCAGCTTTTGTTGATGTCTTATATGTCGTTCTGTCTTTTTATAAATCCAACTTAGATGTTCTTATTTTACAAGTTGGCATGGAGGCATCTATGATGAGGCAAAAATATCTTTAATAGGCCCTCTTTGGGTAAGATCTACGGCTTCTCCCATCTTTCATCTCCTTCCAGCAGTAAATCCCTTTGCTCTTCCAGACAGCTCTCAAAACCAGGTTGACATAAACAGGACCGACTGCCAAGAAACATGGCAGTTCTGCTTAGTGAAGCCTAGAGTGTCTGGGGAAAGTCTTGGCTGCAAAGCTCTTGAGGTGAGAAACGTGGCACCAGAGCTCAGAGGGGCTTCATGTCCTTGTGGCTTTGAGTTTTCACTCAAGCACTGTGCTGAGTGTGGCCAGAAGCTAAAGTTAGAGACAAGCCTTCTTAATCGGTCATCTCCCAGCATCGTCATGTCTGGCTGCAACACTCTCCTCTTCTGTTTTCCGTTACTTCCAGTTACTATTTCAAACAGCATTAAAAAAAAAAAAAAACTCTGTGGTCCCACCTTCTAATCAGATCCTTGTCAATCTCGAAAAGGGTTGTGTTTCTGCTGTTCAAGTTTCCTCGACTTTATCTGAATTACTTGAGTTACAGGCACGCTGACGTTTGGCCTCCGATCCAACTTTCATCACAGTGATATAAACTTCAGATGCTATTCTCTTCTCTATCCTCTTGACCCAAACATGGCAGTCAAACTAGAAAGGAGAGGAAGTGCTCCTGACAGAAGACTCTTGGGTCCCCACACAGACATACCGAATCAGGCTTTAGAGGTCTATCTGGTAATTTGCATTTATTCTGCTTCTATGTAAATGGAGACTTCAGTTTCTGGTTGTGACAGAATAACTAATCTCAGATGGGATCTCTACATGGTCTGAGGTGCTGTGCCTCCTCATGCAATAGTGCATGTGCTCTCCCTGCAAGAGGGGATAGGACAGAGCCAGGGCCACATTGTCTCAGAGTGGAGTGTCCTCGAGGGAGATGTCAGGGTCGCTGTCTTCCTTCCCATGATATAGAATGCCATGCCTTACTGATGTATGTGGCCAAACATGTGGCTCTGGGATGCCTCCGAAACAGTGAAAATATATTCCAATCCAGAAAGCTACAGTGTATGATAAGCAGACTGTAGTAGCTGTCTCAAGGTTTCTGCTATGGGCAATTAAACATGCAACTCAGGCTGAGCTGCCTACAGAGAGAACCTGCCTGAGAGGAGAAATAATTACAATAGAAACAAGACCCACAGAGTCTATCCTCTGCATTAGACTCTAAGGTGGCAGAAATGGGGAAAGAGAAGATGAGATGGAAGCGTTGGCCCTCTCAACTAGCAGATGGCAAAGGAAAAAAGTACTAGCTATATCTGTCCAAAGTGACCTCTGGTATGCAAAAGCATGGGACCAATTCAAAGATCCAGGTGGTAAAGAGGGGGAAAATATGATATGAAATATAAAAGATACCCCTTGGGTCCAAACTTTAATCCAAAGGAAGAGAAATTCCACAGTTCAGCATGGAGAGGAGAGCCTTACATGCCTTGAAGTAATACAAGGGAAATCTATCACACACACACTGACGCATACGAACCACTAAAAACACTTGGTTATCTTAAAAACATATAAATGACTGAAAGACAGTGGAGGAAGAAACGCATTGCCCAGAGAACGGAGCGTAAGGCTGATAAAGACTGTTCACGGGAAAGCTGAGTTAATCTGTGTTGACTTCAGGACCGTTACAGGGCCCTAGTGACTGTGCCAAGTCCTCTGGTGTCACAGGGGAGGCTCTAGCAGATCTAAATGACTCTGGCAACCAACCAGGTCTATAACACGCAAAAGTAATCAACAAGAAATAAGAAAGCAAAGGAAACAAAGGTGCCCGTCCCGGTCATTTAAGGAGTAATGTGACAAGATTTGTGTTGAGGCAGCGTTCCTATGGACTAAAAGCTAACAGTGAGCCAACTGCTGTGCTGGTGAGTTATAGGGAGGTTTTTAAGCCTGAGCAACAGTTCACAGAAGACTTAAACGATAAAGTAGTACATATGGAAAAAATCAAGCTTATTCTACAGCTGGGCATTTATCTCCCCAGAGTATACTGTGAATGGAAATTGTTCCCACAGCTAGGACTCTCTCAGCAGACCAGTGTGGCCATGGTGCTGGCCCAGAGCCTATCAGAACTGGGGATCCAGTTCCAGTGGCAGAGACAGCTGGTAAAAGTGCAATCCTGTTTCATTTGAGTCTGAGCCAAGCCAAACAGTACAAGCAGACTTCATTGAGACCATCAGAGTTGGTACAGCGTCACTAACAGCGTTAGCAACACCCAAGGATGAGAAAGCTGGCTAGCTCCCAGAAAGTGGTTGTGAATTAAACACAACTAGATGGAGTAGGAACTTCTATCCATGCTGCTGCACCCAATATAACTGTCTTAACAAAATAGATCGCATAATTTATACAATATTTTGGTAATGTTTCTTTTTAGAACCTTCTTAGCTATCCGATACTAACTGGAAGTTGCCTGGAGAAGACAAGAGTGGGATTCTAGAGATCCCATAAGCCCTGCCAGAAGATTTTATTTACCTATGCTAACACTTACTTTACAAATCTAGAAAAGTCTCTGGAAGAATAGTAAAAAGAGCAGCTAAAAAGTTTGTTAAAGGCACCCTGAACAGATTAGAGAAGGCAGTCTCCAGAGTTAGCCTGTCAGGCAAAAATCCCAGTAACAGGGATAGGTTGCTTACCCATGAGTTGTTGTCTGTAGAGGCTCTTGAGGTACCATAAGCCATAAATACTATTTCCACTGTTGGGTTTATATCAGGATTACATGATGAGGTCTGTTGCTAAAGACACTGCAAGCCTTTCATGCAGAATGTGGAGAAATCAGGCTGAAATAAATATCTCTCTTTTTTATTTTTTATTTATTTATTTAAAAAGGTTTTTTCCATATGTACCACTGCTCACCCTCCCTTCCCTCCTCCCAGTCCTTCCCAGTCCTCCTTCAGCCTCCCCCACTCTATCTCCCTATCCATCCCCCACGGAGGGCAAGGAGTACCAAAGGTCAGTTCAGTCTGGCATATCCAGTTGAGGTAGGTCCGAGTCCCTCATCCCAGTAACAAGGCTGGGTGAGGTGTTCCTCTGGAGAGAATGGGCTCCAGTTCATGCACCAGAAACATAGTCTGATCCTATTTCAAGAGCCTCTGCAAACTGTGCATGCCCCTTTGACAGTCATTTACCTTTGGAGGGTTTAGTTCCTTTCCCTCGAGATTTCTTCATAGTTGTTTCTGACTTAGTGAGCTCCCGATATCCCTTTGCACATATAATTTCTCCTCTCTCTCTCTCTCTTCAGCTGGACCAGGAGCTTGACCTAGTGCTTAGCTGTGGATCTCTACTTCCACCTCTATTTATTGTTGGATGAAGGTTCTATAATCACAATTAGGGTGGTCGTTCATTTGATTATAGGGAAAGTCTTGTTAGGCACCCTCTCTACTATTGCTTGGAGTTCTAGCCAGAGACATCTTGTGGGTCTTTGGAGAGGATTTATTTAGCTCATGTGTCCTGATCAATTCCACCTTGAAAGGAAGTCATTGTGAAAACTTAAGGCCAGAATCTGAAGGCAGGAACTGAGGCAGAGACCACAGAGAAGTACTGATTACTGGCTTACTCAGCCTACTTTCTTGTACGATCCAGGACTGATAGCCTACAGATGGTACCATGCACAGTAGGCTGTGCCCTTCCACATCAATCATCAGTCAAAACATTCCTCACAGGTTTACCCACAAGGCAATTTAATAGTGGTATTTTCTCAATTCACGTTTCATCTTCTCAGGTGACTTCAGTTTGTGACACGTTGACAAAAATTAACTAGCACAGACACAAGCTAAGTGAAATGAAACAAGACACAGAATGATAGATGATACATATGTTCTCTATTATACAGAAGCTAAAAATGTCTACCTGAAAGTAGTCTATTAATTACTACTGGATGGGGAGTGGATACAGGGAAATAGGGAAACAGCTGGACTGGAGGAATAAATTCTAATGCTCTGAATATAGTAGGATTACTGAAGTTATAAAACCATACATTTTATAAAGATGTAGAAGGAAGGAACGCAAAGGCCCTAAACAAAAAATTAATAAGGATCTGTAGATACTCATAACATGTATTTGATTATTGTACATTTTTTGCTTGTATAGAAATAGCACAATATGCCTTGTAAATATGTGTAATTACTGTCAACAAAAAATTAAATATAAAAGGAAATATTCCAACTTACTTTAAAAATCTTGTGTAACTATCAACAGAATTTGAGAAGATTTCTAACATTTCCCCAAAGGACACATCTCTCTTATACACATACATAACATATTAAGAAAAACCATCAAACTGTTGAATCTCACATCAGAATCCTCAACCTTATCCCAGGGATACAGCATCTAGGAAACAGTCAATGTCATTTACCCTATTTACTGAGTTGGAGAAGTACTATAATCACTTCAAAGGACTATCAAAGCACTTTTAAGAACGTCAGCACCTAGCCACAAAAAAGCAAAACTTATCTCAGAAAACTAGTTTGGAAGCAAAATTCCTTATGATGATGAAAGTCAAGCCAATGACACACTTAATGGTGAGGAGGAGGAGCTTTCCTCTACATCAAGAATCAAGGATACCCATCCTCCACATCTACTCATAGAAACCCATACTTGGAAGGCACAAATGTCAAAAAAAAAAAAGCCAAAATGATCTTTAAAGTGTAAGTTTCCTTACAGCAAAACATACAAACGAATTTACAAACTACCACCGAATAAGTATAAAAATGAAATAAGGTCACAGATGTGGGATTAGTGAACATAGACCAATTACATTTTTACAGATTAGGAATATGCTAGTAAACATTTTTTTTTCTGACTGCATTGAAAGCTGAGAAATGAGTTTACTTAGAAAACTTAAGTGTACTATTAAGGAATTAAAGAAGTAAAGGAATAGAGGCATGAAGCAAGACTAAACTCTTCATGTTTTTTTATTGGTGTATGGGCTGAATGTAATCCATTATTGTTTCAATATAAAGTACCTTTCCCAAAGGCTTATCTCAAACACTCTATACTCGTGACTCAGCCTTCCAAGTAGGTAAGATTTCAGGTATTTCATGGTGTGTCACCATGTCCAATTAATGGTCATTTGATTTTTGTCAAAAGGTACCTGACTAAACTAACAAGAAAAAGACAACTGGTTTTTTTGTTTTGTTTTGTTTTTAGTAAAATTTTCTAGTTTTTCCTAGGCTTTCACAACATCTTGATTTTCTTCGGCATGGTTTACCTGACATATTTTTACATTGTTCTTATGTAATTTTCCTTGCTAGATCATACTTTTCCTGTTACCATTTTGTCTTACTTTTATATTGCCATTATAAGACACCATGACTAAGACAACTTATAAAGAAAGCATATAATTTGAGGGCCTAGAGTTCCAGGAAGTTAGTCCACAAACATCATGCTCTGGAGATTCTGACAGTTGGCAGGAAGGCACGGCACTGGAGCTGTAGCTGGGAGCTTGCATTTGATCCACAGGGTGAATCAGGGAGAAAGATCTGGGTAGTAATGGTGTGGGATTTTGAAACTTCCAAGTCTGCCCCACATGACACACCTCTTCCAACAAGGCCACACCTCCTCATCCTCCTGAAGCATTTCCACCAACTGTAGATCAAGCATTCAAGTATATAGGCCAATGGGGGCCATTATCATTAAAACTACCAAGTGTTTAGAGTAGTATTCTTCACATTAGACCTTCAGATTTTTCTGTGTACTCCACATGTTCTGCCTTGAAGCATGCTCACGTTATCATGGCTTCAATATTCACATATCCTCCCCAAATAAAATCACTTTCCCACATTTCTACTTGCTATTCTGTAATCATAGGCTACTGGCCAGTTCCATCTTACAGATGGATTGTGAACTAGAAATGTCAGCCAAAAACAAAACAAAAATACCTTTTCCTTCCCTCATTGCTGCTGGTCAGAGTATTCTACCACAGAAACTGAAAGGAAACCAGAGCATTGTCTGTGTGAAAAAAAATCATGTCACCTGCCACATACTTTTCTTTGGGTTCTATGAATAGATTCTCAAGGATTCAAATATAAGCAGTATTTGCAGCTTATTCTTGGGAACACTGGAAGGCTAATGAGACAGCAAATGAAGGAAACCACTGTGCGGAGGAAAAATGAAGAGTAGAGCCACTGCTAACTCTGAAGTTAATATAGGCTACATCTCATAGTTTCTGTATCTTGAGATTAGACACTGGGATCGTTACTAGTTGTCTCTCCATCTTTAGTGTTTGGCAACTGTGTCTATGGACATTACCTCTCCCAGATCTTCTAATTGCTTCCATGTACATGATAACTATTCCACAGCCAAACAAAAGACCACAGATAGATATTAACAAGGAGTCTATATGTGAGGCACTGATGCCTTATGCTATAATAAGAACATAAATCAGAAGCTCAGATAAATTGTTTTCTTAGGGAAATAGATCTAATAATCTTTAGTAGAGAAATAGAAAACATTATTCTCTTGAATAATAAACTCACTGAGCTGGATAAGTACTATCTCTAAATATTAAGTAAGAAAATTATTTAAGGTGATTACACAGTTACATAGTGGCCTGGAAGCCAAGAAAATATCCCTCATGGGATGGAAAATTGTGATTTGAGGACAGAATCTAAGGGGGATGGAAAATTTTGAAAATAGGCAAGACAGAGAATACCACCACTCTGCCATCCACACAGCAGAGAATGAACTTAACATCCAAAGGACATGGCAGACTTGCCAGGGGAGCTGGGTAGTGTGAGAGACAGCACATGGCACTCCAGAGATCAAGACTCTGGGCTCACTGGCTAGTAGAGCACTGAGAGAGATGTATCATGATGTTCAGACCATCACACACACAGAAAGCCTGTATGACTTAAGATATTGTTGATACCACGAGCTACACAGTAATCAGAACCCATTGTGTTTCACCAGACCAGGTATTGTGTGACTCAGAGAAAGTATTGCTTGCATCCTTCAATTATATTAGCTTTCTTGCGTCTGTGATAAATTACAATGGCAAAAAAACCCAAAAACTTAAAGAAAGAACAGGGTTTGCAAGGGGTGGGGGTGACTCACAGTCTGAGGGGACAATCCACAATGCCAGGGGAGTCAAACAACAGAAGCTGAAGCAGCTGGTCACATTGTCTGCACATGGGAAACAAGGAGCTGTGAACTGACTCTCAGCTAGTCTGAACTGAGCAGCTTGCAAGGCAGGGTCTTAGCCCAGGAAATGGCACTGTTTTATGATGGTTTATGATGGTCAACCACTCAGTCACCCTAGTCAGGATATCCCTCACTGTCATGACCTCCTACTTGAGTCTACACACCACAGTCCTCAATGACAGACTCTAGAGGGTAAAATTCTCACATATAAGAATAGATTAGGTCACTGGTGTATCCACACTCTTCTTTCCTCCAAATGAAATTCCTCTGCTGTGATGTTCATATATGACTCAAAGTACATTCAATAATGTGTGTATATATTAGGCTTCTTAGAAGCAGGAGCCAAAATATATTTGAGCCAACCTAAAATATAATCCAGGTCCCAGATTCAAAGCTATTTATAATGAAAATTATCTTGACTATCTTGAGAGTATGATTTCTCAGGAAAGCAAGTATTCTTTAAAGATTTATTGTGTGTGTGTGTGAGTGTGTGTGTGTGTGTAAGGGGGAGAAAAAGAAAATGAGAGAGAGCGTGTGTATAGAATGTGTGTGTGTGTGTGTGTGTGTGTGTGTGTGTAAGAGGGGGGGAGAAAAGGAGAATGAGAGAGAGCGCGTGTATAGAGTGTATGGGTGTGTGTGCATGTGTGTTTATGTGCACCACATGCTTGCAGCTGCCCATTGACACTAGAGGCCATCAGACTTTCTGGAACTGGAGTTACGAAAAGCTGTGAACCACATAAAGTGGGTGCTATGTCATTAACCCAGGTCCTCTGCATCAGTATCACTCTTGACTACTGAGCCATCTCTCCAACCACACTAAGTATATTTCCCACAAAAATAATAATAATAACCTTGGCTTTCAACAAATCTCTACTGACACTTCACACACATCCAAGTATTTCACATCAATCTGGACCTTGTCTTGCTACCAACACAAGTTCCTGGTTACTTTAGGCACCATGTGAGTTCCAGCCTACTGGAGTTCAAGTTCAGGCCTACTGAGGCGCTAGCTGCAACTATAGTCAAGGTACACAGTTTGGAGGGATATTAATCCTCATCAGATTTAAATATTAAAAATCTTAGACTTCAATATTTACAACTTTTATTCCTGCCATTTAGTTCTTCAAAAATAAGAAGTCTTTCTAAGCTTAGTGTCAATTGGAAAGTATTTGTATATTCTGGCTGTTAAAGTGGAAAGTGTGAATTCACAGAAACTCGCCATGTAGAGATGGTGGGAAACTTAACAGAGTAATGGAGGGCCAGTAGATGGTTGTGGGGTGCTTGCAAGACAAAGCCAAGAAAATGAGTCTCACAGACTCAGAGTCAATTATGCTCAGGTTTCACTGCCTCACCACCTTTGTGCCAAAGACAACGTGTTAGATGCTGGGTGAAAATGTTTTCATCTTAGCCAGAAGAGAAACAGCTTGTGTGCTATTCTGTGTGGTGGTGTAGCTGGCCTCCACTCCACTGAGTCTTGGTGACACTATCGAATGACACCATACTATGCCTAAATGTTGTTCTAAGATTAATCCTTTGTGAGCTTTTACAAGCGTCTCTAGGTACAATGCAAATTGAGAAGGAAAGAAAGAAATTAAAGAAACAATAAATGAAGTTTTGCCTAGATTCCCAAGATACACAAGAAACTCTAGACGCCCAATCTCCAAAAATATTACCCAACAACCTGGATAAATAGGAATAGAAAAAAAAATAAGTTAACAGCTTGGTCTTCTCATATTCAAGTTTGGAGACAAAACTCATAAGACATTATCTAATGAGCAATGTGTTAGACTTTGATTTATCTCCTTGGTCTTAGACCCTTAGATTCAGAAAGAGAAGCAGGCAATTAAAGCAGCAAGTTACCGCTTGCTTGAAGTCTAGGCCAACTGGCTTAAACTGTCCTCTTTGTGACCAGAAAATTAATATACCTGTTTCATGTTTTGAGCACATGTATAGGCTATATTTGGTGTTTTTAATCCAACAAAATTTAATACGCTTCAGAATTCAGCAATGCCTTTAACTGACTGCATTCACGTTCACAGAACCTATATATTTCTTCTCACATAGATCATCTTCAGCCATCCATACCAACACCTTCATTTTAATACCACCCCTAGCTCCAGAGCCACCCATTTTCCAATTTTGTGAGCCCTCTCACCTCCAGGTTCTCACAAGGGATCCTTTCAGGAGCTCTGCCAAATCTGGAGTAATCAGGGTTGCCTTGGGAATCTACCTTATCGGGGTCACTGCTTTTCCAATAATCGATCCATAATGAAATACGATGAGAAAGTAAGAAATAATATCCTGGAGTCCCCAAAACCGCATGCTGCTGCCATTACACAGCATTTATTTATGAAACCCCTTGCAAACAGTTATGAGATGGAGCCAAAGTAAGAGCTGTTGGTGAGAACAATCTGGGGACAAATACTGGCAGCTGTGCTTAAATCCGCAAAACTATCTGCAACCACAGCAATGAACGCAGCCATTAAATGCTTCCTCAAGCCAAGCTCTTCTTCTTTCTGGTCTCTTTGTATGAAATAGAAGCATGCTCACTTTCTTTTTCATGCTGCAATAGTGCCGTCATTAGATCAACAAATATTGATTTTAGAATGTTTGATTAGTGGGAAAACAAAATAACAAAAATGTTTATAGCCTACTATAGAGCTGTTTCCTTGACATCAAGTGATCCCAACCAGCACTGTCTACTGAAGTCACCCATAACGAATGGCTAAGAACTTCCCAGACATTCTTTTGTGTTCTAAACATGGTAATCTATATAGAACCGGGTAAATATCTGTCACCGTTGTCTGAAGCCAAGTCTCATCATCTATACTGTGTGTCTTCTGTGTTGAGAGCATGGTACCAAAATGGGAGGGGCGATCAACAGTGAGTCCACTAAGGCAGCAAGGTTCTGAGCATCTTTACCTCTGTGGTCAGGAGAAAGATCTCTACATAGCCTGAGCAAAGAATACCTATAGTGGTACTCGTCTGCTCATGAAGGAAAAAGGGAGGGGGTCCCGCTCTCTCATGTGGATGTGGAAGGCTGCCAGACCTGCACCTTCTATGACCTGGTCTAAAGCTTTCTTCCCCTATCTTTCCCAGGGAGACAAAGAGGCAGAGGTAACGCTGTTGCTTCATTCTGTATGTGTGAGTATGTAATTTCCATTTTATCTCTTAATAAATAAAGTCTTTGTCCCAGACATCTCTGGATTTCTTTCACTAGATAGCAATATCCAATCCTTTCAATAGGCTATCCTATGCAGTGTACAGGGGGATGTCACCAGTTATTAGAGCTTCCAATACTCAATTATTTTTTTAATTTTTATTTGATTATTGCTATGCATTGATGTGGGAATGTCTTTCTGTATGCTGTGAATATCAATCTTTAAATAAAAGACTGTTTTGGCCATGGCAGACACCATAGAAGTAGGTGGGGAATCAGAATAGTTAGGAGAAGAAGGGCGGAGCCAGAGACAGATCGACCCAGACACCCAAAAGGAGCAACCTGTAAGGAACAGAGGTGAGCCATGGACCACGTGGCAGGACAGATTAATGGAAATGGGTTGAGTTAAGATGAAAGAGCTAGCTAGCAATGTGCCTGAGCCATAGACCAAACAGCATGAAGTTAATATAAGCATCTGAATCATTTCTGGGGGGGTTAAGCAGCAGCAGGCGGCTAAGCAGTCAGGCACTGCGGGTATGTGGATCTGGACCTCTGGCTATCCTAGACCAGAAAACCTTGCTGTAACAAATGGCCCAACAATGATGTGGGAATGTCTTTCTGTATGATGTTCATATCATTCTTTAAATAAAGGGCTGTTTTGGCCCATGACAGGCACCATAGAAGAAGTAGGTAGGAATTCAGAATAGGTAGGAAAGGAAGGGCAGAGTCAGAGAGATAGACCCACCCGCCCAAGAAGAAACATGTAAGGAACACAGGTGAGCCACTGGCCACATGGTAAGACAGATTAATGAAAATGGGTTGAGTTGAGATGAAATAGCTAGTTAGCGATGTGCCTGAGCCATAGGCCAAACAGCATGAATTTAATATAAGTGTCTGAGTCATTTCTGGAGGAAAAGCAGTGGTGGGCAGCTAAGCAGAATAGGATGGCAGGTCTGTGGGTCTGGACAATGCATCAGTTGCATAAAAGATTGTTTCATTGTGATATTTTTATGCACAGATATAAGACACTTGAATTATTCAACTTCTCTATTAATTCCCATGCCCACTTGCCTGTAATGCTGTTTTATTACCCATATAATACATTCAGGACCTTCCACCCCAGATTATATATATGTAAGCTAAAGTGTACTCTGCTACTCTTTCTGTGTTTGCATCATTACACTAAACACACCCATGTAAAAATGTCTGTCTTTGGGCACGTAGACTGATCCCATAAGTATCACAGTAGCAGCAGAGCTAACGAGCAGCTATCTACATTATAGTCCGACTTTATTTCATTTGAAATATTCCAAGGTGTGGCACATCTGGATCATAGGGTCAAATTATTTTCATATCTTTTTGTTTTTCTGGAGGACCTAATTTTTAAAGTGGTTTTGCTTACTTCTACCATTAGTAAGTGAGGGTTCCTTTACCAGACTTTGTTACTGCCTGTTTTCTTGAAAATATCTAGACTGACTGAAGTGAGATATAATCTCACTGTGCCTTGTGATTTATATTTTATTTGTTGTAAAAATCTTCACATTTTTATTTATTTATTTGTTTTATTTCTAAAAAGGATTTTTTTCTTTTAAAACAAATGCCCATCTATATATTGAGATTTGTTTCTCTTTTTTTTTTTTTTTTTTTTTTTTATTTGAAACAAGCTTTCTCTGTGTAGCCATAGCTGTGCTGAAAATTGCTCCACAGCCTACACCAGGCTGGCCCTTGAACTCACAGAGATTCACTTGCTTCTGCCTCGCTAGTGCTGGGATTGAGTGTGTTGGCCACCACTGCCCAAGTTTTTTGTTGACGATGTTTGTTTTATTAGTCACAGCAAGAAGACCTAGAAACAGCCAGAAGCAGGAAGGAAGAGGGCAGGCATAGCCACAATTTCCCCTCCCCCATTCCCCCCTGCTCCTGGACACACACTTCCCTCCTCCCCCTGATCCATTCTTCCTCTATTTCCTTTCAGAAAAAAAGCAGACTTCCAGAGATATTAAGCAAACATAACATAACAAGATACAATAAGACAAGGCGGAAACCGTCGTATCAAGGCTGGAATAGTCAACTCAGTAGGAGGGAAAGTGTCCTAAGAACACACTAAAGAGTCAGAGACATCACCCCACTTCCACTGTTCAGAGTCCTAAGGTGATATGTTGTATATTTAATAAAATCAGCCTGGAATATCAAAGGACAGAATCACTCACAGTCAAGCCATGAGGGTCAGAGAGTGGTCACTCATGACTTTAATCCCACCACTCAGGAGGCAAAGATATTTCTTGATTTCTGTGAGTTCAAGACCTAATAGGCAAGCAGTGGTAGCTCACATCTTTAATCCTAACTCTAGGACTATGATGCAGAGTTGAACCAGGAAGTAAAACATCTGGGTTAGGAAAGATATATAAGGCAGAAATTGAGAATTCTGTAGAAGCGACCAGTCAGCCTGAGGACCTGTGAAGACAGCATTTACCCTGTTCAGCCTATGAAGTTGGCTGGGTGAGAATTGGCTGTGGTCTGTTTCCTCTCTCTGATATTTCAACTTTTCTCCAATATCTGCCTCCCAGTTTTTATTATATACCAACTAGAATCTATGTAATAGAGTCCCAAAAGAACACCAAGCTACACAACCATAACATACAGAAGACCTAGTTCAGACCCGTGCAGGCGCAGTGATTGTGGCTTTAGTCTCTGTGAGCCAATATGAGCCACGCTTAGTTGATACTGTGGGCCATGTTGTCCTAACGTCCTCCACCCCTCTGGTTCCTACAGTCCTTCTTCCCCTCTTCTGTCATGTTCCCTGAGCTCCACCAAAGGTTTGACTGGATCTGCTCTTTTTAGTTTCTGAATGGAGACTCTCTTAGGACAATAGAGCTAAGTACTGATCTATGAATATAGTAGAACATCACTAGGAATTATTTCATTAACAGTTTTTTTACCAGTCATATTTATTTCTACCTTCGGTCTCTGAGCTGTCCTACCTCTAGTTTCTGGCCCTCAAGGCTGTGTCCAACATGCATTCCCCTGTCATTACACAAGCCTCAAGATGGGCCAGTCATTGGTTGCCCACTCTCCTCCACATTTCCCCAGCACATCTTACAGTCAGAACAAAACCTACATAATGACAACACCAGTGATTGAGCAAGTCACTTGCTATGTGGAGGGGAGAAATCACACATGCCAACACAGATGAAGAACTATATATAATCAGTAGCTTCAGAGAGAGGGGGAAAATAACCAGGAATAAGCCCCCTGATAAATCATCCAGTCCCAAGTGGTCACCCCCTACATATACATGCATACACACATTATATGATTATTATAGAAGAAAGGAAAATAAATTTGAAAAGAAGTGGAGAGAGACGCAGCAGAAGCAAATCTGGGGAAGGTAGAGAGGGATAAAATTTGTGTATAAAACTCTCAAGACAATAGAATATAAATTGACCAAAAAACTATAAAACTAGGAGAGATATCCATTCCAGAAGATGCGCAGGATACAACATAGAAACAAGAAATATCTAAAAATAAAAATGAAGTCATTCCCAGAGCAGGGCCCGGAGAGCATGCATTTCAAGCCCTGAGAGTAGAGACTGCCCGTCTAGATTACTTCTCCTACAGATGTACCCTTCAACTAAATGGACAAATAAAGACCTTTAACCGGGATTTCAGTGAGAAGCTGGAAGGAGAGAGAGGGGAGGAGAAGGAAGAGAAGGAGAAAACCAAAAGAATGGAATTGTGGGAAGAAGTCGCGAGTAGTTGTGAGCAGGGGAGGTAACTGAGCTTGTCAAGAGATTGGTGTCATTGTAGGAGAATAGTACTTATCACTCTAACAATAGAAAGCAAGCCAGGAGAATTAGCAGGACCCTCCTCTCCTTTCTGATTCCAGAATACAAACTCATTCCAAAGACTTTCTCTTAAGACAAAAGAGCAATCTGCTTGTGTTGGGCTGACTAGAGAATTGCTTGTACTGGTTTTAGCACCCCAGGCACTGTGGGTCCAAGATGATCTATCACTGCTTGAGTAGGTAACAAACTTTGCATCATCCATATGGTATTCAATACAAAATGTAATAGTTACAGGACCACAAGGAATGTGCCCAAATGTTTATGAAAGGCTTGGAAGCCCAGGAAGTGTGCAGTGTAGTCACCTTCTCTGAGAGGGTGATGAAGCACTGGGGGGGTCAAAGAAAAGCTCAAAAGACCCAGTAATGCTGAGATGTTGAGACCATGGAATGTCTGCTAAGAAAAGCTTTCAGAATTGAAGAAAGTGCGTCCAAGGTCTAAGAAAGGCCTTCTGAACCCACAGAACTGATTAACCTGGGCTCATAGGGACTCACAAAGACTAAACCAGGGAGCCTTCATGGGACTGACCTAGGCCCTTTGCATATGCTTTACAGTTGTGTAACTCGGTCTTCTTATGGGACTCCTAACAGAGGGAGGAGGGGCTGTCTCTGACTCTGTTACCTGCTTTAGGGCTCCTTCCTCCTACCAGGTTGCCTCTTCCAGTCTTAATAAAAGAGGAGATGCCTTGTTAATGTCAGTGGGAGGCCTACCCTTTTCTGAGAAGAGAATAGGAGTAGATGGAAAGGAGTAGATAGGGAAAATGGATTGGGAGGAGAGGGGTGAGGGAAATGTTGGTTGGGATGTAAAGAAACAAAATAAATAAATAAATAAATAAATAAATAAACAGAAAATAAAAAGAAAGAAGAAAGGCCTTTTTGGGTTGCAAGTTCCCAGACCCCAGGGACAGTGCTGCCCAAGCACATTGGAGCTCACATCATGATACCATGTGCAGCAGATACCATAGCACCTGGAACTATATACAAGGTTGGTTTGCCTGCTGGGTCTCAGCTTTGCTGCAGCTTTGTTCTCTTTCCTGGCTCCCTGCCTACCTTTTGGAATGGGATGCTTAGCTTATGCCATTGTATATTGAGAGTATACCATTTTCTCTTAGATTTTTACAATCACTCAGCTAAGTTTGCCTTAAGTTTCAGCAAAGACTTTTAAGCCCTGACTTTTAAGTATCACAGAAGCATTTACAAGACATTGTAAACTGCAGAAACTGAGCTAAATCTATTTTGCATTAAGAGGTATCCGTGATAAATTGAGCCCTGGCATGGAATGCTATGATTTCAATATACAAGGTCGCCTCCTGGCTCCTGATTTGAATGTTTGGTCCCCAGATGTTAGCACTATTTGGGGAGGCTGTGGAAACTTGGGCTGAGGAGCCCTCTTGGAGGAAGTAGGTCAGTGGACCGGTCATTGCGGCTGTGTTATCTTTGATCCTTCTGTCTTTTTCTGCACTTCCTAGTCACCCTGCAGCATAATGCAGTTCCCAAGTGAACGTTGACTGAAACCCACAGACAAACTAAATACATTTGATCACAGTGACAAAAAGCTATTAGGTCCCAAAGGAAGTCAGGACAAATGGTTAACTATGGCATCCTTGGCATACAACAGCACATGCTTGACAATCAGTGCTTGTGGCTCCTCTTAGTTCCTTATCTCACTTCCTACCCTAACCCTCTGCAGCCTAGGGGCTTCATTTACACACACACACACACACACACACACACACACACACACACACACACACACACACACACACACACATTCCTACATAAAGTAAAACTTCCATTTTGGCCAGACATTCTCTTGGTTCTCTTGCTCATGGGCCCTCTCTCTGCTTGCTTTTGGCTTCCCTCCCTCCGTCTCTCCCTCCCTCTCTCCCTCCCTCTCTCCCTCCCTCCTTCCCTCCCCCTTCTCTCTCCCTCCCTCCCTCCCCCCCTCTTGTTCTCTTGAACCTCCCCCTCCTCTCATGATCTAGTTCAGTCTGGACTCTTCCAGAAGCCTCTCACTATAGTCTCCCTCATATCTACAACAAAATACGATAAAATCCTCGTCAACCACGCCTTGGAGCAGCCATGTCCCCATTTTCATTCACTAATACAAATTTGAAGTTACAAATTATTCAGAAAAAAATCCTGCTAGAATAAAGTCATATGCCTCAAACAATTTAAAAAAAAACACCCATTTTTCCTCTCAATGTTTGAGTAATTTTTCACTCATGTGAGTTTTGAAGGTTTGAGAATTATTTTCCACTATGGAAGCAATACAATCCAAATGTTTTTGATTATGGCGTTTACTTAGGTATAATAAGGCACTCAAGCTGTTTTTAGGGATCATATCTCTCTGAGTTTGGGTATGTGCTCTGGTGTCATACAGAAGCCTGGCAGTAGTGATTCCCTTCTGTAGGGTCAGTGGCTTCACTACAGAAATCTGGTGCAGGCTACAAACCACCATCTTTGAGCTCCCTAGAGGCAGCAGTGGAGGCCCTATATACAGGGCCTATATGTGAGCCATGTTCCAGCTACCTGACCACCTTTACGCCTGTCTATCTGCCCAACTTAGTCTTTTAGCTCCCTAAGACCAAACAGCCCTCCTTTTTCTGCAAAAATCTGCTTAAATCCACTGGATACAGTTATTTTCTTACAGTAATGAGCCCCAAATAACAGAGATGTATGGTGTTCTATGTTAACAGCTAAGTAACACAGGAACAGTTTTCCCTGACAGAAAATGTTGGATGACATTCCCTCTAAGGTAGGATACAGTCAATTTTTTAAAAAAATGACACTATGAAATAAAAAATATTATGAAGCAATGATTTGTATCAACCTGTTCCCTTTTTTCCCGCCATGATCACAATATTCTACAGATTTCTTAATAAAATTTCTTATGTCCTGAAATTATGGACTCTACTTCCCCTGACATTTCTCACTTCTCAGGCTTTAGTTCTGACCTGTGTGCAGGACAGCCAACACCAGTGATTTCCAAAGCGGGTTTCCACCAGGATTTCCCCTGTGTAACTGTTCTTTAAAAGTGTAGAGTTACATTTTTATCTCCATATCTGTTAAAATGGAACACTCAGAGGTGGGGTAGGGTTAAGGAGGCACCCATATGACCCCATCCCCATTCTGAAACACACAAATACACACTCTCCTATAACTGCAACATGTATTTGTATTTTTCTCTTTTAGTTTTAATTGAAAGTAGAGCTTTTAATAGAATATATTCTGATTGCAGCCCTCCCCAGCTCCTCACAGATCCTTCCGCTCCATCCAGACCCACACTCTGTCTTTCTCGACACAGAGACGCCTAAAAAATTGATGAAACAAATACAAATAAAATCAGAATATGACAAATCAATAAAAAACCAAAAAAAAAATCCAAAAGAAGAAACATGCACACACACACAAAACACTGAAACGCAAAACATTTGCACACACAGGAAACTCATAAAAACAAAATAAGAAACCGTCATATGTAAGCCAAGACCCGTAAGAAAGAAGAAAAGAGCCCAGAGAAAGCACCATGAAACCAAAAATCCTCTAAAAACACCTTTGTGTTTGTCTTGTGTGGGCGTCTGCTACCGAGCATCAGACCTGCCCTGAAGTGGGATTTATGTACTCAGGGAGATTCTGTTTAAGAACACTAATTTCTTCTTTGCAAGTGCTTATTAAATTGGAGCTAGCTTCTGAGTTAGCAGTGGGGCCTTTCAGTGCTGGACTCCATCTGGCATAGACTATGCAGGCTCCATACATGCTGCCACAGTCTGTGTGAGCTCATACCTGTTGCTGTCTACTTTTATTTCCTTGCTGCTTCCACGACCAGTTTTAAACTGGGTTATTCGTTTACTTGACGACCAGGTTTTTTTTTTTTTTTTTAGTTCTTTATATATTTTACATATTAGCCCTTTAGCTGATAAGTCTTTTCTTGTATCCTAATGATGCTGTCCTTTGCTGTACAAAGATTTTCGGGCCTAGCCTCGAGGTTTAGGCCCGCAGAACCACAGACCCACAGAGACACACAGATGCTTATAATAGTTTTAGGCTGATCAGCCTAAGGCCCAGGCATATAACTTACTAACTCTTTACCCTTAATCTAACCCATGACTCTTATCCTGTTCAGCCATGTAGCTCAATACCTTTTCTCAGAGCAGCGTAGTTGTCCTCTGCTTCTTCTGGCTTCTCTTTGGCATTCTGCTCTGTTCTGCCTATTTCTGGAGTCTTCTTAGTCTGGTAGCCCCGCCCACACTTCCTGTCTGCCTTTGGCCAATCAGCGCTTTTTATTAAACTCATAGGCGAGGACAATTATTTACAATGGAACAACATACTCTCCCTAAAGATCATATTTATTAATTGTTGTTCTGAGGTCTGCATTATCAGTGTTCTGTTCAGAAAACTGCCTTCTGTGCCAATGAGTTCAAGGCGATTCTCCACATTCTCTTCTGTCAGATTCAGCATATCTGGCCTTATGTTGATGGTTTTTGTCCATTTGGAGTTGAGTTTTGGACAGGGTGATCCATGTGGGTCTATTTGCATTCTTCGACATACATACCTACCAACTTAAGCTTGACCAGCACCATTTGTTAAACTGTCTTCTTTCCAGAGTATATTTCTGGCTTTTTTTTTTTTTTAAAAAAAATCAAATATCAGGTGTCCATAGATGTGTGGACTGTGGACCAATGTCTGCATCTTCAATTGGATTCCATTGATCAATGCTTCTTTTTGATGCCAATGTCATGCGATTTTTTTTTTTTTTATCACTGTAGCTCAGTAGTACAATTTGAGGTTAGAAATGGTAATGCCCCAGCAATTTCCTTTAGCATTCGGGAGTGTTTTTAGCTATCCTTGGTTGTTTTTGGTTCTGTATGAAATTGAAATTTGTCCTTTAGAGATCTATGAAGGCTTGCGTTGGGGTTTTAATGGGGGCTGCATTGAAACTGTAGATTGTTTTAGTTAGGATGGCCGTCTTTGCTTTATGACTGGGAAAATTGCAGTGGAGGAAATGGAAGGAGCATGAAAATCACCTACCTGAGGCAAATGTGGCCAGTGGGTTCCCAAGCAGAAAGTGCCTCAGGTATTGGCGGCTGATACAAAAGGATGGAGTGAAGCAGAGATATGTGTGGGAACAGGGGAACCGAGAAGGTGGAAATGAGGGTGGAACTTGTTTGTGTGTATGCACATAAGTATTTAGAGAGTAGTTTTACACCATGTCCATTACTAAAACAACCATAATAAATTTTCTAGGACTTATGACCTTCACAGCCAAAGACTCTTGACGCAGTCTAGAAAATCCCTATGAAGACCTGTAATTTTGTAAGCCTATTTAAACCAATTCTAACAGATGTATCCCTCCAGCTAAATGGAGAAATAAAGACTGAGTTGGACTTCCTTTCTGCCTGCTAGCTTTCATTGTGCTGGAAAATTCTTTGTACTGTGTATTCTATGAGCTGCAATAATAACATGCCTAAGGAGATATTTCCATTAATGAAATAGTGACATGACTGTTACAGTGTTAACTAATTACTTTCTGATTTTTTTTTTAGGCCACCCCATGTGCTTTATAATGTAAACTTTGTCAAAAGTCAATGGCTGAGGAATCAAAGGCCCTAGAGGAAACCTATTGCTATGATTTTATGAAATGGACACATCAGCAAATTGCCTTCTAAAAATGTGTCCACTCACAGGTTTGTGCTATTCTTGGTCTTTATCAGATAAACAACTTTTTGTAGTGAGTGGTGGTTAATGCAGAAACTTGGGAGCTGACAAAGTGCTAAGAATAAATGACTTTGAGTGCTCATCCTCAAGGGAAACATCTGTATCAGCCCCTCAAGGCTCAAGAAGACTGGGGTGGAAAGAATGTAAAAGCCAGGGGATGGAGAGAGGTATTGTTACACAGTGTCTTCCGAATATGGCATGACCATTGCATGAAAGAACTCACTGAAGCTGTGGCTACAGCACTTATGTCCAATACGGTGCCTCTTAACATTCCATCATGTCCAAGGGAGATGATCCTGAAGCTCCACCCCTCTTTGAAGAACTCTGGGCATTCCATAGTTGCTGGAGCATGAGGTATCATGTAGACGGAGTTTTACTTTCAAGGCGCCAGTCCAAAATTAATATTTATTAGAATATAAATTAACACTCACAATATTAGTAACAGCTTATGGTGGCACCTGAACAAGGACTGGCAGATCCAAGCGATGAGCGATGAAAGCGCGATGGAAGCACGATGAATTCCGATTCTGTCTGTCCAGCAGCCAGCAGCCAGGAACCAGGAAGAGAGCTCCTCGTGTCCCAGCAGCCACTTATCAATGGGCTTGGCCACACCCCCTCCAGGGTCCCGGAAGTGTCTTCTGACCTTATCAGCTGACACCTTAATCCCGCCACAGTATCATTTTCTTCTACAGTATAGATACTGATTTGTTCTCATGCCCTAGTAAATAACCACACACGTATGAAGCAAACACACTTAAATACAGTGGGTAATAAAAATGAAGAGACCAAAGTAGGAGGGTATCTTTTTAGGAAGAAGAAGAGTTTTAACAGGAGAAGGAGGAGGAAAGTGAGAAAATAGATTGAAAATGGCCAGATTTTATTGTATCCATGAATGAAGTTGTCAGCAAATAAAAGAATTTATCATAAAAAAAATAACTATGTCATCAGTACCATATGAGGTCGGGAGAGCAAGTATGACTGTCACGGTCCAAGGCTCACTGAAATAGATTAACCAAATAGATTAAGCTTCTCTAATGGCTTAACTAGGACACATTTCCATGAGTCTGAGTCGTGTATTAGCATTCTCTCTGGTACTAATCTTCATCATCATTTGTTACATTCTTGATAGTTGTTGTGATGAGACTGAATCTCAATGTAATTTAAATTTGTATTTCTCTAATGGCCAGGGAAGTTGCACATTTTCTCATATGCTTCTTGGACATCAGTGTTGTGTCTTCTGGAAGCTATCTGTTCATTTTATGTTTACTGCTTTGCTTGATTTCTTATTTAGATTTTTTTTGTATGCTTTGGCTATGAGTCTTCTGTCAGATGTATAGGTACTTGTCCTGGGTGTGTTATGTCAAGTTAACAGAAGCTAAGGTTATGAGAGAGGAGGAAGCCTCAGTTGAGAAAATGTCTCTATAATACTGGGTTGCAGGCAAGCTTGTAGGACTGATAGGGGAGGGCCTAGCCCATTGTGAAAGATCCCACCCCTGCTCTTGGTCCTGGGTTCTATGAGAAAGCAGACTGAACAAGCCTTGAGGAGCAAGCTAGTGAGCAGCACCCCTCCATGCCCTCTGCATTCATTAGCTCCTGCCTCCAGGTCCCCTGCCCTGTGTGAGTTTCTGTCCTGACTTCCTTCAGTGACAGACTATGGTGTGTAAAGTGTAAGACCTATCCAGCTTGCCTTGGACTATGGAAAAAAATATAAATGCTTTAGAAAATTCTTTAATATAGAATTATATACATTTAACTCTTGAGAATTATTATAAACTAGAAACTGTGTAAAGTTGGCAAAGGGAAAGGAAATGGTGAGAGTAACAAAGGATTAAGTAGTTTTGTGAAATAGTAGCCACAGACCATGGCATTAGCCCAGGAATCACACATGAAAGTCAATGGCCACTCACAATAGGAGGCCGGGAATTTTAGAGGCACTAAAGCTAGGCACATATATAAAAGCAGAAAGTACACTTGGGATGAGAGCATCGCAGTGAGTCTACCACTCCATAACCATTGTGTGAGGTTGTGGGGGTCATTTGCCTTAATGAATGTAGTACTGAGCATAGGAATCAAAGGTTTCCTTTTAGAGAAATACACAAGTCTAACCACACCTCAGGAGCCACAACAGACATGTCCATATAGATTTAGACATTTGATTTCAAATTCGATGCCCTGTGAGTTTTTATCCTCTGCTAATTATATAAGCATGTGTGATTAAATTTCTGCACAGAGCACTTTAGAGTTCTGAGTACAGCAGGCTAAAATCATCACAACTTTCAGTGATATCTCAAGATGACTTTGTACTCTGGACATAGAATATCCATTCACTGAAATTGCAATAAATTTGTGGTCTCTGCAAATTTTTCATAACTTATTTTTTATCAATTTTTTATAAGTTAAATAACCTTTTATTTCTTTTATTAAATTTATTTCACTATCAAGCTAGTCTTTCTGTTTGCTTTGTAATCTATTTGAAAACTTCCCTACTTCAGATATCTTCAAACATGCCCCAGCAGCCTCCAGATAACCCTGAAGTATTGCTTAGAATCTCGTTAATTCACTCCCTCACTCAGCATGTCTAAGGACCTAAATGTTAAGTGAGGTACAAGGCTCAGTGACACAAAGGTAATTACAGCACAGTCACCTCGAGAGCATCTAGGTGGGTGAAGATAGTAATCAAAATCACCTCCAGTATCCTACAATAAATGTATTCAAAAGCTTGGGATGATTTGATGATCCCAAAGTAAGTAATCTAGATAGAAGTACAAGAAGCAAAGGATGTATGTAGGAAATGGGCATACCAAAGGAAGATTCTTGAAGAAAAGGGATCCAACAAGATACATGAAGGATGGGACAAACAGGTTAGTGAGAACAGACAAATCAACAGTGCTGCAGGAGAGAGAGAGAGAGAGAGAGAGAGAGAGAGAGAGAGAGAGAGAGAGAGAGGAGAGAGAGGTGTAGGGGTATTGTATTGTTTCATGGTAAATAATTGTCTCACCCACTGGTTTAATAAAAAGCGCTGATTGGCCAAAGGCAGGCAGGAAGTGTGGGCAGGGATACCAGACTAGGAAAACTCTGAGAACAGGAAGCACAGAGCAGAGCTCCAGAGAGAAGCCACAGGAAGCAGAGGACAACCATGCTGCTCTAAAGAAAGGTACCGAGCCCCATGGCTGAACAGGAAGAATTATGGTGACCACGGGTGACGGGGAATCAGGGTTCGATTCTGGAGAGGGAGCCTGAGAAACGGCTACCATATTCAAGGAAGGCAGCAGACGTGCAAATTACCCACTCCCAACCTGGTGACTCTAGATAACCTCGGGCCCATCACACGCCCTCCGTGGCGGCGACGACCCATTCGAACCTCTGCGCTGTCAACTTTCAATGGTAGTCGCTGTGCCTACCATGGCTGAACAGGATGAGTCATGGGTTAAATGAAGGGTAGAGACCTAGCAAGTAATATGCCTGAGCCTTAGGCTGATCAGCCAAAAACTATTGAAAGCATCTGTGTGTCTCTGTGGGACTGTGGGTCTGCAGGTCAGCGGGTCTGTGGATCTGTGGGTCTGTGGGTCTAAACCTTGAGATTAGGACCAAAAGTCTGGGCCAGAAACCTTATACTACAGAGAGGAAGGGAGAAAAGGAGAGAGGGAAAGAGAGAGGAAGGAGAAATGAAGGAAGGATGAGCTATGTGGACGTAGCCAGTCAGTGAGTCAGTGATGGAGCTGGAAAGGACAGGCATGGAGAGTTGGGTAGGGCCTCTGGTGCCAAGCTAGATGCTGCTCTTTAGCCTGAAACGTAGGAGAAGAGACTAGAGAATTTTAGGTAGGGATATAATGAAAATAAAGAAAAGAGAATACACGGAGGAGGGATGGGTAACAAGGTAAAGGCCTAAACAAATCCCTACAGTCACCAGACAGTCTAAGAAGAAAGACTCTGGGTTGAAGACAAAGTAGGGCCAGAAAGTGCCCAGAATTGGGGTTTGGGGAAGTAGCACAAATCTCCCCTTTTGTTCCTAAGCTTGGGATAAATTAGAAAGTAAGAATGGTATTTCCTTATTCTATATTTAGTATGAATATAACTCCAGCAGTAAGACAATGAAAAGGACTTACCATCACCAGCAATGTTCCACTGTGTAGAGAGCCGTGTGGCTGCACCTTAAAGATGGTGCTGGCTTCCGCCTTCCACCTTCCCGAAGGTGAGAGCTCTCTGTGATAAACAACTCCTTATTTGGCTAAGGCTAAGCTCATAGCTTGCTTCCAGGTGTGGCTTGCTTCCATGCACTTGGATCTATTGGCATGGCCCACATGGTGCCCGGTGACTAGCAGTCCAGAGGGTATATAGCTGGGAGCGAGTTTTCCCCAGTAGGCAGAGGCAGTAGCAGAGGCAGAGAGAAGTGGCAGAAGAGGCAGAAAAAGTTTCAAGGTCCTGAATAAACCACTGAAAGAAGAGCCTGGTGTCGCATCGTCCTTGCTGGCGAGGTTGCGCGCGACACCACTGTATGTCTTCCCCCAACTCACAAGGTGCCACACACACACACATACACACACACACACACACACACACACACACACACAAATTCTGTTAATTTGGACGCATTGCCTTCGCAGGTGTTTGCATCATTGACTTGTTTTGTTTGTGTTGTTTTGTTTTAAGCCCCCAAATTCAAGACACTTCATGAGTAAACAGTGAAAGCTTGAGTTTTATGGCTTGAGAGAAAATGATAAAGAATGTAAGTAACTGTGTCTTACAAAGCAGAAAGAAGTAGCCTGATGCCTTGCTTAGAAATCCCAACTTTATTCTGCACATTATAGTCTATGTGAACCCCTGACAGGTTTATTAAAAAAAATAAAGCAAAGCACATTGATATAAAGATTTATCTATATTTTATGTGGACGACTCTTTTTGCCTGCATGCATGTATGCATACCACTTACATGCCCGCTGCTTAAGAGGCCAGAAGAAAGTGTCAGATCCTCCTGGAACTAGAGTTACAAATGGTTATGAACTGTCACATGGGATTTAGAAGCCAAACCCAGGTCCTCTGTCTGAGCAACTTGATTTCATTAGCATATAAAGGGCCAAATAGATGGCTCCGCAGTGTAGAGCTTCTGTGGAGGACTGGAATTCAGTTTCTAACACCCATACTAGACAGTTCACAACTGACTGTAACACATCAGCTCTAAGGTGAATGGATGCCCTCCTCTGGCCTCTGTAGCCATGTAGTATGAAGTTTCTGACCCAGAACAGCCCCAAGATCAGGACCCCAGAGGTCTAGACCTACAACCCCAAAGTCCCAAAGAAACACATACAAGCTTATATTAATTACATGCTGGTTGGCCTATGGCTCAGGCATATTGTTAGCTAACTCTCACAACTTAACTCATTATTCTTTATTCTTATCTTGTTTAGCCATGTGGCTTGGTACTTTTTCTCAGAGCTGAATTCTCGTCTTCTTTCCTCTGAGTCTACTGGCGTCTCTGCTCTGTTCTTCCTCTTCCCAGACCTTTCTTAGTCTGATAGCCTCACCCACATGGTCTACATTCTGGCCAATCAGCATTTTATTAAACCAGTAGGAGCGACAAATAGTTAAAATGTACAAAACTGTAATTCCACAGCATAGGCATACACACATGTGCACACATTTGCACATATGCATACACAAACATACACACCCACAAAAAAACACAAGCCAAGTTTTTAAAAATAATAATAAAATAAAAATCAAATAGCATTTGAGGAGGCCAATGCAGTTAGATGTTAAGAGGGGAAAGATGCAGTTAGAATTATTTAATCTCTTATGGTGGTGGTGGTACACACCTTTAATCTCAGCACTCAGGAGACAAAGGCAGTCAGATCTCTTTATTCAAGACCAGTATGATCTATATAGGGCAAGTTCTAGGACACAAGACTACACAGGGAAACCCTTCCTTGAAAAACAAAACAAAAAATTCTTATTTGATCTGGATAGTATTTATTTATTAGTTTAATATTCTTTATATTATAAATAGCCAGAAAATAACATTGATTAAATAATATCATAAAAATTCAAATATATACATCTAGGTCATTTCTCTGCAAGATTAGCAGAGGTGGATTTGTTTTTCATATAACTTGTATCACTGGAACACATCTACACTATGGTCTCACTGTGAACTCTCAGACCAAGAGGGAACTTAGGCCATATAGTGGATCTTGATTCTAAAGGTGAGCCTGTAATGTTCTGCCCAACGGTCACAGAGTTCACATGGGGCAACCCTCCCGGTAACTACACAACACTAGTTGCTAAGTAAACACAGGCAAGGGACTCCTGGTCCAGTAATTTACAGCCATGATGGTATTTACAATTTTCCTTTCACCAAGAGGGACACATCAAGTGTCCTGGCAGGACAGAGATGAAGTATCAGATTCAAATGAAAAATAATTAGCTAGCAGCAGCTGAGATTCCTCTGCAAGGGTTGCTGTGAGACTACTAAGAGCCAGGGGCTCGTGATCTTAATTTCTCTAATTTCTTAGGAGATGTAGAAAGAAGGCTTGATCCGTAGCTTAGCATTTGCCATCCCATAAGTAGTGTGCCAACCCTTTCTTTAAGCTTAATGAACACCATTGATGACTTTGGAAAATGTACACAAAGTCTCCTAGAAATTCTTCTACAGTCCTTTACTTAATAAATGCATATTTGCTTTTGTTTAGCTCTGTTTTCAATCTCATCTACACAGAAGATAGTCAAGAGATTTGGCAGGTCTGATCTTTGTCATGAAACTCTTGTGTTGTGTTGTCTCTGGGTGTGCACAAATGCTAACGCAAATTTTAATGCTAAATACGGCGTGGTTTTGCCACGAAGCAGTAAGCTAACTTGACTCCGTAACACAACCAGAAACTATTCCTGGCTATTATTGGGAAACAGGAAGTGAATGGAGTAAAGGCAGCAGATGAGGCATTTCAGCGTTCAGAAAATGTCAAAACAATTTCATGTTTGTATCAAGTATAGTGGCTTGGCATCTATGAGTTTCAGGGTGTGCCTTCTGCTCTAGGGGCGTCTTCGGTTCCTCTCCTGTCCCCTCTCTCTCCTTTAGGATCCAGACCCTTTGTGGTTGCTGTGCCTCTTGCCTGGAAATTTCCACTCATAGACACAACTGCGGCTGTTTCTAATTCCTAAACATTGCTCGGAGAGCTCAACTCAAGCATTGTCTCCCGCGCAGCTACCTCCTTCAGGGATACATCATTACCCTCTCCTCCTCAGGTCACAGGCCCTGCTTTGCACGCTTCCAGCAGCGTCCCACGGTTTCTCTGCACTGTAATAAACAAAATTAATCATTTCATAAATAATTGTGTATTTCTTTCTCCTTGTGAAAGTGAGAACACCATGGGGAGTGGGGCTTGGATTTTCCTCCCAGCTGCATCTTCAGGAAGAGAAATAGACACTTCTCCAACCTTCCTGAGAATGTCCCTGAAGCACAATCTAGAACACCACCCTTCCCACCATGGCGGAGCTTTCAGAGCCTGATGCTGCCATGCCCAGTCTCCCTAGTTTCTCTAGTTCTACCCTTTAGAGCTCTGTCTCGTCCTCCCTGAGTCAGCCCTGAGGTGCATTTCAAGTTAGCCTCTTCCATCTTGCCTCCCATAGTATCTTTTCACTCATACTGTGTTTTTGTCTGTTACAAAAATCTTCCCAGGAATTTGACCTTCTGTAGGATGTGCCAGCGTAGGTTAGGAGCTTGCCCAGCTTCTTGAACCCAGAGACCACAACATGCCTCTGCTCTGCCACCCTCTCCCTTCCTCCCACGCCATGAGACCCTTACTGACAACCGTAGACTGATACTGTTAAAATTGTGTGAGCATTTTCAGCTCTGAGTATGCTCCCCACATCTGCTACACAGGCCTTTGTGTCCTTTGATTCATGAACTAAGAAGGGATCCAACTTAAAGCCATTGGCTCAGCTAATGAGAATGCGGACATTTGTACTTGAAAGATGTTGAATAAAGAGATTAAAGGTATGCCATATAGATTTAAAAATCGCATATGTCCAAATAGAGGTTGCAGAGCATTTGGCTCTTAAGAAAGTGATTATTATTATTATTAACTCTATTTTATATGACGCACATAGTGACATGTTGTTGGATGCTATGGAAACAGAGCAAAATATGATAAATAATGACACACACAAATGAGAACTGCAGCCAGCAAAAAAAGGGGCTTTCTCAGGTTTGCTATAACTTTGCACATTTATTTTGTATAGTATAATTATAATGATTTTAGGGTCTGCCAGTATGGACTTTATCTACAGAACGAGTAATTTTTTCACCAACTGATGTATCTTAGGAGTACTAAGTTTGATTTTTGTGCAATAGGTCATTCTCCCCAGTTGGGAGTTTTATGACCCAAATAGCATTATGCCTGTATTCTAGTTCTTGGTTGTTCTAGTTGCTTCAAAATACTCCATGACCAAAACAACTAGGGGAGGTAAAAGGCTCATTTTGTTTTACTCTTCCTAGCCACAACCTATCCCTGAGGGAAATCAGGAAGGGGACTCTTAACAGTAGGAACCAAGAAAGCATGCTGTTTGATGGTTCATTCTCTCTCTGGCTTTCTCGGCTTGCTTTTTTAAAAATACATCCCAGGCTCGCCTGCCGAAGAAGAGTGGGCTGGACCCTTACAGGTCAATCCCCAACCAAGACAATTTTCCACAGACATGCCTGCAAGGCCAATCTAATGGGGACAGTTCTTCACTTGAGGGTTCTCTTCGCAAGTGATCCTAGTGTCAGGCTGACAATAGGAGCTATCCGGTATAACATGTCATCTGCAGACATGTGTTATGAATAGGATAGCATCACCTGATCCTATCAGAATTGGGTATCCATCTAGTGAATCCGAATGACTGAATGCCATCCACATAGCCTCTCTTGCACAAGGGTAATGAAGCTGTAAATTGTCATTATAAGGTGTGTGTGATTGACTCAGCAAAAGAAAGTTAAGGGAGCTTACTGTTGGACAGGTCGAGAGGCAGTGCATAAATTTGCATTTTTATATAAAGTGTGCTACTCCCTCTGCTACATATTTTGAATACAGGAAAAATGTTATATTAAAAATGTTTGTACCCCAATCTTATAAAAGCACCTAACAAATATATATGTATGAAATTGGATAAAACATCATGACTCCTACTGATTAATGTGGGACTTAAAATTGTGACCTTTAGCACTGGAGAAACATTTTAGGTCAAAAGATAACATCTAATAAAGGGCCGCCACAGTATGAATTATAAAGGAGATAGATTTTTCAACTGGGATCCATCAGACATTAACTCTAAGGCATCTATGGTATGACACATTACACTGACCAGTACACCACTGCAGGGATAGGATATCCCTACTGGGTAGAATTTTTACAATCCTGACTCCTTATGAGAAGAGCCAATACCACGAGAATGGTCAGACATTTGGCAATAGTTGAAAACATAAAAGGGTTATAAAGTATGCTTACTGTGGCCATTGATGCATGCTGATACATAACTCACCATATGATATTGTGATACTTATGTGCATGAGGCACTGTGATACTTAATTCACCAAGGCTAGAAATATGGTCCAGCCAAGCAAGCATGAGGTCCGAGTTTGAATCCTCAGAATCCATGTAAATCTAGAGACAGCAGTACACATCTATAATTCCAGTGTTCCTCCAGTAAGTGCCGGGCAGACACAAGAGAATCTATGTAAGCTCATGGACCAGCTAATGTGACATCCTCAGTGACCAACAAGATACCCTGCCTCAAAAAAGATGGAAGGCAAAAATCAGTATCTAAGCCTGTTCTTGCATACATACACCATAATACCCCCCTCTCTCTGTCTCTGATTAAGTCATCTGTAAAACACAACTGAAATTAGTTTCTTATTTTATTTTATGCCTATGAGTAATTTGCCTACATGTGTGTCTGTGCCCTTAAAGACCAGAAGGAAGTGCTTGATCTCCAGGAAGAGAGGCATAGATAGTTGTGAGCTGCCATGTGGGTGACGGGAGTTGAACTTGGCACCTCTGTAAAAGCTTTCTGGACTCTTAATCACTGAGCCAGCTCTCCAGCTACCCCCAGATTTATATTTTTAAAAGCAAACATTATTTGTATCCTTCTCTCGTACATTGATGTGGGAATGCCCTTCTTTATGCTGTGAATCTCAATCTTTAAATAAAGGAGCTGTATTGGGTCATGGTGGGCACCATAGAAGAAGTGGGAGGAGAAATCAGTTTAGGTAGGAGAAGCAGGGCGGAGTTAGAGGCAGACCGAGCTGAAGCCTCCGAAGGAGCAACATGTAAGGAGACACGGGTGAGCCACGAGCCACGTGGCCAACAGATTAATAGAAATGGGTTGATTTAAGATGTAAGAGCTAGCTAGCAATGTGCCTGAGCCATAGGCCAAACAGCATGAAGTTAATATAAGCGTCTGAGTCGTTTCTGGGGGCCTGGGCAGCGGTGCGCGGATAAGCTGTCTCGGGCGGCAGGTCTGTGGGTCCCAAATCTCTGGCGCACGGGACCCGAAACGTACTACAACAGTACATCACTTCTCAACCACAGTTTCTCCTTTCTCCACTCCTTCCTGTTCCCTCCTCCACTCCCCCCTCCCACATCCACTCCTTCTCCATTCTCCTTCAGAAAAGATGAGGCATTCCAGGGCATTCTAACTGAACACAGCTTAACAACATGCAATAAGACTAGGCACAAGCCCTCATGAAACTAGGGGAAGTCCTGTTTAGGCACTCCTTCCACTATTGGTTGAGGATCTAGCCAAGGACCCTGTGAGTTCTTGGTGGTCTCCATAGCACCTGGACACTTTCTAACCCCACATTGGCTTCCTCTATCAAGTTATCCATCTCCTTTTCTCTCTCTCTTTGTTGCTCTTCTCATTCAACCATCTCCTTCTCTTATGGTTTGGTCTCATCTCTTCTTGGTTCAACCAGTTTTGATCCCAATATGCTAAGGTGATCTTCTCTATTTTCTCTTCCTAGGGGAATTTCTGGTTGTCTCTCTTAAGTTCCTTCTGATCCCAAGCTGTTCAAGGGTTGTGGCTTGCAGCTTGGGTATTCTTTGCATTTTGTTTAAAATCCACTTATGAGAGAGTACATCCCATGCCTACCTTTCTGGATTTGTGATACCAAATTCTTCTATTTGCGTGTAAATTTTAGGATATCAATTGTTTTTAAACTGCTGAGTAGTACTCGGTTGTATAGACGTACCACAGTTTGTTAATCCATTCTTCAGTTGAGGGGACATTTTCTATGAGGAACTGGATTCTCACCAGATACTGAATATATATCCACAGCTTTGGAATTTCCCAGGCTCTGGAATTATGAGACATAATTGTTGTTGCTTCTAAGTCACTCTGCCTGTTGCATTTTGTCAGAATAATAGAAACAGTCCAGGACAATGAACATAAAGTTTTTTATTTTGTTTGTAGATCAAAATACATATTTTTAGCAGCACAGTGTGCTTTAAAGTATGTAAAGGGAATAGATCTCATGCTGGTGTCCTTACCTCACATCCACACAAAAGAACATAAAGGAAAACTTCAAGGTGGTAATGTGTCCATGGTCTTGACTGAGATGATACAACCACAGACACATCTCTATATTCAAATGTATCACTCATCTTCGTGGAAACATTCAATTTATGCAGAGTTGTGTCAATTATGCCTATCAAAGCTCTAAGAAATCTAGAAGTAAAACAGAAAGAATTGAAAATGAAGAGAATTGGCCACACCTCCCAATTCTTCCTAAACAGTTCTACCAACTAAGAAACAAGGTTTCCAACATATGAGCCTGTGGGGGCCATTTTCATTCAAATAGCCACAATTACATTTCAGATAGAGTCAATATTGAGTGATTCCTGCTAGAATATTTTAGTTGCAACGGAAGTGACCTTTATCTAACTCCCCAACATATATTAAGGGTCAATGGTTCTTAGCCACCTTCAGGAACAGCGTCCACGGGGCCTCTCATTCCTAAGTGAAACCAAGACTGGAATGGGGTGGGGGGTGTGTGATTCAATTTATAAAACAATTATGTTTTTAGCACTTTGCAGTTCAAATGTTGGTAACGTTCCAATATTACTCATTTGGAAAAACAAGTTTATACTACCCTTAAGCCATGGTGCTAAAGTACAAATTCATATCAACACTAGAAATACAGAAGACCTTTCTGTGATTGACAAGTACATTTATATGGTTAGATCCTTGGGGAGAAAATGGTAGGAGGTGTCAGGTCTATTTTCTCAAGAATTCAGCACTTGTAGCTAGAATTTTAAATGTTAAGGGTGTATATATATCATAAACTATGGGAGAAGGTGATATGTTACTTTCAATTTTAAAATGTTGGTAGCAGTTCTGTTTTCAGAAGCATGGAGCTTAAGATATGGCAGAGAAATATCAAGCACACAGCACTCAAAGGCATAGAAAATTAAAACATTACTCTTATATCTATAAACGAGACTCCATTATAAGGTGGGGCTGGTGAGATGGTTCTTGTGCTCCTGCAGATGACCCAGATTTGGTGTCCACCACCCATGTCAGGAGGCTCACGGCCATCTATATCTCTACCTCTGGGGGATCTAAGGCCTCTTCACATGCATAATTAAAAATAGTAAAAACAACTCTTAAAAACACTGTCATAATAAAGTCAGTCTTTATTTTTTTTTTTTCTTAATCCAAAGCCTCAAGGCAAAGAAAGCTAAAAATTAAAGATGATCTTCGTGCTCTGGGTTACTCATCAATCTCATAGTAATTTGGTTTGCATCCACCATCTATGGGAAGAAAGAAAACCTTGGGAAAAAACTGAGAAAAGAGAACCGGGAGGATTATGTGAAGCTGGATTTCCAGAAAAACAGCACAAAGGGAGGGACTGGCAGCAACTGTTTCAGGAAGGTGGAAATTAATACTGTGTGCTCTAGCCAGTACCACTCACAGGAGCTGACTGCTCAGAGTCACACTGGGATGCTAACCAAGGACAACAGACAGGAAACGGATCTGCTGTGGAAAACGCAGATGGGCAACAGTGACAGCAATTGCAAATGAACTGGCTGTATCTAAAGAAATGCTAGCTGGGACATAGCAATAAGACCTGGCCATAGGACGAACCCTTGAAACACAGGGTGGGTGTGGGGGGAAAAAAATGAAAACCAGAGAACACAAAACATATGCCATGCAGCCTGGCAGGAGGCAAACGCACTTTGAATCACTGGACAGTGTCAAGGGAAAGAAGGCCATGATGGCTGGAGCAGAACGCTGCTGTGGAACTCCCGAAGAAACTCGGGCAGAGGACTCAAGCATAGGAAGGAGAACCACAGGGCCAAATGACAGGAGAGGCAAGGAACCTGATTAGGGACACAGGCTGTTTGGAGAGCATGATGAGTAATGTTAAATAAATGCACAGATCTAAAAATACCAATCGGCAGATGAAAGGGGTCAGGAGGGAAATTAGAGCATATTTAGAAAGGAATATGATATTGGAACTGTTCACATGGAAACCTGTGCAAGGGCGCTAAAGCGAGAAATATCGTACTCAGTAGTTACGTGGGAGGGTTAAAATATATTCTTAAAAATTGAATTAGGATATTTTAAAACTAAAATATAATTAAAATATTTTATGTTATTTGTATATTACATATAATAAATAACATATGTAAGCATATAGCATGCGTTTATGTATTATATGAAAAAAATATATCAGATAAAAATAAATGTTAGTTAAAAATCTCAAAAATAAACCGTCTAAGTGTCTATGATAATTTAAAAAATTGTATCAGTGATGTGGTATTAATAAATTGCACTACTTCTTTGAAAATCCTTGCTGGATGTTCCTCACCAAACTCCGTAAGAGGAGGAGCCAGCTCCCCGTGTTGACCTCAGGCTGGACCACTTGACTATTCTCGGTTGATGGATGTAAACAGAAGTAATAAAAAAAACCCTTTTCTCAGAGGAGCGACTTGCCTTGGCCTTTCCTTTCTTCCCTTTTTCCTTTTTATCTTTGATTTATGTCATCCAAGTGTGTTTGGTGCTTAGAAATAAATATGGATCTGACTTTCTTCCCTCGTGTCTAGAGAAAGATCCTTTCAATCAAGGTGTCTCCGATTTCAATCTTCCTTTCCCAAGAATATTCTAGTTTTGCTGCAACTACTTCCATACCTTCTGCGGTATCATCACATAAATATTTCCATAGTGAAAAATGACTGCGTATCAGAGGAAGCCGCTTACTCTCAGGCAAATGCTCAGGTATTTCTCTCTACTGAGGCTCCCAACTCAAATCCACTCTTACCATGGATCCGTCTCCTCTTACGGCAGTTAATTCCCCAGCAATTCACAATATAGCTTTCTTCTCCCTCAGTTGGGCAGCTGCAAGCCACACCCTGCCATTAATTTTTACGAGACGTAGATGTTAGTTTTCCATTTGTTCAGCCACGTGGCTTTCCAGTGCAGACTGGTTTTCTCATGCTGGTTAGTTTATTTTCCCACTTTGTAGAAATGGGTCAAAAATCATTCAAGGGGAAAATCATAGAAGGTTATAATTTCAGTTTTAGTCACACACAAATGAAAAGTTAAGGCTCCAAAGGCACACACTCCATTTTTCCTGGAGATTTACTTCTCAAATCAAAGCCAGAATTCAGATCATGAGGGTTTCAGCTCATCTTGAATGAAGGAGGTTTTCCATGAGGAAGCTGAAACCGAGCCAGAAAGCATCTTACGGTCTCGAGTAGAGAGAAACTTATGGTGGCACGTGTCGTCTGGCGCCGAGCATCTGCTATTCCTGTGAAAGAAGAGAGAAGGCTTCTGCCAGGACTATAGTGAACCACAGACCCTGGCTGTCTGAGGACCAAGGAGAACCCACTCAAAACTGTCTGTAAACATCCTTTGTGGCCCTTGCCACAACCAGCTGGTTAACGTCCAATACATCCAAATTTGACTTCAACAGCAAGTAATTCTTTGCTCAACATTCTGGTTAGATATAGAAAAATGCACTTTAAAATAATTGTACTAGTATACATTCTTCGTCTTGAAATGGGAGAGTAGAATGCACACATTCTAAAAGCCAAAGATTCTACATATTTTTTTAAAAGCTAAATTTTGAGATGGTCTCTGCTACCAGGAAGCTAAGCTATGTGTCTCTCTCCATTTCTTCTGTAATGATTTCCACCAGTTTTATTAATTGAACTTAGCCTCTCTGTTGCCATGAACCAGCATGTAAAGTTCTGGTTGCTATATTCAGACAGCTAAGACAAGCATCAATTCATAATGGAAATCATCTCACTGAGTAAAGCATGAATTGATAAGGGGCAGCTGTAGCATTAGTAAAGCACATGTGAGTACCAAACCTCCTTGACTACCAAACTCTGTAAGCTAAACTTCTCAGATAAGAGCCACATGTATGTTAAAAGAGCTCCATCTGGTTGATTATAATGTCATCATTGCAGAGAGTTGAAATGTTGCAGATGAAGAACTGAATTATCTTGGGCTATCTTTAGCTCTCTTACTAGGTATTTGTTGCTCAACTGGTGTCTGAACTTACAACCTTGACTCTGTCATATAAAATGATGGATTTATTAATCTAACAGACCACTAGTTAAGAATGATATAAACAGTATCTTTGCTGCCAACCACTTGCTGCTTTCACTAATGGTCTGAAAAAATGTCTTGTTTACAACTTTCCTCTATAATGTAACTACAAAAACTTCACTGATGCTGGAGAGATCCCAGCTAAAAGTACTTGCCACTCTTGAAAAGAACTCAGGTTTGGTTCTCAGCACCCACATGGGAACTCACAGCCACATGTACCTCTCATTCCAATGCATTTGATACCATTTTCTAGATTGCACAGGCACCAGGCACACGCAGTGTACATATCTACATCTCTGTGTGTGTGTGTGTGTGTGTGTGTGTGTGTGTGTGTGTGTGTGTGTGCATATATATGCAGGCAAACATTCAAACAAATAAAACGAAAATAAATAAATCTTAAAAACAAAAAGTTCTGAAGGATTTAGGGAGATGGCTCAGGGAGTAAGAGTTAAAAATATGAAGAAGAGTTCAAGTCCCCATTACCTCACATAAAAAGCCAGCGTGACGGCTTGTGCCTGTAACCCCAGCATGAGAGCATAGATCGAGACACATCCCAAGTGCTCGCTGACTAGGCAGACTCGTGGGTAGGAGGTACGTCATTAGTTTCTCATTGAGTAAGAGACCCTATCTCAGGGCAGTAAAGTGGAGAGTAAGAGAAGTCATCTAGCAGGATGTTTTGGCCTCTGCATGTGTACAAATGGACACATGTACCCACATACTTACATGTGTGCAACATATGCATACACATAGAGAGAGAGAGAGAGAGAGAGAGAGAGAGAGAGAGAGAGAGAGAGCCTCTATGAAGATTGCCAAGGCATTCATAAATGGAAATTATCTCACTGAGTCATACATAAGTAGATATTCAAATTGCTATTGGAGGCAACCTGAATCTGTGTTCCTGGACCACAGTGGCTCATATGAAGCTCCAAAGCAACATTTTCTACTTCTGCATTGAAACGTACTCTGTGTTTTGCATTGACAATCCCGTAGTTCCAAGAAAAGAGACTTAAAGCCTCCTTCTCTCCTTCATTTACACGTTAGCAGGATGCTAGCATGTCTGCTCAGCTTCTGTCAAGTTCCTCTTTTTGTGATGGCCACAGTTTTTCCTTCCCGGTTCCCCTGGCCTTGCCAAACCTTGGGGACATTAAGCAAACAAAGCCAATTGACTTTGACGACTTTTACTTTCCCTGTGGAACCTAAACCTGGAATTGTCAAGTCACCTCCAGGGCAGCATCCCAGAAGGACAGTTAGTTCATCATCTCTCTTTTTCAGTGATCACTGATGCTGCAGACTCTTCTAGTGTATTTCCTAAGCTTTCCCTTTGTCTCTGGGAGTTGTCACATGGCTTTCCCAGAAGCTTGCCCACCTTGCCCTGATCAGCCTCATTTTCCAGCTTTTTTTAGTTCCCAAAGATCAGGAAGGAAACCTTATTTGTTCCCTCTGACCGCACTGATGGCCTCACAAGACTGGCTTCATGAGCAGGCAAAGCAGGTATCTAGAGTATGGGTGGCACCCTTACTTATTCCAAAAGTATGCTTTTAACTAAACACACTACTTGGTATGTCTTAATTTAGAATTAAACTTGGGCTTCTTGACATGAAGTTATCAACTTATTCTCCCTTAATGTTAACCTGGTAGCTTGCTCCAATGTCTAGTGAAGACAGGCTTTGCTGGATAGAAACATGAAGAGATATGAAGGACAGACCTGAGAGTAGGCAGAATGAGCCAAATGAGATGGCTGGAGGTAGCACAGGTGTATCTGGTACAAAAGGGAGTGTCACCATGTCCCTGTGATCTAGTTATAACTTCTACCTACGTAAGAATCTCTTCTGGCCTCACTAAGATGTTTCCGATGCCTCTAGACCTACTGATGGGAGCCTCTGTCTCCAGCCCAAAACTTCTTCTCAAACCCATCTTTCCTCTAGAAGTCTGTGATATATTTTGAAGACATCACTACTCAATCTGCTTGGTCAATGAGTCTTCACTTCAGCCACAAGAAAAACACCCAGAATTCTTAGCATGACCTAGAATGCCCTTTGTTGATCTACTTTTTGACTTGCTTCTTGCCATTACTCTGTGTTCACTTCAGTGAGCTATACTTAAGCACTTCTTTTTGCCTGTACCTGACCCCGACTCCTGCTTGTCCTACTGTATGCCTTTGTACGGGTTTTCCTTCTGCATAGAATATCCCTTCCTTCCATCTCTCTGCATTCCCAATGTTCCCAGTATATGCTTAGTATTGCCTGCAGGAGTTCTGAGACCCTTCATAACAGTCAGCGTCATTAACCCATATCTTATGCATCAGTATATAATTTAGCTAAAGGGCATGCAGCGTACTTTGATCATCTGTGGTGTATAGCTCTAGATGCTGTATCTCCAAGGCTGGGACTGATATTTTTGTAACGACCTCTTAGGACCCAGAGTACAGTGAACTGTCGGGAAATAAAGCCCATTACTCACAGTTGAGATTAATTTATTGATTTCTTTTATTAACAGAGGAACAAATCATCATTCCTAAGTATATAAATATTCATAGCATTGATCATGATGAATATTCTTAGATCTGACTCTTCTGTATCTATCAGTACTCTTAAGGATAGTGCATGCGCATGCCATTTCCACATAAGTTCACCACCAATCTGTTATGCCAATGTGCTCAGTCTTGGAGTCTTCTGGTTTGAGCTTAGGTTTATTAAAAATAGTAAGCTATGATGGCATCCATCTGTTAAGGGAACCATGAAATTCCAGGGTTAGTGATAAGGGCTTTAAATGGAAACATGTACCTCAAAGCTGGGAACATCCGCTGCAATAAAATTATCACCTCAGCCTAGGAGGAAGGGACAATGCCTAAATCGGAGCTGGTAAGGATTACCCCAGGAAAAGGCAGCAGCAGCTGGCCAACATTCTACCTCAAGCATTCAGAGTTTAAGATTAGCATGTCGGGGACCTTCCTGAAAACCACAAGCCCCCTTCCACTTCTTTCAACAGCTGAGACTTCTAGCTGAGAAACAGGAGTTATGCATGTCTTAGAAATCTTCCTGCACAGGGGGGATGTCTTTCTGCTGCTGGGAGATGGAACCAAATGAAACCTTTTTTTACATCACTATGAAAAGTGTTAACTGAAGTCTTGCTGGACCACTTCTGGTGATTTCTTTTAAAATTAGAAAAGCGCAGACTGTGTAATAACAATCACACACTGAGAAATCTGTCCAGCTGAAGTAAAGACATGAGTCTGTAAGGAAATGGCGTAACAGAGTCCCAGTTAGCACATAGCTGCAGCATGTGCCATCCAGAACCTGCTCTCATTGTGCTGTACCTGGCCCATAACCGAATGTTAAATATTTTTAATGGCACCTCTAGGTGTATAAATAAGATTTTATGTACATGACATGTTTTTCTTATGAAGACTTCTCTCCTTAAGAACTGTGTTGGTACTTTACATCCTTCCATCTATCCACTTCCAAAGCTCTTCAAGTGATTGTGTTCTGCAGCTTTTGTGGTTGGGTGGTTTATATATAAATACCCACATTTTTTTTAAAGATGTACTTGTTTTTACTTTGTTTGTATGTGTGAGTGTATGTCTGTATGTGTGTGCACCACATGAGTGCCTGGTGCCCACTGAGGCAAGAAGGAGATATCAGATCCTGGGAACTGGAGGTATAGACAATTGTGAGCCACAAGTATGAGATTGGCAAGTTACCTTAACTGATAAATCATAGCCCTAACACATGTAAGTTTGTGTATATAAGAACTTCGAAACTTTTATATTTACAGATGGTTATTTTTTTAAAAAAAGTATTCCTCTATGGGTAAATAAAGGCATTATTTTAAAAATGAAATACCTCCTCAATAGTAAACAAAACCAGTAACGAAAATATTCTGGTCAGTTTAAAAATACTTGTTATTGGTGCTCTGTTCTCTAATCTTGTCTCCTCTTCACATCTGTAAACAAAATATCTAAGTTGCGTTTTCCCACATAAATTCAGATGAAATATAGCTCAAGTAAAGTACTTAACATTAAATATCTCACTGGCTTCTTCTGACTCTTTCATGTCCTCCTCATCAACACTTCGTTGGCCTTTGCCAAACAGTAGAACCCTTGTAGTCCACTTGCTCTAAAATCTGAGTCCTTAATCATTTGAAGATGAGCACTTGTTTGAAAGAGATGGAGCTAACTATAACACATTATCAGGATCTCTTTTTCAAATTTAGACAGTTGCAATGATTGAAAATTCCTCTTTAACATTATTCCATACTCTGTGTAACAATAATGATACTTACTTGTCACTTACACACATTGGCTAATTGTCTAAACCCTTTACAGCTATGAACTCATCTGAGGTTCAATGACCCTGTGATTAGGCATTGCCATCTCCACTTAACACATGCAGAAACTAAGGTCCAAATAAATTTTTTTAATGTTCCCCATATTTTTACTTCTGATATGAGAATTAAAAGAGGGAATGATAGACAGAGGATTGTCATACAGGCTTTTGGCCCAGCCTAGTCCCATGGTCTGGACCCACCCTCCACTGCTTAGCCCCCCAAAATGACTCAGACACTTATATTAATTACATGCTGTTCACCCTATGGCTCAAGTTTATTGCTAGCTAGCTCTCATCTGAACTCATTTCTACTAATCTGCCTTGCCATGTGGCTCATGGCTTACCTGAATTCCTTCATATAATTGCTCCTTGGGCGGCTAGATCATTTCTCTCCCTGACTCCACACTCCCTCCCCTTTATCTATGCTCAGATTTCCTACCTGCTTCTAAGATGCCTTGCCATAGGCCAAAACAGTCCCTTAGTTAACCAAAGATATTGACAGTATACAGAACATCCCACATCAGAGGATTTAAATGAATTCTGGTCTTGGTTCTATATACCAAAAAAAAAAAGGCAATTTCTACCATGTAACTTGTGGATTCTGGTTCACAAATACTGAACTGAGACCTCTGCTCTCTCCTTAGAACCTATAAAGTCAGCAGTGTCTCCATTTGCTCTCCATGTGTTTTCTTGAGGGAACTAATGAAAAGTACACAATGGCCAAAGGCAAAAATTAGAGTTTCGAAGTCTCTTGGACAAGTGCTGGTTGAATAAAGTAAATTTTCAAATGTTCACAGAATGAGAGATGATTAGTGATTGCCAGTGGTAGATACAGCCATAGGAGAAAAGTCAGGTGGCATCTCAAAAAAACAAATACCACTTTTCCTGTCTGTCTGCCTGTCTTCAACCTTCTGTTAGGAAAACTTGCAAGGCTAACAATCAGTTTTTTGTCTTTTCAGGGTTCACAGAACAAGAAGTGCATGCACATCAGCACTACATATGAGAATAAAAAAAAACAACAGATGCCAAGAGAAAATAGCTGACACATATTATATTCCTCTTATGCCAGCGCTTTGCTGGAGTGGAATGAGGGAGGCATTTTCAGACTGGATAGTCTAATGGAAATCAAGTGTTTGCTGGCCGACTTTATTATCCTTAACAGTGCTTTGCTTCTATTGACAGCACCTTAATTCAAGAGCACTGGACAGCAGTAGCTGTTTGTAATCACTCTGGACCTGACTGGTTTCATAAAACTTCAGCAGTGGGAATACCAGTTCCCTCACTGTTCTTTTTGCTCTGGCCAGGACACTGGGGGAGTCACAAAAGCTTCTCTTGTAATACTACCCTGCCTCTGCTTAAGAAGTTCTCTTGAAAAAAGAAGAACCTCCCAGGCTTTGGGGAATGTTAAAGGGTGAGAGCATTAAAAGCAGGACTAGGGTAGAGATAAGGTACAACAAAGACTTGCCTGCAGTTAGTGCAGAGAAGGGGAGGCAGGAGACACACTAATGTGATGCTGTGAAAGACAGCACAAAGCAATAAAGTTTGATCCTTTATACTGTCAACTCAATGAGGGGTCCTAGTCTTCAGTCTAAACGGTGCTCTCTGAATAATGGCCCTGCAGTAAATATCTGTTGTGATGATAGTGGGGGTGGTGATGAGTTTAAAGAAGTCAGAGTGGTATGCCCCAGTGATAAATGTGCGTGTTGCTTGAGTCCATTAAGAAAAAAAAAAAATTCTGGAGCCCATAAAGGAAACAGACATTTATTACAAGCATTTTTAATGCAGATAGGTCTTTAAAAATGCAAAGTAGAGCTGGTTCAGAAATAGTCAGAATTAAAGGTTGTATCTGGTGTGGGTTCATGAGAGTCTATGGAAAGAAGACACAGAGACACTCTTGGATGAATTTTTAGCCTTCCCAGCTGGGGGTGGGGGACCAGTAGGGGAGAGTTAGCTCCTGGGGAACTGACTCTGTGTGTGTTGGCAAAGGGCTTTTTTAAATTGTTATGCAATTCACGCCTTTAGAAGTAAAGTTCTGTATACCAAAGCCTCTTCTCTATTCTCTCCAAGAAGACAATGCAAATGCAAATTCTCAGTTAAGAGATACCTCAGCTTGTCAGTCCTCCCAACACCAAGTTTTCCATAGGTTTCGAACCATCGGGAAACTCTCATATAAGATTTACACACAGAAGGTAGCAGACAGGAAAGGTAGCAGTCACAAAGGCAGATCAAAGCTGGGAGCTAACACTCCGAAATCAAACCAGCTGCAGAAATCTGCAGGATCTCTCACCACAAATCTCCCTTTTGTTTCAAATGTTACGATTAATTATGCGGAAGATTATCACTTTTCTCTATCGTTTTGTTTTTCAATCTTATGTAAGTAAGATAAAACACATTCTAAAGCCAGTAAGGTCGCTATTGCTAGAACAAGACCGCTATTAAGTGATTCACTGGATTGAAGGCGGTAACGTACCTGCAAAGCTTTCCATGACATCAGTTCCTTTTTTTTCTTTTCTTTCTTTTTTTTGTAAAAGTCTCTTTGATTCCTTACAGTAAATTATAAATCATTTGAGAAGAATTAGGATGACCCATCAAATGCATCCTGGTCTTTTCCCCGTCATACTTGCTATTATTGAACTCTTGAATGGCGTGATACAGTAGGATGTAACATTTTAATCACGTTCTAATTTTTATCTGATCCTTCAGTATTTCTAACTGGTACCCCAACAGTATATCAGCTTGTCTCAGCATGCCTAGTTCATTAATTACCTCACTATCTATTTTGTCTTGATGAGTTCAAAGTTCTGTAGAATTATGCTGACGCCAGTCTCTGACAAACTCAGTTTCTTTACGAAGCACCAGTCCCGCTATTGCAGCAGTACCAGTCAATGTAATAATTTCCGTGATAACTGTAATCATCAGCCCAACCATTCTGAGTTCTTCTTAATACTTTTTCAGAGAGCTTCTGTATCAGGATTCACTGGTATCCAGATGGCTGATCTTGCTCTAAAAATGCATAAACTTTCAGTGGTTAAGTTTAAAGGCATACTAGAATTAACACAGGTTTGAAGGATACGGCATTCACAAGTGATGCTGTAATTATTAAAGTAAGATAATGGTTCGCATACTATAAAAGAATGGCTTTGATTAAGTCTAAAAGATAAGTATATTTATCATCCTTAATGTTTAAATTTCCATCCCACACTTTAAAGGGTCAGAAGGCACTTGCTAATTTCTACAAGTTAGTCTACATTGAATTGCCAAATTGCAGGAGAGGACTTGACATTCCAACTCATGCCACAGCAGAACTAATCCTATAGTTTCATCCCAACTATTCTACTGACATCTTAACTCTGAGTGATAATATTTTCAGAGCCAATAAGGGCTCTAACCAATGACATCTCCATGAAATAATTTCCACATCAGGTTTCTCACCCTTACATTGCTGCCAATTCACCCAGTCAGATTCCTTCCTGGTAACCCATATCTCACAGAATGGTAGATTTATGGAACTAGTATCATTAATCTCCTTTTCTTTAAAACCAGATGCATAAAATATATAAAATGTATTATGATAATCTTGGGTAGTATTGACTATAGATGCCCGCACTTGTAAGGTTCTATTTAGACATTGAATTTTATTCCTATACAAATAGGAATCCCTTCTATTCCCACAGAATAATGTTTAATCTCTTTACCCTCCTCCATTGGCTGAGCAGAGTCTTAGTTGTCATAAGCACCGAGCAGACAAGAAGATTCATTTACTGCCACAAGAATTCCCATACCTTCCCAAGTTATTGCTAAATTAATTATAGGCCCAGTAGGTATAGCTGGCCCTTGTTACCAGCATAGTTACCACAGATAGCACAGCAAGAAACAGATTTGTAGTATTCAGAAGTTTCTTAGTCATTTTATTGGCTCCCCTTTTGTCACACCAATAGTTAATTCAGCCTCCCCCAGGTGGGAGGTTCAGTTGTCTCCTCCAAAGGCCTCTGTATCATTTTACCCAGATGCATCTCAGCAGCCGAAACATGAGAGACTCCCCTTGCTCATGCCATATTTTTATCAGTTTTAATGGTATCAATAACTTCTCATCTCATGTAGAAACATAAGCATACCCTTGCCCCATCTAACACATTCCCTGAACGCCATAAAAATATTAAGACATCTTTATAATACACTGGTTGACCCAGCTCAACAAATATTTTTTTTTTCACAATTCAATGTCTTTCAGCAGCTATTGTCCCTGTTTCCTTAGTGTTTTAAAAATTTATGGTAAAGCATTATGTAGTCTATCCGCAGGGGTCCTCATATCCCCCTTTTGCTTAATAAGCATCTCCTTTACAGTTAGATATTTCAACAATTGTTTGTCCTGTAAAATTATATAGTATCCCCATCATGTGTTTTCTGTTGTACATCATGTGTTTTATGTTGTAATGTACACACACACACACACACACACACACACACACACACACACACACAAAGTTTCATTTTGTTGGAAGCATAAGCTGGGTGGGCATTATCAGTTTTAATTTGTATCAGTGTGTTCATTATTACCATTGTTTTTAAGAAATGTGTGATTATAGAATCAGTCTTTTCAGAAGTTAAGGCAGATGTTCAATGAAATCCAGAGTATATATTAATAGTATGATGAATATAATTTAATTTTCCAAAGTCTGATAAATGAAATATATCCCCTTTGCAAAAATTTATTTCTTTCTGTACCTTTAGGATTAGTTCCTAAAGATAAAGGAACTTAATTATATAAAGTACAAGCAAGAAAGTTTTTTGTAATTTTCTTAGCCTTTTGTCAAATAATGGAATTGTTTTCCTTAAGCTCCTATTATTAACATGATATTTCTTATGAAATTCGGAAGCTTCCAACACATTTCCCATCAGTGGTTGATCAATTTTTATATTTCCTTCTGCTAATGGCCCAGGCTCCCCACTATGAGACCAAACATGAGTTATACATAGTAGGTAATTTCTGCCCCAGATTTCTTGTTACAGTCACATGACTAGCAAAGTCAGTTCTGAATTATCAGGAATAAATAAAACAGTTTCTATGTGCAATCTTTTTTGCATATTGAGAATCAGTAATTATATTAATAGATTCATTAAACTTTAATAAAACATCAGAATGACACATAAATCTGATTTTTAAACTCATATGAACTTCGAGGTATTTTACTGATGTTTCCTGCTATATAACCAGCCATTTCTAATTTATTTGCATCATTATACAATATAAAAGGCCAAGAAATGGGTGCTATTTTCACTGTTTGGGGATGAAATCATTCAGTTTTTGTTTGTTTGTTAAAAACTGAAATTACTTTCTGGACATTTGTTGTTATTTTTTCTTAAGAAATTACTAAAAACTCTTTTCCAAGCATTACTAATCACCCACAATTGTGCAATTTTAGCGTTAGTATAGAGAACTACAATCACAATTGCGCAATTTTAGCGTTAGTATAGAACTACAATCTTAGCTGAATGCATTTCTGACAACTGACATTTTGTTCCTCTTTTTATAATTAATTCAGAAATTCTTTTTATAGGTCTTTAATGCTTTACTCTGTTTGTGAGAAAATGCCCATTCTAAATAATCCATTCTAAGATGCTACCCTTTCACTGAACAACGAGTCCAATAGGGGGCTGATAGGAAGGTAAAATTATTAAAATACATTCAGTTGTAAGATCTAACTGATCCACGCAGGCATTATGTAGTTTTTGTTCTACTTGGGCTAATTCCCTGTTAGCCTCAGCTGTCAATTGTCTTGGACTGTTTAAAGCTGAGTTATCTCGCAAAATTTGAAACAAATTACTTAATTCTTTAGTAGACAATTTAATGGCAGGCCATAACCAGTTAATATCATCCAATAATTTTTGAAAATCATTAAGAGTATGTGATTGATATTTTCTGTTCTGTACCTTTTGTAGCTTGACTCTCTGTTTACTCAATTTTAATCCTAAATAATTAAAAGAATCTCCTCTTTGTATTTTTGGAGAAATTTTTAATCCCCAACAAGGTAAAAAATTTTGTATCACACTAAATATTTTTTTAACATATCTGTATCAGAAGCAACCAAATAAAATATCCATATAATAATATTTAACAGATTGAGGAAATGGTTTACAAACCATTTCCAGTGATTGTTGTGCAAAATATTGACACAAAGTTGGGTTGTTTAACATTTTTTGTGAAAGGATATTTCAGTGATATCTATTTACAGACTGGGCACTATTATAACTAGGTACTGTAAAGGCAAATTTTTCTCTATCATATTTTTTCTTCAATAGGAGATATTGAAAGAGAAGTCTTGTAAATCAACAACTATGATAGGTCAATCTTTAGGTAATAAGGAAAGTAAAGGATTTCTAGGCTGTAAAAATCCTATAGGTTGGATTATCTTATTTATAGCTCTCAAATCAGTTAACAATCTCTGTTTTCCAGATTTCTTTTTTATTACAAATGCAAGAGAGGGCCAAGGACTCAATGTGCTTAGTAGCTAAATGTTCTTTTACAAGTTGTTCCAGTGCCTGCTTAGTCAAGGACCATTGCTTCACTCATATAGGCTTATTTTTTTCCTTCATTTTATAATTTTTTTATTTAAAAAAATGTTTTTATCCACGTATCTCTGTGGGAGATTGTGTTGTTTCATGGTAAATAATTGCCCCACTCACTGGTTTAATAAAAAGCACTGACTAACCAAAGGCAGGCAGGAGGTGTGGGCGGGGCTACCAGACTAAAAAACTCTGAAAACAGGAAGCACAGAGCAGAATGCTGGACCGGAAGAAGCAGAGGACAACCATGCTGCTCTAAGAAAAGGTACCAAGCCTCATGGCTGAACAGGAAGAGTCATGGGATAGATGAAGTGTAGAAAGCTAGCAAATTATATGCCTGGGCCTTTAGGCCAATCAGCCTAAAACTATTATAAGCATCTGTGTATCTCTGTGGGACTGCGGGATGTGGGACTGCAGGACTGTGGGTCTGCGGGTCTAAACCTTAAGGCAAGGCCTGAAAGTCAGGGCCAGAAACCTCCTACTACATATCTCCCGGCTCCCCCTCCCTTCCCTCAGCCTTCAGCCTCCCTCTCCCCATACCCCATCCTCTCCCCCAAAAGGGCAAGAAGTCCCAAGGTGGGTCAGCTCAGCGTGGAACACCCACTCCAGGCAAGTCCAATTTCCTCATCCCAAAGTCAGGACTGGGTTAGGTGTTCCTCTGCAAGGGAATGGGCTCCAAAGTGCCAGTCCATGGACAGGAACACAGTTTGATCCCACTCCTTGAGGCTCCACATACTGCCCATGCCTACCTTCGGAGGGCTTCGCTCCTTTTCCTAATGGAGCTATTCTTGATTCAATGAATTCCCCAGAGCTGCAGCTAGCCATTACTGTGGGGATTTTCCTCATAAAGGCTTATTAGTTAAAAATTTTAAAGACAGAGCAGTTGGGATATTGGCAGTGACCCCCTACTCTGAATATGGATAGCCAATTTCTATTTTGTCCTGCTATTGGACAACCTGTATAGCTTATGATTTTCCTTGATAATTTTTTCCTATACCTTTTTCAGGAACATATCCCATTTTAACATTGGTTTTTGAGGCTATTTCTGACATTGCAGGAATATTAATTTGAGCTCCCCATTGTAGTAACAAATCTCTCCCCCATAAATTTATGACTATATCAGATACATGAGACTTTAGTATCTCTTTTTGTCCTTCAGACTATTATTTAATCCTCTCAACATTTTGTTTTACCTGATATAAGATTCTAGTTCCTACAAATTGAGTGGAGACTTCTTACAAAAGCCAATTGGGATTTTAAGATTCTTTAAAAATTACAGATACATCTCGTAGGCCTGAAATCTTAATATCATGTATTTGTAATTTTAGCTTTGGCCTCTCTTCACTAATAACACTTTGTCAAAATACTTTTTTCTAGTACTTTTAAAACCTCCTTTTCTATAGCTGGAGCTGCTTTACCTTTAAAATATGGGCATAATAACAATTGAACAATTTTATCACCAACATTTATGTGTATAATCCTTTTCACATAAGTCATCTATAAAAGTACTAAAACAATCTCTTATAGGATTTTTAAGAAGTAACTTTAGGCAATACTCTGGAGTACTCTAATAAAAATTTAAAAAGAAGGTCCTTTTTATAGATCCTGAGTAACATATTAATACAACTTGCCAATTATTAACAGTGTGACTCAAACAATTCACCTGTATTTTATTTAGTAGAAAAAATATTTTTGTAAACTTTTTATCAGTTTTTTTTCATGAGTTTTTACCTTAATAGCCATATTATTTAATAAGCTAACAACTTATTCTGTTTCGAGAGTTATATTTTTATGGAATTTAGCCAAGGATTTCCAGAAAGCAACTTAAAAATCAGAGCCAAATTTTCATACGAGAGTATACCAAGATATACTTTAAAATCATAAATTTTGTTCTTTTAGTTTATTTAGTATGAAAATTAAACATTTATTTAAATGTTAATTAGACAATCAAAAGCAGAGAGCATCCTCTATACAATGAGTGACCAATATCTCTAGAAATTTAAACAGTATTGACTTAGTATGGTATGCCCTGACTGCTATTGTTTATTACTAGAAGTGGAGCTTGTTTTAATTTTTTTTTTCTCCCATGGAGGGACCATTGATGAGCTATTCCCACTATTAGGGAAAATAAAACCATTTCCCATAAGAGATTTTTTAATGTTGAATTATTTCTGTTCTGAGTGTGGTTACTAATGTCTGAGAAGTAGAAGTCCAAGACATGCTGGGCTAAGCACCCAACAATTGCAAGACAGTTCCCGATAAACAGCTACCCACTTCAAGATACTAACAGTGTTGACATGGAGAAACTCTGGTTTGGAGTTATTCTCTTCCTTCTGATGGATGGTTTTCATAAATTGCCACTGAAGAGTAAATTTGCTTCAGAAGACTGTAGGGGGATTATATTACATTGTAAATAATTGTCCCACCTACTGGTTTAATAAAAACGTTGATTGGCCAAAGGCAGACAGAAAGTGTGGGTGGGGCTACCAGACTAAGAAAACTCTGGGAACAGGAAGAACAGGGCAGAAATGCCACAGAGAAGGCAGAAGAAGCAGAGGACAACTATGCTGCTCTGAGAAAAGGTACCGAGCCGCATGGCTGAACAGGATAACAGTCATGGGTTAGGTTAAGAGCAAGAGCTAACAAGTTACATGCCTGGGCCCCAGGTCAATCAGCACACAATTAATACAAGTCTCTGTGTGTTTCAGTGGGACTATGGGACTGTGGGTCTACAGGTCTGGGCCATGAAGCTAGACCAGAAAGTCCAGGCCAGAAACCTCATACAACAGATGACAAACTATTTTTAAAAGAAAAGAACATTTCCACAAATAGATAAATGCTAAAAATGAAAGTCTAAGTTAGGGATTATTTTTGTTGTATCTTCAATATCTTCCAAAAACTGCGCCCCACTTACTTTGATTACATTCTTTAATTGAAATAACCTACTGATGTGGGAATGTCTTTCTGTATGCTGTGAATATCAAGCTTTAAATAAAGTAGCTGTTTTGGCCCATGACAGGCACCATAGAAAAAGTAGGAGGAGAAATCGCAACATAGGGAGGAAGAAGGGCGGAGTTAAAGGCAAACTGAGTCAGAAGCCCAAAGGAGCAACATGTAAGGAACACAGGTGAGCCACAGGCCATGTGGCAGACAGATTAATAGAAATAGGTTGATTTAAGATGTAAGAGCTAGCTAGCAATGTGCCTGAGCCATAGGCCAAACAGCATGAACTTAATATAAGCATCTGAATCATTTTGGGGGCCTGAGCAGCAGCCAGTGGCTAAGGGGTCTGGGGCTGCAGGTCTGTGGGTCTGGACCTCTGGCTGCCCGGGACCAAGAAACCACATTGTAACAACCTACTAGATAAATGATCTTCCTTCATGAGCAGATTCTCTACATTAACTAACATGCTCCTAGAAAACTTGTAGACAGCTCTTTAGAGAAGGCAGACTCAAGAAATAGGGTGAAACTTACTAAAGTCATAGGAGAATGGAAAGCCACCAAGACTTGAATGTCCATGCGTCACCCTCAGCCTGGTGGCATGGATTCAGTTTCCTCTTGTTATGACCTTGTGTTTTGTTTTGTTGTTGACATTGCTTTACTCTTCTTTGACGGTGGTGGTACTCAGAGTCAAATCCAACACCTACTGCACACACACTTTAGACTGGGCTCTTTCCCAGTGCAACTACAGTCCTTTCTTTATTTAATCACAACAGGAGCTGACCTCTCAGACGGCAGCATGTCTCTAAGCCAGGGGTAAGTCCATTTCTGAGGGCTATCCTGGTTTCTGACCTGTAGTCTAAAGAAGACTATGAGAAAGGAATTAAAAACACATTTGTTATCGCATCTGACATTAATCTTAACTATCTTTCAAGAAAACAAATAATTTTGGTGCCAGGCATCTGAAAACCCACAAACACCAGACTGCCAGGATGCTTTCCCCGGCTAATGAGGAAGCTCCACGTTGTTTTCAAATGTATACGCAAAATGTGCCCAGCAGCAGTGTTGCTTTGAGTGATGCTCTATAGGAACAGTGGTACCATACTTACTCACTAGACATGCAAACTGAGCATAAACACTGTTGTTCTTCCTCGGTTACCACTGCCCCTCTTAATTTTTCAGCTGCCTGGAAGTCAATGTTCTGTGGTTTGTGAATCCAAGTTCAACGTCATGGCAATGTGTAAGGCAGGAGTGAAAACAGTGGTTGCATTGTTTTTATAATATTACCAGTGTCCAAGCGGTTACTCGCAACCGACTGAGAGAAAGCAAATGCCACTCCATTGTGTTCCGCTGCCTGTCTTCATCTCTACGTGCAAATGTTAGCGTCCTCCTTACCTTTTCTCAGGGACACGTTTCCTTTTTCTTTTTTCTTTCTCATTTTTCTCTTTTTTTTTTTTTGACATTTTTTCCCATTCCCACCACTGCTCCCTCTCTGGCCCTTTCTCCCAATCTTTCCCTCAGCCTCTCGCTATCCCAACCCCCCATTCACTCCCCAGAGAGGGCAAGGAATCCCAAGGTGAGTCAATTCTAGATGCCTGATACCATGTCTTCCTGGCTTTCTGCGTTTCTTCGAGGGTATTTCGCTATAGGATGAAGGCAGAGTGCAGGTGTGGACATTCATCATTTTTAGTCTGCTTTCACACTTGCTTTGGTTAGATGGTTAGAACTTGATTTTTTTTTTTCTGTGTTCCAGGCTGTTCTTGCCTCTCACGATGCTACCAATTACTTCAAGGGTCAGAAACCTGCTCAATTCTCTCCTGCATGCTTAATCTTCACACATCTTCAGTGGAGCAGACCCCGATCTCAAACACACAGAAATCACATACACGTCGGTTGAACCTCCTCCATGAAAGCCAGCTTATTGGTGTTCCAAAATTTCCCCTCCTGAGGGCTAACCTGTGCGTGCTTTAATTCTTTTATTTTCCTAAAATTACACGCAATTTTGAACATACCTCAATACCCAGAACCCCATCCATATTTCAGTACGGCCTTCATCTGAGCATTTCTCTGATTTGGGCATCCATTTACTGAAATCTGAACAATTAGCTGCACATCAACAGCTATATTCCAAACAGGTAAAAATTATTTTATACACATATAAAAAGAGCTCTCCATTCCTGCAGTCTATAATATAAACTTTTTTCCCTTTCAGCAACCTGCTAAATTAAAGTGTGAAGGGGAAATTAGGTAATTTAGGCAGTTGCAAGTTCTCTTTCAATTGAATCCAGAGGAAAAGTGAATAACTCTTGAGTAGGGCTGATTTTTACCTCTGCACAAAATAGGAGCCTGCCAACAGATGTGTGATTTGAGAGTTTCCAGAAACACTACTTACCTAAAATCCAAATCTCCCTCAGTAATCTGCTAGAGTGTTCTTAACACTGGCAGGAGAGATTGAGTTTTTCTTTAAAGAAAACGTTATGAAGTGTAAGATGCCTCTTAAAATGTCAATGGCCCTGGAAGATGGATGCATTTCAAACTTCTGGCCATTAATATATACACGTATATGAATATATATAAATGGACCTGAGGAGCAGGTTGTAACTCAGAGAGACAGCACTGAAGCAATGAGATATTTGATAAGCAGAAGTGGAGGTAAAAGTCTAAATACAGATAAAGGGAACCCTGCTGTCTCTGGACAGTGAGGGTGGGAAGACTATAAAGAGCCTTGCTGAAGAGGAAAAGATGCAATAAAAGAGGTAGCAAGAAAGGGAAAATCACAGAAATTAAAATACATACTTTACAATCTTCCACACTCTGAAGAAGTATGATTCTCCACAGCTTCTCCCTCTCCTGTCACTGAGCCTCAGAGACCGTCTAAGCAGAGAACACATTTTCCTTAGTTTCCTCTTAATGCTCTGATTAAATCCAGATTAGCACAGTGCCTGGCACATAGTAAGCACTCAATAAATATTTGATTTATTGATATACACTTTCCTGTCAGCTTACGTATCCTGCACCCGACACTACACCTCAAAGGGCTCTGCCGATGAAACTGGTCATGCTGAGCATATAGGCACAATTATTATCCCAGAGTTAATGCAGCAGCCCCCTTCCCAAGCTAAATGAACATAGTAGACCCATATACCTCAAGTTTCTTGAGGTGGATAGGAAATGAATATAATCTTACTTCTCCTGAGAGTAATTATCAAGAGACTATCCTGGAATTGATGCTTGTACTCAGAAAAAAAAAGCAATTTAATAATCCCATGCCACAGATATAAGACACCAGTTAACAGAGAGTTACAATGTTGTAGGAATGTAAGGGAACCAAACAGGTGGCCAACCAAGGCCTGGGCTCTTAAAATTGTCCACCTGTTCCATACTCTAGATTCGATAAACTAAGCCAAGAATCAGCAAATCCAAGTTGGTCACCTATGGAAAATCCTATCATATGCAAGAGTAATTATGATACTTGTGCCATTCTGTACATTTTTCTCTAATGGTGGAAAATAATCTGAAAGCTGCTGTTAGTGAAACCAAAATGTTCTGGACAGAAAGTCACCCAACCCAGACCTAATGTTTTATCCAGAACTGAGTATGGTGGGTCAGTTCTTTGGGGCTAATGAGAAGCACACAGCTACACTCTATATGGGCAACTCACTCTGCCTAGAAGTTATTCAATAGTATGGGTGGGTAAGAAACATGGAGACTGGTAAGGAATAGCACTACCCAAAACCAGGAAAGATGTGATGATGGCTTCAACTCAAAGGGAGCAGCAGAAGGGGGAAGAATTTCATATACATTCCCAACAGAAGACAAAGAGTATGCTAGCCTGTTTAAAGTGAGGTAGAAACAGAGGAGGTTATGATGATGCTATTTGTGTGTGTGAGAGAGAGAGAGAAAATGCACATGCTCTAGCCAAATGACAGAAAAGATATTTGCCAGAATGCAAGTTTGGAAAGAGGAGAAAGAGCTAAAGCACATTTGAAATATCTTTAACTTATCTCAGAGATAATAAGTAAACACAGGGACATATATATTTGGTTTTGGAGATGTTTAAACTGGTAGTTTAAATTTAGGCAGCAGCAGCATTTAAATACTGTTGAAAATCATGATCAGATGAGAGTCTTCAGGAGGCAAATATGGAGAGAAATGGTGATGGATAGAAATCTGATGTGGAAATGTCTTTCTGTATGCTGTGAATATCAATCTTTAAATAAAGGAGTTGTTTTGGCCCTTGGTGAGCACCATAGAAGAAGTAGGTGGGGAATCAGAATAGGTAGAAAGAGAAGGGCAGTGTCAGAGATAGATGGAGCCAATACCCAAAGAAGAAACACAGGTGAGCCATGTAAAGAACACAGGTGAGCCATGAGCACGTGGCAGGACAGATTAATGGAAATGGGTTGAGTTAAGATGAAGGAGCTATCTAGCAATGTGCCTAAGCCATAGGCCAAACAGCATGAACTTAATATAAGTGTCGGAGTCATTTTAGGGGATTAAGCAGTGACGGGTGCCTAAAAGCTCTGGGACAGCAGGTCTGTGGGCTTGGACCTCTGGCCGGACAGAACCAATAAGCCTTATTGTAACAGAAATCCAAGCCCAAGGATGATTTAGTAAAGGTCTTTCTTTCCTTAAAGGAGCTGCTGGAAGGTGATTACAAGAAGCAATGTGAGCCTCCTCATCCACAAAGAACCAGGTTGACATGATTATTTCCAAAGACAGAAAGTCAGAATAAAATCATTTTTATATCTAAATGTTTTTGTTATTTAAACATGAGGAAAATCAATAATTATTCTGTAATAATTGGGCTGGCTTTAGTCATTCCAATCCACACACTTCCTATGTACTGATTTGTTCTGTTCTGGTTTGTTTGAGACAGGGTCTCATTATATGACTCAGACTGGCCTCAAAATTGTGACCCTCCTCTCTCAGCCTTCCACGTGCCAGGATCACAGTATTATGCCACAAATCCTGACTTTTTAACTTTCTAAAACTCCTACTTTCTTTTAAAGGGGACTCTCAGAGCTGAATATTAATTCTCTTTGTATAAATTCAAACTTGTCAATATCCAAATGTTAGACTGTTCTTTCTAAAATTAATTTAACTAGTGTGAGTAAAGAAAACTTAAAAAAAAAAAACAAAAAAACATTGTTTTGGGCAAATGATATAAGGGCAAGCATGTTGAGATCAGAGTGTAACCTTTGGAAATTTTTTTTCCCTTCCTTTATGTGGACTCTAGAGATCCAGCCTAGACTGTAGAATCTGGTTACTTAGTGAACATTTTACTACTAAGCCTTCTTGCCAGGCTCCAAACTTTTAACTAGATATTTTAATTTTACCTAGAGGCTGATCATAAGAATCAGTTTCTACTTTTCTATGTATAAAAATTTCTTACACTGATATGTCCATTTTTAATATTATTTTATGCATATGGGTGATTAGCCCGTATGTATGTGTGTACACTACAAGCAAGCATGGGGCCCACAAAGGCCAGAAGAGGGGAGTCACAGAAGTTTGTGAACGTCCATGAGGATGCCTCGAATTGAACCCGAATTCTCTGGACAAGCCACCAGTGCTCTTATCTGCTGACATGATACTGAAGCCCCTCATACATCCATTTTTGAGGAATTGGAATAGACAGATTGGTTGTCTTGGATACATGGGAAAACATTACCTTCCACGAGACAACGTTTCAAATGGATAAATATAGATGCCTGAAGAGAAGGATGAAGGAGTTAAATTTATTACACAAGCGTTAAAAAAGACAATATACATATGATTCATATGTTCTAAGAGTAATGAATTCAAACCTTTCTATGACCTTATCTTAATGGAAAGAATGGAAGGGTTTGGTTCATGTACTTAAGGGGTGGAGATCACATGGGTGGAGATCATCTTCTGTCTCAGGAGGTTCTTGTCTGCTCTCCTTCAAGAATGGAGTAGGCAGACCATACAGAAAAAAACAAAATGATTCTATTTACCTCATGGGAACAATTAGTTGAGTGTAAACTAATTCAAAGGCTTTGGTCACAAAGGATGCCAACTGGAAGACCGGAAGTGTTCTAGCTCTAAGTCTGTGGCAAGCTTTGGAGTGCCCACTGGGAGAAGTTCCTTGTAGAACAACATAGCTGGTTCCAACAAAAGCAGCAGGAGCAGGTTTCAAAGGATGGAGAAACAGGTCTCTTATGGCTGAGGCAGGAATGAGTCTCTCTACCTGGAGTTACTAGTTGAACCTTAAAGTTTGACTTCAAAGAAAAACCTTCCCAGGGCAAAAGCTTCAGGTGGGGAATCTTCTCTACCTCTGGTGAACTCCCAGTCAGAGGCAAAAACCAAAGGCTCTAGGAACTGGTGAGGATCCATCTCCAGGGAATTCCCTGTCCTGGCTGGAAGTCTCAAGACAACCTCAATAGATTGAAAAATCAGCTACGTTCTGATTGGCTGAATGTGGCCTTGTACATACCACTACCTTACACATATACACATAATTTTTAAAAATAAAGTAAATCTTAAAAAAAGAAGAATTATGACACTTGCACACACATAGACGGGAGTCAGTAAAAGACAGATGTTAGTTTATAGAAAGGAGATTTTAGAGGCCACAGATTGATCTCTGTAGGTCATCCTCTGTATGTAGTTCATCTCTGAAGACTAAGAGAAGTAAGTAGTAGGGTTTGAATTTTTTCTGGTGTTTGTAACTCAACAGAAAAGAAGGGAAGCAATGAAAAAAACCAAGAAATACATGCAAACTAAAGAGGAAAATAAAACTCTGTAAGACATCCCTAAAGAGATTGGAGATGCTTGAATCACATGGTAAAAAAATTCAAGATGGTTTTTATTGAAAACAACCAGTGAGTTCATGAGGATATTCTATAAACAAAGTGAGAATTTCAAAAAAGGTGGAATTTAAAGCTTTTAAAGAATTAAGAACTTTGAGAGGCATCACCATTCTTGACTTCAAACTCTACTATAGAGCTAAGTAATACTGTGGTGGGATTCAGGTGTCAGCTGACAAGGTCGGAAGACACTTATCCAGGGTCCCGGGCTCCTGAAGGGGGTGTGGCCAGCCCAGTTCAAGAGGGCCTGCTGGGATCTTGAGCAGCCCATTTTGTTCCTACCTTCTTGAGAGATGGGATCAACATCCATTGCTTGGACCATCCAGTCACTCAAGTATCTTCCTAAGCTGTAACCTGTTATCGTGAGTGCTAATTTACACTTAAATAAATATTAATCCTATATTTAATATATCACATGTGAGATTTGTTACAATATGGTACTGGCATAAAAACAGACTTGTGGATGAATGGAATCAAATTGAAGAGCCTGACATTATTCCACACACCTATGAATACCTGACGTTGACAAAGAGGTCAAAAATATACAATGGAGAAAGGAAGAAAGGAAGGAAGGAAGGAAGGAAGGAAGGAAGGAAGGAAGGAAGGAAGGAAGGAAGGAAGGAAGGAAGGAAGGAAGGAAGGAAGGAAGGAAGGGAAAAAGGAAAGGAAGCATCTTCAACAAATGGTGCTGGCATAACTGGATGGTAGTATGTAGAAGAATGCAAATAGATTCACATCTACCACTCTGCACAAAACTCAAGTCCAAGTGGATTAAAGACCTCAACATAAACCCAGAAACACTAAACATGACAGGAAATAGCTTTGAATGTGTTGATATAGAAGACCACTTTCTAAGTATAATCCCAGTAGCACAGATACGGGGGGGGGGGGATTAATAAATGGGACATCCTGAAAATGCAAAGTTTTGTAAGTAAAGGCATGATCACTAAGACAAAATGACAGCCCACAGAATGGGAAAAGATCTTCACCAACACTACATCTGACAGAGGACTAATCTCTAAAATATATAAAGAACTCAAGAAACTATAGGTCACAAAAACAAATAATCCAATTAAAAATGGGGTACAGAGTTGAATAAAGAATTCTCAACATAAGAGTCTCAAATGGCTGAAAGACACTTAAAGAACTGCTGAACATCCTTAGCCATCAGAGAAATGAAAATCAAAACAACTCTGAGATACCATCTTACACCTGTCAGAATGGCTAAGATCAAAAACAGATGACAGCCTATGCTGGAGAGGATGTGGAGCAAGGGGAACACTCCTCCATTGTTGGTGGGAATATAAACTTGTACAGCCACTTTGGAAATCAGTATGGAAAAGTGGAAATCAGTCTATCCAATGATTCAGCAATACCACTATTGCACATATACCCAAAGGATACCCATTTTTACCCCAAGGACATTAGCTCAACTATGTTTATAGAACCGTTATCTGTAATAGCAAGAACTTAGAAACAACCTAGATGTCCCTCAGCTGAAGAATGGATTAAAAAATTGTGGTATACTTATCCAATGGAGTACTATTTAGCAGTAAAAAAAATGATCTGAAATTTGCAGGGATAAGGATGGATCTATAAAATATCATCCTGAGTGAGGTAACACAGACCCAGAAAAATAAACATGGTATGTACTCACTCCTGAATGGATTTTAGATGTAAAGCAAAGGATAACCAGGCTACAAACCACAACCCCTGAGAAGCTAGGTAACAAGGAAGAACTTAAGAGAGACATCCATGAACCCCCCTGAGAAGGGGAAATAGAGATCTCCTGAGTAAATTGGGATCAAGGGTGGGAACAAGGGGAGGTGGGAAGAGAACATGAGAGAATGGGATGGTTGAGTGGAGGGAGCAGCAGAGGGAGAACAATGAAATATGTATCTTGACAGAAAAGCCATTGTGGGGCTAGAGAGAAGACTGGTGCTAGGGAAACACTCAAGAACCCACACAATGTCCCCAGCTAGGACTTCAAGCAATAAACAGTGGAGAGGGTTTCTAGACAGGGCTTCCCCTATAATTAAGTTGATGACCATCCTAATTGTCATTATAGAACCTTCACCCAGAAACTGATGGAAGCAGATGCAGAGATCCACAGTTATGCACTGGGTAGAGCTCCCAGTCCATTTGAAGAGAGGGGGAGATTATACGAGCAAAGGGGTCAAGATCATGATGAGGAGACCCACAGAGACCACTGACCTGAGCTATTGGGAGCTCACAGACTCTGACATGACAGCTGGGAAACCTTCATGGAACTGAACTAAGCCCCCAAAAAGTAGATAATAATTGGGAGGTTTGGGCAATTTGTGGGGCCTCTGACAGTGGGGTCAGAGTTTATTCCTGGTTCATGGGCAGGTGTCTTGGAGCCCATTCCTTACAGAGGAACACCTTGCTCGGCCTTGATACTGTGAGGAAGGGCTTGGTCCTACCTCAACTGGATATGCCAGACTGCACTGACTCACCCTGAGAGTCCTTACCCTGTCTGAGAAATGAATGTGGGGGGAATGGGTGGGGGTAAACTGTGGGAGGATTGGGAGGAGGGAAGGAAGAGGAATCAGTGGTGGGCATATTTAAAAAATTTTAATTAAAATAAATAAATGAATAAATACAAGAATTAAGATAGGTACTGGGAAGATGGTTCCATGGTAAAATGGCTACTGTTAAGAAACAAAAGTTAAGACTTCGTGATGATGTTGGGAGAATGGGATTCTGCCAGGCTTTTAGTGAGGATATTGATAGGGCCATCATTAAAAGTAGTGAGGAGGCTTCCCAAAGACTAAAATCAGAACAACCCCCCCCCAAAGAAGTAAAAGAAAAATGAGCTAGCCATTTCTCTTTGAATTTTTTATCCAAGATTAAAATCAGAATCTCATATTATTGTAAGACAACATTCACAATAACCAAGAAAGACAAACCGTGTAAATGTCAGTGGATGAGTAGGGAAAGGATGGTGGGGACATACACTCATTCACGGTATATGTCCTTTAAAAGGAGGGAACCCCATCACTCCAATAATGTAGACAAACCGTGAGAGCTTTCTGTTAAGTGGGATAAGCCAGCAACAAAGGAAGTGCTGCATGTATACACTACCGTGTGACATATAAAGCAGCCACAGTCAGGCTGGAGACAATGGCAACTAGCAAACAACTTGTCCTGTGAGCAGGAGTGCCTCAGTTTGACCCCCAGGCCCATTCTTTTTATTAAACATGTTTTTTACTTAAAATTATACGTACATGATCATATTCAAGAATATAAAAATGTTAAATTTCAGAAAAATTGTTATTTATAATTATAAAAAGTATTTTGTCTTTTTTTCATATAAAGGATGAATATGCATTAAGGCACTATATAAATACTCACTGATACAAATTGAATCTTAAGACAATTCTTGTGCTTTCAGCTTATTCAGGTAATATATTTTACTTTTCAGGTCTTTGATGAGGTTAAGGTTACTGCCATCTTATATCTTAGCTAAGAGCATTCAGGTATTGGATCCATATTATTCAAGATAAACAGTCTTGAAGCAATCTCTAAATATTGCCACTTAGTAATATTCTAGGCATTTAATATAAACCTTATGTTTGTTGTTAGTTGTAGTTTGACCTTGTTTATGCCATTGCCTTTCCCTCCCCAGACATTACCTCATAGTTATTCCTATTGAACTTAGTTGTAGAAGTTTCTTAGTTAGACAAAAGGGGAAAAGTAGTAGGATTCAGGCGTTATTGAGGAAGGCCTAGAGGCATAGCTTTAGGGTCTCAGGACCCCGAATGGGGCGTGGTCAGCCCCCATTGAAGACCCCATCCCGTGCTTACCTTTCTTCCTGTTTGTTCCTGCTTTCTGAGGGAAGAGGTCTGACTCCATTGTGTGGCATGAGGAAGTTTCAGATTCATGTTTAAAAACAAGAACCTAAGCAGAAACGCCCATATATATAATACTAGTACTGCAGAGACAAAGACAGGCAGATCTCTGAGGCTCTCTGGTAAACTAGCCCACGATAGCTGGTAAGCCCTAGGTCAGTGTGGCAGATTCAGTCTCAAAAATAAATTAAAAATGAAGTCGGTACACATAGAAAAGAATATCCAAAGCTGGTCTCTGGCCTCTATTAACACACACACACACACACACACACACACACACACACACACACACACACACACACCATACATCCACACACATAATAATACACAAATACACAGAGATATGAAATTAGTAAGCCAATAAAGTAGACAGTGCCATAGAAACAGAAAGTAGAATGGTGCTCACTAGGTAACTGGGGCAGAAGAAAGCAGTTATTTAATCTAGGGTATAAAACTTGAGATACACAAAACTAGTGATGCTCAGAAATCTGCTATATAAAAATGTGCCTGGAATAACTATATTAAATGGAGAAAGACTGATTAATAATAGATGATAGATGTTCTTACATGATTAAGTAAAAGTAAGATGATATTTTCTTACACACAGTGTAAACACACATATGCCCATTGCCTTTTTTATTTGTCTGAACACAAGACTGAAATCCTGTGACCTTATTCGTCAAGGTTTTCCTCACTTCATTGACATCCTTAGTGCCACCATGAATATTCCTATTCTGACATCATTCATCGTCACAGACACCATCTCACCTTAGCCTTTGCGGTCTGTGCTTCACTGAAATGAATCTCCTACAGAGCGCCTGTCAACACATATTCAGATTTTTTTTTAATGACAAAAGTTATTTCTTTATCCACAAAACTACTTCCAAACACCACAAATGAGTGAAGGGAACCTTCTTTCATCTGATGTTGCAGAGTAGCCAAATTTGAAGGCATTCATCACTTCTTGTACTGTTCTATACTTATTTCTTTATTAGACATCAAATGCCTTGAAAGCGAAACCCAATTCCCATTCTTATTCATAGTATCCTAAGTGGCAAGGGTAGCACTGAAACATGCTAGGTATTCAGGAAGACTTTTCATCGTAGAAAAATAAACACAATAAAAGCATGGAAAAGAAACAATTGAGGTAAGAAAATGACTTATACTTTGGCAAACATAGGTAGGCAAACAGGACATGCACAAATTTGACCAAATTTTTCTCACAGAAACTTCTTTAACCATTAGTGATACTCACTGTCCACACACCAAAAGGCAAATGTATATCTGTATCATCTCTTTATAGCAGTCATGATAGCAAAATAGTAGATTCTACATTTGCTTTTGAATATACATAATATATGTATCATAAACCAAATGCTTAAAATCATAGACACTTCTTCCTCTGAGTTCTCACCACATTTCACCGCTGCTGGCTACCTCACACAGGGAACGGAAGCTTCAGTTCTCCAGCGTAATTAGCCCAGGACATATCAGTCTTACAGGAAGGAATAATCAGCTATTCTGCCCTTCAGCGCTGTAGTCAAAACATCACACACACACAAAGGCTTCATGCAGTGAAATATTACAGCCATCGTTGGCAAGCTCTACTCTACCCTCCTCCACCTTGCCCTGGCCATGTACTTCTTGCTGCCAGGGAGGTTTGCAGAAGGGTTTTTATTACTCCCATTGTATTTCTTATTTTTCCATCTTCTCACTTGGAACTGAAGCTTTCTATGGTCTTTTTTTTTTTTTTTTTTTTAATTTTGTGTTGGACCAAGGTGGCCATCGCTCAAAATGGAACCAAGTGAAATTCAGTCTGGAAAATGATAACGATGCTTTCCAACTTCTCGTCACTGCATAGTCTGTCTGTCTTGGCTCTAGAAAGTTCTCCAGTTATTTCCTTTCAGCAGCGTCTTTTTAGTGCACTTAATAAATTTGGACTTATGAGGGTGGGGAGTACTGGAGAGCAGTGGCCAGCCCATCCTTTTTTTTTAAAATTATGGACATTTCTGATTCAGTTTGAGAGAGCTTCATGAAGCACTGCCTGCTCACAGAAAGTTCTGCCTCTGGTTTAGTCACTCTTCATACTGCTTTGAAGCAGGCAAAGCAAGACCTTCGTCTTCAGGAGAGTTTCCAAGAGTCCAGAGGAATCCCAAGACCCACCCAGAACTCTTGCCTTCCCAGAAAGTCATGCCTCATTCTTCAGATTCATTCTATGATTACATGTCCCATTTTTATTATCTTGCCAGACTATTTAACTCAGACACCACATTCTTCATGAAGCTTGTAATTTTCTCCACTTTAATCTTTTGGTCCATGAATCACCTTGATTCTGTGACTGAAACTTAGCATGATCTATTACACAGTTGCCTTGATATGTTTTTTCCTTTCATGTGAGACAGTGAACATCTCAAAAATGACTTGCCAATTGTTGATTCTCTAACAACTAAGATATAGCAGAGCAGTAGTTGACATTTTCTGAAGGAGAATAGTATCTTAAGTTCTATGTGAGTATGTATTTTAAATTTCTTTACTATGAAGCATTTCCAATGGTAATTCTCATTGATAGAAAATTATGTACTAATCAGCAATTATTATTGATAAACTATTAAAGTGTGCCTTTTAAGAGGAACTCAGATAAGGATGAAAATATCAGAGATTGAATAATACACTTCAGAATTATCTGAAGGTGAAAGAAATAGTCCATAAAGCTAGATAATACAAATTATGTAGTTGCTGACTGATCTTGGAACTGTCTCTCCATGGGCTTTGTCTTTCCACTTCAGACCATGAGTCTTTCAAAAGTCCTGAAAAAGGGATGGAGCAGTTAATCCTAGTGATGAACCTAAACCTATGTAGCCTAACAGGGGATATGAAATTTTGCCTACAGCCAGTACGACTTTGCTGGAACGCTATAATGATGCACCTATAAAACTGTTCCAACTATTACCCAAAGTCTTGGCAAGCTGAGGGCTTGCATTCACAGCCAGCCCTCTGGGGTTCTCCAGTGACGCAGTGTGCCTCTGCTGCACCCCACCTCATTAAGGCACTGGGTTATTCAGGCAGACATTAATTACTCAAAATTAAGTGCCTGTGTGTAAATGCTTATTTTGGATAGTTCAGAAGTGCCATTAACTCCCTCGTAATTTTTATTTATGCTCAAAAGGCTTTCCTCAGGAAGCCTAGTCAGTCCAATTGGAGAACAATTTATTAAAAATATGTCATACTTGACTGAGTCAGTTTGCTTTCTGCTGCTTCTCCCAGCTCTACAGGATCTCTACAAGAGCTTTGGCATCTACCCACAACTCTAGCAGCACCCCCAAAGAGTTTTGATAAATATCTGGCTCTCCCTCCAACTGGCTATTTATTGTGTTGTTGGTGTGACCCTTCTGAGCAACCACACAAGAGCTCAAGTGAGAAGTAAGACATGTGGATATGGAAATGGAGAGGGTTTAGGAGGAGCTGGAGGAGGGGGAACCATAATTAGAATATATTGTTTGAAAACTGACTATTTTCAATAAAAAATGAAGCAAGACAAGCAGTGAGGTTGTGTATTCAACATATAACAGGGAAGCTGTACCTCTGAAATTGCAAAAATATGGTTGCCTATGCAAGATCTAAATTGACAACACCAAGTGAGATGCCAATAAGGAAGGGGAAATCTTGCAAGACTCCACTCCCAGGTGAAAAGCTACAAGTAACTGATAATTGCTGAGAGGAGAAACCATTTGCTCCAGATGAGTCCTTCAGAGATTATCCAATCTCAAGTTGTCAGCCCTAAATGTATAAACATATAAACAACTCTAAATGAACTCAGCATGTTAAATTTGTAAACAAATAGGTAATAATAACCTAGTTTAAAGCTCCATGAATTTGAGAATGGCGAACAGGAGACATTGGTGGGAGGAGAAGGAAAATATGTAAATGTACATTCATCTATCAGATTCTCAGAAATTAATACAAGAGTTTTTAAAAGGAGTATGGAAAAGATACCCCACACACTTTTCTTTTCACCAATACTGAGCTTGGGCAAGCATGGGTTCCCTGGGCTGGGAGACTTCCAATTTAAATACCAAATCCATCGTTTTAACTTTCCTAAGATAAAAATAAGTTCTCATCAAAACCTACAGCAAATTTAAAGTTTTCTTTTCAACACTACCCTTCAATAGTACCCCTAACTAAGATATTGAATTTAGGATTAATTTCTAAGAATTAAAATGTAAAAGTCATGTGTAAAAAGAGGTTCTGTAGATTACCATAGTAAGATGGGGGTTGCCCAGCCAGTGATGGTGATGGTCACTGTTGTAAATCTGCCTTACCTGGATGTAGTCTGCAACAGGAAGCTCTTGCTTTTCTCCTTACCTGACTTTGTCAGACTACTAGCTTCCTACCCTGGTGTCCTTCTCCATAAATGATGACTATAACAGCATCTGTCTCAGGATTGTGTCAGAGAAAAGGTCTCTGATTGATAACAATTACATCATTCAATAAAATTTAGAAATTATTATCTATATCTGTAGGTAGAGTATGTATGGTGACATCTATGTAATAAAATTAGTCTGAAATATCAGAGGAGGATCAATCACAGAGCCAAATCATGAAAGCCAGGCAGTGGTGGTGCACTCTGTTAGTCCCAGCACTTGGGAGGCAGAGGCAGGAGGATCTCTGTGAGTTCGAGGCCAGCCTAGTCTACAAAGCACATTCCACAACAGCCAGGACTGATACACAAGAAAAGCCTGTCAGGAAGAAAGAAAGAAGGAAGGAAGGAAGGAAGGAGGGAGGGAGGGAGGGAGGGAGGGAGGGAGGGAGGGAGGGAGGGAGGGAGGAAGGAAGGAAGGAAGGAAGGAAGGAAGGAAGGACAAAAATGCTGAAGAGATGGCTCTATCCTCAGTATTCCAGAGTACGTTCTTAAATATATATTACCACAAATATGTGTCTAAATGGAGGCACCACCATTCCCTGAACTATGAATGAGATTGTCACATAATATGAAATTAGAAAATTTACTGAGGTTAAATCCAGATTATGCACTAACATTGGAGACCTAAACAGTATCACATGTTTCACTAATAACCACAATGAAATATTGCTTTAAATTTTCTGAAAGAAAATGAATTGAACTGAGAATTCTGTGTGGAAACAATCCATCCATTAAATGGATAGGAAAATAATCACTATTATAAATATTCTAAAAAGCTAAAAGATTCTGATAATTCATCTTGATGCTGTGAAAGGGGTGACTGAGGAAGCAGAGATTCAAAATAAATCATTTTAAATAAATTTAATGCCAGAATTATAATAAAAGTAGCAAAATACGAAGCTAAGTTGTCTTCAGAAAGTAGGATAAATTATATGTTAGAATATAATATAAAAATAATCTATGAACTATATTCAACTAATAGCTTGAGGGAAGAGACTCAAAATTAGGAACATGAAACAATTAAATAAACATAGACATCTTGATAAATGAAAATCACGATTATCTGGAGTAAAAATCCCCCTCTTATGCTTTATGGTTGAAAAAAATAAAACAGTGCTATAAAATGGCATATAATCAAGGGAAACCAGAAACTATTCAAAACAGATTCTCTGACTCTTCGTGCTCCTTCTTCTTCCTTTTGTTTCTCAAGAAAGGATATCTCTGTATAGCCCTGTCTTTCCTGGAACTCATTCGGTAGATAAGACTGACCTAGAACTCAGAGATCCACCTGTCTCTGTCTCCTGAGTGTTCGGATTAAAGGCATATACTACCACCGCCCAGCACAAACTGGTTTCTTAACTGTGAGTTTTTAAAAAATAAAATTCAGATGTCATGACAGTGTGAGATAAAGATTCCATGCCAAGTGGGAAGGATGGGGAATAGTTAGGAAGGAATATACTGGAATCCACCAGGGAAGATACCAAATTCTGCTGTGGCGTTCTGGGTGTCTAGAGCTATGACAAAAACATCTGGGCTCCAAAGTACTTGGTTAGCCCCACTCTTCCACTCTGATGCCTGTAGCACATATGGTTCCTCTCAGACAAGTTCCATTGTGTGCCTGCAGCTTTCTTCAGAAATGTTCCATAGTCCTGTCCTGGCATCCCCAGTATCATGGCATTTCCCATTTTACCTTCACAGCTTTACACAGTGGGCTCTCAAGGCTGCTATACAGGACCAGACATTTTATGGCCCTAGTGGTTCTTGATAACTTTAGTATAATACTCCAAGATTGAGTCTAACCATCTTTTATGATGATAAAATCAGTACCATGAGGAAGAGAATGCCAAATTTTGCCAGTGGGGTAAAGCCTAGCCCCATAGAACCATAGCTTTATTACATGTTTAATTAAAGAAATTTCCCTAGAGAATTTCTTTAGAGGAGGGGAAACCCCTTCAGTTGCATGCTTAGTTCAGCTGTCTCTTTTCAAATACATTTTGATTTGATCAAAGCAAGAATCTCTGATGGAGGGTTCTTACCTAGATGGTACCTTTCCTACTGTCTTAGTGTAGATCACATGTTTTCACTTAAATTTGTAGCCTATTTCTCAGCATGAACCTTGGCCACAACTTTTAACTTGTTTGAGATCTTTACTTCCATGACAAACTGAATACTTTTCATCTTTCAGCATACACTTTTGCTCTTTTTCACTGTAGACCTGGATATGTGTAGTGAAAGGTAGCCATGCTACACCTGGAATTATCTCCAGTATAGAAATTTTCTGTGCCAAGGAAATCAGTCCATTACGTTTTCAACTTTGCTTAATCCTCAGATCACCACAGAAGAGAGTTGGGTTCTTTGCCAAAATATCTTATGAGTGGATCCTAGTCCAGTTCCTGATAGAGTACCCATCTCACTCTGGAACTTCGTGAGCCAGATGACCATTGTCTGCATTTCTCTCAGCCTTCTGGTCTACCAAACTTCCATCATAGCAGCTCACTAAGATCATATTACAGCATCTAGGAGTATTTCTTGCCCAAAGTTCCAAATTCTTCCACATCCCTCCTGAAAACCATTTCCTAAGTCCTAAGCGCCATGAGGTCAGGTTTATCATACAACTACTTCTTAATATCATTTTTCTCAGTTACTAGTCTTGTTGCTGTGATAACATACCCAAACGGAAGCAGCTTAAAGGAGAAGGGATTTTGACTGTATGTGTATTTCTTTGTCTGGGCTTCTAGTTCTAAGTGACAGTACATCACAGGAGGAAAGTCACTCTAGCAGGAACTTGAGGCCGCTGGTCACGTTGGATGCACAGTTCAGAAATAGAGGAAGATGAATGTTGATGCTCAACCACCTTTCTCCATTTTTCTAGGCAATGGTGTTGTCCACTTCTGGGATTGGCATGGCTATACCAACCTCAGTTAGCCTAATCAAGATGCATGCCCAATGACATGTCTCTTTGGTGAATCTAGACTCTGACAAGCTGACGTTTGATATTAACCCTCACAGGAATCAAGGTGAAAATGTCTCACCGTGTACAAATATAGGGAATCTCTGCTTAGTTTAACTTGTATCATGCCAATTTTTTGATCCAAAATAATTATTTTGAATCAGTAGTTAGTATGAATTATGGAGCTAATCTCTCGTTGTATGCTACCACTGAATACAAGTCATCTTCTAGTCACAAAACACTAGAAACCAGGTTCATGATTTATACATTATGTATATGTTTAGTGGCTAAATAGTTCACTTATTGCCTCAGTTAGTAAATGACAAATACGATGTAAGTGCAGGGATGCATGGCCCCAAAACTCACAGTAGTTGTCACCTTTACCACCCTCCTTCCTTGGATTCCTTAGGGAAAAACCAGAAAGTACATAAATCATAAAGGACTGACTTTGAGGGTGTTCTTGAAAAAGGAAACATCAAATAGCCAGAAAGAAATAATAGAAGATCTGTAATCTATTAAAACAAAATGTGGGAGTGACCAGAGGTGGGAAAGATTAGGTCATGAGAATCATCTGATGACTGGGATTGGAGGCTGTAGAGAAAAGCATGTTTTTATTGTTTGTGATGAAATACCATGACCAGGAAACTTGGGGAGAAAAGAGTTTATTCTATATATGCTTTCATGATACAGTTCATTACCAAAGGAAGCCAGGACAGGAACTCAAGCAGGGCAAGGACTTGGGTGTGGGAGTTGATGCAGAAGCCATGGAAGAGTGCTGCTTACTAGCTTTCACCTCATGACATGTTCAAATGCTTTTCAATAGAGTCCAGAACCACCAGCCAAGGGATTGCACCACCCATAATGGACTGGGTCCTCCCCCTTCAATAACTAATCACTAATTAATAAAATATGCCTCAGGATTGCCTGTAGCCTGATCTCTTGGAAGCATTTTCTCAGTTGAGGTTCCCTCCTTTCAGGTAACTCTAGCCTGTGCAAAGTTTACGTAAAATTAGCTGGAACATATCACTTCTTTCTAGTATACAGCCATAAACTTTTGTCCTGATCATTTTAAACTGTGCAGGTCAGTAATATTGAGCTCTTTGACATTTGTATTTAATTAAAATACAGAACTATTTATTTTAAAACTTAAACAAGTCAACTGCCCCATTTTTTCCCTCTCTTCAACTTTGTAAAGTTTGACTATCATCTTATAGTTAAGCTTATATAAAACTTTTCTTTTGTGCCTGGATTATTTTATCCAATGTTATGTTCGCAAGCCATACGCATACTCTACCATGCATCAGAATTCAATTTCCTTTTGTAAATTGAATAATATTCTGTTGTTTTAGAAATACCTTATTTTCTAATCTATGCATCTCTGTTTGGACAGTGAGTTATTTCTACATCTTAGCTTTTATCTTTTCATGAACAGGGGTATAAAATACCGTTAATAACATCTCCTAGTTTCCTGAGGTAGATACACACAAGTGACATTGTAAAGTCATATTGTAAGTCATTTATAATATCATTGTAAATGTTATAAATATATTATGGCTGTAATATTGTTATCCAGAGTAGCCTCACCATTCTAGAGCTCCTAGAACAGTGTGCATTGATTCTAATTTCTTTATAGCTTTTGTATTCTCCAGCTTTGCCAAATTCCTTTGTGTTCTGATAATTTTTGTGAATTCTTTGGAGTTTTCTGCGCATAAAATTCTATAATCTGCAAGCAAAGTTAATTTCTTTCTTTTAGCTGCCTTTTAATTGTTTTCTTATCTAATTGCTTTGGCTAGAATTTCCAGATCTGTATTAAATACATGCTATAAAAACATACCTCCTTTCCTTATTTTTAATTTTAGAAAAAAATGTTTCCAATTTCCTATCATTAAATATGATGTTAACTATGGGGTTTTTCATACATATCTTTTATTATTTCAATGAATTTCTTTTCTGGTCTGCTCAGCGTTCTTATTAACAAGAAACTGTGTTACAATTTGTCAAAGGCTTCCTCTGTGTTTGAGATGGTCGTGATAATAAGAGGGATTTGTCCTCACACTGTCAACATGTGCTACAATGATTGATTCTCACGTGTGAAAATGATTCCATGAGGAAACTCTACTTATTCTGATGTGTCATTGGCTTCTCTTTGTTAATATTTCATTTTAAAGATCTAATCACTCTTTCTTCTTGCTTGAGTATTAAATAAGCTTTATAAGTTAATTTCTGACCCCTGTATTTTGCCTAATTTGATTTATTTGGATTCCCAGAAAATTCTTCTTGTGGTGCCTTATTAGATTATGTCACTTTTAAGCTCAAAAGTCTTTTTAAGCAACTTTTCCTTCCCAAATAAAGTTTAAGCAGCCAAAATTACAATTTAAGGTCCTTTAGCACACAGCCTAAATATACAACTCCCCTTTTCTTAAACATTTACATTATAACTCAAATAAACCTACCAGATCAGTTTATAAGAAACTCCTTTCCCATATCCAATCACTGCCATAATTGTCAGCTCAAAGACCACTTTCTCCTTGAATCCTTCATTTCACCAATAAATTATATCTATGAATTTCACTGGACATTTCTCACATATTAGCTATCATACACAAGTCAATATGAAGCTCAGTCTAGCACAGAGGCTTGAAAATGAATAAAGTTAGAGAAATTTGAGGGATATTTTGTAACAATAAAAATATTTATACAATTAAATATGTTATGTCAGATCTTTGGTACTTTCTGTGGGTCTCAGAAATTATTCCAAAGAGTAATTAAATAATCAAACTTAAATAGACAGATAAACAGACATCTATCTACCTGGAAAGACTAATATGCGAGGTCATGGAGACATCCAAGAGAAGAGAAAATGGCACAAAGTAAATGACAACCTCACTGTCTTTGGACACTGTACCCTGGCATCAAGAGAATGGAATGAGCACAGGGACATCGTTATGATGGTTCCATACTGAGAGTTATAATAGTTGGTCACAGTAGTAACATACTAAAGAGTCAAGACCTCTTAGGCTATGGAAGTCATTGAAAAGTTTTGAACAGGGGCAGTAAAATTAGTTCAGCTTTAAAACATATGATGTTCTCTGGCCGTAGGACAAAGGACAAACTGGAGGGGGTGTCATGACTAAAGTGGATAGAGTTACTGGGATTCTATTCCTACTGTTCAGGGAGAGATAAGAAAGACCAAAGTAAAGTAACACCCAAGGGTATAGAAAATACTCAACCAACTTTAAAATAACAGAGAGAGATCTGGACATGGCTTCATTTGGATACCAAAGAATAATAGAGCCAGGTGTGGTAGTGCACACGCAGGTATGAAGCTGAGTCAGAAAACCACAAGTTTGAGGACAGCCTGGACCACATAGTACCCTGTCTACCAGATCTGTCTTCTAAGCAAGAAGTATTTGATAAATCCTAAGAAACAACATAGAGAGGGAACACAGCAGGCATATATCAGTGGTGTGTTTTATAGTTTAAAAGAGAATATTTTGAGACTTCTTCAACCCAGGACAAGGTCAGAGTTACCTTCTAAGTTCAATGATACAAGGCTAAGTTTTAAGTCTCCTTGAAGTCCAGGGTCAACCTCTTCATATATCCTGTTAAAATATCCATTCCTTAAAGAAGACAGCTATATCCCATTCACTTTAGCTCCTTCATGCTACTTTTTCCATGAATTTAACTGTTTTCAAACAAAATGGAAAGAAAATATATAAAGTCATAAAGTTAATGATTTGTATATCAAATGCATTACTTTCTAAAAAAAAAAAAAAAAAAAACTTTGACAATTGTTTAGTTTTACAAATTACAAAGCTTGTGTGGTAAATCTGAAGAAATCCAAAATCAAGTGTCACCAGGACATGTAACATGTGTCAAGTATCTTCACTAGCAACCGTATACAGCATCATGGTACAACAGTCCTCTAAGGTAAATTTAAAGGCACGTGAGATTCACATTTTAAGCTTGCCTGGGATCCAATAACAAGTAATGGATGGTAGATTATGAATTCAAGCCAATCTATTATTTCAGTTTCAAAGTATATACTTTTTTGGTGACCCATGGTTTCTGAAGTGCCAGTCGCAGGGAATGGAAGGCACATGGAGGTTCCTAAAGAAGCAGTCATGTAAATCAGGTGGCAGATCAGAAAGCAAGTGCAAGATAGTCCTTTTGGGAAGGTGTTTACACTCTAGGTGTGGTGGGCCCTGGAGCATAGAGTTGATACATGAGGCCGACTAAAGTCTCATTCAATGGCCAACTTTCTTCAGAGCATGAGACCATTTATATTCTGAGGATTAAGTAGATCCACATAAGCAAAATATCTAGTCACAAGGACGAGTCACACATGGTGGGCAAATTACATGTGGTAAAAACATGCTTTCCCACAGAGGCATATAAACAAATAACAGTATCCAGTTATGATGAATAATCTGAAGTGAATTCAGTCCTATCCACTACACCAGAGAAAAGCAAGAACACACATCTCAAGAGCAATTCCATGTGTTTAAGATACTGAAGTCACAAGGCTCTTGCCGTGTTTTCTTGGAGTTTTCTAACAAGCTTCAGAATTCTCCTCACATGACTCCATTCTCGGACCATGTTCCAGCAGGCAGGTAAATCAAAAGACTGTTGTCTTTTGTCTGAAAATAATGTATGCAGTACGTAAAGCTGAAAGATTGGTGTGAATTCTGTAACATTTAATAAGTAGCTTAAACATGGACTTAGATAGAAAAGAACAATCGACTCACTAAAAACGAGAGCAAAAGAATTTGAACCATAATGTCACAAAACAGTAGCATAAATGTCTCTCTTAAACATAAAATATATTTGGCTCCATTAATCATTAGGAGAATATAAAAATTAAAATGTCAAAGTGATTACCAAAATCGTTAGAAATTTGAAAGGTCATTCTAAAGATATAAAGTACAAGAATTTTCATTTGCTAGCAGGTAGGAGTCAAAGCTGGTGAAACAACTCTGAAATCTTTCTTATTTCCCTGCTGTTTATATTCGTGACCAGAAATTTGTCCTTTACATATGTGCACAAACAACAGATTTTTGTAATTGTGTGTTCTAATACACTTGCACACATAAGTTTGCTCATAAAAGCAAAAGACACAAAACAAATATTCATAATACAGTAAGTTGTGGCACTTGACAAAATGGAAGTGAAGGAAGGAAGCCGTGTAATTCCAGGGGTGATTTCAATACCATATGGTCCATGCTGATAAAAAGCAAGTCATACTAGAGCAAAATTCAGGATACTGACTATTTCTGGAGCGGAATTTAATGGGGTGTGGCAGGAGAATTAAATAATTAAACCTATTCCACTTTTAATGGTGAGTGTAAGACATTTGGTTTTGTTATTTCCTAGAAAGTTCAAGTGCATTTTACAATTTTTCACAGCATAACATGAAATTTCAATCTCTATTTGTGGATTAACTCAACTGGAGAGAATGGAACATGCTAACACAAATAATGTTTTCAAATGTGCTCTATTTTATTAGGAAACTAGAAACATGAGCCGTTAAAACTAAATATGTGTAAATCATAGGTTCTAAAACAGCAAAAAATAATAATCACTACATGATTTTTTATGGTGGTCAGGAATATAAACAAATAAGATATTAGTATTATAATATTTTGGATCGTAATATATTAAAATATGTATACTGTTTTCTAAACACATGCAGACATGAAATCATTTTACAGGAAAATTGCAATTCTGCAGTTTAATATGCCACATTATCCAACATATTTGGATAAAGATAAGAAATGACAAGTGGTATAATAATTAGACAGAGTCTACAAACATTTCTTAAAATCACAAGTAGTAAACAACTGTTTGAATTATCCGCTGGCCATGTACTGTAAAGAATAGATGCTGGAATTTATTAGCACTGATAATGTTCCATATGTATCAATACTTAGTTTTGGAAAATAGAACTGGAAAGAAATTAATAACTGAGAAAATTTCTGCCTTCTACTGATTTGGTTCATTTATTCTGGTCAAACCAGTGGCCATTAGTTTCTGTGAAGACAGAAGATATTTAAATATTTTTTTCTGAATGGATTAAATCAAAGTTATTTAATAAAATGACTTTAATAGAATGTTTTTAAAGCAACCCTAACTAATGTTTTTTTAAAAATAGGTGTATATTCTATTTAATTTAAAGTATAGTATTCTCACTAATTACATCATAATAAAAACATGAAGAGAATAATCTAGTACTATCCTATGTGATATTAAAGCTAAATGCATCTTAAAGATTAGTCATATTTTGTGTCGTTGTTTATATTGTAAACATTGTAGATTATGGAAAAGATAGTCCATTTCTGCCATTCCATTTGTAGATGATTGAAATGATCTTAATGAAAATAACAAGAAAGAAAACCCATCATCCCTCTTATTTCTTTCTAAAGGATCACAGTTAACTGCTATTTAATTTTTCTACAGAATTCTTTATTCTTATAATAAGATGTCAGAGTCTGTCCAACTTTGTAATGGGAACACAACATCATATATCCTATAAATAAATTCTTGCTCATGTTTTCTTTTGAGAAAGTACTTAGAAATTCAGATAGCAATCCTTTTGCAGAATAGAAATGGTCAACCCTACTTCCTCTATTTTGAAACTTTTTTATTCCAATAATACCATCCATATTATTTACGGATCTATTTCATGAACAATGCAATCTAAGATATTTTAATGATTTTATTCATTCTCTAAATCAAGAATTAAAGAAAAGAAAAATATCTGAGGTATGATTAAAACAATAATAATGAATATAGGGTGTTTCATGGTTTAAAACCTGAGGTTGATACTTGAGGATACTACAAGTTATGGGAATAGGTCACTAATTCTTACACAAGGGAGCATATAAAACCCCACACTCCAGAGGTGGCAAACTTCCTGATGCTACTGTACTCCAGAAGTGAGAGCCTTCAGCTGACTGCTAGTGCATAAATTCTAGTTGGTATTTAATGAAAACTCAGAGCCAGATATTGGGGAGAAACTGGAATATCAGAGAGAGAAAACAGACCACCATCAATTCTCATCCAGCTAACTTTTCAGGCCAAACTGAGTAAATGCTATCTTTTAGAGTCTTCTGCCTGGCTGGTCACGCCTACAGAATCTTTCAATGTTTTCCTACACCTGCCATAGATATCTTCTTCACCCAGTTGTTTCACTTCTGGGTTCAACTCTACATCATAATCCTAGAGTTAGGATTAAAGGTGTGGGCTACTTCTGTTTGGTACTTAGGCCTTGAACTCACAGAAACACAGAAAGATCTCTGTCTCCTGAGTGATGGGATTAAAGGCGTAAGTCATCACATCAGTCAAACCTGTGCTGAGATTAAAGGTGTGACTCATCATTCTCTGACCCTCATGGCTTGACTGTGGGTGATTCTGTTCTCTGGTATTCCAGACTGATTTTACTAAATATAAAATATATTGCTACAGATTGGCTGAGGCTGCTGGACTCCATAAACAGGAAGCCTTTGGCTGAGGCTGCCTCTACCACTGCTCCTGAAGCCACCATTTCTATGCTTCTCTTTAATCATAGCACTTGGAAGCGGAGGTAGAAGGGTTTTGAATTGAAGGACAAACTGGACTCTAAAGTAAGTTCAGCCAGGGACACATAGAGAAACCGTGTCTCAAATAACCAAACTCCCCTCTAAAAAGTGCAGCTTTGCTCCATCCAACATCCTTATCTTTATTCCTTTGTGTCTGGCTCAAGTCGGCCTTTCCTCTTCCCAGAATTCTCCCAGTCTAGTTGCCCCGCCTCTGCTTCCTGCCTGGATATTGACCAATCAGTGTTTTTATTAAACCAACATGAGTGACAATTCTTTACAGTATACAAGAGCATTAGCCCAGAGCAGAAATGGAATACTCGACCTTGCACAATCTCGCCTTTTGCTAGTTTTGCTGTCTCAGTTGCTAGTATATCACTCGAGAGCAAAGTCTGACCTCTACTTTCTTAAACTCTGTAACCTTTCTTGTACATCCCAAGACTTTTGAATAAAGACACGCTGTCCTGTTCACATATGATACATATTTATTTGATATAATAGTTTATTCCTTGATAACTCCATACAGCTACACAACACAATTTATTTCAATCAAATTCTTTCATCTTCTCTGTGTACTTCTCTCAAATCCTCTCAATATCCCCCTTAATTTCATATCTTTTTTTTTTTTTACAACTCACTGAGTCAAATTTTATTGTAGATTGTAGCACGGTCAACTACCCCTTAAGAGTATATTCTCTCTCTCTCTCTCTCTCTCTCTCTCTCTCTCTCTCTCTCTCTCTCTCTCTCTCTCTCAATAGCTCTTCAGCTAGGGGTAGGACTCTTATGCCCCTCTTCAATCCATGTTAGAATATAAACTGGCTTGATCTTGTACAGGTCTTGTGCAGGCAACCACAGCTATAAGTCTATGAATTTAACGATCATTTCATATACAGAAGATGCTAACATTTTGCCCAGTCTATCTCAACCTTTGTCCATTGCCATTTTTTCCCACTCTTCTGTAATTTTCTGTGAGATTTGAGAGGAAGGGTATCTATACATAGTTGTCCCAAGTAAGGCTGAGCACTCTACAAACACCGTATTTTAATCACTTGTCTTTTATTAACTGCTGCCCTTTACACAAAGATGTTTCTCTGAGGAAGACTGGATGTTGCATTAATTTATGGTCCCAATGCTGCTACTTTAGAGGCAGTTTGATACTATGTCCATTTAACTAAACAATAATGGTGTGCTCACTCCTACGTCCTATGAGATCCTCAGAAGTGGGTCTGGGGCCATATTTAAAGCATCAGGTTTACTCCCATGATGATTGTGACAATGGCGTCCGTGTGCATGTCTTGTCAGGATGATTCTATATTTAAAGCATCAGGTTTACTCCCATGATGATTGTGACAATGGCATCCGTGTGCATGTCTTGTCAGGATGATTACTATTATAACTCACAGGTGTTGTAGAACATTATTTTAAGATGTATTGAATTCATTTATACTGTGGAATATTTCTTTAATGATGCAAAAGTATGTTGCATTCATAGCTCTGTGATGCTGTGATACTTTGCCTGTCTATAAAACACTTGATTGATCTAATAAAGAGCTGAGCAGCTAATAGAAAGCCAGAAGGAAGGATAGTTGGGACTTGGAGGCAGAGCGAATAAATAGGAGAAATCTGGGAGAATAATTTGGAGAGTGAGGGGAAAGAAAGAAGGTGAGGAGGACCTCAGGAACCAGACACCAGATACACAGCAAGCCATGAAGTAAAAAGTAAGGAAAGATATATAAAATAGAGAAAGATAAAAGCCCAGATGTAGGCAGGATGATTAAGTTAAGAAAAGCTGACTAGAAACAAGCCAAGCTAAGGTTGGGCATTCATAAGTAAGAAGGAGCCTCTATGTGTTTCTTTGAACCTGGTTGGGGACCCCCAAAGAGTAAAATGATCACAACACACGGGTTCACAGCTAGGTAAGGCTGCTGATGACTCATTCAGCAGCCTGAATAGCACTTTTATGAATGCTCCCTAAAACGAAGGAAGCTTCCAGGTCAGAATCAGCTTGATTTTTGTCCAAGTCCTATGACAGAAGTGTGTGGTATCCTCAGCAATGAGGAACGACAACCAAGTCCTGATGGACAAACAAGAGCAATGGCAACAGCCTGCCATGTTTTTCAGGTCTCTGGGAAGGTTTTGGCAAACAGCTTAAGAGGATACATTCCACAGGTGCCCTTGGATTTTATTTTATTTTATTTTATTTTATTTTATTTTATTTTATTTTATTTTATTTTATCTTATTTTATTTTATTTTTTTTATTTTTTTTTTTATTTTTGGTCAACTTTTGGCTGTGGGGAGAAGTAGTATCTCCCATATAGGGAAACTTTATTTAAGCCCCTAGATGGGGGTGGAGAATAATGGAAGATTAGGTTTAAGTGGGCAGGAAGATGGTAGGGTGGGAAAGAAGGTGGGGAGGGATAACTAACACTAAGAATGTTGGGCAAAACAATATGGAAACCTACAATGTTATAACTTCCTAATAAAAGTATATTAGCAATTTAAGAAGTACGTGTTTCTTTATAAATATGTGATAAAGAAATTTGTGGATCTGAGATGGTGAGAGAAGCCCACAATCCCAGCTACTTGGGATGATGTGAAAGGATTATTGGTCCAAGGCCTGATTGGGCAACAGAGTAACTTATTTACTATCCTTCCTCTTTTTTCATCGTATAAAGTTTTGATATAACAATCATCTCAATGAAATGGATATTAGATTATTTTGGTTAATACCAGCAAAATCTATGTATCCTAAACTCTTTATGCTATTGACTATATGTGAGCCAATGTCTAAAATAACGTCCAAGAACACAGAATGATTAGCTGTACTACTCCACTGCTCAGTGCTTCAGAGGGCTCTTCTGCTGTAGTAGAGATATGTAGATGAGAATTAGTATGGGTGAGTAGAGTTGGCCTTTGCCATGAACACGGCTTCATCACATCTGTGCCAATTGTGTTTTGGCAAGGTCACCATTGGATTCTTATTTGTGGTAACATAATTTTGACAATTTATAACTACTCACCTTTAAAGCTCTGACCAAAAGGTAATAGCATAGCATTTATGAGCGAGGTATTATTTACAGTACTAGTTATAAAAGCTCTAGTCAACCAGTCCCTTCCACCTCCTTCCTGTTCCCTCCCTCCCTCCCTTCTTTTTCTCTCCTTTGGCTCATCTCCTTTTCACTTTCCAAATGGCTGCATAGAACTGATTTCTCACTGTTTGAATTGCAGTCTATACCTTCTGCTGTTTGAGTTTGTTACACTAAGGAAGATATATAAAGTAAAATAAATGCCATGAGAGAAATTTGATCTCTCGGTGAGTCTAATGTGCTGATCTCTATTGTGGGTGTTTATGACAACCTTCCTCTGGATGAAAGCCTTCCTACTTTGAGAGGAAAAACAGAAAAGCAAACAAAAAACAAAATAACACACACACACACACACACACACACACACACACACACACACACACACACAAACCTACCCCAGTTATTCATAGATGAAAGCTTCAAGAAGTGGAACTGAATAGGGTAGTGTCTGACAATCCAAAAACTACAAGATGAATACAGCTTTAATGAGGATACTTGGATGCTGCTGACACACAGGGGAGGGAGGCAGGGAAATTTAGGGCAGGATCCCAGAACATTTCAGATGCTTAGGAGCAATCTTTTTCAAAGATTACTTTAACTGTAGACAGAAATGTTTGAGTTCACTATGAAGAAACCAAGCCCTCTGAAATCCAAGGACATACACACATGCAGCTGTGGAAGGTCTTACATGATGACAAGAGTCTGCATAGGATACCTGCCATTCCTCCACTCTTGTGTCTTTAGAAGTGAATGTTATTTATTCCGTGGATTTTGTCCTTTCCAATAGCCCAAGGGCAGGCACCAATATTAATATTCTCTTCTTTTATCAGAAAAAAAAAAGTGTCTGAAATGCAATCCAGACAGTGGAGAACCATCTCTGCCTTTGATATTAGCAGTCAGAGCAAAGATGTTAGAAAATGCAGTTAAGTGTAAAAAATGCTGTCAGTTATTTACTCTGCATCTTTCCACACCAGCCCTCCAATAGTGTTTAGTTTGGTTGAGTACATTTGAATGAAACTGGACAACGTAAGTGTGTGTGCAGAGGTGACTTAGTAGCTGATCCTATGAAATGGATCTCCCTTCATACATGGTTGCATCTTCTAGTATACAAAGACGAAATATGCTGTTTGAAAAACAGAACATGTGCACCCCCAGAATTTCCTAGAAATGCAAGATTGATCCTAAAGCAGGCCATGTGGCTTGAAAGGCTAACATATTAACAGATAATCAGAAAGAACAAAATCTGATTTAGAAGCTAGATGTTGACCACAAACATGAAAGAAAGACTTAATCGGAGCGGCGATCCAATGCTGTCAATCAGGGGTGTTTGGATCCTACTGGAGAACTGTACAAAATATTAGAAATGCAACATTATGAATTCATCATAAGAAATATGAGACATTTTAAGAATGGTTCAGCTACTAAAGGCTGAGATGGCTCAGGGTTAATGACACAAGTTGTTCTTCCAAAGGACCCCAGGTCATTTCCTACCACCCACATGGCATCTCACAACAGTAACTCCAATTCCAGAAGATCTGACACCCTCTTCTGGCCTCTCTGAGTACTGGTATGCAAGTGGTGAGCAAACCTACATTCGGGCAAAATAGATTCATACACATAGATTACAAAGTAAAAATCTAAATACTATGTAACTCAAACCTAGATTATATTAAATCATCTACAATAGGAAAGACAAAGCACACACACACACACAAAAAAAATAGTGAACATGATGTAAAACAATGAACATGCTGTGGCCGGGCTCTATAGGAGATCAGGATGAGAATTTCTTTACTGTGTGAGAATGTAGATTAGCCACAGGGCCTTTGATCCGGCCCTGGAAGGCTGGCGTGATATAGAACATGAAATGGAGTAAAGAGAAAAAGACAAGCATGGGACCAAGGAATCTGTGAACGGGGTCCAGGAAAAGCCTTTTGATTGGACAATGTATAAACAAGGTTAAGGGACTTGGTACAAGTCATCGGACTGAAAAAAGTCCGTCCCACAGGAATCATAGCCTGGTTTCAGTAGAGCTCCACAGCAGCCCCTTCTGAGTGCCAGATGCTTGAACTCTTCCTCTGGGCCTGTTAGAATCCCTTTCAGAAAGTTAAGTTACTATTTAGGACTCCCCATTCAATGCAACACCTTTATTTAAATCAGACCTGACATCTCATCTCTCTCTCTCTCTCTCTCTCTCTCTCTCTCTCTCTCTCTCTCTCTCTCTCTCTCTCTCTCTCTCTCTCTCCCTCCCTCCCTCCCTCCTTCCCTCCCTCTCCTTTCCCAAGATATTTTCCTTTTCCTTCCAGCCTTGACAAAATCTACAGCCCTAAGTACCAAGTTCTCACTATTGTGTATCTTTTGGAGAGAAGTGTAGTAATGGCAGCATTCCAGGCCCTGATCATTCAGCCAGGAGAGCCCGCCACAGGGAGTTAATCTGACAAGCGGAATCAGGAGCAAGCCTCCCTCTCCAATGGTACTGCTAGACCATCAGTGTTAAATTGTATCTGACATTTAATTCCAGCTTTGGGCAGTTTTGTGTGAAACCTGACTTCAGTGAGACATTGATCAGCCTACAGCTCTTCATGAGTTTTGACAAAATCAATTTTCTCCAGTTGATTGGACCATCATTAGCTGACTTACAGAAAGGCCTGGGTCATGCACAGCTTTCTGCAGGCCTTGAAGCTGCGTGCATGGAAGAAATAGTGAAAAATTGCTTCCTCCAGTCACACTGCCCCTTTCCCAACAGAAAGTGACCAACTCAAGTCTACAGAGACGGGGCCCATTTCTAATCTCATCGCCTCAGAAATACTGAATACAGAAATGAGGAGAATTATCTAGTCAATTCAGGAAATCACTTATTCAGTGTAGAAAAAAGGAGACAGAGCCCGATGAGACAAATCAGTCTGGAGCTTCCTCTTGAACTGTGTCTTACCTTTACATACCTTTGCCTCGTGACCACATCTTTACTTACCTAGAGATGTTCTGAGACAGAAGCACCTGCTAAATGTGGGGCCATATGACTTATTGGGAAGTTCTATTCATTGACTCAATCCAAAATGTTCTAAAAGAAAAACAGGATTTCAATGTATTAAAGTTACTTTTAGATAAAGAACTGCCCTGTAACAGTCATTAACTTATTACATGATGCAAAACATACAGAAAACTTTTTTTTCCTCTCAAAATCTGAACTACACTATCAGAAGTTTAGGCTGCATTTGATCCCAGCAGCCAGCTCAGTACTAGACACATAATCAGTACTTGTTAGCATACTGTTGAATATACTAATGTTTGATTCTTCTGTCACATTTTTGCATTGGAATATTTTTCTGTGGGAAATATGTTACTTAAATTGTATCTTAAAGATTCCCATTTTACAAAAAAAAAAAAAAACCCTAAATACTGACTTATTTACACACCCACATGTATTAGCATAGCATGAATTAAATATTTCTGGACAAACAGAATGTTGTGCATTCAGTCATTTTGAGATGTGAAGTGGAGTTTTTTTCAGGTGAAGGAGCAGTTTCAGTTAGTAGAAAGCTGGGTCATCTGGCTGTGGCATTATCCGGGGAGTTTGTGTACAATCATCCCTACCTGGACAGTAGTGAGCATTGTAACCATATAAACAGTCACTACTCATGGCGTGAACGAGCAGTGACTGTGGGCCTGTGGACTTGGCCTGCCTTTCTTCTCCTCTTCTGAAGCCTTCTGCATCTTCATGGAGAGAGATAATTTTTAATCTTTACTGAGAAGTATAAACTAAGTGGGTTTTGCAAGAAGTCTGGAATATGCCTACAGCATTAACCTTTCATAAAATGACAAGATAGCTTAGCATAAATAAGCACCTGGGAGAAATACATACATTTAATAGATACCCAATAAAATCTGAAAGTGGGATGATTTAATGTTTATTGGTTTTTAATAGATTTTGCTCTCCGATTTTGTGATGTGAATGGGTGTCCTTCCTTCCCACACTTCATCTATTGAAATCCCCACACCCATAGTGTTGGTATTGAGGACTTTCAGAGGTGTTCTAGTATGTTCTCTACTGCTATGGTTGAACTTTCTGATTAGAAGCAACTTAGGGAAGGAAAGTGCTTGGTTCATACTTCCAGGTCACAGTCCCCTTTGAAGGACGTGTCTAGTGCATCTACCTTGTCTCACTGAGGACCACCTCATTTACCATGACTCATATGTGATAGGTGAAAATTGATAAGAGCAGCCAACCTACGGTTAAAACTCTTAAAAGTGTGAACACAAAGCTTTCCTCTTATTAAATCAATTGCCTCAAGCATTTTGTTACAATAACAAATGACAAGCTCACACAGAAAATTTGTATCAAGAAACAGAGTCAATAATAAGCTACAAGATAATGTGGATCAAAGGCCCTGGGAATTGTTTTATAGGAAAGGTTTGGATTTTCAAGCTAAATAAAGCCTAGAATATTAAGTTGAGCTTACTGTACTACCTCAACAAGAGTTCAGACATAATGTTAATAGATATCCATTCAGTAAGAGCCCAAAACTTTGGAGAGTAAACTAAAAATCAGAAATCAGACTAAAAGCTGTGTTAAATTCTGACAAAGAATTTATTTGGATTTTTGTCTACACCTTGAAACCTTGTGGGACAGTAAATGATAGTCTATATTACCTGAAAGGGGAAACTTCAAGGTGAAGGGGTGTTGTGGCAACATGACTGTTGCTGTCTGCTTCTAGCAAAATTTATAGTGAGAAACAGAAACAAAGCCCATAAAAGACAATTTTGAGCAATTTATAGATGCTGTCAGGAGGGATGCAATTGCCAACGGAGATGGGCACCATCAAACAAAGCCAAGTAGCTTGCACTGGGATAACAGAAATGATGCCATCAAGACATATCATGGTTTAGCAATTCCCAAGCCACGGGAGATCAACAGTGCTGGAGATGTGAATTTGTTTCATCCTCTTTAAGAAGAAGGCCTCAAAATGGACCACACACCTTGAACCAAAACAGGTGTCACTTCCCTAGAATTCAAAAAAGAAAGATCCTCCAAATCTTCATGGTTGAAGCAGGCCCAGGCACAGCTCACATAGACAGCCGACCTTTGTGGAATCCATGTGATGATACTTTCCCAAGTATGCACAGCACAAAAGTTACAGATTTATTGTGGTTTCCACCAAGAGGAAACTATAGGAGACCAGTCAGGGGTTCTGAAAGTAGCCTGTAATAGAGTAGCATGTGGAACTGGGAAAATGATGCCAAAGTTGACATGGAGACAAGAGGGTGGTAGAAATACTAGGAATGTGAATGCTGGTAAGGAAGGTCTAGGTAATGTGCAGAGCTAACACAAGGCAATACACAGGAAGTGGCCTTGATGGTCTATACTTACCCTACCCAATATGATAGCCTACAACTGACCTCTTGCCATTAAGCACTGGAATTGTGATCAGTCAGTTAGTCTAAAACACAGGTTTGGTTTCAAAGACTTAAACTAACATTAAATATCTTAATAATTTTTGTTCCCATTCAGTGCTGAAATGATAACATTTTGATTAGGTTAAGTTATGTAAGATGTATTAAGGTTAAATTAAAACCTTTTCTATTAATTTTTTTAAAGTATGTATAGTACATAAAATGGGATACAGGTCATTGGTCTCTGTAATGGTGTTTTCACATATTACAACAGTAATTTCTTTGCTTTATTTATCTGTGTTTTGCATGTTTGCTTGAGTAGCAAATAGGAATTCATTTAAGATATGAATTTGGGAGGTACACTTATGAGAAATAAAACCAAATGAACAGGTTGAAGCTGTCCTCAGTTCCTTCTGGGAGCACAAGCTCTTGGCTGTCTGGTGTCTGACCATGCCAACGGATAATCATGACCCTTCTCCCTCTCTTTATAAGAAGTCCCATACACAGACAAGAAGTACCGCCTCTTTCAGGGCTTGGAAAGCACAAGGTCGTGCTTGTTTGAACATTATGATGCTTAATCTCAAATGTCAACTGGTAAGACCAAGAGTTTCCTGGGAGACAGGCCTCTGGGCATACCTGTGGATTATCTTGATTGGATTCATTGGAACAGGAGGAGCCACTCACTGGCTACAATTCTGAACTATATCTATGAAGATGAAAAACTGAGTGCCACCATTCATTTATACTCGCTGATTCTTTGTGGGGTAGGGGAAGAGAGGGGCTTATTTCACCTACAGTTATCAGGTCACACTCTGTTACTGAGAAAAGTCAAGGCAGAAACCTGGAACCAGAAGCTGATACAGAGGCCATAAAGGGGTTCTGCTCACTGGCTTGCGCCTCATGGCTTGTCCAACCTGCTTTCTTCTTCTTCTCCTCCTCCTCCTCTTCCTCTTCCTCTTCTTCTTCTGCTTCTTCTGCTTCTTCTTTATATTATTATTAAAAATAGATTTTTTTATTCAACATATTTTGATTTTAGCGTCCCCTCCCCATATTCCTTCCAGTTCCCCCCCTTCCATCCTAATCCACACCCAAAACAGGCATCTAAGAAATAATAATTTAAAGATAAGATAAAACAGAAACAAATAAGACAAAATAACTTAATAAGAAAAAGAATCAAAAAATCACAAGACGCACATATAGATACTGAGACAAACATGTTCACATACACAGAAATCCCACAAAAACACTCAACTGGAATCCATAGTATACAGGCAAAGGGTCTGTAAAGATTTTTGAAAAATTCCTGACTTAACATTTTGAGACAAAGAACCTCCAAAGATGTGGTTAAGCTCATTTTGTGTTGGCCATCTACTGTTGGGCATGAGGTCTGTCCTTAGAAATCACTTGTTTTCCCCACAGGACTCCATTGAAAAAAACTAATTTAGTAGCTATCAAGCTTTCAAGAGATAAGTTCTGGGCTAGGGATGGGGACATGTGTCCACGTTCAGCTCAAGAGCCCCATCTGATGCAGACCCATGCAGGCCCTATGCACACTGCCACATTCTCTGTGAGTTCGTGTATGTGCTGCCCTGTTTAGTCCAGAAGACTTTTTTTATGTCTTATCTGAAGTCTAAATGGTAAGAATAAATATAAATCTTGTCCCTAAACAATACATTGTCAGAAGATCCAGAATATCAAAATCATAGCTGTCACCTAAGCCTCCTACTTTCAACCTTCCACCTTGCGTGATCATGAAACACCTATCTGGCTCAAATTCAAAGGATCCTCAGAGCATTGCCCTGGAAACTCTGTCACATCTGCCTCAAGTGTATTTGTGGTAATTTGAATGGATTAGGCTCTCATAAGCTCATGCAGAATGGTACTATTAAGGGGCATGGCTTTTTTGGAGTAAATATGGCCTTGCTGGAGGAAGTATGTTGCTTTGGGGGTAAGTTTTGAGGTTTCATATCCTCAGGATATTGCCCAGTGAATCAGTCAACTTCTGCTGCATTCTGGTCAAGATGTAGCCAACTCTACATCTGCTTGCATGCCACCATGCTTTCCACCACGATGATAATGGACTTAACCTCTGAAATTGTAAGTGAGCACCCCCTGCCCCATCCCCCTGCCCCATTAAATGTTTTCATTTATAAACCTTGCCATGGTCATGGTGTGTCTTCACAGCAATAAGAATATAAGTAAGATAGCAACTATTTGAAGGTTTGGGCAGGACATTTAAGCTCTAATCAGTCTTCTCCTTAATTACACCAAATGAGAAGATGGAAAAAGGAGAGATGAGAAGACAGGTTTGTAGCAGGGAGCAAAGACAACCATATGCATACATTAAGGTACATCTGCCTCCAAGAGGGTAAAAAAGATAAATTAGGGGGCTGGTATTGAACTCCAGTCAGCTGCTTTGCTGTTACCATCCAGAAGAAAGCCAGAGTTTATCTTTGAGGACACTATTTAGTAAACCAATTCTATTATTCTCTATATTAGTTTTGTTACTATAAAATAATTTGCTGAAAAATTGAGGTTTAAAATATCAATTACACCATAATTTCTCTAGATTTGGTCTATAGGCACAGATGAATCTGGCTTACAGTAGTTCTCTATGATAGTGAAAATCTATCTTTCTGAGTAAGGGTGCTGGTCCTAAGTGATTACTTCCAGATTTATTTATATGCTTCTGAGCAGGACATAATTTCCCTGACTAACAATTTTTCTATACCTGGCATCTGTTGACGAAAGAAAGAAAGAAAGAAAGAAAGAAAGAAAGAAAGAAAGAAAGAAAGAGAGAGAGAGAGAGAGAGAGAGAGAGAGAGAGAGAGAGAGAGAGAGGGAGGGAGGGAGGGAGGGAGGGAGGGAGGGAGGGAGGAAGGAAGGAAGGAAGGAAGGAAGGAAGGAAGGAAGGAAAGAAAGAAAAAGAAAAACAGAAAGAGACATTTTCAAGTCAGAAGAGCAGTGTGAACAGGAATTCCTAGAAAGAAACTATGTCTTCAAAGACTGATTGGCTGACTAATTAAAACTGCGGTAATATGGAAGGGTTGGAACACTACAGGTCATGAGACTACTCCTCTTGTCTTGGACTAGCTTGAGCCCTTGAACAGTCATTTGCTGCCCACCTCTGTGCCACAACTAAGACTGTGACTAATAGATTAAAAATCTCTTGGAATCTATTAACTTAGCATACCAGTAACTTTTGCCAACCTCAAAGCTAAGAATGCCAGCAGGTAACAACTAGACCTACAGAAAAGCTTCACCCGTCTTGCAGTACCAACTTCCCTGAGGTACTACTGTATTTTAAAATTACCTTAATTTATGATTTTTTGTTCTATAAAACTATAAAACTGCCTCCACAAAGAAACATGGAATTTGAGTATCTTAAATCTGTGTTACCACGCCAATTAAATTTGGCTCTAGAATAAACACTTTTGTTTCCCTTTTAAGGTGAGAGCTATAAAGTTTGACTTTGGTTGTTTGGTTGGTTGGGTTTTGTTTTGTTTTGGTTTGATTTTGTTTTTGCATCAATGTTAGCAAACACCGAGGCTGCCCCAGATCCTCAGAAGACCTGGCATGACAATTATTTTATGGTTAAAACAGAGAAACTCTGATAACCAGTTGCTGTGTCTTTCCATAGCGCTTCCTACTTAACATGACAGCTGGCTCTCAGTTACTCCCAAATGAAAACATTACTATCTTTCCAAAAATTGAAGCCACATTATTCTTATGTCATAACCTTATATAGTTATAAAAGAACACGGTAACTTAAAAGTTATATCCCAACAGTTCCACCATATTCTCTTCAGAACTGGATGACTCAGAATTCATTCAACAAGGTAAGGAAATGCAAGAGCATAAACAACAGAAATGCCTACACTCACCTTGAGGGCTGCCCATCCTGTCTCCCATTGTTGATCTATCCTGGTATGGCAGTGTGTTGTGTTTTAAATAGAGTTACAGACTATGTTTCTTCATGTTTTATAGATCAATTAGAGATGAGGAATTTAAAAAAAAAATTACTACCACATGATGAATGACTTCACCAGAAACAATTTTGTGGAAACAAGAATTGTCCAAAATCAATTTGGTCAAAACATATTCTAGTCACCAGAGGAATAGAATTCTAAAAGCAAAATATAAGGAAATGTGCCCCAAATCCTGAAAGGCAGATGAAAATGACTAAGGTATCATAAAAAGCTTCAAAAGTACTGTCTGTTGTAAAGCAAAATAAACAATGTCATGAAACTAGAGACAGACTATTAATATTCCACAAATTATCATATTGGTCTGCTTGTTTCATAAGAAATTGTATTGAGCCAAATTGCTCTCAGCTGAATTGCCCTACCCCATTAGAAAACATAACAGCTCCTAACAACATGGTAGTAAGGCTGTGGCTGCTTTCATGGTGACAACTCCAGGAGAAGTGATTAGTAGTAGGAGGCCAAAAGATGGCGTTAAATAATAGATTACTGTGGAGCTTGGTGTTTTAAAATAGCAGTAATTTACTCATTGTTTTTGTAGTTTCTTTGACTCAGGAATTAATGAATATCTTAGCGGCAAGCTGTTAGAATCTATCATGAAGCTAATCAGATGCCAGCTGAGGCTGTTATCAATTAGAGGTTTGACCCACAGAAATAATTTCCTAAGTGATCCAATATCATAGCTGTCATGTGGTCTCTCCACATGAACTTCCTCACACAGGCAGTCGGTGTGGATCATCATTGGCAGGTCACAGAGCTTCCCCCCAAAGTGAAAGTCCTGGAGAGGAAAATGGACACCTATTGAGATGCCTCAAGGCCTTAGCATGAGAAGCCACACACTTCCACCACCATAGTCTATTAATGAGTAGATCCATCTGATTTAAAGAGACAGGACACTACAGAGGTGTACTTTCATCAAAGCATTAGCCATTGGGTGTCTTCTTGGAATCTGGCTATCCTATGAACAAAAAAGATGACCCATTTCCAGCCAGGTTTCCAGAGCTTTTTCTCTCCAGATCTTTCTTATTTCAAAAGTGATGACTGATCTCTCCTTGGTTCATAAATCTCTGAGTCAAAGTTTAGGTTTCAACTTCATCCAAAGTTTAAACATCATGTATGAGAAAAGCCAACCTTCTTCACTATAGCTGCCTTGCTCAGTCAAATCCTAGGTCTACTGCTTTGTGACTAGAACCTAAGTTCCTCTAGATTTCTGCATGGGGAAAATGCTGTTGTGTATTTAAAAGGGGAAAATCACCAAACGCAAATACCCCAGGGAGAGGTAACACACTAGCCTAAATTTGCATCGAGGTGTGAATGATGTGTGACAGATCATTTCCTGAGCCACTTTCATAAAGGCTGGGCAGCAAATAGAAAGTGGGAAGGGCCCTACGAGAAACATGGGTGAGGCATCCAGGGAAGTGGAAGTATGAACTCTGACGTCAACATTTTTCCAGAGCCCACACTTATCCCACAGCAGTTCAAAGAGAGAATTATAGAAAGTTAGGTCTACTAGCCAAAGGATAGTAATGAACCCTAAAGTAGAGTACAGTGAGGAATCGGTAATTTAAAGAAACGTCATTTTTAGAATGGGGTCCAAAGTCTATGGTTTATACTGTAATTTATTTGTGCCTTTTGATGGATGACCTCCCCATAAGTGTGACTTTGCACACTAGGGCTTTAACAACTTACATAGGACAGAATCGATAGCAGAGGGCACATAATAAAGACACACTGGTAAGAGCATACTTGGACCAGGAATGAATCACTACTGCCATGCCTGTGCTGGTCCTTTATACCTACCCAGCATCGTCCCCAAAACTCTATCAACGTGGGTGTGTATTTCCAGGAATGACTAAGAGCTGGCTGTGTAAAGAGTGCTTTAGGCCAAATTCCATGACAATAACCTTCAAAGAGCAAGAAGGGGTGTTCACGTCTTCATGGCCTGCAAATGGTTGCACCAAATATTGCTCAGAATCACTTCCAGATAATTGAAAATCATTTCAAGAAAATAGTTTTATTCTAGTTGATTATGACTTAAGCTCATAGGTTAAAATTTTGAAAAAAAAAAAAAAAAGAGGCCCTACAATTCCTAATCCTCTTGTTAGGACCACTAAGACCACTTTCTATTCTATCAGACCCAGTTCTGCTATCACATTATCTCTTTCCACTAAGAAAGTTTACTGTTTCCATCTCTCTCCCTTGAGCATCCACTGCCACAAGATACCAGGGTTCCCATTACCACTGATGCTCCTACAGACCCGGCTCTCCTACCATCCTAGGCAACTCTTAGGCTTTGCATTTTGACTTTAGAGAAAAATCCATTAGTTCAACAACAAATCACACACACACACACACACACAAAAGAAAAGAATGCCCATATGCATAAAGATACTTTTAGTAAAGCCTTTCACAGATGAGTCCCAGCTTATGAAATATTGTTTCTAGCAAGAGCATGAGATGAAGAATTTGATGTAGAAACCAGAGACTCTAAAATGGCATCTGTCTACTTTCTTTCAGATTGCCTCAAAGAATTGTTTGTTTCCTGTCCAGTGTTTTGAGTGCTGAACAGTAGATACTCAAAAAATACTCATTAAATGTAAGTAATAGTTAATTGATCAAAAGGTCAAGGAAGTATATTATGACTCTTACCCTAATAGTTAAAACCTAAAGGGCCTAATCTATGACCTAACATCCCATAAATACTGTGGATTTTCTTAAGCCCTAAACATAATTCCATTCATCAGATTTACCTGAATCCCCTGTACTCCTTTCTTACTGGCTGGCCATGATATACAAATGCCTGAACATCTATTCTCTATTAACTCCTCTCCAGACCTACTGCTTGCCATGGTTTAGACAGATAGTTTTCTATTTCTAAGCACAAAAAAGATTGAAATCTCATATAAGAGAAATGAAAGCTTAGAGAAAAGGGCATTTTATTTATCTTACTATATTTTACACATTCATGAATTAACCCACTTACTAATTCACCAATAACTGAGTAACTTCTCATACAAAGACACACTCAACACAGTGTATCTGGGAGTTGCAATTCAGTAATCACCGTCTGGCAGAGTGAGAGAGAGAGAGAGAGAGAGAGAGAGAGAGAGAGAGAGAGAGAGAGAGACTCTGATGTGAAGTGCCAAGTTCCCACTACGGCCAAAGCCCATTTCAGTGATGATGGTTATAGGCGAACCAACATTAGAAGTCTGTACCGTGTGCCAGGCACTGTATTGGACATGTTCCATAAATCATGAAGAATCATCACTGTAGACCTTGAGTGATTTCCCTAGATTCTGTTTTATTACACTGGAACAGGAGAGTTCTCCACACTTCCAGAATCCCCTGGCTGTTGTTAGGCCAACAACAGAGTCCCAGGTAACACAAGCAATTGTAACTATCAAGTCTCAGGTCTTGCCTCTGTTTATAGAGCTGTAATCCCTCCAGAGGGAGTTCTGACTTTGGATGTATGTTATTAAGTATCGGGTTAAACTTGCATTGCTCTCAAACTTCTCAAAAACCTTAACTTCAAGTTAATCAGAAAGGAGATGACTAAGTCTCTGAGAATAAACATTAATGAAACCAAGAATGGTCCCACTGGGAAAGGCTTTCTGGGTCTTATTAAACATTGAGCGAAATAATATATCCATGGCTTTATTTTTGTCTACCGTGTTATCTGCTTTCTTCTCTACTACCTGATCCTCAACCTCATCTCTCCATACCCAGGTATGAATTTTTTATATGCATTGGCTTTGGGCACATTTAAACAGCAAATCATCCACAATACTTCTAAGTGTGAAGACCTCCTGAGCATCAGTAGAATAGAGATAGCTTGCCAGGTGTGTGAGTTCTCAGTGTGAGCCAAAAGTAGTATGCCAGATCGTTGGGGACAGGCTGTAAGACTTTCAGCCTCCAGATGAGCCAATGATTTAAATGCCTGAAATATAAATTGACTACATTTTGTGAAAAGATTCTCTGTTATAACTGAAACCTGGCAGGAGGGACAGCAAGCTGAGGAAACTTTCTTCTCTCTCTCTAGATGAAACCCCCAGGGATATGGAGTTTCATTTTTATAAGTAGGTTTGGTTGCCAATGAATTCAGTGCTATTGAACCTTACATTTTATATTCCAGAAAATGTCCACGAAAAAGAAACTTGACCATTTATGTTTGTAAAATTCCATGCTATTTAGTACATTTACTTGTACCTTGAATGATGAGTGAACATCTTGATTCAGTTTAGCAGAGTAAGCATCTGATAAAGCAGTATCCTTAGGAGCACTTCCGGGGTTTCCTAATTACCATGAATGGTCATGATTGTTCTAGTAAATCTAGTGTGGGTAAAATGGTGGCAATTGAAATATCACCAATTCCTTTTGAATAGTTGAACTTATTTTTAAAGGGCACCTAAAAGAGTTATGTTTGTCAACTTGGCAGGATTTATAATCATCAAGAAGTCAATCTTCTGGGCGTGTCTGTCAGAGGGCTTATGGATTAGATGAGTTGCAATGGGAAGACTCACCCCAAATGTGAGTGGCATCATTGGATGGGCTGGGGTCTCAGACTGAACGGAAGGGGGAAAGCAAGCTATGCACCAGCATTTATTTGTCTCTGCTTCCTGACTGTGACTACAAAGAGATCAGCTGCCTCATGCTCCTGCCGCCATTGCTTCTCTGTCATTAGAACCGTACCCTCAACTAAAACAAACCTTTACTGAGAGGTACCTAAACAGTCCTTCCCCTATAATCAAATTGATGACCATCCTAATTGTCATTACAGAACCTTCATTTCACAACTGATGGAAGCAGATGCAGAGATCCTCAGCTATGTACTAGGTCGAGCTCCCAGTTCAGCCAAAGAGAAAGAGGAAAGATTATATGAGCAAAGGGGTCAAGATCATGATGAGGAGACACACAGAGACAGTTGACTGGAGCTATTGGGAGTTCATTTACTCTAGCCTGACAGCTGGGGAACCTGCATGGGACTTACTAATCCCTCTGAATATGGATGACAATCAAATGGCTAGTGTGGGCAATTTGTGAGGCCTCTGGCAATAGGACCAGAATTTATTCCTGGCACATGAACTGGCTTTCTGAAGCCCATTCCCTACAGAGAAACACCTTGCCCAGCCTTGATACTTGGGGGAGAGGCTTGGTCCTACCTTAATGGATATATCAGACTGCATTGACTCACCCTGGGAGTCCTTACCCTCTCTGAGGAATAGAAGGGGGAATGAGGTGGGGGGAGGTTGGGGGAAGACTGGGAAAAGGGGGTAGGGGAACAGTAGCGGGTTATATATTTCTTGTATTCTCTTCCTTACTTCATGATGTTTCTAAGTAGTATACGTTTTAAGAAAGTCTTTATACTCAGACTGGAAAAATGGCTCAGGAGCTAAGACCATATGAGTTTGAGTGTGGTTCCCAGCATCCACATTGGGCAGCTTTAACTACCTAATCCAGGGCATCCAATGTCCTTGTCTGACCTCCCAGGTCACCCACATACATGTCACACAGAGGAGGGAAGGAAGACCTTTGAATAAAAATAAATTTTTAAATGGTTTTAAACGTCTAAATACTTCCTGGTTCATTTGTATTCTAGTTCTTTAAGGCATTTCCCTCCTTTTGGTCCCTTCTTTCCAAAGAGTGGCCTTTAAGTGTCTTCTCAGTGACATCTGTGGATGGTCAGCGGTCAGTATTTGCCCTTCCATAACACTTAGGAATTCTGCTTTGTTAGGACTTCATCTTTTGTCCTTGGTTACATTTTTACTCTGCTTCTACTCTGTGAAATGGTTTAACTAAGAGTTATGAGTATTTTTTTTTTAGTGTTCTTTGGATCTCACTGTGTTTCTCCAAATATTCACATCTGTATTATACACAGATGTATCAGTATTCACTGATTTTTTTCTTCTAAAATGTCATATTCCTTTGACCATTGTCTTGTTTTAATCTTTCCATTTTCCCTTACGACTCTTATGTCCTACATGTTAGCTTTTATGCCTTGAGTTTGCTTGTGTGCCTGCATTCACGTGTGTGCTGAATAAGTGAGTAAGTGTGTATGTGTGCATGCCATAGATCTCAGGGGATAATCTCAGGCAGAGTCTACCTTTTAATTTTCATTCATCTCGAGATAAACTACTCAGTTGCCTAGAAGTCACCAAATAAGCCAGGTGGAGTTCACCTTTCCAGCCCTGAAATTACAAGTGCAAGTCACCACACCTAGATTTCTTTCTTTTTAACTTGAGTTCTAGAGAACTCAAGTTCTCAGACTTGCAAATTGAACACCTTGTCAACCAAGCTATCTCTGGTGCCCTTGGCCTTTGGTGTTACCCTCCCATTTTTTTAACCTTCCTTCTATAGCCCTGTGTATATCTACCATGCCCACTTACAGCTCATCTCTACTATCCCAGGCACTTGCCTTACATGAGATTCACATTCCAGATCTTTCTCCTCTGGAGTTTATAGCTGTGTGTATTGATTTCCTAATAGTACTCAAATTTTAATTTCCAGTTCCTTGGACCTCTAATATGTAAGACTCCGAGCACCCTTGTAATTCTAGTGACCTTTGAATGTAAATATATAAGTGATGGAAATATTCAAGATAGACCGGAGTAGCAAGAAGCCTCAGAATCCTGTCAAGTGAGAGATTTGACTGCAAGTGTCTTCATTTCATTCCAACTCTTGTCAATAGGATTTTAATTGGGTGAAGACTCCTAGATTTATATCTAGAAGAGGCTTGGAAGTTCCGGGGAGGTTGGCATGGAAAGGGAGCCTAATATGCATAATGTACATTTTTCCTTTCAAATTTCAGCAAAGATTTCCTATGGAATAATAAAACTTATTGCTTCAGACTCACAGCTACTCGGTGCTTTCCCGGGGGAATGGCTTCATACTCACGTAGAGAAGAATCTTTCAGCATTCAGAACTGCTAAGAATGCTGCACTCCCTCTCAAAACACAGAGTTGCACGTGGATGGAAAGGTTTTAAAGTATAGAGAGGAAGATTAAGGTAGGCAGACACTTGGCAAGACTGTTATAAGGGAGATTTGCCACATGATTGTAGAAGTTACTGGGCTTCTAGGTTTCCAGGCTAAAATCACAAGATTCTTCTGTCTCAACTAGAGATTATTTCACAAAACGTCTGTACACAATCAGTTGTGTAGTATTTATTGACTGAAGGAAATAGGATCCAGATCCTAAAACCTCAGCACCTCTGACTGCTCCTGGCACACAGTCCATGAGAATTACCAGTTGACTATGACTTTGTCAAGCTACACTGAAAAGAGCTATATTTAGGAAGCTCCATGTGTCCTTTAGGGTAAAGGTTTAACCATTAACTAGAGCATGAAAGTAGAGGGGGGAAAAAAAACTCAGAGAGGGTATAAAAAACAGAGCCAAACCATCAAGCACATCGAACCATGCTTGGAAATAGTCCGTGCCACTTACTCATATTTCAAAAGGCAGCACAGCCTACATAGCTAATTTTGAAGTCAATGGAACAGGAAAGCAAGTCTCTTTATAGATAAAGCTTGATGTGGAGTGGAAAACACCCATAGGATACCAGAACCAACTCACAGGGACTTCCAACAGACAACACTTTTAAGTTCATGGAATAGCCAGTCTGTCATTAAACAAACAATATCGGAAATTGTTGGAAATACAATTGGAAATACACCATGGAAGTTAGAATGAGACCAATCAAACCACCTTTACTTTGCCTAGGCCTCCCCCAGGCTAGTTTTAACATTTACCAGCACACCACTAGAGGGAACCAGTTGCTGTAAACAAATACAACCTGTTACCATTGTTTCCAAGGCAACCAGAACCTCAAGGAGTCCCTCAATAATAATGGATTTAATAGCATTTCGAAGGGAGGAGGGAGTAGTTGGGAGGAGCGAAGAGAGGGGAAATTGTGACCAGGATGTATTGTATAAGAGAAGATTTGTGTGTGCGTGCATGCGTGTGTGCATGTGCGTGTGTGCATATGTGCATGTGTGCATGTGTGTGTGTGTGCGTGTGTGTATGTGCGCGTGCATGCGTGTGTGTGTGTGTGTGTGTGTGTGTGTGTGTATGTGTGTGTGTGTGTGTGTGTGTGTCCTTAAAGATGAGTCTCTGTACCCTAAAGGACTCTGTTTATTTTCTTAGCTTAGAGGAAAGAGTCAGCATCTGTTATACCTTCCTGACTCACCTTCTGGCTCCGCAGATGAAGTAAAACCAAGGAGGTAATGCTGTCATCCTCCCTCTTACGTGAGCTCCATTTAGGGTCTTGTTTCCTTGGCAACACACCTGACACTGAAACTACTTCCAGTTCCCACTGCCCTCAGCTACTTTGAGTATTCAATGAAACATTCCCTCCTGGCACCCCGCATGAGCCCGTGGGATGGTTTCCAGGCTAGGCCCCTACTTTAGCACAAAGTCCCTTCCTTAAACTAAGCGCTAATTGAGTCCAACATTTTCTTTCCTGCAGTGTGGGCTGGATAGTGCAAAGTGCTGTCACTTAAGGAACCCCAGGTGCAAAAGCTGGGCTTCCCCTAGCCCCATGCTGTCATCTGCCCACCTCCCACATTAGCCAATTGACCTGTACTGTCAAGATCTTCCTCCTAAGCCTGTTCCTGAAATCAGGGGTATTTGCAGATTTCTCCTGGGCACTGTCCCATTTGGAAGGATGAAGAAAGGATTACGGAGAAAGCAACTTGAAAGGATACCGTTAGGTTTCCATAGAACTGCCTCTGGAAAGCACCGGCTGTGTTCCTGCTGAAAACCCTTGGCCATTCCCACCCTTTGTCCTTCCCTTACTGCTACCAATTTCCCTCCGCCAACTTCCACTCTCATTCCCCCACCCCCACCCCTCACCCCCTCCCATGCTCAGATTCACCACTTCAGAGGGCTGGTTCCAATTGCAAGGCTATTCCTGCACCAGTCTCTGGCAACCCGAGTGAAAGGTGCCGACAAAGAGGTCCTCTCCACAGCTCCCTTTTCACAAGAAGCATGTATCCAATTAAAGGATTTTAATTAAAATGCTTTCTGTAGCATCCTGTTTCTACTCACCGTTGTAAATTAAACTTGACATTCTCTGATTTAACAGGTGGGTGAGATTATTCTGAAAGCTGCCAGATGAGAGGAAATAGAAGCTAGGCTCAAGGAAGCGGTGTGCTGCTGTGAGTGTGTGTGTGTGTGTGTGTGTGTGTGTGTGTGTGTGTGTGTGTGTGTGTGTGTGGTGTGCACTCGCATGCTGGTGGAAACGCACAGTCATGTATGCATATGTTAAATGAGTTTTTAAACCATTTGGCTTTGAATACAGGAGTCATCATACAGCCAAGGAGCCACAAAAGAAAGTACAAGTGAAGTCTTTAAAAACTAAAATCTCATTCAAACTTTCTTAAAATCCAAGCCCTAGGCCCCTATTTCTTTAATTGTGTGTACATGGGTAATCCTAATGTTCTAAATATTCCTAAATATATCAATACAACCTGCTCGATTTGTAGAATGTACAGAACTTATGTGATGTGTGATGAAGAACTTGTTTGAAAACAAATAACAACCTCAGCAGCACGTATTTGTTCATTTCTCATTAATATGGTTTTATTTCTAAATATCAGCTGAAAATACTTGGAACCTTTTTTTTTATAATAAAGGATATTTTACATAGGAAAATAAGGGAGAAGTTTCCGTGTTGGTCTTTGCCAATCACAGGTTTTACATCTTCAGTACTGTAGAATTCAGTCAGTTTAGTGTCTTAAGAAGTTCTTATAGACTCACGCCTTAAGCCTTCAGATATGAGCTGACCAGTTGTTGAGAGCTCGCCTTGTTCAAAAGTGGACAGTTTGTTTACAAGGCCAATGCTCACAGGCTTTACCTGAGTTCCATGTGGGAGTGATGCTTTCCTCCAAGTCTGGACCTCTGCTCTCCCAAGTCCCCTCCTTACAGTTCTGCTCTACCCCTCCTCCTCACAACACTCTAACACAAACTCTCCAATTTAAATGCCCTCCATAGTTGTCAGTGTATTCACTTTGGCAACAAGACCAACCAGGGTTATAGCTATTAAAGGTTCATCATCAGTGAACAATAAGAAAATAAAGAAATATGCAAAATACATTTTATGGTGAGAACATGTTAGGAAGAAAAGATGGAGGTAGGCAATGCTGTTTGCATTTTATCTACTTGAATCATAATCTTAAATTTTATGTGTATGCTCCTTTTCCTCATTTTGGAAAAGGAAGCTGCTCGTCCCTAAGGGTAAGTGATGTGGGAATGCCTTTCTGTATACTGTGAATATCAATCTTTAAATAAAGGGGCTGTTTTGGACCATGACAGGCACCATAGAAGAAGTAGGAGGAGAAATCAGAGAATAGGTAGGAGAAGCAGGGCGGAGTCAGAGAGAGAAAGAGCCAGCCGCCCAAGGAGCAACATGTAAGGAACACAGGTGAGCCACAGGCTACATGGCAGACAGATTAATAGAAATGGGTTGATTTAAGATATAAGAGCTAGTTAACAATGTGCCTGAGCCATAGGCCAAACAGCATAAAGTTAATATAAGCGTCTGAATCATTTCTGGGGGCCTGAGCAGCAGCGGCAGGTGGCTAAGGGGTCTGGGTCTGCAGGTCTGTGGGTCTGGGCCTCTGGCAGCTTGGGACCGAGAAACCTCACTGCTACAGGTAAGGATCATGTCTAATACCTTAAGGTAGTAATCAAAGTATTTAACAGCTAATGCAGCAAAAGTACCAGCTAGTAAAATCAGAACTCAATGATTCTCACATGCTCCAATTGGGTGTTACTTCTGCAAAACTTCACTGCATCCTCCAGATCTCAATGTAACTCACTGCATTTTGATCCACATGCTGATTTTATAAAACAACCATTTCCTTATATTATATACATGTTAGCATAGTGTCCTGAAAGTGAATGTCCTTCCGTGAAAGAGTCTAATTTAACATTAAAGAGTGTACATGGATTCAGATGAAAAGCCAGCATTTCAGAGGCTGAAGCAGACGAATTGAGGGCTTAAAACCATATGCAGTCACAGGACAGGACAGTTAGGGACCAGGATTGTTTACAATGAATCTGGCTGGCTGGGGGCGGCCACAAGAAGAAGAGAGAAAAAGAGCAGGAGAGAGAGAGGACAGAAAGGAAGCAGCAGGGAAAGAGAGAGATGAAGGGGTAAAGGGGGTAGAATCGATACATTAGGGGATCTTTAGCTGGGGCCAGACAGCCACCATGAAACATTAGGGTGAATGTCCTTGTTACTCCTAGCGAGGTATAAACTATCTTACCCATGCAGGAAAAACTTTTAGAGACAAACTAGCTCTTTAAAGCTTATTTCTTCTACAGGAAAAGTCCTAAGACTTCAGCTTTATTGTTTAAGTTCTGACGCTAAACAGAGTTAGAAAAGCACAGGATACCCACCTGCTACATGACCGGTGTTCTGTGAATAACAGCTATTTAGTCGCGGTTATCCTTTGGAATCTATAACGCTCAATCCCAATGCACTCAGCTTATATAATGTACAGATCGACTCACCTCACCTGCTGTGGACACCTAGTGCATAGCTATGCCATAAGGGCTCAGAGATCCACTTTTGCCTTCAACCCACCACTCCGTGTTCAGCAAGGAGAAGAAATCATACCTCAAGTGCAGTAAGCATCTTCACAGGATGATTAGCCCCATTCAGGGAATGCCTGTCAACATCCTTTTCTTTGGGGGTCTTTCCTTCCTCTTTTTCTGAGGCTCCTCTCAAAATAAATAAATAAATAAATAACACAAAGATAATTGGAGAGAAGCCATCTATGTGGTTCAGATAACTAGTGGGCTTAGAGGGCTGGCTGGTGGTTAGGGGACCTGCTACAAGTCTAGTGACTGTCAAGCCCATCTGTGGACACGTTGTCTCAATAGAAGACAGTTGCCTTAAACTGAAAGGGGGGAGCCTAGAAGGAATAAATAAATATGCCATTTTATACAATTGTGGAATTAGATACCCAGTAGACTGAGGCAAGCTCATAGTAGAAGTGGTTGGTTGAAAAGTCTGAGTAAGAAAAACACACCGTAGAGCTCCACAGAAGATGGAAGGGCTCTTGATGTGGAACGTGAACTAGCAAACAGTCGCTGAAGTACTCCCATGTCAGGAATTGTGTTAAGCACAAATGGAAAGGGGAAGGAACCTTAATATGCCAGACTGTGTTGACTGACCCTGGGAGTCCTTATCCTCTCTGAGGAATAGATGGGAGGATGGAGTTGAGACACACTGAGGGAGAGCTGGGAAGAGGGGAAGGAGAAGGAACAGCATGGGTATGTTTAAAAAAAAAAAAAAACAAAACTTTAAAATACAAAAGTTTTTGAAAAGAAGAAAGGACCGTAGTTCCCAGCCTGAAGGTTTATACACAGAGGAGGGTGAGATTACCCCATAAGTGGCTGCATATAGAAGTTGATCGTGGACAGCAATGAAGTGCTCTGGAAAATGAGAGCCCTATGCCTTCTCCACCTTCTTCACTATGTCCCAAATGTTCCATATCCGTTGGCACTTTCAAGCTTCAAGAATCTGGGTATGGAGATCTAGCATTGATGCCATCGAGAGGAATAGGCTGTCCTTCAGTGAAGAGAGTTGAGTTGGAAATGGGTTCTGGGTTCAAAGATTCCATCTCAACTACTATACCATATTGGGGCGTGGGGGCGGGGGAGAAAAAGAAGAAAGTTTAAACAAAGACATGAGAGGTAAATGTAAATGACAAAAATGGTCATCGGTCTATGAAATATCACAGAGAAGAAGTTACAGAATCAGACACCTAAAATCTCTGCCAGCTTCAGAAATTCCTTGATTTATGCCCCGCTTGATCTAAATGGAGTCCGTGTCCCATATACTTGCTCTTCTGAGGACCTTAGGATACAGCCTCACAAATAGGAGTGACCTATAAGAACAGACGGGATCCAAAGGCAAAATGAAGACAAATGGATCTCTGATGATCCAGGCATGGGCAAGAGGCTTTCAGGTTTGTGGTTCCAGGTTCTTGGCCTCTCATTCAAGGAATTAAAGCCAAGACTTATACAAATTACAAGAGTAACATGGAGATTAGCTCTTCAGAGACAAGCAGGGGTGCAGGCAAGAAAGAAAATACACTGCCAAGATTGGCAGCAAGCACAGAAATGAGGTTACTCTGGGGCCCCTATTTTTATGGAGGGAGGTTTCAGAAAAGGAGGAGTTTGGTCTCTAAGAGATGTAGTCTAAGGGTTTCTTTGTTCTGGTGGACAGTTTTCAAGTTATAGAATCTCTTTTTTATTGTACATGTCTGTAGTGGGATTATGTTGTTCCACTGTAAGCAACTGTCCCTCCTACTGGTTTAATAAAAATGCTGATTGGCCAAAGGCAGACAGGAAGTGTGGGTGGGGCTACCAGAGTAAAAAATCTGGGAACAGGAAGAACAGGGCAGAAACGCCATAGATAAGTCAGCAGGTGCAGAGGACCCCTATGTTGCTCTGAGAAAAGGTACCGAGCTACATGGCTAATTATGGCTTAGATTAGAGGTAAGAGCTAGCAAGATATATGCCTGGGCCCCATGTCAATCAGCATATAATTAATATAAGTGTCTGTGTGTTTCAGTGGGACTATGAGACTGTAGGCCAGAAAGTCTAGGCCATGAGGCTAGGCTGAAAAATCTGAACCAGAAATGTCATACAACACATGTCTCTCCCCATCATGCATCTGATTTTAGCCATATATATGCTCAGTTACATATAAGATTCCTCCTACAAGATAACTCTAAAGATACTGCTTGTCTTGTTACATGTGTACCCAACACCAGCCCATGGTTTATCTGCTTCAATTCTTATGGTTTCACAAACTGTTCTAGGTCATACTTGAATAGAAATAAGGTATAGTCAAGTGATTGCTAAGGGGGTAACTTATTCACATCACCTAAATTAGACATACATGCAGCTTTAAGTGGGGGAGATTCCAGGTTTCTGGGTGGGTTGTTAGGGAATGGATACATACATAAAAAATCCCAGGAGAGTCCAAAGTTGCTAAGCTATTCCCTGTGCTTTCCTGCCTCAATGATTATTTACAGTTGAATCCACAGGAAGAGATCATGGTACAATAAATGAGGAAGGATAATGGGTGACATGTGAAACAGTTTCTCTTTGTTCCTGGGAGATGTCCAATTTACCTTAAATAATATCACACTTGGATTCTTGTATGGTTTCCCAGCACATTACTATTTTCAAAACGCTATATATATTTATGAATATATATATAATTTAAAACCATATGAAAGAATGTAGGGAATATGTAGAAATGCAACTTAGAAAACTATTTTGTAAAACTGAAAACCAAATTTAAAATTATAAATGGTCACTTGCTGTCAAGCCGTCACCCTTTATGTCCCTAGGGTGAAATCGATACATGGGTCAAATCATTTTCCTCCAAAACACCCAATGAAATGAACTTTCCCAAGAACTCTCCCCAGATGTAACATGTTTTTTTATTTTGGAAGGAGCCTACTTATAAGAGTCTGTGTCTGCTCTGTTAGAAAGAGATGAATTTGTCAAGTCTTTTGGCATTGAATAAGGCCATAAAATATGCCCATATTTTCTCAAGTGATTGAGCTATTACACATCAAATTCTTACTATGAAACATTGGCAGCAAAAGAAAAATATCTAGTTCCTAAGTATTGGGACCAAGCAGAATCGTTCAAACCTATTTTAAAGCTTTACCCAGTTGCTCTGCGGTTGAAACACATGCAGCACTGTGGGAAAGTCTTGAAATCAAAACAGAAAGTGATTACTCATGACCTTCATACAGGAACACACCGAGAAACTTAGACTTAGTCCTCTGTTGAAGAGAAGAGTTTCCACTCAGGATCGCTTCTCTGTGTCTGTCGACACATGCCAGCAAGAAAGAGCTCAGAATGTAAAGCTAGCCTTCATCTAGGATACGTGGTAACAGCATCTGAGAAACAAGGAAGAAGATAGTATATCTGATGGTCCCTTATTAAGTCTCAGGTACAGCGCCTAAGCTTCATTTCTGGCCCAATCTTATCATAAGAAACTCCACATTCACAGAACCCTAAATCCCAGGTAGATCACTAAGTTTGATCCGAAAACCGGAACCAGCAACATTGAACCTCAAGTTACTGGGGGTCAAGCATAGACTGGTAGAATAAGCAATGGACCAGCCATGAAAGCTATAAAGTGGAAATAACATCCAAAACTTTTCCTGTATTTTCTACATAAGTGAGAATGCTCTTGGAAAGAAAATCTAAGGCTGAAAAAACACATCATTTAGTTTGTTCCAAATCTTAAATGACTGACTTTGGTGGTGTTAACATTAGAGCATTAGAGGTTTTTTTTTTCTTTCAGAGTTTGGTTCTATTTTTCAGTGCAGAAATCATTCGGAGTCATTTTAGAGCAGACATAACTGAAATCAAGGCTCTATAAAATTAATACTGTATTGCAGCAGGTTCATTGAAGGAGCCATACCTAAGATAAAAGATATTTTCATATTTTATCTGCTTTACCATATGGTCCCTTTCCCTTCTCAGAGATTGCAGTGGGTTAAAATATCACACACTGGCTTCCTCCAAACAACTTCCTAAGTCTGAAGTTTGGCTAGAAGTTTACAGACACAGAAACAAAATGTGTGTCCCTACTGATTGGGCCCTGCTAGAGTACTCAATGTCACAAAATAGAGAAAACTTCTAATGTTTTCCCAAACCAAGGGTATTCAATTTAGACTTCTAATACCAGCATGACCCAAGTGGTATAGGTCCAGTCTTGAGCAGAGACACACAACCACAACCACTAATACTATACCCTGAATGCAAACACTATATCAAGTTCTCTGTATCAGTATCCATATTTGTTTAGAAGAACTCCTTCACTGGAAAAAAAAAAAACATTCTGGTTAAACTAAACAGAAGCCAACCAATTGTGACTAGCCATTCCATGAAAACATGTTGAAAATATTAGAAAATTGAAGGGAAGTATTAGACACTGGTCTAGCACTCTTCAATCTCCATTTTGATCTTAAAACGGAGCTCACAATTTAATTTCATACAATACACACTGTTTGCCAAATTCTAAGTTTGTCCTAATTGCATAATATGTCCCACTAGCAATAAGTCTTCCCCATAAACGCCATTCTTGTTGAGCTTAATTTCTTCACAGTCAAACTCAGATTCTACAGTCCTCTTACAGATGTCTTTCATGTCATCACACATGTGTCAGAGTGAGAGGCAGCATTACACACAGGGGAAGTAAAGATCTGGCTCCATGTCCTCAAATCATTACGTACAAAAATGATGATATGTTTTTGTTCCATTGCTTCCGAGAGCTCCAAAGCTGGTTCGATTTGTTTCTCAGATTCCTTGGTCTCCACAATTGTGTTTAACAGTGGTAATATATCTGCCCTATGCTCCCCACGTTATGTGCAAAGGAGACCATGCAAACATAGATGTCTGACTTTCTGTGAAATGATCTGGCAGAAGTTGGCATCATTGGTGTTGTTGACAGGGTGGCTAAAGATACGAGTCACTCTGATTGCCTGTTCCACTTTTTCAAACCTAACTTTTGTATGGCCAGTGTCGCAGATGAGGTGATTTCAGGAAGTAATCTCTCTTTCAGATTTTACACCAACCACTTTTCCGTTTTGCACAATGATTTCTTCAGTTGGTTTTATTCAACATGTAAGTAGCTCCATGTAGCTCTTAACCTTGCAAATCCTTGTGGTGATCTTCCAAGGCCATAGAGCACATAAAAGTACAGACTTTTACTATAGCTCACTGAAGAGTGGCTGTAAAGTTTAATTCTGTTAATGGTATCACAACACGGCTGATCTAAATCATCTTCTGCGCAAGAGAGTGACCAGGAAAATCTACAATATCTTGGCCCAAATCAAACTTCATATTCACCATCTCTCATTGAGGTCTTCTTAAGATCAGGCCCTCAAAAGTTTTAACATCTTTTTCATTGATGTTGGCAAAATATACTTAAAAACTTTCTGAAGTGACATTTTAGATGCCAGGGCTTCTGCTTCAGTGGAAAGGGCCTCATAGATTTTCCCAGCTCCCAAAAATCATTTTGAAATTTATATAGTGGGTGACCTCTGTAGAAAGCCACATCTCCACCAAACTGATCACTGACCTTAAGGAACTTGGAGAATAACTGAACATGCCAGTCTCTTCATCTTCCCATTAGGTGGATGGTTGTCCTGATACTCTAAATCCTTTGTGGAAGTCTTCAGGTGGCACTATAGATGCACTGTCTCATACATAGTATGGGTTTTGGTCCATGTGAAGAACCTATTTTCCATTCTCTGACATTATCCCCAACAGAAACATTCCTTTGGGCTGATGTGCACATAGTATGCCTCTTTCATGGCTGCAGTGAGGAAAACACACCCAAGAGGCTTTGAGGCCACCATAGAAAAGGGAGCAAGAACTTTGGAGAAGTTTGGCAGCTCTCCGTTCCTCACCCCAGCTATCACTGGGGGTGGTTAAGCCAGAAGAAAGAAAATCTGAGCAGACTAGGAGGTGAAGCCAGACACCGTCTCAGTATCATTAGATTTTCAGAAAAAAAAAATAAAAACATTGATTTTTTTTTTGAACCTTGTGAAAAATAAATCTTCCTGACCTCAGTTTCACTGCCTACTAGGCTGAATGGATCAGGGAATGATAGTTTAGTTAGCTATCTAGGTAATTATGTTGTGAAGTTAGCTTCGGAAATGTTAATTTAGATAATTAAAACTCACCATTAACAAATTCACATAGATTGTTCTCCAAACATTTCCAAGAGGCAGTAAGACTGAACAGTAGAGAGATTATGCTCTTGTGTGTGTGTGGGGGGGGTGGCTAAAGGCTGAGATGGGGTGTCTTCCTTATTGCTATCCACCTTGTTAAACTTAGAAACAGGGTCTCTGACTGAACCAGGATCTCATTGATCTGACTAGACTAACCATTTCGTAAGTGCCAAGGATCTGTCAGTTTCTATCAACAGCCTCAGTTCTGGGATTATGGCTAAACTACTTAATGCAGCTGTTAGGTGAGTGTCAGGATCTGAACTCAGGTCCTCCTGCTGGTACATCAGGCACTTTTCTGTACCATTGCGCCCCAACCAAAGACTATTTTCTTTTAGGATATAGCAGATACCCGCAATCTACAATATGATACTGTTTTTGTCTTTCTGTCCTTAGGGAAATAAAATCTTGTTCTCAATTTTTCCAAGTAAAATGGAACTCTATCAAAGTAACCTCCAGGAGGTGCTGTGAGGATTAAATAAACTCATGCCCTGCCCTTAAAAGTGGGCATGCTGCATATGTGCTCAGTACAAGGGCATCATTCTCAGTAATGTAAACAAGTCAGCTTGAGAGAGACCAGAATCACACCACGAATCACCGTAAGGGTTCCATATGCTTAAAAATATGTGTAAGGAGGCAGAGAGCTATGTAACTACACTGACTAACTCACAGAAAGAGCAAAATGGCTTTTTAAAAGAGGCTTCCTTAATTTCATACAAAATGAAACAATCGCTGGAAGCCAGCACACATGGCATAGTGTGTGCACTTGATTCAAATACTTGGATCCTCATTTATACCTGGTCCAATTGTGTCAGGCAGGGCTTCTCCTAACGCACTTGGGGACTTGATGACAGGAGCTCACAGTGGCCATGAATCAAGATAAACATGCTCAGAATACAACTCTTCATTTTGCCCCATTGTACTGAACTTAATTTTACCCAGCTTTCCCCATTGCAGAAACAGAGCCACCATGTAGGCAGACACCTGGGTATAGCAATGACCTCCAGTCTCATATAAACATGCATGCTGCTGATCAGACAAGACTCATAAAATCTGCCTCCAAAAAGTGTCTTGCGTCTGTCCACCTGTCTTAATCTTCTCCCTCTCATATTGGCCTCTCCTAAGTCCCTATGGGTAATCCCCATACAGCAGTCACTGTAGTACTATAAAACTCAGCTGCCTCATGCTTCTCCCCAGAAGTAAGTAAATTACTATGATAGTGGATTTTGTAAACTAACATGATTGAATCTCTGGAAATTCAATTATTTGGTTACACATTATTTCTTGGAACATCTGTGAGAGTCTTTCTAGATGAGACTGACATTTGAATGGGTATAACCAAGTGTCTGCCTTACGTGTTTTATGCTGCTATCATAACACATAATAGACAGCTAGCTAAGAATGTAGAACTTCGTTATGTTTCATGATGGCCTTAGACATTCTAGATCAAGATCAGAAGATTCAAGTGAGAACTCATTCTTCACAGATTTCCCTGCGGTTGGTTTCCTTTGTTGTTTATTTGGTTGAATGAATTGTTGGTTACTTGGTTGGTCCGTTGAATTTTTCCCCGGTCCTAAGTGGATGAAAAGATTGCCTTGGTTTCATTTTTAATAAAATTATATTAGTTACTCTTCTAATGTTGTAATAAGGACTGGAGACATCCTACAGAAAGTCGGAAGCTTTGTGTTTTCTCTCATAGCTCAGGAGTCCAAGCCTGATTGGTCCGATTATTTTGGAGAAACAATTAAACAACACACCATGGGAGGGACATGTGATAGAACAAAATCACTCACTGTATAGGGAGGGAGGGAAGAAGAGGGGGCTCAAGGGGACTGATGTCTCACAAACCTCCTTATGGGACTAGTCCAGTATCCTAAACTTATCCCAGAAGTCCAGCTCTGAAAGTTTCCTCCACCTTCCATAGTTATGCTGTGGAACAGCTCTTTTCTGTTGTAGATTAAGATGTGTTACATTTGTTTATGTCATGAAATTTTTTTTATAGATGCAAAGATGTGTTCCATTCTTTTATGTTGCATTTGTTTGACTTTGTGAAGCTGTTACTTTACCTGCCTAAAACACCTGATTGGTCTAATAAAGAGCTGACAGCCAGTATTGAGTCAGGAAATGGCAGGCAGAGAGAATAAGTAGAAGGAGATATCTGAGAATAAAGGAAGAAATAGCAAGAGAACAAGGAGAAGAGAACACCAGGGGCCAGCTAACCAACCACCCAGCCAGCCACACAGCCACACATTCACACAGCCACACAGCCACACGACCACACAGCCACACATTCACACAGCCACACAGCCACACATTCACACAGCCACACAGCCAGACACACAGCCACACAGCCACACAGTCACCCGACCACACAGTCACACAACCACACAGCCAACCACACAGTCACAGAGTAAGAGTGAAAGTAGATTACAGAAGTAAGAAAAGGAAAAAGCCCAGGGGTGGAAAGTAGATGGGATAATTTAAATTAAGAAAAGCTGGCTAGAAATCAGCCAAGCTAAGACAGACATTCATAAGTATGAAACTCCATGTATGATTTATTTGGGAGCTGGGTGACGAGGCCCCCAAAAGAACAAAATCAAACAACACTTTTCTCAATAGACTTTTAAGGGATCAAAACAATAATCCAGGCATGGCAGCATAAATCTATGAGACCAAGTACTTGGGTAACTTAAGCACAAGAATCCTTTAAATACCTGAGTTAGATAGAGACTAGTGTAAATAACATGCTAAGGCCCTGAATCGAAAAGAAAAAGTTTAATTAAAAGATCTACCTATATCAGCTGCAATCCCATATGTAAGGAAAGATTCCTCAAACCTAATAACTTATCAAAAGCACAAGTTTTCCCAGGGCCAATCCTGCAAGAAATGCCCAACTTTTCTCTTCACTCTGATCTTATAGGGTACTGGGAAGACCCACAAATGGTGGTGACTAAATTGGCCACCAGTGAAATGTATAATAAATGCAAATAAAACATAAAACAACTGTGGGTCAGGATAGGTGTTAATGCAACTAACACTTAATGATCTGTGGCATCAGATCACTTAGGGTCTGTTGGGAGTGGGTGAGGCTCAAATCCAGTAATAGGTCTGAACAAAGTTCCCAAGTGCCAGGGGTCCACTTGTCTCATTTCTAGGTTTCTCCTCTCAGCAAATCTATACAAGAGTTCTTGGCCTGGAGCCAGAGGGGCTGATGAGACTTCCACACTCATTCACTGCTTTCTAAGCTAGATCCCTGGACAGAGTGCTAATGAGCAACAAAGGACTAGAAGGTAATGAGAAAGAGGGACTGGATTATCCACGACCTGTATAATCAGCCCCTGAAGATTTGGCTTAATAGATTCACAGAATCCCTTTCCCACCCAAGAGTGTGAAGGAAATTTGGAGGAGATGCTACGGTACCAGGAAATGAAATGTGGTCCTGTCAGGAATCTGCAAGCGTTGATACAGCCTCCACTAAAAGTGCCTTTGGGGGAACTGAGTGCAGTACTGAGTGCCTGTCAGTGAGGCCTCCACCTGTGGGATGTTTTATAACTCATTCAGTCACAAAACTATTATATTTCAGAAAGTTTCTGAAAACTATTTCCTTTCATCACTCCCGCGGCTTCATTCGGCGCATTTCCCCTACAGAGAAGCAATTGATCAAAGTCAACTCAGGGACGGTTGAAACCAGGTTCCCAAAAGTGACACACATTCTAATTTGTCCAATCTGTGTATTCTAAGTAACAAAATAACTTCACTGAAGGTTGAGTTGGGGAGAGATGTGAAAATTTATAGTTATGCATTGGCTTCAGGACATGAGCGATTCACACATGGATTTGGGGAGCCAAACACATGAGGTTAAATTTTACCATCTAATGCTAACTGGGAAAAGTTAGTATCTCTAAGCCTCATATCTCTCGGCTTTTAAACAAGAACAGTTGAGATAAGATGCATTGGTGTAGATAATAATGGCGGGTTTGTGTAAAATGATAAAAGATGGTAGTGGGGTGTTGCTGATAATGATTGACTTCTACTGAAATTGCCATGACTACCATAGGGAGTTGATTGGTACTCAAAGATTCCTGTATTATAGGACTCACCTAGATTCCAAAAGATTGGACTGTTAACGTCATTAAAGTCACAGCTCCAAGCCACTGTCATAGATGGAATTGAAAACAAAATAATTTATTAGAAATACAAAATGAATCGATACAGCAAACTTTAACATGCATCTTAAATCTATAACTGTTTATAAGTTAAAACAAAACTTAAAGTCTCAATGCTCAGGAGATAGAGGAGGATTTCTATGAACTGAAGGCCAGCCTGTTCAACAGAGCACATTCTGACCAGCCAGGATTACATAGGGAGAGCGTGTCTTAAAAAATAGAGGAGTAGAGAATAACTTTAAACTTTAAAATGATCCACATCTCATATATTACAGATTCATATGTAGACCCAGTAACAGTATTAGAGAAAATCTTATTAGAGGTGGTGGAATCAAGAGCAGGGTATGACAGAGATGCCCCATACTAAGGATTGGGCTCACATAAAAACAACTCAAAAAGTTTATATAGTCTTGGGAAAGCAAAGACCTGAGATGATGAACTCAAATAATTGCCATGCTCTTGAAAAGGATTTCCATTCCACAACCTAAACAGCCTTAAACTCTATGACAGGTACGTCATGGTAAGAAAGTCATATCATGTGTTTGCTTGTATGTCAATTACTGCAGGGTGGCCTGGGTACCAAAGTCAGTGTTGAGAATGAAGTGATGCTCTGGGAAGGCTCTAGAATGTCCCAGGATGCATCCACACCATCATTACCTTCTCCTTACGAAGGTCTTAATTGCAGGAGGACCTGTTTTGTAGTTTTTCTAATTGTTCTTCTGTTTTGTTGGTTTTTGAGACAGGGTTTCTCCTTGTAAAGGTCTTTGTTGCAGGAAGTGCTCTTTTGTTGGTTGGTTTGTTAGTTTGGTTAGGTTTTTGTTTTTTTTCAGGCATGGTTTTTCTATGTAACAGCTCTGACTATTTTGTAACATGCTCTGTAGACCAGGATGGCCTACAACTCAGAAATCTTCTGGTATCTACCTCATGAGTACTGGAATTTAAGGTGTGCACCAAACGGCAAGGTCACCATCACAGAATATCAACATTTTTTGATCCACTTGCTTCCTGAGAACAGTAACATCATAGTCCAAGCCTCAGAGGTCTTTACAATCCCCAGAACCTAGCCAGGAGGATACAGCAGACACCCTTTGGAAATGTCAGTTAAATACTTCACAGCAGGGATCCGATGACCAGAGAGCTACAGGGAATGGTGACAGCCCTGAAAGCCTGGTCTGAGTGAGCATCTGCATCACAGACAGGGGACAGGCAGGGTTCAGAAATATGAATCAAAGCAATGTAAATTCAAATCTAAATCAATTTAAAAGATTAGCTAGTTAGAAGCAGAATCTTTTCTAATCAAAACACAATCATTTTATATACTCCTCTCTTAGTTGGTAAGCCTAATTCACAAAATTTGGTCGAGTCCCTTTATATTGACCATAGCTTTTGCATATATATAGTAGTTGAATTTAATGAGGGAAACATGAGTTTAGTTAGTGTTCTGTCTTTAGAATTCTCACGTATAAATTCTAATTCAGACTAATGGTGTTTTCCTTTTTTTTTTTTTTTTTTTTTTTTTTTTTTTTTTTTTTTTTTTGGTAAAATATCTTTGTTGTTGGAGGTTTCTTGCTATTATTGTAAAAGGGGCTTCACTGAAAATTCCAGGAAAAATTATAACTTAATTTGGCTTTGAATGCTGCAGCCCATCCAGAGATTTTTGATTTAGCCTTTTGTATTTGTGTGTGTTGCAAATATGGATGTGTTCATATTAAGCATATGTGTGTACAGAGATCAAATCTCGTTTTGGGCCATGTTGTGCCCTGTCACTGAACACTTGGTCCGTGGCTTTTGGATGGAAACTTGAGTGCATAGGAATGTAAACTACCAGAGTAAGCATGGTTCCTTAGACTTGACTAGGGGTGGAGAGAGGCTTCAGGGGTGCCACTTGGAACAAAAGTCTCAGATAGCTGCTTATATATTTTTTATTATTTCTTTGAGAATCTCACACATACATACAATATATTTTGATCATATCCATTCTCATATCTTCCCCCATAACACCTCTCAGATCAACCCTTAAATCCCCCCATATATATGTGTGTGTATATGTATATGTATATATATATATATATATAAATCAATAATAATGTGTTGACTGACCTGATTTTGTACAGATCCATAGCTACTGTGAGTTGATGACTGCCATTGTTCTGACATGCCCAGAAGATGTTGTTTCTCTCTGGTCCTCTCCAGTCTCTGATTTTGAAGTAGATATTTCCACCCTGACTTCTACAATGGTCCCTACGCCTTGTTGGAAAGGAATATGGATATTTCATTTGTGACTGAGCATTCCACAGCCAATCATTCTATATACTTTGACCAGTTTTGAGTTTCTGCATTAACTACCATCCGTTGTTCAAAGAAACTTCTTTATGTGGACTAAGAACTCTACACTAACCTATCGGTATAGAGATATCAATTTAGAGACAGCTTCATTCTGTGTCCATTTAGGGGGTAGAAAAGAGTAGTACATTCACCTCTGGGATCTATGAGCTCCACAACTATAGGACCTTGGCTACATTTAGAAGGGTTAACCATGCTTTTTTCCTGTGAAGCAGATCGTAAATCCAATCAGAAAATGATTGATTACCCATTAAGCATTCTTGTCACTATATACCTATGGGCATATTCCAGTAGTTTATACAGTTACAATTTATATTTATATGATACTATTGATGACCTGGCTCCTATTTCTACTTTGACATAGAAGACAAGTCAATGGCTGGCATCAAATCCATTGATAAGATAGGTTTTAATAGTCAACACTGAATAAGACATGCTCTGGGATGGCTTTCTGTATGTTGTGAATATGTTTTATTACCATTGGCTAATTAAAAAAAAATCTACTTTGGTCTATAGCAAGGGAAGATAGAGCCAGGTGGGAAATCCAAGAGGAGATACAGGGAGAAGCTTTTAATTAATATTAAGCCTCTGAGTGATTATTTTAAAGTGGCTATGGGACCAGACAAGACAAAAAAGCCTCTACTATATTTGGCACCTACTGTGGGGTGTGAACGTTTCTGTCCTGCTCACACATTCCTGAAGAACAGAGGCTTAGTATTACTTATAAATGCTTGATCATTATCTCAGGCTTCTTATTAGCTATCCCTTACACTTTAAATTAACCCATATTTATGCTCATGTTTTGCCACATGGCTCCTGCCTGGTTACCTCATTTTTACATGTCCTGCTTGCTCAGTGGCTGGTTAGCATCTTCAAGCATCCTTCCTCTTCCCAGAATTCTCCTAGTCTGGTCACCCTGTCTATACTTTCTTCCCAGCTATTGGCCAAGCAGTATTTTATTAAACTAGTTTGAGTGACAAATCTTTACAATGTACAAGAGTTTATCTCCAGCTAAGATATGTCTACTCACATGGAACTCAGGGTTATTCACTAAGATACAGACCTGTTAAGATATAATAATTTACAGCAATCAGGAAAGCCGAATAATAAATTTATTCAAATATCTTAGTTAAGTTTGCTGATACTTAGAATATAGTTTAAAAACCTTGCCCCTTTCTAGTCAGAATAACTTAAAATGCCATGAAACTCATAACTTTGTATTCTAATTTAAAAGATTACTAATTTAAAAATTCAGAAATGCCCATATTTTCATGTATATTATAAAATTAAATAATTCCAAAAACATGGACCTTGAAATGACCTTTATAAAAAGGAAATCTTTCTAGCCTTTGAAGCCACACCCTGCCCTAAGTTCTGATGTCAAACCCATTTAAGAAAAATTCTCACTGCCCCACACTCTGTTGCTTCTTCCCTCCTGGGAGCGCATTCTCTCTCTCTCTCTCTCTCTCTCTCTCTCTCTCTCTCTCTCTCTCTCTCTCTCTCTCTCTCCCTCTCTCTCTCTCTCTCTCTCTCTCTCTCTCTCTCTCTCTCTCTCTCTCTCTCTCATTATAATAATAAAGTCCTTCTATGTGGAAGCAGTATAAGGGTCTCCTGCCTCTCTAAGTGCCTCCTGCCACCCACTTCTGCCACCTACCATATCTCATGTCCATGGGGCATAAGGCTTCTCCATTTATAGACCTCGGCCACTAGCTAACCCAGTAAAGTGTTATCGCATCAGACCAGATCACACATGATCCCAACAGGTTTTGTTTTAGAGAGAAACTTAAAGATTCATATAGGGAACTTGGGGGAGTGGGGAACATGAGCATTAGATTCCTGTAGCACAGGCAGGAACTCATAAAACAGGGTTGCATAGAGTTCTTAGTCTGGTAGCTTTTTAAAGGACACACTACAGAAAGTGGGTGAAGTATGTGTATCCAGAAACTTCCTCACAGCTATTACCATAGAGAGATTCTGGACAGAGATAATAATTTAGAAGAGGAACAAAGCAGGAGTCAATGCTTCCTTCTGCCACCCCTGGCCTCTAGCAAGGACATCTCGGTACTGTCCCTTTGGCTTTCTGCCTTACCCAGCAAGCTTATTTATATAGTTATTACTACATCATTTATAATTTGGGACTTCAAGAGTTAGTGTGTGATAAAATGCCATGTAAATAAAGAGTAGAGGGGTTGGCAGGTCAGCTGGTGAAGAGCTTGCCACCAAGTCTGCTAACCTGAGTTTGATCCCTGAGACCCAACGCAATAATAAAAGGAGACCTGACCCCTCAGGTTGTCCTCTGACTTCCATGTCTGCTATGATGTGTGCGTGCCCCCTACACACATATAAATACACACAAATAAACATGATAAAGATGTAGTAGACAGGGAAGAAAAGTGATGCTATCATTCTTCAGGAATCACCTACACAGGAGAAGCTCACTGAGCCAAAACTCTGAATGAAGCATCTCATCTGGTAAACATATGTGTCATAGGCCTTTGGATTTATTAAAAAAATTTTATACTCCTTATCTGAAGTGTTTCTGATAATTATCCTGTGGCTTAGATGAAGGAATAATTAATATTTTTATTCTCATCAGCATCCTAAGTACCCAGGGAAAGAATCCAAAATGTCCTTCTCCATTTAGCATCGATGGGGAGCAGTAGCTACTCTGCAGGAGTTAAGGGCACAGAGGCTGGAGCTCAACACCACCGTGGCTCAAGCTTAGGCGCTGATGAATGACCTTAGGCAAGTCACACCACTCTGTTTTCCTCACTAGCAATGGGGAAAATAATAAACCTTACTTCATGGGATTGTCACAGAAGTTAAATAAGCCAGTGTAGATTCTGAGAACAGTGCGTGACAGCCAGTGAGAGCTTGATAAACCTTCACTGTTCTCAAGTTTGTCTTCTGAGGCCAGAGCCCAGCCTGCTATATTTGCCTGTAACTTCTATCTGATTGTATTTAGCTCAGGGCTTTTCCTCTCTCCCATCAGAAGCACTTATATCTCAAAATCTGAAACTCTGACCAGCCTAATCAGAGCTACGAAGATAAAGCCTTGAGACTGGTGGCTGTCAACCAATACAAACAGGTTGGCACTCTGCACAGGAAAAGCAGTTGTGTTTTCCAAGTTCATCCACCACCCCTGTCATCAAAATCAAGCCACCTGAGACAATGGCAAGCATGCAACACTTAGCTTGAAGCACTAAGTTTTTCTCAGGGTGTAATAGAAGTAAACTTGTCTCAAAGAACTGAGACATGCTTTGTTGTACATGCAGACAGGGATCTCTTGAGAATGCTACAAAAAAAAAAAAAGTTTAATTCATCCTAGTTAAAGAAAAATCCTGTGCCTCTGGTTTTCCACCCTGACCCTCAGCCAGAAAAGAGTCAATACCCATTTGCCGAGCACTTACTGTGTACAGCAAACACTGGATTCTGAGGTGAGAGGCATCTCCTGACACCACAGCCAGAGAGAAATCAGAGAAGAAGCTGACCTCCTAATGGGGAGGGGGGATACCCTTGTCCCTGGGGATTTGCTTATTTGGAAAAACTTGATTTGGAGGGGACGTCTAAAAAATATCACATTCTCTGGTGCTTTTCGGAAGTGGCGGTGCCAATCCAATCAACAGCAGAGATGCAAGAAACACACCCACTCTGGAGATGAAAGGATCACCAAGAGAAAGACAGACAGACAGACAGACAGACAGACAGACACACACACACACACACACACACACACACACACACACACACACACACACACACCACAAATTTGTATCTATTTTATCCATAAAATTACAGAACTGGGGAGAAATCTGGAAATTTTTAGTCCAGAATACAGAGATGCTTTTTTAGGTGTGCAGCCTGTGGGGCTGGCAGGATATCCTCAAGAGAGCTCACAGAACAGCTCAAAAACCTTGTTGGCAAAATAGTCACTTCCTGCTTCAGTGTAAATAGGCTTAAAAGTGTTATGTAAATCGTCCTAAAGGCTGATTGGCTACCCCAATGCTTACAAAAGGTTTTGATAAGTGTGAAAGACTGTTTAGTAATTAAACACACACACACACACACACACACACACACACACACACACACACACACACACACACACGTTTAAAAACTGAAAAGCGAAATCAAATTTGGCAATTGTCCATGGCAGAATTCAGAAGGCTCACACTGTTCTGCCAGGCACCCGGCTCTGCCAGGTCCTTTACTTTCCACAGCTGTGTATCCTTAAGTAAAGTTAAGCTTGTATGCTGCCATGTGAACCATGAAGAACAAGCTGGATACCCTTACCTGGGTACTGCTTCCCCAGCATGTGCGCTAAGCACTACTGATGTGAGATGCAAGATGCACCACTGTTTCTGAAGATGCATGTACCTGTGACCTTGTTCTCACCATCATCTGCCAAGGATGCTTCTTGCTACTGAAATAAACCTTTCAACACCATCAAGGCCCACATCCAATGTCAACTCCTTGGAAAATATATTCCTTGACCCTTCCTCAATCACATCCCCAGGGCGCCTGTCAACTGCACGTTTAGTTCCATGGTTCCACAGCTGACACCAAAGGAAAATCATAGTTGTCCATAAACCAAGGGGTGGGAGAAGTGGAATGAATTCCTCTAAGAACTAAATCTGTACTCCATTACACAACTGCAGAGGACATCTTTAATAATATAGTCTATGAGAATGACATCCTTTCCAGCAATACACAATGTGCCTGATGATACTTTCTGGTGTCCTGCTTCATTGGCTCAGGGTCCTACCTCCCCACACTCAGCAGTGCAAGAACACCATAGGCACAGACAGTAAGACTACCGTCTGAAACAGAGAAAAGCAGGACCTCGTGACAGCCAGGGGAGAAACCAAGATGTATTAGCTTTGTCCTAGATTTGACTTAGGTCAAGAAGTACATACTGTGGGAAGTGTGAGGTTTATTACAGAGAAACATGACCCATGGTTAAACGGATTAAGGATTTCTTTCTCATTTCTTAGCATATGCAATATGTTGTTTATGTCATGAACTTCTTAAGGGTGGGTAGGAAGAAACTAATCAGTTACCAGGGGCCCCAGGGTCATTTCTCTCCATATCTATTTTCATAAAGCATCAATGTGACTTTCTAAGAAACACATGACACTTTTCTGCCTTTATCCAACCCAATGGAAGTGTTCACTTCAACATAATTTCCTCATTTCTAGCACCCAATTGTGTCTTTCCACCAACTGAGCAGATAAGGCCATGGTGTTCTGGGACATTTGTGAATATCTTTATATGGATGCAAAATCTAACCCTCTATTTATTTTCATAAGAGAAGCTTTTAGATATGGGGCGAAATTCAAGACATCAAGTAAAGGCAAATTCTCTATCAGGTTTGCCTTGGTGTAACATCAAGAAGGGGAAGGGGCATGTTCTTGTACCAGGTCAGTGGGAACACAGAAGAAAACTCAGGAGCACACTGTTTGTCTTAAAACTGTCTTCTACTAGTCCTTATCAGGGCAATTGCTGGTATTTCAGACTCCTTTTCTAGGCAGGGTGTAGAGTTCTCATTTCAAAAGGTCTGATTTAGCGTTGAGCCTCATGATGAGAATTCTAGTTTCCAAGGCCCTTGCCCTTCACCATCCCACTGACAGGCTGGCTGGTAAGGGCATAGGTAGCAAATCCAATGGAGGGACCCAGATGCCTTCAGGCACCACAGAAATGGATCTCATGATACAGGAAAGGGATCCAAGATAAAACAAGAGAGTTCAAAAGATCAGTGTCCCTTTTCATTGATCTCGGACTTATAAGAGCTGCACCATCAATCATAGTCATTCAAAAATTCCTATTAATGGCCCCAAGTGCCAGGGTTCCCATATGGTTTGTCTTTGTAACATTTGGTCTCGGGCATCTCTTTGGAAACAACATGAGAATCTGTCAGTGTCAGATCCAGACCTGTATTGGCCGCCTCACTCCCTGAAGCAGGACAAAAGAAATGCGTGCCCATGCCCATACTTCAGTAGATGGACACTCGAGCTCAGCTAATGATCCAGGAGACTGGCCATTCCTTGTGTCTGGAAGAAAGCTAAATAAAGAGTTAGTCAAGCCAGTCTCAAAAGGAGTTCTTTCCCATTCTCAGCGATCTCTGATACAGAGGGAGAATCTGGGGGAGGCCTTGGTAGAGAAGTAATGAGAATGTGGAGGGTATTGTGTTTACCACAAATCAATGGGTATTTAGAGACAACAACCAAAGATAACTATAGAGGGAGAAAAGATCTTCCTTCTTTCTCTCATCTGTCCTCACTGAAGTCATGAAGGAATGCCAATAAGACGCAGAAACACAGACCTCCAGTGTCACTTATCAAGGATGGAAACGACTAGCCATGTGTGACAGACATTTAAGGACCCAGAATGACTAAGAGATTCAAGAGGTACTGAACAATGTAAAATACACATCAGATTTAAGGAAAACATACAGAATTTGTTATAAAACATAACATTACATTTATATGGGATACATGTTAAAATGGTGACATCTCATGTTGAGTAAAATTAAGTATATCCCTACAATTGATATCTTGTGTAATATGGTTACTAAAATACTTAAAAGAACATTGTATTCCTGATGGAGATTGCTGTTGTAAAGTATGACTACATCAGTTAGGGTGAGGTTTCTGTACTAAAATACTAGTTGGCTTAAACCAATAGGGATTTATTTGTTTTTCTCAAGTTTCAGAAACCCAAAGTCCACATTAAGGTGTCAGGAAGACCAGTTGCTGCCAGAAGCCCCTGCGGAAGAGTATGTTCCATGCAGTGTTCCCAGATGTTGGTGCTTGTTGGCAGAGCATAGAGCTTCATGACTTCAAGGTACATCACTTCACTCTCTGTCTGTATTCACACAGCCTTCTCTGTGTGTCTGTATCTCTTTGAGGGGGAAAAAAAAAAAGATGTATTCTATTTTAAATTGTGTATGGCCAGGTAGTGGTGGCACATTTCTTTAATCCCAGCACTAGGAAGACAGAGACAGTTAACTCTGTAAGTTAGAGCCCAGCCTGGTCTACAGAGCTAGTTCTAGGCCAGCCAAGGCTGAATAGAGAGATCCTGTCTTTAAAAACTAAATTGTGTGTGTGTGTGTGTGTGTGTGTGTGTGTGTTTATGAAGACGGTCTGTGAATGTGAACGTGTGCACGTGCCTGGGAACAGTAGAAGCACTGGATCCCTGGATCTTGAGCTAAGGTGGTTGTGAGCTCCTGAATGTAGGTTTTGGGGACCGCACTGGAACAGCAAACACGCCAAGCTGTTGTGTGGTCTCTCTAACCCCATCTCTCTCTTTTCATAATGGAGAAGTCATATTGGTTTAGAGCCTGATGCTCGGGCGTGACAGCATCCGAACTAACTGAGCAAAGACCCTATGTCCAAAGTCACACTTAAAATTACAGAGAAGACACTAATGAGCCTGATAAAACAGCCAGATAGTCCTTCAAAGGAGAGAGGCCTCTATTCATGGAGACCACACACCATTTCAGCTTCAAGTGGTGAGGCCCATCTCCCATGCTTCCTCCCACTTGTGCCACATGTAGTTGAACCTCCAAAATGCTGCTGCCTGATAAGGAGCTTGAGCTAAATGCTGACTGGAATGAAACTGAGGAAAGCTGTGTTCAAGCTATGACTCTATCTACCAACAACACTGCAGAAGCTATCAGAAGAAATGAGAATGTGCTCTTAACCTCAGAACTTCCACGCCTCTACAGTAGAAATAAAACCCTTGAATTTTCAAACCCAAAAAATAGCTTTGGGATTTACCTGTGGTAATTATGAAAGTGCTTTTAAGAACACAAATCTAAGTCATTGTGTAAAGGATGCTGCAACCTGGCCCTCCCTCTGTAGTGAGAGTCACTGCTGCAGGCTGCTACAGCCTGACTCTTCCTTTATCATTTTGAGAGAAACAGAAGAATGACTGAATGCTGGGGGGTCTGGGGTCACTCAGCTTCTTGCACATGGAAATTTGTGGGAAATGCCCCCCTACAGAGCGCAGTGGCCTCCATGGCTGTTTACAGTCTAACCTCCTCATTTAGCCAAAGGACTATTTGTAAGTGTAGAAAAATTCTACTCATGTTAGTTACCCTATACTTAAAAGCTTTTACCAAGCAGAGTTGTATCTAAATAACAAATTAATGGATGGCACAGAGCTTGATTCCAGTATGCTTCAGCTGGGCTCCTTCTGTGAGATCCTGGATTGAGAGTCAGGGAAAGCAAATCACACTTTGGATATCTATGGAACTGAGTGATGCCACAGTTAGGATGTTCTTAAATGCCCGTCACCACTGGATCCATCAGCAGCTCAGCTTTCAGTGTGGAAGCTTTAAGAGGTACACCTCAAAGTGAAATTCTTTTTTTAATGCTTTATTGATTTGTTTCATATGCATTGGTGTTTTGTCCACATATGTGTTTGTGTAAGGTTGCTGGAGTCCCTGGAACTGGAGTCATAGACAATTGTGAGCTGCCATGTAGGTGATGGGAATTGAACCTAGGTCCTCTAGAAAAGCAGCCAGTTCTCATACTGCTGAGCCATCGGTCCAACCCCTAAAGTATTTAATTGTAGGCCCGCTCTCAAAAGTTGCTGTGGACTCTAGCCTCTGTGGCTTCCTGTTTTTCAGCTTGCTCCCTCCCATGGGGTCTCTTAGTCCTGCCCATCAACACCAGCATTTACCAGAACTGATTTATCTGATTTTCAGCCTCCATAACTGTGTGTAAAATACCCCTCTTTTCTTTATAAAGTCAGCCATCAAATACAGAGGACATATGCCAAATATACATGTGCTATAAAGGAGGAAATGGGCACTGTACCATATAGCTGGAAAACAGCCATTCTGATAAAGCTCAAGACACCTGAATTAACCATGATCCAGACCCAACTGGCTGGGAAAAAAGCAGCAACTTCATCAAAATCAGACTGAGTGGATTATCAGACAAATGATACACGCAGGAAGTCTGAATTTGAAATACTTGCCCATCTCATTAGACACAAGGAAACTATTTTTCTTCCCCACAGAACGTTTTATTTCAGAAATGCTGATGGAAATGGTACCCTCTTTCTCCAGAGCGCTTAAAGCTGCTGGTTTGTTTGTGAAATGAGCCATTTCACAAGTGTGTGCTGAGCCTCACACTGAGCCCTCAAGCCCCTGGTGAACACTCTTCTCACTGACTTACAGAGAGCTGGGTAAAGGTGACCTGAGTGATACAAAAGGCCGCCTGAGGCGGGTAGTGCAGCTCCCACCTGTGCTCCAGTCTGGTAGCCAGGCCAGGGAGCTTCCAGGGTCCTCCTCACAGGACACAGAATGGCCATCAGCTGCAAATTGACAGTGACATCTCCGGTGTCACAGCAAATGCCATCAGTGTCTTCCTAAAGGCTCTGGTGCTTCAAGAGTCTCCTGTCCAGCCTATCCCAGGAGAAGCAAGGCTGTGAGTGGGATGAGCAGGTGCCCATTTCATCTGGAGCAATTATTTTTTAGCCTTTTTTAGGATGGTATAAATGGTGCCCTTTTCATGCACGTATGCCTGGATAACAACTTGAAAGGACACCGTTTCCACTCCCACTATTTTCCTGGTGAGTTTCTTCGGATGATAGTACCCAAAGATACCCAAGCAGGATGCTTCCTTGGGTTATATCTTTGAAAGAATGTCACAGTTTGTTTTAGAAAATCAGAACAAAATTTTAGCAAATAAAGGACCCTGAGAAGCTCTTCCAGGAAAGTGTCTGCTCAGTTTCAATTAACATCATTCCAAGATAAGCCATGGCCCCAGAGGTCTTTTTCTTTTTGTTGTTGTTTTGATTTGGCTTGCTTTGGAAAAAAAAAAACTTATTTTGAGATCATAATTTTGTCTTGTTTTGTTTCAAAGACAAGGTCCTAGAATGCACTCTGTAGGTCGTACTGGCCAGCCTAGAACTCACAGAGATCCACCTGCCTTCCACATTTCTGCCTTTCTTGTACTCTTTCCAAACCCTCCCAAATAGGTTTTTCTATTCTTCTTCATACTCATTGTCTCCTTTTAAAAAAAAAATTGATTGTTACTGTATGTAAAAAGTATGTGTATATGCTTATATATCCCTAAGCATAGCCTGCCCGTACCATATAATGCTTTCAGGAATGACCGTCTGTTAATAAATATCTAGTTATGGTTTCTTTGAAAACAACTCACAGATGCTTCTTCCCTGTGGTATAAGACTCAAAGTATCATTTTTCTCAGATCCGAGATTTCAGAGACTTACCCAACAAGATGTGCATGATCATCCTTCTGCCCAGATTCTTCCCGAATGACCTGTATCGGTCACAACCAGATTTTTCTCATTAAAAAACAAAACAAAATAAAACAAAAAAGTACCAAAAAAAAAAAAAAAACAACAACACGTCAATTAGAAGTCTCAGTAGGTAAAGGCACCTGCTACCAAAGCTGACAAGCTGAGTTTGAATCCCAGAATCTACACAAGGGAAGGAGGGAGCAGATGCCTGTAATTTGTCCTCCAACCTCCATGTACTTCCATGTGTACACTGCGGCATTCCTGTACACACACACACACACACACACACACACACACACACACACACACACACACACACGCACACGCGCATGTACATACACACAATTACATAAATATAATTTTAAATTTTAAAAATATTTTTTGAAAAGCATATGCGTTTATATATTGTCTGGCATGGTCCAAAACTGAGACAGGGTGTTTTAAATCAGGAGATTTAAGCAATCCCAGTGCTGTGTACACTTTCCTGTTTGTACACTTTCCTGTCTCCATTCTCCCTAATGATTAACCTAAGGGCAGATTTTCAGCCCTTCACCAGAAACTTGGATACTTGAGCAAGTCGGCTAACTACTGATGTTCCTTAGAAAAAAATTTAAAGAAAGAGAAGTTCATTGGCTCAACATGCAATACATACACGTCAAGAAGTTTAACAATAAAAGAAGCATAAATAATTTACATAGTAAGTTCATCACAGAAACAATGTAGATGAGGGCCCTTTGGGAATGGTGGTTAAATGACCACCGCAAAACTAAGTGTAAAACATTACAACACCATTTAGACCTAGGAACAAATGAGGAAGTGGTGAGAGATGGGACGAGAGCAAGAATACCCAAAGGCATATGCGTAGACAGCCGAGGCCTTACTGCTTAATAACTTCAAGATTCATGACCATTTTCCTCCAGGCTGTCACCAGCTTTCATGCCATGAAATGATAGAGCATCTCTTAGTCCCATGTCAAAAGCTCAAAGTGGAGGGTCAAACCAAGCAGGAAAGAGGACAGTGCTGATGAATGTCCCTGCCCAGTCTAAAAGGATCCGTATGCTTTCTGGAAAGGAGCTGTACCCAGGGGCAGGAGAATATATATGTACCTTACACCGCCTTACTGGAGACTCACAAAGAATTTTTCAGGCAAAGGATATTTAATCCAACCCTCAGTAGCCCTGCCCTGAGGAGAAATCATACTGGTCACCAGCTCAGCTTAAGGTACCTTGACCTCGTCCCAGCAGCCTTTATGAGTCTAACTTGGATCAGAAGCCTGAAAAGAATCATGATATCACCTGATTAAACAAAATGTTTGTGGGTTTCTGCCGGACCAAATCAGTGTTTCTTCAGGCTTAAAAACAGAAGCACTGAGAGCAAACTGACTGAAATTTGACAACTATTGCTTAATAGAGCTTGTTAGAGAAAGCAGTGGTGTGGTGTGTTTTCAGTAGCTAACACTCTGTGCAGAAACCCTAGATATTGCCATAAACATAGGAGCTGATAAGAAACTGATGAAGGCACATTCCACCACCACCCCTCACTTTCTCAGAAACATTCTGTTTCCCAATAGCTCAAAAGTCACTTTTTAAGTAACACATATGCCAACATTTACAAAGCTTTTGTGGTGCTGAGTCTCACAGACACAAAAATTTATTTTCTGTATTATTACCTGAATAATCTTTTTAAAAATTATTCATTCTCCCAGAAAAATTCTTCCAAGTTCAATTTGGTTGCCCTTGTACCAATAATTCTGCTGTTACCAAGACTGGCTGTAAGCAGAAGCTTCTGTCCCATCAGGAACTTCCAAATGCCCAATAGCCGCTTCCAAATAACCACTCAGAGGCTTAATATTACTTATAAATGATCAGCTGTTAGCTCAGACGTATTCCTAACTAGCTCTTACACATTAATTAACCCATAATTCTTATCTATGGTTCATCAAGTGACTTAGTACCTTTTCATTTTGCTTCCTCTGTATCTGACTGCTGACTCCTGACTCTGCCCTTCCTCTTTCCAACATTGTTACGTTAGTCACCCCATCTATCCCTCATGCCTGGCTAATTAGTGTTTTATTAAACCAATTTGAATGGTAAATCCTTACAGTGTACAAGAGGATTATCCCACAGCAATCTGCTCCATGAGTCATATCCCCTTAGGTAACAACCTCACAGTTGGTTTGATCCTATGCTGCTATTGTCTTAGCATTTTTATTAAATTTGAGCAAGGGTTCTGGCATTTTCGTTGTCCATTGATCCTGACATAACACCATGTTCTTTCGACAACCCAGCAACCATAATCCTGGTTTAAAGAGGTGTTCTTACCCTTCCAATGGGCTTTCACATTTATTTTCTCATTCAATAAAGCATTCAGAAATGGGGAGGGATAGAGAGAAAATTCAAAACCTCAAAGTTAGGAAAGATCTGCTTCCAATCCAGGTTCAGCAGATGCTGTGTAACTTGGACTAATTATATAATTTCATTGATTTCTCATGCCAGGGCAGGTGAGACTACACCTCTGTTCCCTCCTTTTCTTCTAGATAATCTTTCTGTTTTCCAGTTTATGAAGTATAAAAATTGAAGCCAAAAGGTTCAGAAAGTCTTCCCAGAGTTTTTTTCTGGGCCCAGTGAAAAACAAAAGTCAAGCTTGGATTAGATAGGCAGTGATTTCAGAGGAAGTGCCTATATAAGTAAAATGAGAGTCATCAACCCAGAAAGTCTGATCCTGACTGAAAAAAAAACTTAGAGCTGAGAAGTGTCCCAGCATTCTGTGCCATCTGAGGAAGATTTGGAAGGGCCCCTGGGGAGTGCATGAGCCAGACAGAGCCATCTCTCAGAGGAACTCCGCATCTCCCGGAGCCATCTTGCCTGAGTTTCTCAGCAGCATTGCTGTTAACTGAAGCAGCTCACTGGAGGTATAAACTTTCAACAGAGACTGTGCCTAAATTTGCTGGTCTGCAACATACATTTTCATGGCCACCCCCGTCCACTCTCATCGCAAGGAATTAATTTAGCTTAACATCATCCTTCAACATAAAGAAAACTTCTCTTGAGTGATTGCTTTGTTCAACAGCAGAAGGGTGTTTGTTGAAACTGGCAATTTTACCTGGTCTGGAACACAGAGAGTCTGTCTGCTATATGGCCTTTTCCCTGTCTCTCTGAGGAGGTGAAAAAATTCTGGAGAACGCCACTGTCATTGCTTAGATCCAGGATCCAGAACACCCCTCCACACTTACCAGTTGTGAGACATTGAAAAGGAAACTCTGAAAAAGTTAAGTCTCCTTTGTTTATCATGATCCACAAAATAATTTTAAAGTAAACAAGGGGAAATTAAATGAGAAAGCAGGGACTGGGGAAGAAATGCGCTTTTTGCCAGCAAAGAAGCCTTTCACATACATTGCAACACTCATGCATTCATTGGGAAAAGAGTGGAGATGAGATATCTCGTCTTTTTTCTTAAACGGTGTCAACTGAAACAGAAAGTTTGAACCACTTGCCCACAGTTTTATAATTTTAAGAAACCAGGGACTGAAATCACAGTCTGTGCCCTCTGCCTCTAGTATACCTGGGTTCCCCAAACATCAGCAAACTCCTCAAACAAGTCACAGGAAATAGTAGTCAAGGAACTGTTTTGTCTTGGGCAAGTTCTTTCCCAACTCGTAACACAGTTCCTAAGCTTTTTCAGGGTCTCTAGAGCTCAGGCTACGTTGTCTATGCCAGCAGTTATGGGATGGAGAAAGAAATCGCAAACTTTATTCATCAAGAATAAGTAGATGTGTGCAAAGAAAAAGGGAATGAGATACTTGATCCTATGTGAAATAACTCCAAGTAAGGGAATTTTTGAATAGATTTACCTTGTTGTTATCATCCAAATAAAAGTGTAGTGTAGACTTTGGAAACAAAAGTTACTTGTAATATCCATTTCTTGGTCACCCAAATTTTCCTATTCCAAGGTTTTAATTCGTAAGAAGAGCTAACATTTGACTTTCATTTTTAACACTTAACTAAGGGAGATAAATTAACCAGTCAGTATAGTAATAATAACAACAATAGCATGAGGGCATTTAGACTATCCCACTTGAATAAAAAAGAATAGTCATTTCCACTATTTACAAACATAGATTTATTTGCAAAAAAAAATACACTATGCACAATAGGTCAGTCTTATTCATTAAAGCAGACCTGAAAAAGAAGTAAGGTTAATTTGGTTGGAAACAATAGACTAAAACCAATTTTCTTCTTTTGACATATTTTTATGTTCATTCTTAAGAACCAGTCTAGGCCAGATTTTTTTATATTCAACTTCCACTCTACTCCTCCACAAATTCACACTTACACACCCTGCCCTATTTAGACATTTTATTGTGTTTGCATGGTAAATTTGTCAAAGCTTATTTCCATGCATGATGCCAAGTGAAAAAAAAAAAAAAAAAAAAAGATGAATGTCAATGACAAAATGCTATTTTAGCTCTCAACAGAGAACCAAACTTTTACCGAGCTTGCATCCCCTCAACAATAGAAAAATTCTTAGACAAAGAGCACTCTGCTGTAGCTAAAACTTCCAGAAAATCACTTGTTCACACCAAGGTTAAAAGTAAACTCTTCAACAAGTTCAAAGATATTACTACAGCATGTATCCATCATACGCTTATGAGAGTATACATAATTCTATTGAAGATTCTGTATACAGGTTCCATTTCACATATAGAGAACCACATGACATTAATAAAGGTCCCCTCTTGTTGTAGGAATTTGTTCCCTCAATGGCCTTGGAGTATCTGGCCCAATATAGGCATGGTTGCTTGGCTAGATATGTAACTTTAATAACTTAGGAGCACAAACCTGAGCGTTCTCTCTCTCTCTCTCTCTCTCTCTCTCTCTCTCTCTCTCTCTCTCTCTCTCTCTCTCTCTCTCTCTCAGAGACCAGACAGCTGGATACATTCTTTCCCAGGCAGAACAGATGACAATGATGGCTGTTCACTTGGTTTTGTATTCATGAATGTTTTTCCCCATTTCATATCTTAATAAATCCTTGACACCCCTTAAACAAACTCATGCAGTTTTGAATAACACCCTTTTTGAAGAATATAATTTGTTATCATTGTTTTTCAGTGTAACACACAGATTTGGACTGTGCCTACCTGAAACTGTGTTACCTTCAAACAGGAATTGTATTACATACTTTGTAGGCATCCATTAGATATTAAAAGAAATAATTGAGATTGCGAATCCTTTTAGCACATTTACCTCATCTATTCTCTTGGGACACACAACTGGAGTGGGTGGATCCAGATTCTTGTTCTTCAGAAAAGTGATATGACAGAGCTGTAGGTAATGGATATGAGAAAGCGTGACACATACATATTTCAGACTTATTCTCCTTTTCCTATAAGTTTCTTGTATGGAATATTCCTGCCTTTCTCCATCAGCCTGTTCAACAGAAACAGCCCCAAAGACCCAGAGGAAAGACTCACAAAATAAAATCCTAGCTTACGTCTGGCTGTTTCCTTTACCCCTGTCAATCCTCTGACCTATGGTGTGTGTGAAATAGGCAATGATAATATATTGTATTAAGTCATTGAGATTTGGAAGTTTTCACAGTCATTCCTAGCATGGCTACAGTGTTTATTAGGTTGATATGAAAAACAATGTTCTGTAGTCATAAGTTTCTCTGTCCTGCCACGCTGGTCCCACAGCCATTTAGTCCCAAATAATCACACAAAGGCTTTTTACTAATTATTAACTGTTTAGTCTCTGACTCAGGCTTGTTACTTGCTACCTCTCATTCTTAAACTAATCCATGATTTTTATCCATGTTTAGCCACATAGCTTGGTACCTTTTTTTCAGTGTAGCATCCTCATTTTACCTCCTCTGCATCCCACCGGCATCTGTTAGGCTCTTCCTCTTCCCAGAATTCTCCTTGTCTGGTCACCCCACCTATACTTCCTGGCTGTCTAACTTCTGATTTTTATTAAACCAATATTTACAGTGACAAAAGTTTATAATGTATAAGAGCATAGTCCCATAGCAATGTCAAGCATAATGATGTCTGTGGAGACCAAAGCCACTAACAGTGACCCAGTCCTGCTGCTGCCACATAGTCTGACTGGACTAATCTGGACTATTCTAGCCATTTCCCATAGAACTTAACCCACTGTTTCAGAACACACAAGTCACTGAATTATTTTATTTTGACATTAAATTGAGTTCTTTATGTATTCTGAATATATGGCTCCAGTCTAATGAGTAATCTGAAAATAATCTCTCCCATTCTGGAAGTCTCCTCTTCACTCTGTTGGTTGTTGCCTAGCACTGGGACTCAAATGTAGAAAATCATGCCAAAGGCAGGGTTCTGAAGAATTTCTTCCATGTTTCCTTCCTAGCAGTTTCACACATATATTAAAGTGGTTGGCCCATTTTAATTGATATTTGTAACTTGGAAAAGACTAAGACCTAGATTCATTTTGCTATAGTAAGTTTTCCCAGAATCATTTATTACAGAAATGGTCCTTTCTACTCTATGTGTTCAGGGTATCTTTTTGAAAAATAATCAATTGGCTATGAATAGCATGTTATTTATAGGCTCTCTGTTGCTACTCTGATCTATATATCTGTTTTATGACAGTACCAAACTGTCTTAATGGCTATGACTTATATTTTAAAATTGGAATACATGATATGGCTATCTCTCTTCCTTTTATTCCAGGTCACATTGGCTATTTGAAATCATCTATGATTCCATATGAACTTAAATATCGTTTTTCCTGTGTCTGAAAAGCATTGTGCTTTTAGATAAAAAAGATCTTACCTTCAAGTTTTGGGAGGCAACCAAGGGAAATAGAAATAGATCATTTTGTTTTAAGAGAGTCTTCTTATTTCTCTGACCAAGAACTCAAGGAGAACCGTCACTTGGTTTTGTCAAATAATGCATGATTGTTGGATGCACCATCACCAATGTAGCACATTTTAAAATAATGTCAACAAAGGTTATGTTTCTCTGGTGTTATTATCTCTCTTTCCTTCTAGAGTTAGAGTTCCCTCCCCATTTTTATTACCCCATTGATAGAACTTTCCTTCACTATCAACCTACCTAAGGCCTCTTCTCCCCCAGGCTCCCAATTCCTTCCTCTTTGTTGGCTTCTTCTATTACTTTAGGTTTTATATATATGTATGTATGTATATATATATATATATATAAAACCTATATATACATATAGGTTATATATATTTATATATATATATGTATATATATATAAAAAATCTAATTATCTGAAGCCAAAATGCACAAATAAGAGAGAATATACAACAGCTGTCTTTCTAGGTCTTGGTTACCTCACTCAATACAATAGTTTGAAGTTCCACCCATTTATCCAAAGACTCCATGATTTCAGTTTTCTTTACAGCTTAATAGAGTTCTATTATATATTCATACAGCTGAAACTGACCCGGAAGCCTCCTCTTTGGAAACTGGCTTCGTAGTATGAGAAGGTCCTATGTGAATGGGCAGACACAATTGGTAGTCCTGACCAGCCCAAAAAGCCTACAATCCACAACAATGACTCGATTGGCCAGATGTCATCAATGGTGCAACAACGGCTGTTGAAAGTAACCAACAGTTGTCTAACTGAGTGTAAGGTCTACTTGATGAGAAGGAATCTGTGCCTAGCACTATAAACTTAGCCAAATAACTGTGGCTAGAGAAGTCATTGACTCTTGGGGAGAAGATACTACTTTATTTTCACAAACTAATGAAATTTCTAACTGTATTCCAAATATTCATTGTCGTCATTACCAGGGCATCATCCAACAAGTTTGAAATGAAAGTTGGTAAATGGTGGAGACAACTCTGGCAACTATTTCAGGGAGCAGCACATGCTTTATTGTACACAAAGAAATACTTATGTAGTGGAAGCCTATGGACTGTGATTGATTATCACATTACCTCAGACTGGACAGTGAGCATTCCTACCACCAGAATCTCCATGTAGAAGAAGCACATAAAAGAAGCTGTGGTGAGTGCAGAATTGTCAGCAGGCTAAGTATTGACTATGCATGCTACTTCAGAATTTAGTGTTCTGACTTCTGAAATACTCGGGAGCCTGGTGTACCATGCTTCTTTTTTAGGAGTATAGTGTGCCACGTGGGTTGGCCTTGATGTCATGCCTGCATTTTCTCTTCTAATTAATCTTATAAACATAGGTTAGTGTAGCTCTAACCCCTTATCAAAGAAGCTTCTTTATGTAATAGAAACTATTGCAGAGATCCACACTGATCCACAAGCAGAAACTAAGGGACTGTTAAGTGCCCAACCCCATTTGATTCATCTACAATGCAACTCCTACACAAAAGATTTACGGTAAATCACAGAAGAAGGTGCAGAAAATTTGTAAGAACACACCTACTGCTTGGCAATGTGCCCAAGGCACAACAGGAAAATGCACCATGAAGTGTCAATAATACATTGCCTGAATAAAGGAGACCTGCATAATGACAACAACGGTTAGTATACCAGAGGGAATGGAGTAAATTCTACAAAGTTTCGCCTCTATGTAGAGCAACAGTTGATCGATGGCAGCTGAGAAAGGAAGAACTAGTCTCCTCTAAGGATGAATTTCTTCACAGATTGTTCAATCCCAAGTGGTCATTCTGGGCACATGTACATAGGAGCAATGCTAGATGGACTCAATGAGGTAGGGGAGGACAAAGAGGAGTTAAAGAAAAGGGTGAGGTAATGTAAATGTGGTGTTCACATATAAAGGTCTCAAAATACTTTTCAGAGATTATTTCTTCTCATTCAGTGAAGAATGACATGAGTATTTTGATAGGTCCAGATTTCTTTTCTTCTATGTAAATATTAAATTACATTGAACATTGAATAGCTTTCCACTTATTTGTATCATCTTTATTTTATTGAATTTTGTTGCAAAGGTCTTCTAATTTCTTTGTTGATATTGTTTTTATGTATTTTAATTTTTATAACTATTGCATATGAGATATTTCTACTGATTTTGTTTTAATAGCTCACCTACTATTTACACTTAGAAAAATTCTGAGTTTTCTATTCTACTACTTCACTAAATTTCTTTATTGGTTGAGAATGGGCTTTTTGGGCTATCTAGGGTTTCCTGTATATGAGATCATTGCATTTGCAAACAAACAGTTTTACATTTTTCCTTCCAATTTGAAAGTTTTTTTCTATTTCATCCCTTGCCTGATTTCTGTGGCTAGAACCACCAGGGCTAAGATCAGCAACAGTGAATATCCTTCTCTTGTTCTACATTTCAGAGAAAAACTTTCATTACTTTGCCATTCAGCATGTTGGCTGAAGGTGTGTTGTATATGGCCTTCAGTGTATTTATTGTCTATCAGTAATTTAGATTGGCCTACATAGTCAGTATTTGAATTTTGTAAACTTTAACTGTATTGTTATTCAGCCATATATGTTATGTGACTTTTCCTGAAGATATATAAACAGATCTTTTTTTTACCATAGATAAAAGTCCAAATGATAAATGAAAAAGAGACCAATGAAAAACCAAAAAAAAATTATCTCAACCAAGTCTAAGTTATAAAAACAGTGAGTTTATTAGGTTACTTATAGCAGTGTTGGTGAGAGATTTTTGCAGTATCAGGGGAAAACCAAAGTCCTGCATCATCAAAAATTCTACCTCAGCATGACTGATGATTTACAAAATCTGCTTCTTTGGAGTTCCTTGAAGAACCTGCAGATAGATGTGGGCCAATCAGTAAGCTTCATTTCTTGGTATTGTATGCTGTTTTCCTAATCATGGGGAATAGCCCTGTGAATCCTGTAACTTTTTGAAGTTCCTGATCCTGGTATGTTTCATTAGTTTAAAAGTCTCCCTGAGTCCTGTAAGAGGGAATGATTCAGTTAGCAGGAGATTACTATAGAACATCCTATCTCACTAATTTGTCTACAAAATTATTTGAACTGTCACATGGTATAATTAGTTAAGCCACAGAATTTTCCTACTCAATTATAATTTAGTAATAGTTTAAGATAGATTTTTGGTGTCATGCCCAGACTGGCTTCAACCTTGCTGTGTAACCAAGGCTGATCTCCAACTTTCAATTTCCCTGCCTTCAGCTCTCAAAGGCTAGGATTACGGACATGTGGCACCACATTTGCACACCTAGAAGAGTTTTCATTTTTTAAAAAATGGTAGTTTCTTGGAACAGCTTTTTCTGAGTAATTCTTGATTGATTCCTTGGTAATTATTTTTTTATTCTTTAAGAATACAAAACACTCTCATATCTTGTTCATTGATGTATTCTAGAACATTTCTTGGATTTGACAAGTCTGCATTCTTTTTTCCAATTCCTAGTTTGAAACAACATTTGTCTACCCTGATATTTCTAGGACCTCTCAATATCTACTGATTCTTTTACCAATTATTTTCTTATCTCATCTACAGATTTATTCAAATAAAGACTCATCTTTTTTTTTAATTTAGAAACTGGGGAGATGGCTCAGAGGTTAAGGAAACCTTTTTCTTTTACAAAGAGCCTTAGATTGATTCCTAGCATCCACCCTGGATGGTTCATGACCTGTAACTCCAGTTCCACTTAAAAACACTCTCATATCTTGCTCACTGATGTATTCTAGAACATTTCTTGGATTTGACAAGTCTGCATTCTTTTTTCCAATTCCTAGTTTGAAACAACATTTGTCTACCCTGATATTTCTAGGACCTCTCAATATCTACTGATTCTTTTACCAATTATTTTCTTATCTCATCTACAGATTTATTCAAATAAAGACTCATCTTTTTTTTTAATTTAGAAACTGGGGAGATGGCTCAGAGGTTAAGGAAACCTTTTTCTTTTACAAAGAGCCTTAGATTGATTCCTAGCATCCACCCTGGATGGTTCATGACCTGTAACTCCAGTTCCAGAGTATTGAACAATGTATTCTGGTCTCTATGGATATCTGCATCCACATACATATGCCCATACAAATACACACGTTAGACACATAATTAAAAGTCAAATAAAAAGATTTTAATTGAGTGAAATCTGAAGCACTTTCCCTTTAATATCTATACCACTTGCAGTTACCAACAACTATTATCATAATCACCAATAATTGTAATAATAAACATGAAAGTCTATTATTAAACTCATCAGCCTAACCAGCTATGAACTAAAAGATGCAATGTCTGATCACTTAATAATAGATATAAACCATTTAATTATAATGTAATTCCTACCTAAAAAATAAAATGCAGAAAAGAAAACTGGCCAGTGCTACAAAGTTAGTCAGGTGGAGGCAAATGTCAATCAGATCTTTCTAACCCTAAAACATAGATTCTTCTGAGTCACACTTACCACACAAGGTTACCCCTCCTAGATTTTAATTTGTCTTGAATGATGTCTATGATTTTCAATATTGAGACACTGCTTGGTGAAGAAAGGGAAACACCTCCACTTCCATGCCTGTCAGACTTCATGAATATTCCCTAAGAGAGTCAGAATGTTTTAGTAAAAGATTTCTCATTTCTCCCTAGCTGTGAGGTCTTCTATGTCTTCACTGTAACTTCACCACTAACCCCACTATTTAAACTACAACTCCACTGGTCATGCTGTGGGACTCAGTTATATTGGGTGCTCGGGACAACTTGAATTTCATCTGAAGGGCATTTTTCTTCTACACACATTTTCTTTGAATTTATTTTTAATTTGTGTTACTTTCATTTTTTGACATCATGATTTAATTACATCATTTTACCTCCCCTTTCCTCCCTCCAACCTGCTGTAGTGAGGTACAGTGATTTCAAGCACAACTTCTTGGGAAAGGGCACCTACCTTTACCACTCTACCACCAAAATCCTTAGCAAACTAGATTGGTTCACTTGGCCTCTCTGGGACTGTGTTTACTAATTTGCATAGTGGCGATTCCAACTCTGCTCAGAAAAATACTGGGATCAGAATTTCTGTTGTTTGCTAGATGAAAAAGAAATGCTTGAGGGCTGAGAACTCTGAAGATTGCCACAAAAAATAAAAGCATGTTCTGCTCATGATTGCCTCCTCTGCTCATCAACAAGCGGAGACAGGAGTTCCAAGTTGCTGGTGTTAACACGTCTAACCCTGGAATTATAAACTCACACCAGTGACACAGGCCAAATGAAGCCATTCCAACCAGAAAGCCCATACCTTCCTGCACCGGGAAGACACACTTGACTTTTTGCACAGTTGTGGCTGTGCCTAGTCTGCTTTTAATACAACAAATACTAGAAATTCAAACTTGGGGGGGGGGGAGAAGCTCTCTATTTTCAGTTTTTTAACAGGTATTTCCAAGTGTATCGTATTATGTGTACCTGCTAGCATTGTACCTTCAATATGGACCTTTTGGCTGGAAGCCTGAAGCCTGGAACTCTGCTCTCTAGTCACGGGACAAACTTGTGCCCTGAACATGCAGTGACCGTGGCTACAGATAATCTGAGATAGGTCAGGGAACTTTATCTTATTTATGGAGCAAGTCCATTCTGGGAAAGCTGTGTGTCTACTCAGCTATGTGCTATGGTCACCACTTTCTGCCCACAGATATTAATTTACCACAAGACTACTCTTGTGAGATCCCCCAGAATCTACAGGTCAAATTCCTGGCCCATCCCAAGATTCCAACCACTCACCGGTGATCTTAGCTATGGTGTCAATTACTAATGGTCCTGAGATTAAGAACTTGATGAAACAGATGGCAAGAAAGTAGCTGCTAAAATTGTCTATGTAAGAGAAAGAGAGAAGCCTTCCCCTACCCTGTGTGTCTACAAGATAAAAGGAGGTTATTGAGGGCAGTCTCCATCCAATATTCATGGTCAAGTCTGCTGAAGTCTACATAACTACCTCCTTAGGGAAGGTGGAGCTGGTAGCAGCTGTTAGGTAAAGCCTTAGTCATTTTAAGACTATGAAAGGGCTGTAGAAGTCTTAATAAGTTGCTAAGAGCTATGTCTATCTATGGAATCCTAATAATTTTCCAGCAGCTTTCATCTATAAAGAGCTAGAGCTAAACAAGGTTATGTCTGCAAAGTAGTTAAAAATCTATATTTTAAAGTTTTAGCTCAAAAAATGTGGTACATCCCTATAATCCCAGAACTTTGAAGATAGAGGGAGGGTGATCACAAATGCAAGGCTAGCTTGTGCTACATAGTGAGTTCTAAGCAAGATTGGTTTATATAGCAAAATACTATTTTAAAAAATCATTTTTATGGGGCTGGAAAAATAACTCAGAGGCTATTTTTCTTGCAGCTCTTACATACAGGACTCAGACTTGATTACCAGGACCCTGATGCTGACCCACAGCCATCTTTAACTCTACTTCTTAGGAGTCTAACACCTTCTTCTGGCCTTTGAGGGCACCACGTACACATATGTGGTGCGCATGAATGCATACATTCAGGCAAAATGCTCACACACAGAAAATAGAAATAGACAAATTTTTTAAGCTACATTGAAATTTTTTAATTAAATAAATAAAAGCAAGTTAAATATTTGTCTTCATAGAAAGAGATAAAATTGTGGTAGATCAGACAAACATGGTGTCTCACACTTGCAGAACTGTTGTGAGTTTTGAGGTTGGCCTAACCTGTACAGTAAGGCTCTATCTCAAAAGATTTTCCCCAAATTATGGAATGTCTTTATAATAAATAGTATGCAATTATCTATGGAGTAAATAAAACTAATCTTAAAGGCTACTCATAGAATGATATGCAGCCTGACAGTAGTAGCACACATCTTTAATCACATCACTCAGGAGGCAGAGAGGCTGGTGGATCTCTGAATTTGAAGCCAGTATGGTCCACAGAGTTCCAGGACTACAGGGAAACACTATCTCAAAAAACAAACAAAAAATAAATATAAATAGATAGAACCTTTATGTATGCTATATTAATTTTAAATAAAGAATGAATGGAAAGAAATTAAACTCTTATAAATAGATGATATCAGGTCTCCATGCTTGGGTGGCAGTCACTTCACCAGCTGATCCTTCTCCCTGGCCTCCATTCCTCTTTAGAAACAGTGTTCGCTGTCACGTTGTTGTCTGCTACATGAAGAAGTGTTGCTGGGTCCTGACTGTTTCCTCAAGGGAGGGGGTGTAAAGGCTCAGAGTCACAACACAGACCCCAGGGGTCAGTTGAAAAGCAAAGAACTAACTCGTTTATTTAGCAATGGGGAGAGCCTTATATACCCTCCTCCCAGCACTCAGGCTGTGTCATGATATGGTGATACTGTGTGACTGTCCCTCCCTGGCTGGGCACAAACAGGAGATCTGACAGAATCTATTGCTAGGCAGATTCCAAGTGCTCAGGAACTCTGAGCAAGCACCTGTTGCTAGGCCCTCAGACGGACTCAGGGTTGGCTTATGCTCATAAGGTTGTACATTACATGCATGCCTTGACAACTGGTTTGAGCCAATTTCCTTGACTCTATGGGTCTGTCTTACTACAAAGATGGACAAAAGCTGGAAGAAAGGTGGACAATCACAAGTACAAGCTCTGCCTATCAAGTTCTTCATTGAGGAGATGAGGGGGTTTGGTGCATGTGAACATTAATAACTTTCACAATCTAGGAGGCAGATTATAACCCCTATTTTATTATTGATAAAGGAATAAACCAAACACTCAAACTCTGACCACTTAAAAATAGTTGCAAGGATTTTTGTACTGTACTTCCTGATGTAGAAGAAAAATACTGGATTTTGTCCAAACACTGTAGCTTCTATTGAAAGAAAACATACTAATAAAACCTTGGCTTCCAGGGAGAAGCCAATGGAAATCAAATAGGAGTGCGTTTCCCTCTGTCATTTCCTGGTCTGTAAAACTGAGAAGACTATACTCCTTGAAAGTCACCGTCTAGGTTTTACACTAGTCTGATCGTCTTTAATTGTTCCAAATGTCTGGATCTCACCCTCAGGCCTGCTTCCTTGCCTCTAGTCACAATAGTACTCTTGTTTGGATAGCCTGTGGAAACAACACTCCTCTTTTAGAGCAAGTGGAAATCTCAGGCTTAAAAATTCTGCAAATGTTGTGCTTTATTTTTCATGCTGAAGATATTTATAAGAGCTGAAGCAAATAATTGATGTTCATTTCTAGCTGGAGAAATGGCTGAGCAGTTAAGAAAACGCACTGTTCTTTCTGAGGATCCAAGTTCAACTCCCAGCATCCACATGGGATAGATCACAACTACTTGTAAATTTATATCCAGAGGATCTGATGCTTCTGACATCTAAAGTTCCCTGTACTGATGTATACTGACACATACATACACATAATTTTTAAAATAATGAAAAACCATGATATTGGATGTCTTTCTGTATGCTATGAATACCATTGGTTAATAAAGGGACTGTTTTGGCCTATGGCAATGCATCTTAGAGGCAGGTGAAAAGTCTGAGCATAGATAAAGGGGAAGGATGGCAGAGTCTAATGGAGATGCTATAAACTGACACCCCAGAAAGCAAGATATAAAAGTATAGGGCCATATGGAAATACACAGGCTAACAGAAGTCAACTGAGTTAAATGTAAGTTGGTAATGAGCCTGTGCCATGGCCAAACAGCTTGTAATTAATACAAGCTTTTGTGTGATTATTTGGGGCTAAGCACCTGTGGGACTGAAGGCCTGACCTCAGGCTGGACAGGTCAGAAACTTCTAGCTTAAAAAAAAAAAAATTAAATAGGTGCTCATTTAAGTCTATGGATTATTATGCTAACTACTTTTAATTTTCAAATTATGTGGTACTTTGGATTAACCCAGACTCTTGGGCATGCTGGGCTAGTCCACTACAATCCTAGTAGATCCACAGATCTGTTCCAAGGCATAGAGGAAGACATGATCTGTTAAGCTGCCCAAGCTGGCATTGGACTTCCTCTGTAGTCCAGATAGGTTTTGAGTTGTGAATCTCCTGTCTCAGCTTCTATAGTAACTGGGATAACAGGAATTCTATCACCAAACCTAGCCCCTTCTTAATATCACTTGCTTCAGAACAAGAGTCTTCGTGTGGTGAAAAAAAAAAAAAAGCATAGTGTGCTTGCATGAGGAGAATCTGTTTAAACTGTGCGTCTGTTGTATAATTTGTCTCACAGCTCTATTGTTCAGAAGATAACAGCTTTGATGAATTCACCCCTTCTATTGAATCTTATTTAGTTATGATTCCAAACAGAAAAGATTATGTCATTGGAAGCATAAAATTCACCTTAAAAATATCCTTAGAGCAAAGCTAATAGAATCAAGGTGTGACATCCCCAAGAACAGCCAAGTCACAAAAGAGCTAGTCATACTGAAAGCCAAGTTAAATAACTCATAATTTTGGATCTCTGGGTCCCACTAACAGCCTCAAGTACAGGCATATGAAATGCCTGACAGCCCCTATTGAATGTTGCTTGACTTGGCCCTCACAGGGGTAGCTAGCTCTTCTGTGATTTGGCTTTCCCTGTGGATCTCACACCTCCCCACAAGTGACCTTTGCACTATGCTTGGATTTTTACATTGTAAGCTAAGTGTCCACACATTCACATTATCAGGCTTCCTGTGTGGAGCTGCACTCGCCATACACGAAACTGTTCTTAAGATAAGAAAGCAGAATTCAATTTCTCTTCAGGATTCTGATAGAATTATGGCTCTGAAGATATGGTCCGAAGTTGATGTTACTTTTCTGCAGTCTCTTAAGTTGCACAGAAATGTTTATCAAGCAAAACCTGCACCTATTTTAGAGTGCCTAATTACTCAGAATACTAACCTTAAACCATTTCTATCATTTCCTAAACTTTAGAAGCTATTTCATTAGATGTAAAAATCTCCAGTTTTGAAATGTGTGAAGCACAATGCAACAGTAGACTACTACAAATCTTTGAAGCATAACTACAGAGTACCCTATGTATAGCCATTGACCCTCAGTTTATTCTGTGTCAATATGAAGCAATCTTGTTTCAACTACTCAGGGTCATCCCCAAGTAGCCTTACCAAAAGTCTGAATGAAACCATTTGCATCCATATTATCTACATTTATTTCTATGGCATCATTCCTCACTACAATAGTGGGTGTTTTCTATGATCACCCTACATTATGATTTTCAGACTTTTGTGAACTAGCTCCCACTTATATCTGAGTTACCATCACTCAGCAGTAGAGTCATGGTTAAAATAGATTTCCAGTATATGTAGACAAACCATTCTTGAAGGTTTAGTTGAATGGATTAAAGTAGAAATTGTTTCCAGATCTGTGAATTAATTCTATTGCAGAAACTATCAGTTGTCAATATTCCTTGTTATGAAATATTAAATATGGCTAGTGTTGACACCTAGACTGAACATACTCCTTCATAGAATTGTCACTGAAAGAAGACTGATTATTTGTTCCTAAAGGACAACTTTATATAGAATTTCTTGGAGAAACAGAAACCAACACAAATGGACATGTTTTTATCTTTAGTAAGTAAGAACTTAGCAGCCACTAGACTGGCCTTTGGCTTTTTTTTTTTTCTGTAGCTTTACATGCTCCAGAACATCCTCCTTAAACCTATTCATACAGATGACTTGCTGAGCTTCATTGATATTATCAAAGCCAACTGCCTGGTATGAGAGATGGACCATTCAACACTGCACCCCAAATTTTTAGTCAAACCTCCCGTAGTGATTTGAGTAAGACTGGCTGTCACAGCTCAGAAATTTGAATACTTCATTTCCAGTCTGTGGAACTGTTTGGGAAGGATTAGAAGATGTGGGCTTGTTAGAGAAGGTGTGTCACCAGGGGTGGACTTTGAGGTTTTAAAAGCTCAGAACATCTTCAGTTAGTTCTCTCCCTGACTTGTGCTTATGGATCAGATGTGAACTCTCAGATACTGCTCCAGCATTATGCCTACTTGCTATCATCCTCCCTGCCATGATGATCATAAACTTTAACTATTTGGAAGGAACCATGAACCTCAAAATAAACACTTTCTTTTATAAGTTGCCTTGATCACGGTGTGTTATGGTAGCAATGGAAAAGTAACTAAGATACACCCTGAACTCCAAGCATTAGCCTGTCTTAGATGTAGATGGAGCTCCAGAAATCACCTTTGCCAGTCTCAAATTGGTGCTTTATATGTGACAGCTCTGCTTAGTAACACAACTCAAGATGTCCCTGAAAAGAATACCAGGAGAACATTGAATCCTTATGGTTTTAGGAACTCTAGACCTACTGTTCTTTCCCATGATTATTTTACCAGGGTCTTTGTCTTCTACAGTACCAAAGAGTGAAGGAAGACCTCATATCATAATTAAGGAGAAGGAGCCCTTCATGGGTGAGCTTTGGGGAACTTGATGAGATATATGTAAGTCAAGGTCACAAAGCCACAAAACCAGAATTTGGGAAAGAGAACAGGTGAGAAATGACACTCTTTTCAGACAGCTGGCTAGGGATATATATATAAAAAAAAATGACTGTGGATTGATTTACCTACGTGTTTCTGTGAATTCTTCTGAGGCAAAAGATGATGACACATTTCCCCCAGGAAAACTGACTAGTCTGTGAGATGACACGAAGTGATAGTTTATAATCAGGATTCTGACCCTTCATGCTTCTTCTCTGAGGAACACCTGAGGCCACAGGCTAGAGCACTCTCAACAGGTTTGAGAAAACCTAATTCTAGAAACGTATTTCAGGAACTATTTAGGAATGTAACTGCCCAACAGATTGGATCTTTGGGCAATCTGGAGTACACTACATGGCCATCTTTCCACACTATTGCTTTGAGAATATCAAGTGTTATCTTAAAACCTGGCAAAATGATACCCTGTATTGAGGGTGATCCTGATACCCCAGAGTTGACATTCACATGAATTTTGCGATCACACTGTTTCTGGATGGAACTGAATGAGAGGTGACTCCTGTTACACTAAAAGTTTTTAAGGTACATACCATGATGTATCTGTAGTAGTGTCATCATTTTGCCACAGCAAAATAATCTCATATTTAGCAGTATAAGTTCTAAATCAAGCTTTCAGCATGATTCTTAGATGTTCAGTATTGTTATATCTCACATATGAGTAATATAAAATAATAATAATAAAGTTGGCACTATAGAGATGATTCAGCAGTTGAGAACCCTTGCTGCTCTTGCATAGGAACTAAGTTCAATTACTAGCATCTATATGGTGGCTTACAGCCATCCAAAATCTCAGTTCTAGGAGGTCTAATGCCATCTTCTTGCCTCTGTGGGTACTGCACACATGTATTATGCATACATACATGCAGGCAAATACTCATACACATAAATAAAAAAAATTTAAAAATTAAAAATATAAATATTTTATAAAGTCATTGCTCAGTGTGTAAAGCATTTTATAGGCATATGATAAGCACTTGTGTGTGTGTGTGTGTGTGTGTGTGTGTGTGTGTGTGTGTGTGTATTTCACTCTCCTAACTTGAGAAAAATCCACGTCTACATTTTATGAATCTTAGATATGTTTTAGAAGACAAAGAAAAAACTTCTACTGAGAAATATCTCCTCTAGATTAAATAAACTCCAATGGAGCTCAAGTTGTTTCAGATGTTTTACAGAGCAGCTGAAAATCCATGTATAGACATTAGACTTAACCTCTATCTCCTGGGTTGACAGGAACACCAGATTAAAGTAGCTCAAGTAAGATTGACGGCAGGTCTCTTAGAACTTCCTCAGTGTCTAACAGATATGTTCCTTTTCTCCTAGACATTTGGTTAAGCTATATTTCTCCCCCCCCCCCTTTCAGTTGGGACTGGTCTCTAGAGTCCTAACCATTGGAAGAGAGAATAGGCCATCTACCCAATTCTAGATCTGGCTTATGAACATAGCCCAGGGGCAAGCTTTTGTTCATTCTCCATGTGTTAGCAGAAATGGAGAGTTACCATTATGTGGAAAATAACAGAGCTATAAAGTGCAAAATGCCTGATTTTCAAGAATCAGTCTTCTACCCAACAGCCTCATGATGGAGTGTCAGGATGAGAAAACAACATTAATAGAGTAATATTTGAAGATTTAAGACAGTTGAGGAAGGATGAGCAGTGTGAAAGAGATGAGAATTCCATCTTTGTCACGGAGCACTGAACTCCCCCTAGAATGAGAACCACTCCAGGTTGCCACAGCAATCATTTTCCAGCCTCATATCCACTCTGGTTTCACCGGGTGAAAGTAAGATTCTACTGGCTAGGTTTTCTGTGCCTGGGCGGGGCTTGCTGGAGAGTCTAATAAAATTGAAAGTGTGAGAAGGGATCATCTGAAGTGGGAAACGCCGCTAGGCTCCCCATAAAAGATGAGTGCTGTGGATAGTAAAGTGAGCTCAGAAGGAAAATATGATGAATGGGTTTTTTGGCTTGAAGAAGCAAAGTTCCCTTTTCACCATCCCACGTGGCTAGAGAGATCAAGAGGCCCTATGGAGAGCCTGACTCAGGGAATGTGGAGGCCGAACTCTCCCTGGAGCCCTGGCAAGGGGCGTGGGTGGAGGTGTTAGAGACATAGCCTTACTACTCCATCACCTCCCAGACACCACAAGTCTTTTTTGAAGTTGAGGTTTCCACTCAGACATGGGATGAAATCCTGAACTTCCCAAGTTTCACAGCCAAGATGCCGTCCATAGGCAAAGAGAATTCAAAGTTACACAGCAGCTTGAGAGCATGATAAAAATTGACCTGTGAGAATGGACATCTTCTTCTTCCTCGACCAGAGCTCATTCATCTCAGAAGTCTGTACCCTTTCTTTGTTATTCACCACCAGTAAAACCTCTTTTTTTTTTTTTTTAATCTTACCACTCCCAGGAATTTTTTCAAAGTAAAATTCAAGATGCCTTTCCCACAAACCTATCTTTATTTTATTTTTCGTAACTCTTGGACCTGGGTTGGAGTCCTGTCTTTGCTACTTGTCAGTTCTGTCAATTTTTTTTTGTGAAACAGAGACTGTGAAACATATTCAACTATGGATATAGTCTCGACTATGAAATAGAGACTGCAGTTCAAATCCTATAGGGTGGTTACAAGGATTATGGGTTATTGCCTCGCCTAAAGTATAACATGTAATAAACACTCAATAAAAATTCTGTTCCTTCTGGAAATCAGTAGCATATATGCTCTTTACCACCAAATTTAACACGTCTTGTTCTTTATTTCACATGATATCTTAACTCCTCAGACAAAAACATCTTCCAAAGTAGAAATTTTGTGTAACTGAGAGCATTATTGAGTATTCAATCATCTTCCTAGAGTGGCCTATACTGATCTGAATGAACAGAGAAGATGACTCTCATTCTCTGTAAAGAGAGTCAAGAAAATACAGCTTTGTTGAGGCTTCATAGGTTATAGATTCAGAAGTGAAAATTCCTAAAGGTTTTTTTAAGGATAGCTCAAAAGGCAGTACAGGGACAAAAATGCCTCGCCTCGACTGAGCATGTCTTCTAGTGAGGATTTCACTGCCCCAGCAGAAGTATAAGCAAATATATACATGATACCTGCATTTAACCTGCTGTAACTGTCATCTGCTTACAGGGTCCTTCCTCCCAGTTCTGTGTTCATGAGCATCATACTAGTTTTTCGGTTACTCCCAAACATCCTGCACCTTTTATCTCCCTCAGAGTCATTACACCAATATGAAATGATACTATTCAATTAGGAACTGGTGCAGTCTCACTTCAGGTCCTTGGGTCTTTACAGGCAGGAACATATCTGGTACTACCACATTGTACTACCTAAAACATTTGGAAGAACAGTTACAGAATAAACCTTTAAGTTGAACCAGGTGAATGAGTCGAACTAGACATGGGTGTGAAGAACAAATCCTCAATAATTAATAATCACAAGCAAAAGAAGTTTTGGGGGAAAGATACTTGTCACTGGGCTTCCTTGAGGAGACCATCTCCTGAGCTTAACAAAGGCGAGTCAGTACAATAGAGCATCTCTGAAATCACTAAAACTAGAACAAAGAAACTAATTGAATACTGGCATCAGTTCCTCTGTGCCCTTGGTCATTAGATCTCAACCTCCCAGCTGATAATAAAACTGTTTGTAAAAATATTGATCTCTAGCATCCAGGAACCTCTGAGAGGCTGAGACATTACTTCCGGTGCTAGGTTGCTTGCCTGGAATGTGGGAAGCTCTGCCTTTGATCCTTTACAAAAAGAAAGGAGTGGAGAGGAAGAGAAGGGAAGGGGGGAATGGATGGGAGAAGCAAGTAAAGAGAAGTTTCTGAACATTTCTGCCTTGATTACTGCCTTTATTAAATTTTCCACATTTAGTTGAAACACCACATCTGTGATTCACGAGATAGTCTCTTGCCTTTTAAAGTTGATATTTCATTCTTAAAGCCACTGTTTCTTTACATCTATAAGAGCTTTCTTCCAAGTTCAATTAAGGCCAATTTCCTTAATGGAAGAATCCTGACCTGACCCTCTTATTCTGGGCATCTTCTGTGAATTTTCAGTGTTTTACTATATAGCATTTGCCATATATGAATGACTAAAAAGAAAACTCTTTCAAGAGAGAAATCATGGGTGCTGGAGAGATGGCTCAGATGATCTACAGCTATACCAGATTCCAGCACCCACACAAGCCAGTTAAGGTTGCTTGCTTACTGCTAGCCCAGCGGCCACCCAAAAGAACCAAGAGATCTCTCAGTTCAGGAAGATGCCCTGGCTCAAAAGAGTAAGTAGAAATGAACAATCATTTCTACTCCAAATTTTAGAGCATTAAGTAAATTTTTTTTGTAGTTTGAGCTCTTCTAGAATAACCTAAACCACTTATGCCCATACTACTATGATGCAGGTTTCATCTGCACCTGAGGATTTAATAGAAAGGGTAATACACACTGGATAAAGAATTGTTCAAGATGTGGCGGGAGAGACGGCTCGGCAGCTAAGAGCACTTGTTACTCTTGTAGAAGATCCAGGTTTGATTCAAAGCACCCACGTGTTCGATCCCAACCACGTGGAGACTAGGTGAAGGGGATCTGACACCTTCTTCTGACTTCTGTGAGCACCGTATGTGAATGTGGCACACATACTTAAACATTGGTAAAACATACATAAGATGATAAAGTGTCGTTAAAATTTCTGTCAAGAGTGTATTTTAATGGCAAACTACTTAAAGAAAACCTACACCAACTAGTTATCAAGTGCCAAATGGTGAGCTATGAAAATACGCATACAAATGACAGACAAGCTGAGTAGACTACACTTAGGAATATATGTGTATACATGTATACACATACTTGTAATAGTGACTAGAGTAGCAATGAGTTTGAAGAGGAGAAGGGAGGGCATATGGAAGGATAAGGAGGGAGGAAAGGAAGAGATAAGTTTTATAACTAAACTATATCTGGAAATAAGAATATATTCTTCTATTTTTAATAAAATCATAAAATATTAATATATTTTACACCCTGGTTGCATACAAAAGGATGTTTCTTAGAAGGATTATTTTTTGTAGGTTGAGATGGTTCACTAAGATATTTTTTTCTCTCAAGGGAAATCTCATTTTGTTTATTTATAAATTCTCAATCCATAGGACAGATAGTGGACTATCATAGATGCTCAGTACATAAACATTTTCATTGCCAGAATTGCCAACCAAATTTGTTTTTCAGGGATAGTGCAGAAAGATTGCATGGTTGAATTCACAATAAGGAGAGCTAAGTTAATAAAAGATACTATTTTTTATAGAGTATTCTATTAGAAATACTATAAATTTAGTTTGTATTCCAAATAGCACCATTGTGTATAATGGAGTGTAAGAAAATCATATGTCATTATTTATTTAGCGTGTATGTGCATGTGTGATTGTAGGTGTGGACACATGTATCCAAGAGATCAGAGGATGGCATCACTATTATTCTTTCTAGATACAAGCACGGCAATGTCTATGCCAACCTTGTTGCATGCTATATTATGGTTATTGCTTAGGACTTCAGAGGGCAATAAACCAATGAATAGTACATGGTCTTCTAATAAATTAGAAAGAAATAACCAGTGCTTCCCATTTAGTTAATTCTTTTCAACCATTCCGTAAAGAAGTAACCTAAGGTTTCTTAATAAGAGTGTCTTTTATGTTTTGAGACAGGTCATGCCCAAACAGTCTAAAATTCTTGATCTTGAGTTGGCCATTGTCTCAACTATCTTGGTTAACAATTTGATGGCTAATGGGATTAATTGATATGCCACTTTATAAGGTACTTATATAATCCAAGCAATAATTAAGATTTTATTCCCTCAAACACAGCTACAATTCCAGGGAATAAGCGCAATGGCCAGCATCCCAAGGTGCCCACATACACTACCAGTATAATGAGTCTGTGGGTAACCAGTGTTATTATCCAATAGGACACAGAGTGTGGAGCTAAGAGTAGATTTGTATGCTCCTGCTCTGCTGTTTTCTAATCGCATAAGCAAGACAGGTCATAGGATTCATAACCCCATTTCTCATTTACAAGAAAGACTCTCCCCTACTCACCCTTTATGGATATTGTGGTGTGGTGATATTATTGTACATTTAATTTTTTTTAAAAAAAAAAGTCTAAAATGTCAGAGAACAGAATCACCCACAGCCCAGTTTTGAAGGTCAGAGAGTGACACTTTCAATCCCATCACTCAGAATCCCATCTCTGTGAGTTCAAGGCCTAAAAGTCTGGCATTAGTGGTGCAAGCTGTTAGTCCCCGCACTTGGGAGGTAGAGGCAGGAGGATCTCTGTGAGTTTGAAACCAGTCTGGTATACAAAACAAGTTTCAGCACAGTCAGGACTATTACATAGAAAACCCTGTCTCAAAATAAACAAAAACACAAAAAAGGCTGGAGAGATGGCCTTGTCCCCTGATATTCCATACTATTTACTTAAATATACAGTATACCACCACATTGTGGTGCCTGCTTGATATAATACCTGAAAGTGCTTGGAAATAGCATGGCCTTCACATTTCCTGGTTCTTATGAGCTGAATTTATATGTGGCAGATGCTTCAGTGATGGGTTCAAAAGGTAGTATAAGATTATTATCAAAGATATGAATCAAAACCCAGCCTCACATGCATATCTTGCCTTCAGCTCTTAGAGTAGACCTTTGTTTCTGAGTCTCCAAATGGCACAATGCTCTGGCATAATGCATAGTGCTAATTACACAGACATTGGATTAGCCCATCAGTTCTATCACTTGCTAGCTGAGGGCCTCAGCCAAGTATTTGACCCTTTATAAAACTGCTCTCAAATCTACAAATATAATTATTAAAATTACATCCATCTCACAGAATTATTGGAGGATGAGCCATTCGGAAAGAAATATGAAACCTTCTGGCACCTTTAGGGTTGCTGTGAGACCATATCTCTGCAGCTAATATGCAAGTGAACATCCTGTTAAGTGTGAAAATCCAGTTGCGGTTCTTGGTTCCCTACCTGACAGCTTGTGTGATCTGGGATAATTCACCCAGCTTTTGAGTAGCTCAGCTACTCACTATAAAGTGAGGATAATATTGATTTTATGATGTCTAATAAAAATCACAGATAACACACGTGGAAGTGTTTGACCGATTGTAAGAGAGAAAACACATGCACACAGCTGTCATTGAATTTTTCTAGATGAACAAACACACGGAGAACAATTGCAAAGATTTTATTTAGCGGCTTTCTGTGCTTGGCACTCAGAAACAGTTCCGTGCATAAGGGCAAACTTTTATACACCTTTTCTTCATACATATTTTACATACCCTTTTATTGCCCCTTTTTAATATTCATAATATTGAATACCCCACTATGCATATAAATACATTTATCTACAACACCTCAAAAACAAAAACAAAAAATCTTAATAATATCTGTATTATCTTACTTGGTATCATTTGCGTTTCCACATCATTTAAAAAATTTTAGCTTGCAGCAAGCTTCCCTTATTTTATTATCATTAAAAGATTTAAAAGGGAAAGGAAAGAAAAAAAACAACCCCCAAACTTCAGAATGCAATGACCTACTTGGTCAAAATGGAGAGATACAGGCAGGTGGAAAGGGGGCAAGAGACCCAGCTGCAATTCTCTCCGGTGTGGTGGGGCTTCTCTTGCACGGGACCAGGGGTAGATTGTCCAGGTCAGCGCTTTGGATCTGGCACTTGAGGCCAGGACTGTTTTCCATGACTGGTTTTGGTATCACCCAGGAGATAAAAACATTCTTCATTCTCCACACCGGCCTCTCTCACCCTGCCAGGCAGCATGCCGTGGAGCGGAACTCCCATACGCTTTCCTTGTCCTAGGCTTCTTATTGGAACCCTTGACTTTAAGCTGAGTCCCAAAGAGGCTCACTCTCCAATAACACCGCCATTCTTTCTATAACTTTAGGGGTTAAGTAAACCCAAACAATTCTCCTTGGTGAATTAAGTTTTCTTACGTGTTCACATCTTCTTATTCCTGCTGTCCACTCTCTCCTGCATTCGATTCTTTTTCTCTCCCAGCTTCTCTCACCCTGTCCTTCCAAAGGCACCATTAATGAAGGCCCACCCAATGAAGAGAGTCAGACGCTTGAAAGTAATCTTTCTCAAGAAGCCAAGTCCAGTTGTACTGCTGATGTCTTTCCTCGGTGATATGGAGAACTTCAGGGTACACGGTTCATTCCAGAAACATTGTAAGCTGCAGGGGATAAAGGCTAATGGCTAAGGATGACCCAATCCATCTAGGGTTGTCTACAGACAGATTTTTGGTGAAAGCACCCGCTCTGGGCCTTCCTTCGTAGAGTTCACCCAGTTCAGAGTCAGTGGATAGAATGTTTGTGTTTGTATTACTTTGTGTACGCATGTGTGTGCATAAATATATGCATGTAAGTTTGTGTGTCTGTCTGTCTGTGTGTGCCTGTATGTGTAACTTTTCTTGTCTGCTACATGCTAGCATCACCTTCAACATTATTATAAAATGATTATTCAGTCTCTTCAAGGCCACTCTGTCATACACAATGCTTTTATAAAACTAAGAATTTGGAAAGCAGAAGAATGACCACTGAGTTATGGATGGTGCACTCCAAGAATCCCTCAGTGGTATCTATCGCTGTTCTGTTTTCCTTATCCAGAAAAAAACAAAAACGAAAAAAACCACAATTTCTATATTCTCAAGGCACGGGGTTCCCAAGGAGGAAGATCCACCCACAGAGATTCTGGAGTCTTGACTGCCATCACCTCCATGGTGTTAGGATTGCCCTTTAAACCATGTGTACTGACATCTGGGAGGAGGAGCCTGGGACTGCCCCATACTGTCGGCCATCACAGGTGTTTGTAGCCTGCTGATTATTGGCTGAAGGGCTGATCATGTGCATGCTGTGCTCCATCCCTGTGGGCAGGTACTGCCTCTCTCCAAAGGCCCCATTGGAGGGAGAAGAACAGAGTAAAGTGCTTTGAGATGCGCTCAGTTTTTCTGGGCTTGCAGCTAGCCTGGGGGAGGTGGGGAAATTGTATCCATACAGATTGTAGGGATTGTGAAGGGAGAAGGCATTGTAGGAGCTCTGCTGCATGTGGCTGCCACCAAACATGTGTGGTGATGAGGAGCTGGAGGCCGCATTGCCTGCCTGCATGACATACTGAAACTGGGAAGTGGGGAAGGACCCCAGCTGGCCACCATAGGCTTCCATCTTGGTGTTGCTAGGCAACGAGGGAGGCGTTGGTATTCCTGAGATCAGAGATGGAGTCCTCTGAGGCATGAAGGTTTCAGAGGGCTGAGTGGCTGAAGCAGCGCCAGTCTGGAGCCTGTTGTAGCCACTGTCACTCAGCCCTGGATAGCTCTGTAAGGCAGCCATATTGCTTCGGGCACATGGTGGATAATCAGAGAGGTTTAGATTACACAGCTGGCTTTCTCGACAGCCCACGTTGAAAGTATTGGGGGCCAAATGAAAAGTCGGCGGAGAACAGGATGGAGATAAGAGGTGAGAAGAAGCCGAAGGGGATGGTGTCCCCGTACTGGAGGTTGTTGGGGAAGTACCTGTACTGCCCCCTGAAAAGGAAAATATAAATTCCATTAAGATGAGTCTGTCTAGGCCAAAAATGCTACATCTTTACAGATCAATTGTTTCCTTTTATATCATAAGATGATGTCACATGTCTGAGCACCCATTACAAAGAAGATACAGGCTGCTAGTCTGCATTTCTTTCTGAAATGGTCTTTGTAATACTTTAAACACATAGAACAAACCTCCCATGATCATTTTTTTTATATTTTCACCACTGAAGTCACTTCCTACTAGACTCTCAATCATCAGCCACAGAAGCTACTAGCTCAGCCTTTTCTAAGCTGAGGGCAAATGTGGAAGGTGTATAAATGTCCAGTGACTGTTTCCTATCTTGCATTCTTGAGTAGAATACCAAAGCAGGACAAAAGTCCTCATGGAAATGGAGCAGGGTGCCAAGTCCGGACTTAGGCCAGAAAAGGTATAGCAAAGGCACCTGGGTGATGGAACTTGGAACATTAAATTGGAGGTCTGGCAAGTCATATCAAAGACACATGATAAGCATAATGATAAGATGTAGGCTAAAATGAATCAGGACTAACTCAAAACAAAATCACAGCCCTGAGGATTTACTGATCTTTTACAGGATAAGCATAATGATAAGATGTCATGATAAGCCCTAGAGACTGGAAGAAGAGTTGTACACGGAATACTTGAGTGTGGATGTGTATGAAACCAAACTAACCATAAATTAACCTCAATGTTAGCTGAATGAATTCTGCTCTCAGCTCTACACACTAACCCTATTGGCCCAATACCTCCATAGCTTTCCATTTCCTCACCAGAGATGAGAAATATGGTAAGATCTGTGGTTCTGAAGCTGCAAAAGTCATGCCATTTGAGAATGCTGCTATGCCAGGATTCAGCTTCAAACCAACTAATGGAGAGTTTCTGGGTCATGAGAATTCCATGACAGCATTATTTCAAAGTGCCTCTAATATGCAACCAGGGTTGAAAGCCGATGACACAATATAAGTTCCTACTTTACAGACCAATGATTCTGAAACTTTAAGGCACGTGCGAGTCAGCTGGAGGGCCTATGAAAATGATTTGCTAACTCCATCTGGTTTCTGAATCTGTGCTTGAGGATGTACATTTCAGGTCTCGAGGCTACACTTTGCTATGGTAGACCTCCAAAAATCCTATTTCCAAATGATCCTGAATTTGTCTTGCAAAGTGTGTTGATCATCAGCCACATAGATGGCAGACTGTAAATGGTTGAGGCTCCAATGGACTAAGAAGCAGTTCACATCAACCTTCATCGAAGATGTCCTTCAAATAAGAAAGCCAAAGATGACCTTTGCAAGACCCATCTTTCTCAGGGGCAGGAAGCACCCAATCTCTACCTGCTTCAATGGACTTCAAAGACAATAAAGGCTTGAGGTAGCTGAACCTTCACTGAATTCCTGCTTTGTCATTTCTAGAATCCTTCTCGATGTCTTCCCTTTCCTGTACCACTAAGGCACTTTCTCTCATTGTTGAGAACCATGGTCCTTCAAGGAGCATCATGTATTAGGATACCGATCACTCTTGTTGAGGCTCTAAGAAACTAAGCATCATTAGGAGGTAAGGATTTTTCAGGTGAAAAAGAACAGGAATTGAAGAAAGCCAAGAGCATTCCAGGTGTATTGGGAAAATATTCATAGTATTCTAACAAGGGAAGACATGGTGGGGGTGGGGGGGAGACCTCCACCTAGATCCACAGGTGAAGTGAAAGTATTGATAGCAAAAGCTAAAATTTGATGTTAGTGTTTTGTTAGTATTTTTTTTATAGCTCAATTAATATCATCTCTTCCATGGCCAAAGGAATTTCCCTCAGTTAACTTTTAGATCCAAGTGGAAATTAAAAGACAACCCAATGAGCTACTAATTTTAGGGTCATATCAGAGAAATCTTTTTTCATAATAAATTTCAATATAAGAGCTAAAATTATTTTTTTTGGTCCAGCAGTCTATGATAAAGCTGACGCCGTCCACAGCTGCAAGCAGCTGATCATAGTGGGAGGTGCATACTGTGGCTACCTCTGAGCTCTCCACAACCAGCCATGGAACAAAATGTCTGAACCGATGAGCTTTACTTCCCCCCTTCCTATACTGTAGCTGCCTCTAAGGATGAAAGGAAGTATGAACAGTCAACTCCAAGTGCTCTTCAAGGAATCATTTTAATACAATGAGGGAGTCCTGGAAGGGGAAGATTTCAGAAAGCAGAAGTAGACCATCTCAGGCTTCCTGCTGCTGAGTGGCTGGACGGTCTCCTCTCCCTCTATTTCCTATGGAAATCTCAGAGATGTATTTATTTTTCCTCTTTGGGGCATCCTATATATATATATTCTGCTTTTCTACCCTGAGTGCCATGAACTGCCATAATGCGGTGGCACAAATGGAGAAACTTGGCTCCACCTGTAAAGAGATTTGTTTTATGAGATATGAATATAGTCTCCTGTCTTTGAAAACCCATCCTGCTCTCCCTGGTCTGGTGTTTCTGTGGCCCCCAAGGAGACCACCTTGTTCAGCACACTGTCCTATCCTGTTGTAGGTGAGCTCCATCAGGCCCTGGCCTCAGGCCTGCAGCCGGAAGTGAACGATGGAGCAGATGACATCCTACAACTCTAAATGGTTTTCTCAGATGGTCCAAGATGGAAAGAATGGTACTGATTTAAGGCCTCAATTGGTTTCACTACAGAAAAAAATAAAAAAGAGAGAGAGAGAAGGGAACTATTAACAAGTTACAGGGATTTCGGCTGAGCAGATGAGAGGCACATGTTAAGAAGTTTGTAGTCAGCTTGCTTTGACTTTTAAATGACATCCACTGGAAATGAGACTTGGTGGCCTGCTGAGCTTCAGGGGGGGGTGGGAGCCTCCTTAAGAACTAGTGTTTGAAGGAGACAGTATGCCTGTTCAAAATAGGGTCACGTTGTTTCCATCCACTTTGAAGGAACATTGTTTTGCACTTCAAGTACTCAATATAGATAGTACCTAGTTCTCAAAGGCCACTTAGAGAGAGGAGGCAGTGCTGTTTATTTTGTAAAAAGCAAACTGAGATACTGAGAAGTCCTTATTCTTTTATGATCTAATGGTTTGTCAAATGTTAAACAAGATTGGGAGTGCCAGCCAAGTGTTAAATAGGCTTAAAGAAGCAGCCCACCCTCTCTGTGAATTTCATCACTCTGCTAAGCAGAGACCTCTCATCACAAAAGAGCCAGAACAATGTAGGAAGTCAGGCTAGGCTGATCAGGGCTGCTTCTCCAAGTTCACCCCCATCTCCTCTGGCCCTGCAAGGTCATGGGTTCTCTGAGCACCTTGATACAAATTTGCTTAATAGAAATTTGTGGATTGTAGATGTGAATGAACCTGTTTCCAATCCCTGCTATCTTACGATGGGGCCTGGGCTCTTGGAGCTTTGGGTTCCATAGTTATATAAGTGTTTCTAATAACTACCTTCCTGGAGATGTTTTGAGAAATTATGAAGTGACCATATGTTGGCATATAGGAGTAAAAATTGGGAAAAGAAACCTTGAAGAATATTCAGTTCAATGGAGATGACTCACAAGTGTTGGCTTCTGTCTAAGGAGAGCAGGGCATTTTGGCCTCTGTACCCACTAATGAGTATGATATCACAAGATGTATTGCCATATTATTTCAGGCTAAGAGATCCTCGATGGTGTGGATGATGGAAGATACAGTTAATTGACAGCTCTGGGCCCACCTGACCATGTTCCCGTTTGAATGGTCTGTCCTTCCTCCTGACTCCATCAGCCCATGGAAGAAATGAGCTTTTCCAGGGTTCTATTTCTTCTCAGATCAAGTGGGGCAGAACTGATTGGATACAAGTAAGTACACGGGTGCCTTCTCCATTGTCCTCTGAGATCCTAACCCACTTCTGAAGGGGAATTCAAACATAATGCCATTAATAACGTCATAATCTGGGGTAATCCAGAATTAATCTCCACCACCGCAGCTCCCTACATCCCACTCTACTCAGGGACCAAACTGAGGAGGCGCATATTAAAATGCATATTAACTTGTGCCAGTATTCAAGTCTAAGGGCCAAGGCAACCAAGAATGCATATTTAGCGGTGAGCCCATATGAGGACAATAACCTAGAATACACTTGTGTACCATGAAGACAAGTTAAATGTGTCCGTGAAAATCCTGAATACCAAACCTGCTGACTTTTGCGTCTTTAAATTGATCACTTCCAGATTGTAACATGGGGGTTTTCACATGTAGCTTCCTCTTGAGTTTATTTGGTTGTGCTCTACACACTACAGAGAAGGAGGGAGGGAGGGAGGGAGGGAGGGAGGGAGGGAGGGAGGGAGGGAGGGAGGGAGGGAGGGAGGGAGGAATTAAACCCCATCTGGATGAATAAAGACTAAATAGTTCCATGTAATTACTTATTCTACGAGCTAGACTCTTCTCTCCTTACAACTTGATGGCCTCCGTCCCTGAAGTGTGCTGACTCTCAGTTATTCAGACAGTCTAAGATGGTAAAACATCAGTGTCCACGAACTGATCCCACTGGAGAAGCTCATAGGTGTAATGAGCATGACAACTGAGAAGTTATCCTCAGATGAAATGAGAACTTTTCCCATGATGCAAATGTGAGCATCACAGTCCTAATGGGAATTGTCTGGTTTCCATCATAGGAAGATGGAAACCTGCTTCATCCTTTTCCAAAAATGTAAAGCCCTGCATAGCTCCAAATTTATTCTAGTTCTAATAGCCTCTCCCAGTCACCCTGCCACCCTGCTCTGTACCTGGTCCTGTTTTGCCCCATTGCCTAGGCATATCACACACACACACACACACACACACACACACACACACCCCCGTGTCTTAGCCGCCTCCCTCACTTGCTTTCATGCTCATTTTCAGCCTCTTCCATGTCATAGTCACATACATCTGTTGTTATTGTCATTTAATCTGCTTCTCCCAGGGGGAGCAATGCTTTCCTTCTTTCTGGGAACCCAGATTTCTTCCACATTCACACTTGACTCCAGGAAGAACATATGTGCCTGATCTAGAAAGCCAAGTGGCGTATTTCTCCACCACTACAGTAACTGATTCTGAGGGGACCCAATTAGAATCAATGAGATGTGGTGAGATTTTGCTAAAAGCCCTTCATCAGAAGCACGTGCCCTTTCCCCTTAGAAATGAAGCAAAAATATCTAGGGCAAAGGATACTTTGTAAGCTATCACAAGCGACACACTGCGGAGGAAAGGAGAGTGTAAAGAAATGAGGCGCGTTCTCCAGAGTGATCTTGCTTAGGCCCCTAACTTAGACTTTTTCTAATTAAGTTTCTTGAATCCTTCCTGTTTTATAGGCCAATGGGTTGCTATTTTGTGTGTGTGTATACATACATACATACATATATACATATATATAATATCCATAAAAATTCTAATTGTTAGGTATTTATGATTCTATGGGCTCTTTTATTATGAATCTGAAGGTCTAAGAATATTAGGATAAATCTGGAGAAGAACATATAAATTCCTTGTCAAGTAGAAGTGGTGGACGAAGCCCTTGACCAGCACTAACAGAGTTTTGAACCATTTGGGTGCCCAGCGATATCTGTCTCTGCTAAAAGAAGGTATGATGAGCTGCCTGTCTTAATTTCAAAATACACAATATCTTCAATAGTGATTAAAACAGAGGAGTTTCTGCTCTTCCCTGGTTCATCCAATAAACAAATGGATACAAAGGCAGATGGTCTTCAAAAGCATGAATTTTTATATTTTATATGGACACTATAAGAAATGCAATGGGGAGACTAGACAAACAGCCACTGGGTTTTTTGTTTGTTTGTTTTTTGTTTTTTTTTTTAAGTCTGAGTCGGCAAAATGGTTCAGCAGGTAAAGGGATTTGCCACCAAGCCTGATAACCTTGACCTGAGTCGGATTACTAGGGTTCAAATGATGAAGGGAGAAGAGAGACTCCAAAATTTGTCCAAAACGATGTGACACATGATTATGGGGGATACGCACACCCACACAGGTCAACATGAAAGACTTCTTAAGGCATTTCTAAGTCCACAGGAAAGAGAGCGCAAAAGGCATAAGGAAAATGATTGCAACAGAAACGGGGTTCTGAAAACCAAGTACAAACCCACAAATGTTATGAAGATAAGAGACGAGAAAATTACAATATCAAGGTGCTAAATTCTGTTGGATTTACGAAGCACAGGCAAATAGCTAAAAGATGTAAAGAAAATCTTCTTTCAAAAGATAGAAATAAACAGCGGCAGGGACTTGATAGGATGACACCAGAAAGCTCAGGATAACGTGAGATTTGTAGACTCCCAAGATGGTGGTGACCATCTTCTCCTTACAGCAAAACTCCTGCAGACAATAATCACTTTTCTATTCTTTATGTTCACAAATATGGACATTATGCTTTGATACATGTCTATATTCTATAATTTTTAAATCATGATTAAGACATGTATTTCTTCAAACATTTATTTTGCTTGGTGGGATTTTTTTGTCTTGTTTGTTGTCTTTGTTTTTCTTTGTGTTTTGGGGCTTTGTGGAAGGGTTTTGTTGTTTTGTTTTGTTTTTGAGGGGAAGAAAAAGAGAGAAAGAATATGAATTTGGGTAAGAAGGGAGATGGGGGAGACCAGAGAGATGATGGCTCAGCAGTTAAAGGTACTGGCTCTTCTTCCAGAGGTCCTGAGTTCAATTCCTAGCAACCACATGGCGGCTCACAACCATCTTTGATGAGCTCTAGTACTGTCTTTTGGCCTGCAGGTGTGCAGGGAGAACATTGTTTACATAATAAATAAATAGATAAATCTTAAAAAAAAAAAAAAAAGAAATGGAAAGGATCTGGAAAGATTGAAGGAAGAAAAATATAATTATAATTTTTAAATAACAGAATTTTAAAAATTCATAATTCCTCTGTTTAGTGTTTAGTAACATAAGGTACATTAATGCCATCTGTAACATCATGAGACAAGTGAATTTCTCATCAGTTTTTCACCATCCTTTCCTCCACCAAATAATGGTTACTTATTTCTGTTTTTCACTAATTTTCTTTCCTTTCAAATGTGAGCATAAAGTTGATGAATCCTTGGCAAGCACGTTAACAATATTCCTCTAACAGCACCTAAGAGAGTTTGGTACTCATTCTAACCCTGTGTGAGTTTCAAATGTGAATTGGATATCATGCCTGGACCCAGGAATTTAATCATAGGGGGGAAATTACTGAGAAAAACATCAGGAAAAAATATTAAATGAAGAACAAAACAGGTAGGGGGTTACCTTATAAGGCTTTAGCCTACTGTGAGTGGCAGAGAAAGTTCCCCCAAGGAAGTGCTACTTGAGCTGAGATTTCAAACAGGATAGTACTAAGAAAGCAAGTGAGTAAAATGAGCCTTCTAGGCAGGGAAACAGCATGTGACAGGAAAGAGCACGGCATGTCTGAAAAATGAAAGCAGAAACAATTCAGGAGCAGAGGGGAAGCGGAATAGGCTGAAGGATGCAGGGAACATCCTTGAGTACTTAATAATGCCTTGTAAATAGTTTATCTTAAAGTACCAGTTTATGGCATCCTCACTGTTACTATTTTAGAGGTCTAGTGATGTTAAGGGGACAAAAAATAAATTGTGGATGCTGAAGAAATTTAAGCAAGTTAGGGTACAGAGGTGGTATGAGTGGATGTCTGTTTTGAAACACTGACCAGAACCATAATGTGCAGAATGTCCTGGAGCAGAATAGATAGGTGCTTATGAAGGACCTCATGATCAGCCAGGAAGAGATGATGATATATCAAAGCCGGGTGGTGTCATGGCAAACTAGAGATGTGAACAGATTCAAGAACATCAATGATAGGCTATGAGAATGGGGTAGGGAGGAACGTGCATGAAGACAAGTAGATGTGGGATCCATTTCTGGAGAGAGAGAGCCTTAGATCAGTTTTGAACACATCAAGCTTAAGGGAGTTTAGGGCAGTGGTTCTCAATCTGTGGATTGCAACCCTTTTGGGAGCTGAATGAACCATTCATGGGGATCACATATCAGATATTTACATTATGATTCATAAAAGCAGAAAAATTACAGTTATGAAGTAATGAAAATAATTTCGGGGTGTCACCACTCACAACACAAACGGGATTGCAGCAGTAGAGAGTTTAAGAACCACTGCCTTAGTGAGTAAAAGTGCAATGTATCATCAATTACAGGTTGAATATCTTTGATATGGAGGTCTTGGAAACAGAAGTATTCTGAATAAAAATTTTCAGAATATTATTTATATCTCTGAGACATTCTAGGAATAAAGCCCTAACTTCAGAACATGAAATCCGTGTTTTGTTTTACATATCCTATACACATAACCTAAAGTAAATGTGCAGTATTTGATAATTTGTGGCAGAGGATCTGGATCAGCATAAGCTAGGCATCTTTTAACCTTTGCAATGACTTCACAGTTCAAAAATTAATGTCCACTAAACTATTTTCTCAATTTTTTAAAAACATTTAATCTTTATGTGTGTATGTAGAGGTAGGGCATGTGCTCATGTGAGTGCAAATGCTCCAGAATCAGAGTCAGATCTCATGGAGCTGGAGTTACCAGAGACAGTTGTGGGCTATATAACACTGTGCTGGGAACCAAGCTCAGGTCCTCTGCAAGAGCAGTACATGTTCTTAATTGATGAGCCTTCTCTTGAGCAGGGGCTCCATTTTTGACTAATATGATTTGTCAAGTATATAATTTCTTCCACTAGCCAGCCTCTAACTACTACCTGTCAAGTGAATGGAAATCCAACCATGGATATGAACCTCCCATAATTCTATTGCTTTAACTATTGACCAACACTAAAAATCCCCTGGTGTTGACATCTGCAATGATGTCTGCTAGCCCTTGATCATAAGGGGGCTTCTGCAATGCTAGGCCTCTGTTTCTGCAGAGGGTGATAAAATTCTGAGGTGCAACCAGACTCATTCCATTCAACACAACAGCTGCCCTGTCTCCTGGACTACCACTCATAAATGTTCAGTGTTATCATACAAATATCCCAACTGCATATATGGGGAAAACAAGGCAAATTTTATTTAAAATATCAATCAGAGAGTGACGGGATTACATTATATTTGGCTATAACAGACCTGGATTCTTAGTTTTCTTTTATATTGTCTGGGTCACCTTCTCGAAGTGTGATGGTCAATTCTAGCTGTGAGATTGATTAAATTGAAAGATACCTAGCAGTGCACATTTGCAGATGTCTGTGATGTTGGTTTCAGGGACAATTAGGCCATGCTGTTCTTGACCGAATCAGATATTTAATCTATTGATGGATTCAAAATCCGAATGGACTATTGAGATGTGGTAGAACCATGGGAGAATGAGAAGGAAATGCTGGTTTGCTCACTCTAACAGAGCTCTGTCAGGAGTTATTGCCTAACCATGCTTCAAATACTTAATTACCAGTTGTATGTCAGACACCCTTGTACACAGGGAGTAAGAAATAAGGATGACAATGACAGTGACCATGAACTCATGACAACTATTTACCATGTGTGGAGCACTTGTTGGGATTTTAAATGTCTGGTCTCATTCACTATTTACAAGGATATACTATGCTCTTCAATCGCATGCAAAAAGAAAAACTGAGTGACGAGAAGGCTTAGGAGCTCAAAAAGGGTTCAAATGCCAGGAAGAAGTAATGATAAGAACTTGATTCAAATTGTCTAGGTTCTGTCATGTTTATTTGTGGGGCTTTTTCTTGATTACCGAGCGATGTGGGAAATGCCAGCCCTGGGCAGGTGGTCCTGAGTTATATAAAAAGGAAAACGGATCATGAGTTTTTTATGTGAGCAAGTAAGTAGAGTTCATGGCCTCTATCTACCTCGGTTCCTGTCTTCAGGTTCCTGCCTTGAGTTACCTTCCTTCATGGGAGGGCTATAACCTGTTAGCAAATATTCCCCCCTCCCTGTGATTCTTTTAGTTAGTGTTTTATCATGGCAACAAAAACAAAATGAGACAGACAGGGTCTCACAAAATTATACAAGCTGGTCTTGAACTTGCTCTGAAACCCAGACAGACCTTACATTTGTGATCCTCCTGCTCCAGCCTTACAAGCAACTGGGCCAAAAGGCCCCCTGCATGAGTCTGTGCTTTAATTATATCCATCTTAAAAATTCAGACTATTTCAGCAATGTTGGTCACAAACCAATACTAGTGTGCAAAGTATTATCTTCTTCCCTGTGAAGGTCACGTGGTATCAGATATTATAGAGTCCTGGAATGGCCTGGCAAGTAACTATAAATTCAAAAATTAGGCTTCTGTCAATAATGAGAATTTCCTGGAACAGAATGAACTCAATCTGAACATTATGCCCAGTGTTGCCCTTTGGAAAGGGAAGACTGGAAAAGAAAACATGAACCATCTTACACTCTGGGAGACTTCAACTTAAGAACCCAGGCGGATGGGCCTCAGCATGATTGGACTGAAGGAGTTGAAATACCCTGAACTTTCTGTACACCTTACCAAAGTTTTGTATCCTGAGCTACAAGGGAAGAGAGAATGGAAATTTGGTTTACAAAAAAAAAAAAAAAAAAAAAAAATCACAAGTGAGGCAAAGTTCAAATAACCTACCAATGTGACAGGGATGTTGTTTCAAACACACAAAAAAGACGAGCTTACATGTACAAAGTTCTGACGGACTCTGAAGGAGCCCCTTCTCAGGTGAGACCTCATTTCATTCAGCTGAGAACTGAAGCTTTTGTTGCTAAAAGATTAGATTAAGAAAACTGATGAGGTTTCCATGGGGAGTAAAGATGTTATGAAGGTCTCAGACGGCGAGGCCTACGGGAGTGCTCGCTAGTCATCACAAGGATTCGGTTGTGATCAGATCATCATCACAGATAAAGGGCAGCAGATGTAGGTTGTAGCAGAGCACTTACTTAGCATGCGCAATACTGTAGGTTAGATTCCTAGTACCACAGGAAGGAAGGAAGGAAGGAAGGAAGGAAGGAAGGAAGGAAGGAAGGAAGGAAGGGAGGGAGGGAGGGAGGGAGGGAGGGAGGGAGGGAGGGAGGGAGGGAGGGAGGGAGGGAGGGAGGGAGGGAGGGAGGGAGGGAGGGAGGGAGGGAGGGAGGGAGGGAGGGAGGGAGGGAGGGAGGGAGGGAGGGAGGGAGGGAGGGAGGGAGGGAGGGAGGGAGGGAGGGAGGGAGGGAGGGAGGGAGGGAGGGAGGAAGGGAGGGAGGAAGGAAGGGAGGGAGGAAGGGTAAGGAAGGAAGGAAAGAAAGAAATAAGGAAGGAAATGTGTGGTGGTTTAAATGAAAGGCATTTCCCGTAGGCTCGTGTATTTGAACAGATGGTCGCCCAAGTGGCGCTCTTTGGAGAGGCTGTGGAACCTTCAAGAGATACAGCCTTGATGGAAGACAAACATCACAGGAAGCAGGCTTTGGGACTTATAGCCTTGCCCTTCTGCCTGCCCTGTACCTCTGCTTCCTGATCTATCCTGATCTCTCATTTCTTGATCTCGCCCACACGAACGTCATGCCTTCTCTGCTACTATGAACGTCAGCCCTTGAAACCATAAGCGAAACAAACTCCTCAGTCACTTCTGATCATGGCATGTTATCAACAGCAAAGGAGAATTGCTACAACAGAAGTTTATGATTTTAGAAAAAGAAAACCTGAATAAAATGGCATGCTGACTCTAGGACCAATTAGTTTGCAGGACCAGAGGTGCCTTTCTCATTCACGCCGCTATAACTCTTCTTTGTTCCCAGAGAATCCAAGTGACCCCAGTGTTGGCTTAACACCAGCTGTGCCCTGATCAGGTCAGCTCTCCCCATCCCCTGTCATCTGCAGAGCAGAGGCCTCACCCAAAGCTTTACCTTGTTGCTTTTGCATGGTAGTGAAGTCCTCAAAAGTCAGTGTGCGTACAGGAGGTCTCCAGAATGCATAAGTCTCCATGATGGCTTCAAGTCCAGTTCTGGAATTAGGAAAGCCAGAATTCAGCTTCTAAATAGTCACCAACATTTACTGACGTTTGAAGGTATCCCCCTGAGGGACACACCACTAGGCTAAATCAGTCTGGGAAAGTGCTAGGTCCAGATGCTGCTGGAAATAATTCAGCTCATTCCCAAGAAAGCCCTCAACTATGAAACTCTGATTTTTCTTCCAAAGATGCTCAGTGGGCATGATAATGAAGTGTGTTTCAGATCAAGGCTATCCTGGGTACAGCCTAGCAAAGGGTAGCACTGACTGATTCTTGTGCTGCACCATTGCGTCATCGTGGCTGACACATCCAGCCACCAGAGCCAACTCCACATCCCAGAGTGTGGAGGGCTCAATGAAGCTGTCAAGCTGCCACGGCTTCAAAGGTCTCCTAAGTCGACAGAGAAGGGTGGGGCAACAGAAATAGGAGGAGAATAAACAAGTGTCTCAAATTTTTACTACAGTGAGAAATAGTCACCCAAGGAAAAGGAGATAAACAGGCAAAAGAACAGTCCGTATCACCAAATGTTTATCTTCATTTGCGACCCAGTATGGCCACTGAGAACCTAACTGTCAGATTTTAGAAAACATCTATTTTTATTATCCTTTTTACAGCTTCTGGTTTATTCATGCTGCACAATCTGTAAATTAGACTGTACGCACACCATCATTCGACTATGTTCCTATATGAAGTACTGAAATAAAGAACTTCCAGCATATTGTTCATGATATGCAACATCCTCACAACAGGATTTTGTTTGTGCTCTGCTCAAAGCTTTGAGTAGAGCTTTTGAGTGTTTACTACTTTAAAACGGTTCCTTTTGTGTCGGGAAGTGGAGGCTCAGGGACTGTGGGGAGAAAGTACAAGAATGGGGAAATGGCATATGTCTCTCCACTGTGACATCATCACAAAGGGCATGCCTCTCAGCAAACAGATCTTTTCTATTGACAATGGTATGTTCTCTGACCTTCTACTTAAGTAGTCCACTTGTCCAGCTCTGTTATATGCTAAGAATAAAGTGAGAGGTTTTATTTTAAGTGAAAACAAATACCTTCTCCCTTTAACTGATGATAAACCCCCGGCATTCTTCTCAGATGAGCCACTGATAAACATTGACGGTCTCATTGGGTTTGAAAATGTGCTTTCTGAATAGGCTTTACTTGCACATTTGTCTTTCTGAAGGCTTCCCTAGATCCCAGAGGCTTTAAATACACTAAACTTGGCAAACAAAACTCTGTATTTTAAGAAGAGGTTCACAGGAGAGAGCAGCGCGTGGTGTTTATTAGCTGTTAATCTGTGAGATGCGGGAATAGATGAGACCTCTACCATCAGTCTACACTGGTACTGAATACAGTTCATGGAACTATTTGTGGATAGAAAGAGCTCAGGCAATTAAGGGAGTTCAGAATAATAAGGGGATAGGCAGATAAAACCATGCTGAGCCTGCATGGATAGAAGAATAGATAGGCCCAGCTTAGATCTGACTACTTTGTCCTGGAATGTTGGCGACCCACCAGAACAGCCTAGGATTCCCTTTAATGGCACAGGAGGCTCACTACAGATGGCAAGGGTTTATTATTCCACCTTCCAGTCCATCTTTGCCAGGGACAAGTGTACAACATGAGGGCAAAAGCTAGAACAAGGACGAGGAACAATTTCTTCTCATTTCATAATAAGGTGCTAGGAAACTGAAGTTTCAACAGAACCACGGTAGAAAGCCAACATGGTATTTTTTAGTAATTTTCGTGGAAATGGATTTGGTTTCTTTCTCATAATACAGTTTCCAAACACAATGGCATAGAATGAATTCTTTTATCTGAGCAGTCAGTTTTATACTATTAATACAATGACAATGTGTCAGCTATCAAATTTAACTTAAAAACAGTGATGAAATCATAGATTTAAAACATAGGAAGAGTTGTAGACGTGTATTCTCTCTTTCCTGGCATTAGCCAGCCTGCGTTTCCTTGGGAAGGTATTTTGAATTTTTGTTAGATCTGTTATCAAGATGCTTCTGACATTCGGCTAAGATTTCTGATGTAAATGGCATCTTCTGGTGAAGGGATGAGAGCCTGGTACATCACTGACAGAGCTTCTGCCTTCCACATTGTTCCTCTTGATGACGTGACAACAGAGGCCACACATAAGCACCACCTCACCCCCACTCGGTTCAGCCTTTTGGCTGTAACTTCCCCCTCTGGTTTCCAAGGTGATTCTCCTCTGAGTTGGCTAATCCGGAAAATATGTTGAAAGGGAAGAAGAAGAAGAAGAAGGCTGAGCTAGCCAAAGAGCTCCTTCACGAACTGATGATGTCTCAAGGTCAACTGATCTGAAGTCATAACCAAACTGGAAAGGAACGCCCTCCCAACTGCGTTTTTAAAAAGAGAGACTTCTTTTCAAGAGCAGCAAATAGCAGACAACAACAATAATTAAAACATCTGTGGACCTATTCAGGTTTCCCCACGCAGAATTTTCACATTATCCTCGCCTTGAGATATGAAACTACGTCTTCATTGTCGTTTGTCGTCCGTTCATTTTTTTCCTTATCTCTAATTTTTCTACTTAGGTTTAACTTCTCTATATATTGTATGTTGAGGTGACTGTAAATGAAGAGAGCATATGGACTGGTTGATACGGTCACTGATATATCAACAGAAGGAAGTCCACGACCAAAATTATGCTAAAGGAACAGAGATTTTGAAAACAAAGGAGTTTTAAGACTATTAAAAAAAAATTCTTAGTGATAGAAAAGCAAAACAGACATAGAGTTATTACCCTTAAAGAGTGTCCTGTTCAATAAGGATATAAAGAAAGAGCGTGGGAGAGAGACAGAGATGATATGAAAAGGACTATTTTGTAAACTGATACACTGGAGATAAGCAAGCAGTGCTATAAAGCATTGAGCAAGAAATATTTAGTATACCTGGAAAACTAAAGATTCCTAAAAAGGAAATCTATTTAACCTAAGTATTAAATGACCCTTGCAGTGATCTTCCATTTAGAACAAGAGGTAGCTTTCACAGGAGAGTCAACAGTATGTGCAAAGACCTGGCAATGTTTTGGGCACTTAACAAACAACAGTGGGATTACAGAAGCTCTATGCACATAGTAGGGTATGTACAGTGGACATCCAGCACAGATCTAATTACCTTATCTCAATGTTCTCCATCTATCCTTGCTTCCTTGAGGGAAGGTCAAGCCTTCCACACCCCCCTCTCTTTCACTACTTTGTGCAATCAGCTCCAACCTCCAGTTACTTGAGACATTTTCAGAAGCCTACAATTTTTAAGCAACAAACCCATCAAGTGAAATTTGTCTTCTCAGGCTACAAAAATGATATCTACACAAGAAAAAAGCTGTTATCAATAATGTCCTTCACTGGTTTTGGAAGAATGAGTTACCAATGGAAATGTGTTGGGAATTGAATCAAAACTGTTCATCACCTGATGCTCCCCAGATGTTCCTTTCCCATCATCCTTCTAGAGTTTGGATAAGTTGTAATTGCAGTTCCTGGGCATTTTCAATGTCTCAAGGGTAGGAACATATTTGCAACAATACTAAACAGGCTAACTAAAGCATTAAGTCCCTTTGCATTTGACCGGACTGGTCTAGCTTGGTATTATGAGCATCAGTCAAGGGACAGATGAACGTTCTAGTTAAGAGCATATACTCTAAATACAGATTGCCTGGCTTCTAATTCAGACCCCGTTGGCCAAAGTATGTAACTCCATCATGCTTAAGTTCCTCTAATTCTAGGATAGAGAAATCTGTATTATCTTACAATAACTGTGACTTAATAAACACAGCTTGATTGAAAGCAAAACTTCTCAAGGCAAGTGAGAAAGTAGAATGAAAGGCTTATTGTCATTGCTCTTAATTAAAGCAGAAGAAGCCAATCAATCTGCTCAAGTTGCAGCCGGTTCTAGCAGATACAGTCTGACTTCCGGGAGTTCACAGCTCTGTCAGTCCTCTGGCTGTAGATAAAATGTGGAAGGAGCTCCATGTTACTTAATTCCATTTTTCATTTTCTCATCAGAAAACCAAAAGTGTGTCCTTCAAGCCCCTGTAGGCCTCATTATCTTGCAGATACTTCAGACTCCAATATACTAGCCATTAAAAAGACGTCACCGTGTTCAATGACAGCATCCTTGAGCGGGAGCCATAGACAACAGAACAAATGCCAGCATTCTCTGGCAAATCCATATGGCCAAGAAGACAATGGTGGAAACAGTTCATGACAAGGGAAGAGGGACAAGTAATAAAGCAGAGAAAAGTTTTAAGTCCTGGCTAAAAGGCTACGCCATGGGACATGACAAACAGCTAACGCTTGGGTGGATGGGAGAAATACAATTGCCAATAGACCAATGCGGCAGCCAAAATCTAGCACAGGGCCAGCTACCTTGAACGACAAATGCAAGAATCCCTGAGAAGTCCAACACTGATTGCTTCCATAGACCTGCTGAATGGCAGAAGTCACCCATGCCAGGGATAACAAGAAAGTATGAAAAAATCTAGAGGGGCTTGTAAGACTGCCAGGAAAGAGCAGGATGAGGTTGGCTGGGAAACTGCAGCCAATGGCCCTTGAGGGGACAAATGAAAACATAGCAATTGAGCATAAGGGGGACACTTGGGATATACTGACAGTTGAGAAAAGGCAAGTGGTCAGCTCATTGGCTCTAAGCTTGCTACTTGAGACTCATGAACAACGGGGAGCCAGAAGTGGTTGGAGGCATGGTTTCTGCTTCTTGGCCAGCTGTGCCTGCAAGAGGACAGTGAAATCATTCTCTGGATGCTGCAACAGGCTGGATCTGCAAATTCTGAAGCCAGTAGCTTCAAAACTCAGATTGCTGTCAGGGTAAAAGGAAGCACTGAGACAGTACCTCAACTCTGAGGTTAAATGGACAGTGTGGACCTCAGTTAACATAGAAGATAATTACCGCTATTATTTAAAACATAATTTGGCTAGCTAGAAATAACTATAAGATTGAATTATGTGAAGTCACTGGTATTTTTTCTTTTTAACCTATAAACAGTAATTTCTTGTCTTTAGTTTAATAGATGGATAAAGGTGCAGGCAAGATATGTTAGCTTTCTCTGACAGGGCACATTACCAGATGTCAGCTGAGGACATCTACTAGTACCTTCTTCCAGCTCTCCAATGGAAAGTCATTTTAGATCAGCAAAGATGAGCCAGGCCAGGGGATAATGTATAACTGGCATCTCTGTGTCTCTCCATTCAGTTAGCTGGAAAATTCCTCACTTGAAAATCTTATTTCTACTGAGAATTATAGATCTATAATAGGGGAGGAGTCCTGTCGGGAAACTGGGGAAAGTCATTCTTCACTCCATAGGCATGGCCTTGGGATAGTAGCTGCGGGGTGGGGGGCATAATTTTCTCTGATCTGCCTCAGAACTCAAGCATGCCTCAGTTTCCTAGGTTCTTGGAGAAGGACACCCACAAGATTTCAGTATCTGTAAGTCTTAGACCAGGAGGAGTTCCCAGAGGCAGCGTTAAGGCAGAATGATATTTCTCTGTCAGTATTCAAAAATAATATCTTCAGTGAAGTACTGACTTCTCTGAACATTTTTTTGCAACATGCAGTCCTATCCACTCTCATGCTGCAATGTCTATTATCCCCTGAAGTATGTATATAGGAACAAAAACTACAAAGGACTCCCAGCTGCTACCCTCACAGCATATGGCAGACTCAAAACATTCAAAGAGGAGGCACAGACTCAGAATTCCTCTTGCACCTCAAGCCTTTCTGCAGGCCCTATGAGGGACACTCTGTTAAAGAAACTACTTTCATGTGTAAATCAGCCTCCATGACACGTGACCCCTCTCAGACTACTACTGAGTTTGAAATTAATGTACCCTGGTTCAAGTTTCCAATGATAGACTCCACGGAGAAGAACATATTTTCCTACAATACTGTACAACTCCAAAGGCTACAGAAGTGTCAGTCTACCCGGGATCTGATATGGGATCACCAGCAGGAGCTTCGGGAGTGCCATGTCAGCTAGACATAGACGGAGGAAATCACGAGGCTTGCAGTTGCCGTAGACACAATGGACCTTGTAGTGAACATCAAATTCAAGGTCAAAGGCAGAATGAAGAGCACTTGCAGGAGGAACCAGTCTGTCAACACGTAGTACTTTAAAGAAAACTTCATAGAAACACACACACACACACACACACACACACACACACACACACACACACACACACACACACACGCAGATCCTAATTTCAATCCTCTCTTTTATGTTTGTTTCTGGGGAAGTCTTTGGGAATTCCACAGAATTCCCCAAGCAGACTTGGTCCTTTTGTAAAGTTCTGGCAAGTTCTGGCAGCTACCTCTTGGAGACAAGGACTTTGCATCCGATGGGGCTTGAGAGACCCACAGAGTTCTCTTTTCCTCCACTTCCTTGGCTTCTCCTAACAGGTAGAACCTGAACAGCTCTCTTTCCCTCTGCTTAGCAATGAGGGTTCTTGAGGGCAGAAAGGTCTCCCAAGTCTACTTCTGGATAGTGAGACACAGGCCAATTTGCTTCTTCAACTTCATGACCATTTTTTTGCCTTTGGTTCGTGCTTCCCAGAAGTGTCATTCCCCAGGCAGGGTTTCATGTCCCCGTTTACTACTAGGTGACCTTGTTCAACCAAACTTCATTCTGCCCTAACTCTGCCTCTGGGAACTCCCTCCTCCTTACCTCCAACTTACAGACATTGAAATTTTATTGGTGTCCTTTTCCGGGATCTGGGAAACACAGGCATGCCTTAATTCTGAAGCAGATTATATGGTCTCTGGATGCATGCATCTAAGCAACAATTTGGTCAAATCAGACTCTTACAGAATTAAACAGGCTCAGATACTGGATCACCCTTAGTTTTTCTAACTAGTCACATACACTATCCTCCTTCCTTCTGCCCTACCCGATGGCTTCTGGTCTCCTTGACTTGCTGCTGATTGGAATGAGGCTTTCTTAAGCTCCCTTTTTAATTTATCTCCCACTCCTCAATTCTGTTTTGTAACTAGCAAACAATTTCTATTTTATTCTGTGCACCTGGCACTGCGAGGGAAGGAACCTACAAGAGTCAACTTGAAAAGGCACAGTTTGGGATTCATGACTCGACCAAGAGAAAGGCAGGAATCTAACACAGCCGAGACCAAAATACCAAATTTATGGCTTACAAAATTGTCTGAAGATCATGGCACAAGGGTAGGGTTAAAAGAGGGGTTCAGGACTCCCCTGAAGATGCTGACTCCCAACTCTACAGACCTCCACTGCTGGGTTTGCCACCAAACAGGAAACCTGAGATGTGTGCTCTGTGTGCAAGCAGGTTCAGGGAGAAGGGGTGGGAGGAGGGTATTTCTTTCTAGAGATCTCTTTTTAAAAATTAAAAGGGGGGGGCAAAGAATGGTAGAGTGTCCAGCCATTGCTCTGGACTCTTCTATATGTTTCAGAAGAAACTTGTCATCCGGATCACACTCTGATGGGACTCAGTGTGAGGGTATCACAGGCTGACACACACCGCCAGAGGCAACAGTTGAGAGTGCAGTGGGTGGCTGTATCTTCCCCCATCTTTCCTCTCCTCCCTTCTCCAGCCTCTGGACTATTCTGGGATGGATTGAGATCGACAAACCTGAACATGTTTTGGTTTGAGGTTTGGCAAACTCTGTAACTCCAAAGTATTCCACAAATGTTTTGTGTTCTGTGAAACCAAAAAACATCAGCCAAGCACTTTCCCTTCTAATTTTTAAGCCCATGTGTTTTTAAAGGAAATGTAATCCGTATGTCTTAGTAACGTTTATATGCAACTCATCAAGACATGCTTCTCTGCATGAGTCATTTGATGTCTAAAATGCATGGGGGAAACAGAGGTTGAGAATAACTGTGTTAGCATGAAAAAGACAATAGATGAGATGCTAGGCAGAAGATAGTACACTGGTCCTGATGCTAGCTCAGAACCACCAGGTCTCAGATTTGCAAATGAGTCTCCATATACTCACCCATCCATCTTTTCCATCTACATAATAACATTAAATCATTGCCTAATCGGATCCTGCAGCCAGCTAGTGAGAATTAGATCACTAGGCAACTAGTGACATAAGTAGATAATTTTGAATTTTTGAAAGAGGAAAAGCATTCAAAACTTTTATAATTGCAATGTAGTTTCCGAGTATGCTAGGGAAAGAAGCCTTACATCCTTGCCCCAACACTGAGAGAGCATCGCTGCTTCACCTGCTAGAAAAGTTCAGCTTGGTTTTGTGTCTGTGAATAGGAAATCCTGTTTTATAGGGCAAAGCTATGAGTTGTAGTCTACAAACACAGGCTAAGAGTGCACATGTGGCTTTATTTGAGACTGTAACAGTTCTGGGTGGTTGGATCATGCTTTCAGAGAAAGAATTATGTCCTCAGTATCTGCTGAAGGTGAATCAAATCAAGAATGGGTTGCCAGCGTGATAGCCTGGGATGCACAGCTCTGAAGTCAGGCAGATGTGGTTGGTTGCTCACCCACAGTTCAGCTTTACTCTGGGATGATGGAAACACTGTTTTACTCCTGAATACCCCAAACCTTTTTAAGATGCAGGTTTTAAAAATAAAAAAACAAAAAGAATGAACCCCCCCCCAAAAAAATGGTGATTGTTCTTTTGCAGTTAATTGAGAGATTTTCTAATACTAATATGCAAGGAGAGGGTATTTTTTTTTAATTGACACGTAGTATATAGCTGTTTCTTTATTACAGTATGAAAGCTCAGCATGTGTGTACAATATGTAACAGTCAAATCAGGGAAATATTTCTTTCTCCTTAAACACTTCATTTTATTGGTTCAAGAAAGTTTGAAGTCTTCTAGATCTTTATAAAATACATGATGAACTGTGAGCTTCAGGTATCCTAAAATGCTGCGTGCATTAGAACTTGCTCACTTGTGTATTTCAGTATTTACCATCCTGCTTTCTCCTGCCCCTCCTCCTCCTCCTCTCCCTCTAACTTCCAATAGCAATTATTCTACTTAGTTCTACAAAGATCAGCCATTTTAAGTTCTACATATGGGACATGCCACTTGGCTTTTTGTGATGATTTATTTCACTTAATGTCCTTCAGTCCCATTGACTCAAAAATGACAGGACTTCATTGTTCTTTTTTAATGTGGCTTTCAGCTTTGTATAACATTTAAAAGAAGAATTGTCACACTATAAGAAATAAATTAAGCACTGAAATGGGCTGATGCCCGACCCGAGAGCTGTGCACAATGCACTGCTGTGCTAGCTGTTTGTTCTTGATTTACCAGGAGTTCTACTTTCAATGAGTCTTACAGAGAAGAGAAACCCACCAAGCAGGACAGAAAAGTAAGCATCTTCCCTAAGCAGCACATGGTTCACTAGCCTCCATGAGGACCTCTCCTCAGGGCTTCAGTTAAGAAGTCCTCGAAATTTCTTGACAGTGGCAAATCTTTCAGCACTCAGCAGTCCTAGTTTCCAAGTGGAAATGAGCTTCAGTTCCTGAACTGTAGGTTCAATGCTGATCAACACACTATTTTTGTCATACCTAGGCACCTTTCAAATCCCATGCTGCTGAGACACACTTCATAAAGGCCTCACTATAGCCACGGGACCTCCTCAATATTCAAACAGCAAACACATTTTCATATTTGCATTTGCTTTCTGCAGCCCCCACCCACCCACACACCTAATCATAGTATTTTATCAGCACTAACCCCAGCCACCAATAGAAACAGTTTTGACTTTCACTTGACCTCCTTATTGAATTTTCTTACCAAAAATTGACATTTTTTTTTTTTTGCTCCCTATGCAACATGGGCATGAACACACTAGATGGCAATTTTCGAGGGTGTATACCATACCTTCTACTGTAGCTGCCAAGAGTAAGGTGCCTATCAACAGGGAGAACTAGCTGAGGAATTGAAGTCTTTAGAAAAGTAATTTGACCTAATTCTCCAGATTATAAGTTCTCCAATGGAAGACAAAGGAAGAAAGAGCAACACACTTAGCATCTGTAGGAAAATAAACAAATGCTGAATACTACTAGAGACACACCCCCACCCAGAAGGAAGGGATAGCTGAATAAAAACATGGACGTGTTTGGCCCTGGAGATATATATTTGGATATAGAACAGAAATTCTTACTTTGAGAGATAAGAATTTTTTAAGACTTTAAAGAACATTACAGGCTTATGTAAAAAAAAAAAAAATGTATAGCTGCTCATGTATAAGGTAACTTACATAGTAGGAGCCCACAGGACTCTGAAAATGCACAGACTCAAAGCAGCCACAGGTTTAGAATATGCTAACTATACACGGCCTACCTACCATGCCTGTCCTGGAACTTTTTAACACTTATCACTATCTAGGTCTTCAAGAAGCTCAGAGTGTAGAATCTTAGGAAGAAAAGGAAACCGCTTTTGTGATCTGGGCTATGAGTTAATGGTGGGGAGCATCTGATACAAAATGAATGTGTGTTTGTTCTTTATTGGTAAGGCTTTGAGGATAAAATCCCTTGTGGAATAGAAAATTATTTGGCCAGGAATCACTTGCTTACTGTGTTCTAGAGTGTTTTGCCATCAATGTGTTACCTAGAACAAATTACTTAATACTATCTAAGAAATGGGAGATTGACTGCATTTTATATTACTCGGTTGATGTGACCTTATGAATTTTCAGACAAATTTTATAGGAACATAAATGTATGTTGAATATAAAATAAATATTTAGAAAAAAATTACTTTTATAAAACATTTTATGGAAGAAATGATCACCATAGGTGATTTGTAACATATGTCTATAGAATAGTGAGATATTGCCTGGGGGGGGCACATTCTTAAAAATGTCATTACACAGTTTAGTCATTGTGAACACATTATAGAATGTCCTTACACAAATCTAGACATACACGCACTACACACCTTTACTATAATGTAGATGCCATCACACATGGAGTATGTTCATGCTGAAACACTGGTCTGTGGTACTTGATTAGATAATGCATCACATATTTCATGGAGTACTTCTAAATATAAATTGTTGGCCTATCCAAAAACTTCTATAGAGAGAATACTGAAGATAATTCCTGACAACCTGTTGTCCAGATGTAAAGTGATCCTTTCAGATTATGAAAGAAGGCTGATGTCTGATGAAAGTCAATTTAATTGCAAGGAGTGTGCTACCCCAGACAGATGCATCACACTTGTTCAGCCTGGAATGTCTGTATCTGATTAATTGGCCTAACTGAAGATTTTTGATATTTCAGGTTTCCCTATCCATCTCGGGTGTCTCCCAACTTGCCATAGATGACAGATTTTCATTTTATGTAGAAATTCATTTAACGAGCCAAAAGCATTATCAGCCAGAAAAATCAGTACAGTCTCTAAGGCATTTGACAACAGAACAAAATGATCGTGTGAACATATGCAGCTCCAGGAACTGATGGTACCATAGTAAAAGGTAGTGCAACCCCACAGAAGCTAGGTAACAAGGAGGACCCTAAGAAAGGCATCCATGGTCTCCTGGGTAGGGTAATAGATAAGATCTCCTGAGTAATTTGGGAGCATCGGGGTGGTAAGAAGAGGTTGGAAGAGAACATTAGGAAACAGAGTGGTAGAGTTGGGGGAGGGATGGAGAAGAAGAACAGCAAAGTAGATATCTTGACCCAGGAAACCATTTTGGGGTTAGGGAGAAAACTGTTGCTAGGAAAAACCCCAGGAATCCACAAAGATGACTTCAGTTAAGACTCCAAGCATTGATAGTAGAGAGGGGGCCTGAAATGGCCTTCCTCAGCAGTCAAAACGATGACCACCCCAATCATCATCATAGAATCTTCATCTAGCAACTTATGGAAGCAGATGTAGAGATTTACAGCTAAGCACCGGGGCCAAGCTCAAGCCCCCAATACGGTTGAAGAAAGGGGGGAGGGATTTTATGAACAAAGGGGTCAAGGTCATGATGAGGAAACCCACAGAGACAGCTGACTTGTACTACTGGGAGCTCACAGACTCTGGACTGACAGCTGGGGAATCTGCATAGGACTGAATGTGGATGACAGTTGCTCGGCTTGGGAAGCTTGTGGGGCCTCTGCCAGTGGAACCAAGATTTATCCCCAGTGCACTAACAGGCTTTTTGGAATCCATTCCCTGTAGAGGGATAGCGTGCTGGAGGGGGGGGATAAGTTGGGGGGAAGGAGGGTGTTTGTGCTTGGCCCTACCTCATCTTGATATCCCAGACTTTGGTGACGCCCAATGAAAGGCCTTATTCTCTTTAAGGACTGGATGGGGGGGATGAGTTAGTGGGAACCTGGGGGTGAGTATGAGGATGGGGAGGAAAGAGAACTGTGGTTGGTATGTTTAAAAAAATGTTTAAAAAAAAGAATTATATCATTTATTGCTGGAACTTCCTTTGGTGTAACAGATGGAGACTATTGCATAAAAGTACAATTGACCAAATGACAGAGTTGTAATACAAAGCCCCAGCTGATACATATACAACCCAACTCCCATATTCAAGAATCAGTTTGGAAAATGGGATTGAAAGATTCTAAGAACCAGAAGAACAGGGAATTTTCTGTGCGGTTGTTTCTTCTAGAGATATGAGAGCAACTACACACATGAAGTCCCACCAACATAGCTACCTAAACATGATCTGAGCAAGGATAACACATGGTCAGCATGAAACATCCAGACACATAGCACTATAAAGACTGAGCAGGTTGTATTTATATACTTAAAATAAAACACACACACACAACAACAACAACTTTAAACAGGGTCATGCATTTTCAAGGGAGCAAGGGGATAGTGCATGGAGAATTTGAAGGATGAAAACGAATGGAAAGAAATTATATAACTATATTATAATCTCAAAAAATAGAAGTTATTTTTACAAAAGGAAAAAAACAAAAGTGGTATTCTAGAAACAACCCTCCTTAATTAATAAAGTCAAAAGTATGCTTCCTTGGAATAAAATAATTATATCTGTTTTTATAAAGTTCAACCCATAAAGGCAGTGATTTTCTGAAACCTTTTATTTTGTGGGAAATGTAAAGTACCCGAGACACCACTGCAGCCACCTTCAGATACCAGAAAAATACACGAATCCATTAATAACAATAAGTGACCATGTGGCTTGATGTACATGGACCCACGCAGCATAATGTAGGGGCTGAAGCAGCGTGAGAGACTCATTATGGAATTTAAGTTGTGTAAGAAAGAATTTGGAAGAGATGCCTTTTGTGGAAGGGAAGCTGGGGACTCTCGGATAAGCCACCAGTTTCTCTTTTCCTGAGTCGGTGTGGTTGCAGAACATGCAAACATTCTCCAGGAACTGGAAGTTAAGGGCCACCAACGAGATATGGGAAAGTAATTTCACAAAGAAAAGAAGCCAGTGAGTCTCTTGGCTTGCTCTTCTTACCTGTTTCTTCCAGAATCTCTGAATCCTTTAGCAAACGGATTCCGGTCGATTTTTAATCTGGTGATCTGGAAATAAACAAATAAACATCAATTATTTTCATATTAGCCAATTTTCTTTTGTGTTACTCCTAGAAAATTAACAAAAACCCACTCTATTAATAACATCTGTTGTTTTTATTTCATTTCCTTTTAGTTAGAGATTTAAATTTCAGCTTGACATCGGGCTTGGGCCTGGCACCCAGATGTGACTCACTTCTTTCTGATGTCCAAGGTTTGTCTCCTGTGTGTGCCTGTGGTCTCACTTGTCCTCTCTGTCTTTACCCCAAACTAACGACACAGAAAAAGGGGAAATGAGTGAAGGTGAGCTCCACTGTTGGCGACACACAGGAGACACTTCGGGAATGCTTGTTGAATGGACATTGTGTAAGTAAACGAGTGTCGGATAGATGGTCACGTTCATCAGTTCAGTCCGGTAAACTACCAACAGACAGTCAGCTTCAGCCTGAGGGAACCAAATAATTGGGTGCATTTCTCATGTAACATAATATGTGCCTTTCCTACCACCGGGAATTCCTCATTTAATGAGCTAAAATGTTTGGAGAAATGACACAAAAAAGTAGTTCGGTTTTTTGTTTGTTTATTTTTTTTCCCCTAGGTGGGGAGGTTCTTAGATATGAAATCGAATGAGGCCACATGAAGTGCATCGTTCAGTCTCCTTGACTTATCAGCCAGTGAGAAGGAGCAAAGAGGAGGCTGTGCATGCCCAGGCGAAGCAAGCATTTCCACTTTGTACCACCCTCTTGGCCAGGTCCTCAGAGGCCATCCACTTTTCACCTCTTCTTAATACATCAGACCCTTCCACTGAATCCTGTCTTAGTCCTAATAAAGGCTGACACAGTTGGATATGTCACCCCAGTGCTTTTAAACCAGAAATAGCCTGAACAACATATTCCGTATGAGCCATAGTGTCTCTTCTTCCGGTCTTGGCCATGGGAGGCATTTTGATACCTTTTTGTCTAAACCAGATGTAAATGACTTGTTCTACCTAAGACATAGCCAGCCTTATGGATTATTTTAAAAATTAAATTATACACATTCTTCAAAATCTGGTTCTTCTACTATTTCTAAAGGCACAGAGCCTTTCAGCTTGCTCATTTTTTAGAGTTTTTAGACTAATTTGAAATTGGGGATTTTAGACTAATTTGGAAATGCTTTATAAAATTACTTTTCCCATATTCCATCGGGCATCCTTGGCTTCTGATTTCCAGAGAGTGCTTGGTCCCATACTCTGATCCCATACTGGTGTTGATTCATAGAAAGAGAAATAGATAATTTAGTCAAGGACCTCCAAATCCTCCCCCTTCCACAAAAGGCACATCTTCCAAATTCTTTATTACACAAATTGAGGGCTGGGGAGCTCAAAAAATTGAAAGGGGCTCTGGAAAGCCAATCTGGAAATACAGAAATCTCATTGATTAAGGACAGGCTTAGATTGACGCTAACTACAGAACATAGTCTCACTAAAACAATGAAAGTTGGCTCCTCTCCTGCAGACCTTTTCTAGTCCTTCTTTCTTCTTGCCTCCTCACAGTGGAATGTCTCAAAGCCACAGACTTTAAAATGTCTTTAAAATGCAATGCGAGATTCTCACAAAGCTCCATGCTGGCTTCAAGGTTACTTTACTCCCTAAACATGCCATGCCTCTAGAATGGTGCACTAATAATGTAGCAAAAGGCAATTTTACATCTATTTTATAGACCAGAGCAGGAGCCTAAAGGTTTGGCTTTCTGAAGTCCAGTGTCTGCCATGTGAATACTGTATTGAATTTAAAGAGGACCCCGGCTTTTCTGTGTTTGACTTAAAATCTGTTCTTTCTTCCCCCATAACCCACTGCAATAAACCACACGCCATATTTTCTTTTCAAGTTGAGGTTATAATATTTTATTTTCTCTTTCAAGTTGGCTTATCCTGTCCAACCCATTTATGACAGTGGTTTCTGATATACAGTTGCATGCCGTGTTTGGGGTACCTCCACAGACCCCTGTAAATATAACGACATTCTAGTTCATGGCCTGGGAGAAATAGTTGAAAATCTGATTCCCCCAGATGAGTGTAGTCCAGGCCAAGGGATCTGTTTGGAAATTTAATAGAAAGGGGTCAAAGACGTTGGGAAAAATAGCACTCCTGTACTTGTTCCAACAATTTTAATGAGAGGCTTAGAGATTTATGAAGAGTCTGGTTGTGAAGGTCGTTATTTATCAAATATCTTTTGTGTGCTAAAGGTGACAGGTGACACCAATGGCAGTTTGGTGAATAGTCAGCATGTGCTTGTGTCGCCTCTTTGCTCTCAATAAGCTTAGATTCTAGACGAACGAAGGGCAGACACGCACAGTGGTAGCAACATAAAACAGATCATACCTAGACCCACAACAAAAGCAAATTAACCTAGAAATTCTGAGGAATCAGCAGGCTGGAAGACTCTGGGTCTTCACCTTAGAGGGGGTGGAAGTACTAGACCTTAAAGAATGTGTACAATTTCATTTTTAAAATTGGCCATAAGGTTTGCTGTCCTCTGGGGGGCAAGGATGGGAATCCTCTTTCTCTTTCCCGGATGGACAAAGGGTAAGTATCAACTGGATTGTCTGTGCCTGTTTTCCCGTTCAGATTGAAACCTAGAGGGTGTGGTGGAGAGGCTCAGAAAAGCTGGCAAGGTGACACCACATGTGTGTATGTGGAGGTGACTAACAATGAATGACACAGGCGTGCTACAGGCTCGAGAGTTAACAGCGGTCTTAGATGAGTCCTGGACCATGAAAAAGATCAAAGAGGTAAGAAAACAATGCTTCACGTTAGTAATTTTCTCATAAGGTATCAGCACCAGGGAACCAGCAGCAGACTTACCCAGCAGCTGCTCACTACAGTGAGCCCACAGACCATACAGGAACCCACAAGCAGCCACATGGACATGCAAATCTCTCACTTTCACCCCTGTGTGTGCACCATACAGCCAGAGGCCAGAAGTCCACTGGCGGAAGAGGAAACTAACCTGTACACCTAAATCAAATCAAGTTATGTTAAAAGATATAAACTTAAAATAGAAATGTAGAAATGTGAAAATATGTATTCTACCCTACTCCATTACAGAGAGAGCCTTTTAAGAAAAACAGCTACAAAAATTGTGTGTGTGTGCGTGAGTGTATAATATGCAGGGGAATAAGAGATTTCAGTGATTTCCAACTCCATGTCATATGTTTTGCCAGTGAGATTCAAATATGTTGTCTCACCTCTCTGTCACAGGCCAGTTATAGTCTTGACTAAACTATTGTAAATGGTCTTAGAACCTCCTTCCTTCTACTTTCTGTCGGATCTAAACAGCAACCTGAGTGATCTGCATTTGCACATTCCTACAGTGTGCTGGGATTTTTTTTCCAATGACTACCCCTGTTCAGAATTCAATCCACCCCCTTTGACCAGCCTTGCAGGACCAGCAGGCTCTGGCTTCAGCCCATGCTCCAACGCTAGCACATTCCTCTACCCTTGTCCACAGGTTCCAGCCAAACCGAACTGCAGTCCATGCTACAGTGTTCCAAGGCCTTCCCCAGAGAGGCCCTTCATAGTCCTCTTCTGCCTCGCTCTGCCGTAAACAGAGCTGACTTCATATAAATTTCAGACTAATGCTCTGGGCTCAGGAGACAAGTCCCCTGACTGTCTCTGTCTCTTCAACTGTGTTGTCTTGAATCTATCTTTCTTCTTAATCCATCTGTTTGGATTAACCATATGTTTGTTACTTATTTACATATTTACTGAGTCTTCTGTGTGACAAGTAAGGTCCATATGTATTTTAAGTACTCTCTTATTAATCAGAGCCTAAAATGACATGCATTTGGCACCCAATGGGCTTCTGCTGATGAAGGATGAATAAACGGGTGGTTATGTGAGGTGGTTCCTCAAACCCAAAGCAAGGACAAGATTGAGCAATTCTTAATCATGTCCTCCCTCCACTTCCAATCCTGCCTTCATTTCTGCATCACAGAGATTGTCAGTGTCTCTGGAGCTAGGCTAATGTCTATTAGGAACTTCCCATGAAGTGGGAGCAGCAATCATGTTCACACTCGGTCCTGTGAGAAGACAAGGAAATGGTAAAGACATCAAAGCAGTATTCTTCGGCACTGATTTTATTTTCCTAATGGTCGTATTGCTCTGCCTGAGGTGTTGAAGACTCGGGGCACAGACCTAAATAGTGCAGGCTTTAGAAATGAATCCTGAAGATGAATATTTTGATTAGATAGCACCCAGTCCAAAAGAGTCTCCCTTATGACTGCTCTTGTTTGCTTTTATTTTTTAACCATACCTACTGGAAGATTTTCCATCAAGAATGAAAAAAGCAAGATGAAACAAAAACCTGTTTGAACTAGTGTGTCCAAATTTTAAAAATCTGCGTTGGTCTAATTGCAAATTAGCGAAAAACTGGCTAGGCAGGATATCAAAAGTGACTCAGAATCCTGCTGTATTTGCTTCCACAAACCTGGCGGTGGTTTCAGACATCCTCTCTGCTTCCTGTAGCCAGTTCTCATCAAGAATAAGACTGTTAAACCTAGAGAGAGGGTGGCTATATCTTTTTGAAATTTGGTTCCTGCTTGGAAAAGAAGATCAAAGTTCCTGCAGTCTTTTCCCCTAGAGAAGGCAAAGACGCAGTGGAAATTTCCTGCCAATTCCACGAGTATATGTTGGCATAAATATCTTCCAAGAAAATGGGTAGAGTATTGATTGCACAACCTTTATTTCCTGTCTACCAACTTAACTCTTCACGATAGCATTCTGGGCCTGGTGACCCATTCTCTTTCACAGGCCTGCAAAGTTGGCACTCTGAAATCAAGTATTGGCAATAATAACTTCACTGTGTTAGGAACTCTGAGAGTCTATGAATTATGAAGGCAAGTGTGAGGAAGAAATGGAAAAGGAGGAAGAAAAGCGTAAACTTCCATGAAAACAAACAAAAAAAAAAAACCTGTTTAATTCACACTTTACAAAGAAGCAGGGTTATGGTGTATAAGCAATCCAGGATCAAAGCCATGATAGGTAATTCTCTCAGAGATTCGGTCACTTGCAAAACATATGCCTAATGCTATGCCACCAAACAGATGTAAATATCCTGAAATTATGGTAGTATCCTTAATCTTAACTCATGGATTCGAGACTTTAGAATTTCATAAGCTGATCTAATCCCTCCCTCGGTGTTTGAGGGATCAACATTTATGTCCCAATTCTTATTCTATCAAAAATAACAACAACAAAACAACCTATCCACTCTGCAGGTATCATGATTTTTTAAAATAAGTAACATTTCTGCATCAAAAAGTAGACAGGCCAAAATAGAACAGCGTGAGTGTTTGTAGTTACATTTTTTTTCTGAACTATAAAATGCTTCTCCTCAGACACTGACACTGATTCAGACCCAGCTATTAATTTGCAAATTAGAGCACTGTAAAACAGTAATTTACTAAAGCAATGGAGTCCAGCAGCAGAGTCAGGAACTCATGCCTCTAAACCTCCAATGGGCATTTTCTACCATATCACAGGGCAATGTTCTCAAAAGAAAGCACCTCAAAGGTGGAGCTTCGAAGATTAGATAGTTAGACTAAGGTTCTAATATGATGAATGTCATGGAAAAGATGCAGGGCCCAAGTAGGACTATGAATGTTGAGTTCATCTGCAACCAGGAAAGAAGACTGTAAGTAGAAGTTAGTTTTTTTATCTGACTTGAAAGGTCAAAGAAACACAGAAAAGGTGGAAAGGGGACAATCCTGGGAAACGACCCGTAAATCAAAACAGTACAAGTCCAACAATAAAACTGCAGCTAGATCTCTGCATCTTGCAAGTATGCAATGGGAATAACAGGAAATGACCCTGGAACTGAAGCCAGTTATTAGACAGAAAGTGTTTTTAATGGAGAGACTTGAGGTTTGGAACTTTACTGCTCAGTGCCTTGAGGCATTACTGACAATCTGTGAAGGATAAATGTTGGAGTCGGCATTGTGCTCTGTCAATATCCAAGATATGACGTGAGACAGTTAGGGAGATATTCAGATTAAGAAATTTTTTAAAAAAAAGAAGAAACAATAAGAAGCTACCTTCAGAAACAAAGCAAATGGAGGGCCGGGCAGAGCGAGGGCAAAGCCATGAGATTAGACAGAAGAAAACATCAATAGAAGCAACAGAGTCAAAGGAAGATTTTGAGGAAATTCTGATGTCTAACTTGAGAAGCTGAAAATGAGTTACCAAGGACTTTAATGAACTGAAGATCGTAGAGGATTCTACAGTGTTTCGTTTGTCAAGAGAAAAAAAAAAAAGCAAAGTTCCTACCTCTCGAGAGTGACCTGCTAAAAATAAGGTTTAGAATATTACAGGAATAATTTTAAAATATTACAAACATGAGAATGTTAGGCTGCCTGAGTAGATGACAGGACATTGATCTCAATACTCATTGAGGGGAAAATATATAAACACCCACCTTATCCTTGGAAAGCATAAGAAAACCCATTTCCTGAAAGAAACTGAAGTCTAGACAAATAAAATTACTTTCTTGGGGAGATATAGATGTTCATGGAGATGTAGGACTCGATACAGCCCTCCACATGTCTGGACTGTTGCTGTCTGTGCAACAGGACAGAGCTCTTCATTAGAAAGATGTGCTGATGCTTCAGCTGAGTTCCACTCCTTCTGATTGGCTTCCTTTACTGTGTTCTGCTGTAGGATTATTCTCTTGCACATTGTAAATATTTATTCCTCCTACTGGTTTAATAAAATGCTGATTGGCCAGAAGGCAGACAGAAAGTGTGGGCCAGGCTAAGAAAACTCTGGGAGAATGAAGAGCAGAGCAGAGATGCCAGACAGACTCAGAAGAAAGAAGACAAAAATGATCTGATAAAATGTACTAAGCCACTTTGCCTATCAAGGGTTAGTTTAAGAGTAAGTGTTAGCAAGTTATATGCCTGAGTCATAGGCCAACCAGCCTGTAAATAATTCAAGGCTTTGTATGATTATTTAGGACTGTAGGTCCAGGCCTCAGATCTAGGCTAGGTGAGAAACATCTACAGTGCTTTCCCAGACATGTTCCTAAGCACACTAAAGACCTACCTCTGGCTATTACCCTACACAGGCCTCCTAACAATTTTCTTTAAAAGATAATAAACACCTTCATCAGATACTATTGATTGTTCTCATTCTGAAACCTAGAGGCTAATAAGAACACAGAAATTAGAAAATATACCTTACAAAAGAACAATTTCTGCTCCCTAGAATCTTCAGGCAAAGTCTGAAAATCACCGCTATGTAGCAAGCCTTGATCTGTAAGATACAAACTTCATGATGCCCAATGGGAAAGACCCGAGGTTGTGGTGTTTTATTAGAAGGAACTGTATTATATTAAATCACATCTACACAGCCAAAGGGAGTATTAAATAATCATGTTGGTTGATTTATGCAGTGGCTGGGGACTTATTAAATAGGCAAGAGCTGTTACCTTGATCTCAAACAAGCAGAACTAAGTATGACCCATCTATTTTGAACATCATCACATCATGAATTCATCAACTTTTCATTGAGACAGAGATCAAAGTAGTAACCTATTCACCATAATCCCTCCATGAGCCAGTGCACCTTGTTCAATTCCCAACCATCTACTTTTCCCTAATGAACGATTTATTCTTTAAACCTGCCTTTATCCATGGCTTTCCTCCATGTCTTCCTAGACCCAGACATGTGGTAGTGTTGGCTGATTCATATACTTTCCCTATATACTCCCACATAATTCCATGAGGCATACAGGAGGCTCAAACTGAAAGGGGTTAAGAAACCTATTCAAGGTCACACAATCCGCCAGTGTTTTCACCAGAGTCAAACAGGTATGCTGGCCATGGAATCTCACACTCTTACCCATGGCTCTTGTCCTGCCCCAACCCACCAGCAGACAAAATGTGGTGAAATGCACTCTGGCCATGGACACTTCTACAAGAGAGATTGAAAGGAAAGCAATATCGGGTACCTGTGTTGAATCCCCCTTCACTGTCAAAATAAACTGAAGCTCTGGCTTCCAGATGGCTTATAATAATGGGTCTTGTAGCCTAAAAAATCAACCTGGATGAAATAGATCTATGTTCATTGTTCAGCATTCTGTGTTTTTGTGCTGTAGATGTCCTGAAGTTCATAAACATATTACAACAGCACTGCCTTCAAAAAAACTACTAATTGAATCAGTAGCTGCCCCCTCCCTTCTCCCACTCCTCTGAAACACAGTGAATTCAGGTTCCAGTTTTTCAAAGGGCCATGATCATATTGTTGCTATGGCTTATATTAAAATTTGAAAACTTTACTGAAGATACCTGCACAGCCCCCTCAGACCACTGCAACCTTCCTATGTAAGAAGTTTGGGAGGACTTAGTGATTTAAAGAGTGCCCAAAACAAATTCATGTTTTCCTTTACCTTAGAGAAATTTGGGAGAACTTTACATATGCAGAAAAATGTGACAGTCAAATGCTTAATCTCCTCAGGAAATAAATAAATTCTAAAGATGGTTACCCAGATAGATCGAGAGAGAGAAATATCCTTTCCATGTGAGATACACATTATTAAAAAACCCCACCACCATGACCTAGCTAGTACAGAGGAAGTGCTTGATAAATATCAAATGTTTCTCTCAATCGCTTTGATCACAGAATAGAGCATCTGATTAAAAAGCATCAAATGCAATCATATTGTAAGTTCATTTTGCTTGCAGTTGTTTCCAAATGAAAAGATGTGAACGTATGCTCTTAATAAACTGAAATCTCCTTGTTTCAACTAAGGATTCATTTGCTGTTAAGTATTGTACTAATGGGACAATTTGACAAATATTAAACATTATATAAAATGAGTCTGATTGCTCAGTTTAAGGAACTTCATAAAGTAAGATTACATATGAATACATATAACTACCCTCTCCAAAAAACAAAACTGACTATCCCTGCCTCTGCCTTTATCCTACCCACATATCTTCTATGAGAGTCTGGCTGGTTTCTACGTTGTGTGTCTATCTCAGAAAATGAATAGACACTTCCAGGAAAGCTACCTTATTTGACAAATCAAAAAATCCCCTGCAACTGTATTGGCTGTTGTACTATTCTACTCTGTTATCTTTATGTATTTACATGGTTTTCTCTTAATTAATGCTCTCAATAAGGAGAACAGTCATTCTAATCACTCCACTAATCAGCTCTACTCCTATACAAAGACTAATACCTAATAACTTCTCAACACCCACTTAATAAGTGAATGTGTACACCAGAAACAAAATGCTCCAGATCCCTGGTATGGTTGTTTGATCACATGGAAGTTCAGAGTCTAGAAATAAAGCAGTGAATCTTACAGTTTAGAGGCCTGATGACTTTGAGGTCCTATGGGAGAGAGGGGCACAGAAACCTTCAAATACAGGGAGAAAAGACTCAGTCCTGAGCACTGAGAACCGTCGGGGTCTTAGAAGAGGTCCTAAGCACAGGAAGACATGAATACAACATAGGAGCTTGGTGCATCTGAGCTAAATGTAGACCAGGCCAGCTGTCACTGGCCATCACCACACCGTCATCACCAATGTTTGATGTGTGCTCCATGACCGGTGTCTCTTGTTCTAACTTTTCCGTGTCATTGAAAAGAACTAAGCAGTTCCTCACCAATAACAAGAAGACAAAGGTTCTTTGCAAGCTGGGAGGTACAGGCTCTCCATAGAAACCTCTTACCTGCTGGTTCTGATAGGCTGTGACTGTGGTGAATACCGTCTCGGGAAAGTTGAATGTTTTGACCCCATCCCCTACTGGCACAGGCTTAGTTGGTGAAAGATCACTGCTGAAGTCCTTGCGGATCACATGGACTCGAGGCTGGTATTTGTGCATAGAGTGTAGAATGATCTGAAACAGGAAAAGGAAAGCTTATTCTAGGTGTGCCTTTGAGGCTCCTACATCTTTTCTAACTCTCCTGCAAGAAAACAAATCACAAGATGGAAGCATTGTAAGAGGAAGACAGACTAAGGATGAGGTGCACAGGGGCATGGAAATCAGTGCATTCACTCATAGCGAGAACTAAGCCACTGGGTAACATTACCTGGAAACATAATAGGGTATACTCATCATGGATGGTAGAGGTGGTTCACTTGTTTAACTGGAAAAATACTAAACATCCTTCTCATGCTAATACAACACTTCCTCTAAGCCTTTACAACCTCTGCCGTATCTCATATTTTTTCCTCTACCTTCAATTTTTCAGCAGGTACCCCTGTTGTCTTTAAATTATACACATAGTTATTTGGACTCATTGAATTTGTAGACTTTATTTCACAGAAGTGTAAATGGCGTATCTGTGACCTTACCACCTCAGAAAAGTACTATTTCCTTGAAGAAAATCGCCATAGCAACCAGAATAGACGCTAGCATTGACTGAAGTACATCTTTTATTTCCAGAGATAAATGAATAACATCGGTTGTTCTAATTATACCAGCAAAGCTTAAGACTTTTTTTTTGTAAATCCACAGCTTCCTTAACTGATCAGACAAACTGGCCGTTCATTTGTTTCTTTTCAATGTTGTCTTATGAGTTACTCTACTGAGTGCTGTGGTTTCTTTTGCCAGTGTTTAATCTGCCCCTGTGTTTCTGTCTTCCCTCCTTGACTGGAGCAAAAATGGCTTTATCTGATAAATACAAACTGATACATAGCAGACGCTTGCTAACTGATAGATTTGTAATAAATGAAATTTAAGTGGAGAAACACAAGCTTATAAGTCATATTCTTATTTTATGTATGTGAAAGGGCCTGGGGCTAATTAGTTCTAAAGCAAAGGGGGATGGAGAGAGAGAGAAATAAATGGAGTTTTTTTTTTTTTTTTTTTAACTCACATGTCCCTGATCATCCAGTTCATTGTTGGTCAGCTTGAGTTTGTCGAAACTAACCACCTGTCTCATCCAGGTGTCTCCAGAAGCTAGGGAATCTGGGTGGATATAGACCCTTGGAGGCACAGGGGAGTCAGCATTGCCAGCCACCATCCACTTGGAGCTATGATAAACATATCTGAGACACAGAAGGGAGAGGCGAGAATTTAGACACAGATGCACAAAAGAATGGAAGGCTGGGAAACAGGAAAGATGAAGAGATGATAAGAATGGGAAGGAATGGGAATGGTATAGACAATACAAATGAGAAAGGATAAATGTGGATAATTGGTAAACCATAAAGCTGAGATGACCGTGGACAATGGGATGGGATAGAGGATGAGAGAGAACCGTTGTGGTTAACGATCAAAGCCACAGCTGTCACGAGGAAAACATTCTCTGAGTCTCTTCCCCCCCCCTCTGCTCCACGCACCCCTGCTTGCACATAGGCATCCTGAACCCATGTGTCTAGCTAAAGAAAAGGTATTTTACTGCAACCTTTCACCTTTCAAATGCAAACCATATAATCTTTAGCCACTTGTTCAGGATTTTGTTCCTTATTAAAAACATCTTCCATATTGTCCTATAAAAAGCAGCCATGTGCAGACACTCTCCAGGCTTCTGACTCATTAACCGTTTCCTTGCTAACTGTCTGAATTCTCTGAGGCATTTCTATAAGAATGGGGGGCTTCTTGTAATAGGGTGACTACTCCCAGAATTGCCATCAAATATTCCTAGTGTTTGCTTTAATGGACTTGGTTTGAATTTTTTCATTGTTCACATCATTTTCCCATAGTGCTTTTGTACATGAGATATTGATGGTAGCAAAGGAAGTCTGTTTTCCCAAGCTCACCAGTTTTCCTGTGATCCTCAAAACCCATCTCATGTATACAGCACCTCCTTATATTTCAGTTCTTAAGGACTACATGGGCCCAGGACTCTAGCAAACAGAAGCACTCAGACAGAATTATAGATGCCAAGATTTCCTATAACTTACTAGAGCATGTTTTCTCCTGCTCCCTATAATATATAGCATACCTCTCTTGGCCATAACTTTCTTATGTCCTGGCTTCCACATCCATATCTCACCTCCAAGTTCAAAGGCTTAGAGCCAAGCTCTCATACATTAGACATTTGAAAATGCATCACTGATTTGACTAGGATCTCAAAGCATTAAGAAAGCTACCATTTATTTTATAATAACAACATATATGTCTTCAAAGAGACTTGGAAAAGACATTGAGATAAATATGAGATAAAATTGTTTATCAAATTCACTTATACCCATATTAAAATATTAAAAATCCTATTCTGTCCAGAGACATGGGGAGCATTGGAAAACACACTTAGTAAGCCCTGGTTTTTGTCTTTAGTTACGGTTTCCTGCCTGCATGCTACCCTGCAGATCACTGGCATATCCTCTGCCCTTATTTACCTAATGAGTTTAAGGAACTACCTTGGGATACTGGTGATGTCTTCAGTTCCAGATTCCAGAGTCCTTACCTGTATCTTTTATTGTCCACAGGCACAATGTCCATTGCTATATAGTATTGCTGGTGTGGATCCAGACCAGTGATTTTCACTCTCATGGCTGGAAACATCCTCCTGTAAAGATTTACCAAGGTCATGAGCTCAGGAGAGGAGGAAGATAAACCAGAGTAAAAGTTTAAAGTGTCTCTTCATCGGGTATTTTAAGCACATCAAATCCACAACCAATATCCACCAATTCCCTGAGTTAGTTAATTATTATTTCACTGTGAATTATTGCTGTAAATTATGATGTAATATTGCTGAAATTACAGTTCTTCATAACTTAAATTTAATGTGCCTCGTGATTCATACACTCAAGAAGTTTTACCTGATTCTGCTTTATATTTTAATCAATCTTTTAGTAGCATGTATAAAATATTTCACTGAGTTTATTTGAAAGTTATCACTGAAAACTAATTTCTCAAGAAAATACCAAAAACAAAAATGAATTGCAGCTAGTCTCCAAACAAAGGGCCACTAAAGGGTTTTTTTCTTCAGCACATAAATTTGAACAAAAATTTCTGCAATTTCTCAGGCTGTCAATGTGTGTGTCAAAGGAAGGACCCTGTGGAATTAGGAGCAAATGCCAAATGAAGTCTAGTGGCCTCTGGGCAATACCTTGCTTCCACCACAACGGCTTGTTAAACTTGCCAAAACAAGTGAGGTCAGGATGTGGCCCTTTACAGCTTCTCTCATAACGAAAGGGAGTAGACGGCACAGCTCAAAAGAAGTATTGGATTTCAAGAAGTCTAGAATAAAGTTTGCCATTCTCCTCGAAAACTCCAAGAAGAAAGGAAAGACGCCAAGCTTATTTGCATCAAACCAGACATTAACAAGAAATCAGTTCAAAAAATTTAGATTGCTCTGAGCATGCTCTAGGGTACTTGTACACAAATACTACCTACATTAAGCTTGACCATCTGGGGCTAGTTAATAGAGCTGAGCCGACCACGGTGCTAATGAGGTCAAGGTCACAAGCTTGATCCACATATGGCCTAATTGGCTTTGCTCCATTTCACGGCCATAGACCATGCCCTGACCTCAGACAGCCATCTTGCAAATGTGTGCAAGGCTTTCTATACAAGACTCACATTCAATCCTTGTCCAGCAAAAAGTAAGGTATAAAGCAAATGTCTTCCTGGCAGCCAGGCTGTATGTACCACAAGAATCACATTTGAGAGACGAGACGTCTTTGATATGGATGATGGTGAATTCTGAAATCATTATGCTAAATGCATAGCCGTTCCTCCTGCGTACTTGATTATTTTTCAGTCATTTTCTGTTTTCTGTTCCCATTCTCACAACTTTAATGAGGAGACCTTGGATTTTAGTCTTACTAATAAAATGTGATGAGTGACCAAACTCAATAACATTCACTATGAGTTGCACACTTTGATCTATACTAATTCATCCAAACATCTGAGAACCTTAGTCTATACTTTTAAACACAGACCAGTAATTGCCTTCTTAACAGCAAGAATTACTACACTCTCCTCTATGTTTTAATTACTAGGAGGCATCTGGTGAGAAACATAGAGAAAATGTACTAGGGGAGGTGAGAAGATGTGCCTCCTCTTGGTCACCTACAAAGGTTGTGCTATACTGAATAAAATAGACTTATTTTTGCCTCAATAACTTCAAAGAAAGGACACTGGATATTTTAAATTTAATTTATGGGGGACAGTTATATAATCTTAAGTATTCAAACCCTAAAACTTCTTTGGATACATTATTATGTTTCTGCCATCTATAAGACAAAGCAAAGACAATAGATTATTTTAGGACTGTCTACATGCTTTAAAATCCTGCATGAATTTTCTGAACTCTTCAGATACTGCCCATCCTCTGTGTTAATATTCTGATACTTTATACAGGATAAGTCATAACACAATGAAAAAATTATCTTTCATATGTCATAAAATGAGTTGTGTTTAATATTAATTTTATGGTTAAATTTAGGTCAACTCTACCTTCCCAACTCATTTATCCAAATATCTCTGTCCATGGTGCTGATTATATGGAATGACTGTTCTCCAAATTGAGGGCTCTGTACAAGCAATCTTTACAGATCAGTAGAACAGCTTGATGTGTAGTGATGATAAGAAATACAATCCTATCTATCTAACTAATAAAACAGAACTTCAATATGACTAAAGAAGAAATTGCTAGGGAATCTGTTAATATTGTCAAGAATCAAGAGGGTTGTGTGGAAACGTGAGCAGAACTCCCGAGATTAAACACTGAAATGCTGAGGTGCCCCAGTGAACTGAGCTCCAAAGTGTGTAGAGTGAGGAATGGTATCAGGAACAAGACTGTATGGCAAACAGAGACCCAACAACAACAAATATAAAGCCCAAACCAAAAAATATTCTAGACAAGGAGTAGTTGGAAAACTTTTACTCTTTCTGTTCTATAAAAAAAAAATATTTCTATCAAAAAGTTTTTAGTTTTTTTTCCACCAGTTTTTAACAACATAAAATGTAGAAGAGGAGAACACTAAAATCCAAGTAACAAGAGGTGGCACTGAAGATAATTCTCCTACAAAGTTGGTCTACACAATAAGCCTTTCGTCACTACTAAAAGTTATGGTGCAATAAGGGTACCAGGAAGGAATCAAGCAAGAATTCAGATTCATTTAATTCATGGTTTTCAGATTTTTTTATTGAATTTGTTGGTTTCTCTACATCCATGAAGGTGAACTTAATATAATGATTATTTCCACGAAAATAGTGTGCAATCAATGAAATGGATGAATTCTTTTTATTTTCATGATGTATATAACTATGTATAACTTTGAGAATATATAGTAGTCTAGTCATGATTAACTTTAATAGCTATTCCCATATACTTAAAGGCCTAATACAAATTCAGTTTTATATAAATCATTTTTATTTTGAGTCAGAGGCAAGAACCACAACTATTAATTGGGAGGATTAATAAATAATTATGATAATTATTTTAAAGCAATCTAGATGCATGAATTTTGAAGATGCCACTCAATAGTGGTTTTGCCTTAATCACAGAGTATAGTCATTTCTCACATTGTAGGATTCTTGTGAAGTTCAAGTACTATGTATGTGTCCAGTGCCCAGCACAAAGTAGATACATAGCTATGGAAAGCTGACAGATGCTAATAAAGTCATGATGTAACTAAAAACGCCTTTTTAAAGAGATGTGATTTTCAAACTTTATTACATCTAGTAACTAGTTCCACAAGAGATTCTTCTAATAATCATGGAGTTTATATAGTAATTTCAAACCAACAACAAAACACCACGGATCAATAATATTGGTTCAATAGGTACACCAAGCTTCATTTTTATAGCTGTATATGATTACTTTTATCTTCAAAGATGTAAACTGTTGTTTTTAAAAATACTTCTTGGAAATATTACAATGGGGGAATAAATACTTGCTTTGAACCTAACTTTTCTCTGTTTTGAATCAAGATGAAGAGGAGCATTTAAAGATGGGAAATGTTTGTGAGAATTGAAATGATGCTAGGTTTGGGTTCTTAGAGGAAATCAGCCCCCCCCCCCAAAAAATAGCAAACACAGCAAGACCATCCAAGTGCAGAAAAGAAACTTCAAGATGCTTGAGGTTCACTGATTCTACCACAGATAAGTGGGTACGGGAGTAACAGGGTCCATTTCCGTAGTGCCTTTGAGTTTGACCACTCAACAAAACATCCTTACCTGCCCGCCTTGGTGATAATCATCTCCGTTCCAATATCATGGAACCTCTTCCAGAGGTCAGCACATTGTAACTCCACTTGAATCTCCTCCATGGTAGACATGGCAGCAGGCACTGGGCCTGTGGCACCAGACGCCAGGTCAGTGTGAGTGCTGAAGGAGCAGGGGGTGCGCTCAGTGAGCACCTCAGAGTCCGACCCAGTGCTTTGTTCAGAATCTGAAAAGTGAACAACCAAGGCCAAGGTGAGAAGGTGCCCATCGGCCCCCATGAGGTTAGGAGACAGGGTGGGCTTGGGAGAGGAGTGAAGCAAAAGAAGACTTGAAGCTGGGAAGCTCCAGAGCTCAGCACTTGAGGAACTTTATTATTTATTTTATGGTTTGTTTTTGTGATTTACGACCTTCTTTCAGGTTTCAGGTTTCCAATGTGACATCTGCCATTTTAGCAACAGCTGAAGAAAATTGGTCTGCAGCAGGCAGAATAATGAGTACCAATGTCACCACGTTGAAGGGAATGAGGCCAACCCGGAGTGACAAAATGAATGCCACCGTAAATGAAAATCACAAACCCAGATTCCATCTTTAGGTCTCGATCACACTGTTTGGTGAGTCGCTCCCAGCATCATGTCCTCTCACCCCCTGACACTTGGCATCACTGCCCATCACTTAGTTATTTTTCAACAAAGAAATATTTCCTCAGCCCCTCTATTCCCTCATCACCAATATAATGATAAGACATGGTTTGGCATCTTTAAAAGCAGTATGTCACACATTTGAGTAAACAGTTTTTCCTAAGACCCCAATATGACCATTTTTGACAAAGAAAAAAAAAAGAAAACATTTTTTAAAAAATCTCTTTTGTGAGTCAAGAATAAAACCATATGGAAAAAGTTACTAGAGAAAGCAGACGAAACACGGAGAATAAATGGAGTCGGGAAATGCCTTGATTGGTTTCTGAAGTATGGGTAAGGGGAGGAGTGATCCAAACAGGAAGACAGGATTCAGAGCAGCCAAATAAAAGCTAAATCTGATGTCCTGGGACACAGGATTTTCCTGTGACTTCTGTCCTCAGGAAAAGGAGGTGAGTTGGGAAAAAGGGACCAAGGGGTACTGAGGGGGGAGAAGAAGGCTGAAATCCGATTCTCTGAGATGTTTAAGCTCTATTTTCAGAAGCGTGATATCAAAACTTCTAAATCTTAAGATTGTCCACATTCAAATCTTCTTAGGTCAAATGATCAACCCTCAGGGAGGTCTAACCCACCCTTAATTCCAAAGATTCTGAATATATTCCTTAGAAATAAATGCCTAAGCAGAGATTAAAGAAACAGTATAATGCTTTGATAGATCACATTTTTACTTTTTTTTCCAAGAAGACCATTTATTTATTTTTCAGGTTTTTCAGGACGGGATTTCTGTATAACAGCACTGGCTATCCTGAAATTTTCTCTGTCCACCAGGCTGGTCTTGAACTCGCAGAGATTCACCTGCCTCTGACTCTCTAGTACCAGGATTAAAAGTGTGAGCAACCACTGCCCAGCTGTGGACCATGTATTTTGACCATATAAATTCCCCCATATCTTCCCATTTCTCCCCTCTCTTTCTTCTTCTCTTCCTTCCTCTATTGTGTGTGTGTGTGTGTGTGTGTGTGTGTGTGTGTGTATAGAGGCATATATGTATAAACCATATATAAGATCCACAAATAAAAGAAATGTACAATACTTAGCTTTCTTGGTCTGGTTTATTTCACTTAATATAATGATTATCTTCAATTGGACCCATTTTCCTGCAGATAAAATAATTTCACTCTTCATTATGATGGATTAAATTCCATTGTTTATATAGATCACATATGCTTTGTTTATTCATGGTACTACAATAAGCATGGAGTTGCAAATATCTGTGTGGTGCTGCGGCTTACAATCCTTTGGGTATATATCCAGAAGAGATATAGTGAAATCACCTTTAGATTTTTGAAGGAGCCTCCATACTGATTTTTATAGTGGCTGGGCTAATTCTCATCCCTACTAGCAGTATATAAATGCTTTTTTTCCTCTCATCCTTACCAAATATGTTTTCATTTTTTTCTTTTTTTACTTAATCAAAATATAATCACATCATTTTCCCCCTCCACCTCTCCTCCCCCCATACATCCCATGCCCCAAACTCCCTCTCAGATTCATGACCTCCTTTTTCTCCTGCTAATATATATTGACAGATACATGCAAATAAATGTATAAATATAGCCTGCTGAGTCCATTTAGTGTTACTCATATGTATACGTTTTTAGGATGACTATTTGGTGTTCAGTAACATTTGGAGGCTCATCACTGGAAAAGACTAGTTATCTCTGGCTCTCCAGTTGCTACTTACCTAAAGCTCTTCATCTAGGGGCTGCACTCTGTGAGATGTCCCTTATCCATGTGGGCACATCAACCGGTATTGTCATTGCTTAACTCTTGTTTAGGCAGCCACATTGTTGAGATCTCATGGGTGTAGCTTCTCTGTGGTGTCTATAGCACACAGTCTTGCAACAAACTTTAGAGTTCTGGTAACTATTTTGACTCAGATATGGGATATCAGTATTATTTGTATTCCCCAAAGGTCAAATGAGTGCGGTAGCCATTGACAGTCTCCCATCTCTCTTTACCTCTTCTCTTAGGAGCTATGGACAAGCACCATTCTACATTCTGTTTCTAAGACACCGACTTTCTTTAGTTTCCATATCTACATGGGATTATACAGTGATTGTCTTTCTGTATCTGGAGTCTTCTAGTGAAACTAATGATCTCCGGATCTATTTGTGTTGCTGCAAATGGCGGGATTTTGTTCTTCTTAAGGTGGTTTAGTATTTCATTGTGTAAATATATCACATTCTCTGTAGTCATCTGTCAGTTGATGGGTACTTAGGTTGGTTTCATCTCTTAGCTTTGTGTAGAAGTCTCTTTGACATGTTGACTTAATTTCTTTGGATCTATACCTATGTCTTGACTAGCACTTGTTATCTCCTATAATCATCCTTGCTGTAATAAATGATATGTCACTATATTTTGATCTCTGATTAACAATGTTGAGTCTTTTTTCCCCCATATTCTACGGACAATTTTGCCTCCTTTTGAGGATGTGTGTTTACATCTATTGACAAATGACTTTTCAGTGGTGCCATGGGTCAGATCTTGGCACCAGCAAAATGGGAAAAGGATGAGACAGAAAGCCAGATCATCTTGTGGCCATTCCTATTTATTTATAACTGATTTCTAGACATGTGACTAACACATCCTATTCTCTCTAGACCCAGGTTTTTCCTCTTCCAAATCCAGACATCATTTCTGGCAATAGCGACAGCTTTGTCATGATCCATAAAGAAGAAAGTGCCCATAAGAATCAAATTGTTATTTCTACCCAGTCTCCCCAAGTCCTTATCTGTCACTTCTGAACAGTGCTGCAGGGTCAACCTACTTCTTACATAAAAGTTGTTTCTTATCAAAAATGTTATTTTATTTATAATCTTTAGTCTAGTAACTATCCTCATTAAAAATCATTGAAAAGTTTTATAGATAAAGTCTACATGTCTGAGTATAGTTTTATGCCTTGGGCTAACAGAGCTGGTTTTCTTTTTCATCTCTCTTCCAGCACAGGTCTAAGATGAGAACAGCTGCTGAGTGACAAATGTCCATCCTAGCTCGATTGAGATGTCATTCAGAAACAGAGCCATTGTAGTGCCGCACACTCAGCCACAAAAAACAGAGATGGGTCTCCAAAGCTCATTTGTCTCTGTGACACCAAAGCTATTATGAATAGTGTAACAAGCTCAAATAAGATTTTTCAAATAGTTTTAACTTACCTATGATGAAGGCGATAAAAAAAATATCTTCACCACTGAATGATTTAATTACAAAGTAAAATTGTAAGTAGACACCAAAAGTGGACTCCAGCAGACGTTTTAGAAATGCAATTTCATCACTGCCTGTTCAGTAAGGGGAACAGGGGAGAGGGGAGGCACCACCATCTTCAGTCAAAATAATAGTCCAAAAGGACTATGGCTGGGAACTAGGAAATAATAGACTCTCCTCTTAACGAACTGTCAGGAACAAGACAAGGACTCAAAATGTGACACTAAATGGATTAACACATAGCCTTGGCCAAGTCACTTGACCACAGAGGCTCTATTTTCCCATCGTGTCTTAGAAAGGGCAAAACTGGAAGCTTTTAGATTCTCTTTAGTCTCTGGTGTCATAGAGAATGTGAGAATCCTCTCCAATGTGAGGAATAATACTCAGGAAGACTCAGATAGAAGCAAGTATAAAAGTGACTTGAACAAACTGGGTTAAATGAAGAAAAAGAATGAAGGCCCAGGTTTGCATTACAGAAATTAAGAGATTGACTATGGATTCAGTTAGTAGTTACAGTTTAAATCAGGCTAATCAATTAGCACCTATGAGCGTATGGCTCCAGATTATTTACCACATAGATAATTAGAAACAGAATTCAGACCATAAGAGTTTTCCAGTTAGTGTTAATTAACTGTGGGTTCATGGAGTGGTTACTGTGTGCCTAACACTGTGCTAGATGATAAAAAAAAAAATACCAAGAAGAACACATATCTAGCCTTTCTATTTCATAGATTAGCAAACTAAAACCAAGAGAAATTGAAAGCCAACAAAGCCAAACATAGATCTTCTGCCTCCTCATTCAGTGACCTGCTCTCCCAAGATCATCCTAAGTTTATCCCTGACCATTACAGATGACATTTATGTAATGTTTCTTAACTATCTTAACTATGCACAGCTGAAGTGGCTTCACCAAGTTAATCTTGGCTAAGACACATAGCCACGCTGGCGCTCAGTTTCTTTAACCTCCATATCACGGCACATGGGCACTCGTTAGAGGGGCTATGAAGTCCCTCTGACACTAGTGTCTAATGGACGGATAAGGAATGTAACTGAGAGATCACCAAAGAGACCATAATAAGTTGATTTAGTTACTGTAGACACAAGACGCCTCAATTTCATACACTTAGCTCGTAATGGCACATAATTAAAACACACTAGGCATTAATAAAATATTTCAGAGTGAGTTGGTTGTCTTCTACTCTAAACTTACAAAAACGCATTTGCACATGCATATACAAACATATACACACATTTTCTTAAGGCAAGACCTCATCCTGCAGCTCAGACCATCCTGGAACCCAGTAAATAGCTTCCTTTGGCCTTTAACTCACAGCAATCCTCCTGTCTTACCGTCCCAAGTACTGGGATTACAGACATGAGCCACCACACCCAGTTTCAACCATGAATTTTCTCGACTCATTCATTGTACAGTGAATATTTACTCCTGTGGCTCCCCTACACCCCAGCTTCAGGACTTTCAGAAGTCTCTTTTAGTTCACTTTATCTCAATGATCTTAGCTTTATGATTAGAAGCTAAGGTGTTGAAACATGATACCGAATTTAAAATCATATTTATGATCCGATGATAATGTATTGATTCTGCTGATAGCAATCCTGACTGATTTGGGGCACTGAGGTGAACACTGGATCATCAGAACTGACCCAAAGCATTCAGGCTTAACAACAATAGACCTCTTACTATGTGCCAGAAACTCTCTCGAGTCTTCATGTCTAAAATACATAATTTATACCAAAAAAGAGAGAGAGAGATAACATCTTCATATTACAAACTACTAATTCTAAGTTTGGTTGTTGGGTCTCTTACCAAGGATTTCAGAGACATGAGACTTTATTTAATTTTATTTTATTTTTCCAAACATTCGGCTTCATATAGACCAGATTATATGTCACTGAACAAAGACAAAATAAAGCACATTTCTGATCTTAAGCCACCAGAATCTGGTGGGAAGGACGTACAAAGTGTTTAAGATTGACTATACTCCATGTCCCAACAAACAGGGAGAGAATTTTAGGAGCTTTGAACCAAAGACAAATGAATATCAAAAGACTTTAGGAAAGTATTTGAGTATGACAAACTTAAAATATAAGTTCAATAGTATCAAGCCAATAATAAGGCAAATTTTTTAGGTTATAAAAATAGTAAGAATAAGGATTTGGGTGTTTTCAGAACACATATAATGGCCAGGCTTTAGAGTATGTAAGGGTAGAGGTCAGAGAACATAAGAGATAGAGGTGGAAAGTCAGGTTCAACTAAACTAAATGACTGTTGACATAAAAATTACTCTGTGCCTGCCATACTTCTAAACTCTCGGGGTGAGATGGCTAAAATAGGTGTCCATGTGGAGCTTAGAACTCATAAAGACTGGAGATATCAGAAAGTAGAGGTCATCCTTCATTCTTTCCAAACTAAAACTTGACTTTATATGAGCATGACAATTCTCCTTCACTTCCAGACTATAGTATGGTTATAAGCAAGGTTGAGTTCTTTGTTCTGTGTTCTGTGTAAATAAGGGGTGTATGAGAGTCTAGCTTCAGCATGGAAGACTCATGACAAAGGACAATTTTCTGAGATTAGATGCAAAATATCACTTCCATAGGGCTACAGACAAGCTGACATATTTCCCCTAAAGAAACAAGTCTGTCATGACCATAAAAGAATGATTTGACTTAGATATTAATAAGCACTTACACACTTACTGAGTTTTTCCCTACCAAGTACTAATGCATGACCACACTGAGTGTATTTCCCAACTGCTATCAGCAAGGTAGCCTTGTTCTGTGGAGTTCGGTTTGGTTTGGTTTCCTTAGTTCCAAACCTTCAAAATCAAGACCCCTTGCCTATCTTGGGAGTCTCATTCCCGCCAGAACAGATATCAGAATTCTATCCCAGAGTCCCTCTGGAGTAGAGGTTGGTCCTTTGGCTGCCAAATTTCAAGGTAGCTTAGAGAGAAAGCTGGTGATGAAATTTTTTCATAGAGTAATTCTAAATATGGAAAAAGCACAGTATTTGGCACTAACCTGAGTACGGACTGAGCCCAAATTTGATACTCCACCCTGAGCTTCAAGAGACTGACCTGTAACCCAGGTTGGATTAAACTAAAATCATGATGATAGCAAACACTCAACTGAGCCTGTTAGATGGCTTCGGCAATGGAATGGAATCTCCGAGTTCCCAGTGCCCTCCAAGTTCTATTTGGGAGAAAGGGGAAGGTAATATGAAGACCGCAATCCCTGTGCCAATAAGCCAATTAAGGAGACTAAGAGCCCTTATCTCTTTAGCTGCCCAAAGCATTCTCTACCTAATAAGCAACAGTTCTTCCCTTGACAGATAGAACCACATTAAGGTACAGTTACCCCTACGGTGCAAGACTGGAGAAGGAGCTTTGCACAGCAGCGGCAGCAGTCCCTATTTTTGATCTATTTCTTGTTGAGCAGGCAAAGACTCAATGCCATGGGAGTTTCAGCGTTTCAACCCTCTTCAAAGGGCACTTCAAATGGGAGGGGGAAATGCATCTAACACCATGCTAGATGCAAGCCTATCTTCTTTCATTAATTTTCGCATGAACTCTATGAAGGAAGGTTTTGAGGGTTCAGATATTTCACAAGCAGAGGTTGGGGCTTGCTTATGAGCTTTTATTATATAGCATGACAGGTATTAGAATGGGACATGAGTTAGTCTGACATTTGGGTTGGTGTTCTTTCCAGCCTACACTGTTGCCAGTGTGAAGATCGGGAACCTTCTAAGCTATTCAGTCATAAGACATTTTCCCGGAAACAAAAATGTTGCCAGTTCTTCTGGTAGGGGAGAAAAGGCAAAGTCACATGGGAATTTTCTTCCTCCACCACCAAGATAGTAATAGTCGGCTGTATTTAACATCTCTTCATCTATTTAAATATTTTATCTGGAAACACAACTGTAAACAGCTTCTTGTTGTATTTCCTTCCTGTCTCCAGTCTGTCTAAAAGATCCAAATAAGACAGATGGTGAAGGTCACTCACTGCCAACATCAGATCGGCCTTTTGCTGATAAACAAAGTAACAGAAGGCATGGTGGTTGAAAGGTGTTTAGACTTGGAAAAACAATCAGTAACTGCATTGAAAGGTCAAGAAAGAGGAAGGAGGTCCTATTTATGCTAATTCTGGTTTATTCATATTTAATTCAGGTTGCATTTCAGGACCTAGAAGTTTCCCGTAGTCCTAAATGGATAGCTGTACTTAAAGAGAATTTAGCTGGCAAGAACAACTGTGAAAGTATTTACTAAAATGCCAAGTGTCAGAAGAGCATGCAGAGTTCACGAATGCCAAAGAAACTGATGCACGTGAGTCTTAGATTTTTTTGTTTGTTGTTTGTTTGTTTTTAAAGACAGAATTTCTCTATATAACTGGGCTACTCAGCTCTGTAAACCAGGCTGGCCCCAAACTCTGCCTGCCTCTCCCTCTGGAGTGCTGGAATTAAAGGCGTGGTCAACCATGCCCAACTTAGTCTTGGATTTTCTACAATAACCTTAAGTGTAGATTTGTTTTACTCTTCTACAAAATTACATTCAGGGAGACTGACTATTAGTTCAGATAATATTTGTGAAATATAATGCACAAATGAAATCATCAAAAATGGACCACAAGCCACGTGACAATATCCGAGCTAAATACCTTGCATCAAAAGACCTTCACAAGTTGATTCTGACCAGTTGGGTAGTCTTCAAAACTTACCAGTGAATTTTAGGCTTTCTGCTCTCTACACAGGCCCTTTCATGGGACTCTTGGCATTTGTCCTGGCTAATGTGTCATATCAAGTCATGCCCAAGACAACACTTCTTTGCTCTTTGCAACTGTAACTTCCATCCACTCACCCACACCCCCAAGGACAAACACTGCTATGGTGTCACTCACATCAGCCACCATGATGCTTAACCTCCGGTGAACTTAACCTCCTGTAAAGCACCTGCTTGGCAACTTCTTAGAATGTTCCCACTAGGCACAAATTAACATTAAAGCATATGAATGTGTTAAAGGGCAAAAAACCTAAGCACCCAGTTTCTAAGCACTAAGTGTGGCATAACTATGACTTCTGGGGACTCATTTCCAACACATGAACAGGATAAACATTTGGACACAGACAGGAATACACAGAGCCCTTCAAGTGACACTCAGCAGATCTCCAACTACGCATTTAAAGTCCAACAACCTCATCATGTAAACACAGTAGCCACTTTAGTACTCTGAAACTATCCATTCATTCAATCACATATTTGTCTAACAAATAATTATTGATTATATGGTCTGTGCTAGGGATGTGTAAAAGGTAATAAGTTGTATTTTTACAATTTTTTTCAGAGAAGGAGTGTGTATCCATGGGAAGATGTTTAAAAAAAAAATAGAATATAGCAAACTCAGCATGGCAATTAGGCCTTGGGATTCAAAGGACAACATTCTAGAGCTCCTGTCTCCTCCTTCATACTGTCTCTCTTAAGGAAGGACTTTATCTCAATTATTTTCATCTTCTATAGATTACTGTACCATTGGAAACCACTTTGTAAAACTTTTATCAACAGTTGGCAATGTGTGTGTATATGTGCATTTCCAAAATTACATCGCAAATATTTTTAAAAGGTCCTGATACAATGCTACTTCTCATGTGCTCTCAACTGGAGGAAAAAAAAAAAAAGTACTAAGTGCCATGGGAATTTAGAGGGGAGAAGAACCTCTTCATCCAAGGCATCGTTTTGAGAAAAGACACAATGGCAAAAGAGAAGGAAGATCTTCCAGAACAGGGGATTGAAAAGCAAAGGTTCGGCAGTAAAACCCACCAGAAATGTCTGAAGGGCAGCCTGTGTCATCCACATCGCACGTCCGCTAGTCTCAGGAACACTGTCTGGAACCTGCTATATCATCAGTAAAATATTACTTGTTATTGAATGGGTGGATGGATAAAATTTAGTTTAAACAGAGCCAAGATAACGCACATAGGTAGAAGAAAGAGTGGAAAATGATCTGGAACCAAATTAAAAGTCTTAATGGTATTCTTCTGATCTTCTTCCAGAAAACAAATATATCCCTAATAGAGAGGTGTCTTTATTGCATACCACACTCCCGAGCACAGTCTCCATTAAGTCCCACAGTTGCCTGTCTCCTGACTTCACACCCTGAACTTCGATGCTGTGTTAAACAGATTGCCGATGTTTGACTTGAAATATGTTGGAGGCTTCAAATAAAAACAGTGAGTCCTGCTGCTACTCTGAAGGAGCAACTGCTGTCAGGCACCTAGAAAGTACTCAGACACTAACCCTCCTTCAGAAGAATGGAGAATCAAGTCCTACAAATATTAGACATAGTGGGGCTGACATTGAAATACAAAGGCAGGGGAAGGGATTGCTCCTAACAAAGAGTAGCTGAGCCCCGGGGTCTGCTGTGCAGCATTGTGCCTGCTGCCTGCAGCAGAACAGGTTTGTAGAAAATGCTGTGAGGTAAAGTGGCAGCCACGACTAGAGTCACACAGATGCAAGTATACGACTAGGCAAGAGGCATGACATCTCTGAGCAACATTTCTGTAAGTAGAGAGATACTGTTGACTCTCAGTACAGCCTCTGACACAGAGGAAGACCACATCTAGTTCTTTCTGCCATTTGTGAAGGTCTATGAGTTCTTTCAGTCATTTTTTTTTAATCCATCTCTGTAGGAGCAAAAGTCTGCGTGCTTACAAATGAAGACAAGCATGTGCCAACAAGGAGTGTAAAATAAGGACAGAAAAGGCTCGTTGGTGAAGAAAAGAAACTATTAAAACTGGATAGTGTTGGGGCACACTGTGAAGAGACAGGCGCAATAGTGAAGGAGCAGTGCAGCTGTTGACCCAAGAAGACCATTTCTGTGCAGACAGTTTAACCACTGCTCTCCCAGCCACACTGGGTCTCAAAGAAGCAAGAAGTAAGAACGTTGAGCCCTGGCTGTTCATAAAGAAGGGGCCAGGAAAGCCATCTATAGCCTTGAGCAGCAGAGAAGGTGACCATCACCCAAAAGGCAGATAAGGCCTCATCTGAGGAAACATGGAGAGAACTGGTAAAGATGTACGAGACGACAGAGAGCCCTGACTCCAGATCGACAACCAAGTCAAGAATATTCACCCCAATTCAAGATGAGGAAAACACACTGTACAGGGAGGGAAGATCGGTATGTAAGTGAGATTCCTGTTGGGAGAGGGAGAGGCCAAGAATGGACATTCTAGAATTTTGAAAGCTGGGCAAAGTAACGTGCCTAGTGTCTCCAACTCAGAAGTATTAAAGAGAAAAAAAAAATTCATGAAGTTTCCATCTAAAATATTAATTCATTGACCATCCCATGTGCAAACAGCAGGAGGTCAGCCAGATGTAATGGTAGTTAGTAGTGTGTACCTGTGATCCCAACAACTGGGGAGATTGAGGCAGGGGGTCACAAGTTCTAGGCACATCTGAAATGAACTACATAGCGAGACAGAAACAAGCAGACAAAAAATAAGAAAAGAAAAGGAGAAAGAGGGAAGAAAGAAGGAAAATGGGACGAGAGAAGGAGGGAGAGGGATCAGGGGATAAAAGTAGAGGGGGAGATAGATGCAGGAAGAGACAGAGCTAAAAATCAAATGTTTTGATAGAAAAAAAAAATCTCTTTGTGGGCACAGGACAAACTCTTGAGGCAAGAAAAACGCCCATGCATGGTTTGTCTTTGTCTTTATAACTTACTGAGTGAGCTTAAGACTTTTAGAAATCTTGAAGTCTACCCTCATACCTCATGTCCTGAGCCTCTGGGTCAAGCTCAGCCCTTTGAGTCTCCCATACCTTTCCTTTCCCTTTTCCCAAAATGGAATGCCTCATCAAAGGTCCCTAACCCCAGGGTGGACATAAAGTGATGGCCAAGAAGCAGCAGTGGAGTGAATTAGGAATTGCTGACCTGTCCTCTATGTGGAAGACTGATTTGGGAACCTCCAAGTCAACATGTTATTCCTAACGCTATCCCAGACTCCTTGAGAGATCTGTACAAGGTCACTTGATTCCACCTGCTCCTCACCCAACAACTTGGCTACAGCACCCTCAGTCTTTCCCCCACTCCTACCTGCCTTGAAGGGTCAGAATGACCTTTGAAGAGACAGTGTCCTCCAAGTATGTCAGCAATTCAGAAGTTGACAGCTTCTAAAATAGCTCGTGTGTTTGTGGGTGTCTGTTGCTCTCTGAAGGAGTGGCAGTGTCGCCGGCTGCTGCAGGATATCCATGCCAAAGTCACTCCTTCCTTTCTCCCCATAAGGCTCCACACTGCCTCTCCCTGCCTAGGAAGATGGAGCCCAGGGGCCATGGCATTTAAGCACTGTTGGAGTCCCTACTTCAATTCCCGTAATGGTGCCAGTTCAGCAACTGTCATGATGACCCAGCCTGAACTGTATTTAGAAGCCTCAGACACCGCACTATGTTCCAACCCATCTCAGAGTGACAAGAGATTTCCTGAGCACCTGGGCTTGTGATTCAAGCACCTCTCCTCCAGAGGAGTGGGGTTAAAATGACTTTCTGCTGACAATCTGTTTCTCCTCAGAAGGGAAACCCTTGTTGAAGTCTTGACTTAAAGTTACTTTCTTTGGATGCTGTTATATAAGAATATTTTGAAAATTCATATCTTTTAAAGTTTGTGGTAGATGTCCAAAGAAATAGAGTGGTGAGAAAATCATTCAGAAAATGAATTTAGTGCTGTACTCACAGACAACTAAAGCAAAGATAAATGTCCCTAAAACTACAGTGCTTGGGGTCCAGATATTTTCAGCATACATTAGGACACTAGCTGTGGTTTGTCTTCACGGAACAGTGGTAATGACTCAGCTCATCATTTTAGCAGCTCTAAAAGGATCCTAATAGAGTCCCATCACAATTACAGGATAATTTCTTCAGTGACAAGACAAAGTCTTATACACTTATACCTTAATGTAGTATCTTACACACTAGTACTTTAGTCTCACACACACATATTTTAATGTCCTTACCCAATTTCATTTTAATGTAGAATCTTATAAACTCATACTCTAAGTGTCTTACACACTTACACTTCAATGTAGTCTTAAACACTTATATTCTATGTAGTGTTTTACACACTTACATTTTGATGCAGTCTTACACACTGACACTTTAATAAAGTTTTTTACACACTTATACCATAGAGTCTTACACATGTACCTTTTATGTAGAGTCTTACTCAGTTACGCTTAATCTTACACACTTATAATTTAATGTAGTGTCTTACATACTTATACTTTAATGTAGGGTATTACACACTTAAACTTTAACATAAAATTTCGCACTTTATACTTTAATGTGGTGTCTACCCAAAGAAGCAGTCTGATTATTCATACCACTCACTGGGGTAGGGACTGTCAGTTCGGGGGATTGCTGAACACAAAATGGCTCTAGGTTCTCACTGCTGATAGATCACAAGAGAAAGGAAAATTGATCCCCTTCTCTCCACCGTCTCTGACCAGAGTCCCTTAGAGATACCCTGTCATTTAAAAGGTAATAGTGTTTGGCCTTTCCCCATTTCTGGGCAAGGAACCAACACTCAGAGAATGTGGTTTTAGGATCCTGGCATCCAACCCATTTGAGGATTATCCCCCACAGTACAGTTCAGATGGGTGTTAGTCATCACCTCCCTTTGTTCTGTAATAAATTCAACCCTGGTTAATTCCAAGCCTCTATGCATCACTGAAGTTTAAAGATGGCATTTTGACAGGTCAGCTATTTAGAACCAATAGACCACCAACTACTCAAAAATTTTAAGTCATTTTAGGAACACGTGGAAATAATTTTCCCCAAGAATTCACAAGTCTGGAGGATGAGATCTTATTGATGGCATATGAGTTGTGTATGTTAAAATTTTATTGTATGCATGTATTCTATGGGTAATCTAAGTTGACTTAACAATGAAAGTTTTTTTATTATATGAAGTATTATACAAGCGTTATCAACTGCAAATGCAGTGCAACGTAGAGCATGTTTATAAAAGCAATAAAGGCTAAAATAAGACTATAAATAAATGTACAGTGAGTATGGATTTAAGATTCAAATGTCACAGGTGAAGTTATTTCATAGAGATCAGAAGAGAAAGAAGATCATAGAAGTCCAGCTACATTCTGTGTGAGAGAGACATTATCTCATGTTGCCCAAACTAGCCTTGAATCTCTCATCTTTCTGCCTCAAACTCCCAAAGAAACACAGGTAGTTTCTCTACCTGTGCCTTTCCTTCCCCTTCATCTTCATCTTCATGGAAAGCACACATGCGTGTTGCATACAAGTCAAGTCTTTCAGGAGAGTCGGTGAAATGCACTCTGTATATGGGGGCCTTTTCCTCCAGACTCTGCAACAACTCACACTTTCTTACTCTCCTTCCCCATGTCTCAGGAAAATATTAGTGGCACAGGAGCCCCATGATTGCTAGGTTTTTTTCCCTTCTCATTTTCCAAAGGTTTGGTATTGTTAGGTGAGCAATCCAATTCCCTGGCCAGGGATATGTTCTCTGTCAATGGCCCCAAGACCTTAGAAAAAGAGCCCATACCTCATATTCTCTGAAGCTGTATGCATCTCTCTCTCTCTCTCTCTCTCTCTCTCTCTCTCTCTCTCTCTCTCTCTCTCTCTCTCTCTCTGTGTGTGTGTGTGTGTGTGTGTGTGTGTGTGTGTGTGTGTGTGTGTGTGGTGTCACTGACACTGAGAAGCTATAGCTCCCTGGGGAAAGCTGGACACAGAGGGTGGTGAGGCTTCCCATGCCAAGGCTTTCCTAAAGGCTTTGGTGGATGAGTCTGCCAGAGGAAAGAACACTGTGCTGAGCTCAGTTTGTTTGCTGCCGAGAACCTCCTTGCCCTGGCAGCTCAAGGTCTATTTTTATCACCCGGTGACACTGAAGACGCTTTGCTGTCATCAAAGTGAATGATAAATAGAGTCAACTCCCGAAATATTCATCATTTTATTGTGAAAAGGAACCTTGAATTTTAAATCTGAAAACCGAAGTGTGAGCCTCAGTTCTTTCTCTTCAGAAAGGTCACCTGAAAGAAGCCACCTCCCCTTGCCAGTGCCCTGCTGACCCAGCTGTGAGATGTAGAAAAGGAGTACTACCACTTGTCCAATGTGATAAGTCAGAAGAGTGCCATAATGTGCATGGAAAGCACTTTGTGAACTATAAAGTACTTACAGTATATATCATCATCACAGCTAATTTTTTCATGCACAGCAATTTCTTGATGTTCCTCAAACACTGCTAAATCCAAGTGTCATGCCCATTAGAGATGAGGACGCTGAGACTCAGGAGCACAGTGGCTCAGTGAGAAGCCAGTTCTCTGGATCCTGTCTCCTCACTCATCCCCACGCCACTCTTTCCCCCTCTTCATCACACCTCCATCATGTAAAGTGCTTCATTTTCTACTGCTAAATAATTACTGCCGAGTATGTATGAGGAAAATGAAAACTACTTGCTTCTGTGAGGCAAAGATCTAGACCAAAGTATCTCCCCAGTGTCTAATTCCACAGCCTGTGATTTCATAATGTGTAAACCAGGCAGAAGTCATCTTGTGGTAGACTAGAGATAAGAGGCCAGGTGTCCGAAGCAATGGACTTTCACATTAGTTTCACTGGCCTCTGAACCATCTCCCCAGTGGTGACCCATTGAAGAAACCATGATGCAAAACGGCTCTGTTCTGTCCTGAGTATTTTTTCTTTTAATATGGTTTTCTATTCATCCACATCCAAAGGAGCCACTCATTGATAAGGAAAATACCCCATTACTCAATGGGGACAACCTCGTATCTCCTCTAAGGAGAGAGGCAAGTGTCTTCTAACACACAAGTCGTCTGATTATTGATAGCGGAAATTGGAGGCTCAGAATCAAGACCCAGGAAGCCAAATTTAAGATAGGGGCGGGGAGAGTATCAGATTGATTAGTGATGTCTGTCAAGAACAGAGGAGGACAGAATAGCAGCATTTTGTGCCAGGTGTTCACTATGACGATCTTCCTAAGGTTCTACTGAAGGCCTACCTAAGTTATCACAATGTTCCTTTTACCTGATTTCAAAGAATAAAGTCCATTATGTCACTGTCTGTATTGGATGCTGCTTTTTCCAAGTGATCCAAGTTTTCCAGGGACCTCAGAGAGGCCACTAATCTTTCTCCTCTGGTGATAAGGTCATCATGTTAACAAACTTCTGCTCTGACACAGTTGTGGTTTTAATGGAGAACTAATGTCTTCATCAGTATCTATGCTATTTCACACTTCATTTCCTCCCCAATTCTTGGATGAAAACCATCCGGTCCTGATGATTTACTTTGTGGGAGTTTCTTTCAAGTGAGTTTCCTTCTCTAGGGATGCCATGCAAGCATTCTCAGGGCTCCAGCTGGGGAGCACCCAGCCTTGAAACATCAGTGTGTATTCAAGTCATTCAAGAGAGCCAAAGGCCTTGGCAGCCAACTGGCCTTGAGTCCCTTAGTCCAGGCCTTCAAGCGTGAGGCTAACAGAAGCAACTGCTATGCTTTCTGCCCCTCTGTCAGTACCGGATTTGGAGTTCAAGGTGATCCAGACTGCCAGCACCAAAAAGTGGGAGAAGATGGGAAGAAAATAGACGTTCTCAACTTGCTATCCATAATTTACTCTTTCAATCTCTCCATGAGTTTCAAAATTGCTTTAAGGCAAGAATGGTCTTACAGTTCTTTGACTGGATATACAGTCTACCTATCATCCAGCCTCAGATTCCCCAAGAAAGTTTTGATATCTATTCATCATAAAGGATACATCTGCACTCAAAGTATCTACTAACAAATGGCTTGAAATATCAGCCCTTAGATGAATACATTATAAATACCTTTTTAATTAATAAAATTTTAGATACATGGAATTTAGAGGAGTGGGTTGGGAGAAATAAATCAAAAGTACCACAACTCTGACAAAGTTGGCACCAAACTGTTCTTTGAGGATAAAAGATACCAGGCCTAGGTTTGCTGGTTTGTGAAAAAAGAGGCTTTTGATGACTTGAGACCTTTGACTTTTATCGGTGAAAGCTCTTCACTGGAAAGGGCAGAGTAAGAGTTAGGAGAGAGGACTTGAGATGACAGAGCCAATGCTCACCCAAATCTCACAGCTGTGAAGACGACTATTCAGCAGCATCAAAGCAGAAGTTCTAACAATATGGTCTCAATTTGGGTCTTTGATAAAGTGAATTGAGGACGAGAGATATGTTAAACCATTGAAGTATTTGTCAAGAACATTAAAAAAAAAAAAAAAACAAAAAGATGCAAAAGAACCTTGTCACAAAGTGAGCTATAGATACAAGCCTAAGGGTCAGCTTCTCTGGAGAACTGTTAGCTGACTGTCTGGGGTCCATTTCTTCATAAGAAAGGGCCTGTCTTCATTCTTCAACACTCAAGCTAGAGCAGAGAGTCTAAAGTTCCTCATAATACCAGACACAATTCAAAGAGTCCTGAAGAACACGAGCCAGGCAGGGTGGTGCCTATAACCCCAGTTCAGGAGGCCGAGTAAGTTCCAGGCCAGCCTGGGATATATAATTAGACTCTGTCTCAGAATATAAACAAACAGAGACAAAAGCCAGAAGCTGGAGATGCAGCTCATGGATCTCAGTCGTATAGGGTGGCACAGGAGACTGGCGTGCCCAAACCCCTGTGCTTCATGCCCCGCCGCGCAGAGACTGGAAATGCCCAGGCACCCCTATAATCTTAGCACTCCAGAAGTAGAGGCGAGAAGATAGGAAGTTCAAAGTCATTCTCGGCTACAAAGAGAGTCGGAGGATGATCTTCGATGCATGAGACAGTCTCAAAAGAGAAAATGAATACAAGATTCGGGTGCCATCACTCGGGAGCACAGCACTCACCTAGCATACAGAAGAGCCTGAGTTTGAACCACAGTACTGCAAGCAGTTAGGAATGAATGGAGTGGAAGAGCAAGAGCCTTAGTTTCTCCTAACTTGCTGGGACCCCGGCACAATATCTTAATATACTACCTAGTTCTCATGAGAGGAGAAGCCAGGAGAGTCCATGTGTGATCTTTACCAAAGAGACAGTGAGAATATAGAAAATCCCAGCAGTTCATGATGGCGCCCTGAAAAGCAATGGCCGCCGTTACCCCCACAATGCAACACGTGGCAACTTTCATAACGTAATACATTTAAACTTGTTAGAACAGATAGAAACATGAGTCAGTCCAGGGAGCCAAATGCTTGCAAGCAATGCCAATAGCATACTCCAGAAAACAAATAACTAGAAATTACAAACAGGTTACATCTGTAATGTCATAAGGCACCTGGTTTGAAATAAATTTTCTCAGTCGTGAAAAAAAAAGTTAACAGTCTCATGATGCAGTCAGTCATCTGAAATCAAATTCCAACTGTAAGAGTAGCAAAATAATAGGAAAGACATTTGTCTCCCCAACAATATGAGATTCCTTTTCCAGTAGGCTAAGTTCTTAAACTAGACCTACGTTCATTTCTGTAGAGTTCCTTGCAAGCAACCACTACATGTGGGTCCCCCTCAACAGGAAGAAGGGACCAACCCTCTGCTGAGGAAGAAGAGTGACTTGTGTGCCCAAACTTCTCCCAGCTAGAGAAAGGCCACTGAGGCGAGGCATCTGGGTAACAATAATAACAGCTGTTGGCACCCCGCCCAGGGCAGATCTGTGGAATCCTGGGCCTCTGCCCCCCCCCCACCCGCTGGCACAGCCTCTCTGTGGCAGTCATCAAAGTTCACCTGCTGTAGCTGCAGGTGCTATTTTCTGCCTTGCCTCATGGCCTGGCCTGTGCCACGCTATGGTTCCTGAGGACAGGTAGGAAACCACACTAAAGTTATCATGACCCTGGGCTGAAATTATGTTCCCACCCTTGACAAACGACACTGTACAGTGAACAAGGTTGCCTACTTTATATATCAGTGCCTCTTACCCCTATAAGGACCTCACTCTTGCTCTTTATCTGTCGTCTTGACTATTATGACTCTTGTTTTTTCTATGCTGTGTTGTCCATGTCCCCATCAGTGTCACGTATCTGAGTGTGACTCGGGACTTTCAGCCAACAGTAATGTATGGCTTCAGTGGGAAGTGATACAAGTGTACTACTAGTCAACAATAAAAAGTACTAAATTTCTGTACTTGAAACCAATCATGTCTTTAAGCTGAAATCACAACTCAGTTCTCAAATCTTTGGGGTACAAATCTTCATCTTACCAAGAGCAACAGTCTCTACCTACTCTTTCTATAGGTCCTTTTTACATTTCTTAGCACCAGGTATCTCTGCCCCTGCTTCTTCCTCTCACACTCATGAACACACAGACACCACACTCTCCTCAGGATGGCCAACATTCCCAGGGTGGCCTTAGCCATAGGAATTTTACCACATAGGAGCTCAACAGCACCTCTCTTTTTCTCAGAAAGATAAAAATGAACTATTTCCTTGTACTAGGACCCACAAAAGACAGAAATCAAATGATTTGTTGTGGTGGTGGTGATGGTGGAGGAGGAGGTGGAGGTGGAGGTGGAGGTGGTGGAGGTGGTAGAGGTGGTGGAGGTGGTAGAGGTGGTGGAGGTGGTGGTGGAGGTGGTGGAGGTGGTGGAGGTGGTGGAGGTGGTGGAGGTGGTGATGGAGGTGGTGGTGGAGGTGGTGGAGGTGGTGGAGGAGGTGGTGGTGGAGGTGGTGGTGGAGGTGGAGGAGGTGGTGGTGGAGGTGGTGGTGGAGGTGGTGGTGGAGGTGGAGGTGGAGGTGGTGGTGGAGGTGGTGGTGGAGGTGGTGGAGGTGGTGGAGGTGGTGGAGGTGGTGGTGGAGGTGGTGGTGGAGGTGGTGGTGGAGGTGGTGGTGGAGGTGGTGGAGGTGGTGGAGGTGGTGGAGGTGGTGGTGGAGGTGGTGGAGGTGGTGGAGGTGGTGGTGGAGGTGGTGGAGGTGGTGGTGGAGGTGGTGGAGGTGGTGGTGGAGGTGGTGGAGGTGGTGGAGGTGGAGGAGGTGGTGGTGGAGGTGGTGGTGGAGGTGGTGGTGGAGGTGGTGGTGGAGGTGGTGGAGGTGATGGAGGTGGTGGTGGAGGTGGTGGAGGTGGTGGAGGTGGTGGAGGTGGAGGAGGTGGTGGTGGAGGTGGTGGAGGTGGAGGAGGTGGTGGTGGAGGTGGTGGAGGTGGGGGAGGTGGAGGAGGTGGTGGTGGAGGTGGTAAAGGAGGTGGGGGAGGTGGTGAAGGAGGTGGTGGAGGTGGTGGAGGTGGAGGTGGAGGAGGTGGGGGAGGTGGTGAAGGAGGTGGTGGAGGTGGTGGTGGAGGTGGTGGTGGAGGTGGTGGTGGCGGTGGTGGTGGAGGTGGTGGTGGAGGTGGTGGAGGTGGAGGAGGTGGTGGTGGAGGTGGTGGAGGTGGTGGAGGTGGAGGAGGTGGTGGTGGAGGTGGAGGAGGTGGTGGTGGAGGTGGTGGAGGTGGTGGTGGAGGTGGTGGTGGAGGTGGTGGAGGTGGTGGAGGTGGTGGAGGAGGTGGTGGTGGTGGAGGTGTGGTGGAGGTGGAGGAGGTGGTGGTGGAGGTGGTGGAGGTGGTGGTGGAGGTGGTGGTGGAGGTGGTGGAGGTGGTGGAGGTGGTGGAGGAGGTGGTGGTGGTGGAGGTGTGGTGGAGGTGGAGGAGGTGGTGGTGGAGGTGGTGGAGGTGGTGGTGGAGGTGGTGGTGGAGGTGGTGGAGGTGGTGGAGGTGGTGGAGGAGGTGGTGGTGGTGGAGGTGGTGGAGGTGGTGGAGGTGGTGGTGGAGGTGGAGGAGGTGGTGGTGGAGGTGGTGGTGGAGGTGGTGGTGGATGTGGTGGAGGTGGTGGTGGAGGTGGTGGTGGAGGTGGAGGTGGAAGAGGTGGTGGAGGTGGTAAAGGAGGTGGTGGAGGTGGTGGTGGAGGTGGTGGTGGAGGTGGTGGAGGTGGTGGAGGTGGTGGTGGTGGAGGTGGTGGTGGAGGTGGTGGAGGTGGTGGAGGTGGTGGTGGAGGTGGTGGTGGAGGTGGTGGAGGTGGTGGTGGAGGTGGAGGAGGTGGTGGTGGAGGTGGTGGTGGAGGTGGTGGTGGAGGTGGTGGAGGTGGTGGAGGTGGTGGTGGAGGTGGAGGAGGTGGTGGTGGAGGTGGTGGTGGAGGTGGTGGTGGAGGTGGTGGAGGTGGTGGAGGTGGTGGAGGTGGTGGTGGAGGTGGTGGAGGTGGTGGAGGTGGTGGAGGTGGTGGAGGTGGTGGAGGTGGAGGAGGTGGTGGTGGAGGTGGTGGAGGTGGTGGAGGTGGTGGAGGTGGTGGAGGTGGAGGAGGTGGTGGTGGAGGTGGTGAAGGAGGTGGGGGAGGTGGTGAAGGAGGTGGTGGTGGAGGTGGTGGGGGTGGTGATGGAGGGGGCAGTGGTGGTTTTTCTTGAAATTCTGTCTTCTGAGAAAGTGAGGTTCATAAAACCACTAAGAAAAAACTGCCATGAACCAAAGGCCTCCATCACTTGAAAAACCTGTTTCCATATTTAGATCCCCCTTCAGCTCAGGACTCTTACTGAAGCGTATAAATAGGAAAAGCAGCCATGAACATGAGCTGGAAGAAAGGGAACCATTTCAGTTTTTTAAAATAAATAACTCAGTGCTGGCATTTTTCCATGGTGCCAGGCTGGTTTCTAGGGAAATGCTAAGGCTGAAGCTCAGGGGCTTCCCATCAAGATTTGATCCCATCACTAAAGTCATTTGTGCATTGACATCTTTTCCAGATTGTCAAATTTTAACCTTACTCTCATAAATGAATTGCTGAAGTTAAACTCATTCTAGATGTCCACCTTTGTTTTAACCCCCCTGATTCTGCTGCCCAGCCTAATAGAAATGTGAAGTATGATATAAATACGGAGCGGAATATAAAAATGATGAGGTAAAGACCTGGGACCATGGCCTTGTTAGTAGAAGGATTTGCGTAGTGTATGAGAGGCCCTGTTCTGTCCACAGGACCATAGATAAAATAACAAAAAAAGGGACAGAAAACAGAGCATTGAGTAAACTCTAACTCCCACACAGCCCTGACTGACCCATTAAGTCCTCTCTCTTCTCACTTCCTCCCGAATCCCCCACACAGACACACCGGACCCTCAGCACCCCATTACTACTAGAAAGAAAGATAAATATGGGTGGGTCAAAACTCTATAAAATATATTTTAAGTAAAGTCTCATTATTTCACACTTCACACGGTAAGATTTCAAATAAGACTGGAAGATAAAGAGTAAAGGCGGCTATGCTCCGGGGCTGGAGAGATCACTCGATGGGTAAGAGCATTTGTGGCTCTTGTGGAGGACCTGGGTTCCATTCCCAGTGCCCATACGGTGGTTCACAACTATCTGTAACTCCAGTTCCAAGGGATTCAACACCCTCTTATTAGCTCTGTAAGCACTAGAATGTAAGTGTGCATCTTTGTACATGCAGGTAAAATACTCATACACATAAAATAATCATTTTTTAAATTATTTACTATCATGTTTCACCAATATGTACATAGCTGTACACCACCTGCATGCATTGCCCGTGGAGGCCAGAAGAGGGTATCATTACAGACGGTTGTGAGCCACCATATTGATGCTCTATATCAAACCTAGGTTTTTTGGAAGAAAAACCATTGCACTTAGCTGCTGAGCCATCTCTCTACCCCCTATAATAAACAATTTTTTTTCTCTAATTAAGGTCACGTGTTTATAATATGTGTGATGTCACATATAGGGGAGTTATCTAAACCCATGACTTCCTAACCTAGAGCTCACACTTTATATACAGGAGTTTTTTTCAAAATTGTTTTAAGTCAGTTGACCTTCACTCCAGAACTTAAGTCCAACTTTTAAATGCAGAGATGGAAGGGATGACCTTTTTTGTTTCCTACAAAGGTAGACGTTATTTCAAAATATCTGATATGGTTCTAAATAGGAATTGTGAAATTAGCAGAACTAAAGAGTTGTCCACTTTAGAAGTGGGAGTGTATGAAACACGAGCATTGCAAGTTATCTATAGCCACATTTGCCTACCATTTAAAGTTCTCATAACCTGAAAGAGCAGGCAAGGTCTTGATCCTAACTCTCAAACATTGTCAACTGCCAGGCAGTGGCTGAGGTCACTAATACTCATGCAGACACCTGGAAAAACCTTGGCCTTGTCAGACACCTTGCAGAGGGTTTTCTAAGACCCAAGCTGCCATCAGGTCAGAAGGTAACGTGAAGACTAAATACCACAAAGTAACAAAGTCAGAGGAACTCCGGGAACCAAACACCAAACACTAAAGGAGTTCCCCTGTTTGGCTTGCCAAAGCGAGGGTCAAAGGTCAAAGGAAGCTTGGAGTAGGTGCAATATCACAGTTCTGGAACAGACAGAGGTCAGGTATGTGGCCTTTTCGTGGCTTCCAATGATATTGAATACAACAGATAAATTAAGATCAAGGCACAAGGCAGTTCTAAAAGCACCAGCTTGTCCCCCGGAGGTCCCAGAGGCGGAGCTATCATCCATTATGAGCCACATTGTATCCTCATTTGGAAGAATGCCTGTTAACACAGTAACATGAGGGTACATTACATACAATGGTGTCTCATCAAAAGCCAGAGAGTATGGTCACAGAAGAAAACATGCTCTTTAAGAGCGTTCACTTTGCCGGACAAGATGCCCTCATGCAGGGCAGGACAAGGTCAATGGAATTCACTATGCCCCAGTTCTTGATTAAGCATATGTGTGTGGACACAGTGATTACCTAAAATAGCAAGAGAGCTCATGAGCTTAAAGAAAAGGCTAACCCTTCCCTTAAGGCAAGCATGCCTACCAGCAAATCCCAAAGACAGAAAACATTCTGGGATTAATAACTCAAGCTGGTATTCATTTCGCCTTGGGGGAGTGCCCTTGCCCAAGTGTTGGTTTCCACAGTTGAGTGGCAGGAAACTCAGCTGGGCATTCTACATCATTTGATGCTCTATGCACAGCACAATCCTCGGTTGTCTCAGCACCTACCCTCAGCACAGCCAGGGAAGGCCACAGCACCTCCACAGCACCTAGGGAGTTTTTAGACTTCCTCAGGCCCAAGAGTGGGAACCAATGAAAGAAACAGAGTATGCGCAGAATCTTTCCAGAGTCCATTTTCACATGACGTAGAAAATATTGATGTCACGTATACTTTGTCATTTTAGGATTACGAGGAGAAACTTCTTTGCCCTAAGCTTGCCCAGCTGTCCACGTGGAGATCATCTGAACCGTAGCTTTATTTCCACTTAATACGAATCTTTGTTGTTGTTTTGCCTTGTTTTTTGAGATCAGGTTTCTCTCTGTGGCCCTCTCTGGCTGTCATGGATTTCATTCAACCAGGCTGACCTCAGCCTCAGAGACCGGTCTCCAAAGTGTTAAAATTAAAGACGTGTGCCACTACCACCTGGCTTGAACTTCTTACTATACAAAAGCTTCTTTCTTTTAAAGGATTTTTTTTGTCTTTTAAATAAAATGGAGAGAGAGAAGAAGAGAAAGAGAGAGAAGGAGAAGGAGGGAGAGGGAGAGAGAGAGAGAGAAAGATTGATCAAAAGTGAACTCTGGAATTGCTTTAGTGATTTTGACTCTCCAAGGAAATTCAGCCCAATCCCAAAGAGTGTAAGTTAACACAGCCGAGACTATATTTCCAAGAGTCAACAAATCTCATCCACTCCAAGCTCCACTCTCTGGAGCTGCTCCAGAGAAGCCAGCAATGAATAATTACTGAACATATCCAATGAGGATTGCTAATAAATATAATGTAGGTCTTTGCTCCCAAGGCAATTACAATATAGTGTAGACAGTGTGAAAATATAAAACTATTAGGCCAGAAAAAAAATACCCGACATACCTTCTGCTGTCAGAGAAGAGTAAGAGCCTCTGCTCCATAGCCATCAGGAAAAAAAAAATAGAGAATCGTGTAAGCTCTCTTTTCTGATTTAATCGCATGTCTTAGTCTCTAAAGAAATTTTGTGGCAATTTGGTGAAGTCAGAGTTTATTCATAGCAACCTATACTTCTCTAAGTATGCTATGCAGAGAGCTACAGTACAGATATAAAAACATCGTTTATAAAATAGTCTATCTTTTCAGACAAGGTAAATGTGCCCAGATTTCCATTTAAAAATTAAAAAAAAAAAAAACCAGCAAACAGCTAGACCAATAGAAGTATGCTGAGTGAGCAGGATGGTTTTACCTCAGTTCTTAACAAACATACCCAAATAGCCCAGTTAAATCAGAATGATACTCTACTGCAGCCGTGTAAGTCACATCCAGACTTGCAATATGAAACAGTGGTTCTAGGGCAAATGTGGATACTATCTCATAGCAAATGTGCATGGTGTAGTGACCATGTCAAGTGGCTTCAAAACTACCAGTTTTCCATGTGGAATTCAGACTCCATCTCCAATTATAATCCAAAAAAGGCAGCTAATAGATCAAAATAAACTCCTACCGCTCTTGAAACAGCCTGTTGCACCAGAAGGAACTAAATTGCTCAAGAGTGGATTGTTGTTCCACAAGTGAACTCACAATCGCAACTTCGAAAAGATTCCTCCAGACCAAATCAAGAACATCTGTATGAAGAGGGGGAGATGAAATGAAATTGGTAGCATTCATTCCGTAGTAAGTAAATACACACATAAACAAATAACTAATGAAAAAATTGTTCTTTATAATGCAAGTTAAATTTGAAGGGGAGACAAAATGACCAATGAATACTAAAAGAGATAAGTGAAATGTGATTAGGAACAAGGTATTTGAAAGACATTAAAATCTCTCCTAAGATCTATTTGCCAGTTTCCCATATAGCAAACTACATTTGCACAGAAGAGAGACCCGGAAGCAATTAGTCAACTGATCAGAGTTAATATCACCAAAACTGGAATAAACCAACATCACCAGCTTTTAATACAGGACACTGAGGACACCTCACCCCTTATATTTCTATCACTCAAGCCCTAGCCAGTGGGCTGTCTGCAAAGCAGCTCATCCGTGCACTTCATAAGTTAACAAGGTCAATAAAGGAGGCTGGATAAGAGTGACAGGTTGAAGGGGCTTAAAGGAACTTTCCACCGCAGGACCCTGCTAGAGCCCAAATGATAACAGAAGAATGGGCCTGCATCAGATCCTGAGTTCATTACTGCCTTGATACAAGACTTTCCAGTTTTCAGAAGTGTGAGAAAGACATCTCTGTTCATAAACCACCTCCTCACAACATTTTAGTTGGAGATTGAAGTAAATAAGATAGTGATCCTGGATTAGGGTTTGGATAAGAAAAAAAAAAAATAGTACTAGTAAGGAATGTTCAGACCCAGAGTAAATTTACAGTGTGGCGGGATGGGCTGCGGCAATGCATGAGATCTGCATCTTACTAAGCATCTGGAAAATACTCAACTCTGAATACGTGCACACAGAGAGAGAGAGAGCAAATGGAGGAGGGAGTTCTGAGATAGTTTCCAAACCTTTATAAATTTTAAATCACATCAAAATAATCATTTTGGAAAAAAAATAATAATATCAGCGAACTCAAAAACAATTGTATTCTCTAAATATTGCCCAAATTTTCAGAAATCACACCAAAATTTGCACTGAAGATTTAGAATGGCTCTCCAGCTCTCAGATTATCTCATTCACAGAAGAAATCTGGAAAAATAGACTTGGTTTTTCTGTTTAATAAATTGTGTTGGTGTTAAGTAAAACTCAAACCGCTTACAGAAAAACAAAAGTGTGTTGAAAATTCAATCATGCACTGAAAGATAATGAAGGAAGATCTCATGCCTCCAACCCAGAGTGATATCTTAGCTGACACTCCCAAGCCTAGATTTTTCCCGGAAGGAAGTCTAGCATATGCTGAGCAAGGCCCTGGCTTAGAACATAACATTCAATATTTGAAATAAATAATATTTCAAGCAACATTGCAAAAAAGTCAAAATTAATAACAATAATAATAATAATAAAAGTATGACCAAAGTTATCAGAGTCTTAAATAAGATAAAAGACAATGTTGGGATAGTCTTCTCCTGGGAAGACTCGTCATCCGTGAGTGGGGTTAGTTGGAGTTACAAAGATGGGGCCCTAGTCGTGCCCTTACACTCTGAGAATTTGTGTTCTCTCTTTTTAGCAAGGTAGGACACAAGACAAGGTATATATATGACTGTCAGGAAGAGAGTGACTCCCCATCATTACACTTTAATGTTTAAACAATAGGAACTTATGTTCTCAGTTTAAGGGTACTAAGACTCAGATCAGTAGGACTGGTATCTGGTGAGAACTGGCTTTACATATCCACTTCCTTGCTGTGTCTTCTTTTGGTGTAAAGAGAGAGCATAACCTTTCTGATGTATTTTTGTCTAAGGGCAATCATCAATGCCCCATGATTTACTAAGCTTTTGACTTGTTAGGCCTTGCTATGGGCTAACCAACTCCCAAAGAACTCTACTTGGCTTTCCCATCCTGGGAGAAGCAAACATAGCAAACATAATAATCAAAAGGAAAGATTGTCAAAGCTTTGGTGGAATAGCATGTTTAGTGTTACAATATTGTAAAAACTAGTAGGAAATACAATTTCAAAAGTATATACCTGAGTGTTTACTAAATGGTTTAACAACTTCCACTAGACAGATAATAGGTAGGTAGGTAGGTAGGTAGGTAGGTAGGTAGGTAGGTAGGTAGGTAAGTAGGTAGGTAGGTAGATAAAAGAGTAATTAAATACACCTTCTGGTCAATTTCCTTGTACAAGAGGGAGAGAAGTATCTTGTAAGAGAAAGGAAGGTAGGGGGCTAGAGCCTCCTCTATGTCAGGATCTTAGATAGCTGCTTCCTATATTACCATATCATCCTACTCCAAGTGCTGGGCTGTGCAGAATGTCTCTGCTCATATGCCAGAAAACTTTCAGACAAAGTCTGTAGTTACACATCTGCGGGAGACCATCCACTCTCCCCCAGAAGGCAGAAAGCTGTATTCTACAGGTGTCAGGTGTCCAATGCTTCTGCATCTAAATGTGAAATGTACAAGCTGTCTTGGGCTGGTGCTGGAGAGATGATGTTCCTTGATGCCCTCTGTCAACACTGGTGGGGCTCCAGTCCATGAATATGGAGAAAAAAATAAAAACAAGCACCATCCTTGCCAATCTGGGCTGTGCCCTGCCTGGGGTTACCCATGGGCTGCAGCTGTTTCGTTAAAATCGCCCTTAACCCATCTCCTAAAACGGGTTAATCACTCAGAATTCCAGTAAAGCCCACAGCTTGGTTTTCCAGAACAATGTCAGTCCCACTCCAGCCTCCTAATTCATCATTATTAAATAGAGATTTGATTCGGCATTCAGCACAGTGACAGCTACCTATAGACTGAATAAGAAATTGATAAAAATCAAAAGGCAAAGCCAGAAGAAGCGCACACACATATCTGTAATAAAATCAACACATCTAAAAACACTCTGATTGAAACTGCAGTTTGGAGCCAGTTGCTCTTTTGTGTACAGACACCTGCAAAATATTGCCTCAGAGTGCCATAAAGAGGCATGTTTCCTGTATATTCCCCAGAAGGAACAGCCCTCAGTGGAGGCCAGCTTCTCTCACGTTTTCCTGAACTCCCAGAAAAGGCCCAGCAGCTTGGAGATTGGCGGGACAATTATAGCCCTGTATGGTGGCTGAAGGGTCCCTGGAGCCAAAAGAAGCTTGGAGTGAAAGAAACAAAGAGAAATGGGCAAGGCCAAGCAAGAGAGAGCGTTTGGCAGGAGCAGTGATCTGAGAGAGGCAGGACAGGGGACCCCCAGCTATTTCTGCCTCTGCCTTTGGCAGCCTCTCCGTCTTGCTGTGTTTATGGCCCCGACGTGACTTTCTGCCCAAGTACACCCACTAGGCTTGGGCTGAGAAAAACTTACCACCTTCCACTGAGTTCAGATTTCATCTGATTCACACCCGTGAAGCTCTGGTTTCAAGAGCTCTGTACTTTTTTTTTTTTTTTTTTTTTTTTTTTTGCAGCTGAATGGAAACAACTGGATAAAAAGCAGACGTAGAGAACACCTGCAGTACTTCATCCTTGACATCAGTTCCAGTTTCAGTGTGTGTGTGTGTGTGTGTGTGTGTGTGTGCACGTGGAGGGATGGTGTGCACCTGCATAGGTAGAGACCACAGACCAGCATTGGCGTCTCCCTCTATTCCTTTCCACATGTTCTCATTGAACCTAAAGCTCACTGATGGCCTCAAACCCCGGGGAGCCCTTTCTCACCGTATCCCAGCACTGTTACAGATGCTTATCATCACACAAAGCTGTGCCTATGGATGCCCGGGGTAGAAAGGCAGCTCATTATACTTTCACAGAAAGCACTTTAATAACTGAGCCATCTCCCCAAACTCCCCATTTCCTTTCTTTTGAAGAGACTGGTTTGAGTGGTCAGACTTGGTGACCCACTTTCTCTAAGCTTTGATGTCCACAACTGCCAGCTTCCTAGGATGCTAGAAAAGGAAACTAATTCCAATTGGTAGGTGACCAGCAGGCCTGCTGCACATAAAGAAGGGAAGGGCTTCTGAGAAGGCATACCAAGCATAGAGCACACAGGTTGTCATTTATAGAAGATGACACAGCCTCCTGAGCAGGCTATTGAGTGAGCGGCAGTTTCTCTTGGACTGTGGCTGCATATTCTGGAGCTGAGAGCATGTGAGGGAGGGAGGAAGGGCAAGGTTCACTCAGGCTCCACCATCCCAAATGCTACTTGCTGCTCTGAAGAGGGGAAGAAGGGCAGAATCTAAGCTCTGGTCAACAACACAGCAATGACTCAAAGTGCAATTTAATCATCCCAGACCTTCATCCAACCCATCCTGTTGCTGCAAGAGAGGAGCAATCTGTTCCTTTTGCTGTCATCAACACTGAGGGGCCACAGCCAGAGATCCGCAAGCAGCAGCAGCAGAAACAAGAGAGGAGAAGAAAAATAGTTACTGTCTTTCCTCTGGGATGAAGGGACAGGAGAGTGGTGGCCTCCTGCCTCCTTCACCATAAGCCTTAGTGCAGGAAACCGAGCAGGAATTGGGGAATGAAAATGACTTTTTGTCCTGCCTTTACTAGACCAGGCCATTCTCCTAGCTTCTGTCCACAACCTGCCAGTATATTCATCAGCCTATAACTGATTGTGTTACCTCCTTAAGACAAGGACTGCACTTATGCAATCCCATCCCTCTCAGCATCTAGTCCTCTCTTTGCTAAATGGGCAAAGGAAACACTGTTATGACGAAAATGTGTTTTGTTTACTCCACTAAAACTGAAGGCTGTGCCTGGGCTACAGATCAGCCTCCCTGTCTACACAGCACAGATAAGATCTCCTTTAGGGCAAAAGGTCTTCATTTCAAGTGTATGAGAAGAGGAAGGTGTCAGAATAACCCCCCTTCCATATTTAACAATCAGATTCTTAGCTCTTCTAGTAACTGCCTCATGGCAGTGGGGCAAGGGAGTTCTTTAGCTGAGCACTGAGAGAAGCCTGCAAGACAGGGAACAATGCTCCATTCCTCTTCTTCAGGTATGTCTAGTCAGGGTGGCCAGAAGCAAGTACCACTCTTCCCACAAAGGGCTTTGATGTCGCCTATAGGAGCAAGAGAACTGATGAGGTTCTATATCAGGTATGAAATGCAGGTTCATCATACCAAAAGAATCCCAAAAAGAACTATGCCAAGTGCCAATCTCCAGTCTTCAGAGTACCATAAAATACAACGTTTGGGTTTGTGAAGTACGTCTCTCTGTGTCTCTGCATGGTGGAGGGCCAGTACTCCTTGCTACATCAAAACAAACCTGTAATATTGATGCCAAGGGTGATCGTCAGGGATCCATAAACATGTATGTGCTGTCTTTGTAAATGTAAGGATGGTTACGGTTAGGAAGAAAAACCTGATAAACAGAACGAGTTTTTCATAAGTCCTCTGTCTCCATGCGACTAAAACTTTCTAGAAAAGAGAAAAGACGTTACTTCTCAGCAAGATGAGCCTCCTTAGCATGCAGTTAGGAAGTCTGTACTAGCAGCACAGAGAAACTACACGGAGAACAGCAAGAACCACCCACTCTGTTCCAGTCATCCTTTGGAGGTACCCCAGAAGAAGCTTGTGATACCTTGAAACACATCCTGCTGCATCCTGGATGCCTGGCCCACAGAGTCATGAGCAGACAGAGTGATTATTTTGAGCTTCTGAGTGTTTTGGATCAGTAAGCGTCTAGAATAGGTAGCTAGAACAATGAGCTGTAAATAAGGAATCATGGCTTGTCAGTGCTAAGAGCCTAACTGTGGTCACCCATCTCTTAACCTCCTTCCGTGCTTTGGCATCTTACTAGTGTTACATGAAGTTTTCTTAAGGAACCAAGACCTCACTGGCTCATTGGTTGAGCTGATTTAATGTAACCCTTCCTCCTCCTCCTCCTCCTCCTCCTCCTCCTCCTCCTCCTCCTCCTCCTCTTCTTCTTCTATACAAGGTCTCTCTACACAGCCCTGGCTGTCTTAAGTCTCACTGTGTAAACCAATTTGGCCTCCAACTCATAACAATCTGTATCCTCCTGTCTCTGCCCTCCCTCCAGGTGCTGGGGTTAAAAATATATATGTCACCACACCTTGTGATTTCCTAGAATTCTTGGAATAAATAAGGACATTGAACTTAGGAGAAGTTAAAAAATAAAAATCTGCCCAGGTTTTGCAAACTTGTAAGGGACAGTTCAAGCCTACCCCACGTTCGTAATTACCACTGTCTTCAAAATCTTTCAGTGACTCCAAACAACTATGGAATTAACTTGACATCTGAACTTTTAAATCTTTAAAGGAGACTGCTGATTACTCAGTTACATGCAGTAAATGTTCAGAAAATACTTGCTGCCTTTAACTGAATGGACTGCTTGTCTCGGGCCTCTTATAAAATGAGTAAATGCATGTGTGCATGGGTCAAAGGAACCTTAAGCGCTGCTCACACACAGCATGGCTCATAACTTCTCACAGCCATTCTTTGGAGTGGGGTGGCCAGAGTTGGTTGTAGTCATTGTCTGGGTCCCCCTCCAGGCTTTCCAGCAGTTCCAATTCTTTCCTACTACAGGAAGGGATAAACACCCTTCATGTATTTCCTCTCACCCCCAACTGCAAGGAAAGCAGTAACACTAATTAGTTGTAACAGGGTGTTCATTTCACACAGTTCTCAGCAGGTCGTCCTGCCCTTCTTTGAAATGGTCTGGAAACAGCCTTGATTTTAAACATCTGAAGATAATTGAACCAAAGTTGCAGTCACTCAAAAAACTCTGAGTGACATGCCTTTTATTCTCTCTCTTGCTAATAAGAAATGGTTGGTGCCATTTCTTATTTACTCAGCACCTTGACAGCCTCTGGCAATGAAGACTTGAACCCCAGGATCCTAAAAGAATATGTTAAAAGTCATGATGAGTAATAAATAGAGGAGCAGGGAAGCCTGAGCAACATTAAACAATTTAAAGGGCAGAAGGAATTGCCCTTAATATCTATAAACATGAGCTCCATACCTAGAAAAACATGGGGAACTGGTGGCAGAATTCAAGGTTTGTGACAAAAATAAAATTTAATTTGCAAGCTCTTTTGAAAGACAAGAACAATACCTAGCAAATGTATGACATTTTTTTAATACAATATTGGCAGAGTAAGAAGAGAGTGGGCCGTATACTATCAATTGACATCCCATTTGGAGAGTGATCTGGAATATCCATCAAAATATTAAATGTCATAACTTCAACCACACAATTCATCTTCTAGAATTTATCCTATGAATGCCAACACAAGATTGCCCAAAGGTAACCATAGGGCTTTATTTAAAATACCCTAAAGGCTCATTAAAAATAAGTTCGAAATGAGCTATGGTAGGTTCATGGGGCATAATGCCTTTCTAACTTTAAATTACAGAGAAAAGAGGCCTGCAGGTGTGGCTCTTAACAGTCTTCCACACAACAACAGCTCTAAGGTAGAACCAAGAAATCCAAAGCATCATGTGTCTCTAGAACAATCTTCTTTATGAGGTTTGCAAATACATATTTGGTCACCCACATGAATCATTAATACGATAACATATAAAGGCTTCTGAAGTGAAGAAAATGAAACTAGTAATATTTATTCTGAAATTAAATATCTGGGAGTCGGGTCTGTTAGAATTTGTGTGTGTATGTACATGCGTGTGTGCGTGCATGTGAGTGTGTGTGCGCGCATGCACGTGTGTGTAAAACCTTGGATGTCAATCCTCACTTTCTTTCTTGTTTGAGAAAGGTGTCTCTCACTGCTCATCATTGTATATGCCAAGTAACTAGTCCATGAGCTTCCCGATATTCTCCTGTTTCCACTTAATCTCCTGCCCCAGAAGCAGCAGGATTGCAGCTATACCTACTCCATCGGGTTTATGTGGGCTTTGAGTATCTGAACTCACATATGCATAAAGTACTTTACCTACTGACCTATCTCCCCAGACATAATTCTTAATATGTGTACAAATTACCTGAATTGTTAAGGTTCTAATTAAAGCAGAGATAAATAGCAATTATTAATAGACAGCCTGGTAGAAAGCAGAAACAGAAGTGGTCTTGACGATCTAAGACATAGAGGCAGCATTCAGACCATTCAGAGAAACAAAAGCGAGGTCATCATGTGGTTCAAGGCTTTGACCATCTTTCCAGGACATTCTGTGAGTACTTTGCTACTCAGACATTGGTTTAAAAGATGTGGAGAGGCGCATCCCCAGGAGATACCTAACGACCATTGTCACCTGTCAAGAATTTGGTAAAAGGTAAAATACAGAACAGATGTTCCTTGAACTCCTCACAGAAGCAAGAGAAACACACAGATAAACACCCCAGGCGTAGACTTACAAGCTCCTTTAAAAGTCTGGGGGGTGCCCCCGTATGCCACACACCACAGATCTGGTCTTGGTTCAGAGCCCATATAACTAAGAGGAAGCTACTGCACATTCAGATGACCTCAGAGTAGAAAACAGTATTCTATCTGCTGGAGCATCCTTTGACCTTCCTCCCAACCAGCCAGGAAAGGAAAGATTGCCATCCTTAGCAGGGAAGCCATGTGCCAACCCAGCCATCTGACGGTGACCTTGAACAAACTGTCCTCATTTGCTTTCACACATCTACGATAAGATTTTTTTATGGCTTTAAATGTAATTTTTGATGTGATGGTTTCCATTCTGGAATAGACTTTGAGAAAACAAGCTGTTATACTAACATGAAATATTAGCAGTATTACACAAGCGATCTTTTTGGTAGGAAACCAACAATTTGTCTTAATTTTCTGGGCAGTTGGATCAATCAGAGTACTTACTCTGATAACCCAGCCCAAACAAAACTCAAAATACGGTGGATTCACTTATTGCCACACGTATTTATTGAGCATTCACTACAAGCCAAGTGTGATAATGAAGACTAGACACACACAAACCAAAATGAAATAGACTCCTGATGTGTAAGAAAGACAAGGCTTAGTGAACGGTCAAGACATAAATATCCAGATTCCAACACCATCACTGTGGTACTCTAAACCAAAAAGAGCCACCACAGAAAGAAAAGCTGGCCCTGTGATGTGTGTGGTTTTATACCTTCACGCCCAGTCACGCCAAATATCAAGGTACAAGTACTCACCATGCTGCACACTTAATAGTTAAGGAATCTGCAAGCTATTAGTACTAATTTTTATAACAGGATACTAATCAACGTGTTTGTTGGCATTGTTTGAGTTAGTCAAGCATCTAATTGAATAATTGCAAAACTGGAAGAGTAAACTAATTCAATTAATTCGTGGTTATTTCAGATTTCACGGTGGTAGGAACACTGTGTAAAAATTACAGATGTGCCTTGTAAGTAGCAACACTATTAGACAATATTTCTGTGGAGATGATTTTTTAAAATGTGTTCCCCATCACCTGCCTCAGATTCTGTTATCTGTGTGACTAATCAGTGTCACCCTAGTCCATTAAAACAATGAGCTGATCTATTCACCTAGTGAATCAAACTCATCAGTCAAAAGCCACGAGACACAATAGCGAACACCATGGAGACAAAGGAAAAGTGATGGATGAAGTGTTGTTCTTTTGTGCCTGTGTTCCACTCGGTCCCTCACTCATCCCTAAATAGCCGGAGAGTTGCAGATACTGGGCAGAGCTTCCCAAGTTAACCTGCATAAAATTAAATTTAATTCTAATGTAATTTGACTTCCAGCATGGTATTCTGTTGTCAATGTTAAAACCCAGAAGGAGTTTCACTTTCCATGACCTCTGTAAAATAACAAGATGCATTTGCCACAAGCAGAAAAACATTCTGCGCTTCATTTGCCTAGGGATCCTGTAAACAGATAGTGTTTACGGCCCCCACGTTAGTTCAAGAGCCACAAATCATTCCTACTAAAACAAAAATTAATTTTCTGACCTTGCTACAGAATGCATGTTCTCAACTTCAACATGTGCTTGGCTTGCTGGAAGAACTTCTGCCATAGTCCTAGAATATTGGATTCTAGAGTGCTCTGACTAGACATGTACTTTGCACCCTGATTTCTCACAGACATTCCTAAGAAACAGTGGCATTCAACGCCAGCTTCCAACAAATTGAGCTTCCCAACAAATTACCTAAGGACTGTCCTAAAATGCAGCCTGCAGACATTATATGCTATTGGAACACCCTGAAAAGAGGGTTGTGGCTTGTGGGTTGGGGTAGCATAACCTTCAGGCATATTAAGTAATGAAGCTAACACAGACCCTTGTTGAGTGTAGTGATGTGCCCAAAAAACTGTGTAGATTGATCGATCAGAGGAGGGCTGTTTAAGTCAGTGAGAGCTTCGCAGCTTCTGAATAAATCAGGAATATCTGATAATAAACCAAGGTAGTGTCAAGAAATTAGTATAAATTGTATTGTGTGTGATGATGGTATTGGGTTTTGGTCAGAAAACAACCTTTTAAAGGACTACTTGAGTAAAGTAGTAAGTAAAGTAAGGCCATGTGTTAGTTATTGTTGTATGTTTTGACATTTTGTTCAGTTTTGGTTTCCCAAGACAGGGTTTTCTGTGATACTCTGGCTGTCCTGGAACTCACTATGTAGTACAGGACGGCCTTGGACTCAGAGATCCACCCATCTCTACACCACCCCACTCCCACCCCTGGTAATGGGATTAAGGGTTTGTGCCACCACTGCTGGGCCCAGACATTTGTTCTCTGAACCTCTGACAGAGAGCACGTGATCATGCTGCATTCTCCCATTAACAGGGTCACTTCTCTTATCTGACGACTCAGATAAGAGAAGAGATTCATCTTTGTTGCCTGCTTTCTGCTTCCAATAGACACCTAACATTTTTCTTCATGAGTTCTGTCAATATTATCTGAAAACAGAGTTGAAGGTTTTCCTTAGTCATGACTTACGGACTACTTGACCTTGATAAACTATTTTAACTTCTTAAAATAAAATTGACTTTAATCCCAGAACTCAGGTGGCAGACCCAGGTGGATCTCTGAGTTCGAGGCCAGCCTAGTCATCAGAGCAAGTTTCAGGACAGCCAGGGCTACACAGAAAATCCTTGTCTTGAAAAAAGAAGGAGGAGGAGAGGGAAGGAATGAGAGAGAGAGAGAGAGAGAGAGAGAGAGAGAGAGAGAGAGAGAGAGAGAGAGAGAGAGAGGAGAGAGAGAGAGATCTCCTGCTGATGACTGCGGTGCATGCCTTTAATACCAGCACTTGGGAGGCAGAAGCAGGTACAAGGCCATGCTCTACTGAGCAAGTTCCAAGGCAGCCAAGGTTAGCAGAAAAAATCCTGTCTTAAAAAACGGAAGGAGGGAGGGAGGGAAGAAAGAGAGAGAGAAAGAGAGTAAATCTTCTGAACTGGGATATTTTTTAAATGTCAAGCAGAAATACATGGAATCTGAGGAGGGCTCAGCAAAACGGGAGGTAAAAGTTAAATCAGGTGTACATGGTTTTTCAGCCTGAAATAAAACACCTAACTCCTTGTAGGAAGATGCAACTTGTAATAAATTTGACATATGGAAAATGCAGATATGTATTTGTCCTTTCTCCATCATTGAACATGTCTGTCTGTCATTATATCTCTCTAAAAGCGACAAATGTTCCTCTTGCAAAGAAAATTCATTTGTCACACCCCAAAATTTTATACAATTTGATGAAAACTCATATACTTCAAAAGTGAGCTCTGATAATATGTAACTATAAATCCCATCACTGAAAACAAGATACAGCTGTATTCATGAAGACTGCCCAGAATATCTGAAGAATGGTGCAAAAATATTTTACACTTACAATTTAAAAAGCTGAGCTGCCCAATGATGGACAGATTCCAAAGTTCTCTGCATAGACACTAGTTTGAGGTTCTGATTGGGCCCTTTCAAAACACGTGGTTACTGCCGCATGCCCATCTCAGACGTGCACATGGATGTAGGGTTCTAGCCCATGCTGACCACAACCCCAGATCCAGACAGAGAGAGTTTTGCTTTTAAACCAAACCCCTTTCAGACGTCAAACTGTACTTAGATTATCAAGCACATGAAGCTTTGTTTGAAAATCATAAACACCATTGTGATTAGTTTTGAGGTTTCCTAGGGTAGAATGGTTAGAATGTATTCTCAGCACATGACAGCTATTATAGATGATGAATGAAATCCTGATTAAAGAGGATCTTTCTCCTGAATCCTTATTCCAAGGTCCTTAGCATCCTGGACAAATTTCTCATTTCCTATAGTTGATGCAGCTTAGGGAATAAGCTTTTCCCTAAGTCCAGTGACTGGGAGTCATCTCTTCCCATCTCCCTTACCCAACAGACAGCACAGTCTGTGTGCTGACCTCAAGACATCAGGCTTCTGGAGTTACACTCTGTGGATATTTATCCTTACCTTCTGGCCTCTGGATACTTGAAGGAAAACCCATAATTTAATTGTGAATCAGGCTGCTAAACAATGAGTGGGTAAGTCCTTATGAATAATGTATACTCCTCACTATGAGCCTCAGCATCTGCAGTGCTCCACTATCTAGACACTTGCAAATGGAATTTCTGACAATTTAGAACTCGATCTTAGGGAGTTATCATGTGCCCCCCTCCTCAGAGGACCATAGTCAGCCTCTAAAGAGGATAATGAAAAGCAGTATTGAAGTTGTATGCTCCACCAAATTACTAAGATATATTTCCATCCATGGAGTATGCTGGGCATTAATCATGAACAGCCCACAAATGCATCTTGAAGAATTATTTTCATGATTCAGGACTAAAGATACTCAACCAGGGAAAGACTCAAAAAAAGAAAAGAAAAGAAGGAAGACAGAAAGGGGGAGGGAGGGAGGGGAGAAAGAGGGAGGGGAAGAGAGAGGGAGGGAGGAAGGGGAAGGAGAGAGGGAGGGAGGGAGGGAGGGAGAGAGGGAGGGAGGGAGGGAGGGAGAGAGGGGGAGGGAGGAAGGGGAGGGAGAGAGGGAGGGGGAGAGAGAGGGAGGGGGAGAGGGAGGGAGGGAGGGAGGGGAGAGAGGGAGGGAAGGGAAGGAGGGAGAGGCATAGTAGCAGAGTCAAAAACCAAACAGCAATCCTACAGCAATCCCCGGTGACAAACAACGGAAAGGAAGGTCAGGGAACGTACCAGACAAAAGGAAATAGCCAAGTGATACTGTTCGCCTCCTTGTTACCTATGTCAGACCCAAGACAGTCCTAAGGGTGCTGGTATATATGGACCAAAAGTATCTCCATCCTGACTGCTCATGATGAATGCCTAGTGAAAGAGCTGTCTTGTATTGCTTAGCCCTCTAGCTTGCTCAGAGATTTATGTTTCTGGACAATTTCCCTCTCCTCTGCCAACCACCTGCCTTCTCCCCTCCTGCCCCCCTCCCACTCCCCCCCCCCGGCCCCCATCATGAGGCTGGGATCTTCTGTCTGTTCAGTTGCATATCCCTCACGACTCAGGGGAAGAAAAAACCAGAAAAATTCCGATTGCTCGGCTTAAGCTCAACCCAGTTCCATTTTCTCAACCATATGTAATCTGTCTTTCATTGGCAGGCAGACATATTTTTGCACTTTTCTTTAATACTGAGGATTTTTGAGCTTCCTTTTATTCCCTTTTCTTTACAACTCTTGTGGACAGAAACACAGACTGCCATGGACACAAGGCCTGAAATCTATAAGGAATGGTAGGCCACAGAAACTTCCTCAAACTAATCACACCTCTAACTATTAGTATCTCTTCAGACAAAGAAAGTCCATAACAAATGTCTCTGTATATCAGGCAGTTTTGAACTACAGAAATGCCTTGTTGATAGTATGATTAAACGATTATTTTCTCCTTATTCAAATCCAGTGTTTTCATCCCCCGTTAGAGATGAAGACTACAGGAAGATTCGCTGACTTGTCTCAAGTCAAACCTAGAAGTGACTGGCAGATCCCTCGTGCCAGGCCATCTTGAAGCCAAGCCATGCTTTCAACGGCCGCATTAGTTAGAGAAGACATCAGTGAGTAAAGTGTTGATTCTGTTTGGGAAAATTTGTTCACAAAAATCTAAAGATGAGTAAGGCAGTGTTCTCCAGTTAAAGTGGTGCTTGCAAAATACTATTTTTGATGTTTTTGGGGGAGTATTTGCTTGTTTAATTAATTCATTGATTTTTGTTTTATGGGAAAAGGTCTCACTATATACCAAACTGACTTTGAACTCATAATCTCCTCCTCCTTTACTTGTTCTACACGACCAGTTTCACACTGTGGATAAAAACAGAGGAAAAGTACTATGTGGGGGCGCATATGTATTTATATGTGCTCAAAAATGTCCACAGGGCAGAGAAACCACAAAAACTATCTCTTTGGGTACATTCATCAATTGCTCAAGTTTCTGACATTAATATCAACTTAATAAGGCAAAAGAATACTCTCTCTCTCTCTCTCTCTCTCTCTCTCTCTCTCTCTCTCTCTCTGTGTGTGTATGTGTGTGTGTGTGTGTGTGTGTGTGTGTGTGTGTGTGTGTGTGTGTGTGTGTGTGTGTGTGTGTTGGCTGATTGGCAGTATGCAGCCTGGGCATATTCTGAGAGGGCAAATGTAGGGTAGAAGCTTGCTGAGAAATGTTTTCCTCAGATTACTGGATGAAGATCTTCCAAGAAGAGCAGCTTCACAACAGCAACAGACAAAAAAAGTACCCACCTTCCTGTGGTTTTAGTCACCCCTGTGAAAGCTGCAGGCAGGTGATTTTGCTGGGGTCTCTTGTCACTGCTAAGTCACAGAAGCACACTGGCATCAGGCTGAGAGGAAACCATTCAAATATCTTTAAAGGAGACGCTTCCTACAGCAGACACTAAGGGAAGATAAATTGGTAGCATCTGTCCACATACTCTTCCCTCTTTGGTAAGGACCATGAGTGCGAGCACTGCTTTGCTGTATGTAACTTTTTTGAACCTGTCACAGGTTTGAGTTTGAATGGACATCATGTCCACTAACATCTATATCAGCTGCTCTTTTCTAACTTGAAATATCCCTGCATCTTGGGAGTTTATGAGGAGACTTGAGGGGGGAGGAGAGATAGCTGGCTGCCCTTCCAAAGGACCCAGGTTCAATTCCCAACAACCACACGGCAGCTTACAACTGTCTGTAATGCCAGTTCCAGAAGATCTGACACCCTCACACAGACTTACACGCAGGCAAAACATCGATGCACACGAAATAAATAATAAATTAAGATGAGACTTGAATTTAGGATGAGCTTCCTTCAGAAAGAACTTTAGAAGAGAAATCTACTCCAAACAGAAGCAATGACAGAAATACCACCATGCTGAAAGAGGAGCAGCCTGTGATGGGGAAAGGGCTGTGCAGAGTGTGCAAAGGAAGTGGAAAGGGGAGCTTGGATCCTCCTGTATCCAACCTTCTCTAAACACTTTCTCATAAAAGCACTGAAGAGTTTCCCAGTTTCTTCCTTTGCTGAAAGAAAAATTTGGAACAAGACAAAATTTTTTGAACGCTGCCTTATGTACTAGGCACTTGAAGCCTACTTCATTTAATTACCATACGGAATGTACAGCACGAATTACTGTCCTCGGTTTACGTTTGTGTAACTGAGACAGAGAGTCGTAATGTCACCTGCCAAGACATGGGACAGAATTAGATCCAAGTGAGAATCTTCTCAGTCCCATTTCTATGCTGAACAGTGCAGTCTGCTTACCTTCTGTGCGGGTCAGCTTTCTGCTACTGTAACAAAAGGCCTGAGAAAATCAACTTAAAGGATAAAAAGGTATTTTGACTCAGAGTTTCAGAAGTCTCAAGGCTGTGTCATATTTTCTGAGCCTATGACAGGACAGGGAGAAAAGAAAGAATCGAGACCCTCCACAAGCATGTCTTCAAGGACCTAACTTCCTCCAATTAGGCCTCACCTAGTAAATGCTCTACCTCTCAAGCAACACAGTCTAGCTCCAAATCTTTAATACTTAGCCTCTGGGCCTAACCTATAACAGCCTTCATGGTATGTCTTGGTTTCACACACCATCTATTGTCTTCTGCTTATAGAGTGTGAAAGCTTGTCTGTTTTCCAGAAAATTCCATACCCATCTCCCAAACGGCCGTCTCCCAGATGGAGCTCCAAAATACTACAAAGTTAATATTATACACAAACACATCCTCAAAATCCAGAAAAGAATCCAGGTAAAGCCTAAATGTCTGTAACTATATGCATCCCTCAAAATTATCTTTGTAATAAAGTACAAATTTAATTCTCAATACTCACAGGGTTGGAGGTTTGGCTCAATGGTAGAGTGCCTGTCTAGCAAGCACAAGGCTATGGGTTTGGTCCTCACCCAAGACCAGAGAAAAAAATCTCAATATTCCCTAGCAATGAGCCACACAGCTGTGGAGGCCCAACAATGTGGGCAGGAAAACAGACAGGCAAAGGAAAGAAGAATGTAGTGAAGCCTCAAGGAAAAAATGTTAACATCCGGAACCAATTCACCCACACAGACTAAGGAGCATTACACCCATATTGCCATAGCACCCCTCATCACTGCAGCCCTGAACACACACACACAAATATGCGTGAACTAAGGCTTCACTTACTATCTGCTCATACTGGCCTTGCATATGCAGGAAGCCCCTTCAGAAGTACTTACCACCCAATCATAGTGTCACAGAGCCTTAAATCTCTGTGATGTCACAGTCTAATCCTCTAATCCAGGTAATGGACAGAGAGACCAGATGGCATCTAATGTCCCCTGGATTTAAACTAGCTCTTCAGTTAGCACTCTGAATGCTGGAGGTGAGATGAAAAGATGAAATGGGCAAAGCCAGGCTAGTGACACATCTTGCAGAATCTCTATTTCCGCTTGGACAAGAACTCAAGGATGAGATCCAGAAAAGCAGCAAGGTGGCAGCATTCAGTTTATGATTTGCACCTAGAGAATTTGTGCATCGTTTGGGAAAGGAAATGGACCCAGAGTTTCATATGCTTCTGTTGCCGACAGATCATGTCAAATCCCCTCAGTTAGTTGCCTACATGGAGTAGGGCTGGCAGTGGGGGAAGCAAAGCTGATAGACAGAGATGAACTTTACATCGTACCCACTTCAGCTTGTAAAAGCCACTTTTCTATCCCCAGGCACAGCAGACAGGAATGCAACAGACTGTATAATTAAACAGCCAAGAAATGCATTAATGGTTACAGAAAAAAAAAATTTATACATGGAAATCAGGGAGGTAAGTGGGCGTAGATTTCCTTCAAATCCCTGTTGGAGACATCTGACTCTTTAAGAGAGGAGAGTTACATAGAGTGGGAGGGAAACTGACGGAGAGACAGTGAACAGGTGGACAAGAAGAGGAAGGGGAGGAAGAGGAGGGGGAGGAAGAGGAGGAGGAAGAGGAAGAAAGGAAAGAAACTAGCTGATGCGTTCTTTGCTGGCGTCTCATCCAGTTCCAGCAGGAAGGGAGACACAGAGCGTGAATGCATTTATTGGGATGACAGATCCCTGAGAGTCACAGACCTCTGAGCAAACAGGGCTGCTCCAAATAGAGCTGTTACAAACAAATGAATCAGAGCAGTCACTGAGAGGTTAAAGTTAAAGCCACGGCTGGAAGAGTGGGTGTACTTGCAGTGGGTCCTCAAGGCAGTTTCCTAATCCTCTGGCATTAAAAAGAAGCCACTGTGGAAATCAGAATCTCTTCCTTTGTAAATTCAATCCATGGCAAAGGGATTTCAGCTGTGATTGCTGAGTTTGAGAAAATCAACAGAACTTAGGATCTCGGGAATTGCCCGTCGCTGCAACTGATACCTTCCTAAGCTGTTCCATTTTGAATCAATTACCAATAAGACTCCATCCACCCCATTGTGACTGGAGAAGGGAGTGGGCAAACAGAGCAGTTAGTTGTCCCCAAAATCTCACTGCAGGAGGGGATTTAGACTGAGAAGGCTTTAGGCTGAATTCAATATGTAGCCACTACCCTTCAGACTTTGAGATGTCTGTTTCTTACAGTCAAAAACAAAAACAAAAACAGCGGGAAAGTTGTCCCATTCCGAAGATGATGGCTTAGAACACCATTGACACTGCTGTCCCTGGAGCCCTCTGCAGTGGTACAATTATAGCCACCCACAGACAGGAAGGGCTAAAACAAAAGAGCAGAGACCTGGAAACGTAAATAAGCGTTTTATTACTCCAATTAATGTTTGTTTGGGGAATAGCAGTCGGCAAGCTCAGAGTGCTCTTTCTAAAGCAGGTAAGAATCATCTCCACAGCAGTGGTAAGGATACTGGCAACAGGCACAGCTAAGGTTCAGAATCTAGCCAGATAGGTTAAGATCAACTGGAGTTGTAGAGTTATAGGTACAATCTTTAATCTTTTGAGCCTTAGTTTCCTGGTCTGAACAATGGAGAAAGCATTCTTTTTCTCTGAGGATTTGCTGGTAAGTATAATAAGAGAATGAATGATGAAGGCCTGGGTAGGTTCCTGAGTGGTTAGGAGCACTTGCTGCTCTTGCAGAAGGACCTGAGTCCCATTCAGGGAACACACATGGGGCCACTCACAGCCACTTGTAACTTCAGCTCCAGGGAATCTGACACTCTCTTCTGACCTTTGAGGGCATGTGCGCGCGCGCGCGCGCGCGCGCACACACACACACACACACACACACACACACACACACACAGTCTGGGCCTCCACTGCTTTTCTTTAAAAGATTCCCAAGCCCTTTCCCCCAGTTGCAGGTTTCCTTTTGAGCTAATCCCTTGTTTCTAGAGAGGTGGCTCAGCATTTAAAAAGCGCTGGCCGCCCTCCCAGAGGTCTAGGGTTCAAATCCCAGTGCCCACATGCGGCTCACAACTGTCTCTAAGTCTGGTTCCAGGTGATCTAGTGGTCTCTTCTGGCCTCCACTGTCACTGCACACATGTGGTGCACAGATATATATGCAGGCAAAACACACATACATGTAAAATAAAAACAAGTTATCCCTTTGCACTTACCCCTGAACCCCTTTCCCATCTCTTCTCCCTCCTCTGTCTCTCCTCTCTTCTCTTAACTCTCTTGTCTCTCTTTCTCTCTCTCTCTCTTCTCTCTCTTTTCTTCTCCTCCCCCACACGTATGTTCTAGTTCTAATTTATTAATTCAACCAAATATCCCGGTAATCCCAAATTACTTGACCCTCAACTAATTATTGCAACTCTGGGGTCCATCAGAATCTGCTTTTATAAAGAGATAGTCAATCTTCCTACCAGGGTAACCTTGTAAAGACTGGCCTGCACAGAACTAACCAGAAAACTCCAGTGTTAGTCTACCTCCTTGCCTCTAGACACCCGCTCTGTCCCTGCAGAACTGAGTTCTTAGGGGAGTCAATCTGAATGCTGCAGCCCACCCTCCCACCCACTCACCATGCCCTCCCACTGCAGGGCAGTGGATCTCCACCCCTGAACACTTCCAATTTCTCCCTTTGAACTCCTCAGGCTCCGGTGTTTTGTCTCATTGGAATACTGAGTAGTTCAGTTAGACTTAACCATACATACTCGAACTCTGAACTGCTTACTAATCATAGACCGTAAATGGAGTAAAGAACCGACTCTTACAGAAAACTGGGGAGATGTACACTGTCTGCTTGTGGATTACAACCTTCAGTCATTGCTTATTCATGCTAATCACTAAGGTCCAAAAATTGTCACCTCATGTGGAAAGAGTGGCAGACATTATCAACATCTTTTCTTCCTACATGATAACTATCTCAGCTGACCCTAGCAACAGCCATTGGATGGACAGGTTTACGGCTGCTATTCCATAGATGCAAACACTTGTGTTAAAGGGCAGTAGGGTCATCCAATTAGGACCGCTACCACAAGCAATGTGACCCCCAAGAATGGGAGCTTAAAACTAGGATCCTATGCAACTGATGTGTTCATTGCACCAAACAAAACTAGTAACAGGGCTGGAGAGATGGCTCAGCAGTTAAGAGCATTGGCTACTCTTGTAGAGGTCCTGAGTTCAATTCCCAGCAATCAATTGGTGGCTCACAACCATCTATAATGAGGTCTGATGCCCTCTCTGGCCTGCAGGTATACATGGAGACAGAGCACTCATATAATAAATAAATAAATCTTTTTTTAAAAAAAATATAATAACACAATAAAAGTAACTGTTTTCATATTTGTACTTGCTGCATGTAAATAATTAAAAAGTATATCTGCAAGTGTACGTGTATATATATATATATAAATATATACGTATTTTTTAAATAGCAACACAATGGCTGACAGGATTACAGGTCCAACAAATGCTGCTATTTGCTATCATTTCTATTGGGCTATGATTATTGTATTTTTATTATGTACTAAATGCTAAGCTCTCAAGAACAAGGCCTTATTTAGAATTTCTAGAGCAGTAATGCATTGGTCAAGGAGAAGTAATACAGTGTGCGTATCCTGAGATCATAGAAGTCCAAATAGGGGGTGTCTGTGCAAAACGAGGTCATAGAGATGTCTATAAGGAAGATAGAAACATAGATAACTCTGCTAGGTGTGTGCTGGGCCCAGTTTTTACCTCTGACCCTGCCCTCGAGTTCAGCTGCTATGAATAGAGGTCTCGGGTGCTACACTGTCTTCTGATCTGTCTTGTTGACAAGCCTTCTGCCTGTTACTAAGTCATCCGTTTAGCGTTCTCACATGCCTGCCAGATCAAGATCTCAGCTTAGCAGGCTAGACATGGAAAATACTTACTAGCTTTCCATCAGGCTCACGTAGTGATAGAGGGCAAATGACCCCCCCCCCATTTCAATTCACCAGCGATCCATTACTTTTCACAACCTTTATTTTTCAGATACTTGTTTCTGAGAAGTGCATGGGACATAGTCAAAGGATGGATAGCTTGAGTTCCTTTTCAATTCACTAATACTCTAGAGCCCTTGTTAGTCTTTTTCACTCAGGCATCAAACATGTAGAACTGAAAATCACCAATCTCTGATTGCTGAACATGTGATATTAATATAATATAATTTCAAGAGCTCCATGAAAGCACCTAATTTTAGCTCTACATTTTTTTGACCTTAGGTTGGTACTACTGCAATGTTCCACAAGTGCAGTAAAATTTTCCTCATTCCAGTGGCGTAAAAGGTGGGTCAAGTATTGGCCAAGGTGCATTGGAGAAAGTGTTAATATTTTCTAAACAAAAGCTAAGGGGGGGGGGCGGCGCAGTGGAATCTTGTAGCTAAATGGGCTTCATGTTTCATTTGAAACTGTCTCTCTCATTTCCAAAGCCAGAAATCAAGGCCTCACTAGCTGCTATGAAACAATTTAAAAACTTTCTTTCAACATTAATATATCTGCTTTTATACCCCTATTTCCACATTAATACCAAAGCCAGCACTAGAATGTAAGCCTCCTGCTTCAAGTGAGTCCAACCCTCTTCCTACCTTAATACAGGGACATAGAATGGAATATGGAGACTATGGTGAGGCTTTGAGAAGATTCAGACAACATCCTTACTTTGGTTTCTGAACCTTCTGGTCTTCTGTTCTGGAGACATATTATTTTGACATCTTCTTTTTATACCTCTAAATTTCAAACTAACCATTCCCCCCCTAAATATTCTATAGATGCAGCCCTTTTGTACCTATTAGCAACAGCAAAAATAAATCAAAGGACTGAGTTGAAAAAATGTTGAATTCAGAAAAACTATTGCTGTGTACACAGTCATCGACCCAAAATGCTTTGTTCCTTCTTACCGAAAAAGACCATTTGTGTTTTTAGGACACACCCTAGCTACCTAACTCCAGATTTAGGTCCAGGTCTAGTGCCAAGGTTTGCCTAGGGCAGGATTTCCCTTTACCCACTAAAACTGAGCTCACCAGAAAGCCCTTCCTACTGATTTAGTGATTTCTATTAGTTACTTTCCAGCCTGCTTTATAAAGTTGAGTAGGTTCTCTTTTAAGAAAGTCACTACATCTGCGTTAAGTCTTCCCCCAAAACAGCTGAAAGACAGCCATTCGGCCCCTCTTTTTTTTGGGGGGGGGACGCAACGTTCAAAAAAGCATCTACCATAGGTAAGCAACAATATGGTTTTCTACTTTTTAACAAACTGCTACAGTATTTACTGACCCCAGAATCACCCATTTGGAAATGGTTAAGGATTAAAAGTTCTTCAGGCGAGGGACTCTTGGTTTCTAATTGCTAATGTTTGAAGTCGGTTTGATTCCTCGGAAATTTGTTCAGCCTGATGAAAGCAAAACTCCAACTCCCCTCAGGGCTCGAGGTGTAAGATCTTTGGGCTCCGTCGTTTTTCTTTCGATGTTTGGGGAGGGTCTGATTGTTTTGAGGGATGGCTTCTCCCAGGCCTTCCCGGGTAACCCAAAAGGACTCTCACTTCTCCCGTACTAATTAAAGAGACTTCGCAAGGCCCATCTCTGGAGATTCTGGGACTCCACCGTTTCAAAGGCTCAGATCTGCTCCCTTTTACCCGGGGACCTCGGGGACCTCAAGACCTCCGGACCGCCCAGGGGTGATCGAATGGCCCAGTCCACTTCACACTTGTGAAGGTCACCGAACTGCCTTAGGTACGGGTTTACAGGGAAGGAAGTGTCAGCTGAAAATTCTTGAGGGGCTAGAAAAATTGCCGTTTTCCCTGTGATGGGGAGGCTGGGGCGCGACGTGGGGCTCCAACCGAGAAGCGGGAAGCAAGATTAACTGTCCCGATCCTCTAGGTGAGGCCTTGTCCTTAAGCTAGAGGCACCCGGAGCAGCAGAGCAAGCAGCTGCTAAGGGGGTCAGGAAATCTGTTCCTGGGGTTAGAAGTATACAAACGCTCCCAAATCCCCACTGTAGAAGGACCTCTAAGTACCAGTTTATTTCCAGGTTATTATTTCTTTGTTTTGCTCTGTTGAGACAATGTTTTACTATGCAGCCCTGGCTACCCCAGAACTCTATAAGGACCAGTCTGGTCCGACTGCCTCTGCCTCCAGATTGCTGGGATGAAAGGCAAACATCCCCATGCCGATATATTCAGGAGTTTGTCCCCTTGCTTGTTAAGATGTCAGCTTTCTACACCCATCTCATCTAAGCCTTGACAACTATGCGGGAATAAAAAAGAAAAAAAAAAGGAATAGGAAAGAGAGAAGATGAGAAAGAAAGAGAGGGAGAGAGAGGGAGAGGAAAAAGAAAGAAAAACAGACAATAATTAGGGATACATTTCTATGTGTTTCATATGTTCCTAAATTAGCTTTCCCAATTTGTAATGCTTATCTCAACTACATAAGGTATAATTATGATCCAAATTTCTCCTATTCCACTTGTTTCCTACGAAGGTAAGGGGATGAAATTACTCTTTAGAGTAGAAAGTAGCATTCTGTCCATACAAAGTGTAACAATGGCGTTATTCACAAAATCAAATGACTGAGGGAGAAAAATTGCTCCCGCCGGTGCCTGGTGGTGTTTTTAGTCACATTTATTACAATTTTGTTTTTTGATATTTCTCTCAGAATTTGTTTAAAAATCGTTGGGTTGGTCTAAGAAATAAATGAATAAAACAAGGTATTTAGAAGTTCCAGACCTCAACTTCTCTAGAATTTACAGTATATATAAAATTGATTAATTTTTTTTCCTTTTCCAAATGTTGTATTCCAAATCTGTTAAACTGACTATATCACTACCCCCCCCCACACACACACAAATACACGGAATGGGGGAGGCTTCTTTCTCTGAAATATTACTTATATCCCACCATTTAGGGATGGTTCTGAGGTTCGCTGTGGGTCACAGGGTCCTGTGGTATTCACATGCATAAGCTTTTACTTTTTTTTTTTTTTAATCTTTATAAAGGGCAAAGCGGGAAAGTTTTGTTCATTTGTTTTAAAAACAGAATCCATGTAGAGGTTGCCTGTTTTCACTTCTGATATCAAAAGCTCCTTAGCAGTTTGTACTCAACAAAACCCCCAGCCTCCAAGCGAGGCCATTAATGGTGCTGAATAAAGGTTGATTAGTCCTCTCCAGTTGCTTAAGCTTCCCCACCTCCTCCATTTCACAGCAGGTCCCCACCACCACCACCAAGTCTCATTTTCCACCCGGATGCTTGGAGCAAGGGCCTCACTTAAATTAACTAATGATTATCTTTCCCCAAAGAAGTGTAAACAGACCTGATTTATAAATTTGCTAATTGCTGTTCCCAGTGCAGACCTGGGGAGTATCTCAATCACCTGCATATAAAAGTCCAGGCTTACTAGAAACCAGAAAAGAAGCGTCAGAATAAATCTTGTGCATGAGATGGGGTAAAGAGATTGCAATCACCAGTTCCCTATTTTGTCCTTCTTTTGCAAAAAGTCAAAATTTAAGCCCTAGATGGGAGGGTGGTTTTCTTAATAGCTATTGAGCTGGTTTGATTTTCGAAAGTAAGAAAGAACCCGCTCTGTTTCCAGGGCACTCCTCAGATGGATCTGTGCATTTACAAGATGGAGAAAGGGAAGTGACATTGTTAATACACACATTTTGAAAGTAACTCCATTTAGTCTAAGAACGGAATTCTACTGGGGTCTACAGTTAAAATTGCCAAAGAGTTGTCTCTTATATAAATACTATAATTTTGTGCCAATAATTTTGCTGTGGTATATGTAAAATATTCAGTCTTTTAATGAATGCCATAGAGAAGGCGTGAACACGTAGGTCTTCTGTACGAGCTGCATTTACCTTTGTCTTGCAATTTGTCTATCAATAGGGTTGATTAAAGATGAAGGGTGCACTTCCGTTCGGTTTGGGAAGAAATTGTGCAGAGAACACACCTCTCTAATATTCTGAGTTTTGGTGGATTGACCCTCAGACTGGGCACTTCAGATCATCCTTCACTTGCTCCACAGAGGCTATATTTATTAAGATTTTACACCAACAATTTTTTCATAATTAAAATTTTACAGCTTTGGGGATTGTTGGTATGAGAATGCATGGGGTGTAAGATAAACGTCGTGGGGTAGACTTAAATTTCTGCCTGAATTCCACTCCAAGAAACTTAATTCCTCCTCTCTGCATAAAGGTCACCCTGTGAACTTTTCTTTCTGGGAATTTCATACACTACATACTCTACAAAATCAGTAAACCCAAGATAGCTAGCTGTAAATGCCAAAGCATTGTTCAACAAAAAATGTAAGAAACCCGGGAGATGGAGAATCTGGGGAAACGGAATTCAGAATTTCAAAGCCCCTAGGTTGTGCGCGCATTTGCGTAGGGAATCCTATCTGGGCATTAGGTTTGCTCTGGGCCGGAGGGGGGGGGGGGGGCGGGCGCTGTGGTCTAGAGGTGTTTGACTCCTTCGAACCCCGGGGCATCGTGGTGAATGTGTCCTGCAGACCCGTTCAGTCTTGAGCCTAGTCGACTGGGATGGGAGTAACTATTAAAGAATTAACCGCAGCAAGGTCTATTCGTCTGCCTGTCACGGGGAAACAAGTGTCCCCGTTCCCGGTCTGACTAAGCTGTTTACTGTTGTTACTACTTTGAGACGGACTGAGTTAGGATTCATTTTATTTTTTCGCCATGGCCTTTCCCACCACTGGGATTTTACATAGCATTCCCATAACCAATTCCTATTGCATACGAGCGAATAATCAGACGCGCTCTCCAAGCCCTGCGCACCCGCATCCACAGACGCTGGCTTTAGTCACTGTCTGAAAAACACTGTTGGCCCTCATTCTCCAGCGAACAATCATCCTCTCCAACCGATCACATATTCGGTCCTTACCTCCTCCTCTGCTTCTTCAGAAAAGATCACTTACCAAAGGGGTAGCCTTTTTGAAAGCAAGCTTCCAAGACCCACTTAATCCCTTGTCTGGTGCGGTCTGCACCCGGGATGCCTGCTGGTGTGTCAGGGGCAGCGCACACAGCAGCACACAGGAGTCAAGTCCCAAGCGCAGGCCTCTACCTCGGGCAGCCCCTCTCAGCAGCTGCTTAGAGTTCTGCACACCTTATTCCGGCCATGGCCATCTCAACCCTGTTTGGGTCTTGGCTGGTGCTTGACATTAATATTCTCTCCTGCTGACATCCAGCTCATCCCTCTGTATCCGTTTCTTAAACGTCAGTACAGAGTCACTTCCTCCCTTTCACCCCATTTCCCTATTGGGAATGGGGTGGGTAACATCTGGATTGAAATCTCAGTTTTGCTCTGAGCAAACAAACAATACACTGGGAGATTAATGTGACCAGTTGGTCTCGGCGGTAACTCGGAGGTAACTAGAAATAAACTGCTCTAGGGCACCGAAGGTTTCTACTTGTGTTTGTCTCCTGGCTTGCGCGCCCCGTAGATGCAGAGGAAAAAGTTAAGAAACGTTGCTTATCCCAGTGTGCCTATCCTCCCAAATGTGCTTGAGTGGGCCTGCCTGTACCTGCCCACCCTAGGGAGGGGTGCCACCTCCCTAGGCCGGTGGAACCCGGGCTGGCCGCAAGGCCTTCGGCCTGCAGGCTGGAAAAGAAGGTTCCTTGCCAGAAGGTTTGAATTATTTCGCTCCACAGGAGACCGGGCCTTGGCTGTACTCTGCTGAAGATTCAGGCGGGAAATGTTCGAGCCAGACTGGGGGTGGGGAGGATGGAGCCGTCGGGTGGGTCTGAGCGCACAGGGCGCCCGCCACGTACCCGAAATCACTTTCAAGGCCGCAGCCACAGGAGCTGTACAGCCGATTCTGGGTGAGAAGTTTGTTCTGTTGAGCTTAGTCAGAGGCCAGGGCCTTAAGACTCCCTCCTGCTGGTGGCTTCTAAGTCCTAATGGCTTCTCAAAATGACCGAGACTGGAGCAAGAGCCAACAGGAGACTAAGACAGGAGTCTGCACCGAAGCCCGAAGCCCCCGCAGGCCTAGAGATGTGGGAGGCTAGGAGGCTTTGGTGAAAGTTTTTGAAATAAATATCCTTTGACCAGTGAGTTGCCTGAGGAGTGGAGGGCTTTCCTGACTGGTCCCCCAAAGCTACAGGTTGGTGCCCCAGGCTTCTGGTGCTCAGGCGCCAACTAAAACTTTGGACAGTCCCAAAAAGAAAATCAGGTCGTGGATAAGTAAACGGCCGGGCGACTCTCTGAATTAAAGTTTGCTTTACAGTTCAACTTTAAAGTTGGGCCCCGGGTTGTCTGAGGGTCCGGTTGGTTTTAAGCACATTTAGGACTGGTCCAAAATAGTTGTGTAGGTCAAAGAGAAGATGGCACAAGTAACAGATACAGCTGCTTTGGCCTGTATTTAATCATGCCCCAGGCCTGAGACGGTTTGGGTTTTATTTTCTATATATTTTCTCCCTTTGCCTAAAAACTAGCGACCAATACAGCAAGATTTCCCGCTCTAATAAAGAAAAAAACAAATTGTGAAAGGCGGTAGGAGAAAGACATGGCTCTGGATAGAGTACACCTCCTAAATAACTTCTCTATATGTCTCTAAAAGTAGCCATTGTGGGGGGTCAGGTCACTATATTAGAAGGGGGGGGTGAAACTACACGTCTCCCAATTTCTGCTCACAGATTCTACAGTTGGATCCAGAGTGGGCCGCTATGACACACCAAGGCTCAGCACACCTCCACACTAAGGGGCCCTTTTTCCTGAAGGATGATTCCAAGTCCAGAGAAGAGGAAAGCCTTTAAGGTATTGTCAGAGCTCCATCCTGAGGCCCCTGTCTACCCAAGGCCGTGCTGGGTAGTGCCTAGTGCTCTCAATTTTGGATTTCTGATCCTGAAACATTTTTAAAACGCAATTGCTTTCTAACTCCAATGTACCCTTTGCCATTTTTTAATGCAAGTGATAAATTAATAAGACAGGCAAACTGAATTCCGCTGCTAAAGTAAGCTCTACAGTGCATCTTCCACAGTGTATTTTTGCCAGGCAGGGATTACCGAGCATTAAACAAAATTCTGGAGACTGGCTCCCCACGTTCACGTGTCTGTGTCTGGAATATTCTCTTTTCTCCTCTTTGCGACTCTCACTTCCCGCTAACAAGGATGGCAGAAGGGAAAGCTGTGAACTATGCCCGTGTTTTTGACCCCACATGTTGGCCCTTTTGAACATAAGACCCCTAGACACACTCCCAGCAACCTTGATTCTCCCCAGAGAAAAGCTCACTTGACGAGACATCCGTCTTGCTAAGTCGAATAATTTTTCCCTTCTCCACTGTCAGGAGAATAAAATAAAAGGGACTCCCAAATCAAAAACTGTCAGAAGGCCTGCAAGACTGTACCTATGCCCTACCGAAATTCTCACAACAGATAAATTCAGAGGGGAAGCAGGCTCTTGCAAAAGAAGGGACGCATTTTAGCTATGCGGTCCATCCTGTAGCGCCCACGCAGCAGTACTTGTGGGCCTGACCTCTGTCCCAAAGAAAGTCGTGGATAGACGAAAATAAATCTCCTTTTAATTTTCTTTTCATCGACTAATAAAAATAATTCCCCAGCACTAAACCGAAATTCCGTAACGGGCCACAAGAACACGGAGAATTCATTTAAAAAAAAAACTCTCTCCGCGGGTCTCTGGCTAATCGCGTTATTATTAGCCTCCGGAGCGTGGAAACTGAACTGTCAGTGCCGAAAGAGAAAATGTAAGCGACAGCTGTCCCTCTTAGGGCTTTGGCCAGCTTTTAGGCCAGGATCCCCAAGCTCCAGAGACTACTGGCTGCTCCCATCCCTGTGTGGGCGGCTGCCCGACTCTACCCCCTCCCCCAAGCTGTAGGACCTGGGGTCTACTCTCAGACCCTAGCTGGTAAGCAGGGTTACCTCCCGTGCGGTTTTAGAAGTCTGGACTGATAATAGTATTTGCTGAAAATACTCTCAAGTCGCTAAACCAAGTTGTGAATGTTGTGTTTGTAAGCGTGCTTACAGGATTCTGACCACAGCTGTTCCCCCGGGCTGTTTTGCACTGCTGAAATCTTGGCACTTAATACAAAATGTGACGCTGTCTTCCCCCTCCTAGGGTTCTGCTAAAATACACACAGTGACATCCGCCTTTATATGTGCATATTATATATGTATAATATGGATAGATCCAAGACAAACTAATTGAAACATCCACCCACCCAAATACAGAGCCGTGGGCACTGAATAGTGACCAATGTCTCAGGATACAGTGTCTAATATGTCTCCAGTGAGGCAGAAATACAGTTACACTCCACCAACTAATGTTCAGCTGGGAGAGAAGCTAAATGAGAAAAACGGAGCATTTGCTACGACTGCAGTATAGGCTCGGGAGCTCTCAGGACCAAGTCTAAAATCCACTGGTCTCTGGCTTTGACTGCTCTCTTCTGAACCAGGGGCCCCCGCAGCAGCCCTTCAAAGTTGGGCGCCTCAAAAGCTGCTTGCTTGCTGCAACGGGAGAGGAGAATGAACGCAAGTAGGCCTGCTTGAAATTGGCGATTAAAATGCAAGGCTCGGGCCAGCCCCCCAAATTGGTTCCGGCGAATTTAGGGAGGCTCAAGGCATTTATGCCAAAAAAAAAAAAAAAGAAACCCACGTCGGAGCGAGGCAGGGAGTCAGCGGGCTGGGCCTCCCTCCACACGGGGGGTTATCATTTGGTGTTCCTTCTCCACCCGCCTCCCTTCATCCGATCCCACACACTCACCCGGGTGGGGCTCCAGGCCGTGTGTCGCCGGATCGTCTGCGTCTCCGAGTGGGCCTGCGGGGCTGAGCGCCTCCATGGACAGGTCCAGCCCCTTCTCCTCCCAGTCTCGCAGCTTCCGCTTTTTATTTGAGCCGATCAAGGCTTCAACGGAGAAGGCATGTGCTCGGGAGCTCAGGGCGACTGCAGATCTTCTCCTTTCACTCATTTTAGCCGCCCGCACCCCGGGTCCCCGCTCGCCCGAGCTCTACTGAGCTGGCTGTCCCGCTGCAGCACGTTCCGAGCGCACGCCCGGCCGGGCCCTGTGGCGCCGCAGCCCGAGCTGAAGTTCAGCTGCGGAGGCTCCCGGGGTGATCTGCTCCCTCCCTCCGTGTCCTCCCCCGCCCTCGGTCGCCGGGATCAGACCGGTGCCCCCCAGCTACCCCAGCCTCTAGGAACGAGCGCCCCAAATGCAGCCTGCTCGCTGCATGAGCGCTGAGTCCAGTTTCCCACCCACCCGGGCAGGCGCTCACAAGCCTTGCAGACAGGACTTCATCTTTTTCCTTTTTTCTTTTTTTTTCCCCCTGTTTTCTTTTCTTTTTTTAATTCTCTCCCTCTCTCTCCTCCCTCTCCCCCTTCCCCTCTCGGTCTTCCCGTCCTTCCCCTGATCCAAACTTCTGGGAAACTTTTTCCCCCCTGAATTCCTCCCTTCCCGAGGAACAGGGGGTAGGCAGTGAGCTCCTGTCCGTGGGGTGAGGGAGAAGGGAGGGGGAGGAAGACAGAGGGGAGGGAAAGCCAGCCCCCAACCAATGGTAAGAAGGGAACAAGAGAAACCTCTAGAGCTCCGGCCAATGAGAAGGGAGAGACTGAGGCGGCGGCCGAGGCTGAAAGCTGGCCGTACGGGGGATGCTTCCCTGCCAACTTTAACCCCTGGCTTCCCGGCGCCCGACCGGTTTCTTTGGGGGAGGAGGGCAGCTCAAAGTCAAGCTCTGATCTTTGCTTTTATGGACTCGAACAAACTGCAAATCCAGATTACAAATCCCTCCCTTTTACTTCCAAATTCTCTGCGCCCTATAGACCTGGCTACTCACAGTCAATCTAAATAAAGGTCTCGATTGTGAAATTGGTGCTGAGACAAAATGCTAACCTGCTCCTCCCTCCAACAAAAAGGAAGAGTAGGTTTCTCTGGTCACGTTACACTTGACCCTCCTACCCCGGGAGGGACGCAGATCTGCCCAAAATCCTCCACACAGATTCCTGCACTGTTCCAAATCAATGTTTTTTAAGCGGGTCTGGTTAAAGGAAAACGAAACAAAATGTCTTGTTGCCATCCTAAGTCTTATAAGTGAACTTTTCAAGACTTTACCCTCCTTCCTTTGCTACCTGATGAACGGAGGAGAAGGGCGGCTGAGACCTGAGAGACCAGCCTGGGGCACTGAACTTACCGCGTACTGGGCCCCCGCACCATACAAATAGCAACTTTCATTGCGCTGCCCACTCTGAGCTGCGCTTCGCCTATTCCGGGCTCTTATTCCAGAGAACCCACAGCGGGTACCAGCAGAGAGCAGCTAAGAATCTTGATGGCTGAGAAGGAGCCTTTCAAAATTCTTTCCAATCCCCTCACCTCCAGAACTTGGCTCTCATCTCCTACTATCCCCCTTTGCTCACCCCTTACTCTTAAATCTTCCAGGACAGCTCATTCACCACTGTATCACCAAAGAACTTAAAATCCAACATTCCCCCACCATTGTTAGTGTCCACTAATTCACAGACTATTTACCCTGATTATGAATGGCATCAGCACCCCAAACAGACTTATTTTGAGCAAGCCTGGAGTCCCACCAGGCTAAATAAATAAATAAATAAATAAATAAATAAATAAATAAATGTCTCATATTTCGGGGACAGAGGCCTAAAAGCCTCATTTCCCCATTCCTAAATCCTGGTCAAAATAATTCTATCCTGAGGCTATGAGGCTGGAAACATCTGAAAGCTTAGCACTGAGTGGGAGGCCCAGGCACTGAGCAAGGTCTAAATAATTAAGCATAGACTAAGGGATGCAGGGCATGTGAGTAACTCCAAAGAACCAGGTACAGAGGTAAGATGTGAAGGAAGGCAGTGCCACCTCTGAAAGGCCATACTCCCTTGCCTGCCCCAAGGACCAAGGAAATTTAGTTCCTGCCTTTATTACTTAGGGAGCCTCTGGAAGTAGCAGCATGTGGTGACTGGGCAATGGCCTTTTGAGAGGTAAGCCTAACCTACTTCTTCTTTTTTTTTTTTTTTAATTTCCCTCAAATTGTGCTTCAGCTTCCACAATAGCAAGCTGGTAGCAAATACAAAAGGTCCTGATGGGTGTGTTTCTATCAGTCCTGGGCTCCAGGACCTTCTGGGGTCTTCTCCTCTAAAAAAGAAACTCCTTCTTATAAATTCTTATCCCTGGTGCTCAAGAATGTACCATGTCTGCAAAGCCAGACACTCCCTTGGTTGTCCCTGCAGATTCTGAGAGGCAAGTGTCAAGGTGCCCTTACCAAAGAGCATTTCTTGCAGGAACTGTGGCTGAAAGTGGCCAGAGAAGAGGCTGGCCAGGAGCCCTGCAAAGCCCTTCCCCAGAAGCTTCTGTCTTGCTCTGGGCTTCTGGTCTCATGAGGCCTCTCAGAACTCATGGCTAGAAGCCAGCCTGTATCAGGCTTAGTGAGAAAGCTATGTGTCACCCTCTAGATGTTCTTAGATCCTTCCTCTACTCCATTGTCTCCCATCTCTCTTTGAAAGCCTCTTTCTATTCTTTGAAAGGCCTGGCTTGGACTGAGAAATGGATATACATACCATATAGGGCAGACACCCTCTAGGAACTCACATTTATCCTCTCCTGTCCCCTTTTCACTATCTGGGGCCAAAAAAAAAGAAGTCTCGGACTGATGAGCTAGCTCAGTCATTAGAATGCCTGCCACCCTCCAGCCCAACAACCTGTGTTTGATCCCTGTGACCCACAGGGAGAAAGGAGAATGCAAACTTCTGCATAGCTGTGCCCTGACCTCTATGTGTTCACCATGGCATGTATGAGTGAGTACACGTGTGTGCATGCACACACAGAGAATGCACATAAATGCATCTTTTAAAAAAAATTAAGAGGCTTTTTAATTATTCACCAACCCAAATGTATGTCCAAGAGGATGAACCCATTCATATGGCAGGCCTCAGACAAAATGTCCCAGAAACAAAGAAGTAGCAACAGTCCCTTGAAGGCATACATCTACATCCCACTCTATAGCTTATTGTGTTCAGCAGAGTCCTCTATGAATTACTGTGCTCCTTTCTTCTTCAAGTTGCAACGACCATATTCACCTATACTCTCTAGAGCTGCAAATTAAGCCAATTCCATGAAGGTGAAGCCAAACAGATTTGGAAGCAATGAGAAAATTGAAGTTTCCCTAGAGTAACTGGGAAAGGGCTATACCATTCTGATTCTCGTGGGAGTTAATCTAATCTACTTCCTTAGGGGTATGTGCACTTCCTTAGTGTAAAAATCTGTGTTGATGGGGGAAGTATGGGGATTAAACGGGGGGGGGGGGGTTAATATGTTGGTCTGAGTATGCATTGAACAGTCAAGGGAAGTGAAGAGGGAGCTGTGTGGTTAACTAATTTGAACATAGGGTACGTGTTCTTCTATTGATTGCTCACAGGGCTTCAAAAAAAACTTTGTTACCTTAGTTTCTTTCTCTTGTAACTTTTAGGGATAACAATGAGGACCCCAGTTTAGAGGCTGATACATAGGCGTTCTCCAGCCATCCCAGCTGCAAGCTCCACCTTGTGATCTGAGCAGATTTTACAGGCTATCATCCCACCTCGTGTCTATTTTAGGCCCAAAACCAAGCCAGAGAGACTAACCCAGCTCCTGCTTGAGTGCAAGAAGGAAGGAGGGGTGATAAACCCTGAAAAGCCAGAGGAGATTCCCCAGGAGTCACTGAACACCAGAAGGGACATATGAACAAAGGACGCCAGCACAAACTGACCCAGCCCGGTCACCAAATTTTCAAGGGTAGAAACAGAATTCAGCGCAAGAGGACAAGAATCATAAAGGAAAACAGGCATCCCCAGAAATGGAGCCCCGCACATATTTCTCTTCCTCCTGTTACAGCATACTAAATACCGTCTTAAATCGCTCACCCCTAATGCTTCGGTGCTGAGGTGACCTGCCAGCCGGCTTTGATTTTGGGAATTTTGAGTGAGTAATTGAAAACAAAGTTAAGAACAACTGGCCAACAGGACACGTTAGGCTTCCCCTAAACACGTGGGAAGGACATTCTGTGCGGGCAAGGAGACTGTAATGAACTTGGCCATCAGGGGAGGTGTAAAATATTATGAGGCGACTATGGGGTGGGAAAAATCATGGAGACTCTAAGGTGAGGTAGGCCTGGTGATCAGGCCTACTTCAACCCCAAACTGTGTGACCTTAGGCAAGTCGATTAACAGACTAGGACCTCAGTTTCCCTTCACCAGAGTGCAGAGGTCTAAAAGATCTGCAGCTAAGAATAAACATGGTATTCACAGTGGGCAGAAGGCCCACCAACCTAAGGTTTTATTCTGGCTGAGATCAAATCTCCTGGGAATCTGTAGCCAATGCTTACCTCTTTTTCACTTCTGCATTCACACTGGCATCTCAAAACAATAAAAGAGCACGAAATGGGACAGAGACCCGAGTCCTGGGGTGCAGCAGGGGTGAAGGGTACCAAGGCAGAAGCCTGGCCTGAGGCAGTATGGGCTTTCTCCTGTAGTGCACACCTCCAGTCGCCTGGGCTGGCTTTGGCCCACTGCTAAGACACTGCCTTGAGTCCTTGGCTATCCTGAGACCCCCACCTCCACCCCCACCCCCCCACAAAACACAATTTTTAAAAAGAAAACTCCATGGGGGCAAAAGGTCTTTAATGATGTTTTTTTGTTTTCGCGAAATAAAAATCGCCTATTTTTATTTTAACCCAGCAGCGTGCCCACCTCTCGGCCCTTCCAGATGTTTGCAATAAAATCGCAGGTTTTGCCTTTGGGAGTTGAAATAAAATTTAACGGCCTTCACCCCGTAATTATTCTCTTAGCTCGCCCTTCATAAATTTATCTGCTTTCTATCGGCGTTGGGGCAAGAGGCGAGCGAAAGGGGGGAAAGCCCCGATTTTATATTTGTGACTATAAAAAAGCGCCACCCGGTTTCCTCGCCTTCGGCCGCCGCCGCAGTGTGGCCGGGCTGGCCGGGCAGGAGGGCCGCAACATTGCGCTATTGTTCCTTCGGTTGGGTCTGCTCTGGAGCTCCGTCCCTCCACAAAGGGGGCCTTGTGTGGCCCTGCCCGCATCGGCCGCGCCCAAGAGATGAGGAAATCCTGCTCCCTCCGGCTCTGCTCCTCTTTCCCTCCTCCGTTGGAGCTACCCCGCTGCAGCCGGGTTTGCGCCTTCCTCGGACTTCGCAGGAAGCAGAATTTCCATCTTGTGCAAAGCTCTCGACTGAGAGGGAGGAACCGGCCTGAGGATTCCCAGGCAGGCTGGATAGGGTTGTTTGTCTACAGGAGAACACAGCCAAAGTAGAGGGGATCGCTAAGGCTCAAAGTTTTGGGCGGTGTGCACCCCAAATCAAATGTGTTCAAACCAGGAGATGCCACATACTGATATGTGAAGCTGGTGTCTAGTCATTTAAACGCTTGTTTGCGCCCGTATACATCCCTGTATTCACCCATATGCCTTTCTAGACTTAACATACATAGAGACAGATGGCACTTTGCTGGAGTACTAACATCATGCACAAGCTTATTGGGAAGCCTCCTGACCTCACACTCCACTTGCCGCCAGAGTCTACAAAGGCCAGTCAGCTTCGGCATCTCTTTACCCAAACCTCAGCAAGCTCTCCGCGATCCAAAGCTTAATCCATGCCTTGTCTTAGAATCCCTCCTCCTCCATCTATGCAAGACACCATCAAATGGTCAGAGTCAGGAAAAAAAAAACGAACAGAGCATCTTCCTCCTGGGGTCCCTCCTTGTGGGAGTCACCCGTTGCCTAGGGAAGACTCTAGCTTTTGGCAAAGCTAGAGAACCCCATCAAGGACTGGGAAAGAGTAGAAGCTGACAGAAGCAAGGTTTTGCTTGCTCTCAATCACTTGCCTTGGGGTTCTGGCTTGAGCCAGCAGGCCTGAAGCCACAAAAACCAAATCCTGGAGCCACACACTGAGGTAGAAAGGGGTTTTTTGGGTTCTGTTCCCAGGGCTTCCAGCTCTTCTAGGCTTACCTCCCAGATGTAACTTCATCTCCTTCCTGGTCCTTTTGCAGGTACTTGGTCAACTCACTTTAGATTTTTTTTTTTTTTCCCTTGTTTCCTCCCTTAAATGAAAAGGGTGAACCATCTAAAAGGTTATTAGATGCAGAGGTAAAGAAATGACCAGGCTTTGCAGCCTAACTCCATAGCAAATTTGAGGCGTAAAGATGGTGCTCTGAGTTTCTTGGATGAGGGTTGGATGGTCAAAAAGGAAGCAGGCCAGAGAGGCTGCCAGTGCATCTAGTATTAGAACCTGTTGAGCTCAAAGATCAGCAGGTAAATGTAAACAAACACTTAGAGGTATTGACATGTTAATGTATTGATGGTTTCCCCAACCCCCCACTCCTGCCAGAAGTGGTTAGATTTCGTTTGCCAACAATAAAATAGCTACCTAGGAACAAAATGTCATTAGTGGAACTGTGGGAGTCTACTCACATGGACTGGTTAGTGGGTTCTTGAGAACTTTTTCCCTTCCCCTGCCAGTGGAGAAAGCTATCATTCAGGAGTGGACAAAATTTCTCCATAGTGGACAACTGTACAGCTGCTTAAGGGTAGTTAGATTATCTTGCCGGTGAGGACAACACTATTGAACTTTTGCTTATATTGTTTTTGAATCAGGTGGAGTTGCAGGAGCCCCTTATGGTGTGAGCTAAGTCATGGGGAGCTTTGATTTTGTTTCAAATTCATGGGCCTAAAGACCAAATCAGAGAAGGTAGAAAGGAACCCAGCATTCTCATAGGATATGAGTTGCGTCCATGACAATGCATAAAGTAGCTGGATTACTAGTGCCAGAGTCTGAAAGCCCACCCAGAAAAATGAGCTTTCAAATGGTTGAGTTTTTTGGGTGTGCCCCCCCCCCCCCAATCTGGACAGCATTTCAGAGTAAAGACACATATGTGGATATCTCTGGAGAGGCATCATTGCCACTGTGGGCCTGCTGCTGGGGAAAGGATAAACGGTTTTTATCACCGATGGCACCCCCATGAGGCTTTGCTTTTTGGCCTACAGCCAAATACCCAAGGGAGTGAGGAATCAGTATCTCTAAGTAGGTATTTTTCACTTAATTCACATTTTCCCCAAGGATTTCATATAGACACCCAACTGATCAGACAGATGAAGACCTTCTCCAAATGAAACACAAATAAATTCACGTTCCTATTTATCAATCGTGTCTGTCACGTCAAGTGATAAAGGAGATTGATGATTCTTTGAAGCAATAATTGGTGGCATTGGTGCGGGCCAGAATCATATTGCTGTCTATCATCGGTACTCCTGGTTTCTTCACTATGGGAAAGTTCTGACACAACCCAGAAGACAAGAAAAGGCAACATTATGCATGGACCACAGCTCCCAAGAAAGTCACCAAAAGAAAGAATAAAAGTGTGTTTCTCTACAGCCTTCCTCTGCCACCACCCATTCTCATCTCCATTTTGTCTTCTGGTCTGTATCACTTATTAAAGAAGAAGAAAAAAAAAAAAAAAAGGTAATGCTTACAGAGACTTTTGGGTCCCGTGCCTAGTGCTTAGTATGGACCAACTCACTCCAACCACTTTGACATCTATGAGCCAAGAACCGGTATTACCAGTCACATTTTACACATGGGAAACTGTGAGGTGAAAAGGAGTTATGTAACTTGGCAAGGATCTCACAGCTTTTAGTGCAGGTAATGTCACTCCAGAGCCAGAATTCTTAACCCCATATGCCCCTAGCCTCTCTACTTGGATGTGTACTTAAGCATCTTGCACACCTAGGATCTCCCTGGCTGTAAGAGACCCAAGCAAAGTTTCTGGAAATTGGGAGGCACCAATGGAATTACCTTATAACAGAATGAAGAATGTCCACCCAGTTATAAATACACGTTGGAGCCCTTCCCGGTTTTAGCAGGGCATCTATTTTAACTTGGGGCTAAGAGGCAGGCACTCACTTCACATCTTTTCCCAATGGGAGGTGCAGCCAGGTGCTAGGCTAAGTAGATATCATCGTGCATAAAGGTTTCTAGCAGAGAACTAACCCAAGGCAGTCCGGGCTCAGTCAAGTAAGGTCATGCTGAAGAGTTTGCTTTTGGCTTCTTGGGCTCCAGGCAACTCAGTAACTGGGGCCTGGACTTGAGCAAAATCTCATTTTCATAGTTGTAAACCTTTAGTGGTCTAAATCTATCTCAGAAACATCTATTCCCTGCCGCCCACCCACTCAAGCCCGTTAATAAGCAACTTTTGGGAATCCCTTGAGAAGGGTGGATAGAAAGCAACAAAAACTCTTCTCAGGATCTACCTCAACTTAAGAACCTACACATCCAAACACCCAGCAGAAGGGCAATACTTTCAGAGGGGGCTACTTCTTGAAGACAGTTGTGTTCATGCGGTTTGAGGGCTATTTTTGAAACCCCATGATCACCAGAAAGGTGCTTCTGCCTTCAGCACTACCAGAGTTCTCTTGTTTCCTGACCTGATGTGTGCACATAGGGTTGAAATACAAAAGCCACCACCAAGTGTGCTTACTTTATCTTGTCTACAACCTAGATTAACACTTAAGAGGCAAATGAAGAACAAGTTCGGTTGCTTTTGTGAGTACCAATCATTTACATTTGAATATCTAAAGACTTAGAAATCAGATTTGGTATGGGAGGGAAGACCTAGAGAGAAAAATCCTGTGTTGTTGGGCCTCAAAATAAAGGGAAAACTTTGATGGGGAGAGGGGGGGTAATTTATCAAGAAGCAGGAGAAAGACAGATGTCTGATGGTCTGGTAAAACCAGATCAGCCCCGCAACCCATTTGGACAGGAGCATCCTCAAGGATGCAGTCTCTCCCTGGTCTCTGGATTGTGATACCTCCCCGGTTGATTATTGGGCCATGTTGTTGTAGCATCCACGTGCTTCTGGAGCTTAGTTCTCCATCCATCTCTAGCCTTCAGCAAGGAAACTACTAGTGAAATAAAGCCATCCCTGAAACATCCTGGACTCTGTGGCAACCACCTTCTTTCTGCCTGTGCTGTCCAGAGGAGAGAGAAGAAAGCAGAAAGCAGGAAGAAAGACCCATCCCTCTCCACCTTCTCTTCTACGTTGGGTTTCTTGGTAGGATGTTGGCAGCCTCTCTTTTTTATTTTTCTCTCTCTCTTCTTGATTGCAAGTTCTGTTTTACTGGAGGGCCAGCTTTATTCAAAGTTATTAAAACGTCACCTCTTGTCGAGGCAAAGTAATGTCACCCCAGGGATGAGGTTGGTACTGAAGCTTGACCCTGCGGCACCTTTGTCTGCTCCTGAAGGGAAATCACTTCACCTCTGCAGATGTTAGTTCACCCTCCCATCCCCACCTTTGCACCTGCTCCTTTACTGCCAGGAACCTCTGTTTATTTCTTTTCATCAAATTTGCTTGCGTTTCAACTGCACCATGGGAAGTCCAGCTCCTACATATCCCCTGGGACCAGAAAAGTGTGTCCTGGGAGGAGTGTCTGGAGGACACTAAAACTCCCCATTTTGCTTTGTTGGCTTTCTTCAGATCCCCCTTTGAGTTGTTCAAGTACAGCAAAGTGAGCAGCATCATTAGTAGCTCCCTCAAAGGCAACCTGGAGAAGGTGACTGTGGGCTTTTAAGACTAAGAAAGTAACACTAAAGGAGCAGAAGAATTTAATGGAGCAAATAAAAAAAGAAATAGAAGGAAAGGAACAAAGTAAAAGAAAGATAAATGTGTTTAGGACTATGATTCCAGCCCAGCACAAAATACATATCTTCAACCTCCATCTACTTTCCCCCAAGAAGCTGGATGCAATAAAAATTAAGGTGAATCTATCTGTCCCGAAGGACTAGATGTCCTGACAGAATCGTTGTGAAAAGCAGCTAGCGTCAAAATGTCAGCTATAGCTAAGCAGGGGCCACCTGAAGGAAGCCTGAAGTGCCCCACTTAGGCTCTCAGCAGCGTGGGACTCCTGCTGTGACCTTGCAAACTAGACCAGGGGCTAACCTGCAGACTGGTAGGGTGGACCTCTTGCACCCCCTTTTCAAGCCTTGAGGTGCTGCATTCCTGGAAAGAAAGAGACAGCTTCAGTGGGGAGGTGAGAAGGAGAGAAAGGTGGAGGGGACTAAGGATCCCTGGGAAATGGGAGCCATGAAGTCTGGTTTTGCCAATTTGGCCTAGCAGAAAATGGAGAGGCCCTGAGCTTCTCTTGAAGGGAGTGGTAAGAAGTGTTGGAGACAAGCCAGCAAGCCAGGAGTATCTATTGTTTTTATATTCTGTCCCCACTTTCCGATATTTAATCCAATTTGGGGTTATTAAGCAAAGTGTAGAGAAAAGTTTCACGTTGGTATAATTTTCAGAAAGCTCCTGGCAGCAATGGGAGCTCGCTGATGACGGCTCTCCAGGACCCGTGCCTTAACCCTCCCCTCCAAGAAAAGAAGGGCTTTCATCTTCAACTGTCCTTCAGCTCTCGTCCAATACACCCCGGGAACTGGAGACACAGCTTTAGCAGATCCTCACCCCACCCCTGTGCACCTTCTCTTCCAGAATGTCATGGTCAAATATAAATAAAGCCAGCTTCCTGCCTGGGGGTGAATTACACCATGGTCCACCTGAAGAGGAGAATCAAAACCCATTGGCAAGGAGAAATGAGAGGCAGGCAAACCTGGTGCCTTGGACCTTCACTCCCGGCCTGGAAGCTCTTCTCAACCCTCGCGAAACTACATTATTTTTTCCCCAGTCCAAACATTTTTTAACAGAAAAAAAAATAAAGAAATATACATTGCTGCTTCAAGGGATCAAAGTGTACGTTTCTGGTGCATCTGGAAGAATGGGGGAGGGCGGTCACGGTTGCCCAACTTTAAAGTGTTCTGTTCAGAGAGTTTGGACCAAAATATTTACATTCTCTTCCCTTCTATCTTAAATGGACTACGCAGCAGAGAAGCCATTCTCCGCTCTGGTTCTGGGCACTCAAGAAGAGTCTCCCGAAATCACTGCATTGTCGCCTCTAGGCTCAAAGCCCTGAGGCTTCAGCAGGTCCCCAAGAGGGCACAGGGGGCGTGGTGAGGGAAAGGAAGAGAGCTGGCTGATCTAAGACAGTCGAGCTAACCAAATACTCCTATAAATAGTCGAAAACCCCGGGGTCGCCCAGCCAGGGCAGATCTAGCTGTCAAGGGTTCCCCTGAGCTTCCCAAAACTCAGGCCAGCCGCCCTGCCCGAGGGACCAGGGGGAAACAGGTTAGAATTCACACTATTCGGACCACCCGGGTCAGTTCCCGGCTGAGGGTAGCAGGACTCTCGCTAGTGTAATGTTTCCACGTGATCCTGCCACCTAGGCGATTGACCTACTGCAAAGTGGATGGGCGAGGCCACACTTCCCCGTGGCACTATCTTCCCACCCCCAGCCCGCAAGCCACGCGCAGGACAGGGCAGGATGGCGGGGTCGCCCGCAGCCGAGGCCGCGCGGAGAGCTCAGGCACTTCGCAGGATTAGGGAGTTTGGGCGACCGGATAAACCGGCCGCAAACCGTACTGGGGACCGGGGAGAACTTGGTCACCTCCTGATTTTGCTAGAGAAATTATGTGGGGACCGAGAACAAATGGAGCAGCGGAGGGAGGGCTCCTTATCGCGCGCGCGCGCTTTCCGCAGACCTGCCCCGGAGTGGAACCGGTGCACCGGGACCGCTTCATCCCCACCAAGCTCCTTGCAAGCTTGGGATCCCCGGCAGCAAGAGAGACCTAGGGCTAGACCGAGTTCCTCCCAAAGTGTCCTTTCCCAGAAAGACCGCAGGAGCGATCCCAGCCCTCCGAGCTAGATCTGAATGTCTCCTGGGTGGCCGCTTCTGAGGTTTTAAAATTCAGAATTTGGGGTTTATTTGTTGGTGTTGCTTCTCCACCCACTAAAACAGGGTAGATTAAAACAACCGAAAGCGCTCCTTTCGTGCTCAGGATCTCACTACTGCTCACTGGCCCACTACATCTTTCCTCAGACCAGAGAGACTTGTCGTCTCTTTGGGAGACGGGACAGCATGTTATTATTCTGGTTTCTCAACAAGAAAACAAAGTGTCCGCAGCTTCGTCGACTGGTTTCTGAGCTGCGGAGTTAGGGCTTTTATCGGGGTCACCTAGTAGTCTTGCCTTCCCAGTTCAGGGTGCATCCACCCGCCGCCGCCGCGGTTGTCCCTTCTCCCGCCCATCATTGGAGGTCATCGACCCCTGGCAGCCCAGCAGCTGGGCGCTGGCGGGTGAGCACCACCCTCACCATGCCCGGCATCTCACCTCAGCCAGGCAGGTGCAGAGGTGGTGGGCCAGGCAGCCACAGGTCCTCCGGCCGGCCGAGGGGCAGGAGTAAGTTGGGTGCCTGCCTCTTTCTGCTGCCCGGTGGCTGAGGGGCAGGGGAGGGGGGACGGGGCCGGAGAAACCGGCGTCAGCGGGTCCCAGCCCCGCCTCCTGAACACCACGTCCAGGAAAACTCGGAACTTTCCATTGTCTTTGGAGCGTCTCTAAACAAATTGTCCCCACAGCTATAGGGCTGCTGAGAGGAGATGACCAAGGAAAGCCTTTTGCTCAATAAGCGTCTTCCTCCAAGGAAGCCCTCTCCTGCTCCCATACACAGATTGAGGTTGATTCACAGTCTCACTACCTGACACGAGGTCAGGAAGTTGGATTCATGTCATCAAGGACTTCGGAGGAAAGATGTGGATGCCTGAACTCTTGGGATCAAAGGGGGGCAAAAGGCAGTAGTCTGCGGCAGGGAAGACCCTGGCTAAGAAACTGATCCCAAGACCCAGGTTTTGCTGCTAGGTTTCAATTGTCTGTCTCGATATTAGCCCTCAACCCCACTGCCTCCCCCACACACACACACAACACACACACACACACACACACACACACACACACACACACACACTGCAAATCTTTCATGTCTCACTTTTGTTAGGAAAGGATGGGATTTCTCACAATGCGCACCACCCTTATCCACCAAGTCCACTCTTAGAGACACTTCGGGACTCGCTGAATCCGAAACTTTATAATTTATTTAACTTTAATTTTATTTTATGTGCTTTGGTGTGAAGGTGTCAGATCTCCTGGAACTGGAATTAGACAGTTGTGAGCTGACGTGTGGGTGCTGGGAATTGAACTGGGGAACCTCTGGAAGAGCAGTCAGAGCTCTTAACCGCTGAGCCATCTTTCTAGCCGGAAACTTTATTCTTATGAGCATCTAGGGTGAACGGGAGTTCTTGAGAGTGCAGACCTGATTCTCAGCGGCCACTGTGTAGGGCAAGTCCCTTAATGACTGAGGGTACATTCCTCATTGATGGATTGGGATGGACAGGGTAGCTCACTGCTTTCTATACCCTATCAACTGTAGGCCCGAGTGTCCTTCCGTGTGGGTGTCGGTATGACCTGTGGGCCCATCTACCTTGGAGTCCTGGCCACCTGCACACTTCGCAGACACGGTCCTACACAGCTCCTTTTCTGCTTTGTGATTAACGACCCCAGATAGTATGAGGAATTCGACTTCTCAAGCTCAGCATTTCCAATGTCTTAATTTGTCCCCAGGTAACCGTTAGCAATCGGGGGCTGTAGATCACATCGGGCGGGCCAGGTAGAGTGAGCAGCTGATTCAACACTGTTGAGCTGGGATTTGGTTTCGATTTTTAAAAAGGGTATTCTGAGAAGTAGCTCCGAGAGTACTTCAAGAAGGCAGCAGGCTGAAGCCCGCAGAGGGTTCCCGCTCCTGTTCCTGTTCTTATAGCTTTTGGATTGCCACCCTCCTTTACTATAGACAGCAAAGCAGTTCTGATGTTCCTGGGGCAGAAGCCTCTAATGTAAATGGTACAGGAGCTTGAGGAAGCCCAGCAGCGGAAGTTTCCTGCTCCTGGACTCATTAGTAGAGCGTCTCTGCCTATTTCCAGAGCGGATTCTGGAATCCATTGTCATGGGAACTAACCGGGTAAACGAAGTGGAAGGGAGATGTTCATAACATAGCTTGGCATTCTGGTAGACCTTTGCTTTGGGAGGTGAGAGGCTGCCTTCTATCTCCTGTCCACTCAACTGGCTACTGACCACTATCCCATCTCATTTGATGAGGGAAAGAGTCCTTCCTAAGCCCAAGGGTCACAGAGTCTGAAGAAGAATGCTATCCTGGGCTACAACATTTCCCTTGGCGCTTCTGGATCTAAGTGGAGTTTTAAGACACCCCTCACCCTCCACCCTCACCCCACCCCGTTTCCCAGCACTCTGCTAATTGAGTAGGTAAATTATCTGGAGTCAAATGCTTTAAAGAAGGTCCCCTTTAAGAGTCTTTGGATTTCCCAAATGCTAGGAAGGTTGGAGGTTGGGGAAAGGAGAACAGAGTTGAAAGGGAAGGTGAGGGCCTCTTTTTTTCTGGGTCTTCTTGGCTTCCTTCAATAGATCGATTCTGCCCTAAACAGTAGACAGTTACTTCTTACTTCCTTTTTATTGCACTTTCCAGAAAAGTCTTGGAGAAATGGGAAGAATTTATCTGTTTGTCACCGAGGTGCCAGCAGGCCTGGCTGGGGACTTTCCTGAGAATTTTAACCACTTCATAAACACTGTCAGAGACTGGAGTTCTAGGACAAACAGAGCCAACCTGCCTGTCTGCAGGCTTTGTGAAGTGTCCATTCCTCCTACAGCGTACCTCCTACAGAGCTGTGTGTCTCAGAATGCGGGTGGGCGAGTACAGGATGAAATCAGCTAAGGAGCCTTTGTAGAAACATCAGTGAGATCTGGGTGGGACATGGGAATATGAGGTAGGTCATTTGATTTTCCTGACCAGTTGGCAGGCTTGGGAGTGGGGGGGGGGGTGTCTCATGGCTCCAAACTGGTTGTAGAGACCCAAGCTCCTTGTTGAGACATACATGAGTGAAAAGAAAAAACAGTTTTAAAAACAACAACAAACCCATCCCTATCCTGTGCATATTTCTCCCTAAACACACAGAGGCATAGTTTTTTAAAAAGTTTTTTTTTTAACCAGAATAGATATATATATAACTCCTCTGTTCAATAATTATTGAATTCCTACCATTAGAATGTCACTTTGCTACACTCTCCCCAGTAGAGCAAGAGACCAAGAGAGCAAATTGCAAGTAGGCTTCTTGCAGGTTTTTTTGTTTTGTTTTGTTTTGTTTTTTTGTTTTTTCTTAAGAATCACAGCTTCAAACTCTGTAAGAGTTATAGGGCTCAGATTGGAGGATATTCATACTGTGGGCCACTGTGAAACACAGTAAGAATATTGGGAGTTCACATTTTTCATCTTGCATTGTGGAAATGGAAAAGGAACAGCCTTGGGCTTCAAGTTCAGGTTCCACCTTTGAGGGTAAGACTGAGAAGCCATTTAAATACATCCTTCTAAAGGAATGCTTTCCCTTTGAAAGGTTGATCTTCTAGGAGTGTGCCAAGAAGCTAGGGGATAATAAAAACAATAATCTGTTTTAGGTCATTTGACAGAGAGAAGAAAGATGAATGGAGAGCTATTTCCACAGTGACACATTTCACCAGCATGCATGCATACAGGAGCATGGACAAACTAAGGCAGGCACAACTCTGCAAATCCACTCACACAACCCAGAAAAGAGGTTGAACAAAAATTTTCCAAATCCAGAAACTCCACAAATATGCATAAAATGCCACTTAGCATTCAAAAAGTTATTAGAGAAATTCTGGATTTCATAATGTGAAATATGTATGTATTATGAAATGGCTTAATATATGTAGCTTATATACTTATTTTGTGGTGAAAATTCCCTGGCAACTTTCAGGACTAAAACTACAGCTTCTATACTGTATTATAGATCTCCTAAACTTACTCCTTCTAAGTAAAGTTTTTATCACCCGTCCAAATATTAGATTTTATTTCCCCTTCTCGCAGGTCTTCCTTCCTTTATTTTTATTATTTTTTTAAAATTTATATTTGAGTCAGGATCTTACTGCATAGCCCAGGCTGGCTTGAATTCTCCAGCCTCCTCTCTCAACCTCCAGAATGCTGAAAAACCATGACTGTCATCAACAAACAAACAAACAAACAAATTATTTTCACGTCCCTTATTACATCACTGTATAACCATAGCAGGCAGACACCAACCTGGAAATGCCAATGAGCCAGTTGTCTTGTGGCTCCATAGGAAAACCCAGTTGATTCTCCTCCTAAGGAATGCTTGTTTGCTTAGAATGCTTAGTTGAGCTAGAGGATGAGCTCCCAAAGGGTTTGGTGTAATAGTTTAAACATATTCCTAGGCTGTGACAGTGGAAAAACATTGCCACTGGAAGAGTAGGGCATGGGTAGTAGCAGGGGCGGGGTGGGTGAGCGGGGGGCGGGGCAAAGGTTGAACACTGGATCTTGTTCAGATGCCTGTTTGGTTCACCAGCGCCTTGCTACATACAGTTCTTCTAAGGAAAAGGAGGCAGTGAGGAGTGATAAAGTGATAAGAGACTTTCCTTTCATATCAGTGGACCTTTTAAACCATATACGACCCCCTGATGGTTCCTTCAACCTAGGCATGCCTGAGGAAATATATTCTGGAGAAAATTATCCAGCGGCCTTTAGGCTGGAAGCAATCTCTTGGTGAATCAAGCAGGTTTGCCTTCGCTGAGCATAACTCTTTCCCACTTAGTTTAGGATCGTTTCTACCCGCAGCGGTGGAACGAGTTCATATCTCCTTTGCAGTATCAGGTCATAGGCCACTTAGGGAGAGCTCTAACTGCCAGCTTTCTATCTTGGCGGGACTTCATCAGCAGGGATGAAGAGATGCTGGCCAGTGAAGGAGGCCAGTAGAGGGCTTTCGGAGCTTGTACCTAGGTGGGAAGTGGAGTCTAGATTCCCACCGCCTCAGGAATCAGGAACGCCCTGATGCCAAGACAGGAGAATCCAGGATACCTCGTGCACAGCGGGCAACTTGGTTTCACAGAAGGGCGAAGCACTCAGCTTGCACCCAAGACCGGAGAGCAACACTTGGGGAGCCCTTGAGATTCTGAGGCAGACAGAAAGGAACTGCTTTTGTTCCAGGCGGGCAGCAGCTGCTAAGAGCTCCGGTGGGGGATGAGGGACGGGAAGAAAAAAAAAAAATGCAGCGCGCGGGGTGGGATGGGATGGGGGAGCCAGGTCGGGGTGGGGGTTGGGGAGCTGAGTTTCTAGCCAGGCCCTGCTGAAGCCTGATCCAAGCTTTAGGTGAGGTTGCATTCCCAGGCTCCTTGGGTCCGGGGCTTCTAGGCCGGCGGGGCCGAGAGTTCTGTAATTGGTTTCACAGTGTGGGTGCGCCGGCCTCTTGGAGATGTCTTGTTTAGCTGTATACAGACAAAAAGGGGCTGAATCTGTTTGTCTTACTCAGATATTGCATTCTTCGGTTTTCTGGAGGGGGAAATATTACATTGAACATTAACTATTACCTTGTATTACATTTCCCCCAGATCATGGCCCTTTCCTTTCTAAAGGCTCTAACCCTACAGCACAGCTGAGCTCTGATGCAGCAGTTCCTGAGTGGATCTCGCAGGATGGCAGAATGGAGGTGGCCTTGGTGACCCATACTGAAGGCTGAAGCCGGGCCAACTGCAGAGCTGGCAGAGCTAAGTTCTTGCCCGGACCTTTCCCATCTTCCTGACTTTTGAGGGTCTACCCTATTTTGGGTGATATGCCTGTGGGAGAAGACGGGACCTTTTCTCCCCTCACACACCAGCTCTGGGATACAGTCTCCATCACCTTTTGGGAAGCAAGGATCTGGCTGCTTGCTCTTAAGGCTTACTTTGCGTTCTTAGCTATTGAGACGCCCCAATGCCCAAATACACAAACAGGCAAATTCTCTCTGGTCTTGATGTTCTGGACCAGAACTCCCACCTCATGAGTAAAGGAGAGGATGCATAGCCACATATTGCTTCTTTTCGATGGATTTTAATCTCTGGGTGGGTACGCAAAGATCTAAGACAAAGATTAACTCCTTTGCATGTGAAACTTTTAAAATCACAAGTAAAAAAGAAAGAAGAGAGAGGGGGGAGAGAGAGGGAGAGAGAGAGAGAGAGAGAGAGAGAGAGAGAGAGAGAGAGAGAGAGAGAGAGAGAGAGAGAGAGATACAGCTACCCATAGAGTCTTGGACTCTTTGGGGGGTGTGGTCTAAGAGCTGTAGTCAGCTTCTTCCCCTCAGTACTCTTCACACCGCCACTGGCCACCTCTGTCTTTCAAGGAGGTGAGCCAGGCCTTAGGCATTCTGCTCAGCCTGCCACAGATCAGGAATGGTGAGGAGGCCAGGACCCCTGTGGTGGCTGCTAGACTTCTTCGAGTTAGTGAGCAGCCCCTTAGAGTCCACACTCTACTTGTCCCTAAGCAGGTTCTCTTGGGTCACCAGAGTCACGGATTTGGTTCTGCAGGACCCATGGCACATGTGCATAGTGACACAAATACAACCCAGAGGTCTTACCCACTGTGTTCTGTGGTTCCCCACTCTGCGGGCCTCCTTAGCCTTGGAAATTTTCCGATTCCAAGACCCAAAGGTAAACTGTAGTCACTGTTCATCCATCTGAGCAGCCTCCGTTCTCTTTGCCCCCCACTCACCTGTCAACCTCAGATAAAGAGACCAATTACCAGGAGGAGAAAGAGCTGTAAAATCTACCGTAGTAACACAGGAAATTTAACAGTCACAAGACTGCCCCCAAGTGATTGTTTCTAGAAAGACATCCTTGGGCTACTTTGGGCTGCTTTATCTTTGGAGCTAACGTCATCTATGGCAGGACAATTATTGAACCCACTTCTGTTCGTCAGTTCCACAGGAAAGGAAGAATGTCCCCGAGACACCCGCTGTCCAAAGACTCAGATAATTGGTCCAATTCGTCTTTCAGTTTTCTTACCGCTAAGCCTTTTAAACTGCACTTTCAAAATGAAACCCCTCCCCAAGAGGCAGCATTCCTGGACCCAGCTACTCTCTCCCCCATCTTCTTCCTAGTTCCCCCCTTTTTGAAACAATAGCACGGGGCTTCTGGAGTCGGTCCGATGATATAATCCTTAAGGCATTCACAGGCAGACCGGGAGGGGGGGTGGGGGGAGCAAGTTATCAAAGGCTAGAGTTTTTTCTTCTGCTTTTTTAAAAAGCTGTTTACTATTCAGGAAATTTGGTAATTATTTTTTTTCTCTCTCCATGTAGTAGTATGGCCCTCCTCCTTTTGATATTAGATCCTCTATGGGCCCCTAGCTGCATGCCATACAAAGAGGAGAAGGATGAGGACTGAATTCGTTTTCCTTTATGTCATCATTGCTGCTAAAGACCAGCTGAGGGCTTCTGAGGCACAGGAAGCCCCAAGCTTGCAGAGGTCCCAAGCTACTACAAAGCTTTTGCACTTCATCCCACCAGGGTCCCCTTCGGTACTTTTATAATTGGATTGAAAAGACACGTCATGAGAAGGAAAGGGAAGTCAACAGATATTTTTTAAAATGCTTTTGTTTGGAATGTTTCACACCAAAACATTCGAGGGATCTTTCCCTCCAAGAGAGTGTGGGGCTTGAAGGTTACTGATCAGTTGTAATATCCTGGCTAAATCACCATGTTTATTGTGGGCTTCCCCACAACAGAGGCAGTGTCCTGCTCATAACTGATGGTAGTCAATAAGTATTTGCTTGTGAAGTTTGGGGGAAGACAAAAGCAAAGGAACTCCCTTTGAAATTCAGTTCTTTAAAAAGGCCTTTCTATGGCATTTCTTGAGCTAACGAGTATTCTAAGGAAGATTACTTATGCTGGATAGTGGGAAACAGATTACATTTGATGAGATAAATTTTAGTCTTCTCCACTAAATTGTAACACAGGGACTAGAGATTCACTATTAATGCTTTCATTATAAACAACAACATAACATTATTGGGCTATTGGTTATGTTGGAGAATGGTAAAGATAAGACTCAGCTTAAAATGGAGTATATTAAGAGAAATTTAACATGCAGGCATCCTCTTGGAATGTCAGGTAGCCTAGGAGATGGTAATTGTGGTCCAGGGTTAAAGAAATTTTATTTCAGACTCCTTCAGTTTAATTACAGCTTTTCCTACCCAAATTATCTTTAGAATTATTTTCATGTCCATCTTCTCACATTAGTGTATAAAACCATAGAACTGAAGATGAGTTGAATCAGGGGTGACTTCCATATTGTCTCTTGCACAGCTACACTGTATACAGTAATAACTGCTTGGCTTACGGATGTTGGCTGGGCTAGCAATCAGGTCATGACCAAGTTTCTATCACTTGAATATTTGTTTAGACTTATTTGGCAAGAGAATCTGGAAAGTAGCTACTATTATACTCACACAAGATGTCTTTACAAAGGTATGCCAATCAGTGGATTTCCTCTTAGGAGCTATGACACCACCTAGGTTGATAAGCCTGAAATAAATATAATGGACTGTACTTTCAAGAAGTTATCTAACCCTCTTTATTGATTGAAATTCTCCCCCATAGTAAACAGGCACTTCCATGGCTTTCTAGAAAGACTTTTGCTTTCTGAAATTGCCACATCTTAAGCACCCCACACGTATATGCAAATAAAGTACAATATGCAAACATTTAAGCTGCCAGTTCGCTTTGTAATGAATAGCTCGTTCTTTAAGTCTTCACTATATGTCTGATTTACCATAGACAAGCAAGTACAAGTAGTGACTTGATTGTTGGCTAATTTGGAAAGCAGAGAATACTGGGCTTAATCAAAAACCTAACAAAGCAGACTTCATCTCTGTCTGATCACATACTTGATTATCACATAACGGTGAAGGGAAGCTCCCAGCAAGATGGTGTTATTTCCATTGGCCAGGTGGGGAGGGGTGGAAATTAAGATTAAAATATTTTTATTTCATGTGTACAGGTGTTTTGACTCCACACACAATTGTGTAGCGCATGCATCTGCAGGGAGCAGAAGAAGCCGTTAGACCCTCTAGAACTAAAGATAGCCACCATGCCAGTGCTAGAGACAGAACCCTCCACGTCTGCAGCTTCAGTAAATGCTCTCAACTGCAAAGCTATCTGGGGCCCGTAGGGAAGAAAATTTAAGGGTTAAAATCTAACTGGAAAATGGTTTACTTCAAGATATTACAACGCTGTCTTCCCCTCCCCATTTAGCCCTCTGCATACATTTTAAAGCAATGCTTGTATGCCTACTCTATTTTTTGTTTCCTTCTTAAAATATCAAAATAGATTTCACATACAATACATTCTAAGTATGGTTTTCCCTCTCCCAACTCCTCCCAGATCCTTCTCACTTCCCCATCCATTTAAATCTACATCCTTTCTTTTCCTCTCTCTCTTCATTAGAAAACAAATAGGCACCTAAAAATAAAATTAAAACAAACAGGAAAAAAAAAGAGTCCAAGGAAAAGCACAAGAAACACATTTCCAAACACAGAAGTCTCACAAAACACAAAACCACAAAGTATAATATCTGAGCAAAAGATCTGTAAGATAATAAACATAACAAAACAACCTTTAAAAACACTATTGAGTTCTCTTTGTGTTGACTGTCACCTGCTGAGCATGATTTGCATATCTAGTGAGACTCTGTAGACATTTTATTTTATTTTGTATCATTTTTTGGTGAAACCTGTCTACACAAAATTTTCTTTATTGAGCACTTATTAGTTGGTACTAGCTTTTAGGTTAGGGATGGTGTGTGTGTGTATGTGTGTGTGTGTATATGTACAGTGCTTGAACTCCATCTTGCTCTTGCATGCTGTCACTGACTCTGTGAGTTCATATGTGTGCAGTCCTGTTGTGTCCAGATTGCCTAGTTCCCTCGGTGTCTTCCATCCCCTCTGACTCTAACAGTCTTCTCCCTCCTCTTGTGTAGAGTTCCCTAAGCCCAGGAGGGAGGGATTTGATAGAGACATTCCATTTAAGACTGAGTGTGTTCCAAATTCAAAGCTTGTGGGTCTCTGTCTTTGTTCCCATCTACTGCAGGAGGAAGCTGATGATGACTGAACCAGACACTCATCTATGGGTATTGTAGAATGTAGTTAGAATCACTTTATTTACAACTCTATTTTTTAAAAGCTCTCTGTATTAGTTTTCCAGGGCAGCCATAACAAAATATTATAGGATGGATGGGTTGACTGACATTGTCTCACAGTTGTGGAGGCTAGAAGTCTGAAGTTAAGGTATAGGCAGATCTGACTTTCTCTGAGGATGATTTCTGCCTATGTTCTCATGTTACTTTTTCCATGTGTACACTCCTGGAGATTCTCTGAGCATCCCACTTTACTCTTCTTAAGAACAAAGGTGCCAGCTGGATGGGCTGCAATACACTCTAACAGACTCAGTTTTTAGTCTTTTAAAATATATGTATGTTGTTGTAATATACACATACACATGTGCGCACACACTTTTTATATATGGTTATTTTGCTTGCATTTATGTCTGTATACCAGGTGTGTGTCTGGTGCCCTTGGAAACCAGAAGAGGGTATTAGATCCCCTGGCACTAGAGTTGTAAGTGGGGTTGATAGCTGTCCTCTGGGTTCTGGGAATCAAATCCAGGACCTCTAGTAGGTCAACCAGTGCTCTTAATCCCAACACAGAAAACTCATTTTAAATATAATTATCTGTTTAGAGGATCAAACTCAGTATAAGGGCACATTTTTTTCTCAGTTTTTCTTATTACTGTATAGCCAGTATCTAGCATCGTGGCCAGTATACATAGCAGGCACTGAATAAGCATTTGTAAAATGATGTAATTTGTTTGCATACTTTTCTGCCCTCTGAAACCATTTGAGTTGGCAACCTCTAACCTCTCTCTGGTCAGGGTTATTTTCAGTCAATAAGCCTCACTTTTGCATGGATCCTATGTGCAATAGTGTGCTTTATACTGGAATAATCTAACAAACAAGAATAAAAAGAAACCAACTTTTTATTTTGGCAATAATTTGTGCCCCAAAGTACCTAATAATAAGTGTATGCAAAAGAAGAAAAAAAATAGTGACGGGCAGTGAAGACTTAAGTGTGATAAACAGGGTGGTTGATAACACAGCAACCAGGGAAAGTTCACCTGTAAGGAGGGAATGATGATTCTGAGTGAAAATCAAAGATCAGGAACATATTTGAAAGTTATGAGAATAAAGAGAGAGTTCACTGGAGGCCAGATGAGGCTTCCTATGGATGGTTTTGAGGCTCAGGAAGGAGCTGATTTGCCTGGTAGTGCCCAGGGCATGAGATCAGAGATGTAATTCTTGTAACATGAGTGCTTGTTAGGCTGCAAGGTACAGCCTTATAGAGGAGGCCCTCTCTCGTCTTCCCACTAACCTCAATTTACTCTCCATAAAAATGTCATAAAAATCTCACTTGCCTCTAGACTGTGGAATACTTTTGATTCCAAATTATTTGAGATAGAGATTGTAATTAACAATACTTTTTAAAGAACTTAGATGAATGTATTGACCAAGAAAAAAAGAAAAAAGAAAAGAAATAGAGGAAGGAGACAAAATAGCATTATTTTAAAAGAGTGAATAGCAGTTTAATGACATTGCAAGACTTTTACAAAACATAAAGTCAGGGCTAAATGATTTACAGCAGCACACGGCAGACATGCAAAGTAAATTTTGAGTTCCTAATAGTGGGTGGGACAATTTAACATATGTATGGTTCAGAAGGAAGCTGGGCTATGTTTTCTGCCACCTTGTCATTATTCCAGCTTAAATTCAAGGAATGTCCCATGCTTGGCTAGTTTTGATGCACAGAACACTTATGCACTGAGCCGTCTCTCCAACTCCTCTTCACTGAACATTTCTTCTCTCTGTTCCTCTATCCAAAGTGTAAATCTCTCATGTTAAGTAGAAAGTAATTTTGCTTTGTATATTAGTGACAGCACTTTTTCTTTGTTTTATTTTGTTTGTTTTGGTTTCAGGTTTTCAAGAGACAGGGTTTCTTTGTGTGACAGTCCTGACTGTCCCGAAACTTGTTTTGTAGACCAGACTAGCTTCCAACTAAGTCACAGAGGTCTTCCTGCTTCTGCCTCCTGAATGCTGGGCGTAAAAGTGTGTGCCACAGGCACCACCTGCTAATAGCAACATTAAAAAAATAATTTATTTATATTTTATGCATGAGTGCTCTGCATGTATACCTGCATGTCAGAGGAGGGCATTAGATCCTGTAGGTGGTTGTAAGCCACCATGGTTTGGGACTTGAACTCTCAAAGAGCAGCCAGGGTTCTCAACCACTGAACCATCTCTCCACCTCCTAATAACAGCATTTTATTAGGTTTTGAGTTTGTTAGTTTTCGGTTCCTGACAGAACATCTGATATATGCAATGACAAGAAGGGAAGGTTTATTTTGGCTCTCAGCTTTGCAATTTTCAGCCCATGGTCAATTGGACCCATCAGTGTTGGGTCTATGGCAAGTGAACTCATTATGGCGGAAATATGGGGAAAGACCGTTTGCCTCATGCCTGTATCACAAGGACCGGGAAAGAGGAAGAGATTAGGGTCATGCTATTTCTTTCAAAAACAAGCTTCCGATGACTAGAAGTCGTGTGCCCCGCCCCCCAAGCTCCATCTCTTACATAATCATCACAACAGTACCATAGGCTGGGACCGACCTAAGTTTTGGGAGGACAGTTATCCAAACCAAAACCAAAACAGAGTTATTTAATGATTTCAATTATCTAGCTGCCTCCTGCTAATGGGATGACACATTAACTTTATTCTCAGAACAACATTCTTTGATGAATTGCATCTACTTTTTTCTCTTCGATTAAATCACCCATCATGTCTAAAACAAAAAGATATTCTACATGAAATATGCTAAACACAAAGGTCTTTACATGGTCTACTTTCCAGGGTGACACTTGCGCCGCATTGGTCTGGTCTTGATTTCTGAGCACTGAATGTTTTAGAAGTTTCCTTCTGTGATGTTCATGTCAGCCACTTTCAGAAATAATGCAAACATTCCCAACTTGTGCTTAATACAGTTTTATGACTTTCTCACTCATAAATTTAATCCATGCTCAACTGTTTTTATTTCTAGACCGTATAACCCTTTACAGGCTAATAAGTACTGTAATTTTACTACCCACTGTGTAAATAACTACCTCTTCTTACTTTTCTCTTTTGGCTTCAGGAACTCTTCATTAATTCCAGGGTTGGGGATCGAGGGTCTGTGTACTCTATCTACAACTGTAACCAATTACTTCCCCTTTTATGATTTGCATACACTCAAATGACCTTGGGTTTTAAAATTTTCTGTAATCACATCTATAAACAAAAACAATCTAAGATAAATTGTTCCAAGTGAATCTGATTCTCTAAAAAGGAAAGGACAGGAAATAGCAGAGAGTCAAGATAACAAGTGTTTTTATGACTGATTAACTCTCACCAATGTAAACATGTTGAAGACAGAGACCGGCTTTTATTAATTTTTTTCGGGGGGGGGGGGCGACTTTCTCAGCCCAGTGGTTCCTAAATATCTATATATCCATTGCACCTCAAGTTAAAAGCTCATAGCTAAGCTCCATTGCCACTTTCTCATTCAGTAGGTATTAGGAGGGGACTGAATTTGTATAGTTAAAAAGTATCTGCCCAGACCGTGGCACATCTGGTCTGGGAATCACAGTTGCTGGACCTCTGCTTAGCATAAGTAATGTTACCAGCACAAGGTTAAATAAAGTAAGCTGTAGAGGGACCGTAGGCAGGAAACTAGTATGGCTAGTGCCTAGCACCCTGTAACACAGAGAGCCCAAGAAGAAGCTCTTTAAATGTGATGAAGGTTATTAATCATATAGTAGAACAAGTGTGGTGGGCAAGACAGGCAGAGGCATCAGGGCATACTAAGTCCAGGCACCCAGGTGGCAGGGTTGATTTTATTTCCTTTGTTTTCTACCAGTGATTGTAATATGCCACTCTAAGAAGTGAAGCAAAGAAAGGCAGTTCCTTTTACAAAGGATTAAACTTGAAAGCCGCTCGTCACCTCTAATTTTCTTGGCTATCGGCTAGAACAAATTTTTTGTGCTGGCTGGTTTTTTTTTTTTTTTTTTTTTTTTTTTTCCTGGATGACCAGGAACTGGAATCTGGATAGTCCAGAGACCTAGGATAGAAAAAAGATCAATAAAATGTTGTTCCTAATGCTATTTGGATATATTCACAGGTAGTTGCCTAGCCCAATCATCATCAGAGAAGATTCCCCAAGCATCGGATTGGAGCAGATGCAGAGACCCATAACCAGTCTTTTTCTGCCCCACCAGCCAGCTCCCAAATAATGACATGGTTTGATGAATATCCCGTTAGACTATGCCAGGCATAGCATGGAAGTCATGATTGTGGCCGGCACAGAAATGACTGGGGCTGAGAGTAGTTGAGGCACACGGGAATAGTTACTATAGAATAGTGGGAAGGAGACAGGGGTTCAGACATTCCATAACTACCCAGAAGTCATGCACTTTTGACTTCAGTGTCATCAAGTTATCAAGGAAGACTGGGGAAGATAGTAGTGAATCTCTGACAGTCTCAGGAAAGAACTTCCCTTTGGTGACAAGTGGCAATGTGTAGGTTAGAAAGTGCTCAGCTAGAAGGGTTGCTTGGCTTTGGGAATATATTGTTTAGTCCAATTGTTAATGAATGTAAAAGAAGCAGGGGCGGTAGCCTGGTCTGGCATCATCTTAGATGTGGGGGAGAGAAGCAAGTGTGAGATGTTCAGGGGCAAATGTTCATTGCCCTCCTGCACACTTATCAGAGAACTGTTTCTGAGCTGAGCTTGCAGCTGTGGAGGATCTGAGAGGAGGGGTCCTCAGTTAAGTCAATGCCTGCAGCAGAACTTGGGGGAGTAGCCAACCAATGGCTCATCTAATTTGAAGCCTACTGCCATAAAAGGGAAGCCATGTCTGACAGCCATCAAGCAAACTGGGCAGGACTAACAAGGAACCTGCCAAAGGGTCAACAACTTTAAGAATCTCATTATTCATTCATTTTCTCTGTAGGAACCCAGGCAAGAAACCATCCTAAAGCTACCCGATTGTCTTATATGCACATGAGTAGACCTCCTCTTCCAGTATGCACGTTTTCTTCTGGAATAGTGCTTAGGAACAGGGCACGCTTTGCTCTCTGGTTGTCCATGACCTGAGCACTTCCATCTCCATGGTTAGCTCCCATAACTTTGACTAGATAACTCACAAAGTTTAATTTAAAAAATCGTTACATAACCTCCTCTTATTGGGCGCAGGTTTTGAAAGGCACCCTCGGGATAGCCCATTTATTTGAATTGACAAGGCTCCCAGGGCTTTTCTGTGGGACATGCTAATGTGTGAGACCTGGTAGTAAGAGCCAGCACAGCATTTCTTCATCATAGCATCCATGTACCTAAGAGAGGACATGGCTTTCTTCCAAGATGAAGCCTATGTTTTTAAATATTACTCAAAAAAAGTTAAAATCAGAGTTCAAAATAGAATCATAAAGTCACATCATCTGCTTATTTAGAAATACCTTTTGAAAATGATAACTGTAGACCCGATGACTGTGTGTGTGGGTTAGGGTGGGGAGGTTATAGGGGAAGTGTGTGTTCTACAGAGCCAACCCAGTTATATTAGTTATGAAACAGTTTATTTATGTGAAGACCACCGAGTGTGACATCTTGTATGGTTTGAATGTGGTTTAGTTCTGAAGCTTCTGGTGGAATGTAATCCAAGTTGTGAGGGATTAAGAACATAGAAACACAGGCTGGAGAGATGGCTTGTAGGGGATCTAAGTTGGATTGCCAGCATCCATATAGCAGTCCATAATGAGCTATAACTCAAGTCCCAGGGGATCTGATTACCTCTTTTGACCTCTGTGGTCACCAAGCGTGCAAATAGTGAACACACACATACATGCAGGAAAAATACTCAAACATAAAATAAATTAATAAAAAAAACCCCAAACAAACAAAAAAAGAAAATCTATTCTCCTATATCTGATCTGTGGAATCTTATCAAGAGTACCCATGTTAATTGCTTTCTCCCAACCTTATCCAGCATTTGCTAACTTGCCTCTCTCTGTGTCCTCTGCTAAATAGTAGGTATACTGCATTTCCCTGTGGCTCTCCCAAGGTAGATCCATCATAAACATGACCACAGTGTAGAACTGCATATCCAAGGACAAATTTGTAACTCCCTCTCCCGCAGTCTCCTTTCTAGAGAAAGAAACAATCCCCATGTAACTAACAAAACAGGATTGTTGAGAGTTAGCACATGAGGGCTCAACATGAAGAGCAGCAAAGCCTCTTTTGGGGCTGCTGTGCCCCAGGGTGCTGGAAAATCCTAATTGCTAATGATAGGCAATCTGTTTTCAGATCGGTCTCAGGGAGGAACTGACTCTTCCTATGCAAAAATTTCAAAAGAGCTACTAAGTTGACAGAATGAAAAAAAAGGTGATCACACAGGGATAACACATAGTTAATGACGACGCAGATGAATCCTCATGTTACAGAGAGACCAAGAATTGCCATGTGGCCCAGTTATTCTCTTTAACTCACAACAGACACGGGCCACTCGGCTGGAACAAAGGCTAAGGGCTGGGCTGTATGAAAAAATGAAGTTTTAGAGAGTAATTATAACAGTGAAACATGCAGGAAGAACAGGGGGAGAGGCAGAAAGGGGAGACAAGGAAAAGTTAAGAGCTGAGGTTATAATGAAGGACTGGACGAGCAAGGTCAGGCCACTGCTTTGGGCTTGCTAGCCAAAGTAGACCTCAGATTCCCCATTAGAAGAAACTTGAAATCATTATGTGGCTTTAGACACATTGCTGAGTAGGTCTTCTCACTTTACAGTGGGGGATTAAGAACTCTTATCTTTAGGGTTGATATAAATTTGATATTGCATCAAAATATACTTAACTCCCAGTGTATGACGGTGAATAGTGCTTCATAGAATATTATATGTTTTTTGTTTGCTTGCTTGCTTTTGTTTTCTCAAAACTATCTGGAGAAACTATGCTGTCTTCAGGAGGACTCCTCCAGGAAAAGTCTCATACCATGTTCTTGACCTATTCTAAGCACAAGTAAGCTCCATGCTTCACAGCAGTATTGCCCGATAAGCAGGTCCACGATGGGCAAGACCTCTGTCTGTACTGTCTGGCACCATACTCACCATCCATGTGGTATCTGAAAACACCGACAAGGAAGTGTTTTTTAAATTTAATTTTAATTAATTTAAATTTACACGGAAATATCTGGCAGTGTTGCCTTTAGGACACACAGTAGTTATGAGTACCGGAACACACTGTGCAAGGGGACATGGTGGCTTTATGAGACCTGGATCCTAACTCTACCCCTTAGAAGCCGTGTAGAAATCCTGTCTCTACCATCAGCAGACATTGAATGATACTGGGTGTTGTAGAACATTATTTTAAAGTCCGTCCTTTTGTTTATGTTGCATTTGTTTAACTCTGTGAAGCTGTGTTGTTGTGCCTGTCTGAAACAACTATGGTCTAACAAAAGGCTGAATGGCCAGTAGCCATTCAGGATAAAGGAAGGTGGGTCTGGCAGGCAAAGAGAATATACAGAAGGAGAAATCTGGGAGGAGAGAGAACGAAGAACAAGGGAACAAGAAGAGGACATCAGAGGCTAGCCACCCAGGCACCCAGCTACACAGCTAGACACAGAGGAAAAAGGTAGAAGGGACAATTTAAAGTTAATAAAGGCTGGTAAGAAACAAGCCAAGCGAAGGCCAGGCATTTATAGTTAGGAATAAGCTTTTAAGTGTGATTTATTTGGGAACTGGGTGGCGGACCCCCCCCCCCCCAAAAGAGTAAAATAACCAACAACAGCTAGCTCACTGTCAGCCTTTATGAGGCTTAAAACACAGTACTGTCCACTTCATTGGCTTGTGAGGGTTAAAAGAGAAAATGTATATAAAACACGATTCTCAGTACTGGCAAGGGTCAGAGTCACTGGGAAAGATGCTGAAGTGCTAGTTGCTTAGTGCATTTGTGTGTTTGGATTCAGTAGGTCTGAAGTAGGGGAGAGCATTGAGATCCAAATGGACTCCTGAATGATGTTCATTGACCTGGTCCAGGGATCTCCCCTGGGAAAACCCTGTGCTATAAGTTGATCTTATGGCAGAATCTAGAGTGTTCATCCTAGGTCGATGTGATAAAGGCTTGGATCCCAACATGGCACTATTTGGAAGTGAAAGAGACAAGGAGTTGGGGCCTAGTGAGAAATAACTGTGGTTATCTTGGAAGGGACCCAGGCATCCCATCACCCATCACCTCATCACCTCAATTTTATTTTCTGCCTGACAACCATGATGTTAAGCAGTAGCATTGTCCAGAGGCAGGCACAAAAAATAAATAATAGACTAAAACCTCAGAACCGAATGAAAATAAAAATAAATCATTTTCAACAACCAAAGAACCTGCATAGGACTGACCTAGACCCTCTGCATATATATATATATATATATATATATATATATATATATATATATATATATATATATATATATATATATATATATATAAAACAGTGTGAAGCTTGGCCTATTTGTGGAACTCCTGGCAAAGAGATTTGGCTTGTTCTTGGGAACCTATAGCATATGCTGGATTACTTTGTGCATCCGGAATACAAGGGGAGATGCTTGGTTTTATAGCATCTTGATATGCCTTTGCAGATACCCATAGGAAATCTGCCTCTTTTCAGCGAATACAGAGGAGTGGGTTGACAAGGGGAGAAGAAGGGTGAGGCTATGGTCTGGATGTAAACTAAATAAATAAGGTTTTCTTTATATAATCACAGTGATAGCCACCTTAAGAAGACATTTAATGTAGTGCCTAATAGATAGTGAGGACCCAACAATGCTGGTAGTTGTGCTGTGATAACCATGCCTATGGTGTGTGTCGAGGATTTTGGGTCAGGGGATGATAAACACATGTTATTAGAAGTCTCCAGCCCATTTTCTGACATCACTCGGATAACTGTTTATGAGGTGCCTATGAAAATAACCCTACCCACTGTGGTGAGGATCTAGTTGAAGGTGGGTTTGAAGGGGGATTTGTCAGTAAGTAGAGCAAAGCACCAAGCTGCCTGATCACTACTACCTGAAATATTTCCATCATCCCCATTCTCCTTTTTTAAAAGGGGAAAGTGAAAATGTACTGTAGAGGTGCCTGCTGCTAATCCTGACAATCTGAGCTTGACCTTTGGGACCCCCATGCTGGAAGACAACCAACTCCTCCTGTACATTAACCTCTGACATCACACGTTCCGTGGTATGTATTTACACATGACCATTTGTGCATGCACACACACACACACACACACACACACACACACACACACACACACACACACAGAAAACAAAATAAAATGAAGGTAAAAAGACCCTTGGATGAAATACATCCAGTGATGCCCTCAGGTGACAGACGTCTCTGATGAAGACCTAAAAAATAAAATGTGGGGGCCAGTAAAATGCCTCAGCAGGAAGACGTGTCTTATGACATAACTTTGATTCCTGGAATCCCATGGTGGAAGGAGGGAATGAGTCCCACACACACCATCCTCCAATTCTGACAGACATGGAAGGGAACAGGGAAAAGCATCTTGGCCCAAGCACCCCCTTGTCCACTTTAATTCAGACTTCACTCTGTTGGGTAAAGTTTAGCTTCCCAAGCCCTAGAGGAGCGGTGAACTCTCCAATGGCTGACCCACCCCCTCTTTAGTTCTCCAACCACAGAAGGAACAAACAAACCTGATTGGTTGGACTGAAAGGCTTGCACTGTATATCAGTTGGATAAACGATGATGGAACATTGAAGGAAGCCCCTAATTTCTAAATCCTGATTGGTGAAAATCGTAACCAGAACTTGACAACAAATGTTTGTAATTTTTGTGTTTATTAACCTGCTTCTGCCCATGCTTGGGGCTATCAGAAGAACGAAGTCCTTGTCCTGCAGCCCTGATCAGTGACCACCTTATGTGGTAACTTATTAAGACCTTTGATACCGTCAGTGTCGTTTCTCCTTCCTCGTGGCACATAGGTTGGTGTCACACGCCTTGGCATGAGCCTACCCACACAAATATGCACACTAATACATAAATGAGGAAAACAACATGCCCCTCCCCCAAAAAAGGGCAAAATGTATCCTTTCCCTGGGTTAAGTTTGTGTTTTAATCTTGACTCTGGGATGGCAGTGTCTCTTGTCCCAGTTGTCTAAGTGACAACGGTATGTGTTTTGAAATCAATCCTAAATTTTAAAAAATAAACATTTGTGTGTGGATAGGCATGTGTATGCATGTGTAACAGGCACAGCTTTAGGGAACATCTCTTCATTTACCCTGTGAAACTCAGGTGATGGGGCTTGATTGGTATCAAATGCCTTTTTCTGCTGAGCCATCTTGCTGGCCCTTACAAAATCAATCTTGCTATTAGGCCTTCTTGGTGTGCAGGCCAGGGTTGTCCTTTCTGCTTTCAGGTGTGAACATGGGAGTGCAGATTCTGGGTGGTTTCTGATTTCTAAGAGACTGAAGAAGACACGAGATGAGAAGCTTCCTTTCACTGGAAATACTGGAGGCTTCAGTCCTCATTCCCACTGGAGTCCAGGGCACAGCCAAGCAGGCGCTCTACAATCTAAATGGCCTTAGGACCCACATTTGGGGTTTCAAGGGGCAAATGTGACCAAAGATGGCTAGATCCAGACTTAAAACACACAGCTCACTGGCTGAGTTGATACTAACAAAGATCACTATTTCTGGCTTTGCTTTTCTAGTACCTACTTTCAAACCTGTAATGTCTAAAGGCTCAAGACAATTCTTAAAAAGCAGTAGTCATGGGGTCTGGGAGAAAAGGCTTCTTAGTGACATTGTACAAGCTATTTGTACATTCTGCCCCTCAGTTCCACTACGTGTAAAATATAACTCCTCTCTGATGTGTTCCAGAGGCAGGGGTGGTCAGACAGAACTGAGATTGGCTGGGTGGTGCACACCTTTAATCCCAGCACTTGGGAGGCAGAGACAGGTGGATCACGAGACCCGTCTATGGAATGAGTTCCAGGACAGCCTGAGATACACAGAGAAACCCTGTCTCAAAACAACAACAACAAATCCCCCAAACAAAAACCAATCAACCAATCAATCAATCAATCAACAACAAAAACCTCACATGCAACTTGGGCCCTAGATGAAAATAAATAAAAAAAACTGTGGCAGTACAATGCTTTCAGATGATGACCTCCTGAATCTCGGAATTTAAGAACAGACATTTGCTGGGATAAGCCAGAGCTGCTTCTTAGGAAATAAGAAATTAAGGGGATTATTGTTTTTATTTGTTGTTTTTTTTGTGTGTGTATATATATATATATATGTATGTATGTGTGTATATGTGTATGTAGGTGTGTATGTGTATATATATGTGTGTGTATATGTTTGTGTGTGTATATGTATGTGTATGTGTGCACGCATGCGTGTATGTGTGTGTGTGTGTGTGTGTGTGTGTGTGTGTATGTGTGTGTGTATTTATACCGTAATGCACAAACGGAGATCAGAGGACAACTTGCTATAGTCAGTTTTCTCCTTCCACCACACTGGCCTTGGGGACTGGACTTAAGACTCTCCAGCTTGGGAGCAGGTGCCTTGAGCCTGAGCCACCTTGCTGGTCTAAGTTAAGTCACTCAAACATAGGAGGACAAATATCGTCTCAGTGACACATGAGCTGTTCAAAATCAACTTATCTTTATGAACTCCAAAAGCAAACTGGGTTCAGAATTATAGCACAGGACCTCTCAGATGAAGTGCACCTGGTAAAGGCCTGCACAGACAGCATAATGACAGCTCAGTTCCTGGCTAGCTGTCAAGTGCGTGGGAAACGTGCCTCAGTTAACTGAGGTGTAGAGAGTTATACCTGCTTCAGCTCTCCTGAGCACAGCATTTGCTAATGGAATAGATAAATTGGAAAACCTTCATCAAATAAAGCTAATCCAAACCAAACATGTACAGACTAAAATCTGCCAGAGGAAAGCTGCCTTGACTGCCATGCAGCGACTGGCTCACTTGTCTATAGAATCCCCACCAATTTCTTCACCTCCTCCAACACAGGATAGGCTAATTCTTTGGCTTTTGCAGACCCAACAAGTAAAACTTTCTTTAAATGGTCCTTATCCATTTTCAGTTTCTGAATTTCACTCCTGATTGGAGCAAATTTCTCAATCACAGCATCTGCTACCAGCAGCTTGTAGCGTGCAGTGTCTATGCCTGCGCTCTGGCGCACCACCTCCTCCACCGAGAGGCCTGACACGGCTGCGTGGATCGCCACCATGTTGGAGACGCCAGCTCTGCTGTCTGGCTCGTAGGTGACCTCCGATGTGAAGTCCGTCACTGCCTTGCGGAATTTCTGCACGATTTCCTCTGGGCTGTCTGTTATTCCAACAGTGGCTAGTTTGTCCGGGTCGGATTTTGACATTTTGGCAGATGGGTCACGGAGGGATTTCACTTTCTTCATGGATGCTAGTGAAGAGAAGTCATCAAGAATGTTACAGTCTAGATCTCGAAGACTCCCAAAACACCACAGATATTTTGACTGCACAGATAGTACATCTTTATCCTGAAGAATTTGAGCGATTTATCAAAGTAAAGACACCAGAAACAGGTTTTGTTAATGCAATATCCACAGTGTGTATCCGCAATGAGGGCCCCAAAATGGAATTCTGTTGATTATACTACTTATGCTGTGCATACTTGTGGGTTCCAGGAATGGAACGCAGGTCACCAGACTTGCCTGGAGAGTGCCTTTATCCTCTAAGCCACCTATCAGGTGTTCTGAACACTTAATACATTAAAAAAAAAATTGTGTCTGTGCTTGTGTACAGATGCACATGTGCCATGTGAAATTGTGGGCAGAAGGCAACTTCTGGGAATCTGCTTTTATTATTCACTTAGTTTGGAGGCAGGTTAGCTCTTCTTCCTGCCATTATGCAACATCCCCTTGGCTAGTTAGCCATTCTCCTATCTTCCCCCACTCACCTTGATGTAGGAATGCTGCATTTAACCATTTCTTACAATCCCTTCCACACCCCTACATAGAATTATAAGTTTACAGACACATGCACACACACTTACACACAGAGGCAGGTGTTAAGCTGTGCTTCATAAACCAGTGCTATTGACGACTGGTTTATGGCTACTAATGATAACATTGAAGTAGCTAAAATAATAACAGAAATCTTATTGCTAAAAAGGAGGTTGGCTTTTATGCATGGGATACCCTAGCAGAGCTGAGGCTGGCATTTCAGATGTAGTGTTAGACTGCCTGTCCCACCCCTCCTGCTTATTCAGAAAACATTTGGTGAACCTTAATGAGCCTTAGTCTGCTTATGTGTAAAACAGGACATTTATCAAAATCTTATTTTATACACCCAACCTATTAACATACTTTAGAAACTAAAATTAATATTTTTAAAAAGACTTTTCCATATTTCACATTTTTAAAATATCTTCTAAGATCCGACATCCTCTTCTATTCCCACATAGCCCCAAACAATAAGAATTCCAGTTAAGAATCTTGTCAGTAAGAAAGCCAAATTCAGTCCCAACAAAGTTCTAGTCTCTAATATACTCCAGTATATGCCCAGACTTCGTAACCACCTGTTTGTTACTTACTGAAAATGGACTTGGGTAATGGGAAGAACTCCCCGTATTTTTGGTTGAAACTTCGAGCTAGATCCTGAACAAGTTCCATGTGCTGGATTTGATCCTCCCCGACAGGAACGTGTGTGGACCTTTAATAAAACACAGACAGAAGAACTCAGCAGGGCTCCTTCTCAGCCGGAAATGATATTGCAAACAGCTGCATGTCCTGTGCTTACTTCCCTGTTGGCGTTCAACAGATGTTCACCAACTACAGAGGGAACACCGAGACCCGAGTCTTTATCTGGGTGTCAGACAAATGCTCTGGCTCAGTTTCTCCCATTGCAAAGGAGTGCAGATATCAACACTAGCATGACAGCATCTAGCCAGGCGTGGGGGGCGGGGCACATATCATCTTCAATAGTACACGCTCTGCACATAATTGTGTTTAAAAGCCAATCCTCATCTCTCACCCAGTCAGCGTAGATTACTCCAGCCTAGACCAGATGCTTTTACCTCAGAGCTGCGGCTCACACTTGAAAGATACCCCACCCATTCTTCAAATTAGAGATGACAGACAGCTCTTCCAGCCAGAGGTGTTCCTCCTCCTCATCAAACACGGAATGACTCAAGATCTTTCGGCAATCTGCTTCTTCATTTTCAAGTAATTGTCACTGGAGGACAGTTAATATGCCATGTGGAACTTAAAAAAAAAAATCTCAAAGTACAATGTAGATGGGTCTTAAAGACAAGGTGTCAGGAGGAAAGCAAACTGCAGAGCGTCTGAAGAGTACACCAACATTTATGTAAATTATGAAAGTATATGTTCAAAAGCTACATATTTCATAGACACACAGATCTGTAATGATTATAGCAGTGTGGTAAAGGCTGAAGTTGTGGTTCAGTGTTAAGCACTTGTTTCAAATGTTTAAGGCAATGGGTTAAATATCCAGGACTCAAAGACAATGATGAGCATGATGACAGTGAAGGAAGAAGCAGCAGAAGAAGAAGAAGCAGCAGAAGAGGAAGAGGAAGAAACATACCCAAACCCCCATTTTCAACTCATTGTAGCTGCGTTCAGAGAAGAAATTTGAGCAAAAGAACAAAGAGAACTTGAATTTTATCTATTTTTTTTTATTTATTAAGAAATGAAGATGTGAAATAAAACCCCACTCAGAACGTAGGGAATCTCTTTACGATTCCTGCATATGCAGTTTAAAGCATGGAATCCTGGGGTAAAATCCGGGAAGCATGCTTGTGGGGAGAGACAGGTGACTACAATGTTAGATGCCTGGCTGTGGGGTTAGCCTTGAGAGCACAGCCACAGCTTCTGATCAAAGGATTTTAATTTGGAAGAAGCAGTGAGTTACCATCCAAGATTCTCCCTCTTCCCAAGCTGGAGGTAATGATGGTACCATCCTTTCCTAGGGTTACAGAGAATAGCTCCTGCTAGTAAAGGCACACTACAGGGAAACAACTGATATTGACAAATATCTACTAATGTTTGAGAGGATGAAGGACCAAAAGGCAAGAGGGAGATGTAAATGGCCTTATGGGAAGCATACTGATTTCTCAATAGGATCATCTTTATCTTAATAGCCAACTCACCATGCAAAACAGAAATACCAATGCTCAACCCCAGAGATGTCAATGGTGAAAATCCAGACTTGGGTACCAAACATGTGAATCTGACAGGTGGATGATTCCCGAATATAAACTGTCTTCTAGGCCTTCTGAGAACACCAACAAAACAGTGCGTGAAAAGGCAAAGGTGTGGCAGAGGCTGTGAACCAGGAAGTGCTTCCTCCTCTTTTGAGGTCAGCAAAAGCAGTGGAGGGCAACCATAGAGGGCCGGGGAGAGCTAAAGCTACTGGAGCAGAAGGCCAGTGGCTTGGTGAGTGGTGAAAGTGGCATACTCCATACCCTCCGCTCAGCACGGCTCCTCTCTGTACACTCATGGCCTTGCTTTTGTCAATTTCTCTTACTGGTCTTTGCTACTCTTACCTAGTAATTATAGTGAGGCCCATATGCAGAGGTCACCTTGGCTCCTCTAGCCCAAATTAGCCAACAGAGCAGGTTAAAAAGCAATTACAGTAGCCCATAGGAAATCACAATGGACTGCAACTAACAGAAAAAAACCATTACCATAATCAATACACTTTAAGCACATCAAAATGAATATTTCCACATGTCAAAATGGTTCCAGACTCGCAAAGTCACCCCACTAAACAGAAAACACATTTCGTTTTCATAATGACACTGTGTCATCTTGCCTCACGTCGGATCCCTGACGCTTTTCTTATAATTCTGTGGGTGTTTGATTTTTTTTTTTTAAATACGAGAATTAAAAACATTTAAATTTTTTTCACCTGGCCCTGTGGCTCCACGTGGCGTTTACATCTGACTTTGGTTTGTTTGTTGCTGGGCCCTCCCCCCCCCTCTGTGGCCTCGGCCGGCCGGGCGCTTTCACCTCCCGTAATTTATCTTGGCCTTTGCTTCTCATCCGTTGGGTTCACACTTCGCATTATTCAGCCTGTCTTTGATTCCACTTATGGGGTTTATTCTCTTCACGTTTTCAACCGCTCTCCTCACAGTCTGCCTTTCACTTCAAATAATTTAGGGCTGCTCTTTTAAAATTTATATCCGACATAATGATATCCATATTAATCCGTCCGCTCTTTCCCTCTTTCCTCTTCATTCCCTCTCACCCTGGCTGTGCTTTCTCAGACAAAACATAAAACAAAAGCCTTTCATAATTTTGATTGTTATAACTTCTGTCACATAATAATGCCTCTGATCTTCCTTCTTCGGTGACTGGGCCGTTTTTCTTTGGCTTCAATCCTTACTGCCTCCAAGTTGACTTGGGCTCCATCCCAGCCCTTTGGCAGCATTAGTGTCCAGAAGAAAGAGCATTGCCTGTGTAGGTCTTGCTTTCCCTACAGCGTGGCTGTGCCTGGGAGCCCAGCAGGCTGGGAAAGGGGCTTGGAGCTGTCTTTTCTGTCACAAAGGATCGGCTGCCCCTCACTGATTACTGGACAAGCCGCAATGACTCTGCCTTATAGCAAGTACTCAATAGATACTGAGCGAAGCTGTAACTTCTGACTAGACCTCTCCTGGTACTGCCCACCTCAAGCAGGGCAACACCATACATGTGTGGTTATGCCTGACATGTCACTCGGGCATGGTCAATCTTCTCATTTTCTTTATCATCACTAATTACGTTCCAGGCTGGTGAAACAGCCTCCGAACGGCAGACTGTCCCAGCTGTTGGCCTCTTCAAATCCATCCTTGTATTTAAGGTTTCCTTTAGAAAGCATCCATGACACCTAGTTCACTCGGTTCTTAAAACACACAGGCAGCTTCCCACTCTTTGTGGAGCACAAATTGGCTATTAGTTGTCAACCATGGCTCACTCCCCTCTCTGCGAATGCCCAGTTTCAGGGGTCAGAAGCCTGGAGATTCCATGCCTCAGACTGCTCCCAATGGAGTTTGGGTTAATAGAAACTAAGCCCTCTAGCTCTTCCAAGAAGGAAGAGAAGGAATGAGTGACTGAAGTCACTGTGGTAAATGCAATCGTGGCCTTGGAAGACCCCAGGACAGCCTGGGCTCACTGAATGAAGTTTAAGAATCCTAATATTTTAAGAGGTGCTCTAAAAAAGCTTACTCCAGGGACATCATTTCTACCCTCAGAAAACAGGAAGACTCTTTTGGAAGCTGAACCATCAAACTGAAATTTCAGGTCACTTGGTCTCCTGTCTACATTTTTCTGTTTCTTGGATTTCTTTGTACTTAAAATGTCCTCCAGAGACCACATGCTAAAGGATTGGTCCCAGACTATGGTGGTGTGGAACCACTTAGGAGCTGGGCCTGCTTAGAAAGAAATTAGGTCATTGGGGTGTGGCCCTTGAAGGGGATTTAGGGACCCTGGTCTCCCTCCTATACCTGTTTTTGGTCATCAGGAAATAAAGCAGCTTTGTCCCACCATATGTTTCTACTATGACATCCTGCCTCACTCTAGACCCATAGCAATGAGGCCAACCAATCACATGCTCAAATCCTGACACCTAAGCCAAACTGACTGAAGCAGACTTACCTCAGGGAATTTGTCACACAAAAGCTGACTAACAGAGTGTGGTTTTCTACTTACAGTTTTTAAAGACCCACCTCCTTATTCTCTTGGGTCATTGCAGACTTTTGTTTTTAACATTTTTCCCTCTCTCTCTCTGTTTTGTGCACACATGTATGGTGTGCACTTGGGCACCATGGTATGCTTGTGGTCAGAAAACAATTTGTGTGAGTCAATGCTCTCCTTCCACTAGGGACCTTAGGCTTGCCCTTAGGTTGTCAGGCTTGAAGGTGAGTGCCCTGCTCTGCTGAGCATGCTCATTAGGCCCATCTTCTATTCTGATATAAGTCTTGGCCTTTCCTCATGTTTCTTAGCTCAAATCCTTGGGAAGCAGACAAAACCTGGTTAGGTGATCACTCTGACTATACAGAATTATCAAAATTTCTCTGAGAGTTAATTTCTCTCTTTAAAATTTAAACATTATTTATCGTTACCATTTATTATTAGTTTTTGTAGTGTTCCACACACAGTAGGGAGGTGCTCAGCTACTATAGGACCTCACCCTGAAAATTAGTTTCTTTATGTGGGAAACGGGGAGGGATATCGCCCACCCATCTTTGAGAGCCACCGTGAGAATTTAAATGCCATGTATCTCCTGGCTAGTAGCATGCTCTGGAGGATACTGCTCAGTTCTTGTCATCTTATCAGTCTTCCCTTCTTTCCCTTTCAAGGGCATGTACAGCGGCATGCCTAGAATTGCTACAGTACACATACTGAAAACAACCTCTGCTGAATATAAATACACTGTGTACATGCATAGAAATACATATATAGGCAGAGAGACAAATATAAAAAAACATTTACTTAATATGTGGCCAGCTATTTATTCTTTTGAGAATTACGTGAGTATTATATTTACATTGTTTCTACTCCTCTTCCTCCCCCTCCCAACTCTTCCCATGTCCACCCCAACTCGCTCTTAAATTCATGACCTCTTCTATAATTATTGTTATACACACAGACACAGACACAGACACACACACACACACACACACACACACACACACACACACACACACACTGTCCCTCCCTACTGAGTCCATTTAGAGTTGCTCCTATGTATATATGTTTAGCACTGACCAGTTGGGACTGTCTCTGGGAAAGACTGATTCTCCCACCCTGAGAAGCCATTAACTGCCTATAGCTCTTCGTCTGTTGTTGAACCCATCTAAGATTTCTTCCATTCACATTGGTATGTCACCTGGTGTCATTTCTTAGGTCTTGTTTAGGTGACCATATTGTTGAGATGTCATGGGTACAGCTTCCCTGTTGTGTCTAGAAGATACTATCTAGCAGCAGGCCTTCGGGTCTTCTGATGGCTAGCTATTTAAAATTAGGCATTCGGATAAATAATGTATAAATAAGAATTAAGAACTTCTGCTATTTTTAAATGCTCAATCTTCGTGTATCTGATATTATCATCATTATTATTTTGACAGTGCTAGGGACTAAACCTAGGGCTTCACACACACTAGGCAAAGTCTCTACATTGAGCTGCGTCACCTGCGTAACCTAGCCTCTTTTTACTTTTATTTTGAGACAGAGTCTCACTGAGTCACTCAGACTAGCCTTGGACTTGTGACCTTCCTGCCCAGCCTGATAAACAGCTGGAATCACAGACCTGCACCTCCAGGCTCGGCTTAAATTTCTGTTATTTATGATGCTCTCTGGATAAGACAATCTCAGCTCTCCATCCCTGGGTTCCTTACACAGCTCCTATGGAAACGGTTACACATGTCTTTTATAAACCTGTTTAAAGCTTCTTCTCCATCCCTTTCTCCGTGTTTGCTCTCTGGCTTACCATACCACTCATCCAATTTTGACTTTGCCAAAAGCAAATACAAAATCTCTATTTGACTTGCACCCACATCTTATGGAGAGGCTACACAGATTTTCTGGTGGACAGAAACCACAGATATTTTACCCGTCCTTCAATCTATCAACCTACCTATGTTTATAATATAAATTTTCCTATACATTTTGGCCATAACTTTTCCTAAATACAGAAATACGAGAAACAAAAGAAAAACAAACAGAAAACACTCCCAACGGCACAAGCCGTCTAGCCCAAGACTAGACAGAAGGGAACGTGGGATTTTAGATGTCCACACCTGTATACAACCTCTGGCAGATAATTTCTAGGCTAAGGAAGGAGATCGACGTCTTGAAGATAGATAATTGCCTGGTTTTATAGAAAAGAATTTTTTTTTTTATCTCTTTGCCTGAATAAACTGTCTCTACTATCAGAACACTGATGAGAACAGAAGAATTCTGCCATTGCTATCCATCCTTCCTTTTGAAGCCAAAAAGAAGCACTGTTCCAGCCTTTGAGGAGACCAGCAAATGTTAAGGAACGCTTACAGAGCAGGGGAAAAATGCCTACTCTGGAAACACTAAGTACTTCTATGAGCAAATCCTGCTGATGGTTGAGGTTCACTGAGACACAGAAGAAGCTAGCAGCAAACTTTTATGTTTACCTGCCACATCTGAACCACTTACAGTCTTGGGTATGATATGAGGACATTCACAACCTCAGACTTGACTCTAAAAATGGCAGCATTAGCTGCTTAGCTAATGCCAGCCTTCTGGCAGTGTCTTCCTATATATACAAGCCACAGGGTCTGTATCATGTGCTTCGTATCCTCAGAATCTGCTCCATAACTCCAAGAGTGTCTCTGTTCATCTAATTTGCAAATAAAAAGACAACAATATCGTTTTGCCAATTAGACTTTGGGCAATTGATAAAAATATACATTAGTTGCCTCTTGCCACAGTTTAACTAATCAAGTAATTTATTGTTTGTTTGTTTTTCAAGTCAGTGTCTCTCTGTGCAGCCTTAGCTGTCCTGGAACTTACTCTGTAGACCAGACTGTTCTTTAATTCACAGAGATCTGCCCTCCTCTACCTCTTGAGTGCTGGGATTAAAGGCATGCATTACTACCACCCAGCAACAGTTTTAATTTTTACAGCTTCAGTTACCTACAGTCGACTGGGGCTGAAAAATCCCCCAAATAGGCAAGTTTTAATATGCATGCCACTGTAAGCAACACACTGTGCTCCCCTGCCTGTCATCAACAGCACTTCCGAGATGACTCACATTAAGGGGCACAGCCTCACAACGACTAAGTTACAGCATACTGGTGCCAAAGTTCACACACAGACAGTGTTGCTGGCAAATCAGATACATGGAAGGGAAGTGGTGAAAAGATGAACATTCTCAACTTAAGGAAAAGAGAGCAATCATGTTTAAGACTGGTAAACCTCTACGATAAGGATTAACGTGTCTGAGAAATTACAGAGTTGGGAAAAATTAAACCTGTTAATTTTACCAAACGAAGAGAGCACGATAAGCATTTGGCTCCCCCTCCCCCACTTCAGCCCCTGGATGTTGTGGAACACAGCAGTCCAGCTGTCCAGAGGCTGAGGCAAGAGGGGCACACATCTGAAGCCTGTGTGAATTCGGAGTGATTTCAAGGCCAGTCTCAACAACTCGGCCAGAGTGTGTTAGAACCCAAACACAAAGATGGGACTACAGATCTGTCACTGTGGTAGGGTGAGGCTCTAACTTCAATTCCCTGCAGAGAGCCCGTAGAGACTATTAGGATTATGCACTAGTGTTACCATTATAGATTAGCTATTATAGAGCAGTGTGCCCACTCCTGCCCACTCTCCTCCCTTCCTCCTTCCTTCTCATCCTCTTCCTCTCTCCTCCTTTCCTCTTTTGCTTCCGGGCCACATGATGAGCAGTTCAAGCTGCTACCTACTACTCACTGTCACCTAACAAGCCCACCTGATTTTAAACTGGAGCATCTCCAGGCCTCAGATCCAGGCTCCAAGCCTTACTAGCTACTGCGACTCTGGATTTGCTGCTGACCACTCTGTGTCTTGGCTTCCTCTTCTGAAAAATAGGGGTGACGATGATCAGTTTTACAAGGGTTCACACGCAGAGGCGACTTAGCACTGTGCTCGCTCCGAACAGCACTAGTCAGTCACTGAAATACACACAGATTCAGTATGCAGTGCTAATGGCTATATCTCATCTTTTTGGTAGCTCCTTCTCCACAAGTCAAACCTTTCTCTGAAGAGCTAAAGACACTTTTGTGGGGCACACGCTGGCAATTCCTGCACACATTCACTTCACAAGGAGCCTACGCTGCACAGTGAGACCTTGCCACTAACAGATATTCACACACACACACACACACACACACACACAGCCTCACTCTTCTCAGAAGCTCAAGCAAGGCTGGCGCCCCTCCTTACATGTAGCACAGGATGTCTGCTGCCTGCAGTACTGGGTATGTGAGCAAGCCTACTGTCCCATCATGCTTCTGTTTTGCGGCTTTAGTCTGTAGAAACAGAGAATGAAGGAAAAGAAAGCTTACTTGAACCTGATTATATTGCTCAATTAAGAAACTTTTAAAGGAAGCAAAGTGTGCTCGGGAGCCACCTGTAATAACATGCATTTCAGTCCCTTTTAGGAACTTTACCATCTCTGGCCGCTTCTCATGTTCATGCTCCAGGCTCCAGGAGAAGAGGGATTTTCTGCCATTTGTATGTTATTTTATTTTTGGAGCTGGGGCAAAGCCCACCCAAGCTCTACCACTGAGCTACACACATACTTCTTGCCCCAGGAGGGCTCCTGTACCAACCACCTCCATTTCACATCCATTTTGCTAAGGACAAAGGAATTTTCTAGATTCCAAATCAACTACGTTCTGAAATCATTACAAAATTAAATGTCTCAAAGTTAACAGGAGTCAACTCTGCCCTATATCACAAATGTTACTGGGTAAAGTTCATAAATGATTAATTTAGAAAACTCTAATTGGGAAAAAGAAACAAAATAACCTAATTTTTGAAAAGCTGCTACCTGGGCAGCAAAACTGCTCAATGATTAAAGGCGCCTGCCACAAAGCACCCAAGGTCTATCTCCAGGACCCATATTCTGGACACAGAACTTTTCCAGCGAGCTGTCCTCTGGTCTCCACATGTCACTGCTCACCCTCTCTCAATACACAATAAATAAAAATATTAAAAATATTAAAAAGTGAAAGCTGTGTATAATTAAGTGTACAGATAAATTTCTACCCATCTATGTGTGTGTGTGCGCATATGTGTGTGTCTGTGTGTGCGTCTGTCTGCGTGAGTATGCATGTGCGTGTGTGCCTGTGTGTGTGTGTGCATGCTCTTGCGCCTGTGCGTGTTGCCGTGACTGAAGGTGCCTGCCAAAGCTTGCATGCAGATGCAGAGGTCAGATGACTACTTTTGGAGAGTCAGTTCTCTCCGTCCACTGTGGGCTTTAGGAACTGAACCCAGGTCATCAAGCTAGTGTCCCGTTATCTTGCTGCCCAGTTTGTGGATATATTATTCTGTTATTTTTTTCTTTATATGTATGTGTGTCTGTATGTGCATGCCACATGTGTGTAACCTACGTAGGCCAGAAAGAGGGTGTAGGATTCCCTAAAATTGAGGTTACAGGCTGTTGTGAGCCACCTAATGTGGGTGCTGAAAGAATAAAAGACACTCATGACTCCTGAGCCATCTCTCCAGCCCTGTATTCTTTCTATTAGTATACTAGTGCTTGTAATTACAAAAGAAGCTAGGTGATGTAGAGAGCACTAATATTTATTGAGTGCTGTTCATGTGCTACAGATGCTTTATCCATCAAACCTCCAGATACCCGACCTCAGCAACCCTGAACCCCCTCTTCACAGCACTTTTCCTGTGCTCACTGTCCTAATTAGAACTGCTCTTAGGATACTGAAATCCTGTCTTAGAGAACTTTTTACACTTAATAAGTTCAACCAGAAATTAATGATATATATCACTCTGTGTGTGTGTGTGTGTGTGTGTGTGTGTATGTGTGTATGTGTGTGTATCAGCAAAGTCTTGTCTAAAAATAAAATATGTTAGAGAACCCTATGGAACTTTTTGTTTCCAATTCCTGGCATGTGGTAAATCTGCAGCACCACCATGGGCATCTTATTTAAAACCAGATTTTTGAACATCCACAAGACATCAATTTTTGTTGTAGACAACAGGATAGAAATTTATTTTTCCTAGTTCTGGATGCCAGGAAGAACAAAGACTAGAGCTAGAAAAGAGGCCCCTGCGTTGGGGACATCAGTGGTACCTTCTTTTCTTTCCTTATTTCCTTGCTTTGTGAGAGAGGTGAACGAGCTTGTTTTAGAGCAATGCCACTCATGAGGACCCCGCCCTTTCCATCTGACCACCTCTCAAAGACCCTGTTGCCGAGGGATGGATTTCAAGTAAGGTTCTGGGAGAGAGGCAGCCATGTACCCAGACGTGAGGTACAGGCACAGGCACTTCACAGGGAGCATCTCTCTGCAGTTTAGGGAATGGCTTCTGACACCAACATTTGAGAAAACCAATGGCCCTGAAAATATTCTTAAAAGAAGCTGAAACTCAAATTAATGTTGATATAGTTGGGGCTACCTACTTTGAGTTATCCAATTACAAAAGTAAATGGTAGCAAAGCACTATGAAGTATTTAATTTATCTTTCTTAGTAGAACTTATTATTCTGTGGGTTTGAACTGTTGCCCAGGATCCACTTGTTTAAATGCAGAAAATGTCTCTTCTCCCCAGAGTGAAAACATTCTTTCATGGATGCTTGTTAGTTCCAGCGGATACGGAAGGCAACATCAGAAGCCAGTATTCCAGAGATTCTGATTGCTCATTAATTATAACTCAGTAGGTCAAAGTCATTGCCAAGTCTGTCCAAATAAAGATAAAACAAGTAACCAGCAGGATTCTAACGTCATACGAGTCCTAGTGAGCCCTTCCATTTCTGCTCAACACTGTGGCGTGGAGAGGTTTACAGCAGCACTGAGCAGCAGATGAGGCTGGCAAGTGAGCTCAGGACCCCTAGACTCGGGTGCAGTAACAAGGAGAGGCCTTGGTCTTTACCTTCCACTGGTGTAAATGCTGCAGCCGAGGCAGTCTGACCATGCAGGTGAGGATCCAGCTTAGCTGAGTGTGCTCAGACACCTACGGAAGAAAACAGTGACAGAGGAGGCCAATGTCTTCCTGCACAGAAGCACAACCAATCAGACAAGCTGTAGTGGCTGAAAAGGTTGAGAATGACCAGAGTGAAGGTTATTAAAGGGAAGCAGGTGAAGGGTTGGGCTGATTTCTGAAGAACAGACTCTTAGACCAAACAACAACAAAAATCAACCCAAATAATACAGACTAGGTCTATTGTTTAAGTCCTTAACATCCCTAGCAAGGAGATAACCAGGGGTGTGTCAGTATCTTCAGTGTGGATTCCACTACACCTTAAGGTATCCATCCCCTTTAAATGCCAGGCTTGTTAATAAATTCTCCTCCCCTCCCCTCCCTTTTCCTCTCCTCCCCTCCCCTTCCCGACCCTCTTTCAATCCATGAAGACAGCCACAATACTTTTCACATAGATGGTAAAGAAAGGCACCTAGCTCTAAAGAAAAGCTTGGCCTGCTCATATCTGTAGTGATGAGAACGTGCATTGGCTGCATCACCTCTTCTCCAAGGGGAGTCTTAAGATCCTAGCTCTGCCTCTTCTGACTCCTTCTCGCCTTCCTTTTTTTCCGTTTGTTTTCCTGCCCCACCCCAAAGAATCAACAAGAAAATACAAACTCTCCTCAACCTAGTTTTGTTTGAATCAAGTTTAATCAAGTAAGTAAAACCTGGCAACAATTGGGATGATTCTTGGGTCCAGGCCATATTCTAACTGATGATCTAGAATGTGAGTCTTAAGCATCCCATTTCTGGGCCCTGGGGATTCCAAGTCTATTGATTGTGGCATTCTGTGTCCATATGATTCCCTTAAATAGCAGAGACTCTTGCCAATTCCGCAAAGTGGCCCCAAATGTGTTCTCTGTGGGTTTTGCAAAGGGAGCATAAAGGAATGGAGATGAACCAGCCCAGGCCTGTTTCACTAGCAAGGAACCAACATCTGGAGTAAGATAGTTTCCTTTTTTTTCCCCCCTTCAAGTTATAGAGAAGAAGAGTTGTTTTTCATATGCTTGACAAGGAACTGCTTTTCAAGTTTTGCAAGTGACCGGGTGGAATCTGTCATCTTTCTTCTAGGAGGCGTTTGGGTTGCACTGAAGGCAATGGCTGGGACAGCACTGCCTGAGAAAATTGCTAACTGCTGCTGTAAACAAACAGCCCTGGGACACAAACAGTAACCGAGGATGTAGCCAGTAGGATTAGAGCTGCTCCCAATCACCAGAGAAAGCACATTCCCACTCAAAGGCAGCTGACGCGCACGCGCACTAGTTTTAGGCATGAGGAAGAGCGAGAGGATCCTTTTTTCTCTTTATTGAATGGAGGCAAGGGATGAAAACAGAGGGGAACATGTGGAAAGAGGCGAGAAACGCTTTCCCCTGAACGCTAGCGCCAATGCTTAGCCTTGGCAATATGGTAAAAAGCTTACAACCTTGTCTCCATGAATGAAAGTATTTTGCTTGGAGTAACTTTTTGTTTGGCCATATGGAATGAGAATTATTTAATATTCTGTGAATAGTTTGATGTTTCCAAATTAGCATTTAATTAATTCAAATAGACTCCAGTAGAGAAAAGAGATAAAAGGTCAAAGCCAATTTACTTTTTGCCATTCATTTTCAATAATTATTTGAGAAATAACTTACAATCAAGACAATCACATGGAGAGGTACTGATTTTTATTTGGAAGAAAAATCAAAAGTGGTAAATACTTAAATATATTATTTTACTATGTTGTGGAAGCCATAAACAAAACAACTATATATATGATCTGTTTTAGCCATAGACAAAAAGGCACAGGGCAACGGATTGGCCTATTAGCCATCCACAGATCAGCCACTGAAGTTTGTCTGTCTTGTTCATTCCTGTAAGACTAGGTGCTGGCCGCAAGTATGAACTTCACCAAAAGCTGCAGAAGGAATAGAATTGCCTGCGTCAACAAGTTGATTTGCAATGGAAGCTGAATTATAGTAGGCGAAGGGTAAAACTACCAGGCAAGATATGAAGACAGCCACATAAGGATGGCAGTGCAGCTTAAAGCTTTGCCTTTAAAGGTAGCTTGGAGGTTCTGCTGGAGGAGGACAGGTACTTTTATACCCTTTGCAGAAGCATGGTCCTCTTCCAGGGAGAAGGCTGTCCTCTTGGACCGAGTATGTAGTTTCAGGAGGAAGGAATGGGACCCTTGGCCAAGCCAACTGGATCACCTGCCACCCAAGAGCTTTGTCTTTTGAATGAGTTAAGGTGGGTGTGAACGCTAGTTCTGCTACTTAGCTAAGTTACTCTGGGTAACTAGATACTCTAGTATCTAAGTAAGCTTTTTATGCTTCAGCTTCATTACCCATAAGGTAAGGTTAACAGCAGTATCTACCTAAGAGTGCTTAGACCAAAACCAAGCACAAAGTAAGTAACTACCACTATAGATATTAAAAAAAATTCTGTCTCCCCATTCCACATGGTCACCTCCTAAGAGGGCCATTCTTCTCCTCCCCTTTCCTCTTCTTCTCTAGAAGGCTCGCTCGTTGTTGTGTTCCCTCAAATGACACATTCACATCTCAGTGGCTTTACATTGGCTCTTCTCTCTGAAGGAATTCTCCTTGCTATAAACTCTTTTGCCTTAACTCGGCTATCACCAGATCCCACCTTCAGAAATAGCAATTGAATTGAAGATTGTAGTTAGTTCTTTTTTCACATCACCTATCAACTAACATCATGGCTTGAATGAGAATGGCCTCCACGGGCTCATATAAATTAGGATATGTGGCCATGTTGGAGGAAGTGTGTCGGTGGGGGAGGGGGCAGGCTCTGAAGCTTCAAAAGACTCTTCCAATTCCCAGTGTGCTTGTGGATCAAGATGTGAGCTCTCAACTGTTGGTTGCTCTGCCATCATGGACTCTAATCCCCTGAAACGTAAACCCAATTAAATACCTTCTTTTATAAGTTGCCTTGGTCATGGTGTTATGTCACAGGAATCGAAGAGTAACCAGCACCTTCTAATATAATTTACCGTTATCTTATGTACTATTGTTATTATTCATTTTGCTAAAACAACAGAAATTAAAGATTTTTATTTGAATTAGTCACTGGCACAGCACGAGTACTTAACACAACACTTAGCATACATACATATTCATTAAATATTTGCAAAATTTATGACAAGATTAAAGATTAATTAATAGAGAAGTGACAAAGTAAGTGTGATAATGCAATGACATATGTGGCTGTTACAGTTCATTTCAACTGTCAACTTGATTTGATTAAGGCACTAAAGAGGTAGCGTAACAGGTATGTTCACGAGCAGCTTGCCAGTGATGGCTAAGTGAGGAGGGAAGACTCCCTGCGAACATGGGCAGCACAACCCTAGGGCTAGATCTAGATGATAAAGACAATTTTCCTCTATGCTTCCGGATCCACTGAGATGTGAACAAGCAGCCTCGCGTCTCAGCCATCACAGCTATTGCCACGCTTTCCCAGACAAGCTGTACTGTACTCTCAAACGGCGAGCCATAATAATCCCTTCCATCCCAGTGGCTTCTTTTCAAACATTTGGCCACAGCAAAGAGGAATAAACAGATTGCAGTGGTGCACAAAAAAAAAAGAGCAGAATTAAATCTCCAAATACAAATCATAGAAACGTCCTGTTTTGCCAGGTATGGTAGCCATGCTGGTAATCCCAGTTCTTAATCCCAGTTCTTGGGAGGCCAAGGCAGCTGGATCTCTGGGAGCCAGAGAGTGCTACAGAGTAAGACCTTGTCACTAACAACTTTCCCAAATCCAAATCACTCTAGATCAAAACCAAACATACTATTCACAGAGAACTGTGAAAGGTACAGTGTATTACTTTTGCAAATGTTTTTAAGCCACAAAACCAAAAGGCATTATATATTCCAATAAAATTGTAAGTACAAAATATGAGTTTGTGGGAAAATAAGTATCAGTTATGAGCTACACCGATCATATGAAGTTCAAGATTGTGGTTGTCTATAGGGAAAGGAAAAGGATGTGGGGAGGAGAGATAAAGGGCTGAACAAAGGAAGGTTTTTATAAAGTTCAACTTTATCTACAATTGTAAAAGTTTATGGGACTGGAAAGACGAAGCATTGGCTGCTGCTCTTTCAGAGGACCTGGGTTCAATTCCCAGGACCCACACGGTGACTAAAATCCATCTGTAACTCTAGTTCCAGGAAATTCTACATCTTCTTCTGGCACCAGACACACAAATGGTACACAGACACATGTGCAGGCTAAACACACAGACACATAAAATAGTTTATGGTGTGTGTGTGTGTGTGAGAGAGAGAGAGAAGGGGGAGGGAGGGAGGGAAAAAGACAGACTGTGGAAACCAGAGAGGGTAGTTTTCCTCTACTGTTACTTCACTTCAGGCTTTGAGACAGGGTCTCTCATTGAATCTGGAACTCAGTGATCTGGCTAGTCTGGCTTGTCAGTGAGCCTTTGCAAGGGTCCATTTGTCTTTGGCCACTCAGTGCCTGGGTTACAGATGTGTAACCTGGATCAGGCTTATAGGGCAGGCACCTTCCCAACTTAAACAGCTCACCAGCCTCATCATCTATAATTTTTAGTCAGTATGATAGGATATTAACAACACTAACATCTTTGTGCTAAGAATATGAATGTTTCTTATGTCATTATCTGTATTTTGCTGTATTTTTAAGATAAAAAAATTAAGAAAAAGTGCAAAGGGAAGCTGATTCTAAAATATGTACTTGCTAGATATCAATCATACCTAGTCAATTACCCAGTTCAGTAATTCTTGGGTCAGATCTCTAACATACCCTCAGGGTCCCTCAGGACATCCCTACTTCCCATGCAAATTTTACCTTCCCATAGTGAGGACACTTGGAAGACTATTCAGACTCACAAAATTCCCATTTATTGCTTCCTCTCGGAAACATGCAATTTCATGCTGAGTTATTTTTACTAGACTCTTATCATCCCCATGACAAATCCCTTTAACAAGAACCTTGTTTGGGGGTCTGATTTTAATTAAGAGGATGCTGTATCAGTGATACACTCCCATTCTTCTCAATCCGACTGCTTCCTGTCAGTTTGCCAGTGAGTACTGCTCTGTACATATCACGAGTTCACTAACTTTTCCCTTGTCCAACGTCTCCCAAGCTAAATATGCTGATTCTATCTGCCTCTATCTAAGTCCTGTGGTTTATTGTGTACAGATGTACCCCTGTGCGTACTTTTTCTTCATCTGAAGCATTTTATTTATCAAATTTTAGAGAACAAACTGGGTAACAAAACGCTCTTGACTTTAACTGCCTCACAGATATTATCTCTTATTTACATTCTGAAATCTACAAGACTTTGTATCTTTTCATTTTGGAGTCTAACCTGAAGGAGTGGCCCCCTTTCTGGAATTGACCATCTTCATGTCAGAGCAAAAACCAGGAGGGCAAGTGTGGAATGCATCAAGATTCTGTGGTAACAGGAAAGCCATCAGAGCTTGATACCACACAAACGTGGTCAAGGGAGGAAGCAAAGGTCAGGTGGCTACAGACAGCCAGAGCAAACGCTGAAATGGCACTAAGTCCTTCCCTAGCTGAAATAACCTAAAAGCATACTAAAGTCACCAAACAAGGATACATTGGCTGAACAGGGGGAGAGAGAAAGAGAGAGAGAGAAACTGAGGAATCACATGTGCTAAAAGGGAGAGATTTTCCATACAAACAACAATCTAAGAGAAGAAGGTGGCTTTCTTTGTCTGACAGAAGAGCCTCCCACTGCCACTGCTTGGACATGGTGTGCGCTCCACTCCTCACTTTCCTGTGGCGAAGGCAAATCCGATGATAGTCCCACCTCAAGGGAAACCAGAGGATGTGGCTACTGACAGCATTTCTGCTTTCTAGTGAAAATCGGAACTTTAGGAAACACATATCTTTCATTCCCCAATAGTTGAGGCTCCCCCAAAGAGATCTCTGATGAAACTGACACCATGGCTTGTGCAGGACATGCTAGGCTTTATATAACTCAGTCGTATGCTGGAACAATAAAAGAACACTTTGGAGATAATAAAGGCCAATGTTGAGCCAGACAAGAGTTGCTGAAAGCCTACATCATGAGATCACAATTGCTGAGAAGGAAAGGCTTATTTTGGCTCACAGTTCGAGGGTGTTGTGGCGGGGACAGTGTGTCGGAAGGAGGAAGGAGGTGGGTCACACTGAATCCAGTCAGGGTACAGAGGGCAGTGAGCGCCTGTGTTCAGCGCATGCTCCTCCTTTAGTTAGGTTCAGGACCACAGCACATGGACTGGTACTACCCACATTAACTCAGTTTAACAGACAAACCACACACACTGAGAAAGGACAGCACACGAAAGGGTTAGTATTCAGAAGATGTGAAAGACTTCTTCAAATCAGTAAGAAAATACAATTTTAAAGAAAGAAATACAAATCACAGATGAAAACAGAAGGGTTAAGAGAAAAACATTAATTTCAACCAGAAGTGCAAATCACAAGATAGCATAGTTTATAGTGGAAAAAGAAGAACATCTCCCAGCATCAATATTGCTGAGGATGGGATGGGACTGTAAATTAGAATCAGTGTGGCGAGCAATCTAGCAGCAAGAATAAGGTTCACAGAGCAGGCATCCTCATGATTCTACTCTTGGTCCACACACTTAGAAAACAATAGTCCAGTGCCACGAGGGGCAAGGGTGCTTGTCATCAGACTTGACTCTCGTGTTTGATTCCTGAGACCCACATGCTAGAAGGAGTGAACCACTTCTGCAAGCTGTCCTCTGAGCTCCACATGCAGGTCGTGGTGTGTGCATGGTCCCCCCTCCTGCACATATTAATAAATAGTAAACAACAAAAAACAAAAAAACCCCGAAACCTTTCTCAAGTACAAAGGACATTTTCAAGCGGGACCACAGCACTGCTGTTTGTAGTTAAAAAAAAAAAAAAAAAAAAAAGTTTGGAAAAAAATATTAAATATTCTTGCCAAGAAAAATGGGTAAATTGTGACAGAGCCAGGTCACTGCACCAATTAAAAAAAAAAAAAAAACTGAACAAATCTCAGAAATAAAACAATGTCCAGAATAATGGCTGCAGAAAGATCTGCAGCAGGATACCATTTACATAGTTTGAAAATGGGCAAAGAAATAATACAGATTATTTATGACCATATCACATGCAGTAAAAATATAAACACATATGTGGGAATGATAAATATCAAATAGATAGAGGGCTGCCTCTAGGGAGTCAGAGCGTGAAAAGGAATCTGAGTGAGATAAAAAGTTTCTGCTATATTTGCAATGTTTTATTTTGAACATCAAAACCTATATGAAGAAAGATAATATTTCAAAAGACAGCCATTTATTTTCATACTTTTTGGAATGGTTGGAACATTTCTTTAATACTAATATTCTTAAATATGCAAAATATTCCTTGCAAAGGGAAAAGTAAGCGAAAAGTTTCTGAAAATATTTTATTAAAGAAGATTTTAAAAGGCAGCCATTAGCTGGATGGCCATCTGTTAATCTTCTTTATAGAAAACCTCTGTGACATCAAGGAGCCTGGAGGGAACAACAGGCTTGCAATGGCTGGTGACAGAAAGCTAGCTTTTGCCAAATGTGACACATTGTTGTCTTTAGACCTTACCACAGATAGTAAAAAGATTTCAGAAAAATTTAGTTATTTGTCAATTATGCCACAAATAAAAAGAGGTGACAGTGACATTCAGGCCAATCAAAGAGCCTGTACTTTTATTCTCTTGTTCTGAGGGTGAGACAGGACCCTTGTAGGCACAAGGACCTCTGTAGGCACAGTCAAGCTATGGCCTGTTCTGGTGAGCAGCTAAGCTGTCCTGTTCTTTCTCATCAAGTCAGACAGAAGCCAAATGTAGGCCATGAAGGGCACCTGTGGTCCAGGTGAGAACTTTGTAGAGAAGAAAACACATGCAGAGTCTCAATGGATTATAATTTCTTAAGTTTATGGCTATTCCATGGGCCATTCAGAGCCTCATGTCCCCCAGGAATGCTAGCTAGCTAGCTCTTGCTCTTAAACTAACCCATGATTCTTATCCTGTTCAGCCATGCGGCTCGGTACCTTTTCTCAGAGCAGCATTCCCAAAGTCACATAGTCTACACAGATGTTTGTTCCTTTCCTATTACAAGCTTAGCACACACTTCTTGTTCGTAGCTAACAACCTGGAAAGTTCCACAATCATGAGTACATGTTCAAACGTGCTTGCAAAAGACCAAGGTACATAGAGCCCATGGGAACTCTGCCTCATTTTAGGATCTGGCTTTCTACTTCTCAAGACAGAGAGAGGGAGTCAGGTATTACTTTGTGTGCACAGAGTGGGCCAAGATCCATCTAGTCTGTTCCTTTGGCCTTCATTCAGAAACTGATTCCCCCCATAGAACCCTTTAATTTATTATTATTATTGATTTTTGTTTCCTGGGAAACAAAATATAAGTCAAATCAGAGGATGAGGCTACATTCCAAAGCTTCAGATTGCATCCTGCTCCCTTGACTTTCCCCGGACTGTTCTGGACCTTCAAGGAACTTGATATCTGATACCCCAAAACCTTCCTTTTGTCCTGACCTCTGCTGGAAGCCAGTGCAGAAGGCTGAGTCTTCTGCTTTTTATCTTCCATCTGCAGGGTGATTACATTGCAGGGGAAGTGTCGGGGAGAGATGTGAAGATCCGTCCCTCAGACAGCTGGAGGGCTCAGATTGGACCTGTGCTCAGGGCTGCCGAAAACAAGACGGTGACTGTGGCCTGGCGACAGAAACCTCTGCCAAATGCACACACAGGTGTTCTCCCCCTCCCCCCAAGCACAAGGAGCTTGTGAACATATTCATGTGCACGTACACACTCGTGTACACACTCTCAGATGAGAAAGGCCTGAGAACTCCGCACATATGGCAAACATATTTAGGAGAAGCACGATGACGATAGGCCAGTGGGAGAGGAAGAAATAGAAAATAATGGGGAAAACCTTCAGTATGCCTAAACTGTTTCAGTCAGGCTGCTGAGAAAGAATGCGAAGGATTGCAGATGAAAATTATTGTGAAAATCAGCATTAGGACATATAGAACATGGCCAAATTCTTTTCCCATTTTAAATGATTACTAGGGCTTTTTCTATGTACAACCAGGGCACATGGGAAAATCATCTCCCAATGGCTGTTCCCCAAAACATGCTATATGGTAGAAAAGAATTCTTATATAACTCAAAATTTCAAAAACTATTAACTCTATTTGTGAACAATTGTATGGGGGTGCCAAGTATAAATGATCTTAACTGGCGTCAGTTCCCAAATCTTGATAATTATTTAATAAACCTACAATCTTTCTGTTATGTGTTTATTAACCAAATGCTCACACAGTACAAAGCTGCCAAAATAAAGGATGCATCAATAGAAAAAAAGCAATCAGTATTGTTGATAAATGAACTGTACATTACTTGTGACCTGTCTCCTATATTAGAACTTGATTTTATCAAAATTTCTCAAAATTAAAATTTTTTTTCAATATGTGCTTCTGGAAGTCATTGATGAAAGTCAAGCAGATCAGGGACAAAATAAACTGGTGCTAAATTTATGTCATCCTGGTAGTGTGGCAGAAGGCCAACCTGCTATTCTCTGGTGCCTCCATATTGGCACCATAGCTAATTTGGGATAGAGTTTGGCCTCAGGGCAGGCAAAAGTTTCCATTACCTAGTTGAAAGATACCTGTGTAGTGAGATTATATTGTTACATTGTAAATAATTGTCCTGCCTACTGGTTTAATAAAAATGCTGATTGGCTGAAGGCAGACAGGAAGTGTAGGCAGGACTACCAGACTAAGAAAACTCTGGGAACAGGAAGAACAGGGCAGAGATGCCACAGAGATGACAGAAAAGCCAGCAGATGCAGAGGACAACTATGCTGCTCTGAGAAAATGTACGGAGCCGCATGGCAGAACAGGGTAAGAATCACGAGTTAGTTTAAGAACAAGAGCGATCTAGCAATATGCCAGAGCCATAGGCTGATCAGCATAAAATCAATTTAAGCGTCTGTGTGTCTCTGTGGGTCTGTGGTCCTGCAGGTCTGTAGGTCTGAACCTCTACGCTAGGCCGGGAAGTCTGGGCCAGAAACATAATACAACATACCTGCAGCTACCACTTGGACACTCTGTGAGGTGAGGGCCAAAAGCCTAAGTTGAGTCTCCCACTGACCCTCTGCCTGAAGCTTCTGAGGAAAGAGCACAGGGAAGGTGGGCAGGAGAACATCCTGGCCCATCACTTTATAAAAATGACCACACACTCTTCTCACTGATCTAACAAGATGACTCTTTTCTGTCCTCACTTATTTTAGACTTCACAGGTTCATCGTCGTGTATCTCTTTAACTGTTGCTATTTAAAAGTCAAAAGATTACACATGTTGGCAAACTGTGGGAAAAGGGAACTCCTGTCGGGATTGGTGGGAATGGAAAATAGAGCCATCTTGGAAAAGGGTGTGGAGGTACCTTAAGGAGATTAAATAGAACACCTACATGACCCAACACTGGGTCCATACCCCAAGATGGGGGAGTCAGTACGTCAGAGGTATCCGCCCTCTCATGCCTATTACAGCACCTTTCACAAGCTGTGGACTCACAAGTCAAGATATGGAAAAAACTTGCCTGGTCCTGGATGACCATCAACAGACTAATGAACAGCTACTATAGGATACGAAGCTGTCTTTAAAAAGAAGGAATCCTGTCATTTGCAACAATCTGGATAAACTGGAGGGTATATGCAAGTAAAATAATCCAGGTGTAGAAAGTCAAATGCCTTGTAATCATTTATAGAACGCAAAGAAACTGAACTCAGAAGAGAGTTGAAGGGTGGTTGTCAGGAGACGGTAAAGGGACAAAGGGGAAGGTGTCAGTCAAAAGGTATGGGCTGCAAAATTATAGTTAGACATAAAGAGCAACTTCAAGAGACCTATTGCAGAGTTGGTGTGATGGCTCAGTAAAGGCCCTTAGCATACCAGTCTAATAGCCCGAGTTCCATCCTCAGAACCCATAATGGAAGGAGAGATTTGACTTGCAGAGGTGTACACATATGTATACCCCAAAACAAACCCAAACAAATAAAACACCAAAAGTAGGGGCCTGAATAGATGACCCAAAATTAATTTTGGTACCAGATGGTAATGTCTATTTGCCATCAGCTTCATTAGGCGTAACGATAACATGGTATTCATACACTATTTTCTTAATTTAGAGAGGCATACTGAAACACTTAAGGAGAAATGCTATTGTACGTGATATCTACTTTGAGCTATTTCACTAAAAGCAATGCTGACGGGGCAAATGAAGAACTGTTAATAGCGAGAGTACAGAGCTCTGCCCCATTCTTATAAACTGCTCCATGTTTTCTTTGTGAACATTAAAAGAAGGAGAAGGAGCCTGGGATATCTAGTCCACCTGTAGAGGTGGAGCGATTTGATTGTCTAAGTTAAAACGCAGGGGAACTATCAAGACCAGGTATGTCTTGTGGCTACAAAGACCCCCGAAGAAGCCTTTCACACTGCTTTTGAGGAGAGAACTGTGGGATGTAGATAACATGAGTGTGTTCCTCAAAGTTTACAGTCAAACTACCAGCACAGAACTGAAGTCAGGGATGGTAACAAAGGAGCAGCAGCGTTAGAGGAGTGACACTTCAGCAGGGAGACCCCACTCCGCATCCCCCACCTCTCCCTGACCTAGAATACCAGCTACCTGGGGACCAATGAGTTCCCAGGGTACCATCAAAGAGAAGGTGAATGCTCTCATCCCTCACTTATGAGGTACTGCACACAAAGACTCTTACATTGTGGGTTATCCTTTCTTAAGTACTATAGGCTAAAGAGATTATCTTAATGATTGCACATTTTATATATCTATAGACATCACTGTCAAAAGTCTATTAGAAAGAAAGAAATATTTATAATATGCTAATGTGATGCTAAAATCATATGGAAATTATCCTTGGAGGAATGAGCCAAAAGTACAATTGTTGAATGTGACTTTAAAATAGCCATTAATTTAAAGATTACTTCAAAAAGCAACTTGGCAGGCAGTTATTTTAGGGAGAGTCGACAAATTCACCTCTAAGAAATATGGAAATAGAAACTTGTGGCCAAGAATACAATTTTTAGAAATAACATTACATAAGGATCCAAGGAAAGCCTGTATCAAAACCAGTTTGGAGGGAGTGAAGCTAAGTGCTTTGCATCAAGTGTCTGAAAGGAGGCTTGAGGATGAGCAGCTCTGCAGTGTCAGTCACAGCTGTAAGGGCTAGAGCAAGCTGAATCTTGAACCACAACCATCACAATCCTTCAGAAAGAAGATGAAGTGCTCCCAAGGTAGGATGACCGACAAGGCAAGGGGACTGGGGACCAGTGGCCTGTAGAAAGTAAGATTGGGAGAGAATAGATGACTCAGTGGCTAGAGTACTGTCTGCTCTTGCAGAGGACCAAGGTTCAGTTCCCAGCACCCACATGGCAGCTCACAACCATCTAGAACTCCAGTTCCAGGCGATCCAGTGCCTAATTGTAGCCTCCATGGCCACTGCATGCACATGGTGAACATATACACGCAGACAAAACACCCATACACATACAATAAAAATAAATAAATCTTTCTTAAAAGTAAAACTATAGGATAGCGATGACATAATAAATATGTGCAAGGTTTAAAAAGCAGCTGCGTGGAAGATACAGCTGATTTATTGCTGGAGTTAATGAGTGTATGGAAATGATCAAGAAGTCCACATTTGCCCAATATAGATAAATACTTTAGATTTGCCCAACATTAAACTTGAAAACTCATAAGCAAAAGCTACCTGATCAACTGTAAGTCTAGGTAAACTGCATAATCTGCTTAATGATGACATCATTTCACATATGCATATGAGTGACAACCTTACATTGACTATTTTATTTTTATTTAAGTTTTTTTTTTAAACATACCAACCACTGTTCCCTCCCTTCCCTCTTACCAGTCACACCCCCCACCCCAGCTTCTCCTCACCCAACCTCCCCATCTACTCCTTAAAGAGGGTAAAGACCCAAAAGAGTCAATACAGTCTGGTGTATCAAGTTGAAGCAGGACCAAGACCCTCCTTCAAGTTTCAAGGCCGAGCAAGGTATCTCTCTATAGGGAATGGGCTCCAAAAAGCCAGTTCATGTATTAGGAATAAGTTCTGGTCCCACTGCGAGAGGCCCCACACACTGCCCAAGCCATACAACTGTCACCCACATTCCAAGGGACTAGTTCAGTCCCATGCAGGTTCCCCAGCTGACATTTCAGAGTCAGTGGGCTCCCAATAGCTTCAGTCAGTTGTCTTTGTGGGTTTCTTCATCATGATCTTGACCCCCATAATCTTTCCTCCCTGTCTTCAGCTAGACTGGGAGTTTGACCCAGTGCTTAGCCGTGGATCCCTGAAGCTGCTTCTATCAGTTGCTGGATGAAGTTTCTATGATGACAATGAGGGTGGAATGACTTTATTTTTTAAAGCTATTCTTCATATAATGTGTGTGTGTGTTGTGTGTTTTCAAGTATGTCTGTGTGTACTTGTGTGTTTTGCCATGCTGGAGATTCAACTCAAGACTTTGAGCATACTAGACATTCCACCATCAAGTAATAAGCCCCTACCCCTATCGTATGTTTTCAGCTGAAAACTATGTGATTAATTGTAGTAAATTCTGGGTTAATTGAAACAGATTAAAACTTACACTCAGTAGAAGTGTATGATCAAGAAAGGGACCCCTTGACTGAGGCTATGTTGTAGGTTAAAGCAGATATGTAGTAAGGGTGTGATCCAGAAAGAGTTCTTATCTTCTTTGATAGCATGTGTTTAAATTGCTCTGTCTCTGGACAGGATCTCATCCTGCTTAAAGATAAACTGACTCATCCATAGTGAAGGTATGAGCCGTATATTTTGGCTTTATTTATTTTGGTTTTCTGAAGATGTTCTTGGCATATACACAAGATATTGGGACTTTGTCTTCAAATTTCCTGGCCTGTTCCATCAGATCCTTTCAAAAGCGATTATACACAGAGCGAACAATAAAAATGATCCAACAAGCCTTCCAAATTCAATGTTCAATAAATCACCATTGGAATTATGAAAAAAACCATTGCTCACAAAACTCAATTCTGATCACAGAGAGATTAGTCAACAGTGGGAGGTCATTGGACTGAATGTATCCAGAAAAAAACGATCCCAGGGTCCGAAGAATTAATGTGACATAACTTTGGGGTTGATGAAAGGCAATGAGGTATAGTATGAGAAAGTTGAAAGACAGTACTGAATTACAAAAATACTTAATGATATAAATGCATGTAAATATTAAACTGGAAGTATCATATTAGATGACATTTCTCTTGAATAATTTGAAAAAAAGATTGTGAATAGGAATTTTAAACAACGCAAAAGCCCAAGTTTTCTGGGCTCTGGTCTGAGAAGCTGACCTGAGATTGCTGGAAAAGGATACTCTTCTCTGGGTTTATGCCGCAGGCAAGAAGAACAGCAGTCATGTCCAGTATGCTCTGCTGGAGGATGGTGGGGTCTTGGGGGACAGTGATGGAGTGGAGATCCACGATGCTGTATAACACTGTGTCATACTCCTCTTGCAATTTTACCCAGCTCTCAATGGCTCCAAGGTAATTTCCCAGGTGGGGGATTCCTGTAGGCTGGATGCCAGAAAACACTCGCTCCACACTGCCCTTCTGCAAAAGGAAAAGAAAAACAAACATAGTTGCTCTGGAGGCAGTATCCATGAATTCATAGTTGCTCTGGAGGCAGTATCCATGAATTCATAGTTGCTCTGGAGGCAGTATCCATGAATTCTATGCCCCTAGTACCATATACCATAGTACCTACATGAACTGATATCTAAAGATTGCAGCCTGATGGTCATTACCATGCATTGTTTGGTGAGTACTCTGTGTAAAATCACTATACTGGACACTATTAGAGACAAACGAACATTAAAATGTTTTTTTCTTACTTCCAAAGTGTACAAAGATGCTTAGGAAGAGGTCTGCTTGGCTAAAAGATAACAACGTGGTTGATGATAGAGGCTGTATTTATGTAAAGATGAGGCATAAGGTGGCAATACAATTATGAACAGAATGAACCAGAAATGGGTTCAAGAGGAAAAGATTGGCTTTGGTCCCAGTGGGCACCAAGAGCACCTGTGCATGTCGACTCCATCTCATTAGAGATGAAACAAATGAGCCTTAGGATTTTGCATGTAATTTCACTTTTTGCAGATAAAAAAATGAAGGGCCACAACATTAGGCTAAAACCTACAGTTAGTTATTTCTTATTGTTGATATTATAATTTAATGGGTATGATATTGGGCTATCATTAAAGAAAATGCACTTTATTGCAATATTTTTAAGGATAAAATTATTTTCCTGTTTATTTTGATAATCATACTTAGTTTTTAATTTATTAGGATAATTTAAAAATTCTGCATAATTTTCTAAATTATATGAATATTTTTGTCTTAGTTATGTCTTCTCTTTGGGTTACATTTTCTAGTGTTGTTATAAAAATGAGAAGGAAAAATAATTTAGAGTAAACTAATTTTTCCTGAGTATTTTTAGTATTTCTGGTGATGACTTAGCAGTTTTGAGAATGCATCAGTAAAGGGAATGACTAAAGGTTCAAAATAAATCAAACTTACTACTTTGAGCATTTCAAGAAAATCTTAACACTCCCCATAATTTACTGGACAGTTATGCTGCTAAAATTTGTGTTCAGTTCTTTATGTATAAGAACACGTTTAATTGAGTACCTATCACAGTAGGTTATGACTTCTTCCAATTTGTAGATGAGGAGCCAGAGTGCACAGATATCAATAGAGTGCCCCTGGTCACACAGCAAGGAAATGGCAGACGTGGGATTTCAAAACCAACACGTGGTCGCTCTACTCTTGTGGCGATTTGAATGAAAAAGTCCCACGCGTGCTGGTGTAGTGTTTGAATACTTGGTTCCCAGTTGGAGAGACTGTTTGGGGAAGCGTTCTGAGGTGCAGCCATGATGGAGGAAGTATGTCACTGGGGGTGGCTCTGAGATCACATAGGCTCGCCTTGCCCCACTTATAGTTTATTCTGCTTTGTGTTTGGGGCTGATGCGTGATCTTGCAGCTGCCTGCTCTTCCTCCTGCCATGATGGACTCTTAACCTTCTGGATCAGTAAACCAAAATAAACAATCTCTTCTTGAAACTGCCTTGACCATGCTGTTTTACCATAGCAATGGAAAAGTAACTAATAAAACTAGCCATCCACGTTCTGCTCTGATTAAAACTGATTAAAAATTTATTGCCTTTGGTAAAATAATTTTGTCTTTTTTTCTGTAGGCCTAAATATTTGCAAGATGGTTATAGAGGAACAAAGACTGTTGTCATACATCTAAGTTTGGGTGCCATTTTCCAAGTCTCTCTTGCAGGGTGGAACTGCAAAATCATACTGTATATACATACATCTTCAACCACACTCCAGCCTGGTGAACTTTTCCCAGGTATATAACAATATGCACTCTCTACCCCAGCTCAGATTCCCATCAGCACTTAGTATTGCCTACCCTAATCTTCTTAGCTAATAGAGTACACACAGGTAGTGTTGGAGGCCACTGGCTCCAGCTCCGCTAGGTGGCGCCATTATCTGGCGCTGGCCAACCCGCCTGAGTCGTTAGAGAGCGCATGCGCTTGGTAATCTCGCGAGACTGGTCTGGTTTCTCCGCCTTTCCCGTGGCGTCATGGGATTCTGAACTACGACCAATAGGAAAGTGTTTCGTCCAAAGCAAGAGCCGTTTGGTCATCTTAAAACCGGGTCTTCCTACCTCGTGTTTCCTTTTTCTTCTCTCTCTCTCCTCCTCTCTCTCTCTCTCCGCCCCGCCGTGCGCACGGACGCCGGCCCAGCTTCTGGGACGCGGGCTCAAGGCCACGTGGCAGATGGCTCGGCCCAGACCACGCTGGGGCCTAGCCTAGCTCTCTGGCTTCCCTTTTCCCCGCTGGGGGCCCGCTGCCGCTGGCTCTTGCGCAGCGGCTCCTGCCCCTCTGCCGGTCTCTCTGCCGGCTCTTTCACTCTCTCCTCCCTCTCCATTTTCCGTAAGCTAAATGCTCTCACCAAAGATACATTAAAGTTATACTGCAGAAGGATCCTAAGTGTGTGTGTGCTGTGTCTTTCCTCGCGGGCGAGAGATAGGCGCAGAACAAGTGGTGCCGAAATCCCGGGAAATTTACATCGTTTGCACCGTCAGGATTCAGAACTGCGGACAAGTTGCTCGGAGAGGTATGTCTGAACTGGACTTTGTTTTGGGATTTTTCCCGCCCTGGAAAAGGTTTCTTGAGGCCTTGGTGCTTGTCTTAACAGCGTTACTGTTTGGGGTTGCGTATTGTTTTTACCGGTCTGTGAGATCCTCCCAGTCTTTGGCACAGCCTACCCTAAAGAACTTTGTAGAAGACAAGGCTTATAAAGATCTGATAGCTAAAGGGCGAGGCGAGATAAAGAAAGTTCAAAACAGCATGTCAGAAACCGAACGCAACGTGAGGTTAGGCGCGCGCTGTAATACAAGGAAAAAAGACCCCATAAGGATGGGAGAATTAAGAAACCAGAAATTACTTCATAAAGAAAAAGAACCCCCCGATGAAATAAAGAATTTGGGGGAGCCGGGAAACCAGAAACTAAAGCCTAGTTCCACCACTCTGGACCCGATACAGAAACTTGAAAATTTAGATTTAAAGTATGGCTCCTCTAGTGGCTCTGATACATCGGAGCAATCAGGAGACGATGAGTTGAGCCCAGATAAGGAGAGTGAACTAAAAGAAGAGGCAGCTACAGAGGGATATTATCCTGATGAGCTTCCCCCCGAGGATCAGAATGTAAGAGTTAGAAAACGACAACTGACCGTCAAACCTACACGGCCAATGTCTACCGCTCCCCCTCCTTATGAGGGACGAGCCGGGACCCTGTCCTTTTTGTCCGAGAAGGTTAAGAAAAAGCTCAGCTTGGCCTATCCAGTGTTTGAAGCAGCGGAAGGGGGACGGATACATGCTCCTGTAGAATACGCTCAGATTAAAGAACTAGCCGAGTCAGTCCGAAAGTATGGTGTAACCGCCAATTTTACGGTTGCTCAGATGGACAGGTTAGCATTGTCAGCCATGACGCCTGCCGACTGGCAGACAGTTGCTAAGGCCTCCCTGGTTAGTATGGGTCAATATCTAGAATGGAAAGCTTTATGGCACGAGGCTGCTCAAGAACAGGCTAGGGCCAATGCTACTGCGCTTACCCCCGAACAACAGCTCTGGACATTTGAGATGCTGACAGGGCAGGGACCACACGCGGCTGATCAGACTAACTACCCCTGGGGAGCTTATCAGCAGATTGCTAATACAGCCATTAGGGCATGGAAGGCTTTATCCAAAAAGGGAGAAGGGAGCGGTCAATTAACTAAGATCATTCAAGGTGCGCAAGAGCCCTTTTCTGATTTTGTAGCTCGCATGACAGAGGCAGCAGGTCGAATCTTTGGTGACCCAGAGGCGGCTGCCCCTCTGATAGAGCAGCTGGTATTTGAACAAGCTACCAAAGAATGCCGTATGGCAATAGCTCCCAGAAAAAATAAAGGTTTACAAGACTGGTTAAGGGTATGCCGAGAGCTTGGCGGTCCCTTAACTAACGCTGGTCTGGCTGCAGCCATTTTGCAGTCCCAGAGGCGCCCTCTAACGGATCCCGCCAAGAGAGTTTGCTTTAAATGTGGCAAGCCCGGCCATTTTAAAAAGGAATGCTGTGTCTCTGAGGGGCCTACCCCCTCCTTATGCTCTCGTTGTAGTAAAGGATACCATAGAACAGATCAGTGCCGCTCAGTCCGAGATATTAAGGGGAGAATTTTACCACCATTAGAGACTACAGAGCCAAAAAACGAGATAGTGGGCCCCATGTCCCAGGGCCCGCAAAAGTATGGGGCAAAGTTTGTCAGGAAAAGCAAGAGTGTGAGCCCTCCGGGAGAGCCCGACTGGACTTGTGTGCCTCCTCCCACTTCTTATTGACACCACAAATGGGAGTGCAGCCTGTACCTGTCTGCCTGCCTGAGGCAATCCCCAAAGCATGTATAGGGTTACTGTTGGGGCAAGGCTCCCTCACTAAGCAGGGACTTGTAGTTCACCCCGGTTTAATAGATCATCAGCATGCTGGTGAAATTCAAGCCTTATGCTCCTGTCCTACTGGGGTGTTCACCATTAATCCTGGAGATAAAATAGCACAGCTAGCTCTGCTCCCCGCTTATAGATCAGACACCACAACAGGCCTCACAATGGGCTCTTCAGGACAAGACTCAGTCTATTTATTGGTTGACTTGAGACAGCGACCTAGCCTAACTCTTTGGGTTAAAGATAAAAAATTTAATGGGGTTTTAGACACGGGCGCAGACAAGAGCATAATTTCCTCCCACTGGTGGCCAAAATCATGGCCCACTACTGAGTCTTCTCATTCCTTACAAGGCCTTGGGTATGCCTCTCACCCCAAAGTTAGTTCATCTGCTCTAGCATGGAAAACAGAAGAAGGTCAAAAAGGCTGGTTCACACCCTACGTCCTCCCACTACCAGTAAATCTATGGGGACGAGATATTATGCAAGAGCTAGGGCTAGTATTGTCCAATGAATATTCGGTTCAAGCACAGGAGATTTTAAAAAAGATGGGATATGAGGAAAGACAGGGCCTGGGTTTTTCTTAGGTGCCACTGAGGCAGCACGACCTATACCTTGGAAAACAGAGGTGCCGGTATGGGTTCCTCAGTGGCCATTGACCTCTGATAAGCTTAAGGCAGTGATCGAGCTGGTTGCAGAACAGCTTGCTGAAGGGCATATTGAGCCCTCCACCTCTCCATGGAATACACCCATTTTTGTGATTAAAAAGAAATCCGGAAGATGGCGTCTGTTGCACGACTTAAGAGCTATTAATGCGCAGATGCATCTTTTTGGGCCAGTTCAGCGAGGAATTCCCACGCTCTCAGCCTTGCCAAAAGATTGGCACATGATTATTATAGATATTAAAGACTGTTTTTTCTCCATTCCCTTAAATGAGAGAGATAGGCCTAGGTTTGCCTTCACGGTTCCCTCTATTAATCACCTGGAACCGGACAAGAGATATCAATGGAGGGTTTTGCCTCAGGGTATGGCTAATAGTCCCACCATATGTCAGTTATATGTTCAAGAAGCCCTTGCGCCAGTGCGACAAAAGTATTCTAAGGTAGTTATAGTCCACTACATGGACGACATCCTCCTTTGTTATTGTGATTTGATGATTTTAAGAGAGGCTTATGTTCTATTACAAGAGCAATTAAAATTGTGGGGACTTCAAATTGCAATAGATAAAATTCAGACTTCAGAAATTGGACAGTTTCTAGGGTCTAATATATTTCCTGATAGAATTGTTCCCCAGAGGATTGAAATTTTCAGGAGAGACTTAAAGACATTAAATGATTTTCAAAAATTACTAGGAGATATTAATTGGCTTAGACCTTTTTTGAAAATTCCCACTGCAGATTTAAAGCCTTTGTTTGAGATCTTGGAAGGTGATTCTAGTCTTACCTCTCCCCGCAGTTTAACACCTCAAGCTAAAGAAGTGCTTAAGATAGTAGAAAATGCAATAACAAAGGCCCAATTAGCTCGAATTGATTATAATAAGCCATTTTCCCTATGTGTTTTTAAAACAAGAATATTGCCTACTGCGGTATTATGGCAAACAGGCCCCTTATTATGGATTCATCCCCCAGCCTCACCCCAAAAGGTTATTGCCTGGTATCCAGCTGCCGTTGCTCAATTAGCTCAAAAAGGCTTGAGGGCCTCGGCAGAGTATTTTGGTATTTATCCCACTGTGATGGTTTTACCTTATACCACCCATCAGGTTCAGGTCCTAGCTGCTACCAATGATGATTGGGCCATATTAACTACTATGTTTCCTGGAAAAATTGATAACCATTATCCTAAACATCCTTTGTTACAGTTTGTGGCTTATCACCCTGTGATATATCCACGTGTTACTTCCTCAGTGCCTTTAAAAGATGGCTTAATTGTATATACAGATGGCTCAGGAAATGGAAGGGGTGCTTACATTATAAATTCACAGACATTTTTCAAAGATTTTGGTCAAAAATCACCCCAGATAGTTGAATGTCTAATTGTGTTAGAAGTTTTACAAAAGTTTGATTGTCCACTTAATATTGTGTCTGATTCCCATTATGTGGTAAATGCCCTTCAGTTACTTGAAACGGCCGGTATTATTAATCCTTCTAGTACAGTGTCTGCCCTGTTTTGTGCCATACAAGACTGTTTGCTGCAAAGACGTGAGCCCTTTTTCATTACCCATATACGGGCACATTCGGGACTCCCAGGTCCTATGAGCAAAGGAAATAATTTGGCTGACCAAGCTATACGCCTGGTCGCTGCTGCCTTTGCTAATCCGTTACAAGCTGCAAAAGATTTTCATACAAAATTTCATGTTACAGCAGAAACTTTGCGCAAGCGCTTCTCACTTACTAGACAACAAGCTCGCGAAATCGTGACACAGTGTCAAAACTGCTGTCAATTCCTCCCTGCTAAGACTGTTGGAGTTAACCCAAGAGGCATTTCACCATTACAAATATGGCAGATGGATGTAACACATGTTCCGTCCTTTGGAAAGCTTCAATTTGTACATGTTTCTATTGATACATGCTCAGGTATTATTCATGCCACACCACTTACAGGAGAAAAGACCATACATGTTATTCAACATTGCCTAGAGGCATGGAGCGCCTGGGGCAAACCAGCTTATCTCAAGACTGATAATGGGCCAGCTTACAGCTCCCAAAAATTCGCCCAATTTTGTGCACAAATGCAAGTAACACACCTTACCGGGTTACCATACAACCCTCAAGGACAAGGCATTATTGAACGTGCACATCGGACCTTAAAATCCTATTTATTAAAACAAAGAGGGGGAGTAGAACTGCCCTCAACACCAAGAGTGTCAATTGCCTTGGCGTTGTTTACCATAAATTTCTTAAATATTGATGATAAATATCAAAATGCTGCTGAGCGACATTGCTCAGAACCACAACGGCCAAAAGAGCTAGTAAAATGGAAAGATATTTTAGAAAATAAATGGAAAGGCCCGGATCCTATTTTAATAAGATCCCGGGGAGCTGTCTGTGTTTTTCCACAGGATGAAAAAAATCCAGTTTGGATCCCAGAGCGCCTCACCAGAAAAATATTACAAGAAAAAGAACCTTCGCCTTCTCCAGTTGATGTGTTTGGTGACAGCAGTAGAAGATAATGCCCACCTTCCCTCTGCCAATGCCGGTGATGTATAAAGATTTAGACATAGCTTTAAAGAAAATAGAAGTTTGGGGTTAGAGAGAAGTTTATGTTTTAGTTAAAAATAGTTCAGATATATTACTAAAAATTTCTCGGCAGCCTGACAAAGGAAACAAAGTTTAATAAAACCAAAATTGGCTTCCTTTTGCTCAGGCAGGCCAGATAAAAATTCAATTTTACCATATAACAGTTGCCAATCCAAAAATATAGGTTGGGCCACGCCTAAAATATTTTCATTTCCTCCCAATCTGGCCACCATTTATTTAGATTGTTAACAATGCCTCAGAAATTATAGACAAATTTAGATACAAATTTAATAATTGCCTTTATGCCTTATGCTGAGATGCTCAGCTTTATTTCTTTGCAGCAACGGCCCACATGCCACGATTTGTGCCCACGCCACCGTGGTTCCCCAGTAACTCACAGCCATTTAGACAAAAAAGAGATTTCAGAATCTCTGCTGGTATTATAAAATTCATTGTCACAGCTGCCATAGGGGCCTCAGTGACTGCCTCAGCTGGTGCACTTTCAAAATAGTGCAGACTGCACAGGCGGTTAACAAATTGTCCACCCCAATAATTGACACAGTTGAGGTGTGAACAATAACTTGCTGGCTTATACATAACCTCTATTCAATATAAAAACTTTACAAAGACAACTAATCTTTCGAAAAGCCTCTCTCAATTTTCTTACAGAATTGGTCGTCTAAGTTTGAACAGACCCTTCGTGACCTGCAAGTGGCGATCGTCCAGGCCAATTCCACTCGGCTAGACCTGTCGCTGACCAGAGAGCTCATTCCATAAATCCCCTCTCCTTCCCCTACTCCAAAAAGTGGGTGGGGGTGGATATGTCTGACCTGGCCTTTTGCGGAGGACTAGTCATTCTTCCCTAGACGGTATGCAAGTTCAGAATCCAAAGTCAGAGATACAAAGCAGTTTCGGCTCAAGCCTTAATGGCTCTAGACTCAGAAACCTCGATAGAGGTATGACTAATTATGCTAAAGCAATAGAGATATTGTGGCTTAGACAGCTCCTACACACTGGGTGGAGCGTTCAGCCCGTGTCCTAAGAGGGATGCTGAGCCAAGGGCATCGCAGGAGACATACCTATGTCCCGAGAGGCACATCATCTTGCATAAGGGTACCTGCCTTAACCCCCTTCCCAGCAAAAGGCAGAGGACAGGCTAGGGGCATCTCGATCTGTCGAGGGATTAGGGGTGACCCCCACGCAAGTCCACAATGTGTTCTGGGAGATGATCACTGTCTCCACCCTCTTATAGGACTTTCTCTTGCTTAATATTTGAGAAGGGTGAGATGTTGGAGGCCACTGGCTCCAGCTCCGCTAGGTGGCGCCATTATCTGGCGCTGGCCAACCCGCCTGAGTCGTTAGAGAGCGCATGCGCTTGGTAATCTCGCGAGACTGGTCTGGTTTCTCCGCCTTTCCCGTGGCGTCATGGGATTCTGAACTACGACCAATAGGAAAGTGTTTCGTCCAAAGCAAGAGCCGTTTGGTCATCTTAAAACCGGGTCTTCCTACCTCGTGGCCCCTTTTTCCTTCTCTCTCTCTCCTCCTCTCTCTCTCTCTCCGCCCCGCCGTGCGCACGGACGCCGGCCCAGCTTCTGGGACGCGGGCTCAAGGCCACGTGGCAGATGGCTCGGCCCAGACCACGCTGGGGCCTAGCCTAGCTCTCTGGCTTCCCTTTTCCCCGCTGGGGGCCCGCCGCCGCTGGCTCTTGCGCAGCGGCTCCTGCCCCTCTGCCGGTCTCTCTGCCGGCTCTTTCACTCTCTCCTCCCTCTCCATTTTCCGTAAGCTAAATGCTCTCACCAAAGATACATTAAAGTTATACTGCAGAAGGATCCTAAGTGTGTGTGTGCTGTGTCTTTCCTCGCGGGCGAGAGATAGGCGCAGAACAAGGTAGAATCTCACAACAGCTTAACTTCATCTCCTATTTTTAAAGAAGTTGAAATATTTTTATGATTATTGTTTAGTTTTATTTCTAATGTGAACACTCTTCTGTGCTTTATTTAGATGAGTTGTCTTTCATTGTTTAAGAACTTGTATAAGTTCTAGACACTATTGTTAATTACAAATAGAGAATATAATTCTCTGACTGTGTGCTTACTTCTTCATGTTATCTTTTAATGAAGGGAAGTTCTTCACTAGTTCAATAAATACAATGCACTTGACTATAGATTTTTGTGTCACAAAAGACATCTTTTAATTCTCCAAGGTCCTAGAGACATTTGCATGTACACACATATATGCATATTCATATAAATTGCATGTGTGCATTTAATGCTTTATCTGTATTTGTTTGGAGTGTTTGTTTGTTTGTTTTGTGTAAGGTGTGAAGTCGGAAAAAGGCTGTTTCTTCTCCTTGCTCTGGAATGTCACTTTTGTCTCACAGGTTAGAACGGGGAATGGGAATGTTTGAGGCAGAATGGACATCTTTACAATATGATGCTCTCCAACATGGGAAACCTTACATGTTACAGCTGTATCTTTTTACCTAATAATAGCTACCGAGTATTTAATCTACTTTAAATAAGTGAGTGTCAAGGCTACTGAAGTTTTTCTTTCCTCTTTCTCTAAGAACTCCAAATTTTACAAATATAATTTGTGGGTTTTCTTCCCAGCTTGTGAGGTGACAGTGCCAAAACAGAATGGTACATCATAGCTCTATGGTCCAGCACTGAATCAGATTCAAGCAGTCAGGAGAGAATTCAGAAGACTTGTAGCTCTGAGGATATATTTATGCCAATCAAGGAACTATGAACAAACATAATCAAACCACTCACAATCTCATCCCCGCCCCTTTCCACACACATACTTCCTTCAATAAAATCTCCAAATCATAATTTATAAACAGTACTTTAAAAACATTTCCCAGTTGAGAACTGAAGGATGTGAGGAGGGTTTAAAAGGGTCAGAATAAAAGTAAGGGAAAGAGGGAAGGGAAGATGAAAAGAGGGAGGGAAGGAGGGAGGGAGGGAGGGAGGGAGGGAGGGAGGGAGGGAGGGAGGGAGGGAAAATGAACACTTGTTAGAGAGGCTTCCTCCAGTACCCAGGGACCATAAGTGGTTCCAATATGGGAATGAGCAAAAGGTTTTCAGTGCACTGAAAAATGATTAATGGGCATCCGGGCTGATTGATGAACAGGGAAAGTAAAGCAGAAAAACAAACTCTGAACTTATTAAATGGAAGAGAAAATACCATCCAGAAATACTTGACCAGGAAGAAGAGCGGCTGTTTATGGTAATAGAAAGGGTTATGGAGACCAGGAAGGAATATTAAGCTTGAAAAAAAAAGTATGAATAATTCCATATAAATTCCTTTATGGTCAAACTCAGATACTGTGCCCCAGGAGAACTGGAGAAAATAAATTCTTGGGAAGACTAGAGAAGAAAAGCACCAGAGGACTGTGGGAAAAAGGCATCATGTGCAGTGGGAATGGATTAGCCATGAGCTAATACATCTTTTCCATTCTCTGGTTTCTGAGATCCTGTACATCAGTGCAGAGGGAATGATGTTACCAACCATTTGTAAGAGCAACAAAAAATGTTTTGTTCAGGTTTCAGGGAGCTATTAAACAAATACAGCCTCTAAATGGGATCTGGATCCCGGGTCTTAAAAATATACAGAGAGCGTCCTGCTCTTCTGTGCAGAGTTTACGTTGCAGTCTGGTCCTCAGCAAGAGCCAGCAGGCGGTCTGACGGCATGGCAGGGGAGATTGGCCTGGTACCATGAGATCACGGAGTTGGAATGCAGAGTTTGGGTGGTGGGAGGATGGGGGGGGGGGAGTTCTGTGTTCAAAAGCACTATAGTCAGAGAATAAGGGAAAAGAAGGGAGCATGGGCTCCCCAGCGGAGAGCAGGCCAGCCACAAAGAAAACAGCTTTGGGACCAGCCCACAGGGTGCACTCACTGGAGGGTGGGGCTGCTCAATGATCCCTCCCCATTTGTTTGTTTTAAATTGCAGGCATATTTCCTTAACAGAAGTCACCTCCAAGCAATTATCTGGCTCACTTTAGAACCATCACCAGCAATGGACAAAGATGTTGTCCGGACAAGAGGGTAGGGGATCCACCCAAAGGTGGCACAGGTTTGCCCATTTCACAGAGCTGAAACTCTTCTTGCATAATCACCAGTTAGGGCGGATGGAAATATCTTTCTGTAAGTGTTTACTCCTCTGACCATCTATAAGTTAAAAATATCATTTTAGCCCCTTCCTTCACACTTGGCTACTGCCTCACTCTACCATTTGTAATGCGCTATTGTAACTGCAGCTTTAGACTCTTGGAATGCACCTTTACCTCTTCCTGAACATCTTTCTACTGGCGGCTAAAGACTTCAGAGTTGAACCAGAGGAGGTCTCGTGTAGAACACCACCAGGTGGCTCTCTGGAAGAGTCAGCTGCTCCTTGGAAAGCTTTGACTATGGCCCAGCATTGCTCTGCTGCAGTCAACTTCAGCTTCAACAAAGTATTAGAACCCTGGTCTGTTGAGAAATGCCCACTCAGCACCAAGCAAGGAGGGTTCACTTTTGCCCAGAAACAACCAGATGCACAGAGCTGGGAATCAACATAGTAAGTGACCAACAAAACAGAGCAAGTCTTCTGGCCCTGCCACCCGCTCCCCAATAAATGATATACAGGCAAGAACTAACACCTAAAGAAAAAAAAAAATAAAGAGAAAAGGCCAACTAACCCCTCAGACAGTAAGCTCATTACAAACATTTATGATAAGTGCTTATATAAGGGCTAATCTGGGAAAAGGGTGTAAAAGAGATAAATTTAGATTATCAAATAGTTTTCTTCAGGATTATTTAAACCTCCCTCTGATCTCTCTCCCTCCCTCTCTCTCTGGCATCACTTCCCAGTGGAGGGCTGAGGAACCTGCAGAGGCCAGGTGTGAGGGACACATGCTTCCAGCCCTGGGCTCTGGTTCTGTGCCTCCTCTCAAACTGCACGGCAGTCACCTTGGAGTTTCCTAACTCAGGGTTGGCCTGGCCTTTGAACACATCCACTCTTACCATCTTCTGCCCCATCCCACATCTCAGAGGAGGAAAGGCATCGCTCAGTAATGTTCACACAAAGCCAAGGACGCGTCTCAGCAGGGCCAAGCATGGCTCATTCCGAAGACTCTTGAGATCTCCCTCTTGCTGAGTAAGCATGGTCACCCCGCTGGAAACCGTCTAGAAATCACAGTGGGTTTAACTCAGGCCAAAGCTGCTTCTTTATCTTAAATCAATACATACAGCACTGGGCTTCATTACTGCACTGCCAAACAAGATTTCATTTTGTTAGTTGTGCTTTCTCTTTCTCCTTCACTCTCCAAGTCCCCGATTCTCCTTGTGCCCTTTCACGTTTCCAGCTGCCTCCTGCCCTCCCTACACCCTTCCTTAACTCTTTCCTTTCTCATTTCATTACCTGCATCCACTTCTCTACTCCCCCCACCCCTATAGCCGGATCCACATATAAAAGAGAATACGTGATTTCTGCAGGCGTCTGGGTTACCTTCTTTAATATTTTCCATCTCTATCCATTTTCTTAGAAGTTCTTTTAAGTATTTCATGATGCTTTCTCATCATTGGTATCCACATGGGAATTCCCGGGAAGGAGCGGAGCCTCTTAATGTAGCTCTCCAAATGCAACAGCACATGATATGGACATATGAATTCTGACTGTATTTGTATACTTTGGATTTTCCAGACATGGATAATCAGTCAGCCCTGGAAATTCCGATGAGTGAGCCTGACCTAGCAGGTATGGACTCGATCTACATGAGAGATGAAGTTATGGCAAAGGACGCCACTGTGAGAGTGGAATTCATGACCAGAAGCTAGACACCATCACTAATGTTATACTCTTATATCCTTGTGGATACTCCAGTGATGGAAAAAAAAATCATATGGAACTCACTGGACTATTCACACCACTCAAGAGCCAGAATTTATGTTAGCTTTGAAACAAATTCAAGGACTCCTATGATAACCTTATCAGGAAATCAGGCAAAGTCCTCAAGCCAGTAACACGTGAACACTGTGTTTGTTATCAGGCTTCTAAATGTTACAGTGCTATCTCTACCCCAGAATATTCAAGGTTTAAATCCTGATGCCCAGAGTACAATGAGTACAATTTTTTAAAAATCATTTTTTTTTGGTAGCAGAATAATGAAAAATATAAAAAGACACACAGGGGACAGCCACTCTCCAGCTATTGGCATTGAGTGTGGTCATCCATGGCCACTCCTTGCAGTTGCCCAAAGCGCGAGATGCAATGAAGCATAATCATTTAGAAGGGCACGCACTGTTACACTAAGGGACAGATATCTGGCAAGAACTCCCTGTGTGTTTATGCACTCCATGCCGTCCTTGCCGGGAGCAGAAAGCCTTACAGGAGAGCCTTTTACTCTATGACACTTTACAACTCCTGTGAAGATGCATGATATAGCATTTCTATAAACATTGAGGCTTTCGACCTTATTAGGTGTTGGCCACCTATTGGGGCTGTTCTATGAAATTCTTCCAGAATTCTACATCTCTACTTTAGAGAACACATCCTCTACTACTGAGATTACTAAAAACTAATTTCAAGTTCGTACACAGGTTTTTTTTTGTATTTTGTTCCCCTATCCTTAATAACAATTACAAGTTTTTTCTTCCACACACATAAAAGTAGGGTCTTTGGTAATGCGCGTAGGATTAGTGTGCTTGTGAAAGAGATTTGGGAGAAAGCTCTCTGGCTTGTTCTTCCATCCCTTCTGCAAGTGAGGACACTGTGCTCACCCTCTGGAGGGGAGAACAGCGCATGATTTGGAAGCCGAGAGCAGCCCTTTTAGTTGTCAGGATCTTAGACTACCGGCCTCTAGAATGGAGAAAATGTTCTTCTTTCTAAGTTAGTCTACAGTATTTGTTAAAGACATGGTTTAAAAAGCAGATTTGTACACTTATGTTTTACTGTAGCTATTGTTCTAAGAAGTTAAGCATCTCTTCATCTCTTCAGGCTATTTTCTTCACCTTCTTTTCTCCTCCTGTCATGAGACACCTCAATGAGATAAATAATGGAATGGGTGGGTCAGCGAGATGGCCCAGCAGATAAAGGCACTTACTACCAAGACTCATGACCTGAATTCAATTCCTGGAACTTGTCTAATGGAGGGAGAGAATAGATTCACGTGCATTGTCCTCTACCCTTACCCACAGATGGTGACATGCATATGTCCACACACATAAGTAACACAGACAATAAAAAAAGTCACAGGGAGTTTAGCTCCCAGGAAAGATTACTGTTGCCTGACAGGGGCCTAAACTACATTAAATGCAAAGACTATATGAAATACAGAAGGAAAAAAAAAAAAAAAAAAAAGAAGCCCTTTGGTTGTTATTAGAAAGGTGGTTATAAAACTAAATTAATATATCATCTAAACATGACATGCATAAAGATTTTAATAACTAAAAACACAGCTTGTTAAATCAATCATTTCATGCACATCCTAATCACTACTACATGATTCATTTGTATACCAAAGTGGGGTGCAGTGATGGCCCAGTAGTTAAGGAATTTTTGGCTCTTGCAAAAGACGTGAGTTCAATTCCCAGCACCCACCAGCAGCGCACAAATCGACTACAAATTCAGCTCCATGGGATCTGATGCACTGTTCTGGACTCTGCAGGTTCCTGCACGCTCTGGTGCATATAAACTCACACAGGCAAATAAATATCCACATAAAATAAATAAATAAAACTTTTAAAAACAACACCAAAAAGGAATAGTAAAGACAGACAAGAGACAAATGATAAAAAAAGTTTTAATTAATTAAAGTATAAAGAATAATTGAAATGCTTAAGGTTAATTTTTCCTCATAAGAAAATTCTCAAGTAGCCTTATGTGATCACCCTGGGAAGATACAATTTTATTGTTTCATCTGGTGACCAATAAAAAGCTTAACCCGCCAATTAAAACCATTTTTTTAGACATGCCCATCAATGTCTTCCTAAAGTCCCTTCTTCTACTACTTGTCTGAGAACATTTATTCTTATACAATGTCAGGAGTTATCTACTTATACTTTGGGGGAGGGCTTGGAATGACCCTTTCATAGGAACTGCTTAAGAGCATTGGAAAACACAGATATTTATATCACTACTCATAACAGCAGCGAGATTACAGCTATAGAATAGCACTGGAAATCATTTTGTGGTTGCGGGTCATCACAACATGAGGAGCTGTATTAAAGGGTAGCACAACATTAGGAAGGTTAAAAACCAGTAACTTAGATGAAAACCCTTAGATTTGACATTGTGAAGATTAGATTACACTGATTTGTTGTGGGAATGTTTTTCTGTGTGCTGTGAATATCAATCTTTAAATAAAGGAGCTGTTTTGGGCCATGACAGGCACCATAGAAGAAGTAGGAGGAGGAATCAGAATAGGTAGGAAAGGAAGGGCGGAGTCAAGGCAGATTGAGCTAAAGCCCAAAGGAGCAACATGTTAGGAACACAGGTGAGCCACGGGCCACGTGGCAGACAGATTAATAGAAATGGGTTGATTTAAGATGTAAGAGCAAGCTAGCAATGTGCCTGAGCCATAGGCCAAACAGCATGAACTTAATATAAGCATCTGAGTCATTTCTGGGGGCCTGAGTGGCATGAGGCAGGCAGCTAATGGGTCTGGCGCGCAGGCCGACCAGGACCAAGAAACCCCACATCAATTTGTTTTCTTCCTTTTCCATTCCCTCTTTTTATGGTACTGGGAATCAAACTCAAAAATGGTGCTCATGCTAGGTAGGCAGGCAAGTACTTCAACCACTGAGCCAGACTGCAATGGTTTTACAGATTTTTTTTAAAAGTTGTTGTTTTATATCAACTTTTAATGTTTCCAATACATAGAGGAGTACAAGGAAGAGCTTGGAATGTGGTCTGATGATGGGGGAGAGTCAAGGCAGCCTTTCATTGTGCTGGTCCCAACCAACATCAGAGACCAAATCAAGTAACCTGAATCTATTTGACCCAAGGCATCTCCTAAGCATTCATTTATATCTTTTAAATTATTGACAAATAGACAATAGCACAAGGCTCCTCAAAAATAAAGGCTGGGATAAAAGTGGAAATACTACATACCAGTAGTCAGCAAAAGTTTTCATTTCTTTTCTGGGACCAGGCTCCAACATGATGGGCAATTCACACCATAATACTGTGCGGGGTGGGTCCCAGCACAAGTTCCTCAATGCACACTGTGTTCACCACTGTAGAATGCCTTCTTCCTTCTCTGCTAGGAAAACACTCCCTGACCATCAGCTGATAATAAACTCTCCCCAATTCTAAACCCACTAAAAACACCCACACCAAGATGCATGCATGCATGTACATACACACACACACACACACACACATGCATGCATGTACATACACACACACACACACATGCATGCATGTACATACACACACACACACACACACACACACACACACACACACGCATGCACACACACACACACACGCACACGCATGCACACACACACGCACACACATGCACACACACACACACACATATGCACACACGCACGCACGCAAGCACACAGCACATGCCCCTTTATCAGCCACAGTATCCCTCCCACAAGCAGAACAGGTCTCTCCTTTATCAGTTTTCATTATTGCACACACTGCATCAGAAAATTGGTAGGCATTTTATTCCCTAGGACACAAGGTCCTCTAGACTGGAGCTGTCCTTTTCATTCTTACATCCTTAGTAAACAGCACAGTGCCAGCTGCATCACGGGCATCTAACAAGTGTTAGATAAATGCAAGACAAATGGTCTCTCCACCTCTCTGGCTTCAAATGAAAAGGTCAAGGTCACTATAAAGAAAGGAACGGAATGTTTCCGTTGTAAGAGTTTGTGCAAAAGTTGCTTTTCCAAAACTCTGCACAGTATTCCCGATGGATGGTTCACAAGATTATTTTTTGTGAGAAAAGGAAATCCAAGTCCTACATTGTTACATTGTCTCCCAGTCTTTAGTAGAAGGGACTTAGGGGGAACAGTGTTGTTACAAAGCAGTTTGCTTTTGCATAGACAATTGGATTGGCTGATTATTGGGTAAAAGTGACAGTTTGTGCCTCCTCTAGAATCTGGGGGTTTTGTAACACTGATAATTAAATATGGACTACTGAAGGCAGTTCCTCCGAGCATCTCTGGTAGAAGAGATGGAAGGTGGGAAGAAGAGGTCAGATCAGGGGCTCTTAGAGAAAAGTGTATTTCTAGTGCCAGGAATATCATTTGGGCACACAATGGAATCTCCTAGATCTACTCATGAAGAATTCTAACAGGCTTACCACAGAAGATGGAGAAAGTTGCAAGGTCTGGGTTTTAACATGTCTGTGAGGCAACTGCAATGCTGCCAAAGTTTGAGAGGAGCTTTTGAGCACTGTAATGTCTAGTGTTCAAGTGAACACCTAAGAAGCAAGCCTCTGGACCTACTTGTGAGGGATTATCTAGATTACAGTTGGCCTCCAAGAGTGCCTTGGAAAGGTTGCCTTAATTATCTAAATTGATGTGGAAAGACTCATCTTAACTGCTGGGATCATGCGCCCTCTGTTTCAGGTTACGGACGCCACTGAGACTCCCACCATTATGGCCGCAACCTAAAACTGCGTTAAACAAAACCTTTCTCCCTTAAGTACCTCGGTCGGAGTACTTTATGAGAGCAACATGCAAACTAAGACCAGTACCAACAGTTTGCTCTTTACCTTACTTCACACAGTGGAGACGATTCCTTCTAAGTCTCCCTTCTCAGTCTTACCTTGGTGCTTTAAAAGGCTCTAATGCCTGGGTTCCAGAGAGGTTTTATTTAGTCAGTCTGGGATCTGGCATCAGCACCATAGGTTTTAATAGCTCTCCAAGTGACTCTAATGTGAGATCAATATGGGACAAGCAATACTTTGATAATTACTACATAATTATTCTCCAAAGTTGCCAACTTGATCACACAGTTAAAGTGTGAAGAGTAAACTCATTTGTTACGTCACAATACGGTAAAAGTTCTGGAACAATTCCTCGTTAGTGGATGGTGCGAGCAGCCATGTACAGCCCTGCAGGTTAGCAGAGCAGGATGGAAGGGTAAGACCCTGACAAGCAAGCGTACCATCTTCAGTAGCTGGCAAGTCTCACCTGGCAATGTCCAGTTCTATAAATCTTACGTGACTTGGGGATTCAGCAAGCATGAACAGCCTGGACTTCACAAAGAGATCTTTAAAACATGCCAAGTATGAGAAAAAGACAGCAGTTCTCTATGGCTAGCACACTCTGTTCTCTCTGGCAAATCCTCCTTGGCTCCTAATCTCTCATCAGAGTCTAGATTCAACACTCAAGCTCTTTTATAACTGACAACGTAGCTCTAGATATCATGTATTCTTGTGTGGACATTTCTAAATAGGTAATATATTATATATATATATAACACTTGTATTTCTGATCTCCATAGATGGTCGAGTAAAATCTGCAGGGTATGGGGTTGGGTCTCATGATCATCAGTTCAATTGGTTGGCCCAAGCCTGAACTGGTAACAGGTGGTCTTAATCAAGTGAGGCTGGGAGGCCAAAAAACTTTCCACAAAATGTATGAAATCCTAGCACTGCATCTAAGGGAGGCAGAGGCAGGCAGATCCTGACTTGGAGGCCAACTTGGCCTACAGAGTGAGTTCCAGGACATCCAGGGCTACCCAGGGAAACCCTGTCTCAAACAAATAAACAAACCTCTGAAATGATTCATGACTATTTCAAAGTTCTGAACCTTTAGAAAAAGAGACGTGAGGTGAACTTCATACATGGAAAAAGAGAGGACAGAAAAACAGGTCATGATTAAGAAGTGAGAGATAGTGCCTGCCAGACGGCCCAGATTCCAATCCCTGCTCAATTGCTTCAACAGTCATGAGCACCCACAAATAAGGACAGCAACAGTACCCACCTCACAGGGCTGGGATGCAAACCCGCGGTACCTGGTTTGCACAGTAGGCCTCCTTTGTAAGTTACCTAATCACCAGCGAGGACATTATTTTTCACCGACTGCTCACTCAGCATAAGAACATCTGTCCTAAGTATCTGTCCATGAATACAGGATACGTAGTGTTAGGTCATCACTTAGTTAGAACTACAAACAACTACTACCCACCAGCAGGAGAATGCTTTAAAGAAATTATAGTTCTCATTTTGTGGAATACAAAGAGATTATATAACAACAGATAAGAATATAGTTACTGTAATGTACTGGTTGAGGGGAGAAGTCCAACTCGCTCTGCTGGGCACCTGCTATACTTCCTTGTGGGAATCACAGCATCTCTTTATGTTTGAGGGGCCAAAGGCACTGTTTAGCAACATGTGGGCTGAACAGATGAATACTGATAAGGAAGTTAGAATCATATATAGCTAACTGGTGTCTAGGAGGAGAAGGGGGTAACTCACAACTTACATTTTGATATTTTATATTAGTTTTCTCAGGTCAGAATCATTATATGTCATCAAATTTAAAAAATACAGTTTGCATATAGACTGAGTAATTGGCTTGTAACTATGAGAGTCTCATGCCAACATTAACATTAGTAGCAACCATGTTCATTTTATGTCATGGGAAATAAGGTTATAATATAATATCTAATATTTATGCAGCTTGCATATCTAAATTATGAATACCTGCAAACTGGAATTAGTCTGGAAACAATGTGGTATAATCTAAAGAACACGGGTTTGGGGGAATCAGAGTGCTGGGGTCAAATTCCTTCTATGTCTGCTATTATACTCATATCACGTAATGTGTCTAATGCTACTTTTTTGAGCAAGGAGGCCCAGCACTAGCTAACATTTGGGAGAGCTTACAGTGGGTGCATGGTAAGAACTATGAACGTTGTCTCAATCCTTGAAAAAGCTCCTAAGTAGTCGTTTAACAGAAGAACTGAGCCTCAGGAGGATTGAATAAGCAGTGAACGGACAGAGAAGATACACAGGCTATGAATCCGGTATCAACTCTGGCTAAAAACAACTCTGAAAAGATGGTGCTCAATAAAATTAGCTGCTTTTACCTCTTCGAGCCACTAATATTATTTCTATCTTCTAAAGTATATGACCTAAATCCTACTTTAATTTTGTCATAAAAATCAAAGGGGACGTTCCCACCAGAGATAACTGCTTGATGCACTTGTTTTCACTGAGGGGTGGTGGCCTATACCAGGGCAGGTGACAAGGACAGTGGTTCTTATTCATGTGGGCAGCAGCTTCGATGCTAATTCTAAACACAGGTGGTGAGAGACACAGCCAACAGGAAGGGGGAAGGACTCGCTGCTGACATGAGCAACTGGGAAGATTGATGGCTTCCCTCTCTCCTTTTCCCCAATGCGTCAGCCTCGGGGCAGAGATGGAGGAGCCGCTGTGCTGGGGACAGTAAAATACACAGCACAGTGTCTGCCTTGCTGCAATGCTGATTAATGAGACCAAAATGACACTGGAAACAGGCAGTCTTCAGGAGGGGAATTCACAGGCATTTCTTTCTTTAATGATTTTGACAAAGCAATTCCCACAAACCATTAGGCTCGAAGTGGAATAACCTGTGGTTAGAGGGATTCAGGGGATGTTTGTAGGAAAGTGTGGAGCACTGGATGAGAACAGGGGGTTTATGATGAAGGACATTCACTTATTAGCTAGCTGGCTCCAAGTGTGTTGCAAATTCTTCTCTATCTATACGGCTGAAAAATTCTACAAAGTTCTAAATATGGTGTCTACTTACCTAACTCAATTCACCCTGTTTAAATTACTAGGCTTTTTAGAAGGCGGTATTATTTTTCATGTTTCATTGCAGCTCCATAAGATATACAATCAAATACTATTATATTATTTAGAGCAGATGAATGTTAACAGTAAATACTATTGCTACCCTTTTACAGCAATGCGGCATATCTATTTGCATTTCCAACCAGCTGCCCATCAAGCATAACACTGTTTCCCAAACCCATGACCTGTCTGTCCACCTCCCTCCAAACCTGCTCAGTCTAGGAACGACAAACTCACTCCTAATTCCTTCTTCTTCCTCACTAAGTCCTATGGATTCAATTCCTGGCTCTTCTCATCACCACCTGTGTGATCTTTAGTTAGTATTTGTGACTCATTTTTCTTCTACTTAATGGGATTATTACATGAATTAAACAGAGGAGTATATTAGAAGTGCATAGGAAGCACTCAGTAACACTAGCCAGCACCGTTATCAGCTAACTACAAAAGCAGCAGAGTCGACAATCACCTCCCAATCTCTCCTCCAATGTCTGCATTGCTTTGGACTTTGGAGGACCCATACCATCAGCTGAACTGTCTTTTCAAAAGGTTCTCTCCATTGTTCTCTTCCCGGATTAAGTCCAAACCCCTTGCTTTAGTGCAGGGATCCTTCAGAGTATGACTTTACACGCCATCAAAGCATGGCAGAGGTAAACGTCTCCATGAATTGATCTTAATTAAGCAAATGAGAAATTGGTGCTTTACCTTTAACACTTCATTGTAAAATTAAGCATCCTTGCATTAGAGTCAATGACATGCTCAACTAACATGGTAAGGAGAGTCAGTGCTCTTTTGGGTTCATACTCTAACGTCCAAAATGGAAGGAGTGTTTATATAACAACTGACATTGTTTCTGGGTGAAACTGAACTTACAGTATTTTCTATTTCTTAAATATGTTCCCCTGCCAATACATGTCTACACGGATCTCCATAATATGACCTTATTTGGAAGATAAGTCTTTGCAAATATAAATAGAATGAGTCCACACTTGATTGGAGTGAGCTCTAATCAGTTTCCTTTAAAGAAAGGATGCAGTGATAAAAAGGAAAAGCAGCTATGTTTGATGAAGTTAAAGTGATACAGCCTCAAGGCAAAGAAAGCACCCTAAAGATGCTGCTTCTGTCTGCCTGTGATGCCAGAGATGTAAGAGATGCTCCTGTTGCACTGAGCACTACTTCATAGGGCTGAGGCATGTTTTTTTTTTTTTTTTTTTTTTTTTTAACAGCAATCTTAGGAAACAAGCAAGCTCAGCCAGTGCAAACAGATGCACAGTCTTCTGAGATCTATAACCTGGCTGCTATCACTTCTAGAGTGAGCCTGGCCACTGAACCTCCCTTCCATGGCTGCATGGGCCATTGCTGTGGGCAAGGCAGAGCAGGATAAAAACACTGTACTGCCTATGGTGATTGGACAAACCACAACTGTATATAGGTAGTGGTGCTGTATTGCAAGCAGCATTATTGGACAGACCACATCAAATAAACAGCACAGATCAACTAAGAGGGCCTAATCATAGATGAGGTTACTATTATTTTGTTCTGGGATCAGTTCAAAGTTCTAGGGTCATATTTGCATTGATTCCTTAAAATTATTGCAATGGTTTTGGCTTTAACTCCACTTACTGCTTCCATTTTAAACGGCACTGCTGGAATTTCCATTATGAGTAATCACTCAAAAAATGTAAACGTGAATTTAGCAAATGACTTTTTTTCCTGGTGAAAAGTACTCACTGTACACCATCAGTGGCCTATCAGGACACGCACAACTAGCAACGACCACAATCTACTGATGTTCTCTAAAACAGCTTTCATTATTTTCTTTGAATTTTTTTTTTTTTTTTTGCATAACCACTATAGCAGACATGGTTTTAAGGTATAGACTTCTTTTAAAGAAAACAGTGAACTGTTTCTTTAACTTTTGAAAAACCAAGTACACATGTCTGAGTTTTCTTTGAAGCTCTTTAGAAAGAGTTGATAAAACTCTGTGTATATAATTAATAAACTGGGGGGGGGGTTCAAATTTGCAAACCAGTGTCAGCTGATCATTAATCCACCATCCCTCTTTATGTTCAATAGAGCATGTCAATAATCCCTGGAACCTCTCAATGACAGCCCATAACATTAGAGAGTGAATAGCCCAGTATGTTTCTGACATGCCACATTGCCTCTTGCAGATCCTATATCTTTGGGTCTTTTATAAAAGCTGGCAATAAAGCCGGTAACATGCATCCAGATGCAGAAAGGATGCTATCAAAGAGTGGGGTGCCATTGAAAGCATTTCCAAGTTTTCACTTCCTCAAACTCACTAATCCTTGCTAGTTTTGCATGTGTGAGTACTTACCTCTGAACTCTGCGTTGAGGTCCGTTTTGTACTTGTGTTCAGTGGTGACTCTCACTCGCTGTGTGTTTGTACATATATAGAATAACTTGACAGTCCTCACTCTCCTTGAGCCTGACCAAACTCAACATCCTCCCCTTTCCTGATGGCGCATCAGCTTTTCATTCCGCTAAGTTGGTTCATTACATATTAGCTAGTGACTGAAGCAAGGCCTCACGTGTACAGTAACAGCACTGGTTTTGTTGCTCCCACCTTAACGTGCATTCTCGTAGTCGCTGACGTATGAGTGCACACAGGAGGCCAGCCCTCACCTCCTAATCCCAGAAGCCTGCCTCTATTCCCCCCTGGGATATTTATACCATTACTTCTGTAGCATATGCTGCTACTCCAGTATACTCGTACACATATTTTATCTTTACCTATCTATTTTACATTGTTTTTTTTTTTTTTTTTATAGTCACATTCTATCTCTAAACATATGCTTTGAGTCAAAACTGGTCATTTTCTCATGTCAGCTTCGCCAGTCAGTATTTCTCTCAAACCACGATGTCTTAAATGTAATTTATGAGTTTCTAAGACTTCTTTCCAATTAGAGGTTTACATTGTTCATAATTCTCTACAACAAATTTTAGTAGGTAGAATGATTAGCATAAATAGTTCAACGCTGTTCTTATTCTTCACAATGCCACTTGCCTGGTTTGAAAGCGTATCTTGCAGGGGACAGGAGACTGCTGAGCAGTCACTAGGAGTAAAGGAAAAATACTCAGTGTCACAAATGATGGTATTGCTTGCTCTAGTCTCTAAACCACAGGCAATTTTTATAAAACAAACAAACAAAAGCCCACAGTGGATTCTTGTTTTGATATCACTGCTTCCAAGTCACAATCACATGAAGAGAACTAACTGTAAATTCCCCTGTACGCGAGCAGTAAATAGGCAGGGAGAGTGAGAAATGTAAAGGGCAGGAGGAACAGAGCTGTTTCATATGCTCAGGCCTGCCTGAGAACAGGTAAAGAACTAAACATCATGATCTGAATTGTAAAGTGATTTTTCTCTACTTTTCTATCCTGAGAAAACTATAATTAAAAAAAAAATAATGCACGCTACATAGCCCAGTGACCTATGAGATGACTTGTGTAACTGACAATTTCTCAAATTCCCTTTTGTTTCTAACAGTTCCAGCCTCCTTGCTGATGTCCCACCCATGGGCACTGCCATGCTAACAGGGCTCCAGCTTGCTGATGTCCCACCCACGGGCACTGCCATGCTAACAGGGCTCCAGCTTGCTGATGTCCCACCCATGGGCACTGCCATGCTAACAGGGCTCCAGCTTGCTGATGTCCCACCCATGGGCACTGCCATGCTAACAGGGCTCCAGCTTGCTGATGTCCCACCCATGGGCACTGCCATGCTAATAGGACTCCAGCTTGCTCATGTCCCACCCATGGGCACTGCCATGCTAACAGGGCTCCAGCTTGCTTCCTTAGCTTTTTCCTCCTAACCCTGGGATATGGGAATTGACTGCTTACATCCTTGGGAAAGCCACACTCTTGAAAAACACTAGGCTTTTACATACACAGTGCCCTGTGCCTGGCTTCTCTTCCCCCATCTAATGAATTTCACATTACACTTCAAGGTATCACCCTATCCTGACATCCTCTGTAAATGCTCCAGACAGGACAAGTTACTTACTCACTCCCATAATCACTTCCTTATCATGGTATAGCTGGATATCCCTCTCTCTGTGTGTGCTTCCTATGTAACCACACTGTAACTTACCCACAGAGTTCTCATAAGCAACACACTGTAACTTATCTACCCTACATGTCTCACCAAGCAGTGGACTTCTGGTCCCTAACACCATCAGAGTGGGTGAGTTTCAATATATGTAAATGAATAAAGCGAATGGAGCAGAAACTAAGACTCTCTGAGGCTTGCAGAATGCAATAGTTAGAAATCTGTCCTGAGAGAGAGTAAGGAATCCTAAGGTGAGTCAGCTGGCTCCTGCATATCCAGTTAAGGTAGGACCGAGTCCCTCCCCCCCAGCATCAAGGCTGAGTTAGGTGCTCCTCTGTAGGGAACGGGCTCTGAGAAGCCAGTTCATGCACCAGGAATAAATTCTGGTTCTACTGCAGGAGGCTCCACACACTGCCTATGCCGCTTGACTATCATCTACATTCGGAGGGTTTAGTTCCAGAAATCTGTCCTGGGTTCTGAAGCACCCAGGGGTCCTGGTGTAGAGAAGAATGAACAGATGACATATCCTGAGATCAGCATAGGAGATCTTCAGAGAACCACTTTCAGGCTGCCCGAACAAAAGCAACAATATCCACAACTACTAGATTATTCTCCCACTGTCTTAATGCAATACCATTTTAATTAAATTTATAGTAAAATACTCTCAAAATAATAGCACTCAATAACTACTCTTATAAGCCTTTACAAACAACTCAATTCTCCTTACAGTGCAAGGAGTCCTTCTTAAAGGTCCAGAACGGATTTCATGTGATACTTTCATATTTATTTTATCAATGTGCTGTTAAACAGGCATTCAAAGGGATACAGGCTCCTCTGGGTATGAATTCAGACTGATTTCTGAGTTCTGCGTTTAGATTATGTGTCTGGTCTACAACACAGAGCACTTCTGCTGTTCTGGAGACAAGCGCTGTGTGTGTCCAGCAGGCACCCAGGGGCAGGCCTAATCCACCAATGGAAGGAACACAGCAGGGTGCTGTAGGAGCAGGATGTTTTGGGCTGAGTTATGGGATGGGGGTTCATGGGAAAACTGAGTGGAAATGTGCTTATGTCTTAAAAATCTGAGTCTTTAAAAAGAACAAATTAAGAATCCCCAAAATCAGAATCAGATGTTGGATGATGACTTCAACACAACAAGTAACATCTGAAAACAAAATATTTTGAAATCTAGTTTTTTTCATGTGCCCGTGGCAGTGGTTCAGGGGTCAGGGCTTCTACTGGGACGGTTCCTGACAGGCAAAGGAACAGTGAGCAAAGGTTCCATCCTCCCCGCCGATGTCCAGGGTTGACTGCTCTGTAGAGGAATGCTTGCTGAAGCATCAAACCATCTCACCTGTATTTCTTTGGAAGTAACCGATTTGGATTATTAGTGTGTTGAGTCAAATCAGAACATGACCCATAGTGTTTTTTATGAAGAATATTAAAAAATGCAAACAAGCCACAGTTTATTGGCCTTACCTTATAAGAATGTTCTCTGTGTACTATAGTTGTTCCATATATAATTATTGTTTTTAAAATTAATGTTTTGTACCTGTGTGCTTATTATTTTTCAACTGAGTTTTATCACTATTGTTTCTGTAGCTGGTGAACCCAGAACTTTAAACTGGCTTTGCATATTTGCCTCACTGTATGAATGAGTAAATACAATGAATGAGTAAACACATGACAATCACTTTGCCTTTTACTACGATAGAGAAATGAGAGGCCAGAAACATCTTTATTTTCTTTTTCAAATCCTATCTGTCTCTGGGCTGGAGAGATGGCTCAAAAGTTAAAAGCACTTGCTGCTTTTCCACAAGACTCAGGCTTGGTTCCCAGCACTTACACTGCTGCTTACAGCCCTCTGAAAGTCCAGGACCACAGGATGCAATGCCCTCTTCTGGCCTCCATGGGCACCAGGAATGTACGTGGTATACAGACATACATGTGGGCCAAATACTTACACATATAAAATAAATATATCAATAAAAGACACATCACCTCTTTCTGTACTTTCACTTCCAAGTCTTTCCCTGAAAAGGCGCATGCCTCAAGAACCCTTTAAATAGAAAGATGCGAGTTATCACAAGGTCTGTAGGACATTCTGATGAGGCAAGGGCCAGAAGGTGCAGGTTCCCCGGGGGCCACAGAAACTGCCAATACTGACCTGTGCCTGACCTTCCAACCAGGGTAGTTCAGAGCTACAGAACTCAGGATGAACGCCAGACCTAACTGCTCTAGCTTTTTATTTAGGGATGCACAGATGAGGGTTTTCTTCACCCACCCTTATAATTTTAATTAGCCAATTCATTTTTTGGGACAGTCTTTTTTTGACATTTTATTATTATTATTTTTTGTTTGGTTCTTTCTTATATAACAACCACGGCTCCCCTTCCCTCCCCTCCTCCCACTCACTCCCCAGACAATGTAACGTAGAGTCTTGCACTGCAGCTCAAGCTGTCCTTGTAGCCCAGGCAGACTGGCCTGAAACTCAGGACAATCCTTTTTCCCCTGACCTCTGAGTGGCAGGATTACAGGCTTGTGCCTCCGCTCCTGGCTTCTCTCCTCATCTCCTAACCAGGTACTTCAGGGCTCTGTGGAAGCACAAGAAAGCACATACTGGCCTTGGGTTATTTCTCCCTCTCGCATTATTTAAACACACCTACGAGAGCCCCACATATGCCACCCACCTTAACTTTGCTACAATTTGGTTTCTCACCCCTAGAATTACTAAAACTCGTAACTAATTCTCAGTTGTTCTCCAACTCTCCCTGCCCTCTGTCTCAGTTTCCTGAGTTCTGGGTTAGTCACAGGTGTCTTCCTACTTCTGGAAGCACTCAGGGCCCCTCACCCTAGTTCAATCCTTCCTTGACCTGGTTTTTTTTTTTTTTTTCTTCACAGATCTCTTGGAGTCTCTCAATTGACACAGTTGTCATCCTTTCAAAAGTCTACAAAAATGTCACCATAAAATCCACTATTTTATATGTTAACTAACAAACAATATTAATAAAAGGAACCGAAAACAATCATAAATCTCTGTTTTCATTTCCACAGAGCTCCCCTGTATGGTTTATGTTTTAGGACCCTTCATTTCTCCACTTGCTGATTCCTGGTTTGTTCATTCTCAGTAGTCTAGTGGGGTGCAGGGTGGGGGTGGGATGGGGGGACACTCCCTATAGCAGTCTCCAACTTCCTCCGGCCCTGGCAGGTGATCTTCAGGGAAAGGGAACCCCTCCTCTCTTCATTTGTTCTTGTTCTGCACTTGGGATGGAAGACACTGTGTGGAACTGACCCACTTCCAGACCTGTGGCTGAGCCACGTGCTTTCCAGGGGAGCTTAGCCTACAAGTCAGCTTTAGGCGGCCAGCTTTCTGTCTCTTCCCTGGGTGTCAGTCAGCAGCTCAGCCTGGTCTCTTGCCCCCTCTATCTAAGGCAGCCGGTAATTCACACTCCAGAATCTGGTTAAAGTTTAGGGTGGAGAGGCTTGTGTAAATCAAGTTTATCAGAGCAACTCAGTGGGACGTCAGACCCAGGCTCACTGATACCAGGGTAGTATTTCAATTCACACAAGCTACTGTTGCTCTGCATCTGTCTCCATTGGAACTTTCTGGAGAAACAAACTGACAGCGAAGGAACGTCCCCAGAGCTGCAGTCAGACTGGTGGAAGCACTTCCGCCCTCCTCTCTCCTTCATTAGATGGAAACGGGGCTATACTACTTGCTTGTGATAACAAGCCAAATGCAGAACTACCTAAAAGGGCTTAAAAATGCCCTTTTTCCTTTTTTTTTGTAACAGGCCTGGCTAAAGCTATCAACATTAAGACCCAGAAGTAACGATCATCCACATCGTTACCAAAAAGCATGTAACAAAGGCATACCAACAAAACTGCACTCATGTGTTCCCTTACGTGTTTGCCAAGGGCATCGTTCAGGATCAGTACGTGGAAATGTAGCCAGTCTTTTGAGTTGCTAATGTCCACACGACAAAGATCCTCTCCCTCTCTGGTCTAAAGCCTTTCTGCTAATCTGCTTGCTTCATTCTCTTCCTTCTGAGAGTCAGGTGGCACAGGATTACTTAAAGTTATGAACTCAGATAGTAACACAACCTGAATTACTACAGCCTTCTTGGCCTAATATTACGGAACTTAAATTCCAGGAGAAGACCTTAAGAAACAAGGAAAAGAATAAATGTGATAAACGAGTGTGGTTAGGAGCAGAAGGGAAAAGACAGTGAGATGCAGCCTAATGATGGAGTGGGAAGAATCCGAACGCTTGCCAACAGAGCAGGAGAGGCCAGGCATGGTGGCAAAGGCCTGTCATTCTAGAACTCAGAATGTAGAGACAGAAGGACCTAGTTCTTGCCTTAAAAAAATTTAAATAAAAAAAAATAAGGGAGAAGATATTTTAAGAGGTGAAAGGCAAAAATAAAGCCAGCAAGAATGAAGTGGAGAGCAGTGTCTCTGGAGTGTTGGGAGGGACCTGGAGGGCAGGGAGCAGCTGATGAGTAAGGTCTTGTAGGCTATGGCAATCGGCCAGACTGGGAACCCATCCAAGGTAGGGAGAGATAACCCATCCAAGGTAGGGAGAGATGGGCTAATAAAAGTGTGTCTAATCAAATCAGAGGACAGAGCCACAAACAGCCTTGGAGGTCAGGGAGTGGTGGCATAGGCCTTTAATCCCAGCACTCCTGAGGCAGAGGCAGGTGAATCTCTGTCAGTTCAAGGCCACACAGAGCCAGGAGATGGTGGCACACACCTTTAATCCCAGAATTTGGGATCCCATGCCTATGCTCCCAGTACTTGGAAAACATACACTCCTTTAATCCTAACACTAGGAAAGTTGAAACAGGAAGAGAGACACCTGGGCAGAGAAAGAAAGATAAGATAGGAGGAGGCAGGAGTTGAGGCCTCCCCCTGTACCCCCTCCCCTTTCCACTGAGGACTCTGGCATTCAGTCTGAGGATTCATAAGGAGTGGCCATGGCTTATTCCTCTGTCTCTCTGACCTTTCAGCTCCCTCCCCCCCCATATCTGGCTCCAGGTTTTTATTATTAAACCAAGTAGAATTCATGTAACAGCTTTGATCAGATTTGCCCCTTTTAAGGGTTTCTCTGGTCTCTAGAGCAAGAAAAACTTGGAAGGTAACCAACAAGGCAGGCAAAGAAGCCACTCAAGGAGCAGAGGCAAACAGTGACAGAAATATATGGGCGGGCTGCACCCGTGTCTGGAAGTGAACTAATAATATTTGCTGACGGAATGATCAGGAGAAAGGAACGCGTAATGGAGACCAAGGGAAGTGACGGACGGACGGCACCAAGGATGGAGCCTAAACTCTGCTTGGTAAGACCAGCACCTGGAAACATTTCCCGTAATTGGACAGAAAAAAATCCACACAGGAAAAGATATGAAAAACGTCCCTTTTCATATCTCCTGTATTTTATTTCTATCCCTTCTTTCTCTATAAAAGCCCCTTCCCCCTTTGCTTTTCAGAGGACTCGACCCAAGCTCCTGAATCAATTTTAGCTGGACGAAGTCTGATTTATAAATAGCTGTTTGTGAAAATCAACCCTGAAATAATTTTGAAAACTTCTATTTTAGAGAATGAAAATCTCAGGTGTTCCCTAGAGTTCTCCATGGTGATGCATACTGGGTTGATGGAAACAAACACGGTACACAAGGGAACGCTGGAGTTATCTGGAATGCATCAGCATGCACAAGCCTTTAAAGATTTACTTGGTGGGACCAGGCACTATTGAGCAAGACCTAGGGGTGTGGCTTTGAGGTCCTGTACAGAGCCAGACACTTCAAAATCAATTACATGCTGCCTGGCTTTCCTGTTCATACTCTGAGTTTTCCAATTGCTGCTGCTGACCCTACGTGGGACATTTCAACCCTCCAAAAATTGTCCGAAGGTCCAATCTTATATCAGTAAGTGTTTCATGTAAACTCCTTAGTAAATATTAATCCTTTTATATAAATCAATTACCAATAAATAATTCTTACTATACCTTATTTATTATTGTTTTGATTTTCAAGACAGGGTTTCTCTGTGTAGTCCTGGCTGTCCAAGAACTCGTTGTGTAGACCAGATTAGCCTCGAACTCAGAGATCTGCCTGTCTCTGCTTCCGGAGTGCTGAGACTAAAGACATGTACCACTGCATCCAGCAATTTATTTTTAATTACATGTGTCTGTTAGTGTATGGCATATATGTGTGCTGCCAGAGAGGGTATTAGAAGTCCTGGATTTGGAGTCACAGGCAGTTGAGAGCTTCCCTGTGGGTGCTGAAGCTCTGGAAGACAGCCAGTGCTGTTAACCACTGAGCTACCTGTTGAGACAACTTAGGGAAGCAATGTGGTAGACGATTCAGGGGGTAGCAAAGGAACCCTTTAATAGGCTTCTGTGTGAACATGCTTTCTTCTCACGTAGGTACATAGCAACAAAATGAATATAATTTATGGACCTATGGTAAGATTATGCTAAGTCTTGTAAGAAAAGCTGACCTTCAAAATGTCTCCACCTTATCTAACAACAGTAGACTATATTGTCTTCTCAAGTTCATATAGAAAATCCACCAAGACAGACAACATTCTGAACCATGAGACACACCTTCACAAGTTTAAAGATCAAAATTATACACCTGATTTTATAACACAATAGAATCAAGCTAGAAATCAATAATAGAGTTTGAAAAAAAAATCCCAGGTATATGAATATTAAACAACTCTCTTCTAAATAACAAAGTAGTCAGAGGAAAAATACTCAAGAGAAATTTTAAAGTATTTTCAATTGCCTGGAAATAATTAGGATATTAAGAAAATACGCAATAAAAGCCAGCGAGGATGCAGGTGAAAAGAGCCCCTACACGCACACACGCACACACACACACACGTGTGCACACACACGTGCACACACACACACACACACACACGCACACACGAGTTTTATAAAGAATACAAGCATGTTATTTTCAGGAAAATGGATGGAATTAAAGATCATCATACCAAGGGAAACAAACCAATCCCCTGAAAACAATGATCACAAGTTTTCTTTCAAGTGTGCAACTGAGGGGTGAGGAAAGAAAGACCAGGAAAGCAAATGGAGGGTCCTACAGATGAGCACAGGCAAGGGGACAGGTGGTAGGAGGTATACATGGGAAAGAAATGTAATGGAGAAGTAAATACCAGCAAAGAATAATATATGTGTGCACGAATGTATATAAATGTAATAAAGAAAAAGATACTACTCAGTAACATAAAAATAAAAGAAATATCATAATAATGGATACTGAAAGGCTCAAAAAGGAGTCTTGTGAAAATAGAGTTATATGTCCACAAATTTAAAAATATAGACTAAATGGATCAATTCCTTTAATGCACAATTTGCCAAAATTTATACAATAGAAAATGAACAATCTGAATTGAACCATAGCTATTCATGATCTAATAAGCATTTAAGGACTATATTATTTCTCTACAATCCATATAGGACAGGAGCTCAGGAAATAATCTTTGATATAAAAATACAAGAAAACTACAGATCAATATATCTTATGTGCATAGATGCAAAGTCCTCAATAAAAACATTAGAAAGTTGAACCCAAGATTGCATAAAAAGGATCACACATAAGGAAAATAACGTAGCACGCACCTATTTGTTAAAAGAAAAACGTCAACTTTCACCACCCACTTTCAATAGAACTACAAATCCTAGATAATTAGGTCAAGAAAATACTCTAACTTGAAAAACTTGCCTTTGTTCACAAATAACACGACTGTCTACACAGAACATACAAAAGAACTAATAATAATAATGAATAATAATCAAAACTCTGCCTCCTGGAGTAAGTAAGTAAGACAGGTAGCAGAATATAAGGATAACATGCAACAGATGACAGCATGGCTACAGGCAGCAAGTAAAACCATTCAAATCCAGCACGACAGCTCAGTAGGTGTGCTTGCTGTGATTGCCTGATGACCTGAATTTGATTGGGGGGGGGGAGCCAGATACTATGACACACATCTGCAGTCCAACATTCTAAGCAGGCGATATGAGGCAGACACAGGAGAATCACCCAGAAGCTCTCAGGCCAGCCAGCTTGGAATATGGAATACAGTAGAAACAGGAAAGAAACTGCCTCAACAAGGCTGAAAGTGAAACTGACTTCCCAAAGTTCTCCTTTGACCCCTACATACACACATATGTGCATGCTCTTCTCTCCCCTCATCATATTTTAAAATAACAATGCACATTACTGCTTATAATAGCACCTTCCGAAAGTGTCGATATGTAACCTTATAAACACACACACACACACACACACACACACACACACACACACACACACACAAACACACATGTTCTACAAGAGGAAAACAACAAAACTCTAGTAAAGGATATCACAGAGCTACATAGATGAAGAGATGGTCTATGTTCATGGATAAGTAGTAAAGAGTCAACTCAACCCTAGTTCAGGTTCCAGCAAACCACAAATGAACAGCCAATACAGTTAAATACAGTTAGAAGAGCTCAAGTGCTACACTGCCCAGGTTTAAAGCATTATACTGCTACAGCAGTCAAGACAGTGGACTGCAAAACAAACAAACAAACAAAAGCCCAGCATCAGAGGACTAGCAGTCCCCATGTTGAAGACACCCTATACCATCAGGGCAGCACGGGCTAGTGAAAGGGCAGAGTTGGGCTGAGGGTAACATTACCTGTGGTTCAGACAGTAAAAAGTTACAGTGTACACTGGTAGAAAAACAGATAACCAGATCCATGGAGCAGAACAGAGTGCATAATACCAACTGGTCTTTCTCATGTAGAGAGAGAGACAACTCAGCAAAGAGTCTCTTCGTAACTAGGCCTCCGTGTGCAAAACAGACACAGATATTAAATCTTTGGCAAGAATTAACTCAAACGGAATCCCAACCCTAAATATAAGCTACAAAACCATGTGGCTCCAAAGGCAGGAAAACCTTACTGACAGCAGACATGGTGATGGCTTTTTGGCTCCAAAGGCATTAATTGGTAAACTGGGTCCAACTGATATGATAAAATTCACTTCTGCAAGAATGAACATCACGATAAGGATAAGGCAAGCTACTTATCTGGAGAAAGTGTTTGTAAAAGATACAGAGTCAGGGAGTTGGCTTAGTCGTCTGCTCCCTGCAAGGTTCAAAGACGGACACAAGTGAGTCCTTTGCTTGAGCCTAGGACCTGTGCACTTACTGTTAATTGGACCTGCAAGCACAGGAAGGGAAGACAACCTCCTCAGTTTCTATAGCAGCATCACACCGATGCTAAAGCCAAACTGGAAGTTACTAATACTAGGAAAGAACAGCAGATGTCTTAATTATGTAGACATTAACAAACAAAGAAAAAGAGGCATGAATTTAAGACAGCATGGGGGAAGGGCTGAAGGGGGGAGAGGGAAAGGGGAAATGACAGAATTTTATTTTCAAAAACTAAGAAAATGTTTAAAAAATAAAAAAGGTGAAGAAATACAGAGGATGACAACCAAAGTCCTGGTCAGTACATACACACACACACACACACACTCACACACACACTCACACACACTCATCACACACACACTCACTTACACACACATACTCACACACACATTCACTCACACACATACTCACACACATTCACAGACACATACACTCACACACATACGCATACTCACCACACACACTCACACACACTCACTCACACACATACATACACTCACACACACACTCATCACACACACATTCACACAAATACACACACATGCGCGCACACACACACTCACAAACACATACACTCACATACATACTCACACACATACACACCCACAAGCATGCACAGGCACACACTTAGAAGAACTTAGGAGAACAATGTGACTGTATTACTTAGGGTTCCTATTCCTGTGAAGTAAACATTTAACTGTGGTGGTTGATCTATAGTTCGGAGGGTCAGTCCATTATCATCATGGTGGGTCATGATGGCTGCTGGCAGAGATGGTGCCAGAGAAGAGCCAAGAGTTCTATATCTTACAGGCAACAGGAAATGAGCTGTCTCACTGGAGTGGCTCAAAGCCAGCCTCCACACTGACACACTTCCGTCAACAGGACCACACCACTCCACAAGGTCATACCTCCAATTAGTGCCTTTGGAGGACATTTTCCTTCAAACCACCATGCCTCTTGCCATAATGACAGACAAAACCTCTAAACCTGTAACCTAGCTCTAATTAAATATTTTTTTAAATAAGAAATGCTGCGATCATAGCATCTATTCACAGCAATAAAATGCTAAGACACCAGGATAGAAAAATCAAAAGAAAGAGAAGCACAGATGATTCTGAGAGGAAGCTTGTCTAAGATGAGAAGATGGAGGTGGTGGATCTTCTGGGGAACATGAGTAGGGTACAAACCTAGAAGCACCACACATGCCTTCTGATGACAGCCAAAATTCAGAGACAGCCCGGCTTCCTGGGTCGGAGCAGGAATCCAGGGACCTGCCATTTTGTTTGAGATGCAGGCTGACGATCATCCTTGACTCAGGAAAGGGTTTTGAATTTTTCCTGCAGTTTCTCCTCATTTTAAGGGACAAAATGACAATACCCTACAGTCTGTTTCGTTATTCTTTTGTGTTTTTCTATTCCAGCTATAAATTTATGGCTGGGCACATCTTGCAAAGATCCAAAGCAAGGCGGCTGTAACAAAGCCTCCAGCTACCTTAACATGCAGCCATACACTCTGATATCACAGACTCCTCTAAGTCTCAAGGAAGACTCAGGACATGCGGCTGCCATTGCTTCCTATCCACATTTAGTAATAATAATAATAATAATAATAATAATAATAATAATAATGATAATGATAATGATAATAATAATAATAATAATAATAATAATAATAATAATAATAAACAGTCCAGCCACAATTGGCTCCAGTTGGTGTGAATAATGAGATGTGGTTGTCAGTTTCCTGGATAACTGCCAGCAGTGTCATTAGCTGGCCAGATACTAGACTCCCTTATAAAGACGATGATGAATACCAATTTAAATGAGGTCTGTTTTAAGAAGATTTTAAATTGGGGGCTCGGGTATAGAACGAAACAGTCTGGAGTAAGTAACAGCTGTCCATGAGAAAGAAGACAGATTGGAACAGAGAAAAATGAGCTTTGGAAATCAAGCTTTGCCCAATTAAAACACAGTCTTGGGGGGGGGCGTCTATGATAGAGGAATCTTAGCTTTGACAAGCTGGCAGTAATCCTTGTGATCTATTTTACTAGGATATAAATTGTCACTGCAAAAATGAAACGTACTCCAGAACTGGAGTGCAGACACTGCCTGTGATCATTAGGCAGAATGGACCAAGAGCCTCAAGCCTTTGATGCCCTGACATATTATTTTCTGGATGGTGTCCAGCAACCCAAAGCAGAATAGCTCTTTCTCTACTGTATCCAGATGGTAAATGGAAGGGATCAAATTCAACAGTTTCAGGGTTGACCTTAATGGATGTGAAAGGCTGGCTTCTCCACTAGCTTTCCAGGGATCGACGATACAAAAGGCCTTTGAACAAAGAGAAAAATAATTGCCTCCCCCCCTCCACTCCTCTTTCTTCAAAACTAAGTCACAGAAGCAGTAATCTGGTTCAAATCCATCTTTTGGTTGAAAAAGACAGCCACATATCTGATGATTCTAATCACACATTCTCTTGATACTTTCCGCAAAGCTCAGATGGATGTTACTGTTCATATTCTGCAAAGCTTTCCCACTCCTGTCAGGAAAATATTTCCACTGCCATTGCCATCAAAGCTGTAACCAAGTGTGTGTGTGTGTGTGTGTGTGTGTGTGTGTGTATGTGCGTGTGTGCGTGTGTATGTGTGTGTGCGTGTGTGTGTATGTGCGTGTGTGTGTGTATGTGCGTGTGTGTGTGTGTGTATGTGTGTGTGCGTGTGTGTGCGTGTGTGTGTGTATGTGTGTATGTGTGTGTGTACGTGCTTCTAAATCTTTAGACAGCATCATCTTATGTCACAGGTTCTCCTACTAAAGTCTGAATTTCTGAATCAGCCAATAATGTTAGACATCTGTGCTACCATGTAAGAAGACTTTACTAAAAGTCATGTGCACAAGGCATACAAGTCTTGCTCTCGGGCCCAGAGGATTTACTAACTGAAGTATTAAATACCTCATTATTCACATGAAGGCCTCATGGCATGGTTCATAAGACCAGCTTCTCGGTAAACACTTAAGAAAACAACGGTGAGGAGGAGGAGGGTCCAATCCTTGAAAAGGGGCTGTTTACCTTTGTGCTACTCCACAAGACGGAGATGTGAACACAAAGGTGCGCGCGTGCGCGCGTGTGCGCGTGTGTGTATGTATGCGCGTGTGCGCTGGCCACCACGTGTGAAGGTCAGAGAACATTTAGGAGTAGCTTCTCTCCTTCCACACGTGCATCACCAGGCTTGGTTGAGGTCACAGATCCACTATCTGGTTTGGTTCTTCTCTCTGCTCTATCCCCAACCCCTTCCCGTATCTTTCCTAAACATACTGTGACTGCATACTTGATGCATATTCTACTAGGAACTACTAAATGTCTATCTCCACCTATGCCTCCCTCCTGAGCTTCGGTCTGAAGTGGTTCCCTGGACATGCTTACCAGTCATTTCCGGTGAGCACGGCTAAGTGAACTGTATGTACATCTTCCGTCACACACAGTGTCACCACCTCAGTAAGTATGAATCCTTCTATTCATTTAGCTGTTCTGGCTAGAGTCCTTAGACCACAGCTGATTCTTTCATTCTATTTCCAGTCAGTCTACTCCATTTAAAACATTCAGATTCTCTTCACTGCAGCTCTACTACCCTGCTCAACTCAAGGCACTGTCATTGTTTACTTGAATCTCACAGTTGTCTCCTCACTGGTCTTCTTGCCTGTATTTTTGCTTTTCTACATTAAACTCTTTATCAAAAGCATCTACAGTGATGTGGGATGTCTTTCTGTAGGCTGTGAATACCATTGGTTAATAAAGAAACTGGTTTGGCCTATGGCAATGCATCTTAGAAGTAGACAGGAAATCGGGACATAGATAGAGGGGAAGGAGGGCAGAGTCAGAGGGAGACGCCAGCAGATGCAGAGGAAAGAAGACGAGAAAGCTGCTCTGAGAAAAGGCGTCAAGCCACAGGCCTAAACAAGGTAAGAATCATGGGTTAGCTTAAGAGTTAGCAAGTGATATGCTTGAGCCATAGGCCAAACAGCTTGTAATGAACATAAGTTTCTGTGTGTTTCTTTGGACATGAGACATGTGGTGATACATAGATTAATAGAGATAGGTTAATTTAAGATGAAAGGGCCTGAGCCATAGACCATACAATTTGTAAATAATATAAGCCTCTGAGTAATTATTTTATAAGCTTTGTAAGTGGCTGTGGGACCACAGGTGGGAGAGATTCATTCGAACCAAGTGACTACATACCCATCTATTAACTGATAGAACATGTGAAGGGGCCAGTCTTGAAGATCCAATGCTGTAGGATCTCCACAATACAGGGCAACAACAGGATATCTAACCAGGAGTCCCAGTACAGATCCAGTACTGAAAGTGTAGCAGATGTCAGAAGACTTGAATCATGCCAACCACTCATTGCAATAGACATTTACAAGTAAAGACATATGAACTAAATGGTCTACTGTGTGACTCTGACATCTACAGCTTCCATGATAGGTTTTTTATTTTTATTTTATTTTACTACAGGGAGAGAGAATACAAGGGCAGAGGGTGGATATGAAAAGATGGGGAGATGAGTGGCATTGGGGTACACTCTTAACACAGATTTGGAAATCTGGTTCTTGTCAAGCTCTACTATCCAAGTTTAATTACCAGACATTTGAGCCATTCAGCACACTATCTTTCCATACATTTGTTTGATTCCAGCTCTGTCTAGTAGTCCATACTGTATCTGGGCTCTTATCATCATTCTGCCATTTCAACATCATAAATGTCAATATTCTTCTACTTGGACTGTGCATCCATGAGCATTCTCAGCTCCTGTTGCCACGGTGTCTCAACTGCCAGGTGAGACTACACCATGGGTTAAGGCTCGTCAGCTCTTTAAATGTTATGTAATTTTGACAACAACAGAAATGTCACAACACTGTAGAATCTATCTATAAAACCAATTTCTAGTTTTAATTTTAGCTAGGGTCTCAACATTACTTACAAAACATTTTTTTAAAAAATTTAGTCTACGCACTGAACCTGGTGCTGTCCTAGATCCCCATAAACACGATCTCATGTGACTCTCACAGTGACCATCAGAGGTTGATATTATTGTCTTCATTTTATAGATTATAAAGAAGGAAAAATGTAGGGAGCATATGGGGCCCAAACACTGGCAGCCTGGCTGTAGTAGAGGTCATGCTGGTAACTCTGATCTTGTTTATCTTACAGATGAAGAAGACAACAGTGAGCTCTACATTGTATTGCTTCCCCCAAACCCCAACTTTTATTATCTACTTATTAAATGGAAGAACTTACTCGAGTAATGTCTACCTTCAGAGCCCGTACATTAACCCATTATTCTACACTGTCTCCTCAAAACTCACCCCTTGGAAGAGCTAATGCCCAACACATATAGAGTCCCTTCACTGATCATGCCCTTTCAGAAAACTCACCTAGACCCATACCCATGTTGTGGAATATTGTTTTAAAGTGTATTGCATTTTTTCCTACTGCTTTCGTAATAAATTCAAAGGTGTGTTTGATTAAATAAAATTAACCTGTGAGCAGGAGGCTGCGTTAGCAAGTAGCTGACAGGAAGTGGTCGAGAGGAACCATTTGTAGCAAGGTTTTTTAAGTGGGAGCTGAGAGAGGCATGCTGAGTTTTTTGAAAGACACCAGCAAAGGGAGAAGGTTAGCTACTTGCTATTCAGCCTCTCTGAGCAAGCAGAATTCTACCTCAAACTTTGAATTGTGAGTTGTTTAGTTTTAGATAAAGTTTCTCTTAGTGACTTTGGAAGAGTCAGTGCCTGAAGGAACACAATCCCCCGCAAGATATGGCCTTTGCAGTCTAACCATTACTGATAGTAGCTGAGTTACAATCTCTGATTATGCAGCTGTTACTTAAAAGGCAACCACTGTAGATAATAATAATAATAATAATAATAATAATAATAATAATAAACCAGTTAACTGATGTGAGATGCCTTTCTGTATGCTGTGAATTCCATTGGTTAATAAAAGAACTGTCCTGGCATATAGCAAGGCATCTTAAGAGCAGGCAGGAAATGCAAGCATAGATAAAGGGGGCAGAGGGCAGAGTCAGACAGAGACACTGAAAGCTGTCACTTAGAGGACAAGATAGAATGGGGACAGATCCAGTATTGAAAGTCCAGGTGAGCCAGGAGCCACAAGGCAAAGCATAGATTAATAGGAATGGTTAAGTCAAAATAGCTAGAAAGTAGTGAGCCTGAGCCATAAGCCAGTTTGTCACCAATATAAGCCTTTGTGTGATTACTTGGGGCTGGATCTCAGGCTGGACAGGCCAGAAACTCCTGGTTACAACAACACTCCCATCTCCACTTTCTCCAGAAGCAGCTTTCTCTCCTGCTGCTCAGTTACTCTGGAGGGCTTTTTCTTTCTTCCCTTTATCTCCAACCTCTCCATCTTTATACTTGATTTTATAATCACCCTTAAGTTTCCTTGGTCCTAAAGACTATCCCAAAAGTTGGCTTAGGACATCATGTTCACAGCTCTCTTTACCCTCAGAGACAGTTTGTGCTCAAGCAGGCTATTTCAAGGGGCAATTCTTGCTTTCTCATCTTCTGTCGGTGTTTAATTTACAGCCTCAATAACCATTCTACCATTATTGATGCTACCATTCCCGGGTATAAATCAATTGTAAATGTCATTTGATAATCCTTAGCCTTTATTTACTATATCAATGCCTCATCCTTCAGTTGACCTTTTAAGTTCTAGTCCTCTTGACATCCCTAGATTAACATTCTAATGATTTTTTTCTACCTATTTTCCTTTTAAATTCTTCAACTTTTTGCCTCTAACTCAGGGTTTTAATTTTTTTCCCACTTTACATACCCATTCTCCATTCTTTCTTTCCCTTTTCCTTTCTTGTATGTAGTGTTTGCATGTGTGTGCACATGTGTATGTATGTAAGCATGAACACCTGTATCTGGCGTCAGGTGACTTTCTCCATCACTCTGACCCTTATTTCTGAGAAAGGTTTCTCACTGATTAGCTATACTGGCTGTCAAGCAAGCCCTGTCCTGAGAATCTGTCTTAGCTCCTGCTGCTTCCAAATTGTTTACAGAGCCATCCTCCACTGACATAGGACTTTTGTGCTGTAGAAGACCAAAATTTAAATGCTACTCAAATGATAGTAATTTCATCAGTGATCATGGCTTTGTAACACACTTTTGGAAGAGCCAACCACTTCCTTCTCTCCCCATTCTATCAAGCATGTGAGCCAATAGAAATGGCTGGTCCTGTATCCTGCATCTGATGATCTAAAGTGAATGTGTAACTTTCAAAATGAAAACTATCACTGATCAAAAAGCCCTCTAGTTAGAAAAAAATATCAGAGAATAAGCTATGTCTCTATTTAAGTCATAAATATGTTAATATATTCCCATTTAAAATGAAGGACACATGGTTAGCTAAAGAATTTCTACTCTATTTTAGAATGTGAAAAACAGCTGCTGGATGTCATGTCAACACTGAAACACTGGAACATCCAACACATTTCAAAGATTTTTCAGAACTAGTCCTGGTTTTACAAAATGTTTGGCCACTGAAATCACATTCTAAAATAGACAATATTTGTGAACCCCAAAACTTTATGTTGAAACTTAGTCAATGTGATGTTATTGAAAAATGAAGTAGGGAGGTGATTAGGTCACAAGGGGGTAACTCTCACAGATGACTGTCCTTATGAGAGATCCTAGAGAAGCCTCTTGCCTCTCTCACCAGTGAGACAACAGCTTCCTGTGAAGTAGAAAGGAGGCCCTCACCAGAAATGGAACTCATCAGGACCTTGATAACTGAACTTTCCCCAGCCATGTGGTTGTTTAAGCTACCCAATCTATGGCAGTACTGTAGTGGCCCAATAGACTAAGGCACAGCAACTGTTAGCACCAATCCTCCCCCCCCCCACCAAGAAACATGATATTCCAAATTATTGTGATTATACTGGGTTGATTTAAGGTTTTATTAAACGCATACATGACAAATTAGTATGTGAGTATAGCGATAAAGTTTCTCTGACCAGATGTCAAAGTGCCATGAGGCACTTTGAAAGAACACTTAAAATTATTTGCAGTACTTGGTCATATAAAATCTTGCATTATGCTTGTCCACTCTTACTATGGTGCAACTGAAAGCAAGCTCATTACATTAGAAGTTTAAGTCTGGCCTTACTGTGTCTATCACATAATTGCAGTGAGAGGCAGGATTGCTTTCTTTGTGGAGTACACCAACGTCAAAAGAGCAAAAAGTGCTAGGTATGGTTCAGCGAGACTTCAAATGTGTGACTGAATGAGAAGAAAAACTTATAATTAGTAAAAGAGTTTTCATCTCTACCATAAAAGGTTAAGAAAAAGTAAAATAAAAAAAACAAAAAATATAATAGTAATTATTGTAGAGGTAACAGCATATTTATTGAACTAGACATCCCCTTGATGCAGAACTGTTTTCAAAATAAAAGCTTTTCACCTTAATTGTGAATACTTCCCCGTAGAAAACTTCAGTCTAGCAGCACCATGAAAACTAAGACGACAGTTGGAAAAGTAAAATTCAACCACAGGAAGAGGTTAGAAACCTATAGCCTACATGGAAAAGTCATGAAGTAAAATTGCCACTACCTTCCAGCAATATAAATGCCTAGGCACATTGGAAATTAACACTCAGTACCTGCAACAAACACTTAGCATGAGATATAATCAATTAAACACAAAATGTTAAAATGTATGGCTTCTATTCTATGTTTGATATCAATGCTATATATTTTCTCATGTATCACTACACTGATTTGTTTTTCATTCAATAAATAACTACTGGGGGCTTCTGTAATAGGAATCATAACAATAAGGATTTAAGTACTACCTCATTTATCACACATATACTTGTCATAGCTTGATTCAACAGGAAGGGATCATCCTCAATTTTCAGGACATGTAGAGGCCTCCAGGAAGATATCATCTTGGGAATTCTATATGCTAAATGAAGCCTATAGGTCATCTTTAAAACAATGTATATGGAACTGCTTTCTGCTGGAGTGTCCAAAAATAATCTACAGAACAAAGGCACGTGCTTCCATCTGTCTCAAGCAAATATTTTTAGACACAGGCTGATTATAAAGAGGTATGTGCACATTTCTTTAGACAAGGATGAAGTCTTAGGCAATTTCAAAATGGGAGATATAATTTCAAACTGGAATTGATTACCTCCAGCTTCAGAACGAACTTTTCTAGAATGTTTTATTAAATTCTTTTGCTGCCATTTGTTTTAAGCCACTCTACGACTGAAGTACAAAGTCTGTACATAGTTTTGGAAAGTGGTGAAACAGCTAGGCAGTATGATGAGGCCTATGATCCAAGCACTTGGGAAACAGAGGTTAAGGATTGCAAGTCTGAGCCTAGCAAAAGCTACAAAGTAAGACACTGCCATAAATCAAGTGAAATTAAATGAAAAGGAGTGGTAGAAACAGAAAGATGTAGATAGGAAGAAGGGCCCTTTAAAAAGGATATTTCATTAAGTAAGAGTGGTGGCTCTAGGCAAAGGGAAATTTTGTGCAACTCTGGGTCAAGAATCTGTCTTAATAGCAATGACCTGCAAAAGATGTTCAACGTTATGAGGAGTATAGACTTTATGAAAACTTATGAAAGTTCTCTGCTTTCGGCAGATTAATCTAGTTGGGTATCAGGAAGGAATGGGGAAATGCTACTTAGGATGCTATGAGTAGGGACAGTCCTCATCTAAAGGGAAGGGCCACTGAGTACTAAACGTAGACAAGGGACTTTAGACATGTGGCAGAGTCTCAAATCCACATAAAATTCCTACAATGTGAGCATTACTAACACTTTTGCAAATGAGAAAAGCAAGTTTGACGAGTTCAGGTACGTTAGGTGGCACCACGCAGACACGCCTGTGGGATCAAAGGGTCATGCAGATTCTGGGGCATCACACTTCCTTGTAATGAACAGCCCAACAGAACACAAGGAAAGATGTGTTCATTTAACTTTCCAATGACAAGAGTAACATTCACGTGAATGTTTATCTTTTACAAACTTTCTTCACAGAGTTACTGACCTTGCATGCTCCAGTTAGTGGCATGTGGTGGCTAGAGAATTGCTAGACATTGGAAGCCAAAGTTGTCTGCATGGGATTTTTCTTTTCAACCAAAACCTAGTTATGCGGCACAATGCAGCTGCACAATGGTCTAGTCCTTACTATTTCCTTAAAACTGCACTTCTTTACTGTATACTTCCCCTAGTTCAAGGGACCTTTTCTATCCTCTAGAATTTTTTTTTTTAACTATCTATTAAAAACAAATCAAGGATTAAGCAAACATATCCACTTCTCTTCACCCCTGTATTTTTATACATCCCCGAAGGACTCCTGAGTGAGGATGAATAATATGATAGATAGGATGTCCACAGTCTCCATCGGTGGAGAATATACAGAAAAGTTAACAAGGAGACCTCAGCCGGTGTAGAGTCAACTGTTCAATAGTGCCGATTTTAAAGCCTCATCTCATCCTAAGGAGTGTATTGATTGGTAATCACTCAAATCCACACTCTTTAATTAGTGAACTGTAGACCTCATTAAGAGCTCCAATAACAGGTGAGAATCCTTCAGAAAGAATTTCCTTATCCTCTGCTGAAGGCCAACTGCACTATGTCCACCTCTCATACCTTACTACCATGTGCTTCTACTCCTTGAACAAAGTGTTTTAGCCATAAATCACAACTACAAGCCAGACAGAGATCCCCAATCTGCCTCAGATTTAGCACTCTCCACCTCAGTTCTGCCTGTAGGGCTCTGTCCAGGTTGACCTTTTAGCTACAGGCAATACATAAATATAACTTCCTACATGCACCTTGGGACTCATGTTTTAAAAGCCTTGTTTATCTAAGGTAATCGTAATGACAGTGGCCAATAGAGACAGAGATAAATTTACAAGACAGTTTGCTCTGTTTACGTAATTCATGCAGCCAAATAAGACCACAAGAATAGCAATAACAAAGGTTGATTTAGAATGTCTACCTGGTATGTCACCATGACAAGAAAAGTAGCTTCCATGGAGTACTTATAAATTTTCAAAGAGCAACATGCATGGTTTCTTTTAGATATTCCTGCCATTTTATAGCTTATGTATAGGGTCTGGGGTCAGGATAACTGGGTTCACATGTTGTCCCTTACACTTGCCAATTACATGACTCCAGTGACTTATTAAACCCTCGCAGAATCCTCATATGTGGACCTACTTGAATTGGGAGGATTGGTCAGCCAGTATGCATCTGATACCTTTAAAATATCATCCTGAGAACAAGACAGGCACTCAATGAATGTTTGCTAGCACACATTCACCCCCCCCCCCGTTATCATTAACCTCAGCAATAACTAGAATCCCAAATCCTATCAGAAGAGCCCCAAATAAATTAAGTATTAAAATCATTTAACAGAAATAGGAAAATAACTCACTAAATTAAAACTTGAAAGAATACTGATATTTACTTAGATAGTTCATCATTACTGAATTGGCTTTTTTAAAAAAAGGGGGAGAAGGCATAATGGAAGTATTATAGGGGAGCTGAAATACTGGACAGCTAAATAATGAGATTATGTATTTTGTATTTAAGAATAAATGGGAATATGTAAAATATCCTGGGCAGTACAGAGTATTAAAGTAGAATAAGATATTCCTATTGAAGAGAACTGATTCTTTTTGAAAATGTATACAAGGTGAGAGTTGTTAAAAATCTACAATTGACATCCCAAGAAATGACATCGGGGAGGGTTGTACTCGACTATTCAGGGTTGCACCCTCACTGACGCTGTCTCTCCAGCGAGTCAGTGAACAGGTGACAGGAAAGAGGGCTGCCGGCCTAGCACAGGGATAGAGGCGGAAGGAACCAGTGAGAGTTCTTTCTCGTGGTTAGAGATCACATTGACTTGACTTGTCTCAGGAGGCAAAGGAGCAATCAAAAGACTATTACCCAATCAGAAGTAAACTCAACTTCTACCGGATGGGCAGTTCAAGAGGAAAAAAAAATGGCTGTGGCAAAGGAATAAAAGAGCTATGGATGAATTTCAGTTAAATGGCTAGACCAAGGGCACTCAAGAGATGGGGCAGTGCAATGACCTAAATACGACTGTGCTCTGCTTAGTCACTCCTAAATGGCAATAAAAGATGGGTCTTACCAAGAGAGAAAACTGCAAATGCCCAGGTCAATTAAGTCAAGCTGGAGTCAGTGTGTCAGCTCCGTCTATAAGTCAGCACTGCACCTCTCATGTTACACCAGGGTATACCAGCCTCAATCCCCAAAGAGCAAATCTTTCCTGAGAAAAATCTGGAAGGGAGATGGGCTTGGGCCACAATGTTAGGAGAGAAGCTCCCAAACACCGGGGTGCTCTAATGTCAGGAGCACGATGGGGAGAAGTGTTCTTTGTGAGAGGAACCTGCCTTGGGTCAGGCCAGGCAGGGACCCAAGGTGAAGAAGATGTGGCATTGCCTTTTGCATAAGGACTAGCCTACCATGGAGAGGAAGCTCTTAGAAAGTAAGACAGGAAAGAAAGAACAAAGAAGATGGAAAGACCCAGGGAAGGGACGTAGTCCTGATGACCACCCTATACAAACGGAGCTTAGGTAAACAGAACAAATACTTCATTCTACCTATAAATTACTGAGGCTCAATTTCAGGTCAGCTTAAAAAAAAAAAAATCTGTTCATCAAATGTGGTCCTGACCAACAAACTCCCTTTTATATTAAAGGAAGCTTCAGTGTGAACTGGTCGTCCCCTGTAACCTGGCAAGACTTCCAGTAGAGAGACTGGGACCCCAACCTAGACTCAAAACTTCTGACCTACAATTTTCACTGCCTACAAGATGGGCTGGGTCAAATGTAGTGCAGAAATTATGGGAATAGCACCAATGACTACTCCAGCTTGAGACCCATACTGTGAGAGGGAGCTCACCCCTGACATTGCCTGGAGGGCCAGGACCCAGAGGCTGAACAACCCAGAGAGCTAGGATTGACCCAAACATTACTGGCAAAAAAGGAAAAAACAAAACAAAACAAAACAAAACAAAAAAACCAAAAAACCCCCAACTCATTGAAAGAAATGATTCCTAGTGATATTCTGCTATCCTCATAGATTAGTGCCCAACTGTCATCAGAGAGGCTTCATTCAGCAACTGATGGAAACAGAGGCAGAGACCCACAGGCAAACATTAGACAGAGCTCTGGGAATCTGTGAAAGAGGGAGAGGAAGAATTATGGGAGCCAGACGGTCCATGGACACAAGAAAACCCACAGAATTAACTATCCTGACTCATGGGGGCTCACAGAGACTAAAATGACAACTAGAAAACTTGCATGGGACTGACCGAGGCCCTTTGCATATACTTTACCGTTGTGTAGTATGGGCTTCTTACGGGACTCCTAACAGAGGGAGCAGGGGCTGTCTCTGACCCTGTTACCTTCTTTTGGGACCCTTCCCTTTTCCTGGGTTACTTCATCTAGCCTTCACAGGGGAGGAAGTGCCTAGTCTCCTTGAACGTGACACGCCATGGCTGGCTGACATACCTGAGAACCCTGCCCTTTTCTAACAGAAAGGAGGAGTGAACAGGAGGGAGCTGAGAGGAGGGGAGGGGAAATTGTCGAGGCTGGGGAAAACTAATTAATTACTAATAAAAATGAAAAAAAAAAAGAGAAATTCAGTATTGTGTCTCAGGGACCCCGAGTTGTATGTGTGGCTGGGGAACAGGGGAGGGGAAACCAGACAACTATGGGTGTCCCTTTACTCCCAAACTATTTCCCTGACAAGTGACAATGCAGAGGTAGTGCTGGGTTTGCTCCCAGCGCTGTTCTGCACTAGCTCTGTGTCTTGGGAAAGTCAACTGCTCTCCCTGAGTTTAGTGTCTTCTTTCACAAAATATACAGAATAAGAGTCACAAAGCTGCTGGAAGGAGTAAGACAGAGTTTGCATGGCATGGGTCACGATGCTCTGGCAGCATGTGCTGACTAAATATCACTTCTTCTCAAAGATCTATGTATGTGTGTAGGAATATACATTGACATGTATCTATATACACATATCTATCCAAATACATGTGTCTGTCTGTCTGTCTGTCTGTCTATCTATCTATCTATCTATCTATCTATCTATCTATCTGTCTATCTATACACACACACACACACACACACACACACACACACACAGCTCCTTTGTGTAGACAGTCCTGCACATGCAGGTATAAAAATGATAAACCCAGAAGGCATCTGGAGGGCAGCAGCACTTCGCCATTCCCTAAGCATTACCTATAGCTCTTCTTCTGTGTTTCCAATACAAACCTCTGGTGGTTGTTATTAGCTGTCCAGAGATATTTTTGAAAGACTTCAGACATTAATATTTATAGACAACTAACCTAAAGGGCATTTTTAACAAATGTATTTACCTCTTAAGATGAAAGAAGCCGTAATGTGCATCTACAGAGTCCCCTCTTGCACTACCTAAGAAAGCGGAACCAAGACAGTCTGAGCAAACTGTCACAGTTGTCCACAAAACAGTCCAAGTGGTCTGCAGCGGCTTCCCATGCAGACACAGCATACTGCACAGAACCGGAAATGAACTAAGCGAACAGTTACCAGGAACACCGCAAGTACATGGCATTTTGATCAAAGAAACCTAACCAACAATAATATAAAACGTGGAGCGAAACAGCCACAGTAAACTTTACTACCCCAATTCCACCACTAATTAACTGCGAAAGGATTTTAAAAAATCTTATTTTCTAGTTCTTAAAGTGCTAACACCTGTCTAGTCAGAGACATCTCTTCTGTCTACTCCTGTCAAAATCTGTAACTTTGGTCTAACCATGAGAAATCCCTAGGAGAACTCACATTGAACCTACAAAACCTCTGCCTCGTATGCTTTGACAGTGACAAAGACACTGCTTTAAATAGTGAAACTCAGAATAATTCATGTTGGGGAACGCAGAGCAGTGAAACATGGGATCCTGCATTCAAGTGAGATGAAGCAATATGAGTGCTGGAAAAATTGGCAAGATTGGAATTCGGTTTATACCTAAAGTGATATCACTGTACAGATGTTAAGTTTCAGTTTTGATAATTATGAGTGTGTGTTACAAAGTGTGTCATAGGCTAGCCAGGAACTAATTCTGCAACTTTGGAAACCTTAAGCTCTTTTGAAAGCTTTATCATGCAACCAGAAATTTAAGAAAGTGGCTCTTTCTTCTTTTTGAAACATGTTTCCTTCAACTAATGGTTACATTTGACCATCACCAGAAAAAAGAATACAGCAGTGTTGGCCAGATCTAGGATGGGGAGACCTAACCCTGAAATGAGGGCTTTTTACATATGAACGAATGTTATAAACAGTCTTGCAAAGATCTTCTAACCAAGAATATTTCATTGTTTTCAAGATACAATCATGAATGAGGGCTTAAAGAAGGGCAGATTCTGTGTTTGGTCAATGATGACAGGCTTAAACGTACCTAATAACACCAGCCTTTAAACATCACGTCAGATTTTCGTTTCTCTGACTTCGTGATTACTCTCATCTAGTCAGATTTCAACAGTTTTCTGTCAAGCAGCACCTGACAAAATAAACCACTTTCACATCAACTGTAGACACCCACAATGAATAGGGTATGACGTGTTTTTTATATTTTCTTCCCCATTCCCCTCTTTAAGATGCTGGAGACTAAACCCAGAACCTCTCCCGCACTAGGCAAGCACTAGCAACATCTCAACATCTCTAGCTCCTTTTTTTTTTTTTTTGCTATTTTGTGTTTGAGTGTACATGCAAACTTGAGGAATAAATATGTCACACTTCTCACCAATGCCACATTTCTTAATATTAAAAGAACTTAGGATTTAAGAAAACAGTATATTCAGTCACAGTTTCTAACAAAGCACATCCATGTCTGCTCCCAATCTCAAGTGGCAAGTGCATGGACTAAATCAATAACCAGGTAACTTAACCATTCCTTGCTTTGATAAAACCATCTACATAATAAATATGCAATTCTTTCTATATAATAAGCTTTTACAAATTATATATATATATATATATATATATATATATTGTTTTCTACAAAGGTTATAAGATGTCGTAAAAATGTCCAGTGCATCTGGTTTAAGAATCCAGTTCTTCCTTCACATATTTCTGCATCTGCTCACAAAATCCCTTGGACTTCAAAGAGCTTTTCAATAGAAAAAGAAGACACACATAGGAAAGTGGCCATAAATTTTTTTAGAGTCCTTTTCTAAGGCCACTTTAATAATAGCAATGCAGGACAGGTATCTCTTTTAGAAACCTAAAATGCCAAAACAGCATCAATGATTACAGGTTTGTATGGAGATTTATGCTTTCATATTTTTTCTGGCTATAAAAGTGATGTATCTGCAACTTGAAACACATGAGATAAATGCTTAAATTACTTTTAATCCACTATTTAGGACGAACAAAACACAACAAAATGTTAAGGCTTTTCTTTCAGTCTTTCCCTGTGTAAACATTTACCTTCAAACACTACTGCAACCATTCTGAATACAATGTTTAATCTTTTCCATGAGCCTTTCAGGAGAACTTCATCAGTGTATCTGCGTGTAAGTCATCATGTGCACTGGGGAAATCCTGCCCCTTAGCCATATCCCTAGCCATCTCCTTACTTTTTATTTTGAGACAAAGAATCTCATTTAATTACCCAGACTACCTTGAACTTACTTTGTAGACAAGGCTGGACTTGGGATCCTCTAGCCTCCACTTTGGCCTCCAGAATAGGGAGGATTACAGGCCTCTGCCATCAGACCATCATTTTAAGTGATATGCATTATAATGTACTTTTAATTCTTTTTATTGAAAGCTAAATTAAGGGTTCTGAAATAGTACTCTGTCCTAGAAACTCTTGCTTGCATACACATTAATATGGCTACCTAATTTCTATTCTGAAAAATCAAATTCCCAAACCTCAAGAAAAACAGTATTTGATGACTAAAGTTGGAATCAATTCTTACCTAATAATGTTTTAAAAACTTAAGGCAACATTTGAATAGTTGTTTGCTGAGTCTCCAGTGTACTGTGTCTTTTATTCTTACAGAATCTTGTGAGGTTTGCATTAATGAAGAAAACAGAAGTCTAGAAAATGAGTAACTTATGAGATGATTAGAAACATCATCCTGCACGTTGGTTTTCATCTGCTTTCATTGGCTATACTTTGTTCATAGCCATGAACCCATAGGCTTCCCAGGCCTGGAAACATTAACATGTCAATCATTTCAACTCTTCCTCTATCCCATTTGCTAAAGAAAATAAGCCCAGAGGATTGAGACTCAATCTGAAACACAGCAAGAAAACGTCAGAATAAGCCAGGAACTTTTAGTATATTCTCCTAACTTGCAGGCCAGCTTGCCTTTCAATATTTCATTTATAATATGACATCCTCATGTCACATCTGTGCATTAATTGCTATGAAGGAGCTTCCTCACTGAAGCTCGAATTTCCTTCCCTCTCCCAGACACTACTTCTTTGATAATCCAAGTCAAAAAACCATACACTGGGGTGTGTGGTGCTTGTATGAAGGAATGGAAGCATATGCCCTGCCCACTGTTTGGCTTTGAGGGTAAAATGCAAACACTCAGAGGCAGTCGTGGTAACCACAGAGCTGTCAGACGAGCAACAGTAGGAAGCACCTTGGCAGCTCGTTGTTGCTGGTTATAGGGCCTGGAAGATACACAGTATACCGGTACTTGCTCAGGTTCCACGCTGCTAGCTACACCACCAACCCAAAGACCAATTAAGACACCTTTTCTGACTTCTCTGCTGCATCCAGGTTAGCAATTAGGGAAAGAAAAACAAAAGCAGCAGGAGCAACCAGGTCTCTCTAGGTCAGGCTGTTTCAAGAGATGGCTTCCTGCGTTGCCAGGTAACGGTGGCCACGTGGCCCGGCGGCAGGAGCCTCCCAGCCGCGCCGCCTTATTCCGTCACGTGTGCAAGCCGGGGACACCCCAGGCGTGCGGACCTCGGGGGAGAAAGTGCACAAGAAGACTCTTTACGGGAAGCAAGGATGGAGAAGTGTGAGTGCCGGGAGGGAAGAGGAGCGGGAGGGCGCTCGCAAGAACGGAAGCGTCCTGCAGAAAGCCGTCTCGGGTTACCTGGGGAGCAGGAGCGGCGGCGGGTCCTTTGTGAAGTGCCCGGATGAAGCCCCAGCATCCGCGCGCCTTCCGTACGGAGCGCAGCGCCATCTTGGGAAGGGCGGAGCCTCCTGGCCCGGAATGACGTCTGCGGGCGAGCCGGAGTTGTTGCTCGTGCGCATGCGCTCGCGCTCCTAGCTGCGCAGGGTGGTTCCGGTGTTTGCAGAGCAGGTGCGGCCCCGCAATGAGGTGGCTCGAGGCTTTAAGGTTTTCCCTACAACCTTCCTCTTTGTTACCAGCTTTCTTGAGGGTGACTCTCCTCTCTCGGGAGTAAGCTGTTGTGCTTTAGACATGGAAGTGAAGGAACTCACACACCTTAAACCAGACCCAAGGCTCCTGGGAACCTGCGGCCCACTGATTTCCTTGGAAACCAAAGGTGGCAAAAATAGGCAATCTCTCATCCTGCAGTTTTGAAAAGCAGTCACTGACTTCGGCAATGCTGAGATCCGCCCTTTCCCCCCACCCTTTTCTACTGCAAAAGCGTGTCAGACCCTACATGGCTTGTACTCATGGATACTGAACCTAAGAGCACTGATCTTTAAGACCAATAAAAATCTGCTCTCACGGTTTTGAGGTCGAACTGAATCAATTTTATTTTTCCTTGACTTATTTCTTACAGGAAAAGAACAAAAAAACAAGTAGGTTGTTTTTCTGACCTAGCTACCAGATGCAGCTTTCTATTCGTGTCTGTTAAGGAATGAAGCCTGCTTCTCCCAGAGGACCATAAGTGAGTTTTTGAGACCTCCGTGGTGATCATAGGGTCCCCAACTTTACTCTAGTGCCCTGAGTAAAAATCACTGATGTTACAAGGATATATGTGTATCTTGTCTTTAGGAAGTGTGGGATCTGTTGGATAGCAGATAAATGCATAGTGCATGATGACATGCTGTAGGAGCAAGTACCACATACAGAGTAGATAATGCTTAGGGCTCTAGCGTTTCCTGGTGGTTCAGTAGCCGCTTAGTGAAACCAATGATGCCTGATGGAAGAAAAGTGTTTTGTGTTTGGTGTTTCTGTCAGCGGAACTGAAAACTCTCAGACTAGGAATCAGTAAGCATATAACTGGAGCAGATTTGGCACAATCCTATTAAATTTCTTATGATTCTAAGAAATATAATGGAAATTACAAGGGATCACGGGAGGTTAAGTTGTATATGAGGTGCTTGTACTCCTAAGGAGTTGAAATCTAAGGAAAAGATGAAACTCAAATTATATAATAAAATCTCTTAAATGTGCAATTGACCCTAAAGTTCAAGTACAATTGTTATACTTGGAAGTGAACAGGGAAGAAATTACAGATATGAAGTCATAATTCATCCCTTAATAGAACATATTATCAACGTGATTTTGGTTTTGTCAGGACCCGAGAACTTGAGCTACAAATAGTGGTAATAGAAGCCAAAACAAAGAAACAAACAACCCCAAGACAACTAGATAGAATTTAGAATAAAAAGTGATCAAGAAATAGAAATAAAGTGGCTAGAAATTAATAGAAAACTCAAAGCATATGGTATAGCTGAAGTCCAAGACAAAGCCCACCAGGAGAAGAGACAGACAATATTCACTTGCAACATGAGGTTTTATAAATGTGTTAGGTGTTTAGTCTTCACACGGGAAGCAAATTATTACGATTGGTATAGCTATATAATTAATTAGATTATAATCTTAGGAATTAGAATTGGACTTCAGACATTCTTAGCCATCCAGATTGCATAATTAAAAAAAAATCTAATAGTGAGACAGCTGTGCCAATTCTGTTTCAGAGTCTTCTGCCCAGGTTCCTATGAGTGGTAATGTTTTCATGGGAAATATTTGTATGACATGTACCTAGTTTATCAGGACCATAACTTTTGAATAAATCATTTGCTCTGGTGACACATTATGAAAATGTCTTATTATGAAAATATCACTACATACTTTTACTAGATCTCACAGCCAGAAGATAATATACCCTGAAGTCACTTAAGACTGCTGTGCTCTTGTGTACTCAGCCTGTATGTTTAATCTGCCTTTATGAGAACAAGGGGGGAATGGTATAATTTCAAAAAAATGAAGAGAGAGAGAGAGAGAGAGAGAGAGAGAGAGAGAGAGAGAGAGAGAGAGAGAGAGAGAGAAGAGAACCATGTCAGAATCAACCTTGTTTGCCTTGGAGTTTCTATGCAATCACCTGAGCTAATGCATAGCTATAATCTTAAGATAAATACCCTTCCATGCCTCTGACCCAGAGCAATGCAAGTGGTTATTTTTGCGTTATATGGTAGTCATTTGTTGTAAGCAACCTTATAAAGAAATCCACCACAAATGCTGGAAGCAGCAATTAGATATTGTTTGAAAGCTTTTACAGGGGTCAATTCAAGTTAGTAAAGTTTCATCCTCTGTAGAATTCTGTTAAAGATACCTGTGAAACATCCATCACTTCCCCCACAGGATACTTTCTTTGCTATTTAATAAATATAGAACAAAAGCTCTTTGCTAGGGACACACAGACAGATACAGGGACAGATTTACATGACATCATTTAGGCAGGCACAGATTCAAACTCATACAACAGACAGATATAAACATGAGACAACAGAGCACCAAGGGGAAATATGGGCTTGCTGTTAGTAAAAGATTTATTTATGTTAATGTACCATCAATGCATTTTCAGTACTGTGAGATGTTATTAGAGATTTAATAGCCTGGACAAGGACTATACAATATTTATTATACTATTAAAATTTTATAAATATTAATATTTCTCTGTGGTGGGATTTGGGTGTCAGCTGGATGCTTATTCAGGGTCCCGGGCCCCTGAAGGGGGAGTGGCCAACCCCATCGATAAAAGGCTGCTGGGATCTTGGGAAGGCCCCTTCTTTCTCTCTTTTATCTTTTATCTTTTTTTTTTATTTCTTTTTTGTTCCTTGACCAGGAATCGAACCTGGACTGCAATGGTGAGAGCACAGAACCTTAACCACTAGACCAAGCTAGAAGCTCCTGACTTTTATCAATGGGGTTGGCCACTCCCCCTTCAGGGGCTGGGGACCCTGGATAAGCATCCTTGGGTCTTATCAGCTGACACCCGAATCCCACCACATTTCTCCAATCACTTAAGCAAGTATCTTAACATGGAGCAATTATATGTTTTAAATCTAAATTTTATTTAACAAGTTATATGACTTAGGGTTTAAAACATCAGAATAGTTTAAAAACCAGAAACAACAACTGACATAAATAATCAAAAAGACTCACGAGAGCCAGCTCTATTTAGTGTTGTACTTTTCACAATAGTGTTTTAAGGAAGGATGGCCAAAGAGCTGCTGCCTTCTAAACCATCTTCCAAAAGGAGCAGTATACAAGTTTAACAAATACCTTTAATAATAGTAACTGAATCCTTTCAAAGCTCTATAATTCACTTATAAAGTGTTTCCATACAAAATTATTAATACTTTTAAAAGGTTACACTGATAAACTTGTTCATACAGAAGTTTATCCATGAGTGTTGCTTCAGTGACACGCTGTGTTTAATGCCATTTTACTTCTGGGATCATTTGAGTAAGATGAAATTTTTTTTAATTAGATATAAATTAGTTACTAGCACAGTCTTCAAACATTCCTAAAATATTAAACTTTCATATTCTTAAACTTGTAGCACGCACCATGTGTGTCTACATGTGTTCATGGTTAGGAGGTTGAGCACTTGTTTAAAATTTGATTTCTCATCAACACTTTTATTTTATAGTAAGTTCTGGTAATTTTGCTCTCTTCTTAACATTCCCTGAAAATCCTCTCTTGCTAGAAACAACAGATTAAAACCAGACTGGCAGCTGAGGGGCTGTTTCTATTGCAACCATGTGTGTCAGCAAGGAGGATTGGGTTTCCTGGTCCAAGAACATCAAGGGAACCTCCACCTCGGCAGACACACCTCCACTCCTCAGTAACAGAGTTTATACCTAGTTAGATTTAAATGGGATAAGGGAAGAGTTTAAGCCATTCTTAGCCGCAGTCGTATAATCAGCCCCCACGTCTCCAAGTATCCAGTTTTGTTTCTCTAATTTAATTCTAAGTGTGACGTTGATGTTAGGTGCTGATCAAGGTAACGGAGAGATGCCCTACACATTTCTTCACTTAAAGGAGAATTTTTTAGACTGCAGAAATTAGATGGCAGTTGAATTTAAAACTTACTTTAAGCATAGCCCACTCACCCCAATCCTTCATATTGAGTATGCTTTTATTTTTAATGTGGTGGAGATTTCATAATAGAAGAAAAACTTATAATCATAGGAGTCCAGCAATAGCTCTCTGACCGTGCCATCTCAATCTGGATCCATTATACAAACAGAAATAAAAGTGATTTGTGGAATCCTACCCTTGCGTGAGACAACTTCCAGGCACATCAAAGCACGTGTGAAGTTGAAATAAGGACTTGGTGTCTGTTCCTTTGCAGCTTTGGTTTAACCTTAGGTCTATGACTTATTTCATAGGTTATGAACCTGGGCCATAGATAGTACTTGTTGCAAACCATTCCATAAATAGGAGCAAGAACACACACACATGCACGCACACACAGACATAGATACACACTTGCACAGACACACATACAGAGATACAAACACACAGGCATACATACACACAAACACACACACACAGATAGATATATATACACACATACACACACGCACCCACACACACCCACACCCACCCACACACACACACACACACACACACACACACACACACACACGCCAGTTCCATTTTCATACTAGTGTCTTGCTAAGAACAGTGAGTATCTGGCTCTTAGAAAGGCAGTGCTGGTCTCTTCACCTCTCTATTAGAAGATATACTTTCTATATTTTTTTCCCTGGGTGGCTAGTTGAAAATTATCAAAAGACTTGTTGTGTACTTTGAAAGGCCACTTAGTAGTTTTAAGGGGGTCATCACTGTCTCTTCTAGACTATGCAATCCGTTAAGATCAAGGGAGAAAGCAAGGGGTGTGAATAGCAAGAATCTTAGCGGTTCTTGATTCTTACTCCATAGTATTTTGACTGGGGCTAACAGAAAGTGGGGAATGGGTAAAAAGAAATAGAGCATCCCCAGCAGGTGATTTGGACATAAAGATCTTCAGAATAGGGACTCCTGTGGTCTTCAGTGAGCAGAAGCAGGAGAAGAACTAATTACGTAGTAATGATGTAGGCCAAAGGGTGGCTGCTAGTTTTTAATATTTTCTCAATTCCCATTCTGAAGCTGTAGTTTTCGCTCAAGAGATTGGTTTGAAAGAAGGTAAAGAATAAGGATCTTTAAATGTGGATCTCAGAGAGAATTGAAAAGGCCTGTTTCAGTGTTTCCCACCCACACTGCTAAATTTTTATGGAGGAAATAAAAGTTTAAAATTAGTAAAATTGAACTTTTAAAAAGTATTTTACTTTATTAACTGCCTTTGAATGCTGAATTTTTTTTTTCAGATGGCTTGGCTCCAAAGGCAAGATCTATATGTTTTATGCAACATGTTCTGTTTTTAAACTATCCTTGGCTCTCAGGCACTCCATAACTGGGGTGGACAGGTCTTCTACTTCCAAAATAATCTTTCTCACAATAAACTTCATCAAGGTCCCCCCTCCCCCAAATTTTTCCTAGAAGCTGAGAATAATGGTTCGTGCCTGCAAACAATTCTATTCCTCAGAGGCTGAGGCAAGAAGATGATTGAGAATTTGAGGCCAGCCTGTTCTATAGTGAGGTCATGTGTGGGGATTTAATAAAGTTTCAGAAGTTTTGGAGATATCAGAGGGAATCTACCCACAGTCTATGTGGGGGGTTAGTAAAAGCTCCAGAAGTCCCAGAGCTCTAACCACAGTCTGTCTAGGAAAATCAGAGTGGTGATTCAAACCTTTAATCCCAGCACAGGGAGTATCCTGGGAGTGGTGACCTACACCCTTAATCCCAACTGAGTCAAGGTCACTTCAGATTATAGAAGGAATTCCAGGCTCCCAAGCAGGTGTGGTGTTGTGGGGCCATGCCATAATTACTGAAAGAATACTTAAGTCGGGATTCAAACACAGAGAAAATCCAAGGGAATGGAGGCTGAGGAAGCTAGAAGACAGCTGGGTAAGATTTGACTGTGGAGTTTATTCTCTCTAGTATCTCCAACTTCCTCAGAGATCTATCCCTGAGTCTCATTCTTTCATGCGACAGTCATGTCACAAGAAAAAAGAAAAAAAATCCCCAAACAAAAAACCCCACAATGGTCTTCTTGAATAATTTTAGATAGCATCTTTCCTGTTTTGTATAATCAACTGTGTCTTGCCACTCTTATGTCTCAGCCATGGCTCTCAGCCTCTAATGCTGTCACCCTTTATTACAGTTCCCCATGTTGTAGTGACCCCCAACCATAAAATTTACTGCTTCTTCAAAACTCTAATTTTGCTACTTTTGTAAATCATAATTTAAACGTCTGTGTTTTCTGATGGTCTTAGGCAACCCCCGTGAAAGGGTCATTCTACTTAAGGAGTGACAGCCCACAGGTTAAGAACCACTGATTTAGAGTCTTCACTGTGAATACCAAAACTCACTCAAAATGTTTATATCTTCATCTTCCTGGAGTAAAATCAAGAGATTTTGATCTCTCTAAAAATAGTGTATTAATCTCACTCTGTGGCTGTCAATTCCATTTCCGTGAGTTAGAATCCACTGGATTTCCCCAAGCCCACTGACTCTTATAATCAGCTTTTTCTTTAACTTTTTTCCTTTAATAAATAGAATGCTATGAAATTTGAGAAAATCTGCATACTGGCCACATTACTGATGTTCATGAATCTTTTACTTTCTTAAATGTAGAATAAGTTGGGGAAAACGGATCGTTAGAGGATATACATTATAACATGTCTGTCTAGACAACGGGTTTCTGAGATCCCAAAATGTAGTTCTTTAGAAAGAATTCAAGATTCACATCGAGACATTTATCTGTTGACTCTACGCTTCTGGGCAACACTGGGAGACAAACAGCTGAGATGGGCCGTTCAAGTCTGGTTCAGACTGGGAGGGGCACAACCCAATGAGACTGCCTCACCTGTCATCCCAGTAGGATGACGGTAGGTTTACAGCTAGGGAACAACGAAGTCCTCAGCCAACATGAACATGGAGTGGTGTTTTCTTTCACAAGCCTCAAAGGCTTGATAGAATATCCTGGCTTAACTTTCCTCTCTAGCCTTTCTAGAAAGAAGTTCCCTTAGCTCCCAACTATTTTGCTATTTTTCATCTTTCTGTTATAAAGGTACCTAAGATTTTCTTATATTGGCAATCACATGGCTTATATGATGGGGGGAGGAAAGGAGGGAGGGAGGGAGGGAGGGAGGCAGGGAGGCAGGGAGAGAGAGAGTTCTTGGAGAAAGCATTTAAAAGGAAACGAGTCCCAATGCAGCACCAGTTTGGTGTATGTGAGTGTATACCTATTCTAACACTGCTTCTGTCTCCTCTCACTGCCCCCATCCACCTTCTGATGTTTTGCTTCCTTAATTTGATTAACCTCACAGAAGCCCCCCTGGCAAACCCAGAAGTAGAGAGCAGGATGGAGATGGTGGATCTAGAGGGGGCTAATGGAAACCCTTAGTACAGACCTACTGTCTGTTGACAGAATTACAAAACTGGGGGACTCTAAGTCTTAGGTTAACTTTTATTGTGACATCAAAAGTTCTGAAAATAAGACTTTTACTGTATCAGACTTATTTGGCAATGTCTGGTACATCCACAAGGGGATCAGTAAATATAGTCAGATTGGTTCAATGAACAAATATGCACATGGGAAGGGGGCAGGAGGCAGTTCTGTGTTGGCATAGTTTAAAGATAAACAGTTTAGTGAGTTAAAGCAAAAGGATTGTAATCGTGTGTGTGTGTGTGTGTGTGTGTGTGTGTGTGTGTGTGTACGTGTGCGTGCGAGCTAAACCCGGGAAGCATTTTAAAATTCTATGATATATGCTTACTTTCTTGTGGTTTGCTCCTTTGGCTAAATCAGTGTATATAAAATATTCTGATTACTTGAGGGATATCACTTAGGTTCCAGTTAATGTTTTCTATATAAATCTAAATCACGGTTCTTCCTCCATTTCGTTCCTCTTTTATGTCGGTCAAATCCCTGTGGGAAGAAATAACATTCCTGTGGGCAAAATAATTTCTGTGGAAATTATTCAAAATCCAGTTTCAGTAAACACTCCATGAAGACGCAGTGTATTTCTGGACCCAGGCCTTGAGCTTCCATCATCCTCCTGCTTACCAAGAACTTCTGCTGGCTAGCATTTCACTTAAAGCCTTCATCAGTTGTACATACACAGGGGGGAAAATGGCCCGTGGGAAGGTGAAGGCAATGGGAATGCAGAAATTATGTTCCTGGGGAGAGTGAATGCACATAAATAAATTAGACAGACAGACGGATGGACGGACAGACAGACAGAGACGGACGGACAGACAGACAGATAGAGACAGACACAGACAGAGACAGAAAGAGACAGACAGACAGACAGACAGTTTACTTCCAGTAGGGCTGTCCATTACCAGAAAAGACCTTTCATTCTAAACCTGCTTTGTTATCTGAGTAATGGTAGTGACTGAACGAAATGACTCTCACACTTTGTTCAGTCTTTAGCCCCTGCTGGCTGATGTTCATAGGCATCACTGATCCCCCATGCTTTGGAAAGAACACCCAGGGATGCCTAGCCAAAACCTGTCTCCAGTTTTGATAAATGTTTCCACTACAGCATGCATAATTCTTTTGTTATTAAATTATAAAATGATTAGGATTAGTATGAATCGATCCCCCATCCAAGGCTTTGGGAATGATTAAAATTATAAGAACTAGAGGTGGTGGATGACTCTGTGGAAATAGTATTTTCCTGACACAACAGGGCAGGTATCCGGTCATAACCACATGTGCTGTCACACGTGTCACCATCTTGTCCTGACCCTCACTGTCTATTTTGCACTTTCTCACAGCTATTCTTCTCAAAGTTGCCAGCCACATGTTCTCAACATTCTTCTGTCTAAGGCACCAGTGTCTGGTGGAAAACCAAGAAAGGAAACCTCTACATTGAGGATCACAAGAGAGAGTCCACTAGGCGGTGGTGGTGCACACCTTTAATCCCAACACTTGGGAGGGAGGCAGAGACAAGCAGATCTCTGTGAGTTGAACCATTCTGATCTACAGAGTAAGTTCCAGGACAGCTACACAGAGAAACCTTGTCTTGAAAAACAACAGCAAACAAGGAAGAGTTCTTGTAAACTTAAGAAAATATAACAAGACGGAGCAGGTCAAGAGCTCAGGCATGCATGGTAATTCAACTCTCCCACTCATTTATTAAAAATAACTTCAAGCAGAAACTCACTGATGGGATAAAGATACACCCCTTGGTATCTGCTGTGGTTTGGGTATGGATTTTCTCCCAAGGTCCATTTATTAAAAGGGGCAGAATTGTTAAAAGGCAAAGCCTAGTGGGGGAAGTTCTTTGGGCCACTAGGGCCATTAGACTGAAAAGGAATTGTGTTAACCACTTCTGCCTTTCCAGATTCCTGTTTAGCCACGTGATCTCTGCCTCTTATAGGTGCCCTTGCCCACTGGTCATAAGATGCTCACCAGAGCTGAGCTGATGCCAGATTTGTACTTAATGAATTTTCAGAACTATAACTTAATAACATAAAGAGGTTTTCTTTCTATATTTATAGGATTCTTTCTATATATACCTGCCTCTGCTGTATCATCATAACAATGACACCCAGATAGGAAGAAGAAAGGCTCATAAGCCGAGGAATACAAGTAGAAGAACAAAAAGAGATGGCTTTTGGAGTTCTCAGAAGGAACACAATATTGCTAACACCTTGACTTCAGGATTGCTTACTGCAAAAATCGTAGGGTAGTATACTTTACCTTAAAAATTATTTTTTTATGTGTATGGGTATTTTGCTTGCATGTATGTCTATTTACTGTGTGCTTGTTTGGTGACCACGGAGGCCTTAAGAGGGTGCTGGATATCTTGGAACTAGAGTTGCAGGTGGTTATGCAACACCATGTGGATCATAGGAATCAAACCCTAAACCCGGGTCCTCTAGAAGAGCCGACAGTGGTTTTTGCTTATTTGGTTGGTTTTTGCTTTTTGGTAGTTTGTTTTTCCTGGAAATAGCTCTGTAAACCAGGATGGCCATGAGCAACCTGCCTGCTCTGGCTCCTGAGCACTGTGGTTTAAGTGTATGTGTGTGTTATTTTTAAACACAGAAATGGAACTGGAAAGATGGCCCAGTGACTAAGAGCACATGCTACTCTTCCAGAGGACCTATTTGGTTCCCAGCAACCACATAGCACAGCTCACAATCATCTGTAACTCCTTCCAGAGGATCTGATGCCCTTTATTGGCTTCCTTGAGTGTCTACAAATAGACAGTGTATGAACACACACACACACACACACACACACACACACACACACACACACTTTAAAAGTCTTTACAATGGATAAAGGTTTTAAGTTACTTTGATGCGGGCTCTGTGGTTGGCATGTACACAAGATGATACACACTCATAGACTTGCTATCCAGATTCCATAAAGTAGCCTGGTTATAAGTCGGGGCCATCTCATCTGCCTTGCCTATCCGTGTTCTCAGCTCTGTTGCTAACCAGTACCAGATGTGAGTTCCTTTTCCTGGGACCTGGTGTCTCTCCATTACCCCCTTGCCTCCCACGCCCTGGTATGACACAGGCTGTTGCAGTGTTCTTCCCAGGAATCTATTTAGAGCCAGAATCCTGTGCAACTCGTGAGGAGCCACAAACCCATCATGAGATATTAGGAGGAATTTGGAAGAAAACATTGAGCTCCCTGGACAAAGCCAAGGGGGGGGGTGGGGAATATGGGTGTTTTCATTTGCTTACTTAAATAGGATCCAAATAACATGTTCTTCTTCGGCAGACTGAAGATGTAAAGTCCGCACGAGATGCACCCTTCTCCAAAGATGGAGATGGTACCTCTCCTGATGTTCCCTTAGTGCTTTGCTTGCTACATTTCATGGGATTTCTCATACCCTGCCATCCCATTGGCTGACTGTATTCTCCATAGACCTTTAATATCATCTGGAGAAGTGACCAGCCCCGCTCAGTGTTATATAGCAGAAACAACATGGCTCGCAGCAGACACTCAGTAAGTAGAGGATAGAGAAGCCCTAAGAGGGCAGTGAGCTGCTGCATGGATTGGCACGGGTTCTTAGGCAGGATGCGGAGGTGTTCCCACACTGGGAAGGTTGAGGATGGGCCAAGTGCTTGAGCTTTACTTTCACTCGATCAGGATCAGAGATGTGAAGAACTCAATAGCAGTAGACTTTGGGAAGCAGCTTCTCTTAGAAAACTCAGGACAGTCACTGTGCTGTGGGTTGGTGTTTCTTACCACACCTGGGCTGACTTCTCTGGAAGGGACATCTAATCTTTACAACAAACCAGGAGTCTCCTGTCATGTGGGAACAGTGACATGCTAATAAATATTCTAAACTGTATACTGAGGCTTTAAAAATTACGTAGGCCACCTGGTACTTTAAGAAGATGCCAGTGCTGTGGAAGGATGTGATCAAACACCGTGCAGCACCTCTTCAGGATGCTGATGGCCTTCAGGATGCTGATGTGCTTGTTTGGGTTAGCCTGCCCTGTCACTGTGTGGCTGTATGGCTGTATAATTTAAGGGTTTAAGAAAGTCTGGTAAGTTCTAAAATTTACTAGTCTTCGAATAAATTGTGCAAATCTTCCCTGATAATGAAGCAAGTGTGTGCCCATGTTTTTAACACTAATGTAATTTTGATAGGGGAGAATATTTTATGATCCCCAGTATCTAGAAGCAAAACTATTAATAACTCTGCTTATACTTGACGGGGGGGGGGGGTATTGTGAGATATTTTGCACACGTCTATTATAATCTTCCTACAACGTGCAGATCTCTTGGTAGGTTTCCTGGGAACCTGTGTGGGTCCTTCTGGCTGAGCAGAAGAGAACTGTATAAAACAAAGCCCCACTTCGGAACTGCTATATCCTAGACAATGCTGGTATTTCCTCTGTTTTGTGACAGCTATTGAAAAGTAACGATATGGGAAATATTTTTTTCTGGGAATAGTTCTACACACCAAGCATCTCAGGAGGGAAGAGAAGAAGAAAGTGAGAAAGGAAGAGAGGGAGGGAGGGAGGGAGGGAGAGAGGGGGGAGGGAGAGAGGGAAGGAGGGAAGGAGGGAGGGAAGGAGGGAGGGGGAGGGAGGGAGGGGGAGGGAGGGAGGGAAGGAGGGAGGGAGAGAGGGAAGGAGGGAGGGAGGAGAGGGAAGGAGGGAGGGAGAGAGGGAAGGAGGGAGGGAGAGAGGGAAGGAGGGAGGGAGGAGAGGGAAGGAGGGAGGGAGAGAGGGAAGGAGGGAAGGGGGAGGGAGGGGGAGGGAGGGAGGGAAGGGAGGGGGGAGGGAGGGAGAGAGGGATGGAGGGAGGGAGAGGGAGGGAGGGGGAGGGAGGGAGGGAGAGGGAGGGAGGGAGGAGCAGAAGAAAAAGAAGGGAAGGAGGAAAGTATAGTGGGTCTTTCTTTATACGCCAGTTCTCAAATAGTGACATGGAGACTTCTTATTAATTATGAAAGCTCAGCCTTAGCTTAGGCTTGTTCCCAAATAGCTTTTAAAGCATAATTTAAACCATTTCTATTCATCTACATTCCGCCACGTGGTTCATCACCTCTTTTCAGTACTGTAGACCCTATTTCCTCTGCTTCTCACTGGTAAACTCCTCCACTCTCAGATTCTTCCCTCGGACCCTCTCTCTCCCCAGAAATCCTGCCTATCCTCTCCTGCCTAGCTATTGACTATTCAGCTCTTTATTAAAGCAGTCAGAAGGTGCCTTAGGCAGGTGAGGTAAAACAGAGACATCTTCATAGGTGATCAAATATCCAGCAACAAGAAGGGCCAGAAGAAGGAAGGGAAGGAAGAGATGTAGGAAGAGAGGAAGGAGAAAGGGAGGGTATAAAAGAAGGGAAGGGGTAGATATAAAATTGCTTGTTGAAAATATTCTTAATATTGAGAGAAATACGCTCACAGGAAAATGTACACGGTAGGGCCAGTTTGATGGTTTTACAGGTGAAGCGTCTGCCACCAAGCCTGGCAACCTGAGTTCAATTTTTAGTACCTGCATTGTGGAAACAGAAATAACTCCTATAAGTTGTCCTCTGTCAGCCACGTGAGCACCATGGCATGTGCACACCAGCACACACACCATACCTCTTCATACTCACACAAAATAAATAGGTAAAATAATCAAGTTATAAAGAAAAGGATAAAACAAGACCTTGGAATTCTCTTCTCCAATATCGTTTTCTCAACCTGAATCCGGTTGCCATGAGAAACACTGCTAGTTTCTGGTGGTACATTTATAGAAGTGTTTTATGTAAATTCTAGAGAGAGCAACATACTCTACTGCAATGGTTCTCAACCTATAGGTCTTGATCCCTTTGGAGTAAAAAAGATGTTTTAATGGGGGTTGCCTAAGACCTCTGGAAAATACAGGTACTTCTATTATAATGCATAACAGTAATAAAATTATAGTTATGAAGTAGCAACAGAAATAATTTTATGGTTGGGGGGTCACAACAACATGAGGAACTGTATTAAAAGGTCACTGCTGTGGGATACACTGCTCTTGTACATGGCAAAGATCTGTTATTTATATTGGTTTAATAAAACACTGATTGTTCAGTAGCCAGGCAGGAAGTATAGGTGAGCGACCAGATTAGGAGAATTCTGGAAAGAGGAAAGGCGGAGAAGCAGATGCCAGCCGGATGCAGAGAAAGCAGATGAGAATGCTGGCCTGAGCAAAGGTACTACGCCACATGACTAAACGTAGATAGGAATTATGTGTTAATTTAAGTGTAAGAGGTAGTTAGCAATATGCTTGAGCTACTGGCCCGGCAGTTACTATAATATTAAGCCTCCTTGCCAATTATTTGGGAAGTTAAGAGCTTCTGACGGGGACAGAAACTTTTGACTACAGGTCACAGCATTAGGAAGGTTGAGAACTACTGTGGTAGTTTCCTTTTCTGTAGAGTATTAAGGCTTGATCACCCCGTTCTGCTAGACCTTTACCTGTGTACAACGTGGGCTTCATATGGATACGTGACAGAGGTATTCCACGGCATGCTGACATCACTCTTCATATTGTTATCTTCTTGGGGCATCTGGGTTTGTTGTTGCTGTTTGTTTGTGCTCTCTCTTCTGGTGGCCAAATCCTGGCTTTGTGAATGCTGTGCAGGTGCTGGAAGCAACCCCTGAAATACATGCCTAACTCTGATTATCTTTAGATGGCTGTATGTGTCAATGAAGGTTTGTAAATACTGGAAATATATTAAAATAGGTATGCTTTTAAGACTAAATTTCTAAAAATGAAATGACTGTGAGATTATGTTTTTATGACTTAATAAATATCTCTTAGTTAATAGTGCGTGAGGACATATTTTCAATTTATCTCATCTCTGAGAATTTGTTTGATTAATTTTTTTTATAAAAGCATGTATGCAGTATCTGGCCTCTGCATTCAGGAAAGAACCTCTGGTGTTTTATTTTCATAGACTTCGGTGTTACATATTTTTATGTTTCTGTGACAATCTACCTGAAGGAATCTATTTAAAAAGGGGGACAACCCGAGCATGGTAACACATACCTGAAATCTCATTCACTCAAGAGGGACATGCAGACAGTAGAATATTGAATCTGGTGTGGACTATGTAGAAAGATCCATTTTACCAAAAAAAAAAAAAAAAAAAAGTGAAAGGATGAGGAGGGAATGAAAAGTTTGCAGCTGGGATGCAGAAAGAATTAGACATAGGTCTAGGATCCCAGTGTCCCTTGGAAGGCTGTGTCTCTGATGTTCAGAATTTCTCGCAGATAACAGCTCCTGAAGGTTCCACATCTGTCAATAGTGTAAGTTCACATGCAGGGGACCTGGCTTTCAATATATGAGTCCATGGTGAACAGTTAAGATTCAAGTTATATCAACTGTTATGCTATGTAAACTTGATACAGAAAGAAGTCTGGTGGAGTTTTTTGGCAATTAAAAAAGAGATTCAATACACAATAGTTTTTAGAACAAATTTTCACTTGCAAAATAAAAACCAAGAACACCATACTATTTATTACAAAAAAGACCATATGCAGGGGTCACTAGAACTAACACTAGGCAGTGTACAAAAGCTGATAGGGAAGGAAGGCCCCTCACCAATGAGAACTACAAATCACACTGTTTGCTATCCAAATCCAGGAGGCCAGAAGTACTTGTAACAACAGCTAGTGTTGCTGCCTGCGTCTGTGGGCACACAATCCCTAGAATGAAAGTGTAGTAATAATGGACATTGATCAGAGGAATTATACTTAGTTCTGATTTCCTGTGCCCTAAACACACACATGCCCCTAATTCCAGGTTCTAGAAAAGAGTGTGTTCAATTCTACTCTCATCTCATAGCCGTGGAGACCTGGCTCCCTAGGGACTTATCTAGGTTTTACACATTTACACATTTTCCTTAGTTCAGAAAACTCACCCATGCCACACTCAGAATCTTTAGTAGAGGAAATGCACAGGGCAAGGAATCTGTAAATCGACATCTAGACGGAGGGAAACCATTTGAGTCTCAATGGTTTGTGTTCTGGCTCGCTCCAGAACTGTTTGTGTTAGGTTTTGGAGAAGCAGTTTGTGGAAAGGAAAAGCATGCAGCATGAACAAAATCTGTGAAAATGGAGCAGGAGTTTCTCATCAAGGAGCTCTGGAATAAAAATAAAACCATACCCTTCGGTGTGAGAGGAAAAACCCAGTGAGGCTGCTGATAAGCAATACTTCTGAAAGAATTGTATTCTAACAAGATGAAAAATAAATGTGTGGTTACTTGTGACAGGGCAAAATCACATTAAAAACCCAGTAGAGTGGAACTGGACAGTACCTAGAGCTTATTCTTTATGGTAGACGTAACTGAAATTCATATGTGAAGCTTTATGCTCTGTAAAATAAAACACAATTGTTTGGGCAAAGAACCTTTAGAGAGCTACTTACAGTAAAATAATGTTATTTGTGTTGACTCTAGTATGAGAGGAGATAAAGAAACAGATACTTTACAAAGGCTAGTTATAGACACATGAAGACAGGCCTGCCTCAGTGGCACCTTGCTCTTGGTCCTTGGCTCTTTTCCAAAACTCTAGGAAAATAGATTTCTGTTACTGAAGCCATGCAATTCTGAGGTATTTTTGTTATGTAGTCTTAGAAAATGAATATATCCATGGATACAAAACAGCAGGGTAAACTTCCACAAAAGTAAAACACTGTACAATGAAAACCACTCACTATGATAACACAATTCTTGATTTACAAAAATAAAAAGAAACGGAACCAATTCAATGTCCTGTCATAGGATCCTGGAAAATTAGACTGCAACACTCTAGCAGCGGAGTATCACACAGCTGTGAAAAGAGTATAACAGCCCCCATGACCTGTTAGAAAGTGACTTCCAAATGATGCTTGTGATTAAAAAAAAGAATCAAGATGATGCAGAGCATAAAAAATTCCTCCTTTGTGGTGGAAGAGAGAAATAAATCATGTGCACATATTTCCTTACTGTTGTAAAAAGTAAAAAATAAACCAGAAGTGAAAATATTTAGCTAAGGGTATGGGAGAAAGCAACAGATAGCTGATATGAGAGAGATATGACTTCCTCTCCTGCATCTTATGATACAGGTTGAGCTTCAGAATCACTTTAAGATTCAAAGGGACAGTTAGACGGTTCACTTGTTTAAAGCATTTGTTGCCAAATCTGGCAACCTGAGATTGATCCCTGGCAACAACATGGTAGGAAGAGAGAACTGACTCATTGACCTCCGTATGAGTGTACCATGGCACACACAGAACACATAAATACACATAATAAAATTGAAAAATGAACTAAAACCAAAAGGCAAAAGAGGTAAACATTGACCATAACCAGAAATGAGAGAACTCACACATAACGTGTTGATAACATAAGAATAAAATAAAAACATATAAGAATAAAATCAACCTGAGGAGAATCCAAGTGACATTAAGTCTAAGAACTAGACGGTCTGCCATACAATCTAGAACTTAGTAGGCGTGCTGCTAGAACAGGCACCAGAGTACTGGAATTCTACTTGTCTTCAAGATAATATAGAATTTAAAATTCATTTTTGTAGTCAGACACACACACACTTAGAAAAATAAACTTAACCATGGCATGGGAAATGGCAAGAAAACCCTGAAATGGGAGAAGAGTCACACCCTTCCAGGAGCTAGGCCCTAGAAAGCTGGCTTTCTTTCTCAATAAATTTATTTACTTATTTATTTTACATTTACCTCCCACCTCTCCTCCAACTCCCTTCCCCCAACCTCCTTTGGTTCCCACTCTCCAAATCCACCACTCCTCCATTTCTGTTTAGGAAAGGGCAGGTGAATGAATACAACAAAACATGGTATATAGAGTTGCAGTAAGACTAAGCACCTCCCATGTATTAAGGCTGGGCAAGGTGACCCAGTATGAGGAGTAGGTCCCAAAAGATACTAAAAGAGTTGCAGACAGCTCATGTTCCCACTCTTAAGAGTCCCACAAGAGAACCAAGCTACACAACTGTTGCATATATGCAGAAGGCCTCAGTCAGCCCCATGCAGTCTCCCTGGTTGGCAGTTCAGACTCTGTGAGCCCTTGTAGCCCAGATTAATTGATTCTGTGAGTTTTCTTGTGGTGTCATTGACATCCACAATCCTTTCTCCTCTTCTGCAGGATTCTCTGAGCTCTGCCTAATGCTGGACTGTGGAGTCTCTACATCTTTTTCCATCAGTTGCTGGATGAAGTCCCTCTGATGACCATAGGCACCAGTCTATGAGTTTAGCAGAATATTGAGAGGCATCATTACACTGACATCCCCCCCCCTCCAATCCTGTTTGCTTCTATTCTAGGTGTCTCAGTCATCCAGCCTGTGGGTCCTGATGCTCCAGGAAGTGTCGGGTGGGATGGGCTTACTCTCCTGGCATGGATTTTAAGTCATTGGCTTGATGTCTGTCATCCCTTCTCAAACAAAAAAGCTTCAGGTGCAAATGGTTAGGTGTAACTTTGAAGGAGCAGAGGAACTCTGCAAGGAAACTGCAAACATTACACAGGGGCTCACAGCCTGGGAAGACACGTCTGCGATGAGCAGACACAGGCCTGCCCATGCCTTTAAAACATTGTTGTTGTGTTTTTAATTATTTGTATAACTTCATACAATATATTTTGATCATATTCTTTTCCCTTTCCCAAGCTTTTTGAGATCCCCCCACCTCCCTACCCACCAGCTTCATGTTCCTTCTCCCCCATCAAAAAAAGGCAAAGCAAACAAAACTCAGAAAACAAACAAAATCCCAAACCCAACCAAACAAATAAAAAAGCACCTAAAAACATGGAATCCATTTTGGGTTGACCAATTATTCTTGAGCATGAGGCCTGCCCTGGAGTGTGGTTAATAAACTCAGTGTCACTCCAGTGGGAAAAACTAATTTTTCCCTTGCCCAGCAGGTATCCATTGCAAAAAGCTTCTTAATCAGGGGTGAGTCTTAGTGCCCACTTCCTCTCCTCTGTGCAGAGATTTTGTGTGAATTTGCGCACCTCTTGTGCTTGCTTTTGCTTTCACAGTCTGTGGCTTCATATGTGTGCCAGCCTTGCTATGTCTGGACTTGCATGCAGGGTCACAATTGGGGGCAGATCGAGAATCCCAAAAAATAACACGTAAGATACAAATTAAATATAGCTATGGTACAGGTAGCAATCCATTAAGACACATTTATTTTTAAGTTCTGTGCGCACATACTGATACCATACCATAAAACAGGAGAAGATAACTTCTCCTTTGTAGAAATGTCAATTGTTACATGCAAAGTAAGTGTTAAAATTACAAATTTAGCATTTTCCAGCGCCAGTGAACTCACTGGTTTGGGTAAGGTACATCACTGGTCAGCTGCCCGGGAAAGAGAACTTGCAGACTGAGACAGGCTGTCACAGATGGAAGGACAGCAGATGCCTCACCACTCGGAATCTCATCTCAACAGCATTGCGGGTAGGGTTGACACGGGGTGTCTGCTATGACACAATGGGGGATGTACACTGTCCCTTATGTAGCGTACAAAAATATTTAACCTGCCTCCGAAGATGAGGAATTAATTAGATCCACATTGTTGGGTGTCCTTCAACACAACTAGCATGAGCTTTGAAAAAATAAGATCATAAAGTGAAAAATTTGGGTGGGGGTGTGTTTTAGATTATAGGAAATAAAAATATACAAAAACCAAATACAGTGCACATCCCTGGACTTGATTTTGAATTGAAGTAAATAACAAGAAAAGGATATTAGCAGGCCAATTAAAAAAATGGATTTATTATGTGATGTCCTATCAGAGTCTCAACTATATTGGTGTGACAGTAACAAACAGTGAGCATATCATTTTTCAGGCACTTCAGAAGTATTTAATGTTGCAATGTCATGATGCCTGTAACTCAGGGCAAGTGGTCTAGCAGACAACATCTTCTAGGTTTATAATTTTAGGCTTTGCGTTTAGATGTACATGCCATTCTGAGGTAATTTTTAGCACATGCTGCATTATGGATTGAAGTACATCTTTTAAATGAATGTAAATTGTTAACATATCATTGATGGAAAGACTGTTCTTTCTCTACTTAATTGTCTTTGCCTCTCTGTCCAAACCAGTTCACCATATGTGCAGTGTTTTCTGGGTTTCCTTCAGCTCTGTGAATCTTTGTCTTTCCCAACACCAGTACCACACAGCCTCTTTGTTTTATGTCTTGAAGTCAAGCGTTGTGAGTGCTTCAATTTTGTTTCCTTTTTCCAAAGTGCTATGAAGTATTCTAAGGCCTTTGCCTTTTTCTTCTGAAGTTTATAACTAGTTCATTGATTTCACCAAAGAAGCCCACAGGATTTGGGCTGGAGATGCTTCAGTTTTGGAAAGATTGACACTAATTATTTAATATTCCAACCCTTGAATCATATACGAGTCTTTAATATTTTTGTAGTTTGTAGTAGACAGATATCAACCATGTTTGATGTTGATGGCAGGTTAACCCATGTTTCATGTGATGCTACTGTAAATGGCAATTTATAGTTCATTTTCTAATTGCTGCTGGTGCACAAAAGTGCAATTGATTTTTGTGTATTGATTTTGTATTCTGTAGTAGTACTAAACTCATCAATAAGTTCTAGTGGCTTTTTTGTAGCTTTCTTGAGATTTACAGTGTATACAATCTTGCCATTTGTGAATAAAGACATTTCTTTCTTCTCAGTATGGATACCATTTCTTTCTTTCTCTTCCTTATTATGCTGTCGCCGCCAGTATAATTTGGAATAGATGTATGGAGCAGTCATCACTACTGACGCTGATTTCACAGGAAACGATGTAGTCTTCCACTATTGGCTCTGATATTAGCTGTAGGGTTTCTGTACATGTTATTTATATACTCAAGGACATTTGTTCTACTCATAGTTTGGTGAGATTTGTGACTTTGTTTGTGTTTTGTAGAGTTATGTTAGTGTTCAAATTCCAGAGCCTTGCACATGCTAGTCAAGCATGAATGCGTCCTCAACTGATTTTGTAAAAAAATAAAGAAAGAAAAGAAAAGAAAAAAGAGAGAAGGAATAAAACAGAGAGAAAACAATAAAGAAAGAGAGAAAAAAGAAAAAGAACCAAAGAAGGTTATTGGATTGTGTTACATTTTTCTCAATCTATAGTTTTTATCATTAGCCTCTGTCTTTTTTTTTTTTGTCTGAAAAAGTGTCTTACTTTAATTTTAATAGATATTTTGGGGGACTAGAGAATTCTAGTGTAATAGTTTTTCCCCTTTAATATTTTAATTGGCAAATAAAAATAACATTTGTTATGGTGTGTACAATGTCCTGGTATGTGCACACTGTGAAATGGCCACCTCAAGCCATTAAATATGGTTTGCCTCACACACTTACATTTTTTATATATGTTGAGTAATTACTTAGGGATGTCAATTTATAATACACTGTTCATAACTACAGTCTATGGATGCTCAACTCATATCTTGAACTTCTTCTTCAGACCTAACTAAATTGCTATGTCCTTGACCAATCTCATTCCAGTTTCCCACCATCCATGCCTATTGTAACCATTATATTATCCTCTGCTTCAGTGTGTGTGTGTGTGTGTGTGTGTGTGTGTGTGTGTGTGTTTTAATATACCCCATACAGACGAGACCAGGAGTATTTGTTCTTTTTGGCATGCTTTATTTACTGTGCTATCTTCCAGGCTTTCTTATATCACAAATGGCAAGATCTTTTTTTTTTTTTTTTTAACTGTATAGTAAACACCATACTTTCTTTATCCATTTATCTACTGATGGAAACTTAGGTTGATTCTAGAACTTGGCTCTCACAAAAAAAATAACTAAAACGAACACAGGAGTGCATACATGTATTATATGCTCTCAACCATTTTAAATAAATGTACAGAAATAAGATTGATGAATTTTATGATAATTTTATTCTTTATTTTTTGATGAACACACATAGTTTTCCACAATAGTTGAACTAACTTACTTTCCTACCAATAGTATATGAGTGTTTTCCATGGAAGGAGAAGGTTTGTGGGGCCTCCACCCTTCTTTCTGAATTACAGAGTGTTGCATATGCTGGCAGCTCTATTGCTGAGCTGTATTCCCAGGCCTTTTCTTACATCCTGCACATTTTAAACACAGTTCCCATATCTATTATATTAACCTTCCTTATTGATATCAGTTGAATCTTTTTAAGTTAACGTTGAATGGAATTTATTTCCCTGTTTACTTTTTTAAAAAATGGATTCTTTGTGTTCCACTAGATAGATGTACATTAGTCGTATCATCTTAAAAGGTCCTAGGTAGACACCGTTCTGGAGTAGGACCAAGTACTAAGAAACAAATTGATGGTGCGGATCTTGATTTAGTCTCTGCTCATCAGGATCAGAACAATATTGAGATCAATTTTTCGTTTCTCCCTACATCTGAGACTAGAATGTTCTCATTACTAGTCTCAGCCCAAGAGTCATGTGGTTTTCAATTTGGGATGATGGGAGCAGTCATGGTCCTGGCCCTCTGTGGATTCTGGGACATAAGAGTTCATTGCTCTTTAAGCAATGCGTGCTTGAGTGATTCTTAGCTGAAATCTTGCAGGGCACTACAAATCCCAGAAGCTCTCACTGGCCATCTCTCTTCTTCCTGTGTGCTTGAGTGATTCTTAGCTGAAATCTTGCAGGGCACTACAAATCCCAGAAGCTCTCACTGGCCATCTCTCTTCTTCCTGCGTGCTTGAGTGATTCTTAGCTGAAATCTTGCAGGGCACTACAAATCCCAGAAGCTCTCACTGGCCATCTCTCTTCTTCCTGTGTGCTTGAGTGATTCTTAGCTGAAATCTTGCAGGGCACTACAAATCCCAGAAGCTCTCACTGGCCATCTCTCTTCTTCCTCTGGCTCTCTGTTCTGGGACTTTGATTATATTTGCTTCCCTGAACTCCAGTGCTGCCTCTCCAAAAAGCCACCAGGACTTTATCCTGCCTTCCTCACTATGCAGCTGGGGCAACCATGGGGCTATCTCTCTTGTTTCTATATAGAATGCTGTCCTTTACCAATTATTCCCAATGTCACGAAAAACTAGTATTATGTTTATTTATTCAGGGTTTTACATAGAGAGACAAAGCTAGTCCTTTTATTCCAGCAGCATAAGGAGTAGAAGTCTCATGAGATGGTTTTAAAACATTTAAAAATATTGTCTAAGGCAAAATCTGGGAGACGCTCTTTGCTGGACTGTTCAAATTATCTCCCAGATAATAATTAATGGTGATGTTTATTGCTCTAGTTACAAAATTCAATATACCCCACTTCATATTTTGTTTTAACATTTGATTTTATGACACATAATGTTTTCGAGTAGTGTATTACACAGTTGGGATATAGTCAACTTGTGTAACTGAATAATGTGACCAGCTATTTTATAAGTTTTAGTTTGAGAGTTTGGAACCAGAACCTCACTCACGCCAAGTATATGCCATATTGCTGAGCCTTGCTCCTAGATTTAAGAGTATGTACAATTTCTACACATGATTGATAATAATACACTTGGGGAAAAAATCAGTGAATAAATAAAGACAGATATACTGACATTGGATCCTTTGGGGGCAGGTTTTGTCCTATGTCTGTTATACTTCACTTTTGCATCTGTGATGGAACAAACTTTTCAACTTCCTGGTCCTTCCCACCTCAATCCTAAAGTCTGAATTCAGCCCTCTTAATGTGCAGTGGCTGCTAGTGATATTACTTCTTCTCTCTCTCTCTCTCTCTCTCTCTCTCTCTCTCTCTCTCTCTCTCTCTCTCTCTCTCTCCCCCCCCCCCCACCCCTTGGTGCAACTTTGTCCTTACTAAACAAGATGCTGAAGTTCCCAGAGCTGTTACCTGGTTCTGTGGGAATTTCAGATCCAGATCTGCTTGGGGAAGTGTCTCACATGCCTCATTTTGCTTTGCTCTGAGTTGTGAAACCTGGCCAGCTATTCATACAATGATTGTATGAAACACAGGAAGCTTTGTGATGCTTTTCTCCTGCAGACCTCCCTTGGCTCTTCTGCTCAAAGAGAAGAAAAAGAAAGTTGTTTAGGACAAGAATGTTGAATATGTATCAGAGTTGGTTGATAACCCACTTGGGGGTCTCTGAAATTTGCCCAGGGATCAGATTTGATCTCAGACATTCCACATGCCTGCATTCTACCTGAAGAGAAGAATGGGTTTTACTCAGTAAAAAACAGTAAACTCAAAATTTGCCCAAACCTATTTCCTTATGGATTTCTTTCCAAGTACTCTCCAGTTCCAGCAGTCAGGAGAGAACTGCTTACCCTGAAGGTTCTCCACAGCTGTGCAGGGCTTCCCCTAGGGAAGGTCTAAACTGAATGAAAATTTGATGAAAAGTATTGATCTTAAATAACCTTCGTAATAATTTTGTGGTCTGAGTCAAATAGGCATGTCCCTTGAAAAGGAGATGATAAATTTATACTGACCCCACCCTGGCCCACACTGAAGATATCCCCTGTGTGAGACCCGAAAAAACAGAAAACCAATTTCACATTTCTGGGGGGTAAAGTCTGAGCCCGCAGGCAGGCACAGGGGACTTGTCAGTGGAGGAAGTCAAGGAATTGTCCAGATTGCAGTCTGCAGCAGGGGAAGGGTTCATCTCAGCTGCCTTAACACTGGATCAGGGCTCAGCATCAGGTCATTGGTGCCTATCACTGGGGCAAGGAGGAGTTATTTTTATTAAGTATTCATGTTTATGTAGGAGCTTCTGGTCATTAATCATTTAGCACTTGGGGCTCATGGGACTTTTGCAATGGGAAAGAAATAACACCTTCTAATTTTATAGCTACAGACGTGGAAGCAGCACCATCCACTACTGGGACACCTAAGGAGCCAAAGCCATACCCAAAATCTGGGGAGCCAGGACAGAAGGGCCATGGACTTCTTTTTCATATTGAAGTGGGGTATTGGTTTTGATATAAAACTAACTGATATATTTTCATTTTAAGGCAACACGACAGATGCCGAGTTGTACTGAAGTAAAAAACAGACAAAACTCACCTCACTTCAGACATTATCTGGTTGGAAATTCTGCTGGGTCCTCACAATGTTTTGAAATCAAAATGTACATTTATGTAGAAAAGATAAGGACTTGCTTGCTATTCCTATCAGAGGAGTGAGAAGATGAGCAAGCATTCAGTGTGGGTGTGAGTAGCCTACAGTAGACAAGGGGCTAAGAGAGAATTGCACAGAGGTTGTGAGGCCTGCCATTAATCTGACGGCGTCCTAGAGAAATATGTTCTGAAGTTCAATTGAAAGATGCCTACATCACTGTAGCTCAAAAATCCTTCAACCCAGATTATTTGAAGTAGCTTTTCTATCTCTGTCTTCGGGCTGCAAACACCTGAAAGTATTACGTGATGGGGGAATTTCCAGGTAAACCCACAAGAACACCAGTCAGAGGAAACGAAGAAAACTCTGACAGTAAGGACTTTAAGATCTGTCAACTTGCTGGGTATGGTGGCACACACCTTTAATCCCAGCACTCAGGAGGTGGAAACAGAAGGATCAAGGTGAGTTCAAGGACAACCTGGTCTACAAATCGAGTTCTAGAACAGCCAGAGCTGTTACACAGAGAAACACTGTATAAACCAAACCAAAACAAACCAAAACAAAAATCTATCAACTGAGAGACAGGTAAGGGGCTCATGGGTACAGAGGGGGTGATGCCAGTAGAAGTCGTAAGCACAGAAAGCTCCTCAAGGTTCTGCATGCCCTCTGCTGGGGCAGGGAATGAGTGAGGCTTGGGATGACGGCCTTCTTCTAGCATGAGGCAGACCTTGGCTCAAACCCATGTAGAATATTGTGGCAGGAAGTCTCAGGTCATAGACATTGAACAGAGCCTGCCTCATATACTGATGATGGAAATTAGGAATCTGGAAGTAGACACATGGCAGCAGGGCCAAATCCAGAGGATATGGGTCTGAGACTCATTCAACTTTGGGAGTCCCCTTTAGAAAAACAAGGAACAGTTTTGACTTTAATATGAGGGAGTCAAGTAACTATTCAGTTAGAAAGAGAAATTGTCAGCATATTTCTAAGGACTAGGGCTGATTGTAGCTATGGGATCTCCAGCTGCATGCCAGAGTAACGGGAGAGACTTTGACAGCCCAGACCAGAACAGTGCCTGTGGATGCCACTCAGCTTTCCTACATATGTTAAAAAATAAAATATAAAATAAGAGAAATTGCAACAAATTGTTAATTAAAGAAGCTGACTAGTAGTACAAACATTAGCAAGTCCAGGAAAATAACACACCGCTTTTAGGAGTCGTCTGTTACGTGCAGATACAACCACACTGCAGATTCTGACAGTTGACAGATGACAACCATCTTATAACAACGCACTGAACAAGCAGAACAGGAACACCTTACTCTCCTCTCCATGTGGTTTAATCAAAATTTGCTTTCTATTGTTGATAGCTTAAGAAACTTTCCTCGGAGCACACTCATTGCTTGTACTGCTGCTTACACAAATGTGTGATTGTCATCAGACTGGAAATGCTTCTGTTAGAATTTTGAGACATCCAAGAGTCACAAGACAGAGACAACTTTTCCATGCAGTTTCTGGCTTTGTATTTCAAGTCTTGTTTCTTTCTCATCATCATCCTAATTTCAGAGCTGGGCATTCATTGTAGGATGCATTCCTATCCCAAGATGATATCTCTTGGTTGCCCAGGTAACTGGGTGAGCAACCAATAAGAGTATTTCTGGAATCCATTCACGTGAACATGAGCTAGCAGTCAACTCTACAGCAAAGTTATGTGAGTCATATAATGCATTACATTCTGTTCAACCTAAGTGTGTCCTCAACCTAAATACATACATCCCTACCCAGAAAAAAAAATGTGATAGGGGAATTCAGACCAATATTAACTAGCTGGCATTAAACACATTAACTTCTTGAACTGTTTAAAAGTATATAGCCATGTAGGGATATAACCAACACTGACAGGCTCCGTGAGAACTCATGAAGCTAGCTTTCAGACTCATTGTGTCTACATATCATATCAACATTCTGTAACTTTTCTCATTACACTCACATCTTAAAGATTTTTTATATGTTGCTTATTTTTGTGTGTGTGTGTGTGTGTGTGTGTGTGTGTGTGTGTGTGTGTGTGTGTGTGTGTGTGACATGCACGCCATGGTACATATGTGAAGGCCGGAGGACAACTTGTAGGAGCCAGTTTTCTCCTTCCGTTGTGTAGGTCTCAGGCTTGGTGGGAGCAGTTTTGCCCATTGAACTATTTCACCTCACGGTGATCCAATAGCCTCCCAACTGTTGATCAAATTGACTGCTTGAAGAAATTTGGGCGCTTGTGTTCAGGAGACTTTCTGAAACCATGTCTTTTCCAAAGTTAGAAATGAAGCATGTCCTTTTCAGCAGTGATAAATCTAAATTAAACTGACAGGAAGGTAGAATGGTTCATAGGAAAAGGAAATGCCTCGCTTCCTTTGTTTGCAGATTCTATCTGTATTCCCAGCTCTTCACTGAAGCGGTTGTGATATACCTAGCTCTGATCTCTTTCATCTTTCAGGAAATCCCATCTGAGAATGTCAGACTGTCCCTCCCCTTCCCCTCTACAAAGGAACCTGAAGAATAAGTTGGTAAGCTAGTCAAACCTGCCTCGGGGACACTCCAGATGACTGGGCCGAGGCACCGTGGGGGGCTAAGGAAGGCAGAATTTGGAAAACTGGGGTTCATGATGTGGTGGTCATTCTAGAAATGTAACCCCTCAGAAACGTGCTGCCCCGGCTCTGGAAGACCAGTAAAACAAATAAAGCTGCAGCCTATTTGGAGCACATGCTGGCCCCTTCCACATCTGCAGGACATTTAGCTTCTTGCATCTGGTAGTGTTTGTGCAAATATAATTCCATATTCACTAATAATTCCTGGGGCTAAAGTCCCCCCCCCCAAACCCGTAACCTTGTTAATATTCTCCCAAGGTCTGGTGTGAACGCCTCATAGCATTTTGATTAGAATTCAATCTTCTGTTGCCCTCCCCCCCCTCTCTTCCTCTCTCCTCTCATGCTTTTCTGGCCCCTGGTTTCCTGGCCACCCACATGAGGAGACATTCTTCCTCCCTTCCACTCTCCATTCTCAGTTTCAAGGAATTTCCTCGTGTCAAAGGCAAAGTGTGATTGACATATTTTTCCCCTCCTAAGAGCAGCCATCTCAGTTTGACTTAACCATCTCCTTATGGGACCCACACAGTCATTACCTGGGTGAGAGAGGCCGCCTCCTTGCTCCTCTTAAGGGCCAGGTCAGCTCCATGCAGCCTGGCATTTTTATAGACTTAAATTCCCATTCCCCTTCTCCTTATTTGCTACTTTGGGAGGGGGGAGGGTTGTTGCTATTGGCACTAGCAAGTATTCCCTGACAAACTGCACCTTGAGACTGAAAGAATTTAAGTTATTCACAGGCAGGTAAACCAGCTGCCTCCTTCCAGTGCCCTCTGCCTGCCAGGAAAGGCATTTAACTGCTGTTCTTCAGACCTGGGGGAAGATGAATAAATATCATAGTACATTTCCTAGTGAATTCAGCAACTCTGGCAAGCTGCATTCCTTGGCTGCATTAGTCTCCATGACCAACCTGTTTGTCTCCGAAGAGGAGAAAATAAAAAATAAAAGCAAATAATTATACCTTAAGGGATCATATTCAACCCATGAAGAAGCTTTTGGCAGAGAGCTTCTTGGCTGGAGTGAGTGGATGGCTTTGCAACATATGTGTTTCTCGGGGTGTTTAAAGCAGGCCGCTTCTATCAGAATTTCCATGGCCTTTTAAATGCTTCTGCCCATCTGAACATAGTGTACTACGACCTTGGAAGGTCACCCACAGCTTTTCATTTTGGAAATTCCCTTTTCTATGAAGAGACCACACATACAACTACGCCCTGCCATTTTTCCAGTGAGAAATCACTTCTCCTGCTGGTCACATATACTGCCAATCAAAGCTAAAGCTGCCAATAGAGCTGGTGCCGTGCAGTAACAATTTTATGGGCATGTTTGCTAACCCCCAAGTCTCATTTTCTTTTACAAGAGAATATCATTCTAGGAGTTTTCTTTCCAAAATTTCAGCAATAGAGAAGCTTAAACATTAAGTTCTAAGTGTATAACCTCAATACCTAATAAAATGTATGGTATAAAGGCAGTAGTAATCTAAGGTAATAAAAATGCTGTTTGTCACAGTGTCACCCAAATTATGACAAACAAAGCCTGGAGCCAGCCTGAAACAGACCTGAATGCTGGCATTGCCAGTAATATATATCTTGTTAATCGTATTCTGTTACTGGCACATGTTAATAACTGTACATATCTACATGCCTTATTGATGTACTTATTGTGTGATAATCCAATGCAAATACATATATAATGATCAAGTCAACTAACATTTCCATTCCCTTAAACGTACATGATTTCTTTTTGTTGGGAGCATTCAATTTCCTCATTTATAGCTCTTTATCAAATAAAGGTCAATTGCATGCTACTATATTGTGGTTTCTGTCACCTGGCCTCACCACCACATTCCTGCTTTTCCTGCTCCCTACCTTATGGTAATCACCACTCTGTTTTCTGATTCATGTTTTAGCTTTCATATGTGACAGAACACATAAAATGTTAAATTCTGTGTTTGCCTTACTACACTTAATATCCATCCTCCAGTTCCATCTGTTACCACAAATGACAGGATTCCATTCTGCTTTTAAGATGGAATAAATATTTCATACACACCATGCACACATGTGTATTTGTGCATGCACATATTTTTATTTACAGAATATACATATATTATGTATATACAAACATATATTGCATTTTTCAAACTATGTGCTGATTATGGAAATGGTGCCACAGTAAACAAGGTCAGGCATCACTTTAATAAAGTGCTTTCATTTCCTTTTGAGCCATATCCAGAGCTGGGAAAACTGGACCACACTAATCTCTGCACTACATTCTATGATGGTGGCAATGATTTGCATTCTCATTAAGTGTGACTACATTGCTTTTTCTTCACAAGGAAGTGTTTTAAGTTGGTGCTGTTCTCTGTTGCCTTGGGAACACTCTGGGGTAGAGGAAAAGTAAGTTATTGCCATTATATTCATACCTGGAAGAGTGTATGCTAGCCTATGTCCTACCCAGACTACCATCCAAGTATAAAATGTAATTATGGGATGGTGTATGGAGAGAATATTAACAACAACAAAGAAAACCAAAAAGCCCTCTGCCTTAGCAGGTCTAGAATGGACCACAAGACATTTTTTAAAAATCTTTTCTTGGCTTACCATTATAGGCTTTCAAGTGTCATCCATTGAAGTGGTGATCAAAACAAATCCTATGCTCTACAAATTAGCCTCAGCTGTTTCTGTACACAATTTGTATTTTAAGCCTGAAATGATGGGTGTTATAAATGTTCTTGCCTGCTTTGCCGAACAGTATGCACTCTTATTCATTGTGAAAGTCAGCCCTGATCTATGGGAAACAAGGGTCCAAGTGACATTTCTGAGGGACTCTTTCTCTTATTTCTGTAAACGAAATTTCTTTTCACCAACAGCCCCAAATAATAACATAGATGTTTTGATTAATTATGAAAGGTCAGCCTTAGCTTAGGTTTGTTCCTAACTAGTTCTTATAACAAATCAACCCATATCTTTAATATGCATTCTTTTATATAGCTCAGTTACCTTTGTTCTGTACTGTCCACCCTGTTTCCTCATGGTTTGGCTGATGATCCCTTCTTTATTCTTTCCACTTCTTTTCACTCTCTGCTTAGAAGTTCAACCTCTCTCTTTTTGCCTAGCTATTGGAAGTTTAGCCTTTTATCACACTAACCACAGTAATGTATCTTCACAGTGTTCAAATATTCCATAACATTTCCCCCTTTTTGTCTAAATAAAAAGGAAAGTTTTTAACTCGAATACAGTAAAAATTATATACAATAAGAACAATTATTAGGTAAGAATTATGTTTACAATACCCAGTTTATCTGTATTTGGAAAATTTATAGAAAATATTCCATTATATATACTATCTGGATGAGCCAAAAGTTTTGTACCTACTTTACTTTCTATCCTAGCTTGTATAGCGACCCAGAACTATTTTTTGAGACCTTAAAACATTTTCTTAAACAAGTTAAGCTTCTACATTTTTCAACCTTATGCACTTTATATTTCTTTTGCGAGTTTCTGCTCTGAATTTGGTAACAAGGAAAACTGTAACTATAACTATCTAATCTTTAACCCTATCAAAGATCCAAGAAGGATATAATGTTACCTGAGTAAACAGGAAGTGCAGAGCAAGGTACTTCCAAAACTACAGAAATGACAAAGACATCTGGCTGCCTGGATAGTCACTCCAGGTTCCTCTGCAACATTGGTGCATCCATCTTTGGCCTACAGGACTGTAATATCAGACAGACATTTTGTAATGCAGAAAATTTGAAGGCTGTTACACCTTGTCTTGGCAAAGTTCAGCAGGTGCCTTCTTCTGTGTCCTACTTGTCCAATTTGGGTAGCATGCAGTCAGAAATCGAGGCAAGGGAAGTTTTTTGTCCAAATGGCTAGCTTTGCCACATAGACAGTATAATCCATAGGGATGTTCTTTGATGTCTATCATCCTTTTTTTGAGGTAAATTGGTGCTGCCAGGAACAGATGGGCTTCAGTGTTATGGAAAGCCTTATATTATTAAAACATTTTAAATGTCATATTCTGTAGATCTCTGAAGTGTTTGAAGACCACTATTTAAACATTATCTGTTTTACCTTGTAAACATAACTAACATGACTGTAAGTTTGATTGTTATAGATGGCAACCTACTAACCAGTCTTTACTTATTATCCTAAATAGCTTTCAAGGACTAAAACTTTGTTACATTTTTAAAATGAACTGCATAGGTATAATATCTTAAACAAGAAATAGAGACATACATATATAATATGGCATAACAAAAACCATAAATTTGTATTGATATACAAAAATTCATACCAATGTAAAATATTTGCGACTAGTAATTTCAATTTTTGGTGTGAGAGTAGATTCAGTAATCTACACTTTTAATCTATAATTTCTATATCCCACCTTTTTTTTGTTTCAGAATGAGATCCTTTAATCCAGTTTCTTCTGCTTAATTTCCTCCCTGGTCATGACCAATAACCACTTGTGACCTACCCCACTAAACGATGACAGACATTCACTGAGTGACCAAAACCAACACATCCCACTTCTTGGGACTGTGGGCATCATGTTCTTAAAATTACTTCTTGTTGTCTGGCGGTGATGGCATCTTTAGGGGATTCAGAAAAAGATAAAATCCTGGGAGAGATAGCTGTTGTTCAGTCTCAATGTAATGGGAAAGTCCAAGGCTTATCTGAAGTCCCAGCTAGAGTAGTCTACAGGTTGCATCATCTTAGGCAGCCATGTTGAAACTGTAGTCTGTAGTCCAAAGCTGATCTTCGAGTGTTGTTTGTCAGCCTAGTGGTATTACCATAATCCAGGTGGATTCTTCATTGTGGGGCCCCATCATCATTTTGGAGACTTCAAAAGTTGCCATTAGAAATGGTCATGGATCACTATAGAACATTTAAAATGTCATCAACAGCAGATCTTGAAGAAGTTATAGGGCCATAATATATGAAGTACATACAGGGTGCACAAGTTGAATTTTTAATTACCTGTTTCAGATTCAAGTCCCAAATCATGTACAGGAAGCTATATGAAGCCAAAATCTAGAATTAGTTAGTGCTCTATATGACCATTAATATTACAACAGAAAGTTTATATATATATATATATATATATATACACACACACACACACACACATATATCATTATAAATTTTGAGATAATAGTTATACCTTAAGAAAAGTTTTAAAGTGTAAAAATATTATGAGACTAGTGGCAATGGAATAGTCCTTTAATTTTGGTTTTCTTCCATGCCATACCAGATGGCTCTTCTGACATGAGACAGAAACTTTGTATTTTCCTTTGACAAGCATGCTTGGGGTTAGATAAAGAGACCATGCTCCAATGCCAAAGCCAGCTTTAAATTTTAATTGAGTTAAAACCACAAATAGATCATATATGTCTGTAGAGAACAACAGAAACAAACATTTGGAAAGATTTCTAAATGTTTTTTCTGTTGGAAATGTGCTACACCATTAAAGCAATTTACTCTTCTTAGGACATTTTCTCTGGATGATTCATCCTTTTACTTCAGATGTCTCATTGGTCCAGTGCTCAGATTCCTTAGTTGGATGCTTTTACTTCCCTGGAAAGACAAAAACAAGCCCCCAACCCTAACTTTGGGGAGTTTTCCTTTTTTGGCAGATTATATCTGGTCAAATGACAGGTATCTGTCAGTCTTATAAGTTAATTTAGAAGGAATGTCCATGTGATTTGATAAAGTATCATCTCTCCTGCTCAGATCTAATCTTTATCAATCTCGATGGCATCCATAGCCTTTTCTCTCCTATGAAAACAAAAGCAAAACTTCTCCAATATAACACGTATCCTGGTTTCCATTCTGAAGTCAGCACATCTTTAAAGTCTACAGGCTGATTTAATTCACCAGTTTTTTTTCTACTATCCAATGTCTTGCCATACCTGTTGTTTCTTTCTCATTAGATTTTAAAAATTATAAGCTAATTAAGCACCGTGCAATTGATCACTAGAAGTTTTTTATTACCCCCTTTGTTTATTAAACATATCTTTGAAGTGCAATTAGATCTTTCTATAAATGCTTTTCTTTTAGGATTGTGTGGTATACCTATAATATGCTTTATATTGTAATATGCAAAAAAGATTTCATTTTACTGTAGACATATGCTGGAGTATCTTCATTCTTAATTTGCATAGGCATGCTCATGGTGGCCATGACTTCTAATAAATACGTAATTACAGAATCATCCCTTTCAGAACTTAAAGCAGTTGCTCATTGAAATCCTGAATATTTTTTTATGATATGGTAAAAAACTTAAATTTTTCAAACTCTGCAAAATGAAGTATATCCATTGCCAAATTTATTTCTTTGAGAATCCTTTGGGTTACTTCCTACTGGTAGTGGCGTTTGGTCATACAAAAACTAAGCAAGACATTTATAATTATAATTTCCTTCACTTGTTGCCAAGTGATAGAAAAATCTTCAAATTTATGCTATTAACATGGGTTTTTTTTTAAATGAAATTATGATGCTTATAGCACATTTTCTACCAATAACTGATCAGTTTCATCATTAGCTTTGTGCTAAAGGGCATTGGTAGGCCTGTATGGGATCTGATATGTGTTATATATAAGAGATGATTTCTATTCCCAATTATTACTTGTAATTAAATAAATAACAAAGTTAATTCTGAATCCTCTGGAATAAGTTCAGCAATTTCAGTATATAAAGCAACTCTTTCTGCATATTGAGAGTCAGTAAATATATTAAAAGGTTCTAGAAATTTTAATAATACCTTGAAAATAGTATATAATTCTGATTTTTAATTGAATCAAAAGGGCTTTAAATCACTTTACTTATTTTTCCTGACTTAAAACCTACGTTTTCTCAATTGCTTACATCAGTATAGAATGTAGGGGCTTCAGAAATTGGTGTTCCCCATACAATATGAGGAAGGGTCCAACTAGCTCTCTTCATAAACTGAAGTCTCTTTTATTTTTTAATATTTGTTGCTTATCCTTCCCAAAAAAAATACAGAAAGCTGTTTTCCAATGTTTATTTTCTGTCTGTAATCTGGCAATTTTAGTATTAGTAAAAGGTACTATAATTTCTGCTGGGTCTGTTCTTACTATTTCCCTCAGAACCTTTCTCAGAGGACCCTAGTTGGTGTTTTGAAGGTCTATTGCTTTAAATGAGAAGCATTTCAGCTGCTCTATGGAGTGCTTTGTAGAAGGGTCTTCTGAGGGGTTATTGGACATTGCCATATTGTCTCTAGGTGTTGATTGTCCCTGTCCCCAGACCTCTTACTTAATGCCCCACAGCAGGGTCAAGAACAGACTCTTAACAGTTCATTTTACTTTTCTTGTATAGCTTCAACTACAACTAAGTGGGAAAGTTCACTCAAATCATCTTCAGCTGCAATAGCCCCTCTTTATGGTGATGATGGCTCTTAGTTACTTTTTTTTGTCTGGCAGTTACAGAAAACATTTTTTTTTCATCTAGTATTCATTCAGTCCTCCTTCTTTAGTTACAGTAAAGTGGTTGTATTTATTTTATTTTTAATTTGCCATACCTACTACTGCTCCCTCTCCAGCCCCTTCTCCCAGTCCTCCCTCCACCTCTCCCTTCCCATTTTACCTCATCCCCTCATTCTCCAGAGAAGACAAGGAATCCCAACGTAGTCAGTTTGGTCTGCCATATCCAGCTGAGTCCCTCTCCCAAGTATCAAGTCTAAGAAAGGTGTTTTCCCACTAGGCACGGGCTTCAAGGAGCCAGTTCAAGGACCCAGGATAGACTCTGGTCCAATTGCAAGAGGCTCCACAAATGGCCCACACCTTTCAATTGTCATCTACATTCAAGGGTCTTGATCCATTCCATGAAGGTTTGTCAGCTGTGATTTCAGAGTCTTCGAGCTCCCAACAGCACAAGACTGCCTACTCATGGGTCTCCCCATCATGATCTTGATGCCTCCTCTCATCAATCTCTCATCCCTTTTTTTTTCTCATCTAGACCAATAGCTCGGTCCAGTGTGGTGTTTGGCTATGGATCTCTGCACCTGCCTCCATCAGCTGCTGGATGAAAGTTCTATAATAGCAATTAAGGTGGTCATTCATATGATAATAGGGAAAGGCCAGTTTAGTCTCCCTCTCCACCATTTCTTGGAGTCCTAGCTGGGCTCATTTTGTGGGCTCTTGGATGTTCCCTAGCACTAGGTTTCTCTCTAACCCCACAATGTCTCCCTCCCTCTATCAGGATATCCACTTTGCTCTCCCCACCATCCCATTCTCTCCTGCTCTCTCCTCTCACTTCCCTTTGCTACCCCCTTTTATTATCACAATTTTCTCAGATCTTCTCTATTTCCTCTTCCCACGGTGTGTGTGTGTGTGTGGGGTAATCTATGGATGTTTCTCTTTCTCTCTCATAGATATTTGTTCACATATAGTTTATTCATATTTCATGGATTGGTTATTTCTAATTTCAACTACATGCTCTCTCAACTTTCTCCCGTTACCCAGATGTCTGCTGGGGGTGGGTGGATTATAGCCTGGTTATCCTTTGCTTTATTTCTAAAATCCACTTATGGGTGAGTACATACCATGTCTGTCTTTCTGGGTCTGTTTTACCTCACTTGGGATGATACTCTCCAGATCCATCCATTTGGTTGCAAATTTCAGTATGTCATTAAAAAAAAAAACAAAACTGCTGAGTAGTACTCCATTGTGTAAACATACCACATTTAAAAAGAAATCCATTCTTCAGTTGAGGGACATGTAGGTTTTTTCCAGGTTCTGGCTATTATGAATAATAAAGTGGTTGGATTTGAGAAGCCAATAAACCAAGCTAACAGGAAGTCTTTCCCAGATTCTCTTGAAGGTTGTTAACGTCACAAGATTAAGTTCTGACTAATGTAGAAACAATGATGTAAGTAAGCACAGGGCTTCCAGCAGCCATCTTAAAACATGAGGATTTTTGCTTGTTTTAAGACATATTTATTGGTTTATTTTTTAATGTTCGCATGTGTTTGCCCATATAAATCTATGTGTACCACATGTGTGCAGGTGCCTGTAGAGGCAGAAGAGTGTGTTGGATCCCTTAGGACCTGTTGGGAGCCAAGTTTAGAGAACGGTAAGGATTAAGCACACTGCACTGCTGTGCACTCTTTCTATATCCTTGTTTTCATTCTCCAAATAGGTAAGGTGCTTATTTTTCAAAAATTTTAATAAAACTTTAATACAATCTTTTTCTTTAGAAATTGAAAAGAAAATGCTGAATTTACATAGAATACAAGTGATCTATATTAGCCAAATCAATTTTAGAGAAATGAGCAAAGCTTAAAGAGAAATGCTAACACAGGCATACTATGTGGTGATATATTGTATATTTAATAAACATAGTCTGGAATATCAGAGGACAGAGCCACCCTTAGAACCAAGTCAAGAAAGTTGGGGAATGATGACCTACATCTTTAATCCCATCATTCAGGAGGCAAAGATCTGTCTGGATCTTTGTGAGTTCAAGGCCTAATAGCCAGGCAGTGGTGGCACACACCTTTAATCCTAGTTCTAGGAAAGCTGAACCAGAAAATAAGAAAACTGAGCAGAGGGAGAAATAGGAGAAGTTCAGTTTTGACCAGCAGTTCCCTTTTTGGCCAAGGACAGAGAGGTTAGGAGTCGGAGGATTCAAGGAAACAGGCCTGTGGAGTTGGCTAGGTGGGAAGTAGCCATGGGTTGTTTCTGTATCTTTCTGATATTTTAGTTTTTCTCCCAGATATGACTCCATTTTTTTATATGTATATAATACCACATATAATTTATGCAACAATACACACACAAGCAATTGTCATAAAGGGAGTTCTTATTGAAACATAATTTAAAAAGCAAAACATTGGAAAAGATTAAAGCTGAGGAGTGACTGGGGTATGTCTATGCAAAGTAATCATTCTATTGATTTAAAGCCTCTATAATAATAGATTCTGATGCTGGAAGTAAATGCTTAGGGTGGGAGGCAATGGCGTTCCCAATCACTCACAATATACTTCTGTCTATTTTGAGTGTTTGTGCCATTGTATGTTTGAGCTTTCTGTCATCTGTAGCCAAATTCATGGTGACAGAGAAGCCGTGAGCATGAGTCTCTCATTGACGATGGCACTGGACTTATTACACATGGTAAAGTAGCTTCTCTCTACCATGAGACCAAGCCCTTTCATGTATTTAGACTCCTCAGAGGGTCTTCCTAAGAGAACTGTGGTCCAGAGAGGAGCAATTCTTTTCTTGCCCACAGCCTAAGGCATAACTGCCAATTTTTCATCTGACCCATCTGTCTGGTCTCCAGATCATTCTTAGATGCTGTACTCTGTCCACAGGGGTATGGCCTCACCTGATGTGGCTGCTGAGGAATGCATCTGGGTCACATTTCAGTCTCAGTTCAGTTCCTTCTTCTGAAAACTAGGGAAGATGTAAAATAAACATAAACCACAAATGATTTTACAATGTACTCTTATGTATTTGTTTTGGAAACTCTACCAGAGAGCTTTCTCAAATGTATTTTGGCTTGTTTTACCCATATATGCATCTTAGCTAGATACACAGTGACATGTGACTATAAATAAAAAATACACATGTAGATTCACGAATGATTTCACATACATGCACAAAAATGTTTCTACGCATTGCTGGGTCAGAAACATATCCTTGAGCACACTGACACAGAAGCCCAAATAAACATACACTGAGAGCTAGTGGATAGGAAATCCAAGTTATGTCACAGCGCGTTAGTTGAAAGACTCAACATGAAAATTGTCAATTATCAAAAGTGGTTCCTATGGTGTACAATCATCATGCGTTCTGGTAGATTTCTGTGTCCCAGGAGAGGCTCTGCAGAAGTTTGCCAATGCAGCGCTGCTGCTAAAGCACCCTTTCCAATTTATGCAGCTGTGTTATCTGGTTTCTTTATAATAGAACGAGTGTTAATTATGTAAGCTCATTGATGGCAGCTATGAACTGCAAACCTGTTTCCAAGCCTCATCATAGGGATGATTTTGTACTCTGAACAGCACACCTCCCTCCCAAAGTTCAATCCACATTGGTTGTTGCCAAGGGTTAAAGAATAAACAAGCTGGTAGGTAGTAGGATAGAGAGGAGTATCAGCTGAAGGTAGTGTGTGATGGGGGAAAGATTCTGATGTAAAGAAGATGTGTCTGAGTGATAACATCCCATATTCTGGCCCAGCGTCTGGTTGGGGTTCATTAGTATGAGAAAATAGAGATACTCTAGGATGGTAAGGATAAGATGGAGGAGCTGCTCTGGGAACACATAGATAGATGAATGAATGGATAGACCAAGACTTTCACTTGGATATGTCATTTTATTCTTTTTAAAATTTTTTCCCCACCTGCTCCTCCCTTCTTCTGGTGTTTGAGCATGGCGAATACTTACTTATGCTAACCACAATCTCACCCTGCTCTCAATCAAATGACACAGATTCAGGGCTTTTCATCTTTTTAGCAAACCAGTCTCTACGGTCTGTTTAATCATTTTGTCAGATCTCTTCTGAATTCCACCCAATTTAAAAATAAACTACATTCCCTGTCCCTGTGGATATAAGAACAGGCTATTACAAGCCCTTGTAGATTCATTCAGCTTATAGGAGCGAGGTAATGGATGTTTCTTAAGCAAGGCAGATTTTAAGAGGCCAGGCAAGGTAGGAAATGGGAGAATTTGCCAACAAAGGTATGGGCCACATAGTTTTGTGATTGTGGAGTTATTATAAAACACCGTTGGTAGCAGTGGCAACCGCTCTTGTCCTGAATTTTATTTTTTATTTTATTTTATTTAAAAAGTTTTTTTTTTCACACACTCACCATTGCTCCTCCCAATCCTCCCTCAGCGTTCTCCCGCCCCATCCCCCCCATCCATTCTCCAAGGAGGGCAAGGAATCCCAAGGTGAGTCAGTTCTGTCTGGCATATCCAGTTGAGGTAGGTCTGAGGCCCTCCCCCAAGTATCAAGGCTGGGTTAAGTGCTCCTCTGTAGGGAATGGGCTCTGAGAAGCCAATTCATGCACCAGGAATAAACTATGGTCTTACTGAAAGAGGTTCCACAAATTGCCCATGCCGCTTGATTATTATCTACCTTCGGAGGGTTTAGTTCCTTTCCATGAAGGTTCCTCAACTGTCATTTCAGAGTCAGTGAGCTTCCAATAGCTCGGGTCAGCTGTCTTTGTGGGTCTCCTCAGGATCCTGATCCCTTTGCTCATATACTCTCTCCTCCCTCTCTCTTCAGCTGGATTGGGAGCTTGACCTGGTGCTTAGCTATGGATCTCTGCTTCTGCCTCCATCAGTTACTGGACGAAGGTTCTATAATTTGTCCTGAGTTTTAAAAGTAACAGAGAAGACAGAAGGTTCTGCTTCCAGTCCTTCAGCCCTGCTTTTCCCACTCTGAGAGGCAGCCAATGTTCTTTATCTCCATATTTCTGAGTCCAGAGACACTTTACATATACCACCAAATGCATAGTTCTCTCTCCGTGGATAGCAATTGCCTCAACGTCACTTTTGTATGAACAGTGATTATTTAGCAGATGTCTAATTGCTTTGTGCCCCTCCTTGTCATTTAGAGCTATATCATAAAAATCAACTTGTATCCCACTCAAGTAGCTCATTTAGTGTTTCTCATGACTACATAATATCTGCAGTGTAAATGTTCTATAATTTTATAGTTCACAACTAATGAACATTTGGATATTATAACAATTATTTTTATTTCTGATGATGTTTCCCTGAATAATTTTATGCCTTTTATATGTGTGGGATATAGATTCATTGACAATTCAACAGTGACTGGCTGACGGTATAAACTGGTACATTCCCACAAACACACAAGAATACCTATTTCTCTATATTCTCGGGTCAAGATTTGCTAAACTTTGTGTCCAAGCTGGTTTTCTGTTGCTGTGATAGAACATGACCATAAGCAGTTTGAGGATGAAAGGGTTTATTTCATCACACACTTTACAGTCCATCTTCTAAGGGAGCCAGGGAAGTAGTTCATGGTGGTAACTTGGATACATCAATGGAAGCAAAGACCATGAAGAAACACTAACTGGCTTGCTCTAGCTTGCTGAGGGATGACACTGCCCACGATGGTCTGGGAACCCCTATATCAATTAGACATTAAGAAAATCCCCATACATCTACACTTTAGGACAGGTCCCCATGGCCAGCAATAAATAGCCAACATAAAATGAACTCAGTGGTATTTTTGAGTCTCTTTGCTAACCTTACAGATATTTTGCTTATATATTTTTAATTTCTAATCTTGGTTTTATGTGCTTTCTCGGTGTGGGAATGTGCGTCATACCATCTTTATGTGTTTCATGTACTTTTCCATGGGCTCTTTTTCTTGTTTCTTTTCTCCTGTGTTGGTTTGTTTGTTTTTATTTTACTTTATCTTTCTATTATTATTAGGTCCCATATGTATTCTAAAGAGAGAGAAAGGAAGAGGAAGAGGGTGGAAGGTAGGGAAGGCAGGGGTGTGGGTCGATGGGACAGTGGAGAAGATCTGAGAAGAGTTGGTGGAGGGGAGACTCTGATCAGCCATATATTATATGAAAAAACTATTTTCAACAAACAAAAGGCACATAAAAGATTTGTTAATTACTAAAATGCCCCTCATAAATGAGGAACTTAATTCCTTAATATTATGAATCTGATCAACTTTAAACCATTAAAATTATTTTCTAGATTTCATATTCACTGAAGACTTAAATATGGGAAATAAAAAATGTTTTTTGTATCCCTATGAAAAGTCATCAACTGGCAATCAAAACACAGAAATACTTTGACTATCTATTACCTTTCTACCAGAACCTTAAATAAACATTTTTTTGTAAAGGGAGAAAGAAGAAGAGGAGGAAGAGAAAAATGCTGTGATATTTCTGCATCATGATGGAGGCTATCCCTCAGTTGAAATTCTGTCTTCCCAGGGATGTGCTTTAGGATTATGTTCTGACACATTGTAAATATTTGTCCCTCCTACTGGTTTCATAAAATGCTTATTGGCCAGAATGCAGTCAGGAAGTGTGGGTGTGTCTACCAGACCAAGAAAACTCTGGGAAGACAAAGAATCAGAGAGACATGCCAGCAGATACAGAGGAAAGGAGACCAGGACGCTGCTCTGAGAAAAGGTCCCAAGCCACATGGTTAAACAAGATAAGAACAATGAGTTTAGTTAAGATGAAAGAGCTAGAAATATGCCCGAGCCACAGACCAAGCAGCATGCAATTAGTATAAGGCTTTGTGTGTTTTGGGGAGACTTTGGGACTGCTGGTCCAGATCTCGGGAATAGAAACTTCATACTGCAGGGATGCCTAGGTCTGTATCAAGGTGTAAAAAACTAACTATCACACTGACAAGCTGATGAGGAGAAAGGCAAATATTTTTTGTGTATTTCAGATATCATGAGGATGGATTTTCTTACATTACTGATTTTATTTGTTTGCATGTATGCTTTGAGACAGAGCCGTACTGTTTAGCTCGGATTCTCCAGGAAATCATTATGTAGTCCAGGCTTGGCCTCAAACCTTTGATGATAAATACCACTCAACTTCCAAAGTTCTGGAATTACAGGAATGGTTAGGCCAGGTTTCCCATTTTGAAATTGTTTTTGATCCCATGTTTCTTCCAGTACTCATATTGGAAAAGAGGTAAATCAAACCTGATGTTTTCTTCCACACGGTTCCTTATTTGTTTCAGCACCAGTGACAAAGGAACGTGTTGATATTGATAGCTTTGAAACATCACCTACACAGTATAAAATCATCAGTGCTTTTGTGGCCTTTCAGGATGCACAATCCGTTTTCTTGGCACACCACTCTCATAACAGCTCCATACACTTTTTAATACAGTAGAATGTTTCTTTCCAGTGCTCTTCTTTCCACTAGGATTCCCCTGTTTTCCTAACTCTTAGTTTTCTATCAGATTGTCTAGTTCAAAAACTTACTCTGCTGTTTCTAAAAATCAGGGCATGTTAAATTTATAGATCAATTTAAGGAAGGCCTGCTGTTGTATGGGAAAGCTGGCTCCCTCCCTAGGAACACAGTCCACTTCATCTGTTTGTTGTGTGCCCTTCCCCAATGGCAGGTGAAAGTCTCACCTTCACAAATTTTCCATTCCTTGGTAATTTTGTTTTTGCTCATTAAAAAATTAAGATCTTTTTATAATTTCTTCTAATCAGTGTGCATGTGGGGCATTCACAGGTGTGTGTGTGTGTGTGTGTGTGTGTGTGTGTGTGTGTGTGTTTGTAGTTCAGTGTTCTACTAGTTAATTTTACAGTCATCAGACACATACCTCAGGTCACTTCTGTCTTCTCTCAGAGTCTCCCATGCCATGGTATCTCAGTCTAGTGTGCCTGGCATTTAAGGTCAGGGAAGTATTTTGGTAGAAAACGTGTATTTCTGGTAAGAGATTAGGTAGGGGTGGAGTTAGTGACTTCTCCCCATGAACTTTTATGTTTTTTTTTTGATTTTTTTCAGCATTTCCAATGTAGCTATACATATATCAGTTCTTCAACAAGGTTGTCATTTTTCTAATCTAATCCCCATAGCCTGAAATCTTCTGAGTTCCTTAGGAAAACCAACTTAGGACAGGGTAAAGGAAGACATATGAGGTTAGAGTAGAGTATCTGCATTCTAGTCTTAGCAGAGCCATTAGATCATTACCTAGATGTACAAGTTTCCAAATCTCTATAAATATTTGTAAGCTAGTAATAAATATGCTCACATCATAGACAGAACTGGAGAATAGTAATCACATCCAAAGCTACAAGTCCAGACCAGAATACACATTTTAAACTCTTTGCTAAAACTCAAATGCTCAGAACAAAATAAGGGACAATTTTAGTACTTTATTCTTGAAATGATTGTGCACAAATTCATATTCTTTGTGGGACAATATAAAATATATACTTCCATAGCCCCTATGATCTGAAGACCTAAGTATTACTATACATTTTGCTTTTTAAAAACTTTTTAAAAAACATACCCACCACTGTTCCCCCTCCCTCCTCTCTTCCCTGTCATCCTTTAGCTTCTCCTCACCTCATCCCCACATTCATTTCTCAGAGAGGGTAAGGACTCCCAGAGTAATGCAATCTGATATATCAAGTTGAGGTAGGACCAAGCTCCTCCCTCCAGAATCAAGGTTGAGGAAGGTGTTCCTCTATAAGGAATGAGCTCCAACAAGCCAGTTCATGCACTAGGAATGAATTCTGGTCCCACTGCCAGAGGCCCCACAAACTGTCCACACCATTCAGCTGTCATCCACATTCAGAGGACCTAGTTTAATTCCATGGAGGTTTCCTAGCTGTCAATCCAGAGTCTGTGAACTTCCAATAGCTGGAGTGAACTGTCTCTGTGATTTTCCTCATCATGATCTTGACCCCTTTGTTTATATAACAATCTCTTCTTCTGCTCTTTGCCTGGACTGGGAGCTGAACCCAGTGCTTAGCTGTGGATCTCTGCATCTGCTTCCATAAATTGCTGAATGAAGGTCCTAGAATGACAATTAGGGTGGTCCTCAATTTGATTATAGGGGAAGGGCTTTTTAGGCACCGTCTCCACTATTGCTTGGAGTCATAGCTGAGGCCATCCTTGTGGTTTCTTGGGTGTTTCCCTAGCACCAGGTTTCTCTCCAATCCCACAATGGCTCCTTCTTTCAAGGTATCTCTTTCGTTGTTCTCTCTCTCTCTCTGCCACCCCCCCCCCAACTCAAGCATCTCATGCCCGCATGTTCTCTCCCCACCTCCCTTTGCCCACTCTTCCCCGGGGTCTCAATTTGCTCAGGAGACTGCTATTTCCCCTTCTCAGAGGTCTTCATGGACATCCCTCTTAGGTTCCTTCTTGTTACTTAGTTGCTCAGGAATGGTGGATTGTAGCCTGGTTATCCTTTACATCCAAAATCCACTTATGAGTGAGTACATCCCATGTTTGTCTTTCTGGGTCTGTGTTACCTCACTCAGGATGAATTTTTTCTAGATGTTATTTATTTTTCTTCTCAGTAATACTCCATTGTGTAAATATACCACATTTTAAAATCCATTCTTCAGGTGAGGCACATATAGAATTTTCCCAGTTTCTGGATATTAAAATATTGCTGCTATTAACATAGTTGAGCAAATGTCCTTGGGGTAAGAATGTGTATCCTTTGGTATATGCCCAATATGGTATTGCTGGATTGTGAGGTAGATTTATTCTAAGTTTTCTTAGAAATTACCATACTGCTTAAGTGGCTGTAGAATATACACAAATGATAAAACAGCTGATAAAGAAACCAGGGAAACATCACCCTTTACAATAGCTTCAAATAACATCAAATATCTTAAGGTAACTCTAATTAAAGAAGTGAAAGACCTGTATGATAAGAACTGCAAGTCAAAGAAAGAAATTGAAGAAGATATCAGAAAATGAAAAGATCTCCCATGCTCTTGTATGGGTAGGATAAACATAGTAGAAATGTCAATCTTAGCAAAAGCAATCTACAGATTCAATGCAATCCCCATCAAAACCCAAACACAATTCCTCACAGACCTCAAAAGAACAATAGTCTACTTCATATGGACAAACAAAAAACTCAGGATCACCAAAACAATCCTGTTTAGTAAACGAACTTCTAGAGGCATCACCCTCCCTGACCTCAAGCTCTACTATATAAAGCTACATTAATAAAAACAGCTTGGTACTGGCACAAAAATAGACATGTGGATTAATGGAATAGAATTGAAGACCTTGATATAAATCCACACATTTACAAACACCTAATTTTTGAAAAAGGAGCAAAAAAATGTACAATGATAAAAAGAAAGCATCTTCAACAAGCAATTGCTGGTATAACGGGATGCTGGCTTATAGGAAAATGCGAATAGATCTATATCTATCACTCTGCATCAAACTCAAGTACAAGTGGATTAAAGACCCCAACATAAACCCAGTTACACTGAACCTAATAGGAAAGAAAGTGGGAAACGTCCTTGAACGCATTGGCACAGGAGACCACTTCCTAAATTTAACACCAGTAGCAAAGACACTGAGAGCGACAATTAATAAATGGAACCTTCTGAAATTGAAACGCTTCCGTAAGGCGAAGAACATGACCAATAAGACAAAGTAACAGCCTACATGAGGGGAAAAGAGCTTCACCAACCCCACATCTGATTGAGGACTGATCTCTAAAATATATTTAAAAAACAGAATAAAAGTAGCAAAGGGAATCTCAAAGATGGGTGTAACTCTGGACTTTTGTAAATGCTGGCGCCCAGGCAACATGCAATTGTTGATGCCTACTAAGAAGAACTGAACAGCTAGAGCATTCACAAAGTTCCTGGACTCCAAAGAGGAAAGACAAAGTGTGAAAAGTCCCTTCAAGAGAGTCAGAAATAGAGAAGAGATTCAATGAGGGAATCTTGAGGAACGTACACCTGTACGATCTCCATAGACTGAGATATTTGAATACTTGGTTCCCGGTTGATGGTACTGTTTAAGTGGGTTTAGGCAGTGTGGGCTTGCTGGAGGAAGTGTATGGTTGGGGGCAGGTTGTGAAGAGCAGAGCAGAGATGCCAGTGGAGATGCCAGCAGACGCAGAGGAAGGAAACAACCATGCTGCTCTGAGAAAAGGTACCAAGCCACATGGATAAACAGATTAATGGAAATAGTTTTAGTTAAGATGAAAGAGCTAGCTCGCAATACATCTGAGCCATAGGTCAATCAGCATGAACTTACTATAAGCCTCTGTGTCATTACTTGGGGGAAAAACAGCAGTGGGGTTGCAGGTGGATCCAAACCTTGGGGCTAAGTCAAAAAGGCTGGGCCAGACACATAATATTACAGTTTCAAAGCCTCCGCCCATTCTCAAGTAACTCTTTCCTCTTCCTGTTTTCATGACGTTAAGCTTTTAACTGCTGCTCCTGTCACCACACCTGCCATTTGCTGTCTCCACCCTGCCATCACGGGTTCTAACCCCGTGGAATCACAAGCCCAAATGTACTCTTTCTTCTATAAGCTGCCTTGGTCATGGAATTTTATTACAGCAATAGAAAGGTAACCAGCACAAGTGTGTTAATGACCGAGGGAAGAAGAACAGTTGAAATTGTAAGACAAGAAATGAGAAGAGAAGCAAGCGAGTATGCAAAAAAAAAAAAAAAAAACAAAAAAAACCAGAAACAGACAAACCAAAAATACAACCAAGGATGAGGGAGGGATTTAGAAGGAAAAGAGAGGAGAGAAACTTTTATCTCAAATCAGGGGAGGAGCTGGAAAGTAGAAGCTGGGTCTCAAGCTCTGAGAATTAATGGTGTTGAGACAGGGACAATAAAGTAAGATTATATCAAAGAGGCAACAGCAAGAAGCTGGGGCCTGGGATAAGGTTGCTTGTGCTGGGATGAGACCTATCCCGCTTTTTATTTTCTCAGTCATATTAGTCTAACCTCCTCTTTCCTTCTTCTCCATGTTTTAAAATGTGATAGCAGTCCTTATATAACCGCATTGAGATTTTTTGATGGTTAAATGAAACATATTTTAAAACGAGACTAGTGTCTTAGCATACAGTGAGTATTCAATTAGAAACGCCTCTGAGGTTTCCACCAAGAAGTGAGGTATCAGATACTGTAAAAATCAATAACTTACTTATTGTTATTTGACAAAAAGTCCAATATGGAGAAATGTGTTGTTGGTTGATGAAAATAACTAGAAGAAAGGAAAAGGAGACCCAAGAGAGGGAGTGAGGGGTTGACTAGTTGACCAGAAGCCAACAAAAACAGTTGACTCTGGGGATAATAGGAACTGTGTAGACAGAAAACATGCATGTGCATACTCATACACATTTAAATGTACATTTTACGTAACAAATACCTCTATTTAGGCTAAGAAATTGAGGAAATACATGAAAAAATAAATCATTTTTCGATTCTCTTCATCAGATATGATCATGGATCACAATTTCTTGGATGCTTGTATATATTAAGTCTCTTGTTTATTACAAAAAACAAAACAAAACACAGCATACCGTTCTAGTGACATCTGAATTTTCTGCTCCACAATACATTTAAGAGTTATCATTGAATATTTGGGTATGGCTCCAGAAAATGAGTCATCATAATTTATTTAAGTGTTCTGTTACTTAGAAATGGAGGGGCATTGAAGTCATGTCCAGATACTTGCTTTCACAAATGCTGTGGCAATTCTCTGTCTCTCTCTCTTTTTCCCTCCCTCCCTCCCTCCCTCCCTCCCTCCCTCCCTCCCTCCCTCCCTCCCTCCCTCCATCCCTTCCATCCACACTTACCCACCCTTCCTCCCAAAAATGGTGAATTTTACATTGCTGGATACTGATCGTTTGTATAACTTGTAAATACTCTTGGTTCTGCAATTTTTGTTTTATTTTATTTTTGGTGTTAAGAACCAAATTCTGGAGCCTGCCTGTGGATTTTTTTTTTCTCTGTTCCCTCAGCAGATCCAATCCATCAAGCTTGTCCCTAGCTTAGTGGCATCAGAACACCAACTGCAGCCTTCCTTCCCCAGGTCCATGTCTCCTGTGACTCGAAAGGACCATCCCCTTCTGACTCCCTTCTACAAAAACTCATGGTTGCATCTCAGCCCCCAATCTTAGGAGGCACTTCTGGATGCACTTTTTCTTTAGTCCTATGACCCTCAGTCACGGTCCACATTTTCTTGTAAGCTTTATGTGGGATCCGATATGCCTGTTCACTGGTCCTTTGCCCTTTATCTCACCTACATCTTACTCAGTTCCAGATTTTGTCTTTGTCTCCTACTTCATGACAAACACTAAAGTCATTAATTTGTATTTTTCCCAACTCTTTTCCCCTGCCACTTTCAAATTTTTCAGTTCTATATACTTAAGGCAACTACCCCCAAAAGATCTTCAACCTTTTGAAGAAGATTTGAAAATGGTATTAAAGACATTTCAGAAAAAAATATCAAGTTAGACTACTTAAGACAATATTTAAAATACAAATAAATGAAAAGAATATCTTCCATAAGATAGTGCAGTATATTTCGAAACTTCAATAGGTGAAAGAGTTTAATACTCAATAAAAATGGAAAATTCATGCAATATAATAACTCAGAAACAGATTCAAATGCCTATCCCAAATGACGCTGAGAAACTAGCTGGTTACTAGGAAAAAAAATATTAAAAGTATATGTCTCTCATAAGGAATAAATTACAGATGTATTATTCAAATGTAAGAAATAAAGGATTTAGAGAAAGGCATGAGGATTAAGAAGGATCACATTTACCTAACTTCCTAAAATAATTAGAAGAGTAGACAAAATGCAAGAAAAAATAATTTTCAAGCACTGGATGACACAGTACATTAATTTCCTGAAAACAAGACAGAAATGGCAGGAGCCCAGAAGAACCCAGCCCACTGCCTAGAGAGTTCCCAGGCCATACCATAAAGAAAAGGAAGTATCACTGAGGCCCAAGGCTGCTAGACCACAGAGCGGTGTCCTAGAGAAAAGAGGGTGCAGCAAGCCAGTTTGACAATTTCACAGTCCCCTGAGAGAAATCAACCCCAATGTGCTTATTAGTTACGCGTGGTCAACTATTGGAGTTGCCCAAGACCAAGAAGGCAGCCATCTGAAAGGACTAGAAGGCATGCCTGAGAGTAGGATTAAAATGGTCCTATTTGGGGCTGGAGAGATGGCCAGCACTTAAGAGCACTGGCTGTTCTTTCCAGAGGACCTGGGTTCAATTCCCAGTACCCACATTGTAGTATGAGGTTTCTGGCCTGGACTTTCAGACCCACAGACCCGCAGATACACACAGATGCTTACTTACTATAGTTTTAGGCTGTTTGGCCTAAGGCCCAGGCATATAATTTGCTAACTCCTTACCCTTAATCTAACCCATGTCTCTTATCCTGTTCAGCCATGGGGCTCGGTACCTTTTTTCACAGCATCATGGTTGTCCTCTGCTTCTTCTGACTTCTCTCTGGCATTCTGCTCTGTTCTTCTTATTCTCAGAGTTCTCCTAGTCTGGAAGCACCGCCCACACTTCCTGTCTGCCTTTGGCCAATCAGCGCTTTTTATTAAACCAGTGGGTGGGACAATTATCTGCAATGAAACAACACAATCCCCTACACACACGGTGACTCACAATCATCTACCTGGCAGATAGAACACTCATATACCTAAAATAAATAAATCTCTTTTTAAAAAGGACAAAAGCACAAAGATATAGATAAATGAAAATGTCTATTAAATCTGTTATTTTGAGTGTTTAACTTACATAAACAACATAAAAACCAAAACGAACAAAAGGCCCTATTCTCTCATCTAGAAATGCCTCAGTATTGACAGGGAACTAGGTTTGCTCTTTAATGGGAAGAATTTTTCCTTCAGAATATTACTCTTGTCTTGACTATCAAGACCGAAGTGGACTACAGCCAGACTCAAGAATTGGTTCAGTGGTGTTTGTACTTCCATGTTGCCACTGACTGAAAACATAAACACGTCACAAACAAGAAGTAGTATTTATTATTGAGAAGCCATGTCACTATCACACAGATCTGCCACTGTCTCATTTCTCAGTGGTTCACTGTTACATACACAGTGCTGAGCATGTTACCTGCCCAGAATTGTCACCGAGCAAGTAAAGGAAAATGAATTGATTTCTGAATGGTCTCCTTGGACTTCTGTTTAGAGTAGTTATGATGTGCCCGGTCAAAATTCCTAAATAGTAGCTTTACCAGTTACTGGAGAATGCAGGCTCACCGGTGGATTTTTCCTGCTGTTCAACTGGTGAAACATCACACTATTATTTGAGAAAAATACTTCATTCAGTCTTGGTCTTCCTAAGCTTTCTTTTCACACTACTTTCTAGGCTAGTAGAGAACTAAGATATTGGGATGGCTTAAGACAAGAGTGATCTGATTTCTTTGAACAAGCCAGAGACATTTATCTTAGTAATGGAGCTAAGAAAAGTGGGCTGGCTACTTTTATGTCTACTTGACACAAGCTAGTTTTGTCTGGAAGGAGAAAACCTCAACAGAGAAAAGGCTTCCACAAAGTCAGGCTGTACAATATTTTCTTAGTGATCAATGGAGGATGGTCTAGCCCATTGTGGGTGGTGCTATCCCTGGGCTGGTGGTCCTGGGTTATTAAAGAAGGTAGGCAGAGGAAGCCATGGAGAACAAATAATTAAGCAGAGTTCCTCTGTGGCCTCTACATCAGCACCTGCCTCCAGGTTTCTGCCCTGTTTGAGTTCCAGTCCTGACTTCCATAAAGGAAGAACGGTGATATGGAAGTGTAAGGCAAATAAACCCTTTCTTCCTCAAGTTGCTTTGGTCAAGGTGTTTCATCACAGCAATAGTGACCTTTACTAAGACCAAAGAGAAAGATCTCCCTTGCTATTCTGTGGAGTTAGCCACCAGTGAATTGTACACTCCATCATCTTCACCATCTATGATCTTGAGTAAGTAAATTGTTCTTAGTTCAGAGTAATTTTTCAGCAAGTGTCTCTTGAGCCACATACAAACAACATGTGGTTTAGGATGGTACCACGCTTTCATTCAGAAATGTCTCCAGGTCATTTCTGAAGGAAAAAATAGAAGTTGCTTTGGTTCATCAATCATGTTTAAGCTTCTGAAAAGAAAATGTACTCTAAGCTGTAAAGGAAGTCTTTGTGCAGTCCACTATTAAACAAGAACGGGAACCTAGAACACTTAGAGCTCACTTATGCCTCTTAAATCTTGAAGTGAGGAGAGCTTCACAGTCCATATAGATCTACACAGAACCTCTTTCCTCCTTCAGAAACTTTTAAATTTTATTTTATTTCAAGGGAAGCAAGGCTTGAAAGTTTTAGCACCCCCTTAGAGACTGTTTGGCCACTACATAGCCCATAAAAAGCAATATTTGGATGATTTAAGGGGAAATGAATCAGAACTACAAAGGTTCCTTGTATAACACAAACCCCCATGCTTCCCAAGGAAAAGAGGAATGGTCTGTGGAGTAAAACACATCTTCTATTTAAAAAAAATACAAAAACATTAACTGTGCACATGGAGTAATACCTATTTGGGAATATTTTTACTTAAAACACTCAGACACCCAATCTTGTATTTTTCTATGGATTAACGAGAGTTTAACATTTTCCTAATTCCTGCAGAAGGGACTGTTTGCTTCAAGCAAACTTGGTTGATTAAATTTTGAATTTCAGAGCAGAGTGGAAATGTAATTTTCTATACCCTAGGGAGCATTTTCATGCATTTTCTCTTAAAAGCTATCTTAGACTTAGTTACTCTCTTCAGGAGTTGATAATAGCGTAGCTCAGAGTGTTTTCAAAACTTGTTGGCAATATTGTAAGTTTTCTCCCATATAGTTAACATTTATTTCCTATTATATTTAAACAAGGTTGAATTGGGAATGCCTTTCTGTATGCTGTGAATAGCAATCTTTAAATAAAAGAGCTGTTTTGACCCATGAACAGTCACCATAGAAAAAGTAGGAGGGGAAATCAGAGCATAGGTAGGAGAAGCAGGGCGGAGTCAGAGAGACCGAGCTGAAGCCCAAAGGAGCAACATGTAAGGAACACAGGTAAGCCACGGGCCATATGGCAGAAAGATTAATAGAAATGGGTTGAGTTAAGATATTAGAGCTAGCTAGCAATGTGCCTGAGCCATAGGCCAAACAGCACGAACTTAATATAAGCGTCTTAATCATTTCTGGGGCCCTGAGCAGTGGCAGGCAGCTAAGGGGTCTGGGGGCTGCGGGTCTGTGGGTCTGGGCCTCTAGCTGCCCAGGGCCTAAAACCACATTGTAACACAAGGTTTTCACTTAAACATTAGACTTGTCTGATGTGTGCACTTCTAAATAGGCAAACAAATGGCTTAACTTTCACTGGTTGGAAGAAACGGGAGTCACCAAGTTTGGCTTCTTTCCTAGCTCCATGATTGCCTCCCTGACCAACACACATAGAATCTGTCAGTCTCCAGGTCTCAGTACTGTCATCTGCTGTGAATGATCCCTATGACTGGTGTTGCACAATGTAGTTATGTTGTAATTATTGTTAAAATGATATTTTTATAAAGAATCTTGCCTTATGATAAATATTAGAATATCTTAACTATAAATGCCTTTGGATATTGCATGCTCTAGCTTTTTTTTGTAGCTAATTGCTAAGAATTTTTATAAAGACACATCTAAACAGAAGAGTTCAGACTTCAACTGAAAAGCTTTAGACTTGTGTCTTATCTCCTACTTATTTATTAGCTACATAATCATGAGTTTTTTTTCCTCCATTTATTGAAATTTCAGTTTCTTCATTAGAAAATGGAGATGAAGGTAATAATATCACACAAAATTCTTGCTGTCAAACAGTAGAATCCATAACGACTAGCCTAGGCAGAGACAGAATATGTCACAAGTATTAAAGCAAGTCACAGAACTTTCTGGAGAGCAGATTTAGAAACAAGGCCAGAAATAACATTACACCGCACCATAGTCTGCTCCAGTGAAAACACCTTTGTTGCCAATGTTTGGTAACACCCCTGTTTCTGGCAGACACTGTAACTTGAAATGATAAGTCCTGCCCTGTAGGCCAGAAGCTCAGCTCAGGAGCCTCCTGCCCATGTTCAGTTGGGAGAGCAGGTGCTATGCATGACTATCCCTGGGAAGCATCACCTTCATGGCTGATGATTCCCATAAACCCACATGATTACTAAAACCTACTTTGCTGAGTCTGGGTCAGTGAGTTTGGGAGTTCGAAGGTGGGTAATTCTCTAATCTCAGAAAAGATTCCCAGAAACTACTATCCTTAAAGCTATAATTCAGTTGTGTAAATGTAGCATATTTTATTTATCCATTCTTCAGTTGAGGGGCATCTAGGTTTTTCCAGATTCTGGTTATTATGAATAAGGCTGCTATGGATGTAGTTGAGCAAGTGTTCTTTTGGTATGTTTGTACATCCTTTGAGTATATGCCCAATTTTGTTGACTTTCCTGGGGAGGAGGCCTTACCCTCTCTGAAGAGTGGCTTGGGATGGAGTGGGGGGATGTGAGGGAACAGGAGGAGGAGGGGAGAGAGGGAGAAACTGTGGTTTGTATGTAAAATAAAAAGTATCTTTTAAATAAAAAGCCATAACTCTCACCCAAATGAGAATCAGCCAATACTTCGGTAAGAAGTCCTTATTTAGCTTCTCAGGGAAAATCAGGATAGATGAGGTTTATAACTGAAAATTGTCCAGAAAAATCTAGGCAAATGTGATTTACATTTTTACCATATATTATATACAGATGATTGTAAAAATTGTGTATTGTAAAAAATATGATGAACAGAGAACTTATAGGCAGAAATAGGTATTACCAAAAAATTCTCCCGATTTACAACTAATCTTAACATTTCAACTCATCAACCAGGTTGTGGGGTCAGGAGGCATTTTAGGGTAGGATGGAAGCCTGGTGCTGGGGAAGCTCCCAGAGGTCTACAAGGAGGACCCCAGCTTAGATTCCTAGCAATAGCAGATAAGTAGCCTGAATTGGCCGTCTCCTGTGACCAGATTGCTATCGGTCCCTATTGTCATCAGAGAGGCACCATCCAGCAAATGATGGAGGCAGATCTAGAGACCCACAGCCAAACATTAGGCAGAATTGTGGAATCCTATGGAGGATGAGGAGAAGGAAGTGTAGGAGCCAGAGGGATCAAAGACACTACAGGAAGGCTCACACAATCAACTAACCTGGGCTTATAGAGGCTCACAGAGACTGAACCAACAGCCAGGGAGCCTGCATGGTAGTGGCCTGGGTACTACCCATATATGTAGCACTAGTGTAGCTTGGTTCTCTGGCAGAACTCCTAACAGCAGGAGCAGGGCTGTCTCTGACTCTTTCACTGGTCTTGGGGACCCTACTCCTCATACTGAGTCACCTTGACCTCCTTAATACATGGAGGTTCTTAGTCTCACTACATCTTAATATGCCATATTTTGTTCATATTTATAGGAAACCTGCCTTTTCCTGGATGAAGGAAGAAGGGGAGATCATTGGGGGGTGGGTGTAGTACAAGGTTTCTGGCCCGGACTTTTGGCCCTAGCCTCATGGTTTAGGCCCATAGACCCGCAGACCCACAGAGACACACAGATGCTTACATTAGTTTTAGGCTGTTTGGCCTAAGGCCCAGGCATATCACTTGCTAGCTCTATACCCTTCATCTAATCCATGACTCATCCTTTCAGCCATGGGGCTCGGTACCTTTCTCATAGCAGTATGGTTGTCCTCTGCTTCTTCCGGCTTCTCTCTGGTGTTCTGCTTTGTGCTTCCTGTTCTCAGAGTTTTTCTTAGTCTGGTAGTCCCGCCCATACTTCCTGCCTGCCTTTGGCCAATCAGCGCTTTTTATTAAACCAGTGGGTGGGACAATTATTTACCATGAAACAACACAATCCCCTACAGGTGGGTGGGAGGGGGGGAGTGGAAGAAAGGTACTAGGAAGGGATTACTGGAAGGGAAAGCTGCAACCAGGGTATATAATAAATAGATGAATTTAAAAAAAATTCAGCTCATAATCATTTAACCATCTAATATGTGTTAATATGCCTGACTATATATTTACATATGTATAAATATGCAACAATCACATATGTTTTCAGCCACTTTAAAAGCTTAAGGACCAGCAAGATCGCTTGATAGATAAAAGAGCTCGCATGGCACGCTTGGCAACTTTAGTTTGACTCCGGAGCCCAAATGAAATTAGAAGGATAGAACCAATGTCACAAAAAATTTCCCTCTGGCTTCCACATGCATTTTGTGGTACACATGCCACATCACCCCTGCTCCCATCACACACACACACACACACACACACACACACACAACTAAAAAGACATAAATAATAAAAAATAAAAAGAAATGTTCTGTTACCTCAGAAGCCTGGGGGAGCTTGCCCTTCCCGGTCAAAGGCTTCATTTTCTGCTCTCTAGCACAATACCAAGTATTTCAGGACATAATAGGGCTTACTCTCCAGGTCAGAAGCCACATTTCTGTGCATTGGTACCTTAAACACTAGTATCTCAGGAGACTTGCATCCCAGTGTCTCAGCACTGTGTGGTACTTACTCCCTAGTCTAGAAGCCATAACTGTTCTTCCCTCTGGCACACTAACCTACCGTCTTAGGACCCATATAGAGCACCGCCTTGCTGCCCACTCCAAGTCAAGTCAGAGGTCATGCCTCTACTCCCCTTTGGTGCCCTAACTCCCACAATCTCAAAACCTTTATGGTGTGTCTGCATATTCTTTAGGTGAGAAAACATCCTACATAAGGTCACTCTCATCATCTCAGGAAGTTCTTCGAGTGCCCGCACTTCTCACACCAGAAGCCACACATCCAACAATCCTCGCAAGTCACCCTTTGCCACTTCAGGAAGAGTGTTCTTTCGTGAAGTCAGAGTTCATGCCTTACATAGACAAATGGGCCATCCCAGCTATCTCACCCAGAAATCAATACCAAATGGTCCCAAGACACAAGTTCAAGCATTATTTAGCTGATTCCAAACCAGTGGAGCAAGCAGAGACCCAGATGTCCACTCAACAAAATGGGCCAGGAACTCATAATAATAACCACAGTTAATAAAAGATGCAAAATTCCCAGCATAAAGACACAGGCAACGTGAAAAACCAAGACAATAGGTCTCCTTCAAAAAAAGATCTGTGGCAGACATTGTCTTCTTTCTGTTCCCCTAGATCTAATCCCCTAGTATTATTCCCAGGTATGCAGCAGAGCACCTATGGCAGTCTTCCTTGCCCTCTTCCCATCTCCTGTGGGTCCTACAGACATTCCCCTCATGACCACCTTCTCCCCACTCATTGTTTTATTACAGCCCCCGACTCCAGCAGGTAATCCCTGCTAAAGCACAATCCACTCCTGCCAGGGAAGCTGGTAGCTGTCTATAGAGATGGTTCTCCTCTCTCTTGTCTCTCTAGATTCAACCCCGCAGTCTCAACACCTGCACTCTAACAGACCTTCTAGAGTGACCTCTCTTAACTGTCCTTCCCCCAGCCCCAGGTGACGAAATGAAGAGATCCCGATAACCACTCCGCTATCCTTCCTCCTATGAAAGCCCTAGCCTATCCCCGTTTCCAAGTGTCAGTCCCAATTCCTAGAAACACATTTTACTGGGAACCCACAGTAGTCACAAGTACCAGGTCAAAGAAAGATTTTTTTTCCAGACTATACACAGTTATTACAGTCTCTGAAAATCCAGAGAGGAAACAAAAACTAAGAAACAAAATACCCACCCAACAAGAACAAATCCGGAAAACAGCACTTAGATCTATAATCATCCCAAACCCAGGTCCTTAGATGCCAGCATTATAAACACAATAACAGCCAAGGCAATATTTATCCACTAGATCCCAGCTATCCCACCACAGCAGGCCTGAATATTTCAAAATAGCAGAAGCACAAGAAAATGATTTGAAAAACACCTGCATGAAGATGATAGAGGTCCTTAAAGAGGAACTTAATAAATTTGTTAAAGAAATTCAGGGAAAAATATACAGAAATGCAAGGAAATGAAAAGAAATTCCTTGATCAAATCCAGAGTTTAAGGGGTGGCAATGGAAGAAAATGATTAAAACTGTTTAAGACCTAAAAAATGAAAATAGAATCAATAAAGAAAACTCAAACTGAGGGAATTCTGTATATAAAAAAAATTAGGAATTCAAACAGGAGCTAAGCTTCCCCACAAAACAAAAAACTTGGAGCACAGACTCTAAGGCATTGAAGATATGATAGAATAAATGGATCACATGGTAAAAGAAAATTTAAATATAAAACATCCAGAAAACTTGGATCTTTATGTAAAGATCAAGCCTAAGAATAATAGGCACAGAGAAAGAAAAGGAATCCCATACTACAGGCCCAGAAAATATTTTCAACTACATAATAGAAAATTTTCTGAAATGAATAAGGAGATGCCTGTAAAGGTGTAAGAAGCATAGAGACCATCAAATCGATTGGACCAGAGAGGAAAGGCCCTTCACCATATAATAACCATCCACTAAATATTCAGAACAAAGAAAGTTTATTAAAAACTGCAAGAGAAAGAGATTGAACAACAAATAAAGACAGACCTAATAGTACATAATAATACCTGACTTCTCCATGAAGAATCTAAAAGTCAGAAGGGCCTGGATAGATGCACTACAGACTCTACGAGACCATACATGCTGTTAAGCCAAATATAAGCAATATCTATCTATAAATCCAGGCCTAGAGAAGTATTAGAAGATAAACTCCGATTTAAGGAGGCTAACTATAGCCATGAAAACACAGGGAATAAATAACCTCATACCAGAAAAATACAAAGAAGGAAACATATACTACCACTACGACCACCAACCACCACCAACAAAATAACAAGAATCAATAATCATTAGTCATTGATATCTCTCCATGTCAACGGTCTCAGTTCCTCAATAAAAAGTCACACAGCCAACAGGATGGATGTAAAAGCAGGAATGATCCTTCTGCTTATCCAAGAAATACCCCTCATCGCAAAGGATAGATAATACTTTAGGGTATACGGTTGGAAAAAGACATTCCAAGTAAGTGGACCTATGAAACAAGCTGATGTAGACATTTTAATATCCAAAAAAAATAAACTTCAAAGCAAAATTATTTTAAAAAAGAGATAGGGAAGGACATTTTGCACCCACCAAAGGAAAAACTCACCTACATGGTATTTAAGTTCTTAACATCTAGGCTCCAAACACAAGGGCACCCAAGTTTGTAAAAGAAACACTACTACATCTTAAATCACATATTGTACTTCACAAACTGAAATGGAAGACTTCAATACCCCACTCTCACCAATGAACAGGTCGTCCAGATAGAAACTGAATGGAGAAATACTGAAGCTAACAGACATTATAAACCAGATGGACCTCACAGATATTTACAGAACATTTCACCCAAACACAAGAGAATATGCCTTCTTCTTGGCACCTCAGGAATCCTTCTCCAAAATTGACCATATACTCAATCTCAAAGCAAGTGTCAGCAGGCACAAGAAAATTGAAATATCTCCTTGCATCTTATCAGACCTTCAGGGATTAGGATTAAAACTGGATATCAGCAACAACAGAAGCAACGCACAGCTTACAAACTCACGGAAAATGAGCAGCAATCTACTGAAAGAAAAAGAGGTCAAGATAGAAATATAGAAAGAAATCAAAGACTTTCTAGGATTCAATGAAATGGAAATATATACACAGCATCTCACATTTATGGGATACAATGAAGTAGTGCTATGAAGAACAGATCATAGCACTAATTGTACGTACGTGTAAGAAATTGAACAAATCTCATATTATCAACTTCACAGCACACCTGAAAGCTTTAGAACAACAATGACAAAAAGTAAGTTTACCACACAGGACTAGACAGAATGAAATAGTCCAACTGAGAACTTGCCTGACTTGCCTTACAGTTTGTATTTCTGTTAAGAGACACCGTGACCATGGCCACTCTTGCAAAGGAAAACATTTAATTGAGTGGGTTGCTTACAGCTCAGAGGTTTAGTTCATTATCATCATGGTGGAAGCAAAGCAACGTACAGGTAGACATGGTGCTGGAGAAGGAGCTGAGAGAGTAGAGAAGAATTATATGTTGATCCCACAGGCAACAGGAAGTAGTCTCGGTGTGGTTTGAGCATCTATGAGATCGTCCTCATAAAAAAGCCTGCCTGCTCAGTGACAAACTTCCCCCACACAGGCCATACCTACTCCAATAAAGCCACACCTCCTAACAGTGCCACTCATTTGGGTGAGGCATTTTCTTTCAAACCACCACAAGGCTGAAATCAATAAAATAGAAAAAAGAAAGCAATATAAGGAATCAATGAAACAAAAGGTTAGTTCTTTGAGAAAATCAACAAGATAGACAAATCTTATCTGAACTAACTAAAAGACGCAGAGAGAATGTCCCAATTAACAAAATCAGATATGAAAAAGACACAACAACAGACACCAAGGAGATGCAGAAAATCATAAGGATCTATTTTAAAAAGCTGTACTCCAGGGGCTGGTGAGATGGCTCAGAGATCAAAAGCAAAGGCTGCTCTTCCAGAGGTCTTTAGTTCAATACCCAGCAACCATGTTCTGGTTCACAACCATATGTAGTGAGAGCAGACACTCTCTTCTCATGTGCAGGCAGTTAGAGCACTCATATACATAAAATAAATAAGTAAATATGTTTTCAAAAAGCTGTACTCCACCAAAGTGGAAAATCTAAAAGAAATGAATATTTTTCTTGATAGATACCACCTACCAAAGTTAAATCAAGATCAGATAAGCAATTTAAAGAGAACTAAAACCCCTAGTAAAATTGAAGGAGTCATTAAAAAGCCTTCCAATCAAAATGTCCCAGAGCCAGATGTTTTTAACACAGACTTCTACAAGACTTTCAAAGAAATTGTACTAATACTCCTCAAATTATTCCACAAAATAGAAACAGAAGGAACATTGTTAAATTCATTTTATGAGACCACAGTCACCCTGATAGCCAACCAAAGATTCAACAAAGAAAACAAATTATTGACCAAGTTCTCTCATGAACATTGATCCAAAAATACTCAACAAAATACCCACAAACCAAGTTCAAGAGCACAACAGAACGTCATCTACTATGATTAAATGGGCTTCATCCCAGAAATACAGAGATGATCCAACATATGAAAATCTGTTAATGTAATCCACTCTGTAAACTAACAGAAAGAAAAAAACACCACAAGACCATCTCGTTAGATGTAGAAAAGAACTTCAAGAAAAAAATCCAACACCCCTTCATGATAAAAGTTTGGAGAGAACAGGGAGGGATACAAGGAACACACCTAAATATAATAAAGGCGATATACAACAAGCCTATAGCAACATCGTATTAAATGGAGAGAAACTCAAAGAAATTCTGCTAAAATCTGAAATATGACAAGACTGTCCACTCTCTCCGTGTCTATAGAATGTGGTACTTAAGTTCTAGCTAGAGCAATAAGACAACAAAAGGAGATCAAAGGGATCCTGATTGGAAAGGAAGAAGTCAAAATATTTCCATTTTGCAGATGCTCTACTAGGGAACTCTTACAGCTGATAGACATCTTCAGGGAAGCAACTGGATACAAGATTAACTAAAAAAAAAAAATCAATAGGCCTCCTATATACAAATGATATGAGAAGGAAATCATGGAAACAGCACCCTTCACAATAGCCACAAATAATATAAAATATCTTGAGATAATTTTAACCACACAAGTGAAAGATACGCATGATAAAAAACTTCAAGTCTTTGAAGAAGAAAATTGAAGAAGATATCAGAAGATGGAAAGATCTCCAGTGCTCATGGAGTGATGAGATTAACATAGTAAAAATCTCCATTTTACCAATGCAATCCCATTAAAATCTGAACACAATTTTTTACAGATTTTGAAAGAACAATGCTGAACTTCATATGTAAAAACAAAAACCCAGGATAACTAAAATAATCTAAAAAGAACTGGAGGTATCACCACCCTTGATTTCTCGTCATACAATAGAGCTGCAGTAATAAGAATACATGGTATTGGCATAATAACGGGTGATTTAATTAAATCAAAGACCTAGACATAAATATACACATCCATGGACATATGATTTCTCATAAAGAAGCCAGAAATATGCAATGGAAAAAGGAAAGCATCTTTAACAAATGGTGTTGATATAACAGGATGTCAAGCATGTAGAAGAATGCAGATTTGTATCTAACACCCTCCACAAAACTCAAGAACAAGTGGATCAAAGACCTCAGCATAAAACCAGATGCACTGAACCTGATAGAAGAGAAAGTGTGGGATAGTCTTAAATGCAGTGGCACAAGAGACAACTTCATGAATAGAAGAGCAATAGCACAGGCACTAAGATCAATAATTAATACTTGGGATCTCATGAAATTGAGAAGCTTCTGTAAGGCAAAAGACACCATCAATATTACAAAACCAAAGCCCACAGAATGGGAAACATTTGTTCACTAACCTCTCGCCTGACAGAGGGCTAATATTCAATATATATACAGAACTCAGGAAACTAGACATCACAAACTAAATAATCCAATTAAAAATGAGGTACAGATTATAGCAGAGAATTCTTGAGAGAGGAATCTCAAATGGCTGAGAGTCACTTAAAGAAATGTTCAACATCCTTAGCCCTCAGGTAAATGCAAATCAAAATTACTCTGAGATTCCATCTGATACCTGTCAGAATGGCTAAGATCACAAACACAAGTGGTGAGGATATGGAGCAAGGGGAACACTCCTCCACTGCTGGTGGAGTGAAAACTTGTACAGCCACTTTGGAAAATATGGCAATTTCTTAGAAAATTGGTGATCAATTTATCTCAAGATCCAGATACACTGTTGTTGGGCATATACCCAACGGTTACTCCATTCTATCACAAGGACACTTGCTCAACTATGCTCATAGCAGCTTTATTTATAATAGCCAGAAACTGGAAACAACCTATATATCCCTCAACTAAAGAATGGATAAAAAAAAAATGAGGTCTATTTACACAATGGAGCTGTTAAGGCAATAACATCATGAAATTTGAAAGCAAATGAATGGAGCTAGGGGGAAAAAAAGGCATACTGAATGAGGTAACCCAGAAAGACAAGCATAGTATGTACTCACTTATAAGTGAATATTAGTGTAAAGTAAAAGATAATCAGGTCACAGCCCACAGACCCAGAGAGGCTCAGTGTTAAGAGGGGCCTAAGTGGGGGGGACACAAATCTTCATGAGAAGGGGAATAGAATAGATTTTTTTTAGTAGACTGGGGGCAAGTGGGGTTTGGAAGAGAAGAAATCAGGAGGAGGAGAAAGGTGGGAGAAAATATTGGAAGAACCTACTGGAATTTGGGAGTATTTCCAGGGCAAGGTGGAAACTTAGTAAGGAAACTACATGGAATGTACAAGAGTAACCCTAGCAAAGTAATGAGGAATAGGGAGCTTGAACTGACAAGGTCTCAAGTAGAGGGATTGGGACACTAACCCAGCCAAAAAACCTTGGATGTACAGTCTTGCCTACAGAATGTTTTGGGACTGGAGCCTAGCGGAATCATTGTCAATGAGAACACAAAGCCTTACTCCAGCAACTGATGGGAGCAGATGCAGAGTCCCACAGTCTAACAACAGATGGAGCTTAGGGACTCCTGAGGAGGAAAAGGAGAAGAGATCAGAGGAACTGGGTGGGTTAGGGACCCTGTGAGAACGGGGTCCACAGAGTCAACTGACTGGAACTCAAGTGCGCTTGCAGAAATCAGGAACTCTATAGGGGATCTGGCCCTAGGTCCTCTGCATATATGTTACGGCTGAGCATCTTGCTGTTCTTGTGGGATTTTTAACAGTGGGGAAAGGGCTGTCTCTGATTCTTTTGCCTGGGCTGCCCTGTCTAGCTTTGATGTGATGGCATAAACCTGGTCTTAATGCGGCTTGTTAGACTGTGTTTGGTTATTATCTCTAGAAGACCTGCTGTTTTCTGGAGGGAAGCAGACTGGGTGTGGACCTGGGGGGAGAGGGAGTCTGTGGAAAGGGGAAGGGAGTGAAAAGAGAAAAACAGACAAACTTTTAAAAAGGAATTGAAGTAATTAAATGACTGGTTAATGCTCTTCACTGAACACACATTAAAATTTCAGTGCTAGGTATGGGGTATCTCCTAGTGAAATTTTGACCAGGAAGCCCCCAGAGACACTCAAAACAACATAGGCTACTGATGTTGTTCTTAGCTGTTCGCCAGAAGTAGAAGGTTAGATCTCACTGCTGAGGAGGCACCCTGAATAAAGGGCAGAGAGAAGACACACTGGAACTGAGCTCGACATTTTCTCTGTGCTGACTAGTATTCATGATGCTAATCACCAACATTACATCCAGCTGTATACCCTATATGCTACTATACCAAACTGCCTGGAAGCACATGGCACCATAACAACAGTGGCACAGAATGTTCTGGAGGTAACCAACTATGTGATGACTGAATTTAAGACCTACTTACATAGGGGGAAAATACATGCTTGGCACTGTAGAACTGGCTAGGCAGGTCACAGGCTTTACAACTGTAATCTGCTATTGATGATTGATAAATGAGCATGCAGCTAAACTGCCTGTAATATACACTGTCTTGATAAATTGTCATGTAGTGCTTAAGTTTGTTGAAATTGGACAATGGGAACAAAGAGTGTCTTCTTTTCCCTCACTCTAGTATGTTAATTTCAAGTGTTATCCAAGTACTCTTAGAGTACTTTTTTTTCCTATGGCATGCTGGCCTCCTGATTCTGCAGCAAGGAGGGTAGAGTTTAACTTGACAGCCAGAGTGAAAACATTTGTCCTCAAGAACAGCTAGAAGCTCAAGCATTTCCAGCAGATATTGCTATTGCTTGTCTCTTGATATAAAAATGCCTGTAGCGGTGACGGGAAATGTAGTGGGATTGTGTTCTGTTCCATTGTAAATAATTGTTCCACTTACTGGTTTAATAAAATTGCTAATTGGCTGTAGGTAGACAGGAAATGTGGGCAGGGTCACCAGACTAAGAAAACTCTGGGAGTAGGAAGAGCAGAGATGCCATAGTGACGTCAGAGAAGTCAGCAGATGCAGAGGACAACTATGCTGCTCTGAGAAAAGGTGCCAAGGTGCATGATAAGAGTCATGGGTTAGTTTAAGAATAAAGAGTTAGAAAGTTATATACCTGGGCCCTAAGGCCAATCAGCATAAAATTAATATAAGCCTTTGTGTGATTATTTGATGCTAAGTGGCAGCGGGGCTGCAAGTGAGTTTGAATTTCAGGGTTAGGCCCAAAAGTCAAGATCAGAAAATTCATACAACAAATCACAGCCCAACCTGGGCGATATATACCCACATAAAGTTGGAAAGAGATTTAAAAGGGTTCTACAGCACAGAATCGGTGGTAAAAACAGCATCTGAGTTGTGTCTCTCATATGAGCCATGATGAAGAGACTGAATAGTGTACGGGATTAAATTACAAAATGGCATGTTTGCCGTCTTCGACTTAAGCTGAACAAGGCTAGTTCCTGAGCCTCAGTGTAAGCAAGGAGCTGTATATGGTTGATTTAAGGTTTCTCTTAATAAGGACAAAAAGGAAACAGTCAGAGATGGCTTCTTAATGGCAGTATTTTCTTGGATAAGCTCTGTTTGCTGAAGGCAAACAGAGGTTTGGCTTTTTAAAGAGAGGCTTCCTGATTCAGCCTTAGAAGCACACACTTGTGAGTCTTTTAGGAGGCCCTGCTGCCAAATACTTAAATGGAGTTCATGAGCAGCAGACAGCAGTGCTTTACTTGATGATTATATGAACCCTAATATTCCCCAGAGTGTTAATCGCGAGTCTTACCAGTAACTCGGCTAAAAAGCTAAATTCTATGAAGCTAGAGTAGGAGCTGGGTAGAGTCAGCCAACCATCCTAGTGAAGCCTTTAATCTTCATCCACACCTTTACAGATTAAAGGTATGGACAGAAACAGAAAGAAATAGAGGAAGCTAGGTGGAGTCAGCCACCCTAACCAAGCAAGGTGTGGTCAGAAACAGAATAAGATAAGAAATAGCAATATACAGTAAAGACAGATTTAAAAAATAAAACTACAAATGGTTTAGATTGTGTTTTAAAATATATGTAGGCTTGAAAGAGAAACAAAAGAAGAAAATGGATAAAGTCCTTAAAAAAGAAACAGACTAAAAAAATTAATGAGTCACATAAAGATAGAAAATACAAAGAGTGTCTGGATACTGTATATTTGTCTTGTCTTTAAGGTTTTTGACTGAAAATGAAGTAGTAAAAGCTGCTAAAATACATTTGACAATGTATAAGCTGGATTAATCCAACTTATATATTTTGTAAATGAGTTGACTTTAAAACTGAAATCGAAAGATATGGTACTTTGAAGAAGAAGTTTTCTTTTTATTTCCAAGAAGATGAGAATCTATGGATTTATTCCTGCTTAAAGAAAATAAGGCTTGATAGAGGAAGACCCCCTGAGAAGTCTCCAGTGGAAACTGATAGCCCAGATGGTTCAGCATTTCAGAACACCTCTGTTGCAGTTTTCTCTGGGCTCTGCATCTAAAACAACTTCAAAGAGACTGGCTGAGCTGACCCAGTCTTATAGACTATTCTACTAAAGACTTGTCCATACCTAAACTTTTTTTTGGGTCCCCACAGGATTGCCAGCATCCCTATTCAGCAGGAAGTAGCCTAGAAAACTATGTGCATATTCCCCCAGAAATGGATTTTGAATGTTTGTCTTTGTTTACAGTGTTGGTTATAAGCTGTTACGGATAATGGTGAAAAAAAATTGCACAAAGGAAATTAAATTTGGGGTTCTTGTTTTAAAACAAAAAAGTGGAAATGTAGTGAGATTGTGTTCTTTTCCATTGTAAATAATTGTCCTGCCTACTGGTTTAGTAAAAATGCTGATTGGCTGAAGGCAGACAGGCAATGTGAGTGAGGCTAATAGACTAAGAAAATTCTAGGAATAAGAAGAGCAGAGCAGAGACACCAGAGAAGTCAGTAGATGCAGAGGACAACTATGCTGCTTTGAGAAAAGGTACCCAGCCACCCGGTTGAACAAGGTAAGAAACATGGGTTAGTTTAAGGGTAAAGAGTTAGCAAGTTATATGCCTGGGCCCTAGGTCAATCATCATAAAAATAATGTAAGCTTCTGTATGTCTCTGTGAGACTGCAGGTGTGTGGATCTGTGGAGCCACAGGCCAGAAACTTAATATAACAGGGAAACTAGAAGCTTAACCTCAAGTAGCTCATCCATGGAAAAAATGGAAAAAACCCTCCTCTAGTGATCTCATCTGGGGATCTCCACGTGGCTGCCTCAGATTCTCCAGCTGGTTTGGGTTGAATGATTTTAAGTACTTGATTTGAAGGTGTTATCTCTCTGCTATACTTCACTCTTTTCCTTGGAAGTCCCACAGGAAGGGACACTGTTCTTCTCGGAACTATTAATGAAGAATCTATCTGGTTGCCTAGATGGGGCTAACCCATTTGATTTCTGATGGATGTTTGTTAGCTTGTGAATTAATGGTACCTTTTGTTTGACTCTCAATAGGGCTGTGGCAGTCATCTCTGCTGGATGTTTTACTCTCTACCTATTGTTTCTATCTGCTACTTGCTTTTTTTATTTTTTGACTTTCGGTAACTATATACTTAATAAACTCAGTCATACAAAACCAAAACATGGCTACCATAGGACATTCTCTGGATGTGCAAAACACTGCCTTTTTTTTAATATTTAAGAGCAACAGCCCCTCTGACTTGGTCAGATAAACCTCTTTGATTAGTGGACAATGGTTAAAGTGTAGACTCATATTTGGTCAAATTGCTGGGAATAAATGATTAAGAGTATCTGCTAGAGATAGGGTATCTATGTCACTCCTTCTGAGGCCCAGGGAACATTGAAGAAGAGGATATTACATGCTAAAATCATGAACACACAGCAGATATGACTTTTTCACATCTTCCCAAAAGAAGAAAAAAATGGATGCATGATTAGCAAAAATATTATATTCCTGTAGCAATACAATATTGAGCTTTTTAAAAATGACAGCATTTAGTTGGATAAGCCCAGCTCTCAGGAGGCAGAAGCAGGTCAGCCTGATATACATAGTGAGCTTGAGAACAGCCAGAGCTACATATTAAGACCCTGTCTCAAAAACAAACAAATGTGATAGCTAAAGAAACTCCTTTTTATGCTAGGCTTCCATTACTGTTTCCAAATTGTTGCTTTGTCAAGATAGTTATGGTATTTCAATAGCTAGTATTTATATTAAATCTACATTCTATGAGAAATTTATAGAAATAGAACATTTTCAAAGTCTTTTTAATTGAAAATTGTTTTGATACAGATTGTCAAATTGGCTTCAGAAAAAAGTTATTATTCTAATTTTTACATAAAACATTTGAATGTATATTTACCTACAATATCTTCTAAAGTTGGTATTATCGATATTTAAATTTTTTGACCATTTTGTTAGGAAAATGATATCTCATTAATGTATAACTTTTATTTACATAATCACTATCTATACCTATTATATATATTTATTTGCCACATATTTCCTTACTTATGAATTTTGTATGCATCGCTATTGTCCACTAAATGATTAGGATTCTCATTTTAGAACTTTCATGTAAGGATACAATAAATGTTTTTCTGTACAGTCTCTACATATCTTTTTCTTTTATTGAGATTAAAAGTAATAAAACACACATAAAGCACATATCCCCCAGAGGAAACCATTGTCCTAACATGATGAATTTGGGTTGTGGTTATTAAACTTTATACATAGAATCATACATAGGACAACCTGCCACTTTGTATGGAACATCATTCATGTTGATGCAGAGAAAGTAGTTCCCTTCTTTGAGCCACATTTTACTTGTCAGTGAGGGTAATGACAACATATTTTTTACATAGTAGCAGTGGGTATAAATTTCAATGTAATTGGTTAATTTATGAACAAGTATTGAGTCAACAAGTTAACACAGACATTGGAACAGCATTTTGCCTGTCCCCATTACCAAAGCTTTATAAATGCTAATTGTTAGTATTATGCTACTACATTATATCTCCTATTTCTTATTCAGAATTTTATTGGTCCATAAATTAAGTCATGACTTAGCGTTTGTACATATGTACTAGGTAATCTTCTTTGATACTGATGTTTGATAGTGAATGGTGCCTTTACTATCTGGTGTGTGTTTCCGACATTTAAGAATAATACTCAAATTCATATGAAAATAGCACCAAATCTCTTTCAAATGCATCCTGCTTGGGTCTGCAAACCTCTGTGTCCATGTCTCCATCTCATGTTGTTTGTCCTCTGCAATAACTAGTCTCCTCTACAGCACCCCCCCCCCCAAATTTAAGTTCCTTATCCAAATATACCATGCCTTACTGTTAGGAATTTTATGTATCTCTTTGTCTTTAGCTTAAACCAGGTTACCTATTCTTTCTATATGTCCAGCGACTCACTACCCCTGTCTTTACCTTGGGTAGTTTCACTGAAGCCTTTCCTAATGTATGATATACAGTTGCCTGGGTAGCTTTCTTCTGGACTTTTCTTTCTTAGAGCCCTGAAAAATGAGTAGCTATGCATCTGCACATGCATTTGTTTAATAACTGCCTCTTGGCTCTATAGAATATGACTTTGCTTAACACAACGCTTTGCATGTGAGAGTTACTCAGCTCTATTGAAAAATGTATGACTGTCTGAATGAATGGTCACACACAGACACAGAAGCAACAGATGTGTGTGGAAAAGCCTCAGTGAGTATGTATAAATTAGATGCTGAGATCACAGGAGAGAAAGAAGCAAGTCATCATATTGGAAGGTCATAAGGTCACAGTGAGGGTTCCCTACTGAATATTTTCTCCTTGAATGTCATTCCTTCATACTTGGTGTGTTATTAGAAGTATGTTACTGCTTGACATGTACTGAGTTGGTTTCATATCATTTGTTAGATACACAAGTCATAGAGGCAAGGCTATGTTCAAGTCTGTAGCTCACACACAGAACACAATGGCAGCTCTGAGGTGAGCCAGTCTCTGTCCCCATAAACTCTGTTTATTTTCTCCTCTAGCGGAGGGTGTAGCCTAAGTTAGTTGGTCTGGTGCATCATGATGAATATTTATTGACCCAAACTGTCATGCTGACAGACATGTGGACAGGCAGACAAAGATTTCTGTTACACAGGCCTCACTTTTTTGAATCCATGGTTCTGACAGGCTGACACTTCCCTGCATGAATCCTGACTTCTCCAGCTGTTCCTGGGATGCTAGTATCTGGCTGGATTTCCCCAGACACTGCCCCACATGCTTGTCTGAGATCTGAGATGCTGTTCAGGACATTTTTCACTACCAAATGGTCTTGAGGCATTTGTTTCTAGTTCATCTAGCCAACATGTGCGCTACCCAGTCTTGACCAAATTGTCTTTCTCATCAGCTTTCCTACCTCACCTGGACTCTCATAAGGGCTACAGGTGGCCAACTGAGTTGCATCTTCTGTCTTTAAAAGAAAGATGTTCTGAGTAGTACAAAGACTCATCTTTGTAGTGAAGAGAGTTCTTTTTCTGATATAAAAAATAGTTGTGCCAGACTGGGCATGGTGGTGCACACCTTTGGTCCTAGCAATCAGAAAGCAGAGGAAGATGGATCTCTGTGAGTTAAGGACATTTTAGTTTACATAGTGAGTTTCATCCAGGCCGAGTTAAAAATGTAACTCTATCTCTGTCTTTGTTTCTCTCTTTCTTTCTCAAAAAATAAGTATTTATGTGGTCACAAATATGATTCTGCTCTTTAATATCTCTAATATTTTGTGTCTAGTATATTTTTCTCCACATCCTCCATTAGCCCTAAGTTATTATCTTTATTTTTAAAACTCTTGTAGTGCCCTGTCTGCCCAGTTCCCTGTGCTGACAGGTAGGAGGTACCCAGGCCTTGATAACATAGTCCAAACTACCCCATCTGCCCAGCTCCTAGTGCTTATAGGAAATTTTTCATTGGAACTGAGTCCAGGGCCCACACGTCTGCTCTTCCCTTAGCTTCAGGTGCCAACAGGTAAGCAGTTCTCAGACCACCAACCCTAAGCCCACACTTCCTTCACTCACCTAAATAAATCCAGATGTACAAGACCAACCAAGACCAGAAACAGCATGAACATGAGGATAAGAAAGTCTGATAATCTAATAATACTAGATCCCAATGAAAATTATCTCAAAGAAATGGCAGGGAAAGGATTCAAAGAAACAATAGTAACTATATTCAAAGAAATCAAATAATTCATGAATATACTTCAAAAGAACAAAACAAAGAAATTAATGAAATAGGAAAGCCAATGCACAATATGAAGATAGAATTCAATAAAGGGGTAGAATTACAGAGGAAGAGTCAACCTGAAATGATGCCAGAAATGAAGAGCTCAATAGAAAGCATCTCTAATACGATGACTCATGTGGGAAACAGATCATCAGGGCTGGAAGGCAAGGTGGTGGAACTGATCACACAGCAAAAGTGAACGATAAAATTATAAAAAGACATGAATAAAACATGGGCCTTGAGACAGTATGAAGAGACCAAACAATAAAATTATAGACATAGAAGAAGAATAGCACATCAAGCACATAAAATATATTTTCAATAAAACCATAAAAGAAATATTTCTGAACATAGAACACAAAGCATGCCAAGGTACAAGAGATATAGAACTCCAAATAAACCAGGTGAAATGTGTGTGGCATATTATAGCTAAAATACTTGTCTTGGTTACTGTTCTATTACTGCGTAGAGATGCCATAGCCCAGAAAACATATATTTTTTAAAACATTTAATTGGGGTTTGCTTATAGTTTCAGAGGGTTAGAGGTCATGGCTGTCATGGCAAGGAGCACAGCACTAGGCAGGCAGGCATGAAACTGGAACAGTAGCTAAGACCTCACATCTGATCAAGAGGTTAGAGGCAGAGAGAGAGAGAGAGACAGAGAGAGAGAGACTGGGTGCCTGTGGTAAAGCCCACCCCAGAGGCAGACCTCCTCCAACAAAGCCATACCTCCCAATCTTTTCTACCAGCACCTGGGAACCAAGCATTAATATATATAAACCAATGGGAGACCGTCTCATTCAAACTACCATATAACTAAAAGCACAGAATAAAGTTATATTGAAAACTGCAAGAGAAAAGGAAAATAGTCGAATCACTGATAAGAGCAGTCCCATCAGAATGACACCTGATCCTTTGACAGAAACTTTTAAAGCCAGAAGTCCATGGAAGATGTATTCCAGGTTGCAGACAATGACAGCTGTCAATGTGGACTACTGTATCTAACAAAACTAATAAAAGCCTAAGACCAGATGGATTTACTGAATCCTACCAGAACTTCGAAGAATAATTAACATTAATACTACTCAAATTATTCCATGAAGCAGAAAATTAAAGAAGACTTCCATATTTTTTTTTTGTCTGATGCTAATATCACATTGGTACCAACATCAGATAAAGACAAAACAAAAAAGGAAAATTGGGGATAGATCCTCCTGATGAGCATAGATGCAAAAATTTTTAATAAAATACAAACTAAATGTAATAACCACGGTCATTCAATGTGACAAAGTTGCCTTCATCCCAGAGATGAAGAAGCAGTTTAGCATACATAAATAATAAATGCTATCCATTTCATAGATAGACTCAGGGACAGAAATTCCCCAATCATCTTATTAGATGAAGAAAATTCTGTGACAAAATCTAACATCCTCTTCTATGGAGAGGCTAGAAATGAAGTATAACAATAAAGGCTAAATGATTAGCCAATATCATGCCAAATGAAAAAACTCCAGAGTTGCTTCTGAGATTAGGAACAAAACAGGGGTGTCCTCTTGGCTCCTCAATATAGTGCTGGGAATCTTGGCTATAGCAATAAGACAAGAGAAAGAAGTAAAGGGAATACAAATGGAAAAAGAAGTCAAATGTGATGGTACTTTATGTAGGAAACCCTAAAGACTCCGCTAGAATCTTCTTTGAACTGATAAATAATTTCAGCAAAGTGGCAGGATACAAAACTAACATACAAAAATCAGTCCTATATACCGAATGACAAAATCTCTCTCTCTCTCTTTCTCTCTCTCTCTCTTTCATACACACACACACACACACACACACACACACACACACACACACACACACACACACACACACACACACCTGGAAAAGACCTATGCAAAGAAAAGAAACAGAAGACTTACCTAACTCTTACACCAACTTGATTCTTGCTCATTGTGTGAAGGAGGTGGAATCTCATACACTGTTAATTACAGTAGTCGATTTGACTTAATTGGACTCTATAGAGAGAATTATTAAGTAGTTAAGTAAGCGCAATGACTTCTTCATTTGGAAACCTCTCCCTCTTTCTCATACATTACAGATTAGGAAGGGGACTCAGGGGGAGATAAATGGGAGTGGCTGAATTGAGAGAAATTAGTCCAGCAAGATTAGGATCCATGTCAAAGCCTAGAAGCTTAGGTTTTCTCAGAGCCAACTCCCATCTTCCATTTCCCTCCAAATACCTTTGAGTCTAAACATGCTGCTGGCCATGATAACTCCCAGTCGATGTGTGGGTGGGAATTAGAAAGAGGGGGTCTTTCCTCGGGCTCAGCATCTGATCCCTGCTTGAGTCAGGGCAGCTTCTTTCCAGTATTCAGTTTGTCTGCACTCTCCAACATCCGTGGAATGTCTACAAAGGTGTGCTTGTCAACTCACTTCCAATGATTGACTGATGCCTCCCCTATTTCCTTCCTTTTAGCAAAGCTGGAGATTGCAGATCTAGGCTGCAGTCATAAGAATTGCAATTCATAGGTTACTAGTCCAGTGAATTTTCTAGTTGAGATTCAGGTTTCCAGAAAGGTCTCTTTTGTCCTTTGAATGATATAAATCTTTATATATTGACATTTTTATTGGCATATAGTTCACATACTACACCAGTTACTTTAAAAAGTATACGGCTCTGTGGTTTTGGTACATTCCATATGATAAATTTATTTTGACTAACCTAGTACATTTTCATAATTTCTGAAAGCAACCCTGACCCATTAGAAGTCACCTCACATTCACCTCCCCTCTACTCAAGGCAACCACTAATCCATTGTCTAGTTCTGTGGGTTTTGCAGCTCTGAGATTTTTACATTTATGGAAAGACACACAAGTCCTTGTGTCATTCATTGAATCAACGACACAAGGACTTTTGTGTCTGGATTCTGGTACTAATCAGGAGAATTTCAAGCACATTTTGTTTCTGTTTACCTTTCTTCTTTCCCAGAAGCTTCATCTATGTTATAAGCAACCCTAATTCATACCTTTGATGGTTGGATTCCGCTTCATTTTATTCAGCTTTTCCATATTATTTATATAAACATTTCATTTTTAAAATAATGTATTTTGTTATTTCACTTATGTATGTGTGGGTCTGTGTACATGAATATGTACGTGTGAGTATATGTCCACACCCAGGCTGTTGGATTACTTAGAGCTGGAGTTACAGGTGGTTGTAAGCTCCTTGATTGGTTGCTGGAGTCCCCCAGAAGAGCAGTAAGTACTTTTAACCTCTGAGCTATCTCTCCAGTACCTATATTCACATTTTATTTATCTAGGCATGTATGAGTTGATGAACACAAGGGATGTTTCTATATTTTGGTTATTGTAAATAAAGCTTTTATGAATGTTTATGTTTAAGTTTTTATGAGTCTCCATTTTACATTTTTTCTTATGTATTCTTAGTGGGATTGATACACCAGAGAACTCACTGCCTAACTCAGAGCGCTGAGTTGTTTTCCAAAGAAGCTACAACATGGTTTCTTCATGTTCTTATCAATCTGTTTATTATTATTATTATTAATTATGATGATGATTATTTTACACACGAAGAGGCATCAAATTGTGACCTTATTTTATTTTTATTAATTTGTATTAATAAAACCAATGAGTTTCATTACGTAGCTTCAATTTGCATTTCTCTAAAGATTAACAAGGTTGAATACATTCCTTGTGCTTACTGAGCATGTAAGCATTTTTTGGGAGAATTTTTAAATTCTCCACCCATGCTCCTGGGGAGAGCTGCTCTCTGTCACGCATTCTCCCAGGTTTCTTTTGTGACCATCAGGAAAAGTCCCCTATGATCCTCCTTCTTGTTCCTTGATCACAAGGGGACCGCACAGTAGACCCATGGTGGGGAAGAGGATGGGGAAGGAGGCAATGATTTTATTTGCATAATTTCAATAAAGCTCCCCCATTGAGAGCAAGACATCCAGTCTGTGAGTACTGGGTTCTGTCTCTGAACAATCTCCTTTTGATGTCTGTGAGAGGCTGAGAGGGAAGTGGGTGTTTCTGCCTTGGATGAAGGAGAGAACTCACAGCAGTTCGTGCATAGGTTATGAAGTATCGGTAGTGGGCCTGGCTCCAGAAATTCCCACCCCCACATACCTTCTTTCTTTCTCTGTGATTCTTCTGCCCTGGCCCTATAAGGCTTCTTTGCGACTCCTCTCAGAAGAAAAATAAAACCTTGAGTCTTGATGCTTAGGGACATTACCATACCCAAAGCAAAATATATTATAAAAGTCAAACATGATGTTTATGCTTAGCATTCTTTTGGGTATGAGAACAAGGACATAGGCACAAGAGTTTTCTTTCTCCCCCACAGATGCTATGACCATTATAGGATACTTACCCTGCCAGAGTCTACGCTTCCTTTCAGAAGGAAGACTTGGAGAACAATAACTCTGAACCTGTAATTGACTGATACATTTTACATGACTGGTCCTTGTCGTAGATGGCAGAACCTCAAAAGAGGCAAGTGGAGCATTGAATGATGTCTCATTGAGGTACAGAGTCAGAAAGCAGTACCATTCCCACTGTTGACCAAAGAAGAAGCTTAGACAGAGTCTCAAGATCAAGGGAGGACGGACTAGTCAGATGGAAGCCCTGTTTTGTGCTGTGGCATTATATCCTGAATTTCGTAGGCAATCCATCACGGGAGGCTCTAATTCACATGCTAATTTCATTTGTGTAGATGGGAAGGCGAATCCCTCAACAGGTACTAGGAAAGTATTATCATTTGAAATACAGTCTTCCGCGGGGCTCCCCACCTTTTCAATGGCCAGCTACTTTTTATTCTCCATTGCTGGTTTCAGTTTCCTACTTGATAAGCAGAGGTTTCGAATCCATCTTGATTAAAGCAGCAAGGCCCCAGCTCCATCCTGCCTGCTCCCTTTGAAGTTCATATACACTCTGCATTCAGATCAGCTGCCAAGGGCACAGAGAAAGATGAGCTATGAACTGTGACAACATGAAGGCATGAGGCCAGATGCTTCCAGGCGTACAGCTTCCTTCTGGGACTAGAACCACTGGAGGCTTTCATCTCCCTGCACTGGTTTAGGTATAGCTGGAGGGAAAATACAAACAAAAACAAAATATAACGATATTTTAGGTCTCATCGATTGTCTTAAACCACATGGTCCAAGTCAGACAAGGGTCTCTTTCTTACAGTGGGTAGCAGGCTTTCCAACGCATAGGCTTGCCCAGAAATCAGGATTCATTTAAGATGTCTCTCCTTCCAGTTAGAAGGCTCAGCCTATTAAGAAAGGATAGAATAAGCCATTGCTAAATGTTAAAGGTATTTCCCTATAGTTTTACATCACGTTTTGTGTTCTACGCTGTTACAAGACGGTCTTCTCTCCCTTAAGCCTCAGTTTTCTCTCATCCTTATTGTCAGTCTGTCTCCAAACTCACACTAGTATCTCCCTTCACCCCTCCCCCCACTATTTTTCAAGAGAGAGAGAGAGTTATTGCTACATGTAAACACATTTCAAACAAGCTGGTTCTTTGGGGAATAGTTCTTCATCTATAAAATATAAGAATCCACAAACCCTCTTCTCAGGCTAAGGGGTTCTTGGAAATACTTGATTTATTTATTATACAATTCAACCTTCTTTTTAGCCTCCCGAAAGCTTCAGCGATTGGCTCTCATGATGTACAAGATATGTAACTGCTCAGTTCCCTTCTCACTGAAGAAAGTTAGGAAACTTTTTACTCTCTGTCACTGCTAGAAGGCAGACACAGCCCTCCACATTCCCCTTCTTCAACATGCCAGCCTCATCTCCTCGTGGTCGAGTGTCTCTGGAGAAGCAGCTCCAGAAATGTCATTAGAATCAGAAACCAGAAAAGAAGAAGAAGTAGGGGGAGAAAGCTGGAAAATGATTTAAAAAAAAAAAAAAAAAAAAAAAAAAGATTTGTGTGTGTGGTACTCAACTTCCCATGATTATATAGCTCAGGTTGCAGGCTCTGCTTTTTATAGCATGTATTTTTATGTTCTTTCCCAGATTGAATATCTAAAAGAACACGTCTCCCCCTAGAAAAGAATGATTTTTATTTTCCATGTGATACATGCTAGCAATCCTGGCATTTAACCACATTTGTGTAAACATGAAGAGATACCTATAAATTATTGGACTCACCCCAATTTGACTTTCCAGCTACGTACTGTAATCATTACAGATGTTCTTGGTTCAGCCTCAGAAAAAATTTTGGCCCATTTATATGGTTGATTAGTCATCTAAGCTTTGGACTACATTTATTACATTGTTCAGGGGGTGGAGAACTCAAGAAATGCTCGCGAGAGACCCTAAGATTATTCATGTACACCAAAACTTCTGTGAAGCAGAGGAGGTCATGTAATCTGATTGCTCAATGAGAGCTAACTGGCCCTCAGTCTCCAGGGCCACCCTGTGGTGGTATGAGATGACTTGTGAGGAGCTTGGGCCTTTCCTGGGAGTATGCTGATTGAGAAGAGTACAAGCCTAGAGAAACTCGGGCTTCACTGTAAAAGTCTAATTGTGGTGGTTGGGAGATAAGGGAAGCATGATGGCCTTTGTAGAAAACTTGACAATAAATCCTAAGGTGGACTTTCTTATTCTCCTTTCCACAAAGACCTATCTCTAGGGTGGGCCTCCTTGTTTAGCTCAGGCTAAATGCAGATGCTGGAGACTCAGAGCCTGGTGGCTACACCTGTGCCATCCTGCAGGGGCCACCCTAAGGCAGATGGTGGCTCCCAGAACTGTTCTGCCCCAGTGCTCAGCAACTTTTCCACTCTGAGTCATTGTTCTCAATTAACAGGAAACTCACCCGCAAAACATCTTAGCTATAGTCACACACATGATTACATGTTCTTTTTGTTTGTTTTAAAGACTCTCAGTCACAGAGACAGCTAGCTTCCATGGAGAGGGGAGAGGTGGTGATCGGTGTTAGACATGGGTGCAGAAGATCCACGTCTGGAGTGTAGACCTATTATCTTCCTACATGATATCTTCCTATCACGTCGAGGATGATAACAAACAGAAAACACCCCCATTCTCCCTTTTTATGAAATTCTCCTCCTTAAAACCTGGCTATTCTTTGTTTATGTCAGCTCTCCTGGGATTGGCGCTCATGAAACTCTAGTACTTTCCTGGCTGCCCTCCATGCTCAAACAATGTTGAGCAGGATCTCCAGCCTTGTTCTGATTTATTCAGCAGATGTAGACTTATTATCAGCATTTCCTCAGTGCTTGAGGGGGTATTTTTGGATGATGAAGTTAGTTTGCATTTATCATCATTTTTCCCTAGTGTTGGGATGGGGGGATTTTTGACTTTCACTGTATGGATGTAAACCATGAGGCTGCATCAAAGTTGTTCGCTAAACCAGAGGATGACATTCTGCTTTCACTTCCTCTTCGATGACAAAATAGTCTGATGAAAAAGCAGGGGGATGGGTGTGTGAGGGAGGTGAAGGAATGGAGGGGAAGAAAGGATATGATGTAACTCTATCATGATTAAAAATAAAAATTATGTGAGAATGCAGCCCAGGGGAGGAGGGAATTTATTTTAGCTTACAATTCCTGGTCACAGTCTGTAGTCACAGGGAAGTCACAGCAGCAGCAGGAGAAACCTAAGCCAGCAGATTCCACAACACCTACAATGCATCTGTGCCCCTACTTGCTTTAGCTAGCTTCCCCCCTCTTAAGAGGGTCTCGGGTCTCAGAAGTCTTCTACCTACAGCAGGCTGGGCCAGATAACAATCAAGCCAACCCCCCACATACTCATAAGCTGACCCTGATCTAGACAATCCATAAGCTGAGAATCATTTTCCAGGTGATTCTAGGTTGGCAGGTAAAGATTTGAAACTATCCATTCTAGATCGAGACTAGAATACAAAAGCATACAGAGTGTCTGGCAACTTGATAGAAAAACCAATATTAAATCAAGTCTTTACTCTGGGAAGAGGTCAGAGGTCATAATTTCAATTCAAGGACTTTTTTTTTTTTTTTTAAACTGTCTCAGGAAACAAGACCCAGAGAAGTCAGGGGTGTCTGAGATCACACAGGTATACAGTGGTCATGCTAGAATGAGGCACAGGCCATCTGCCTTGGGTTTGAGGCATGAGGTCCACGACACAGAAACTATGTGCTTCTCATCGGCATCAAGGTTGTAGAGGGGCTTTTCTACCAAGCCACAAAATGATTAAAGGACCGGGGAGGGAAAAGTACTTCAGATGTGGAAGTCAGAATTCTGGGGTGAGGAAAGGAATCTTCTTATTACTGATGGTGGCTTGGATTGGAAACATGAAAGAAGGGAGAAGAGAGAACCAAGCTCAGATTTGTGCTGATCAGACCACAGGCATGTGCTTAGAAGTCCGAGCCCTGTGGGCTCTAGGGAGGTGGAATCCTGGCTGCAGGTCTGACCAGCATCCCTCTTTCAGGGGCAGTGGGGAAAGAGGCAGGATTACTAAGAATGGTCATGGACTCGGGGACTTGCTCTTTTCAAGGAATCAATGGAATTAGAAATGAGATATTAACTTTAATCAGTCACAGATGTTTGTGCTCTTAGCTTCTAGGAAAAGAATTTCTGACTGGCTCCTCACCCTATAAGAGAAACTCAATCAACTACACAGAAGGATCTACACCTGTGGACAAACACAAGTACACAATGTGTAATAAGATCTACACCTGGACAAACTCAGCTACTTGGCATGGAGGAGGATGTACACACGTCATTGGGGCAGGGATACTCTTCTGTCCTTTGGAGGGTGAAGGACAGAAGCCTCCTTCCATGAACTATCCCTCATCTAGTCTGATTTGAGTCACCATACTTCTGGCTAAGCAACGTTTGTTGCCTTTTCATTGCATAAGGAGGGTTTCAGTGTCCAGGCAAGGCAGGTGCAGACCGAAGTGGGATTTGAAGGTGTAAGGAAAGGCCAGCCTATCTTTCTGAGGGGCTTATTTTTGAGAAGATGATTGGGAAACCAAGCACATGATGAGAGAGGACGATTTGGGTTTGTTATACTTTGTAATTTGTAAAAGTTTAAGTCTGTATGCAAAATGAGACAATAGCCCAGTGAACCCATGTGTCCTTCACATAGATTCACTATTAGTTAAAGTGTTAATCAAACAATGATGGTCAGCCAGGGTCTCCTGTCACCTACATCAAAATCACTTTCAGACCACGTCCCTGCACTCGGGCCTCAGGGTGGTGATGATGCTGGACCTTGGGCAGTTTTCCTGTTAGCACTGAATGCTGATTCCTCCAAGCTATCCCCTGTCAACCTCACATCCGGCTAGATGGACATTAATTTGCCCCTTAGTTTGCTAGGTTGCCAGGTTGGTAAACTCCAACAAGCACTGGTAACCATGGCCTTCTGTTTAGGGCCTGCTTTACAACTGTAGAAAAATAAAGAAAGAAAACCAGCTCCCCCCTTTCTTTTCTGAGAAGAATACTCTCAGCTACTATTTGTGACCTTTATCACACTCAACAGTCACGCAGTGAAAATAAATTTTATGTTAAGTTTCTTGCCAGCACTTTTATACAGCAGTATAATTTATGATTCACATTGAAATCCAGTTTTATTGCCCTGGGATTGCATGCAACAGGCAATGTCCTCTATGAATTATTTGCGTCTATAGGTAATGAGTGTGAATACATACACACACACACAAAACACTAGAGAATCTTTTAAGAGTGCGTGTATTCCAAAGAGAGCAAGGGGCAAAGCTAAATTGCTGGTGAGATTTTTAACTACAAGTTCTGATCTACAGTCTGTATTTCATAGTCTGTACCTGTCATTTAAAACAAAAAGTGTTAAGTAAACAGCCTTAGAGAAGGAAAGAAGGAGAGAAATTGGTTTCTATGGAATAAATGGTAGATTGGGGGGGGGTCTGAATTCTAACATTTTAGTCAAGCAGAAATGTCTCAGCCACAAATGAGGCTGCAGTCTCTATCTCTACACACCTCTTCAGATCCTAGAGTGTTGCTCAGACCGGACTGCACTCCTCACATCATACACAGGCCTTGATGAACACAGCTGCTCAGTCTTTGTGACTGCTCCTAAGAATGCTGGTCTTCAGTTGTGATGATGGTACCTCCGACAGGCCAAGGTCAGGAGTGCGTTCTTACTGTGAAGATGACATTCTGTTTCCTATATGACTTTTGTTGCTTATATCCATCATGCTGAACAACTTCAGAAAGGAAGGTAAACTTCCAGGGCTGGGTCCCTGGCAGCCCTGGCTGTGTGCTGGAAGCCTTGGGGGGCACTCCATGGTCCTGTAATCAGAGCTTTCCAGGGTTAACAGATGAGACTTATGTGGTCATGGTAGCCCTCCCATTGTCCCTTCCCTTACAGATTCTGCTCCTTCGCAAAGAAGCCTAGGGACCATTCCCCTTTAGGAAACAGACTTCCCTTCTCATTCAGTCCTTTTATGTTTCACATTCTTAATCTTGTTATATTAGTAAAACCAAAACTGAGAGTATGTGGGAGCCTAAAAGTTGAAGACATTTCCTTTATCAAGGCTCTAACAGAAGGCCTTAGAGTTATGGCTCTTGCAGAAATGCAGGATAAATATGATATTCTGGGCACACACTTTTTCAATTATGGGCAGCTCAAACCCAGTATTGCTCCTCATCCATCTCAATCTGCAGGCCAGTGGGGAGGCTGCTCCTAAACATCTTTGCACACTTAATCTCAAACTTTATTCATGCAGCTTTTAAATTTTAAAAAATTAATCAAATCTAAGCCTTACAAAGTGCACACTCTGATTTATATGAGTCTTGGCAAACAGGCACACCGAATAAAAACCTTCTTAGTTGGACATGACAGTGTTGGGGGAATTGAAGGCTGAAGAATGACATCAGGGCACCTGTTTTGATGAGCAGCAGTTCCTGGGACTCCGTTCAAGGATTTAAAAATTGGTGGTGCATTGTTGGGAGCCCGGGGGTAGTATAGCAATGACTGGTGTGTTCTTCTATCCTTGGATTAACTTTTAAGCCCAGGTCCCAAGAAAGTCCACTCTCAGATGGAATGGTTCCAAGTATGCCTCAGCTTGAAGGTATTGAGAGCAGAAACACTATATAGGCTGTTTAAGAGCTTGAAGGTAAAGTGATGTGTGGGGGTAGGGTGGGGAGGAGTTAAGATTATTTTTGTTTTAGGAGATATAGAGAAAGATGCTCATTTTCCTGATGCTCACAGCTAAGGGAACCAGTTAATTTCTACCTGATGGCTAGCTAAGAAGACCTAACATAATGAGCTGAGAATGCAGTCATCAGTGTTTTATGGTAACACGAAGCCAGGCTTGGCACAGGCTTCTGATTCTGAGTTACTATTATCCTGTCATAAGTATTTCCCTGTAGCAAATTAACCATGGAATTGACCTTAACCTCTACCAACTTAACCTTGTCCTCTGAGAAGCCCAGAAACTGAACTCTTTTGGCTGGTGGGGAATCTACCCTACTTGAATAAGAGGGAAATTGCCTAGAGTGGTCTGGGCTTAGGGAAGGGTATCAGCTGAAGACGGAGCATTCGGTAGGAAACACTCGGAAACTCACTCACACAAAATGAAACTGACTGAAGATAGTTTCCTCACTCTGCACTGCAGAAAATTCGCTCATAGGTGATTTTAAAAACAGTGTTATCACAGCTTTCAATGGCTCAAGCTAGTAAAAAGTGAGCCTGTAGGTCCACACGTGGTGGTGTAAACTAACCCAATCTCTAGGGAAAAAATTGCACTCAGAATTCATCAAAATGAAGATTTTACTTGTTTTGGTCCAAAACATTTGAGTTTCAGGAGCATTTTACATAGAAGGATGGCTTTCAAAGTTAGATCTAGATCCACAAGCTCAGCATCATCTGGGAACATGTTAAAATACACAATCCTAGCCCCACTTCTGATCTACAGAACTGGAAACAGGTGGCAAACAAGCACAAGAGAAACTACACAAGAATGCATATTATCTTCTTCATATACAGTGTGAAATTAGAAACTATGGATCCACAAAGGGAAGAGTGTTAAGATGAAAAGATCTTTTGCACATATGGTTTAGTCAGAATAAGGCAATTTGCAGAAATACATGTACCTACAATATTATATGCCACAAGTAATTCACACTCACATTTTCAGCTTTAAAAGAGTAAATTCTTTGATTATCTGCTCTTAAGTATCCATTAACTTCTATTGCCTCTAAGATCAAGTCTGAACTTAACAACGAAGACCTCTAGTGATGTGCTTCACAGAGACTTTGTCAGACTATTTTGACAAAATCAATGCTTAGGTTTATCTCTGTTTAGTAATTAAGAAAACTAAGAACCATGGCAGGTGAGTTGCTATTTGCCCTCAGTCACATAGGGAAGCAGTGAGCCTGTAATCACTTCATCACATTCCAGGTACTTGTTTCAATCCTCCAGACTGATTGCCTAGTTGTTCACTTAGCACCCTGGAATATATGCCATTGCCTTTGCTCCAGGCATTTTCCCTTATGAAGCTGTTTTAATTATATCTTCTTCCTCCCTCCATCCCTTGCTCCCTCCCTCCTTCCTTCCTGACATCTTTGGGGTTTTTTGTTTTGTTTTGTTTTGTTAGGTATTGAGTCTAATCCCTTCCCACATAGGCAAACTTTTCACAAGTTTTGGAACCCCTGTATTCCTCTATAGCAAAGAAGGGACTTCCACATCTTTCGGCAGGGAATGATTTGTACTGTTTGTTCACAGTATCTACTCTGCAATGGCTATAGTTTTGAAAATGATTGCAGATTTGGACAGCCTATGTTTCCCATTGACATGTTCATGATTTGATGTACAGTAGCAATGACATCAAAGAAACAGGCTTCCAGCAGGATGTAGGCAATATAAAAGGGACTTTTATAGACACTCTTTTTCAAACTTGAAGTCTTGACTTCAATCATAAAAATGTTTCTCTCTTTTTGTGAAATATTGAATGTGAAAAGATGAACAGAAACACAACCTAAGTTAAATACAAAAAATGACTGACCCTTATTTGAGGTGGATAACCCAACAACCTGAAGTAGACAATTTTAGTAAAATATGGAGTGTATACATTATGTACACTTCCTCGGTGAAAATTATTCATATTTTAAATTTTTGAAGTCATTTTAGTTATTTAGTTATGATTTTGGACTTACTAAACTATGCATTTGTGATGGTTCCTCATTGCTGTCATCTTGAATGGGTTTAAAGTCACCTAAGAAACAAAAGTTTGGGCCATACCTATAGGAGTGTTTCTAGAAAGGCTTACCTGAGGAGGCTGATTCTCAATGTAGATGTTACCATTCCATGGGCTGATCTATCAAACTGAATTTTAAAAGGAGAAAGAAGGAAGAAAACAGAGAACCAGCACACATTTTAATACCTCATGAGCATGGGCATTTTGTAGCCCATTGCTGCCGCCGCAAAGAAAACATTTGCTACCATGCCCTTCCTGCCACAATGGACTGCATTCCCCTTTTAAACTATGAATTGGAACAAACTTTTAAAATATTAAGTTGGATTTTTCAAGACATTGTTTTACAGCAACAAAACTAATGAAATATTGTTGGGCAAAGCATACGTTTATATCAATGTCATTATATGATAGACAGATTGATGCCTTCTTCTCCAAGACATTCTCATCTGGAAGCTGTGATTTGTAGGTGAAAGTTTCTGTCCCATCCAGTCTCACAGCTGTTCAGCCCCAAATAAAATATAGAGGTTTATATTAATTTTAAATAATCAGCTCATAGTTTAGGCTTATTACTAACTAGTTCTTACATTTAAATTAATCCATAATATTTGTGTTTAACTATGTGGCTTGGTAGCTTTTCTCACATCATTCTTACCTTGTTTGCTCAGTGTCTGGCTGAGACTCCCAATTCCACCCTTCCTCTTCCCAGAATTCTTTTAATCTGGTCACCTCACCTTTACAAATTTGAAGGACTGTCACATGTTGGCCAAGTTCATCAGTCAATTGCCTCTGTATCCTGTAGAATGTCTGGCATTTTCTTCTATGAAGCAGGAACCTAAAGGACCATCCTGCTTTGTTTTGGTGAAGTTCAGTGGTCATTTTCCTATGGATCCTGCATGTCCAGTTTATATAACAAAATTAACTTTAAATTTGGATCATTATATCAAAATATATGCCAATGCAAAATATCTGAGATTAATAGTTTTCCTTTTATCCTAAAGTCTTTTACATTCCCTTAATTTATAACAAACATCTATAACCTAGCAAATAACCAAAGACCATCCATACCCCCCAACTCTTGGGAATGTGGGTGTAGTTTTTTTCCATACTATTTCTTGCTGTCTGTGGGTGAAGGCATCCAGGAGTCCATGAGAGAATTTTGAGATAATGATCAAGTCCTGGGAAGACAAGTTATAAACTTTGTTAATAGATATCATCTGTTAAGGTTCAGGAAGTATCCCTTGATCAAATCTGGTTCATCTTAACCAGGAACAAATCCATAACCTCTTGTTTTCTGTAGAAACAAAAGCAAAACCACTTCTCCAAAGCAATGAATCTTTTAAGTTGCATTTTATAAATATATTTCTGACTTCTGTTTTAAAGTTAAGGCATTAAAAAAAATAGTTTTGTATATTTTATCAGTCTCTCTCTCAATCCCATGTCTTCCAGCAGCTATCTCTTGTTCATTCACTATCAAAAAGTTTAAAATCAATGTAGTAACATATAGAGTACAGATTCCCTGTGTATTTCCCTCTTGTATGTGGATTATTATCATTATTATTTTATTTCTCTCTTTAAAGATTTTATTATATTATTTTTTTAATTATTTATTCTTTGGAATCTGTTTAGTGGTTTTACTGTCTGGACCTCTTTATGCTATGTATCTTTTAGCCTATCTTTCTGAGCAAAAGCCTAAAGCCTGCCATTCAGCATGCACAGGAGCTTGTGCTGATAGCTTAAGCCCAGAGGCAGTGGCTAGGAGAAGCCTTTCTGTATCTTGGCCAGTGTGAGAATCTGTGGGAGCCCACCATGCCAATTAGCTCATAGTGGCTGGCAGCCTGATCCATCTTTGTAGGCAGCTATTGAGAAATGCATCTCTCCACTGTTGCTGCTACTGACATGAGACTGTGAGACTAGGAAGCCCAGTGCAGTTTTGTTTCTGTGTTTAGGACCTTTTATAAGCTTTCTCAGGTCTTATGTGGATCCACATCCCATGTTGGGTACCATTTGTAGACAAAAGTTTTTGTCCTGCTGTGTCCTGCAGCTATTCAGTACCAAATAAACATACAGAGGCTTATATTAATTATAAATGATCAGTCAGTAGCTCAGGCTTATTACTAACTAGCTCATACATTTAATGTACTTTATCTATGTTTAGCTTAGTACCACATAGTTAATATCCTTTCTCAGCACAGCATTCTTATCTTGCTTCCTCTGCAACTGGCTGGTGACTCCCGACTCCTACTCTTCATCTCAGAATTCTCCTAGTCTGGTCTCCACGCCTATACTTCCTGCTCGTCTACCAGCCAGTTGGTGTTTTATTAAACTAATTTGAGTGACAAATCTTTACTGTGTACGAGAACATTATCCCACAGTAATGACTACGTTGAGCTACACAACGAAAGGAATGCTGTAGATCAAATTTTGGTTTTTATGATATAGGGAGATGATTCCAGATTACTGAATCACTCCGATGAAATGACATAGGCCCATAAGATTAGCAAAAGGGATGCAATAAGAGAGGTCAAGGAGAAGAGACCGTAAGCATAAAATTGACCTCTGCTGGTCAAAAAAACCCTTTATTAATTCTCTGAGAATTTATTTTTTTATTAATTTTATATTTAAAAAATTCTTGCAAGTCAACAAAATTTGGGAATTTCGTGGATTATGTTTTGAACATTTTTATCCATCTCCCCCGTTTCATGTGAGATCCAGCACCCTATTCCATACTCACCCAACTTTGTGCCCTTAATCTTTTAACCCATCAAGCATCATTGGATTGCCTATATACTCTTGGGTATGTGGTCATACACTGGAACATGTTTAGAGTTTATCAGGGGTCATACCATTAAAGAAAACTAATGCTTACTCTTCCAGCAGCTATTAATTGCCAATAGTTTAGGCGGTAAGACTTTGTGGTCACATCCCTCTACATGTTGGAATTTTGTTTAGCAAGATTTGACCTTGCACAAATCTTGTTCATTTTGTCTCAACTGCTGTGTATTCATATGTGCAGCTGCTCTGTTGTTTCTAGAAGGCACCCTATAGTTTTACAGTACCTCTGGTTCTTACATTCTTTCTGCCTGCTCTTCCACAATAGTTCCTGAGCCTTGGAGTTATGATATAATTGTTATGATATAATTGTTATAGTTGTGTTATGATATAAATGCCCTATTTTAGAGCTGAGCACACTAAAGTTAATTAATTATTCTCTGTACCTTAACCGGTTGTGGATCTCTGTGTTCATTGCCATCTACTACAAAAAGGAGCTTCTCTGATAGGTTTGAGAGATAAACATGAATGTAACAAAAGATTTGTAAGAATTGGTTAGTACTATGTCTCATTAGCAGAGTAATAGTAGTAGGTTCTTCCATAGGGCCTATGATTTGTTTAGGTCACTAGTTTTTGGCCGCAATATATGTTATAGGTGTGGGTTACATCCTGAGGAGCAGGCACTAAATTCAATAAATATATCCAGAAAAGTGGTTGGTTAATCCTATGCCATTTGTACCACTTATTACACAAGTAGGCTTACCTTGCCAGGTAGATCATTATTATAACTGACAGGTTATTATGGTTGATTTTAATGTCAACTTGCCACAGAGATCAGAATCATCAGAGTAGGGAGCTTTCCTTAAAGAATTTTCCCAATTGCTTTGTTGATTCGGGAAGGCTCACCCCAGGTATGGGTATCACCTGCTGGCATGAGTCCAGATGATACAGGGTATGGCAGAAGAAAGCTTGTCAGCCCTTTTGTTTCCTTGGCCTTCTTCCCTCTTGCTTCTGAATTGATTTTTTCTGTTTTTGCTGCTGCTGCTGCTGTTCATCCCTTCCATGATAATAGAACTAGCATTTCCAGGCTTTCATGGTGGCATGAGGACCAGTGCCCTTTAGGATGTTTTTTGCACTCTGGACCCCAGGCTGGGACTAATGAGGCACCCTGACATGTGGAATGAGTAGCTGCTGGTTGTCACCAGAGAGATGGTCAGTATAGGATACCGCGTCCAGTTTCTTGGGGGGTTCGAGTCTTGTCCAGGCGAGGGGCGTCGAGGTTAAATAATCTGCACTCAGGAGTCGTTTAGGTTCCATCATTCAGGATCACAATGAGAGACCCGAGCTTTATTCAGTACATCTTATATCTTAGACCTGTCTGTCTCTTAGCCATGCTTCTCTCCTGCCACTGCATCTCGCCTAGCTTTTTCCCCTCTAGCTTCCCGCCATGTTGGTTTCCTTCTGTTCCCATTCACACTCACACTACTCTACTCTCTCTACTCCATGTTTGTCTCCTTGTGTCTCTCCTTGTGTCTCTGCTTCCTTCTTAACTCTCTCACACCCTGCCCCTCATCCGGGCACACCCAAGGTCTTGGAAGATCCCAAAAGACTAGCACTCAGCAGGTGGCAGCGTCTATAAGGAGACTTGTAGCGCAGGAAAGCATATTTTTCTTAATCCCCCTATTTAACATAAGGTTTTAGTCCTTTGGGGAGGAGGATGGGCCATAAGGGCCAGAACGGCACTTATTTGGGAGACAACAATAGGACATCTCTGCCTGTTGTGAAATTTGGCCTCAAAGACAGGAAAACTACTGTATTTTCCAGCATGATTTGGCTGATGTTACTATTTTAAAGCTCTCTTAGTGAATGTATGTATATCATATATTGAATGTGTATTATATATTCATTTCCAAACACCATGTTCTACTGAAGAAATCAATTTTTTTTGAAGGAATAACTGCTTCTGACTACCAATGTAGAACAAACACATGTAGGCCCAGGGAATTTCTGTGTGTAGGCAAGAAAGGAAAATACTTAAAGATTAATAGAGTTATGTCAAAAGGACACAGGATCTCATTTGAAGGGGCTTCCACTGGCCAAGTCTGAGATAACTTAAGCATTGAGGAGGAAAGGACACTTGAATTTTTTAAGTTTATGAGGAGCTAACAATAATGTAAAACGAAGCACTTTTTAAATATGAATGTAACCTAATAAAAAGAAAGGAATGTTAGAATTGGCGATTACATTTTGACCCCTGATGTAACCCTTGTTTTAGGTGAGCATTGTCAGCAGATGCTAACCTCCAAGTAAAGTTTTTTTTTTTTTTTTTTTTTTTTTTTTTTTTTTTTTTTTTTTTTTTTTTTTTTTTAAACTCTTTGGCTCTGTTGGTCTATGGGTCCTGCCACCCAAGTCACAAATAAACACACAGTGGCTTAATTTTACTTATGAATACCCAGCTTTAGCTTGACTTGTTTCTTGCCAACTTTTCTTAAATTATCCTGTCTTTTGCCTCTGGACTGCTTTCTCTATTCTGGATACATTTCTTTCCTTATTACTACATTGTTGGCTATGTGGCTGTGTCACTGGGTGGCTGGGTGGCTGTGTAGCTAAGTGGCTGTATCTATGTGGCTGTGTGGCTGTATAGCTATGTGGTTGTGTGGCTGTGTAGCTGGGTGGCTGTGTGACTGTGTGACTGTGTGGCTGTGTGGTCATGAGGCCATGTAGCTGTGTGGCTGTGTGGCCATGTGGCCATGTAGCCGTGTGGCTGTGTGGCTGTGTAACCGTGTGGCTCTGTGGCTATGTGGTTGTGTGGCTGTGTGGCTTGTGGCTGTGTGGCCATGTGGCCATGTAGCCGTGTGGCTGTGTGGCTGTGTGGCTGTGTGGCTGTGTGGCTGTGTGGTTGTGTGGCTGTGTGGTTGTGTGGCTGTGTGGCTTTGTGGCTGTGTAACCATGTGGCTCTGTGGCTGTGTGGTTGTGTGGCTGTGTGGCTGTGTAACTGTGTGGCTCTGTGGCTGTGTGGCCATGTGGCTGTGTGGCTGACCTTTGATTTCTTCCTCTTCTTTTTCTTGTGTCTCCTTTTCTCAATCCTTGAACTTCTCTTCCCAGATTTCTCTGCCTATTTACTCTCTCGGCCTGCCAGCCTCATCTATCTTTTCTCCTCCTAGCCTCTGGCCATTCGATTCTTCATGAGACCAGTCAGGTATTATAAACAAGCAAAATAACACAGCTTCACAGAATTAAACAAATATATCATAAAAGACTGCAACACATCCTTGCATCATTAAACAAATGTTCCACAGCATACAAAAATGTAACATATCTTAAAATAATATTCCACAACATTCAAGTGAAAGGGTTTTGGTAGCAAAATATACTTTTACTGCATGGTGAATCTATTTTCTAGAAATGGTTTAATATTTACAGAGGGAAATAGTTACCTTTTCAATGAAGATATTTAGCAGTTAGAGCTTTGAGTACTCAGTGTCGATAATAGTGGATCAATCTGAAATCATATGGAGTTTCTGATGACCTATATCTGATGGGAGAGACACTTAGAGAATGTTTTTGTTGGAAAATGTTCAAGTTGGTCTTATCTATGAGGAAAAACCATCGTAAATTTAAATGTGGCACTTTTTGCAGACAGAAGAATGGTACTTTCCAAAAGTTGAGTGTGTGCTAGAGAATGAGAAGAAACAGCAGAATTTAGCCAGGAGTAATGAGTCTTTGAGTTACTGTATAGCAAGCTGGCCATAGTTGATAGTGATAATTGTATATTTAGAAATCACTGTAAGAATGTAAATTGTCAAAAAAGAATATAAATTATCTGACTTAACGATGGCAAATGGTATTTGAGGAGACAGATATGTTAGTTGATATAGCTGTTCCACAATATATACATATATCAAAATATAATATTGTGCCCATGGAGATGCACAATTGTTTGTCAATTAAAAATAAGAACCACCAAAAGAAACTAACATATCAAATACAATTTAAAGATACCATTAAAAGACATTTGTTGGGCAGATGGAAAATTTTAGTGGAAAATGTGTATTAGATAGTATTAGGAAATAGATAGCCTTTTAAAAAGCCCATAATGAAGCTGAAGAATGTCCTTAATCTTAGTACACGCACACTGAGTAAAGAACTTGGTTCAGCTCCATGATATCTGCAAGATATTTAAAACGGTTTAGAAAAATACGATGGTCTAGATCGAGTCCCTCTCTACCAGCTCCTGCAAAGAGATAAATATCCAGGAACCATTCATTAAACCATTGCTAGGCTGAAGTATTTGTGGGGAGAGTTTCTATATCCAGAAATTAGCAAATACAGCAAACAAGGACGACTTGACCCACTTCATTACCTTGGCATAAATGATTGGAGCCAAATGTTAACTGGTGAAACATTTCAAATAGACCCGTAGTCAGCATGTTCCCCTCTAAATTTTTGTAAAAACTTGAAAGTCTTACAAATAAACAGGTAGGGGAGCCAGCAGGAGAAAGTCCTTCTTTCCTGGAATTCTGAACACACGAAGAGAATGACAGAGTAGACCAAACCATGAGCAGGAGTCTCTGTGTTGTGTTGTGGTTCCAGAGTTCAGGCTGGGCTCTCTGAAGAGAGGCTGGCCTGGAGTTGGCAAGGGCACCCTTGTGTTCTTTTCTTTAAGTCTCTAGAGCTGAATCTCAGTGTCAGTGATGTTGATTGCCTGGGTTTATGCAGGATCTCAAGAGAAGTTCCAGCTACCTTTGGATGAATAGCCCGAGGTAAGGATAAGGGGGGGGGGGGCTGTGATTTATTTTCCATTTCTCTTCTCTTCCATTTGTCTCTTCCTGTTTCTCCACTTGATGACCTCTTCTCGCTTTCCTGTACTACAGATCCCATCAAGGAATTCCATCTTCACACCTCTGCCTAACTCCACCTATCCACTACATCCTAGGGTGATCTCTGGACCCAGCTCCTCCATTAGCGTCTTTCCTGTACAACCTGCCTCCCTTCCTAGCACGTACCGTGCACTGAATCCTGGATTGCATCCTGTCATAGACTCTCCCAGGATCGCATTCTGAAGGTGTTTGTTTGTTTTGTTTTTATGGTCTGCAAGCTCTTGAATGTCAAGAACTGGATTTGATACGTTTATGTTACCTAGAAACCCTTTTCTCTTAAATAGGGGTGAGAATGAAATACCTAGTCGAATTTAACTGAATTTCTCTGTCTTTATTCTGTCTCTACTCATCAGTTCCCTCTCTCCATTCTCACATCTTGCCCAGGCCAGCTAACGTCTGTTCCCTTGAGTGTATTTCCTTCTCTGGCTCTTCCCGTCTCGTCTCTGTGGCTGGAGGCTGAAGGCATGGCTCCGACTCTGAATCTCCTCTCTGTTCAAGGACTTCTCCTTGCTCAGGGATCTTTCAGGTACCTAACTCACTGCATAAAAGAAGAGTTGCCCGAAGGAACTATAGATGCCTTTACACACACTGTCCTCATTCAGGCTCCCCATCCCCACACTCTGCTGGCCTCACAAAGGCGGTGGTGTCAGCGGGCACAGATTCTCACATCTGCATCACACATTTTTTTCCCCTCTCCCATAACCCCCCCTCCCCCCCGCAACCCACCCACCACACACACTCCTTGAATTCTTCTGTCTGATTCTTGTGGTAAAATCTCACACATTTTCTCAATCTATATGCAAACCAGGTAGGATTGACATCTGAAGAAAGCTGCTCATTGCCCGGGCTTAAAGCTTATCTGTTCTCCCTCTGAGGGGAAAATCTTTGAGCTATGTGACAGTGCCTCGAAGCCATGGCCCTTGTCCTAGACTGCCCCAGCCCAGACAAGCGTCTGACCCTTGTTAATGTGCAAGACCTTTAGCAGCAGAAAGTGTGGGAGGGGGAGGCAACCAGAGCCCGCTGCATGCCAGTCATTTGTGTTCTCTGAAGGGATCAGAGTGTTATTAGAAACCTTGCTTGCCAAATGCAGGGCAAATGTAACCAATTTATTAATGTTTTTAAAAAAAAATGTGTGAAATTGGACCAAGAGGAGAGGGGCCGGTTACCCCCTTCTCCTTCCCGCTCTTTGCCAATGGCAGAAGCAGGATGGGGTACAAATGATTTCATCTTTTCCAGGAGGACGTTGCTGTCCTAATCACATGTGATAGTGACAACCAACACCGCAGCCAGAGCTTCAAAGGGCTGAGAGATAATTGCATCCATCATCCCGGGCCTGTGGCTGTAATGCCTACAGCTTGGAGTTGTGAAGCCCGGTTAAGAAGGTGGGGGAAGCTGCTCTTCCTGCCTATCCCATCTACTCCATATCCTCCCTGTCGGGTCAAGGTGATCATGGACCTGGTTGTGTCTCCATGGAGAATGCTGCCACAGCTTTTTCCTGTAAATGATTTTAGTGTTGGTGTTTATGGCTATTTTCAGTGTCAGTCCAGCAAAGGAGACAGTGTAATACGTTTGCTTTCATATGCCTCCCTATTCCCATAGATTTACCCTCTAACAGGCAAGCTAGTTGGAAGAGCATTAACAGATGCCAGTTATTAGAAGATTACAACAAGTGTCTTTATATGTATTATAATCTCCAATATATTATATATCCAATCACACACTAATGCTGGTGTGAGGAATATGCTGTTATTCTTCAAAGTAATTGAACTCAGCAAGCTACCAGTCTGCCCAAGACTTTAGGATTAAGAACGCAAGATTCAAGCTCATGTCTGTTTAACTGATTTAAACATCCAGATTTAGGGAATGAAACTCCACAATTTTGGTGGGTAATCTGGTATGATTTTTTTTTTTTTTTTTTGAGACATGGTCTCCCTATACTTCAGCTAGGCTAGAACTCTCTGTACAGACCAGGTTGGCCTTTAATTCACAGAGATCAACCTATGGCTGGCTCCCGAATGATGGAATTAAAGGTTCATACTACCACACCCAGCACCCAAACAATTTTGTTTGTTTGTTTTAATGTATTCTTTGTGTTTTTCACATCATGCCTCCCAATCCCACCCATTTCCTACCCTACCCCAAAGGAAAACAAAATAAAATTTAAGAGGAAAAGAAAAAAGGATGAAGGGGGAAATATTGTCCTGGAAGCTGCAGTGTGACATGGTGAGTCGCAAAGTAAACCCCTTCATCCATATAGTTTTACACACAGGTAGTTATGGAAGAGAATCATTGGTCTGGTTTGAAGCCCCTGCTTTCTGCTGCACCATCAAAATTGGGCCCTCACTGCGACTCTTCCTGTACATCCCATTGCTGCCCTAGGTCATGGTTTTTAAGAAGCCTATGCTGCTCTTTTTCTTGTTAATGCTTCATTGGGAAGCATGTATTTCGGATTAACGATTCTCTAAGAGATGTGTTATAACAGTAACTAAAACCACATTATAGACCTGTGGTAGTCGGAATGAGAACTCTCCCCAAAGGCTTATGAATTGTTCTTGTTTATCGGTACCGCTGGAGGAGGTTTAGGAGGCAGCTTTGCTACCCGAAGTGTGTCACTGGGGGTGAGCTTTGAGAGTTCATAGCTTTGCTCCACTTCCCGTTTTTCTTCACTGTGTTTCATGCTGGTTGTTAAAGATGTGCTCTTTCAGCTTCCTGCTCCCTTGCCAGAACTGCCCTTTGCTGCTGTACCTCCCCACTATGCTGGACTGTTATCCCTCTAGAACCCCCTAGAACATTGAAGAATCCAGCTCCCTAGCTTTTCTTGAAAAAGCGGAAAGGCCTGGCTCAGCCAGACTTGCCATAAAGACCTGGAATAGTAAAACAATGGCTACTTCTTATATTTTTGGCTGTGAGCCTAGCCTTGAACAGTTGAGCCGTCTCTCCGGCCCAACAATGGCTACCTCTTCAGAAGGACATCTGCTGTCCCCATTACCTCCGTCGAAATCATCCCCTGCTCTCTGACCTTCACAAGCCACTGCTGTTACACTCTTCTAGGCCTTTGGCTTTGAGTGTGTGACCCCGTAATAGTAAGCATGCCTTCAGCTACTTGAGCTCAAATTAGCTTAAGAAAATCCTGAGCCCTCCCTGCTCTGATTCCATGCTCAGCATGCAGCCTCCTGAGAATGTGGCTTACCATGTCTATAGAAAAATTTGTCTCTAAGGAAAGAATGCATTGATCTTCTTCCCAAAGCATTTGTGGTCTGTAAGGTAGAGTTCACAGGGCACATGGACAAGGCTTGAGAGTTAACAGATCTGGTCCCAGTTCTGACACTGATACTTAATAAATAAGATCATCACTAGACCTTGAAATGCCCTGCCAGGCTCAACATGATATCTTGGTGTTACATACTAAATATACAAATTGCAAAAATATCTTATATGCAAAACTGATGCCTCTAAAACTCACGAGTTACTGTGTTTGTAAACTCTCCCGACTGAACAACCGATGAGGCTCTTTGGAGACAGTAGACAATACAGAAGAAGAAAAAACACTGATCAGGAACACAGATGCTTTAATGGTTATCTGTTCCAAAGAAAAGGAATGAGAAATGGTGGGTACAACATGGACTCTGAAGATATGAATACTTAGCTACACCCACTTCTATTAGCCATTGGAATTTAAGACAGTCATTAACTTTTCTGAGCCCCCAAGACATACACACACATACCCTTTCTCAAGCATTTGAGAAAACATTGTGTGGATCAAAGAAATGGGTTGGGAAGATGTTACATAAACTGTAAGATGTGTGGAATTGTCAGTATTAACTTTTTATAATCCCTTTGTTTTAGATATGTGCATGTTTGTGTGCCTGTTTATCTGTATGTGCACCATGGAAACCAGAAGACAGTGTCAGACTCCCTAGAACTGGAGTTACAGATTGTGAGCTGTCTCATACAGGTGTTGGGACCTGGACCTGGGCCCTCTGCGATAGTATTGAGTTCTCTAAACAACTGAGCCATCTTTCTAATCCCAATAATCCCTGTTATAAGAAAAATAGAAAGGGAAAGAATCCAAAAAATTCACACCCAGGTTTCTAACCTGCCGGAGTAGCATTCACAACCAAGAGATGAGTGCTAGGCTTAGAAAACCCGTAATTATCAAAGCCTGCTGTAGATAAAATCAGATGATAGTTTGTAACATAAATAATGCCAGAGATGATGAAGGCAAAAGAAAGAGTCTCACAAACACTGTTGGGTGAGAGCATATCCTGAAACAAGAAGGTAATCTGGCAAGACTCTATCAAAAATGTAAACACACACCTATTGATTCAGAAATTTTCTTCTAGGGATTTATATTTTAAAAATACTTATATAAGTAAGCAAGAATCCTGAAATTAAGAACACTCACAGCAACATTGTATACAATATAAAGTTATTAGTGAGTTCACTAACACGTTTTAATGTTCTTTGTAGCTATTAACAAAAGATAACGTTAATATGCCATATATAAGAAATGTAATGGAGTATAGTATGATTGCAAGTATTGTGTGTGTGTGTGTAGGTGTAGGTGTAAATGTGTGAATGTATAACATGAGACCATATTAAAACTAACCTTGATGTCCATATGTATCTAGAAAAATTCTAAATATAGAATATTATATAAATATAAATATATAAATATAGGCCTACTTCTTAACATCTGTCTGCACTGGAAGATGGAAATTGAGTATAAGAAAGGCTTAGTGTTACTTTATAAGCTTTGAAATTACTCGAATAATTTTCAGTGCTCAGTTGGAAAATTCATAATTTCAAAAGCGCAATTAAATCTCTAAACACAAAGAACTTATAAATGTTTAGATTTAGGTTGTTGGAAAATGCTAGTTACCTAGATTTGATTAATACACATTGTAAATAATATCAAGTTATTAATCTGTGATCTAACTAAATGCCTGTTTTAATATGTATTGATTATAAAGTGTGACTAGAAATTAAAAACAAAAAGTTAACCTACTATTTCTTTATTTAAGTATTATCCTTAAAGTTTATGTGTATAGGAGTTTTGTTTGCATGTTTATATGTCTGTGCATCATATGTATGCCTGGGACTCATGGAGATCGGAAGAGGGCATTGGATCCCTGAAAATGGATTTGGTTTTGAAGTTGGAGTTAGAGATAGTTGTGAGCCGAAATGTAGGGGCTGAGAATCAAACCCAGGTCCTCTTGAAGGGCTGTCAGTGCCCTTAACCACTGAACCATCTCCCTCTAGCTCTTTAATTATTCACATTTAATTTATAATAAAAATTCAATAACATTCGGTATTATTATTGTGTGTGTGTGTGTGTGTGTGTGTGTGTGTGAGAGAGAGAGAGAGAGAGAGAGAGAGAGAGAGAGAGAGAGAGAGAGAGAGAGAGAGACCGAGGGCATGATGGTGTCATAACACATGCGGTTAGACAACACCTTTGAAAAGGAGTTTTGTCTTTTCACCTTTAAGTGTGTTCTGTAAATCATCAGGCTTGCACGGCAAGAGCTTCTACCCACTGAGCCATCTCAGCAGCTACAATAACTGATCACCAAAGGTGGGGGATGATTAAACGCTGAAGGGAACACACCTCGGAGAGTCACAGCCTTGCTGTCTCTATGTAAATTATTTGGAGGCTATTCTAAACCTCTGATTTCTGTGCTGTTTCCCCACGAATCCCACAGGACTTTGAGTTTATAATACTATTTTCTAGTATTTTCTCTACAGTCAACCTACTGGCTAATTGTTGACAATACCATGACTTGGATTTTCCTAGCAGGCTGGGTAGGGGGCATTTATCTTGTACTTTCTTCCTGAACTAAACTACTTTCAAAGCTACTTTTAACTGTGCGGATGCTGCCTCATTAGCAAGGTAGCCCAAGCAAGGCCACAGTGGACAAAGATGCAAGACAGGCAATTTCCATTCCTGAAGAAGTTGTCACCCTCACATATGGTTTCCAGTGAAACCGTGAAAGCATTGGGAATGGACATGTCAGTCTATTGGTTCTGACTCTGAAGCAGTTCAGATATAGCACACCCACAGTGGAATGTAATAGTCGGAGCTCAGCTGTCCCACTTGGCTTCCTCAGAGATCCAAGTCTTCAGATGAAAATCACTGTTTCGGTTGCATTTCATGACACTTCAAGAACACATGCAAGAATCCCAAGAGTGAGCAGGACTCTCTTTTAAACCATATAGGATGGATCAGAAGCATGGGCCCGCTTGGTAAGACACATTAATTCTCAACCAGCTGCGATAAGATTTCTGCATTGAGAAGGAAGATGGTTAAAGAGATATGGCTTCTCCCAAGACTGGGATTGAAACCCAATCTCAATTAAGTTAAGAGATCTTCAATTAAGACTGTCTGGCCTTCTTGGCCTTACCAGCTCTCAGGAGCAAAGACAGGATCTCCTTAGGCACCACAAACATAAGACACATTTCCCACTAAGACTTCTTTTAGATTGCCACTTCTTCATGGACCTTAAACAATTCTTTTCACATGAAAGGTCATTTTTGCTTTTGATTCCAAGTCCTAGACTTGTCAATCAAATGCCGAGGCAAAAAGTAAAAGGTCCCATATAAATAAAACATATTTTTTAAACCCCAATTCTTTAATATCAGGAAAAAAAAATCACTAAATTTGGAGTCAACCCCAGATTCTCTCCTGACATCTTGCCAAAAGTATTTGCATAAGCTGTACAAATGTGAAGACACAGTAGTGATTTTTTTGTGTTGTCGTTCCTTTGAGAATGACATGTTCCTGGAAAAACACACTGGAATACACTGCACAGATGCCATCAAGTGATGACAAGGGCAAACAGAAGGATGCTAAAGTGTTTTCTGTGTTTGAAGGAAAAAGGTTTTTTAAGCAGGACAAAATAAAAAATAACTCATCGAGTAAACTTCCAAGAGGATTTGTAAAATGTATGGTCATTTCGCAAGGATCATAAGCTCTTCGTTCACTATTTTTAAACTTCTGAAAGTGTTAAAAATTGGCTCTTTCCCCCAAAAACATGAATAGACAATTTCTTCCCTAAATAGAGTTTCTTGTATCAGTTTGCTCTATAACAGAGATAATCATTCACTAAATGTATGCGTGTCATATATGTATCTTTGTAACTATCTGTGTATCATCTATTTATTTATCATCTTCTACCTATCTATTTATCTTTTAGGAAGGAAAGTAAATGTCTTATTGAAAGAAAAAAATGGGGAAATTTTCAGTTTTTGAGGGACCTACATCTAGACTGATGAGTAGGTTTGACCCAAGTCCTATTTTGTGAGAGCCCAGCCTTAAGAATTTTAACCAAATTAAGATCCTTGAATCAAGTTGCTTTACAGCCTAACTATGTTAGAAGATTCACTACATACATTATACAATAGAGGTGTTATCCTGGAGTCCTCTACCCCAGGAAGCTGAAAAGTATGTTGGAATTTCTTGGCAACAACTTTAAAATGTAACATTTATTAAGTAGTTTCTTCATTCCAGTACAAGCAAATATCAAGTACATTTTATGGCAAGGATATATTCTAGGGATGGAGAATGGAATAACAAAATGTATCATTTCTGTAATGCTAACAACAAAAGAAAACCCTTCACAGATAGGAGAGAGAGGCACAGACACAGTAAACAAAAATGCGTGTAGATTTCATCCCCAGTTATGTGGTGCACATCACATGGTGAGGACCACAGAGGGTTTGGTTAACTCCTTGTAGGAGCCAGAAACAGCTTCACAAAAGTGGTATAAGATGAAATGGACTTTAAAAAATAAAAGAGCTTTCTAGACAAAGGAGAACGGGGGTGGGGATCTTACAGAGATAGAAAAGGAAACAGAAGCTCAAAAGGGGAAAGAAATGAGTGCAAGCCTGATGGTAAGGGAACCCGAGTTAGAGGCTGTCAGAGAGGAAAGTGCAGGAAGGATACCCTGCAAAGGATTTGAGAGCATTTGACCCTTAGGAAAGAAATGGCAACTGGAGGTTTTGCAGCAGGATAGAGGCTGTCAGATCGTCTGATTTAGCAAGAGAAATTCTGAGTGTGTGGAACAGGAGGGAAGTCTTGATTTGGCTCGTAGCCTCTATCAGAAACAGAGATACTAACTCAGTCCAAGGCTGTAGGAGTGGAGGGGACAGGAGAGATGTGACCAAAAGTATATTAAAAAGATGAAGGGGCTGTGTTCTAATAGATCTAGGCCGTAACACACGTTATTTGGTCTTTATAGCAACTCTATGGGGTAAGTGAACATTCCCATTATAAAGCTAACAACTCGCTCAAGGACAGAAGCATTAAACAGCAGAACTGAGATTTGAACCAAGTACCTTCTAGACGTCAACATCTGTTACACCTTTTCTCTCTACTAGATCAGAAGGAATTGGTGAGAAATGTTCACTTTTATAAATTTTAGGAGAATCAATGTGAGTGCTCCCACCTCTGAAAGTCCACGGAGAAGAAAATTCTGGCAGGTCCCATTTTGCGGAAGAGACTACCCTAGAGACCAGGACCATGTTTACTCCATGCTGGTCTGCATTTATTTCCTGTTAACAATAACAAATTATCATGAACTTGGTGACTCAAGCATTCTAAGTTCCAGAGGCCGTTACTTCCTCCACCAATCACAACCTGAGTCCTACTCATCGCACATCTCTCCGGTCTTCATGTCTGCCTCTCTCTTTAATGTCACATTTGTGTGCATCCGTGTGACGGCACATGCCACAGTAGGAACGTGCAGGGCAGAGGACAACTGTCAAGGATCAGTCCTCACCTTTCCACCTGTGCTTGAGGCAAGGCCTATCCCGTTTTTGCTGTTGATTTCATGCACGTCTACATCCGCCTTCTTACATGGATTCTGGGGGTTGAACTTAGGCTCTCCGAACCCTTTACCCAGCCAGCCATTACTCATGCTCTCCCTCTCTTTCAAGTTTAAGGCTTTCCGTGGTTATATAAGGTCCATTCAGCAACCCAAGGTAGGCTTCTTTTTTAGAGTCTGATGGTTGGCAGTTTTAATTTTATCTGCACCCCCAATTCTCCTTTACTATGAAAGGTAACACGATTCTTGATTAAAGTGCAGAAGTCTAAGACGCAAAGGGAGACATTATTCTGCCTATCATGAATTTCTTTTCAGTTCTCTATACTTTATTTTTGCTTTGGTAGTCCCAGACATGCACTAGAAACTATTAGAGAACCATTTGGCAAGTGAAGAGTTAACTAGACATCCACGAAGCACAATGTCCTCTTGACAATGTTGAGTGTGGGGTATACCAGTGGGCTAAGAGCTGGGCAGCTGGAGTAGGCTGCTCACATCTTCAAGAAATGCTCATCAAGCCATGACCAGTGGAAGCCAGGACATCAGTCACCTGGGAAACCGAGTAAACATAAACATACAGCCATCCATCACTGCCATCTGGAAGAAATTGGGTAGTGAGGGTCTTCCTGTTAGGGTTTGCTCCAGTATTTATTTGTGTAGCTGGAGATTCCAGACCAGCCCTCTGTCAGCATTGCTTCAATGAAGAGCATAGGCCTGAGCTTCAACCTAGAACTAAAACACACCACCTTTATTTATGCACATGGATGTAAATATTGCCAGCAGACAGGTCACCCAAGAGATAGGTGCCCATATTTCCAAGTCTAAACAATCTCTAAAGGTCATACCAGGAGGCCCAGTGTGCTCGTTGACAATACTATCTTTAGAAAAGGCTGAAAATCCATGAATACTGCTTGTGTTCTGATCTGTCCAGTAGCTATGGTGTCTATAGTTGTTGCTCTGCTAACTTTATCCAGGCCAACAAGATCAGGTCTACATGTGCTGGCAAAAGATACCTTGAATTGAATCCCTGTGTAAGGAGCTATGCTAAGTTTTAAGTGCTCGTCTGAGAGTCCTCACTGATGGTAGAGAATGTGTTTTCAGCTGCTGCCCTAGTGGTAATAGATGGCCCTGTTCCCACCACATGCTCCTTGCTCAGTCGGGCCAAGCGAGTCAAAGTGTATTTGCAAGGCAGCTAGTTGAGGTTTCATGGAGGCAAGTCTGTGGCATGGACCAGAGCAAAGTGAAGTGACCCACACAGGGAACAAACCTGTGACCTTGGCCTCCTACTCATCATATCTGGCCCTTTTTCTAGATCCATATGCAGCATTGAAATATGCAACAATGAAATACATAAAGACATCCTTGCCTGTCTACAGCAGAAAGAACTTTCAGATCAGTCTCCCGATGTCTGCTCTTACTTTCATATATTTGGGAACCTCTCACCAAATGATACTAAGTCCCTACACAGCCATATCTTATTGTTATGTTATTTTCAATGCTGGGGATTGAACCTAGTCATTCCCAGACCAAACAGGCTTTTTCTAAGATGCCCAGGCTGACCTAGAGTTCATTTTATAGCCCAGGCAAGCCTGACCTTGTGATCCTCCTGCTTTAGCCTCCAGAATGACTTCAAAGTACAGGCTCCTGACACTGGGGCTAGTTTCAAAGACATTCTTCTAAAAAGCATTTCTTAAAAAGATTTATCTACTGTGTGTGTGTGTGTGTGTGTGTGTGTGTGTGTGTGTGTGTCTGTGCGTGCGAGTGTGCACATGTACACACATACATTCATATGTTTCAAGGTTTGCGTGTTCACCATGTGCATACCTGGTAACCAGGGAGACTAGAAGAAGTTGTTGGGTCCTGTGGAATTGGAGTTATGAGTTATTGTAACCATCTGATATGAGTGCTGGGAGCTGAACTTGGTTCCTCTGCAGGGTGTTAACTATTTTTTTAACAGAGAAGCCATCTCTTCAGCCCCCTCAAAGACATTCCTGATAGGCTATGTACTGTGTCAACTCTCCATTCTCATCCATGATTCCGGTGTGAGCTGCAATAGGGCATGGACTATGCTTCATCCAGTTAGTGGTACAGAGTCAAGCCTTGAAGTAACTCATCTCATGTTAGCAAAATGAGTTTTTAAACAGATAAAATTTAAGAGATAAATACAATTCTCACCTACATCTGCGTTTATGTTCACATGTGGGTTTCAAAGTCTTTACATCATTCATTACTTTTTTTCATGAATGGGAAATACATTAGCATATTGCTGCCACAGGAAGTAGAATGCAAGCCCCAGATAGAAGCCACACACATACTATAAAATTTTCTAGTAATTACATTAAATTATGTTAAGAAATAGGGGAACTTAACATTTATTTTCTTTTACCCAATATAAGTGAGGTGCTATAGTTTCATGTGTAAGTTATATAAACATTATGAATGAGCTATTTTTCCTTTTTATTGAAAATAGATTGTTTTCTCACATAATATATCGTGATTATGGTTCCCCCACCTCTCCTATTCCCCAATCCTTCTCCACTTCCCTTCCCAACCAGATACACTCCCTTCCTGCCTCTCAGTTGAAAAGAACATGCTTCTAAGAGACAATAATAAAATGTAAGACAATAAATTATAAGATAAAACTAATACTATTATATTGGAGTTGTACATGTCAATCCAACAGAAGGAAATATCCCAACAGAAGGCACAAGAATCAGAGACCCACTCTCTGGCACACTGAGGAATCCCATTAAAAACACGAAAGTAGAAGTCATATACATATGCTGAGGACCTGGTGCAGACCTGTGCAGGTGCTGTGTGTGCTGCCTCAGTCTCTGTAAGCTTATATGAGCTTTGATCACGCGTGTGAGCTATTTTTGTCTTCTGCATCTCTCCGACAGCCCATCTCTCTCCAGGCAAGCCACAGCTCAGTTACTGAACCCCCAACAGCCCAGTTCCACAGATGCCCACCTTCACTGGCCAGTGTTTCTAGCGTACATCTGGACAACCTTTCCGTGGAATCCTTTCATTAGGTCATTTGTGGTGGCTGTGTTGGTAAAGGCTCATGATTCTATTCTGTACTTAAGGAGACCACTGTTAATTTCAAGCTAGTTGGTGACTGAGCTAGGATGTAGAAGCAGGTGTTTGGGTCCACTGTTTTCTCCCACACCGCACGCATTGCTGCTGTAGAAACCCCACGGGAATGCAGAAGAGGGATTGCTTCTCAGCACTTGAGTGGAGTGGCTTTTAACTTTAATTAACTCTCTCATAATAGAACCGAGTTCAGTTAAATGGGCTACGCTATAGATGACGTCATTCCACCACCGGATTGGTGCAAGGTTCAGCTTGGAAGCACCAGCCTGACTCCTCCCATGCTCTTAACAGATGCCTCAGCTTTGATTGACTGGCTTAGACTTTGAAAATTAGCTCAGCTTATGTAACCTCACATTTCTTCCTTGCCAATTCCAGGCACTTGCTACAGTCCACTGTTTTGTTCACGTTAGAGTTCCACATCTTCTTCTTTCTGATATCTAACAGTAACATGTGATGACGCTTCCTAGTTTAATTTCCATTAACTTAAATTCCACGCTCACATAGACTTCATTCTAGTAATTTCAAAATGTTAAGTTTTGCTCTGGCTGCCCTACAGAAACCCTTTACTGGAACTCTGCTGCTGTGGTTTTCTGTCACAGTTCAAATCATCTTTGGAAAAGGTAAACACTTCCTCACCCAAGTCAGATCTGAAGGAGGTTTGGTCTCCAGACTACATCTGCCATGAAACGAGGCTCAAAATAACACACACAAAAATGACTGTGGTCTAATTTTAGGCTAGATAAGTTTTAAAAATTTGCTTCTTCTTTACTGAACCCACATCTTCTCCCTGTTGGATCAACTTCCTCAGGAATGGCCTTAACAGACATCGAGAACACGTAAGAACAAGCATAAAAGTCTGCTTCTTTTCCCGATTAACACACCCTTAAGATTTAGTAAACTCGGCATGAGGACTGACCTACCTCCCCCTGCCCTTTGTCATACTCATGCCCATGCCACACTCCCATCAGCATCCCAGCGAGCTTCCCGAACACTCAGTGGTCTCAGTATTGTGACCTCTACACCTGGACACTCAGTTCTTCCCCTCTGCCGATAGCTGCTTGCTTTGTGAATCCCAGTGCTGTCCAGCCATCGAGTACAAAGCCCAGAGTACGCTGCAGCAGGTTCTGTTCACAGGTCAAAGAAAAGTACTGGAGGCAGGCAAGGACACAGCCTAGGCTTTAGAAGCAAATGTTCTAATTAATTACTTTTTTCATTAATTATTGACACTCCTTTTCCCATCAAGATCCCTGAACTTATGTTACTTACAGGGAACAGATATTTGTACAAAGATGTCATCTAATGGCAAAACACATCTTATTAAAAGGTGCTAAACACCATTACCAGCTACTGATTGCAGCCTACAACAGGAGGGAGTCTGTTAATGAGTCACGGAAAGGGACCAGAACAAAGGGCAGAGCACCACACATCGTATACATATGTTGCTGTATTATTTTGTTGACTCATTTTTATGCACAAACGTGTAAGTTTGAAAAAGAATGAAGAGCAATTAAACTTATATACAATACATAAGCATGTGAAAAGTACACCAATCTTAGGAAACAGTTTCACACATAGCACATACCACTCCTAGATATATAATTGAGAAGTACATACACATGCATGTATATATACATACATATACATACATAGCATGGATGATTTTATCTATAACCATGATTTACATAAACTGAGATTTTGAAAACATTAGTTAATGAATAAGCAACTGTAGTAATACATCAATGTAACGAAGTATTTTTCAGTAATAAAATAGAATGAGTTAAAGTTACATGCAATGCTATGGCTGTACCTCCAATGTGCTACAGGAAGTAGAGAAAGTTCAAGGCTATGAATTAAATGACAAGCTTAGGTGACATTTTGGCAAATGCAAATTTAAAAGAACAAAAATGAATTAGCGGTGGAGTGGAAGTTGGGGAAGGACTGGACAAGAATGCATGGGGAAACTTCCGGGTGGAGGGAAATGACAGATAGGCTGTAGTGGAGACCGTGGACTGTATGATTGTCAGAATTAATCACATCTACAATGGAAGATGTGGGCGATATCACTGTCTATAAGTCATTCCTCAAAACGCCTTTCTCTCTCTACTCTCTCTCTTCCCTCCTTTCTTTCTGTTTCTCTGTTTCTTTTTGCAGTACTGGGGGATCAAGTTTAAAGAAAGTGAAAGCCCACTGAGATAAAGGAAGGCGGTTTTTTTCACTAGAAGAAGACTCAGCTCTAACCCCTTTCCTCCTATCTGACCTCAGCCCTTGATAGAAACCAGAAATGGTGAAATTGATATTTGCTGACTGGAAAAGAAAACACGACGTTATTTTAAGTGCATAAAATTAAGTATAGGTTTCAAACAATGAATTAAGGGTGCATTGTGATAACTGAATTATGGGATATGACAAGTCAAATGAACAAAAGGATACTTGAGAAGCATATGAAAACTTACTCCTTTTGAGTATCAAGTCTACTTCTCAGATGAGATTACCAGGGATCGTAATTTAAGAATTAAAATGCACCCAAATATATTTTAAATTTTTATTTGATTTAAAATAAACATTTCACTTAATTAAGAAAATACCTTGAAGCTATATTTCGTATGAACACCATTTTTAAAGGATTGGATATAAGTTTATTTATACTTAAATTCTGATGATATTTGGAAAAAATCAGAAAATTTAAGCGTTTATAATGAAACTCTATGAAACATTTTGAAGAGTTCCTGACTTTTAAATATTTGAAGTTGATGTTATGTGTGCAATATAAGAAAGTATAAATTCCTTAACATCTACACATGAAACATCGCAAAAATGTTCTACATTTAATTTTCAGAATATTTATTTATATCCAATCAATGTGCATAGTGTTGAAGGACACATAATCATCTCCCTTCATGTAAATGGCACTCTTTGACCGTGGTCGCCACTCTCCCCCTCCCTTAACTCACTCTCCTCTCCTCATGCTAATCTCCTTTGCCATAGTTTTACTTCTGCAATCATGTCAGATATCTACATATATGATAAATAACTTACTCATTTATAAATAATTAATGTAAATATTTTTTAAAGAATTTTAAGATGAGTTCAGTGGTGGAATATGTACTTAGCCTTCACAGGTACTGGGTTTGGTCCTCAATATAGCAGAAAATAACAGAAAAGGAAAAAAGAATTTGGAGGGATTTCAAATTTATACAGTGCCTCTACGTCTCTCTAGTTTTTTTATTTGATTCTAAACAAATGCAAATACTTCATCTTTAAAAAGTGTATAATATTTTACAAGGAAAAATCCTGTGCCAATAAATTTTATCCATTCAGTTGATGTGAACTAATTCCAACAACAGAACACAATTCATGAGACCTGAAACAAGAATGAATAGAAAGTCTAAATCAGTGTACACCTAATAAATAAAGGTGACCAATAGTTTTGAAGATCCCACAATACTCCACTTTGAATAGTTCTGAACTAGGTTGTATTAAGTAAACACTTCTGGAAAATTATAAATTTCTTAGGGTAAAACCTACTTGAAGGTACCGAGTAATCACCCAAAGGAGGCAGAAAACACTAGTGAAGCGATTGTTCCAAAACAGTGACGGTTATGGGGGTGATTTGCTTTTATACACCTGCTATTTGAGGACACTTTACAGTCCATACCACATGAGATGAAAAGAGAACATTGAGCATCCTGAGGGAGTCTCAAATAGAGTTCAGGTTCCCTAGAGCAAATGCACAGTAAAGGGAATCACTTTTCAAGTGTGCCGCTCAAGATTTTGATTATAAAGTAAATGACTAGATACCAAAAGAAAAGGAAAAATGTGACCAAAGGAACTAATAATCAATTTAAAAAAGGTGAAGTAAACAGTAGAAATCTACTATGAGAAGGCCCCACTGCCAGAGTTTTAACTATGTATTCATATTTTTCAAGGACAGGAAAGAACAATTATAATCAGCCAAAAGCGGTTTATGTGGCATCCCCAAAGGTCTTCAGTTTTAGTTCTCTGTCCGTTTACTCCCTCTTTGTTCTGTCTCCTTCCCTATCCTACTTAACCTTTCCTGCTTCATGATTCCACTATTCCTTTGTGTGTCACCCATGTTCTACATCCCCCATCTCTTAACACTCCCCCATGGCTCCTTTCTGGTTTCTGTAGGTTTGCCAGTTTAAAGACATTTCTAAAGATTCACACAAGAGATAGAGCGGATCTCAGAACAAGTACTTCCAATTCCATCAATTTGCCAGCATATTTTATAATTGCATTTTTTTACAGCTGAAAAAAGTGTATAATATATATATATATATATATATATACATATATACATACATATCACATTGTTGTTGTCCATCTATCAGCTGACATGCATCTAGGATGTTTCCATTTCCTATTTATCATAGTCAGAGCAGTAATGAACATGGATGAACAAGTATCTCCTGCAATTGGATAGAGAATCCTCTAGAAATGTGTCCAGAAGGGGATGCTGAGTCAAATGGGAGTTTTAGTTTTGCTCTATCTTTGCTTAGTTGTTTTGGTTTTTGAGGAACCACAACAATGATTTTCACAATGTCTACATTGTCATCACCACCGCTAGCAGTGAAGAAGTGCCACTCCCTGCCCACATCCTTGCCGGTATTAGTTATTTGTTCTCTTAATCTTATTCATTCTGTCTATGATAACATACAATGTCAAAGTAGCTTTAATTTGTATTAACTCGGTAGCTGAGGATGTTCTATACTGCTCCTTACGCTTTTGTATTTTATCTTTTGGGAATTTTCTGTGCAATTCCATAGCCCATTTTTTTAAACCGGGTTGTTACTTTTTTTCTTGGTTTTAGTTTTTTGATTATGCTGTATATTCTGGACGTGAATTTTTTGTCATATGTGTAGCTGGTTAAAAAAAATCCCAATCCACATCTCAGGCTGTGTCCTCACTTGATAGATGATTCCTTTGTTGTACAGAAGGATTTTAGTTCATGAACTCCATTTTTTTTTTTTTGGGGGGGATGTTGGTCTTAATTCTTGTGATATCAGAGTTCTATTCAGAAAACCCTTGCCTGTGCAGAAAAATGGAAACATGCTCCCTCTATAAGCTTATAAAGCACACATGCATATGCACACAAACACACAGGGAGGTGGGGGGGGGGAGAAAGATAAAGAGAGAATCTAAATGGATTTACCTTCTAAAGGAAGATAATGCCTCTCTCAGATGCCACAAACTAGCAAACAAAAGCCATGTGCCTGGTATAAATTTTCTCTTTCAATTGTTGGTCAAGCGGCCTTATAGAACCTCTGCCCAAATACAGGCTATTGCTATTGCTCTAGGATGTTGTAATATGGTTTTTGACATGGTGAGATTCAGGTATTAGCTGATAAGGTTGGAAGGCATGTACCCAGAGTCTCAGGAGCCTGAAGGGAGTGTGGCCAGCCCCATTCAAAAAGAGCTGCTGAGATATTCAGCACCCCATTTTGTTCCTGCTTTCTTGAGAGATTAGATCAACACCCATCTCCCAGACCATCTGATCACTCAAGTATCTTCCTAAAATATAACCTATAATTATAAGTCTTAAATTACTTTCCAATGAATATTAATCCCATATTTAATATGTTACAAATAAAATTTATTGCCATACTAGGATACCCACCAAAACTTAAAGATAAGACCTCATTGAATCTCAGATCATAGTAGATTGGTTGGTATGCATACTTTTTTACCCAATCTATTTTTAGTGTTTGGTTTCATCTATTTGTTACTTTGCCTTCTTTGCTAATACTTTCTCTGATTACTATTTTTATATAACGACTTACACTTAACACAAATTGTTAACCTACCAAGTTTTAATCTTTATTCCATCAGAATAAATATTCCTAGTGTACTCTTTTTTTATATATTCACAAAAATCTTTTCTTCTGCATTAATACAACTATAATAGTTCCCCTTGCTACTCTCAGACTCTAAATACATACACCTCTTCCTGAGACATGGCAAATCTTGTCTCTCCTCCTTTACATCCTGTGTGTGGAAGCATTCCATGGGCTAAGGTTCCAGGATAAATGCAAAGGAGAAAGCAAGTTGAACACGTCCAACCATCTCCGTTCTCCGACTGTAGGTGCAATGTGACCAGCTTCCCCTGCTCCCATCTCTATGGTTTCCCAACTATGATAGAGTGTCTCCTTGACCTTGACAGAAAATAAAGCCTGTTGACCTGACTCCCTTCATTCCTTAAGTTGCTTTTGTCAAGCATTTTTGCCACAATGAGAAGAAAAAGTCACTAATTAATAGAATGTTAATACCAAGAACTGGGGGTCATTGCTGTGAATAACCTGACCGCGTGCTTCTTAGGCCTTAGACACTTATGTGTAGAAGGGATGTAGAAGAGTTTGGAACTTCGAGCTGGAGAAGCCCTACACTCCTGTCCGCAGTGTTTAATGGGTCACTCTGATGAGAAATTGCAAGACCAGAATGCCAAGAGAGACGCCACTGATGGGGTCTTAACTCATGAACTTTCTCATGGGAGAACAGAGTCCATCCTTAACTGGGCTATAGGCCATTTATCATATACTTTTGCAGAAATCTGTTTGTGAACTATTTGTTTCTTTGAATTCAATGAAGCTTGTTTTTAAAAGTAGTAGATATATCCATTACTTTTCCATTACTGTGGTAAAAAAGCAACTTATAGAAAAGGTTTATTTACCACCTAGACTACTGTTTGGCAGGAGAAATCTCAAGACAGGATATTTGTGCTTACTAACTTTATGTCAACTTGAAACAAGCTAGAGTCATCAGAGAGGGGGGAGTCCATGAGAAAACCTCCATAAGATCCAGCAGTAGGCGAGCCTGTAGGTTATTTTTTAAGTTGATGGGAGAGGGTCCAATCCATTTTGGGTGTTCCCTCCCTGGGTTGTGGTTCTGGGTTCTATAAGAAAGTTGACTGAGCAAGACATGGAGAACAAGCCAGTAAGCAGCACCATTCCATGGCCTCTGCATCAGCTCCTGCCTCCAGATTCCTGCCCGGTTTGAGTTCCTGCCCTGACTTCCTTCAGTAATGAACATGGAAATGTCAACCAAATAAATATTTTCCTCCCAAAGATGCTTTTATGGTCATCCTAGCTAGAACAATACTTGTTCACATCATGTATGCTGTGGTCACTTCTGACTATTTTCCCTCAGGTCTACAGCAGGAAAGGAGCAAAAATCAGACCTGAAAAATATATAAAAAAAAAATTGTGCAATTTGGTGAATGAAAGAGTATAGATAAGTGTAAGTTATAGACAAAGCATGCTTGAAATCACCTGTATTTGTTAATGATTAACACCATGAAAGAGAAACATGGATCTTTGCACCCAAACAGCAGGAAAGGTGACCCAAGGGGAAGGTCCTGTCATCACCAAGGTGGTTGGCTCAATCCTGAGGTAGCAGTAGAATTTGACAGTGGTTTTATAGACATGAAAAATGCAAGGTGGAGGGGAGACCTGGTCCACAGTTCAAGAGGACCCTCCACAAATCCCCTGATGCAATCAATGTCTGCAGAGTCTTTACTAGAAGGCCATACTGAGATACTATGTGATACTCTGAAGGTGAAGCCTAAACTGCACTGGAGACTCCAGGATGTCTGAGATGCCAAAACAAATGGGTACAAAGTAAGGCACAGGAATCAAGTCAAGGTATGCGATACAGACGGCAAAGATGGAGCAATGTAACTACTCAGGTCCATTGGAGCCCAGATGATTCTATCCTGAGACCCAAATGCCAAATGTGAAGCTATGGGACTGTGTGTTTTCTCTGTTAGGCTTTGATCTTGTTTGTCTAAGATGTTTTCTTCTGTCTACTTATCTTTCCTTTGGAATGTGTTCACTCTGCATCAACGTGAATTGGTGGTTATAAAATTGGTGCTGTTTGATCATGTAAAATTAGAAGTTATTCTGCACTTAAACTTTTAAAGAGTGTTTTAATATTTTAAAGACTATAGAATTTTGAAGTTGAGCTGGCTAAAAGCATTTTGCCTATGACTTTAATCCCAGCACTGATGAGGCAGAGGCAGACCGATCTCTGTGAGTTTGAGGTCAGTCTGGTCTACAAAGCAAGTTCCAGGACAGCCAGGGCTACACAGAGAAGCCTTGTCTTAAAAACAAACAAACAATAATAACAACAAAATCAATTTTACTGAATTAAGAACTAACTTAGAAATAAACTTCTAAGTATTTGTGTTGGAAGTTTTCCATAGTAGAAGAAATTAAGTAGCATCATTTATCCCATGAGCTGGAGCGATGGACTTAAGGGAAAAAAAAAAAAAAAAAAAAGCAAGCTGAGCCCAGCATTCATCTCTTTGTATTTCCTAACTGTGATTGCAATATGACCATTTTCTCAAGTCCCTATGGCTATGACTTCCTCCCTGTGATGGACTGTACTTTCAACCTGTGACTCAGAATAACCTATTCTGTCCTTAAGTTCCTTTTTAGGTATTCTGTCATGACAATGCGTAAACTAATATGGTATAATTTATGTTATGGCTTAAATGTGAAATATCCCCCATAGGCTCATGTATTGAACATCTGGTTTCCAGCTGGTGGTACTATTTGGGGGAGGTTACCAACCTTTTGGAGTGTATGACTCTTAAAGGAGTATATGCTTACGGAAGTGTACGGCTGGGGGCAGGCTTTGAGGATTATCCTTAGGCATCACCCCACTTTTTGTTCTTTTCTTTGTTTCCAGACGTGTGACAATCCAACCTCACGCTCATGCTTCCATTCACTTGCCACCCTGCTAGAATGTACCTCACGGGAACTATCAGCTCTCTCTCTATGCCTTTCTCTCCTAAGTTGCTTTTGTCAGGATGTTTTCTCACAGCAACACGAATAAAATTAACACTAGTTACTTCGGTTAAAATTGTTTTAAAAAAAATAAATTTTGAAGATCAGATGATGAGACATAAAAATAGTAGACAAGCAAAATTGTTGATTTGTACATTCTGTGTTATCATTTGTAAACGTTAGGAAGACAAATCACTGACCACTACACTGATCATAACGTGCTTTCTTGTAAAACTGAAAATTTGATGTTGGTGCTGAATAATTACAGGATTTGGACCAAAAGAAAACAGGTAATGTTGTGACTTATGCTCATTGTTAATAATAATAATAATAATAATAATAATAATAATAATAATCTGATTGGCTGATAGCAGGGCAAGCAGAGATTGGACGAGTCAGCCTGACACAGAGAGAATGATGGAAGGAGGAAGTCAAAGTCAGGAGAGTCCCGAGAGACACTAGCCAGCCACTGGGTAAGCAGGACATGTAGAAAAAAAGGTAACAAGCTAAGACCCGCATGGCAAAGCATAAATAGAAATATTGGTTCATTTTCTATTGCTAATTTTCCTTTTTAAAAATGTTTTTAAATGAAATTAATTTTTATTAATTAATAAAATTCCATTTACATAACCTGTACTGTTACCCTCCCTCCCCTTCTCTTGCTTCCCCCACACCTCCCCTACGTGCCCCTCAGTCTCCTCTCCATCCGCTCCTCAACAAGGGTAAGGCCTCCCTTGAGCAGTCAACACAGGTTAATGTATCAAGCTGAGGCAGGACCCATCCCCTTCTCCTTGTATCAAAGCTGAGCAAGGCATCCTACCACAGGGAGTGTGCTCCAAATCGCCAGTTCCTGTAACCAGGATAAGAAGTATGGGCTAATTTAAGTGTAAGAGTTAGCTAGTAACAAACCTGAGCTATCAGCCTAGCATTTATAATTCATACTAAGCCCATGAATTGGTTATTTGGGACTGGGTAGTATGGACAGGAAACGTCAATTTATTTACAAGGTGACATCTACAAAACTGACTTTGTTCTTTAACAAATCTAACCAAATAATACATTCTCTTTCACCTCCTTTATATTATGATATATGTCCTGCATTATCATGAAATAACTTAGTATCTACCAATAGATGAATGCACAGACAAAACATTGGTAAAAATATAATTCTATCATATACTGTTACATAAACTAAAATAATATTATGCTAAGTGAAATTAGCGTCATCAGAAATAATAACAATTATTACTCCATTTTTCTGAGGAACCCAGAAGGGGCGAATTACCAGAGGCTCAGGGTATGATGGATTTTTAGAATGAGAAATTGTTAACACGTAGGAATGAAGCTTCTTTTTGAGTTGATAAAAAGTTCTGAAGTGGAGAATGGTGTCGGTCACACCACGCTGTGAGTATACTCAGGATGGCTGAATCATATGCTTCAGGTGAGAAGATGGCAAATTTGCTCTTTAGAGGTATTCAGATGTACACACACATATAATTCAACACAGTATTATGCTAACCCTCAATAAAAAATATGACCACAGATGCTGGTGAGGTTTACAGGAAGCGAGCTTCTTATTGACAGCTGATGGGATTGGTGCAGTCACTATGGAAATGTGTCAGGATTTCCACAAAGACAAACATATAACCACCATATGCCCCAGATACACCACTCCTGAGAATATTCCACATTTCAATAGAAAAGCCTCTATCTCTATATTCTACTACAGAGACCTCTGCACATTCATATCTACTACTGCACTATTCACAACAGCTAGGAAACGGAATCAGCCTTGATGTCCATCAGCTGATGAATGCTTAATGAAAATGTGGTACAGATACACAGTGAAACGTTATTCAGCCCTAAAAAAATAGTATAACATTTACAAGAGAATGGATGGAGATGGAAAATGCATTAAGAGAGGTACCAGAGATATTGAAAGACATAAATAGAGCATCCTCTCTCACACACATGCGCAACCTAGCTTCTAATTTATAAATGTGCATTCATGTGGGAGGGTGTGAAGAAACCATAAAAAGGGGCCCATGAGAAATGGAAGAAGAGAACTTTAAAGGAGACAGGGTAAAAGGACACATGTAACGTGACAGTGGAAGGTGGGTAATGAGGGTATAAGCAGGAGCAGGAAGCAAAAAGATGGGGAGAAAATCGACTGTGGGAGCATCAGTCAAACCTAGGTCAACAAATACGCCGCAAAGAAACCTGAAACTTAGTAAGGTAACTTAAAAACTAAAGACAAACAAACAAACAAAAAAAATCCTTGACAAACTCAAAAGACAATTTGGACAACACTGACAGGTACATCCTCCACCAAACGTGATTATTTGTTATCTGGTATTTCTTGTTCACATTTCCTGCCAATGATATTTGTTTCCATTTAACAATCAGTGCAGTACCCTAGGGCTGGCTTTACCTGTGACTCCTGGGAAAATTAACATTTACATGTGGACTGTAGGGCATGGTCTCAAAGCGGTCCTCAGTCTATTTCCTAAATGAAGTGTCATTGAAACATAGCCCCACCCCTTGATTTGCATATTGAACTTTGCCTTTGTGCTGGATTACCTTCCTTAAATAACCAACACTGTACAGACTTAACTTCTGTCACTAAAGGAAATGGTATCTGAAAATACAGGAGTGTGAAATGTGAAATGTCTTTCTGACACTTACCAGTTGTTGAGCATTTTAACACGGCACTCGAAGAGAGACAAGCAAAGGAAACGAGGAGAATGATGGGATATGGGACAGTGTGGACCGTGTAACTGCAGCTGGACATTGGAAAGCATGCTGTTAATGAGACCTGAGCTGTCACTACATCCAGGAGTGTAGCGCTTCACCAGCTGGCTGCCCTGTCAGGCTTTAAAGGCTGTTTCTAGTCACATGACACTACGTACACTTTAAGCATTCTTGGCCTCCTTCATATCGTGTATTCTTCCTAAGTGAGCTGACATTTGTAATAATTCTCTTCTAAGTCTAGGAGAGTATGAGTACAGGGGATATTCAGGGACCTCAAACTCAGATTACTAGCATTTCTGAGATGTTGAGAGCCAGAAACCCATAATATTCTGCAGAACCAGAGTCCAGTTCAAGGGTAGGGCTTACATGGCCCTACATAGAATCAGTCCCTCTTCCCTGTAATGGAAAATAGCTGTTTTCTGACTTTTCAGGATCATGAGCAATGGAGCACTGGTAGGGATTTACATTAAGATTTAAAAATGGAAGGGAATTGAAGGGGCATGGGGACTTTCAATAGAAACGGTCCTAAATTCAGTTGAGAATCTTGAGGAAAAATCCTAAAGCTATCCATGTTTAGTGCCTCCTGAGTATCACACTTCAGTGGAAGAGTGGATGCTGGGATGAGAGGGGTAAAGTCTCAATGAATGTGTGAACGTTAACTCTTCCACATCCCACTCTTGATTACTTGCTGCTCTTATAGCGAGTCTGGGTTCAGCTCCCAGCATCCACATGGCAATTCAAGACTATCTATAATTCGATGAGATATAACACCCTTAATGAGCATTAGATATGTATGTATGTGGTGTACATCTGTATATTCAGGCAAAACATTCAGACACATAAAATAAAAAGAGGGAAGGAGGGATGGATAATAGATAGATGATAGATACATAGAGATGATAGATAGATGATAGATAGGTAGAGATAGATGATAGATAGAAAAATAGATGATAGATGATATAAATAGGTAGATAGATAGATAGATAGATAGATAGATAGATAGATAGATAGATAGATAGATAAACAAAAAAAGATAAAGGAAGGAAGAAAGAGAAAGAAGAAAGAAAGCTAACTCGCTTGCTTATAACTAACAGATGGTGGTATTGGTCAAAGCCTGGCCATTTAGGTCTCTGCCGACCACTTAATCTTTAATGTTTGATAAATTTGCTGCATTTGTTCATGGCTTTGAAGTATCTTACACATACCTCTGACTCTGCACATTTAAGAAATACAAAGTGGTCAAAAAGGAGCACCTTTACATCAAAACTTCAGCGAGAATCATTTAAAAAGTCCAAAGAGCTGAGGAAATGCATCTTTGCACACGTATGCAGAGCTAATTTGTAAGGAACAGGAGAAATTACAAAGGGCAATGTGAATCCTGAGACCCGAGCAAAGGCTGTGCCTGAGAACTGATGGTAACACGGTATCAATCGGCAGAAATCCGGCTGTCACTTTCTTCTATTGAATAAAACCTAATCCTCCTCTAAGTTTTTATATCTGTACCACATCAGTTAAAATCCAATCATAGACACAGACCAGATAGAAAATCTGTACTTGGAGAACTTGTACTGATTGCCTCATGTGATTGTGGGAACTGGCTGGATAAGTCTCAGTTCTTAGCAAAGTCTGTTTAGAGGACAAGCTTGCACTCTTGGCTGGATACTGCCCCCCGGGGTGCAATTCCTGTTTTCAGGATAGCCCCAGCCCTTCTTTTAAGGCCTCTAGATGGATTAAGCTGATTAAGTCAGGTTTATGATTTCATTTGTTTGTTTTGTCCTGTTTTTTAGAATATTCTTCTGTGATGAGTAATTTCATGTCAATTTTATTGGATTAAGGCACACCTTGGCTATGTCTGTGAGGGTGTTTCCAAATAGCTATAGCTTGTAGGGAAGGCCATCACAAATATGGGTGGCACTGTTTGATGAACTGAAGACCCCAGATGACTAAAGAGGCAGGAAAAGAAGAAAGTCAGGAGTTCCATCATCCCTTTCTCCCTACTTTCAGGTTCACTGAGACGTGATAAGCTCTCAGTGCCTCAAGTTGTACCATGATGTCGGAGCCATGATGGACTGTATCTTCCCAAACCAAGTCCAAAACCTCTCCTAAAAAAAATCAATAAAAAGGCCTTTTTATTGAAAAGTCTATTGATTATATTAATGAAATGCCTTCACACCACCTAGCTTCATGTTCAGCTGGATAACAGGAGTATAGCTTAGCATAGTTATCATACAAAACACACACAAAAACTTTTTGAAAACTAGAATATTTTCAAGTTTTAAAGAAGCTTTCAGATTAAAACATAACACAGAAAAGGACCTACAGGCTCATCCCAGAAACTGGATACTTATTTAGAAAGTATAAATGTCATTAACCAGAGGAGGTTGTGTCAACTGATATTATCCCCATGTCTACAAATCAATGGCTTGGTCTTTCCACAGATTTCAGTAAATACCTAGTATTTGAAAGCCTCTGTAGTATATCCTGGAAAGAAATTATCTGTATCCTCAGGAGGGTCACAAACTGGGGGGAGAGACCAAGTGTGAGTTTCAGCACAGTATAATGATTGTGCAGAGACGGTTTAGATGGGGCTTCTAACCCTAGTTTGTGAAATGAACATGAGTTTTCTGGAAGAACTTAAGCAGAGTCTAGGTGTAGAGTTAGTGGGATGTTACCTGAGGCTAAAGGGAAAAAACAGGGGAAGATCACTGTTGTCTTCTGGGCATGATACGGATGTTGCACACATCAAATCAGGAAAGATCAAGCCAGCCCAAATTCCGGTAAGATGAACACCCCGCATTGAGAAGCTATTGGCAGTTGGTAGCTGCTTCGGGAAGAAGAAGTGTTCATTCTTGAGGCTTGGTCATTGGTCAGCTCCACATCCATATTCCCACATGGGCAGAACTACTTGAATTTAGCGGTTTCAAAAGAAAACAGATAAAGTTGAGACAAATTGCCGGGGATGAGAATCAGGAGTGTACATAGTCAGACTTCACTATATATAATCCTCAAGAATAAATAAAATCACAATGAAAATAAATTAAAAACTCACTTCTCAAAAAGAAACAAAACAAACAGAATGCTATATTAGCCAGAGGTGAGGATGCTTAGAGTGAGGTAAATTGTCTCTTCCAGTCTCAGCATGGCCCTTCTGCTCTCCTTAGGGATATAATCCCTCTAGCTGTTTCCCTTCTTCTGCTTATATTAATCCTTGACTTTCTTCCAAGGCATCAGTCATGATGCACTGGTCATCTGCACCCTTCACTAACACAGGAGTCTTTTCTTCTCCTTCAGCATAGACAGCCCTTAAAACTGGTATGGCCATGTGAAAGTAGAGGTTGGACACTGCTATAATGTGTCTGTTTCTGTCTTTCCTTCCATTTGTCCACTCATCAACCGTATCCTTCTACTCACTTCTAAAGTTTGCTACTGGAAAATGGAGAATATCTGTGAATCTAGGAAACTACACCTCACATAGTTTTCTGCAAACAGTCATTGTCCATTAATTGTCTATTGAAGACAGTAGCAATGAGATCATCTGAGGCCCAGGGAGGCAGAGTATTGCAAACACCACCACAAGGGCTAGAGAACCAGAAGCTCCCCCTGCCCTGCTTCTGCTTAACGGTGTCTTTTGAACTCAGTAGACGCATTATTTAGCTAAGAAAAGCCTCCTGTGTTCCTCCTGCTTCTCTTTCTGTTACCACCGAAACCTCTTCTTATTCTAATAGACTTTATTTCTTGACATGAATGATGGTGCTTCAGTAATCAATTTTTACTATAACCAGTACTCATAAGAAATATATTAATAATACTGTGTTTGTCTCTCGTAAGATGTATTGTCCTACTAGCCACAAGGCAAATAGACTATACGGTGCTGAGATATTTTAATCTGTGGTTTTATTAAACAGAAAGTAAGGTGGAGTTAGGAAATACAGGTTGAGGTTTTGACCCTGATTTTCTCAGAAAAGACATGATTTCCATTGTTATGCAACTTCTCAGCTTCTAGACTATGCCATTTCCTTAGGCTGTGACATCCACAGAGTTGGACACAGTACAATAGTTGGTATCAAATAATCACAGAAAAAAAATGTTTTTAATTCCCAAAACACGTTTAATGGTTGCACATGAGGAAAATTTCAGCTTGAACTTTTTTTTTTTTTGAAGATGAAAATATTTATATGAGCCTGAAATATCAGAGACTCTTTATGGGAGTATATGTCAAAACTCCTTTCAGTACGTGTATACTTAGCAGAGTAAGCACTCAACAAATATTTGTTGATTTACACATCTGCCCAGCATGTATCTTCAATACTGAGAAAGGGTTCTGATTTTATTGACCAAGGCTGTTAACCTATCTCTCAGCTAAACCACTTCTCATTGCTCTGGGAGACCTCAAAGTGACTACACCAGCCACATATGTAGTAGCCAGCAAGGTTACTGCTCTACAGAGAGAATCAAAAAATTCACAAAGAAAGGCATTCCATGCTACACATTCCAAGGAAGATATGCCCAACAAGGTAATAATAACAGGCTCAGAAATTATGAATTAAAGCATTAACTAACACCCCGTGGTCTCCTGGAATGTGACTGTCAAAAAGCCAATGCCACAGGGGCAGGTCTGGGTTGGTTCAACAACTCTTAAATGCCGGCTGGACCTTCAGGAAGAGTTTGTAGCATTAAGTAATTTATGGGGTGCTAAGAAGTTCCTTAAGCTATTATTAAAAACATGCAAACTCCTCCTGGTTAGACGGCTAGTAAGTCAGACTTCTAACTAAGCAGAACTGATAGGCCCGTCTTTTGATGTTTAATGAGTTCTGCAGCAGATGTGAGATGTGACAGACAGGCTATGGTGGTGATTTACTGGTCATGAAACAGAACGACGAGAGAGAGCCCTCTCGCTTAAAAAAAGAAAAGAAAAGAAAATGTAGCCGAAGGACAGGTTCCCCCTCGCCTTCCTCTCCCACCAACCCCTTCCCCTGCTTTCTTTCTGCATGTGGTTTTGATTTTTGATTTCCTCCACCCCTCCCTCCACCCATGCCTCTCAGTCCTGGGATCATTTCCATTCAGGCACACACAGAACACTGCAAACTAATTAGCCTTGGATACAGCCCCAGGAAGTCAGGCTGCCAAACCCTCTTTCCCGCCACAGTGCCTCAGCCCGCCTCAGGTCTGGGCCGTGCACCCGGGGCCTCTCAGAACTCATTGCTTGTTCTAATTCTGCAGTTTCCCTTCACCTTATCAAATGCATGAAGCCTGCCAACGTGTGGAGCTGGCAGCTTCGGATGGGCCTCTGGACTCTCTCCTCTGGCTCCTTCTCTGCTTTCTTCCCCTATTAGGTAGACTTGTTTGGATACAGTTTCAGTGCTGACTTGTTAATCTGACCTGGGTTGATGCTTTCAAAAGGACAGCATTGCCTATTATGCTAAATTCGAAAGGGTTCCCATCAGGTTTTTTGCCTCACTCACCTCTCTTCCCAGGAGCTCTGTACCTCTGAATTTTCTCAAAGGTTCACCCATTTTCCCACGCGCCTTAGGCATCAGCTCTTGCTCAGCCACTTTTGATTAAAATTGAAGTGTAATTGGCTGGACACAAGATTCAGAGCAGTCCCTTATCAAGGATCCACCTTCAGTGGAAGCCCTCAGTCAGAGGCAGCAAACTTGTAACTCGGGGTATGTTGTAGCTGCACCACCAAATAGAAAATTGGTTGCCAACATTTAAAAAAAAAAAAAAAAAAAAAAAAAAAAAAACAGGCTATTTTACATAAACTTTCCAAAGTAGTTTGCTTCCCACGGAAATGTTATTCCTGCTGCGTTGAGTTAAGGGTTCAAGCCTGTCTGATGTAATTGGCTAATGGTAACTTGTTTCTCCCCACGGAGGTACAGCCAAAATTCTATGTCATTATAGTCCCCAGGCCTCTGGTGCCTTCCTGACGCACATAACAATTTGGATTTTTTGAGTAGACTGATTTTAATGCTAAATGCTAAGAGACTTTGACGGAGTTTTCCACGAGACTGTTTTTATTTTCCATAGTTACATAGCCATTTCACAGTACAGACCACATTCGCACTAGGTCTCCCTTCCTCCTGTGACTGATCTTGCTGAACGTATGGACCCCGGAAGTCTGGTTCATTATTATATTCTCAAGGTTCTGTGTAATGTAGATGCCTTCAACACTTTTTTGGGTAGACGCTGATTTGCCTTCTCACTCACCAGTTCTACTGAATGCTAATGTGCTGTGTTCAGTCTCATATGAACACTGTCATAATTTCGTTACTGAGATCACTGCATGGGAAATAAGAAATCAAGAAATAGTATAAGCAAGCAAGACAGGGAATAGAAGACATAAAACACTAACTTTGTAGGAAAAACCTTAGAATTTATGTGAAAGCACCAAAGACCCTAGATCACAAAAAATAATAATGAGCAAAAATAACAGTGTTGAAGGTATCAGTGTACCTGATTTCAAGTTCTACCACAAAGGTCTTGTAATAAAGATATCATAATACCGGCAGAAAATCAGACATGCAGATTATTGAAATAGATCTGGATTCAGTATAAATCCACACAGCAACAGCCGCCTTTTGATAAAGATGCTAAAAATACACATTAGACGAAAGACAGCCTCTTAAAAAAATGGTACAGAGAAAATGGCATCTCTAGGAGGAATGGAATGAAGCTAGATGCCTGTCTCATGCCCTGTACAGGAATCAACTCCAAATGAATCAGAGCCCTTAACATAAAACCTCAAAGCCTTCAACTATTACTGGAAAAAGTAAGGAAAATAATTGAAAATTACAGCTGTAACAAACATTTTAGAAGTGGGACATCAGTCACTCAGGAAATAATGCCAACAACTGGCCAACAAACTTACAACATCGAAAAGGTTTTTCTATGACAAAGTGAACAGCCAAGTGGAGAGACTCGTAGTCAGAAGTTTCTGGCCCATCCGACCCAAGGTCCAGATCTGCAGTCCCATACCCACTTAGCCTCAAATAATCACACAAAGGCTTATGTTAACTACATACTGTTTGGCTTATAGCTCAAGCTCATTATCAGCTACCTCTTACAGCTAAACTCAACCCATTTCTATTAATCTATGCCTTGCCATGTGGCTAGTTGGCTTTACCTGTCTTCCATTACATTTTGCTCTCTCAGGTGGCAGCTGACCAGAGTCTCTCTTGACTCCACCCCCCTGTCTTTTTATCTTTTGCCACAGAACAAAACAGTTCCTTTATTATCCAATGGTAATTCACAGCATACAGAAAGACACCCCACATCAGAGACAACCCACAGAAAAGAGAAAGTTACTAACTTCACACCTAACAAAATATTCATATCTAGATTATTGCAGTAATTCTCACTTGCACTATACTGTAGACAGGATTAATATTTATTAGAGGATATTTTAACACTCATGGATACAAATTAAACCTTAGGGCAATTCTTAAAGGTAGGATTGTCTCGCAGTAGATGCTGATACATTCTGATGCAGGGACCAAACAGGCCACTCAAGATTCCAGCAGCCTTTTTCAATAGGGGTGGCCACACCCTGTTCAAGCTCCCAGAACTCCAGAGACATGCCTCCCAGTCTTGTCAGATAACACTTGAATTCCACCACTAAGACTATATACAACAGGAATTATTATAAGGTAATGTCTGGGGGAGAAAAAGGCCAAGCATAAGCATGGTCAAACTACAACTAAAACCCAACACATATAAGGTGCATCATACATTTCTAGAATATTGGTAGATGGTGAAATATATAAATTACTTCAAAAATGTTCATCTGTAATAGTAAAACCCAACACCTGAATGTTCCTTGCTAAGAGATAATAGGATAGTAACCTTAACTACCTATTCTTCAACCCCATCAAGACCTGAGAAGGAAAATATTACTTGAAAGTTGGAAACACATGAGAGTAGCTTCCAAAATTTGAGAGAGGACAGTGACATTCAGCTACCCAGGCAATCACCTATGGTTTTCTGCACCATTGGAGCATCCATCATTTAGCTACAGGCCTATGATATCTGACAGAACTTTTCAGAAGCAGGGCATTTTTGGAGGGACTGTCTAATCCTGTCCAAGCAGGTTTCGTCAGTCTCCATTCATCATCTTGTTCATCCAGACTGGACATTGTGTGTGTGTACTGTCAGCAGTCGAGGCAAGGGCAGTTCTTTGCCAAGCCGGCCATTCTATGCCAAAAGGGCAAACTCCAAAGGAGTGTCCCTGATGCTCGATACCATCAGGGGAAAGGAACAGTGATGCCAGGAGTTGTTGTGTCTCTCACGGCCGAATTCTGAATAGCAAAATGTTAAATGCCATATTCTCTGGGTCTATGTATGAAGTGATTGAAGACTCCTGTCTATCTAATATATTCTAGCAGGTATCTGGGAAACCTAGGCAACATGACTGTTACATGGCAAACTTAAGTAATGTTGACTGCAGTTCTTATCATCCTAAGGACTGAAGCTTACATTGTAAAATTAGGCTACCTGTAAAGGAATGTACAATCTCTGAATAATGACTTCCAGTATGACTATGAAACATTACCCAGAGGTACATATACTGTGCAAAGTGATAACAGTATTATAGATATGTATATATATATATATAATATACAAATTATCCAGAGGTATACAAAATATCATGAGTAGTATAATTATATATTATGTCTAGTATAGTTAAATGGAGGTAGCAATTACATAGTGGAAATGACAATAATGTGCAAATATTTTAAACAGAGGTAGAAGCATATGTAAAATATGGCAGTTACAGATTTAATTCTATGTCAATGTACAAGTTGCCTTGGACATATAAAACAATTTCAGATTTAAATTTGTATCAATATACAAATTACCTCAATCAAACATATAAAATGATTCCACATTTGTGTCAATATACAAATATCTATACCAGTGCAAATTGCCTTTGGCTTATTTCATATATTTGGCTAATAATTATTTATGAGTAGATAGAACAACCTACCTTTATCTATCTTATCTATTCCCCTTTCTCTTCTTTAAAAGAGATCCCTGAGTCTATATTAAGGTCCAGAGACAGATTGAGCCAGATGTCCAAAGAAGAAACATGTAATGAGCACAGGTGAGCCCAGGGGCATGTGGCAGGACAGATTAATGGAAATGGGTTGAGTTAAGATGAAAGAGCTAGCTAGCAATGTGCCTGAGCCATAGGTCAAACAGCATGAACTTTATTGATATAAGTGTCTGAGTCATTTTGGGGGCCAAAGCAGTGGTGAGCAGCTAAGGGGTCTGGGATGGCAGGTCTGTGAGTCTGGACCTCTGGCAGCTGGGCCAAAAACCTTATTGTAACAGGTGACACCAAATGTGGGCAGAAAACACACATACAGCCAGAGAAAGATTAAGGGCTCTAGAGCACAGCAACTGTGCCAAAGTAGCTTCCAAATTGTGTATCTGAAGTGGGTCATTGTACAGAGATAGTGTGGCATTCAGGCCACATTCAAAATGGCACCATCGGACTGGTGGTAGGGAACATAAGCTGTAATCGGCCAGTTCCTGAAGTCTCACAGAATACTCAGTAGCATGAAATTGATTTCAGGTTTACGTTATATTGAACATAAAGGAAACAGAGTCAAAGATGGTTTCTTAGTAGCAGCATTTCTTGGTTCTGCCACTTGCTGGTGGCAAACAGAGATGCAGCCCCTTTAAGAGAACTTACTGACTCAGCTTTATATGCAAAATCTATGTAGCTTTTTAAGAGAGTGGTAGCATTTTAAAAACTCTTCTGGTTGAAAAATAATTAAAGATTCACAATGGAACAGATTCAGATGAAAAAAAAAACCTGTAAACGGGTTACAATGTGTGTAAAATGTACATAGGCTTCAGAGTGAAAAGAAATAGGGTAGAAGAAGTCCCTAAAAATGTATAAATGAGTAATAAAAGTATGATAAGCTATGTAAAGATGGAAAATAGACACAGAATCTGGATTATGGTTATTATTGTATTTTCTTTGATTTTTTTTTAAGTGTTAATGAGCTAACTGCAGAAAGACAATGGATTGCAAAGGCTGATAAGTTAAACAAGAATATATATTTTGAAGGTATCTTGACTTTGAAATTTGTGTCTAAGGATTTATTGCTTTGGAAGAGTTTTGCTTTTGTTTCTACAGAAGATGAGAACCTGTGGATTGCTTGCAGGCAAATATGGTTTCATCAACCAAGACCCCCTGAAAATTCTCTGTTGGGAAGAGATGGTCACATCAGGGCTGCAGACTAAGATGATCCAGTCTCAAGAACCTGAAAGATTGCCAGTGTCCCTTAATCAGCAGGAAGTATTAATGGAAAACGATGCCCAAATTCCCAAAATAGTGTTTATAAATGTTTGTTTTCATTATGAATGATTAATGGTCATAGTTAATCTCTTTCTAAGAAGAAAAAGAGTATATGATATATGAGTTTTTTTTAAAAAATAGATTATTAAATTTAATCCAAAATCAGCTGTTAATCTCAAATATATTACAGTGGTACGGACTTTTGTTTATTGATACAAATTTAAGGTCAATTTTATTATGTTGTATGTATTTTTCTACTCTTGTTTTAAGAGATGATGTTTATGTAACTGATTTAAAATTATAATGTATAATTAAGAAATATGTTAGTTAGATTTTTAGGTATGCAAAGATATATTTCAATTAGATAGGTAAACTTCAAACACTTCTAAGACCTACAGAATATGGCATTTAAAATATTTTAAGACCCTAGACTTTTCTGGACAGTGAGACTGATCTGCTCTTGGTGGCACCAATCTACTTCAAGGGAAAAATGGGCATTGAAGAAACTCCACATGGAGTTTACTTTCTTTGTGGCAATGGTTAGTCATTGGACAAGAACTTGTTCTTGTATTGACTGCTTGACAGTATGCTGTTTAAACTGGACATGCAGATTCCCTAGGAAAGTGATCTCTGAACTTTGGCAGAACAAGCCTAGATGGTCATTCAGGTTCCTGCTTTGCAGAGAAAACTGGCAGACATTCTTCAGGACTCAAGGAAAAGTGACGAACTACACCATAATGGGCAGAGCAGATTTCCTGCTTCACTGAAATGAAGAGACTCTGGACCTGTAGGCTGAAGATGGATGCCCCAACTTTATAAAGGAACTTTGGATGACTGTCAGGCAGACCGATGTCATCTATGTCATTTCTAGATTTTGTAAGTTGCTAGTACTTCCTGTTTACTCAGGTATTACTATGTCCTTCTGTGGTCTTTGATGTAGCTGAAGATTAGATAGTTATAGGTATAGTTTTTTTTTTTTTAGTTATTTTAAAAGGTGTATTGGATATGAAACTTTAGATTCACAAAGATAAGGTAGATGATATAATATTTTAATTTTGCTAAATATAAATAAACTAGATATTGTAACTGTAAGTCTTTCTTAATAGCTATTTTGTTGTATGTAATTTTGCTATGTTAAAATTGAAGGCTTCCTTTATGGTTAGACAGAAACAAGGAGGTAATGTGGGAATGTCTTTCTGTGTGCTGTGAATATCAATCTTTAAGGAAAGGAGCTGTTTTGGTCCTTGGTGAGTACTGTAGAAATAGGTGGGGAATCAGAATAGGTAGGAAAAGAAAGGTAGAGTCAGAGACAGATCCAGCCAGATGCCCAAAGAAGAAACATGTAAGGAGCACAGGTGAGTCATGAGTCTTGCCATGTGGCAAGACAGATTAATGGAAATGTGTTGAGTTAAGATGAAAGAGCTAGCTAGCAATGTGCCTGAGCCATAGGACAAACAGCATTGAACTTGACATAAATGTCTGAGTCATTTTGGAGGGCCAAAGTGGTGGCAGGCAGCTAGGTAGTCTGGGACTACAGGTCTGTGGGTCTCGGTCTCTCCGGATGGGGCTAAGAAACCTCATTGTAACACTCGACTATACAAAGAACTCAAGATACCAAACACCAAGAAATCAAATAACTTAACAAGTGCCTGATGAAATGAATAGTTACCAAGTGGTAAAGTAAAAAATGGCTATCAACACAAGAATAATAAGTGGTAAAACAACAGAAAAGTCCACTTTTAAATTACAGGAAGATTCCATCTCACCCAAATTAGAATGGTGGTCATTACAAAAACCCACATCAGAGGCTAGAGAGGTGACTCAGTAGTTAAGGCACTGGCTGCTTTTTCAGAGGTTTTGGGTTTGTTTTCCAGCACCCACATGATGGGCCACAACCATTTGTATCTCCAGTTTCAGGAAATCTGATGCTTCTTTTACCCCACAGGCACCAAGCATGCACATGGGGAACAACTCACCCCTCTCTCTTTAAATATATATTTACAAAAACAAATAACAAAATAATTGATGAGAATGAGGAAAAAATGGGAATGCTTAGAGACTCCTCAATAAAATGGAGGTTGATCTAGACATTATAGAAATTAGCACAAAGTTTATTTTTTTCATTTTTTAAGATAAGAGTAAGTCTGCCATATGATTCAGCTATATTATTCCTGGGAATTTACTAATGGATTCTAGAAGTCACAGATACTTTTATTTTAATGCTTACGGCAGCATTGTCTCTAATACCTGAGTTATGTCTCCAATGTTCAAGCAGTGACCAATAAAGAAAATGTGGCACATGAAAATGGGTATAATTGAAGATTATCAGATTAACTGGGCTATGCCAGTCTCAGGAAAACAAATATTTATTTTTTTCATATTTGGATTTCAACTTATATATAATCATATGTGATGCGACATGGAAGCAGAAACTAAACTGTATGTTGGATGAAGGAGATTACCAGGAATTTCGTGGGAAGCAAGGGGGAAGAAACAGGCATGTGGGAATCTATCCAAAGTACATTATACATTTGTATGAAAATGTATTTGTGAAACTTGGTACTATGTACAAAGAATACATACCAGTTTTTTAAAAGGGAGAATTTTTAAAGAATACTATTTTAAGATTTTCATAAAAATACGTTTGTAAATTATAGTGATAATTAATATTTGGTTCATTAAAACACAATTTCTATATTATGTGCTTGCTTATCATAATAACAGAGATATGCTTACAATAAAGAAAAATGTCAGTTCTAGAAGGGTTAGAATTTTCACATTACCCATTTAATGATGTATTAAGTGGAAAATACATTGAACTCATGCTGGTGGTATCTGCTTCTATGGTCAATACAGGCATCACTAGTAGTAATTTACCAAACTTTATTGAATGCTTCACGAACTGTGTGCATTGTAATCACAGGCTTGGACTATGGTCCTAAGATTTACCAATAGGCTTCTCAATACTATGCTCAGATAGCAACTCCCAAAAACTGAAACCAGGATCAAAGTTTAGTTATCTGTATTTATCATCTACATAGTCACAAACTAGAATATAGTATTTGTTTTTGCATGTGTATGCATGTATGTGCATATACATATTTGTGTGTGTGTGTGTGTGTGTGTGTGTGTGTGTGTGTGTGTGTGTGTGTGTGTACATATGAAGGCCGAAGGTTGACATCACCTTTATATCTCAAGTCAGGGTCTCTCAGTTGAACCTAGAGCTCACTGATTCTGCAGTTGAAGCTAGATAGCTTTCTCTAGGTATCCCTTGTCCCTCCCAAGTGTTGGGATTTCAGGCAGGCCACCTTGCTCATCTGGGATCTGGGTGAGTGCTGGAGATCTAACATCTAGTCCTTGGGTTTACTAAACCATTTTCCATCCACAGACTTAAATATTTTTCACAGTTTGGTTGTGAGCCTGGGATTTAGCAGCTAAACCATGTCTACATCACTAAATTAGAACACTTTTGAAGATGTATTTTTAGATCACAATGTTCACAGCATACTTGTAGAATATTCCATATTTCACATGCATGTTGTACCTTAATACATTCAATGTCTATAAGAAGGAAATGCTATATATATACACCAATAATGACACCAAGACTTAGTCACTGCAAAGAATGATAGAAAGCTGAACATTTCACTGCCAGTTAGTTCTCTGGTCTTTGAGTCAACGTAGGCTTTAGACAGTGAGAATTCCAGACTGTTAGGGCTATTTTGGCATTTAGCCATTTAACAGTAGACTTTCCTTACTTAGATTAATCTAGTCCTTTATTGATTCTTACCATTTTGTTGGTTTTAAAAGCTCTCTCTCTCTCCCTCTCTCCCTCTTCCTCCTCCTTCCTTTTCCACATTTCCTCTTTTTATTCTGACCCAACTATTCTTTTTTATACTGGTATACATCCCCCTTTCCCTTCATTACACAGATGTATAGCTCTACAGATTCCAACACAAGTCCTCTTAATCCCAGTGCAGAAGGAAAGCCCATGTTCAGCCCAGGTTATCATCAATAGGCCTATATCATGAAAAATTTACTAGCAATATATCATATAAAGGATTAATATTTATTGAGGGGTATATGAACACTCATGATATAAACTGAACCTTAAGACAATTCTTGGAGATAGGAGCTGTCCCATGCTGGGCTGTCGATCCACTCTTTGAGAACACAGGATAGAATGGGGGAGCTCAGTGTTCCGCAGTTTAGCGGGGACTGTCGATACCCCATTCAGGCTTCCGGTACTACAGAGACACGCCTCTAAGCTTTGTCGGCTGACACCTGTATCCCACTATAACTCCCCCTTTTGTTTAACTAAAGGAGTTCTAAACTAAGACTATATACAATAGGAATCGTTATTAGGTAATGTCTGGGGAAGAAAAAAGCAAAACATAAGCAAGGTCAAACCATAACTAAAAACCAACAAATATAAGGTACATTCTACATGTCTAGAGTGAGGTAAGTGGTGAGGTACAGAAATTAGTTCAAAGCTATTTATCTTGCTAATAAAAATCCAACACCTGAATATTCTTTGCTAAGAGATGAGATGATAGTAACCTTAACTGTCTAGTCTTCAACCCCGTCAGAATTGAGAAGAAAAGTATGTTGCCTGAAGGTTGGAAGTACAAGAGAGTAGCTTCCAAAATTTAGGAGAGAACAGCAACAGTCAGCTACCTGGACAGTCACCCATGGTTTTTCTCACAGTTGGAGCATCCACCATTTAGGCTACAGGCCTATGATATTTGGCAGATCTTTTTAGAAGCAGGGCATTTTTGGAGGGACTGTCTTATCCTGTCCAGGCAGGTTTTGGCAGTCTCTATCCTTTATCTTCCTTGTTTAGATTGGACAGTGTGTGTACTGACAGCAGTAGAGGTTAAGGCAGTTTTTTGACCAACAGGCCATTGTCCGTCAAGGAAGACAAACTCCTAGTGGAGAGTCCTTGATGCTCTACACCATCTCTGGAAAGGAATAGTGATGCCAGGAGTTATTGTGTCTCTCATGGCCAAATTCTGAATAACAAAATGTTAAATGTCATATTTTCCAGGTCTATGAAGTGGTTGAAGACTCCTGTCTATCTGATATATTCTAGTGTGTATCTGGGAAATCTAAACAACATGACTATTACATGTCAAACCTAAGTAATGTTGACCTCAAGTTCTTATCATCCTAAAGACTGGAGCTTTACATTGTAAAATTAGGCTATCTATAAATAGGTGCACAGTTTCTGAATGATGACTTACAGCATGACTATCATATAAACATTGGCCAGAGGTGCATGCACCATGCAAAATTATAACAGTATCTTAAATATATATCATGTACAAAGTATCTAAACAGAGGTATACAAAATATCTTATGTATATTTTACAACTAATATATATTATGACTAGCATAATTAAATAGAGGTAGAAATTGAATAATGGAAATGACAGTAATATGCTTAATATGTATCAATGTGCAAAGTATTTTAAACAGAGGCAGAAGCATGTGCAAAATATGTCAATTACAGATTCAATTTTGTATCAATATACAATTACCTCAAACATATAAAATGATTTCACATTTGTATCAATATACAAGCATCTATACCAGTGCAAATTGTCTTTGGCTCATACTTGACTAATAATTATTTACAGGTAGATCCAACAATCTACTTATGTCTATCCTACCTATTCCTCTTTATCTTCTTTAGAAGGGATCCCTAAGTCTATATTATTGTTCTACCTTCAACCCTATAACTACCCTATCAGAATGATAATTATCCATAACCCTCAGAGGACAAAACTTATCAGGAGAGGGGCATTCTCAGAATACTGTGTAAGTCCATCTGGGACTCTAGTTAAAAATGTGACATAAAGGATAATCATAGAGACATGTTGCAACTGTCTTGAATACTCTATATTTCAAAAGCAATCATTGAGTGTACATCAGGTTTTTTCTGTCTTTGTCTCTGATTCTCTCTCTCCTCTTCCACCTCCTTTTTTGTTTAACACCAGATAGAATTGTAGTTGGGGCCCCATCTTCATTCTAGATGCTTTGGAGATTGCTGATATAGACTTGTTTATAGTGGAAAACTTAAACATTACTGATATCAAATGAAGATTTTACATCCTTTATGTCTTCAGGAGAAAATTGTATGCAGAGGAGATTTTAAGGACAGGAAGGAGGAAATACACAGAGAAATGGGATTAAAGATAAAATTACAATAATATTTGTCCCTGTATATTCTAACTGTCTTCTGTCCCACACCAGGTGGGTTTTCTGATATGAGACAGAATCTCTCAAGTTTTCTTTACCAATGTGCTTGGGTTTAGAGAGGGAGAAAGCCACTTACTCCAACTCGAAAGCCAGATTTATTTATAATCAAACCAGGACCACTTTTTTTTTTTTTAAAGAGAGATAGAGATGCAAATCAGTGAGAATTGAGAAATTACCCAGCAGTGCATATAGGTACCATTGTCCTTATATTCCTTTGTTTGCAATCCTTTCACAAGGGACCTCTCTTCAGCTTTAGGTGTCTAGGCATTCAGCACCCATTTAATGTCTTAAACATGGTCATATCCATTCTTCTGTAAAGACAAAAATGAGACCCTGCCCCAGCCTTGTTAAGTGAGTTTTCCTTACCGTGTATCCAATTGTCATATCGGTGGATGTGCTGTTACTTCTCCTCCTCAGGAGGGATCTCCTTTTTTAAATATAGGATCTTTATTCATTTTTCTGGTACCCATATCTTTTCTTTTCCTGTAGAAACAAAAGCAAACTCCTAACCCACTAAAGCACGTACCCTGGCTTCCATTGTGAAGTCAGCGCATCCTTGAAGAACGCGGGTTGGTTTATCTCAGAAGTTTGCTCTGTTACCAATGTCTTTCTGCAGCTATTGGTCCTCTCTCATCGGCATCAAGAAAATTCAAGGTCAGTAAAGCACTGTGAAATCTCTCCCTGGGTTTCTTCATTTCTTCTTTCTGTTTATGAAGCATCTCTTTTAAGGTGCGATGAGATCTTTCCACAACTACTTGTCCTGTAGGATTGTGCGGTGTCCCTGTAATATACATAATATTATAATATTCAAAAATCTGCTTCATTTTCTGGGAAACATATGCTGGAGCACTGTCAGTCTTAATTTGACCAGGAATTCCCACTATGGCCATGACTTCCAAGAGATTAGTAAGTACAGCATCAGCTTTTTCAGAACTCAGGGAAGTTGCCCATTGCAGTCCTGAGTAAGTGTGATAGGAAAGAAAGATTATTGAATATTCTTTAAGAAAGCAACTACTTGTTTTAAATGCTTTACATTGATATGAATTTTGATTTATTGAACAAATTTGAGGTTAATTTTGTTATATTATATCCATATTTATACTCTAATTTAACATATTATGTTTATGCAGTTTCTTTAAAAATTGTAATGTATAATTAAGATGAATAGTTAATCATTTATGATAATAAACTTATAGTCATGTTAGATTTTTTAGATATACAATGATATATTTCAATTAGATAGGTAATCTTCAAACATTTCAAAGGCCTACAGAATATGACATTTAAAATATTTTAAGAGTGTAAATGTCTCTGGACAGTGAGACATGTTTGTTCCTGGCAGCACCAATCAACTTCAAGAGGATGATGGGCATGTGGAGTGTACCTTCCTTCTGGCAAAGTTTGGCCACTGGTCAAGATACTGTTCTTGCCTTGACTGTTTGACAGTATGCTGTGTAAACTGGATATGCAGGGCAAAAATGACCTATAAACTTTGAAAAAACAAGTCAAGATTGTCCTTCAAGTTCCTGCTTCACAGAAAAAAAAAAAAAAGCTTCCAGACATTCTATCGGACACAAGAAAAAGTGATCAAAAAACCTTACCAAAATGGACAGAACAATCCTTAAAATTTTCAGCTTCACTAAAAAGTCTGCCACAGACTCTAGGCCTGTGGGCTGAAGATGGATTCCCAAGTGACTACTGTTCAGGCAGCCAAATGTCTCTGTCATTTCTAGAATTTGGAAGTTGCTTATAATGTCCTTTCTTACTCAGATAATATTATATCCTTCTGTAGTCTTTGATGAAGTTGAAGATTAGATAGTTGTAATTACAGTTTTTCTTAGTAATAATAAAAGGTAAATTAGATATAAAACTTTGGACTAATAAGGATAAGATAGATGATAGAATATTTTATTTAATTTTGGTAAATACAAATAGATTAGATATTGTAACTGTAATTCTTGCTTGATAGCTGTTTTGCTATATGTAATTTTACTATGTTAAAAATTAAACCTTTCTTTTTGAGTAGACAGAAAAGGGGACCTGATGTGGGATGTCTTTCTGTATGCTATGAATGTACTTTGTTACCATTTGTTAATAAATAGTATGTTTTGGCCTATGGCAAGGCAGCTTAAAGGCAGGCAGGAAATTCAAGCATAGATAAAGAAGGAGGGCAGAATCTGATGGAGATGCTGTGAACTGTCACCCAAAGAAGTAAGATGTGAAAGTACCAGTAAGGCACTAGCCACGTGGCAAGACATAGATTAACAAGAATAGGTTGAGTGAAGTTGTAAGAGCTGGTTGGTAATGAGCCCGAGCCATAAGCCAAATAGCCTGCAATTAATATAAGACTTTGTGTGATTATTTGGGACTGCTGATTCAGACCTCAGGGCAAGGCCGGGTCAGAAACTAATGACTACAGATATAAGCATTAAAAAATTACCGTCACTCTGTTTGTCTCTCTTTCTCCAGTACAATTGATTTAGAAAGAAAATTGACCTTTAAGAGACTAGCAATATTTTTATGTTGATATTTGAGATGGAGTACCTTCATAGCATATCAATGCAGACTGAGGTTTTAGTGGCACTCAACTACAGACCAATAGTGCAGGAAGTTTATGGAGACTCTGGCAGTGGGTCCAGAATTTATTCCTAGTGCAGAAACTGGCTTCTTGAAGTCCATTTCCTTGAGAGGAACAATTTGCTCAACCTTGATACTGAGGGGAGGAGCTTGGTCCTACCTCATCTGAATAAGCCAGACTGAATTAACTCAAGCTGAGAGTCCTTACACCCTTAAGAATGGATGGTGGATGGAGTTGAGGGGAAGCTGATATGTTTCAAATTTGATAAAAACCAGCCTGGAAAATAAGAGGACAGGGCTGCCTCTACCAGTCTTTGTTTGTTTGTTTGAGACAGAGTTTTCTGTGTAACAGTTCTGGCTGTCCTGGAACTTGCTTTGAAGACCAGGCTGGCTTTGAACTTACAGAGATTCTCTTGCCTCTGCTTCCCAAGTGCTGTGACTAACAGTGTGTGCCACCACCGCCTGCCTGGGAGCCTGGAACTCCCTCTGTAAACTAAACTGACCTCAAACTCAGATCTGTTGGGATTAAGGGCATAGGTGCTACTTCCCGATACTCCCTGTGCTGTTATTAAAGGTGTGAGTTACCACTGTCTGATCCTCCTAGACCGACTGTGGGTAGATCCCTCTGATATCTCAGACTGTTTTTATTAAATTTGAAACATATCCCCACAGGAGTATGATTGATAAGAGGGGAGAGAAGGGATACAGTGATGAGTATGTTAAAAAAATTTTAAATTAAAAATATACATATTGAAAAAAACCCTTTCTAGAAATAGCTTCACAGATACATTCAGAAGTGTGTGTCTCCATGGTGATTCTAAACCCAATCAACTTGACAATCAAGACAAAGCATAACAGAGTGGTTATAAGAATCAATACATCAGCCTCTCTTTCTCTCTCTCACCTTTCTCTCTCTCCCACTCTCTTTCTCAACTATGTAAGAATACAGCAAGAAGACAGTTGTCTGCAAACCAGAAAGTGTGCATAGGCATAACTCTGAGGGCAAGAGTTCCTGGCCTACAGAACAGTGGGAAATCAATGTTTGTGGCTTATGATGCTTCATCTATGGTATTTTTTTAATAGATTTCCAAGCTAAGACATTGCTTTTTACTACAAATTCACTGTCTTATTTATAAAAACATCTCAAAAGAATGACACAGAAATACAAATTTTCACTTCTAGAGTTACTGAGTCATTTTCTCCACATGTAAAATGGAAATGAGGTTGGAAACTTTTAGAGTGAGCCCTTGGGTGCCTGTGGGTGAAGGCTACCCTCCTTGAAAGGACAGATGGTGCCTCATTGTGACCACGAGAAGAAATATGCTGTGGTTCTAGCAGATAATCAATGAGTTATGAGTCTTAAAAAAATGAGAGCTGGGAAACAATTAGAGATTTTCATATTAATTGTGTAACATAACTGTTCTCTACACAGAATTTTAGGTGGACACTCACTTTGTACAAGGGAAAAAATTGTATCAACAATGTTAAGGATTTTTCAGGAGGGCCCGGAGGAAAGGAGAACAGATCACTGAAATCTCAACCTCTGTAGTCAGCTACCAAGTATCTCTGGGAAACCTCTTGAGTTTCATGGTTCAAGGTAGAAGAAACAATTTCTAAAGTCTCTTCCTTGCCAACATCTTGTGGGTTAATAAAGGCACCAATTAGGTAGACTTCTTTCTCTTGCCATTTTTTTTTTTAATTTAGAAGGTTTTTTTTTTTTTTTTTAACATACCAACCATACATCTCCTTTCCTTCCCTCCTCCCATTCACTCCCCAGCTTTCTCCCCACCCCATCCCCACCCACTCCTCAAAGAGGATAAGGTCTCCCATGAGGAGCTAACAAAGTCTGAGACATCAAGTTGAAGCAGTACCAAGCCCTTCCTCACTGCATCAAGGCTGAGCAAAGCATCCCACTATAGGGAATGGGTTCCAAAAAGTCAGCTCATGGACCAGGAAGGAATAAATCTTCCTTCTACCACCAGAGGCCCCACCAACTGTTCAAGTCACACAACTGTCATCCACAGTAGAGGGCTTAGTTCAGACCCATGCAGGTTTCCCAGCTGTCAATCCAGAGTCCATGAGCTCCCCATAGCTCAGGTCAGCTGCCTCTGTGGGTTCCCCCATCATGATCTTGGTTTGTATAACTCCTCCTCCCTCTCTTCAACTGGATTGGGATCTTAACCAAGAGCTTAGCTGTGGATCTCTGCATCTGCTTCCATCAGTTGCTGAATGAATGCTCTATGATAACAATTAAAGCGGTCATCAATTTGATTACAGGAGAAGGCCAGCTCAGACAGTCTCTCCAGAGTCCTGTGGATTCCTGGGAGTTTCCTTAGGACCAGGTTTCTCCCTAACCCCAAAATGGCTCCCTCTGTCAAGATATCTGTGTTGCTGTTTTTCCTCCCTCTGTCTCTTCCCCACCTCTACCACCCCATTCCCTCATGTTCTCTTCTCATCTCCCCTTATGCCCCCATGCTCCCAATTTACATAGGAGTGTTAGTCTGTAAAGCCCCGCCCTCCTCTGAGTACTGATGTCAAGTCCCATTTAAAAAGAATTCCCTCCTCTGAACCTCTCTCTTCCTTTGTTGTCTCTCAGGACTGCTTCTGTCCCCCCTTTCTCTCCTGTCTTTCTCACCCCACCCCTCTCTCCCTCTGTCTTCCCCCCTTTCCATTCCCCTTCTCTGTTATCACATCTGTATCCCTCTATCATAATGATAAAGAGCTTTTACGTAGGAAAAGCTTCTGAGTGTCTCCTGCTTCCCGCCTCTTGCCACATCTGCTATGAGGCCCCTCATTCATAGACACTTGTGCCAAGTAACTGGGTAATTTGTGTTTGTAGCATGCCAGACCGCACAAAACCCTAACGAGGAGATATTATCCATTTTCCCTTCCCAGGAAGGACCCATGGATGTCTCTCTTAAGGTCCTCCTTGTTACCTAGTTTCTCTGTGGTTGTGAATTATAGCCTGGTTATCCTTTGTTTTATGTCTAATATCCACTTATGAGTGAGTGCATATCATGTTTGTCTTTCTTGGCCCGTGTTAACTTACTCAAGATGATTTTTTTTTAGTTCTATCCATTTGCCTGCAAATTTCAGGATGTTACTTCTTTTTACTGCTGCGTAATACTCCACTGTGTAAATGTACCACTTTTTTTTTTTTAATCTATTCTTCAGTTAAGGTGCATCTAGGCTATTTTCAAGTTCTGGCTATTAAAAATAATGTTGCTATGAACATAGCTAAGCAAATGTCCTTATGGTATAAATGTGAATCCTTTAGTTATATGCCCAAGAATGGTATTGCTGGATCATGAAGTAGATTGATTCCCAGTTTTCTGAAAAACCACCACTGATTTCCAAAGTGGCTGTACAAGTTTACATTCCCACCAGCAATGGAGGAGTGTTTCCCTTGCTCCACACCCCTCCAGCATAGGCTGTCATCTATGTGTTTTTGATTTTAGCCATCTCAGAGTTGTTTGGAGTTGTGTTTCCCTGATAGCTAAGGGTGGTGAACAATTCTTTACGTGCCTTTCGTTCATTTGAGATTCTTCTGTTGGAAATTCCCTGTTTAGATCTGTATTCCATTTTAAATTGGATTATTTGGTATTTGATGCCTAGTTTCTTGAGTTCTTTATGTATTTCAGAGATCAGTCTACTGTCAGATGTAGAGTTGGTGAAGATCTTTTCCCGTTTTGTAAGCTGTCATTTTGTCTTACTGATCATGATCCTTGGAGGGCAGGCTTCTTAAAGGTTCCAAATGGAATGGCATCAACCAGGATAATCTGATTAGATCTCAGTCTTGAGGGAAAGATAAGCCAAGAAGGCTAGAAAGCTGTTCCAACAATAGGGGAGTCCCCACACCCCGACTAGCCTAGATCATTCATTAGAAGCAAAATGTTGACTAAGACCACTAGGTGGCGCCAAAATCTTAGCAACCAGAGTCCAGGTCTCTGGAGACTTGGGCTCTCTTGCAGAATGCAGTTCCTTGGTAGGTTAAAAGGAAACCTACCTTGGATTGGATTGTTTTGAATTTGAGGAATTTTTTGAGTTCTTTATGTATTCTGGATATTAATCCTCTGTCATATGTATAGTCAACAAAGATTCTTTCCCATCCTGTAGTTTAAAATAAATATTGTATGTTTTCTGTAGCATGAATCCTAGACTTTATATAAACAGATAAACACATTTTATAACATAATACATATTCACATGTATGATATGAAACTATAACCAAGACTATCTGTGAGAAGGAAACGAGGAAGAGGAAGTTGAGGGCTAGCAGTGAAAAATGTCAGAGTATATGATATGCTTGAATGAAATGTTTTAGACTCACCACTATGCACAATGAATATATGACAATAAACATATACTGATTATTTAGTAGAAGAAAAAGGAGGGCATCATAGGATGTTGAGTGTCTGCTGGTTCCTGACTCCCCAGAGACCACCTCTCAATCCCACCTAAGCACATCATGGTAGGAGGAGGATGCCCTTTTACTTCAACAGTACAGTCACTGATTTGTCTTGATATCCACATCAGCAGATACCAATTTATAGGAATATTACCTCACAGGATGAGTGTAGGTGGGGACAAGCAATTTTAGATGTTATTTTACTAAGTGCCACCACCTTAGACTCATCAATAATAAAATCCTTGTGAACATTTCGCTGAGCCAGTTTTCTTTTCTGTCTCATGTGTCAGCACAGAATTCTTCTATTCTACCAAACCGAAACTTCAATCGCTATCTCATCTGCGTTTTCTTTCTCGTTGTGGTCTGAGATTGAAAAGAGCAAGACTAATCCTCTTCATGTTGGTATGAAAAGTATTTGCAAGGAGCCAGTGCATTTTCTGGGTTCCAGTTTTCTGAACCAAACTGTCTTCATTGATTGCTAGTTATCCGAAACACACTATAATCTTCCATTGTGACGCTATGATCATTGTCATGACAACCAACTAAGGCAACTTAAGGCAACTTAATAACACCCCCCCCCAGTGAGGCAGTTACAGGAGTACTATTTAGTTATGTATGTTAATAATCCCATGTTGTTGTATGTGACCAGAATATAAATGACGCGGAGGCAAGAAAAGGAATGACAGGAGGAGGCAAGAGAATGACAAGTAGAAGTCAGAAAATGAATCTGAGAACACCGGAAAGTTCACAGAGCCCCTAGTACTCACTCATCATCTATTCATCTTTCCTTTGATTCTGTCAACATTATGTTGCTGAAGAATGAGCAAATTAGTCAGCCCAACAAAGAAAATAATAAGCAAAACAGATACTGTCCTTGGTTTTAAGCAGCACATATTCTAGGGAGGAAACTAGTCAATAAAGGCGTATTTAAAAGGGGGGCATCCAAAGCTTCTGAGAAATAAAAGCAGAGACATCCATAAGGACACGGGATGAGAAGACCCCACCAAGAAGAGCGCAGGGAGAGCCTTTGGAGACAATTTCCCTGGGGGGAAGAATCGTTGTCAGTTGACAAAAGGAAGACAGACATCAGTGAGCAAATGTCTAGGCAATAGGACATGAGGGGGAGTCGATTACAGACGGAGGAATAAAGTGTGTAAAAATCATGCGATGGAGAAACCGAAAGAAAGCTGTTGTCCTCAGAGAGTAGAGATAAGGGTAGGGGCAGTGAGTGAGGGCAAGATGAGGAGACCCTGAAGGCCAAGCTAAACTATCAAATCTTTATTCCACGAACAGCTAGATGCCATTAAAGAAATCTTACTGTAAGAGTTTTATGATAGGAGACATGATCTCTGTAAATGATGCTGTGGCTATAGACTCAGTGATTGGCTAAGGACAGGGTTAGCAAATGCAAATCTTCAGGAGTGGAGCAGAATTAGATAGTATAAGATGAGGGTTGAGTCCAAATCATGGTGGTGATAAATTTTGGCCTCATAATGTAGGAGCCAGGGAATTGAAGCAGCTACTGGATTTGTTTAACGTGCCAAGATCTTAGAGAAATGGTTTAAATGTCTTTCTCAGGGTTGCAAAGCTGTTCAGTGTCAGAGGAGTGTGGGAGCCAAGATCCAAATATAATTACAACCTCCTAGTCATCCCATCCCACTTCTCTCCTGGAAAGAGCTCTCTTGGGAATATCAGGAATGGATAATGTCTAACTATGTGATTCTCAGATGAAGACGTGTAGGGAAGTAAAATGTACTTCTTAAATGGGAACTGAGTGTCACCATAACTTTATCCCTGGAAGAAAAATTCTAGAACTTTGTCATTCTTTGTGCTCTGTCATGTTTATAAAAACAGGTGTTGAAGCTCAAGATGCCACTCAGTTGGTACAGTGCCTATGTAGAATGTAGAAAGCCCTGGACTTGATCATTGAAAGTGCATGTCTGCAATCTCAGTAACTGAGAGTTGATGTTCAAGGTTATCCTCTGTTCTGTATCTGGTTCAAGATAAGTTTGATGTACAGGGAATCATGAAGATGTCAGAAGATGGGATGGTTTCCCAGGCTCATGGATCAGTAGCATTAACATAGGAAACTGACCATCTTACCAAAAACAATCTACAGAGTCAATGCAATCTCCATGAAAATCCCAACACAATTATACATTTTTCTTTTCTTTTTTTTTTAAACAGATTTTGAAAGAATAGTTCTCAAACTCACATAGAAAAACAAAAACCCAGGATAGCTAAAAAAAAAAAAAAAACTCAAGCAATAAAAGAACTGTTGGAGTTCTCACCATTCCTGATTTCAAGCTGTACCTCAGATCTATAGTAATAAATACTGTATGGCATCAGTGTTGACCAATGGAATTGAATTGAAGACCCAGACATAAATCCACATACATAGGGACATCTGATTTTAGACAAAAAGCCAGAAATACACATTGGAAAAAAAGAGATCTTCAGAAAATGGTGCTGGCATAACTGGATGTCTGCATGTAGAAGAATACAAATATCACCTTGCATACAACTCAAGTCTAGTGGATAAAAGACCTCAACATAAAAGCAGATACACTGAGCCCCATAAAGAGAAAGTCGGGGAATAGTTTCAAACTCATGGGCACAGGAGACAACTTCCCAAACAGGCACTAAGATCGACAATTAACAAATGGGACCTCATGAAAACGAAAAGCTTTATCCAAGGCAAAGGACACTGTCAACTGGACAAAGTGGCAGCTTACAGAATGGGAAAAGAGTTTTTCCAACTCCATATCTGAAGAATAATATCTAAAATACATAAATATCTGAAGAAACTAGATATCAGAATGCCAAACATTCTAATTTAAATATGGTGTAGGGATCTAAGCAGACTCTTTTTTTGGTTTTTCAAGTCAGCGTTTCCTTGTGCAGCCTTGCCTGTCCTAGAACTGACTCTGTAGACTTAATTGGCCTTGAACTCAGATATCTGCCTACCTCTGCCTCCCAAATGCTGGAACTAAAGATGTGTGTCACCACTGTCAAGCAAGAATTCTTAATAGAGGAAACTCCAATGACTAAAAAAACACCTAAAGAAATGTTCAACATTCTTAGCCATCAGGAAATGCAAATCAAAATGACCTTGGAATTTCATCTTACACCCATCAGAATGGCTAAGGTCAATAACACAAGTGACAGCTAAACTGGCAAGGATGTGGAGCAAGGGGAACACTTCACTGCTGATGGGAGTGTAAACTTGTACAGTTGCCATGGAAATCAAAATGGCCGTTCCTTAGGAAGTTAGGATCAATCCACCTCAAGACCCAAGTATACCACTCCTGGGCATAAACCCTATCACAAGGACATTTGCTCAACCATGTTCATTGCTACTCTATCCATATTAGCCAGAAACAAAACAAACTAGAATACATAAAGAAAAAGGTATACATTCACAAAGAGGAGTATTATTCAGCTTCTAAAAAAATAACATTGTGAAATTTGCAGGCAAATTGATGAAACTCGAAAAATATCATCCTGTGTGAGGTAACCCACACACAGAAAGATAAATATGGTATGTATTCACTTATATGTGGATATTAGCTGCTAAGTAAATGATAACCAAGTTACAATCCATAAACCCAGAAAAGTTAAAGAAAAGTAGGGGAAAGGCATGCAAATCTTTCTAGGAGGGGGAAATAGGATAGATTTTATGAGCAGCCTTGAGGCAGGTGGAGACTGGAACATGGTCTGTGGGGAGGATTAGGTGAGAGGAAGATGGATGGAGGAAGTGAGTATGGGGAGAGCTGTAACTGGAGGATATTGGGGGTGTTATGGATAATTAGCACAGTGGAAACTTCTTGAAATCTGTTAAGGTGATGCTGATGACCCCTAGTAATGGGGGACCTAAAGTCTGAATTGTTCACCTCTTGTTGCTAGGTGGAAACTTCCAGTAGAAGGACTAGGTTGCATTATGTTGAGTTTTGGCCAAGGGGGCTCCATGGGAATCCCCAAACAATTCAGGTTGTTGTTAAGACAATAGGTTGCTCTTTACAAACAGACATGGGGGTCCCCCTGCTGATGTCAATACCCATACAACTCATTGAAAATGGAGAAGTTGAGTTGGTGCATACATGAAGCCTTCACACCTTTCTTCCATTGTCTTTGATTCACAAAGGTACTCTGCAGGCTACCAAAAGAGAAGTGTGTACATCAGCCCAGGCACGGAACCTGTAACCTATAATCTATCCTTCTTGCAAACTATGCAAGGACAATGATGGCACAGAACTTGTGGGAATAGTTAACCAATGTTTGATTTGAATTAAGGCCCATTTCACGAAGAGAAGAAGCCCATACCCAACACGTTTGGTATGAGACTGTATAGCCCAGATACCTAAGGTGAAGCCAAACACTGCTTGTCTTCCATATATGTGTGTGTGTATGTATATATACACATACACGTGTGTGTTCATATACATATAAAATATACTTACATATATGTTATATATATTTAAATACATATTCAAAAACTTAATTCTAATGATATTCTGTTACACCCATAGATCCACTGCCTTATCCAGTTATCAGAGAGGCTTCCTCCAGCAGTAGATGGAAACAGATCCACAGTCAGAAATCATGCAGAGAGAGTCTAAATGAGAGGTCTCCATCTAATCTCCCCCCACAGAGCTCAGAGCATCCCATGGAAGAGGAGGCAGAAAGAGCCAGAATGGACGGAGGACACCAGAAGAACAAAGCCCTCTGAATCAACTAAGCAAGGCACATATAAGCTCACACAGAGAGAAGCAGCAAGTATAAGGCCTACATGTGTCCACACCGGGCCCTCTATGTGTATATTATAGCTATTAGCTGAGTATTTTCATGGACCTCCTGGGTCTCTGACTCATATGCCTGCTCTTGAGACCCTCTTCCTCCTCTCCGGTCTCTGCGTCCAGCTTCAATACGATAATTTTTGCTTCATGTTTTACATTCTATTTTGCCGTGTTTGCTTGTTCTCTCTTAGAAGCCCGTTCTTTTCTAATGAGAGACAGAAAGGGAGTAGATCTGGAATGGAGGGGAGGGGAGAGGAAAAAGAACGAGCTGGGAACTATACCCAGGATATATTGTATGAAAAAAGAATTTATTTTTTTTTATTTTATTGCATTATTATTTGATGCATTTTTCAAGTAAATATTAAGAAGCTAATGGGTGAGAACCTGTTCCAGCCTGTTCATAGATGACTCAGAAACTCTTTCAATAGCAAACCCTCCAGGAATAAGAGAGGTATATAAAATAGTAGGACGTATTGCCTAGATGGCATATGTCAATGGCCTCTCTTACTCTTCTCTGCCTCCCAGGCCTTGAGCTATCCATTCCACCGTGGGGATAGCCAGCTCTGCACTCACAGGATGTATGGAGCCCAACTTCCTTTGAGGTTACTCAAAGGGTCAAATGACACAATCCAGAAATGCTGGGGAGTTACTTCCCAGGGAGCAGAACTGTTACAAATTAGATACAGAAGGGGTGGGGTGCCAAAAGATCAATTTCCTTCCTGCTCCTCTGTTTGATGGTATGTTCTTCAGTAGCTAACCGTATAGTTCTGTCCACCCAAGTATGCCCTTCATCAGAAAGCAACATGTTAAGTAATGCAGAACTCGGAGTTTACCAGCCGGGGTTTCCTGCCTTCACTCCTCCTCCTGGGATTGAGGCACTCAGTGAAACATTAGAATTCCAATCTTTCTATGAACTCCATTAGTATGGAAACTCTGTTCTTCCTCTCTCCCACCTCTCCTACGCCCTGGAGACACAACTTTGAAAGGTAGACAGATGCACGTTTTAAAGGACTAACATTTCCCTGCCTAAGGAGGAACAATCTCACTTCTAAGGGTTCTTATGATATATATATTCAATGGGCAGGAATATAACTTCTGTAGGATAAAATTATGGTTATGAATCATTTTTAAGTGGGTATTGCTCTGTTGAACTGAGAAAGGTAAGGGAAAGAAAGATATATGGAATATATATATATATGTATGTATGTATGTATGTATGTATGTATGTTTTTATGGGGTGAAAACACACACCAAGGCTTTATTACTATGAATAATAAATAGAACTCAAAATACATAAAGCCCTGTTCACATTAGAAGTCCTTTCACTCTTTTCCTATAACAAATATTGAACGCGTACTCTGTCAGGAGCTCTGCTGTGAGTTTTTACCAATTTTCACACAGTTACTTCTCACAATGATCCAGGAGGTACATACTACCCTTCTTCAAGGTGAGAAATTCTTGTCTCAGATAGCCTAGGAAATGTCTCCAGTTCTCCATTCTACTGAGGAAGCAAAGCCAATTTCTCCTGACCACAGACTGCTTGTCTCCTTCCCGACATTGAAGCACAGTCTAACCGAGTCTTCTAGTCTGGGTGGCTGGTTGGTGGCTGCTGCTCTCAGTTTTTGGGTAAGTACTGCCAGGAAATAAAACAACACAGCATGCCCCACCCCTACCCAGTAGTTGGACCAGAAACCTGAAAATTTGCATCTGCCTCTCCAACTTGAGGCTTCAAAGCTTCACTCTGCATCTTCCTCTGCTTCCTGCCTCTTCTCCACTGCTCCCTGCCACGTGGCAGTGAGATGTACCTGGTACTTCTTCAGATCACTGTGGAGGCCTACGCCTTCTGCCTTACAGATGGTACCGCTCCCAGTTAGACCAGCATCGATCAGAGCACTGAGCAGTGATGATTTCCCTCTTCCAGCCTCTTTCTTGCTGGGAGCCCTGATTTCTTTTCTTTTCTCAGATTTCCCAAAGCTTCGTATGATCTTTCTCAATTAAAAAAAAAAAAAAAAACATACAGAACAGAAAGAAATCAGGTGCACCACAACATAATCATTTTATTCATTCATGATTTCGGTTTTTGTTTGACATCAAAGAAACAGTTGGTCTGGGGCTGAAATACCATGTCCAAGAACCACTCTCAGGGGTAGTAATGAATGGACGAGGTCTTAGTTTTGGTATGATTTCTGGCAGTTCATATGTTTTGCAGGGAGGGGTAGACATATTCAGACTATCATCTAGACAAGGCCAGTCAAGGAGGGGACATGTACCTGTCTTAGGGTTTCTATTGCTGTAACAAAACACCATGACCAAAAAGCATGTTGGGGAGGAAAGGTTTTATTCAGCTTACATTTATCTACCACTGGTCATCACCAAAGGAAGTCAGGACAGGAACACATCAGGACAAAAACCTGGAAAGCAGGAGCTGGTGCAGAGGCCTGGGGGGGGGGGGCGCTGCTCACTGGCTCACTTCCCCTGGCTTGCTCAGACCGGTTTCTTATAAAATACAGGACCAGCATCCCAGGGTTGGTACCATCCACCATGGGTTGGACCCTCCCCAATTGATCACTAATTGAGAAAATTCCTTACAGTTGGATCTCATGGAGGCATTTCCTCAACTGAGACTCCTTCCTCTCTGATAACTCTAGCAGGTGTCAAGTTGACACGCGAAACCAGCCAATGCAGTACCCTATAATAACACATCCAGACTTCACCCTGTGGTCACCAGGAGTAAAACAGCAACAACAAAAACTTTAACTAACATATGTAGGAAATCTGGAATCATCTAGCTGAGCCCAGTTGTCCTGAGAAGATAAGGAGCTAGCAACACCATTGTCATTTTAGCCACTAAGATTGTGGTCATTTGTTACACTGAAGGGAATAATTTGTGTGGAACAGACAACCAAAGCTTCTAGTTGAATGGGGAACATGGGCGTTAAGCAAGAGACTGCAGCACAATGAAATGTGTGTCCAGAGTTATTTGGGGTAAAGCAGATGACCCCACAAGAGCTTAGTGTAGTAACTAACCTGTTTCAAGATAGACAAAGGTTTAGTAGGCAGAGGCAGGCAGATGTGTGACGTAAGAAAGAGAACATGGCATCTAGCAGAGCCCACTGAACTTTAGTGCAACCTAACCCCAAATGCAGCACAAAGGTGAGAGGCAAGAAGGAGTACCTAAAATCTAAAAATTACCAAAATCATAACGTAAGTGTTTTAGAGCATTGGTTCTCAACTTTCCTGATGCTGTGATCCTTTACTCCACTTCCCCATGCTGTGGTGACCCCCCCAACCATAAAATTATTGTGTTGCTGCTTCATTAACTGTAATTTTGGTACCGTTATGAGTTGTAATGTAAAAATCTGATATGCAGGATGTCTGATATTCGACCCACAGGTTGAGAAACACCTCTTTAAAAGGTATGAGCATGAAAGCCTGATCAGATTTCTTGTATTCAGTTTCATCTTATTTATGGTGTGAATATGGACTATGTAACAAGTCCAGAGAACTGTTTAGGTAGATGAGTGGAGGCTTGAAAAATCTTTAAGTGGGGTGCCTCATCTCTACTCCTGGCTCAACTGGAGCATGTGGTGCCTCTGTTCTTGGCTCTGGAAGTCCGCAGACTTGGCGGCCTTCAAGTAAGCTAATGAGTGAGGCCAGAACTGATGGTTTCCACATGAGCTGCTTGTGAGTGGCTTTTGGCAAAGCCTGGAACAGATCATCTCCAGTGTGAGGAACTGCTGGTCAGTCCACTCGAACATCCCATCAAAGACGCCTATTTTCTCAGGAAATCCCATGTCCTGGGTCAAGCCCATTGTTGGAATGCCCCAGAGTATCTCTCAGGGAACTGTTTTGAAATCTAACCAGAAAGAAGAAGTAGATATGGACCTAAAGGGTGGAAAATTTGGGCAGGAAGCTTTAAATAATATGCAGTTTGAAAAACACATCTGGCAGAGAAAACAGCATATCACTATCAACCCCTTCACCCTCCCATTACTAGATATATAAATACAACAAAGTACAGACACTTAGGCAGATCACTGCCAAGCAGGGGAAGCTTCACTGTCAGCCCATCCCCTGAAGTCTTTGGGAGAGCCTCTCTATATGCTTTTGTAAGTGTGTGTAGGTAAGCAATGCTGTCAAAAAGGCCTGCCTCCACACACATACACACCACAAAGTGTATAAACTTCATATGACACCTAAGTAGGTCGAAATGGGAATCAGCAACTGTCCTAGGGCTTCTCTATTTAATGCAGCCTTGCTTTCCAGCTCTTGAGACCATTGGAAGAATCCCTTCAGCCTGAATATAATGAACTTGGGCTCAAATCTTTTGAAGTCACAATGTAAGGCTGTGGGCAAATCTGAGACTACATACATCCTGGCACAGGTGCCACTGTATCTTATAACTCTAAAAGTGTCTTTAGTAAAATTGTGAACTCTAGGAAATATGTCCTAATACCACCATACTGTTCCACGTTCCATTACAACAAAATTTGCCAGGTGGATTCTAGTTATGCTGAAGCATACATAGAGGGCATTGCCAAAGGTATCTTAAAAAACAAGGTTCACTTAATTTTAACTTATATTAAATTTATTTGCATTTTCATAGAAATATGAGAAATAACAAATAGATATGCCTTGCATTTCACCCCCAGTTTTTCACACTGGTAACAGCAAAACGCAAAATTGGCATTGATACAATCTACCTACTGAATTGTCTTTTAATGTTTACTGACTTTAAAAAAGATTTCAAGTGTTCATGGAATTTACTTGAAACTGATTAATAATAGTTTACCAGTTGGGAGAGCATGACAAATATTATTCTTTATTACTTTTATTTATTCTTGAGAATTTCATACACGTACACAATAAAATTTGATCATATTTATCTCCCAATTTATCTTCCAAATCTACCAACATATCTCCCCTTTAATTTCATGTCATTTAAAATGTTAATAACCCATCAAGTTCATTCAGTGCCACCTATATGCACTTGAGTGGATGTGGGCCATAGGCTCAAAGAAGAATCAGTTTGCTTCTCATAATAGCTGCCAACTGCCATTAGCTCCTCAGTAGGTCTTGGGTAGAACTTTCCCTATCCCCAGATTCTGAACGGTTTGATCTCGTGTGTGTCTTATACAGGTGACCACACCTGCTGTAAGGTCTTGAGCATGAGACCATGCTATGTCTAGAAGACAAAATTTCACAGCTGTTCCTCTCCACCATCTGGCTTTTACAATCTTTTTATCTCTCTATGATGTTCCTTGAGTTTTGGTTAGGGTGAGGGATGCTGCTAAACATGTTCCATTTAGGACTGAGTAGTTAGTTTCCGCAAATGCATCTTGGCATGGGTATATTTTCATATTACTGGGATACAATGCCTTAACATTAAAGAACCGTATTCTAATAGATATAATTTCAGGACTAGTGAGGAAGGATGTGGTGGATGCCACATAAAACTGTGGTGGGCTGTTGTATCAGGAGTGACTCCTATTAAGACTTGGAGAGACGTCACTCAAAACCATGAGGTAAAGGTTCAAAATGACATCTCACATGCAGCTTCAATTCCACACAGAAAAGCATTTTTATCTTTTCCTTGCTAAGTGAACTTGACTGTGTAGGAAGGGAGCAAGGTGATTAAACAGTGGTTCCTGTGACACTTTATATCTGCTCTGTATCCCTGAGAAGACTAGACAAATGTCTACTCCATCCAGTTAGAGAATTGATTACAGACTAAAGCAAGCATACCACTAAAACTCATTTCGGTGAACCCTAAGTTTTATTCAAATTACTTATAGAAGTATGGATGAATTGTTCCCCATAGAAGTAGAAATGACTCAGATACAGATGGGACATCAAAGCTACAGCATGGGTGCCATTTCATGAAAGACGGAAACCTGGAGCATACTGCATAGCCTTTGGGCAGATCAACAGGTTGGAAAGTAGCTTTTTCTAGGCACTCAGTTAGTCTGAGCCTCTTGCAGACAGTTTAGCTGGTCTGAGACATTTTGAGGTAGCTCAGCTTTGAGCATCTCTCAACAGCAGTTACTGCCTACAAATGCTTGGGGACGGAGGGGGTCTAGTGAATCTGGTAAATTCTGGGATTTTTCTGAAGCTATTGAGTTGTTTATTTTATGGGTTTAACAAACTTCCCTGCAGGGTATTGCAGCTCTAAGTAGAAGGTCAGAAGCCAAGGAATACCATAAAGGTTTGCAAACAAACGTCATACAATATTTATTGGGAGAGACACAAATGTGGCTGCCTCTACTCCAGTGAGAAGCAGCAGGGTACTGAGTAGGAGACTGGCTTATATAGTACTTCTTGGGAGAAGTGTTTTCCAGTGTGGGAATTTCCAAAGTGGGGATTGGTGAGATTTCAAGCCAAATCCAGGATTGGTGGAATTTTGAGCTCAGGGATTGGTGGGATTTCATGTTCAAGGATTGGTGGTTTTTGTGTTCTGGGATTGGTGGGGTTTGGTAGATTTTGAAACCCTGAAGAAGGCTTAGACCTTTTACCCTACAGAAGTAAGGACAGTAAGTGAAGCAGGCAGAAACACAGAGTCAGAAGCTGAGGCAGAGGCCGTGGAGGAGGAGTGTTGGTTACTGGCTTGCTGTGCATTGCTTTTTATACAAGTTAGGACTACCTTCACTGGTATGGCAACACACAGACACACACACAGACACACAGACACACACACAGAGGAGAGAGAGAGAGAGAGAGAGAGAGAGAGAGAGAGGGGGGGGGGGGGGAGGGGGAGGGGGAGGGGGAGAGGGAGAGAGAGAGAGAGAGGAAAGAGAGAGAGAGAGAGAGAGAGAGAGAGAGAGAGAGAGAGAGAGAGAGAGAGAGAGAGAGAGAGAGAGAGAGAGAGAGAGAGAGAGAGAGAGAGAGAGAGATCCAGGAACAAGAGCATGCATCAGCAATCCCATTGCTCCTACAGTAAGACAGGATGCAGGGACAGGAGAATCCATGGAAGTTCACAGACCAGACAGCCTGGAGTGTGCTATGACAAATATCACGGAAAGTGAGAAACAACACTTTTTTGTTCTCTGACCCCCATACCTCCACACATACATAAGCCTCATCACAAGAATTTTTAAAAAAGGTTTATTACCATGTGACATTTGAGTGTCTTGTTTTGAGTTTGTTCTCTAAGACCTTCTGGGCTATCTATCAGCTGCAGAGAATACCTCATTCTGATTTTGTCCCACATTTTTATCAAGCTCTGCTTCTCTCCTCATCTAACACTCATACCTCATCCTTATTTCTTCCTTTTCTCCATCTGAGCTGTTTCTCAATCCTGCCCCATCCAGGGAATGTTGACTATCTCTCTGCAATGTGCATTACAGACCCATCTAATCATGTGCCAATCCCACAGGGATCCTTCTCAAACAATGAGCACCACATGCTCAAGGACCCTGAAGAATCTGAAGAGACGTGATGCAATCCTTTAAAATGAACCCAAATTATAATGTTAATAACACCTCAAAGTTATGGTCAGACAAATGAAAATGTCAACGGTGAGAAGGAAATAGAGCAATATGAAGTATACTCACCTATTTCTCTATTCGTCACCTGTAACTGTTGTTAAAGGAGTTTTATTCTGCCTTTACCATCACATGAGACAAACAGGAAAGCACTTGATTTCCAAATAAGCTGAACTCTAAATGAAGAGAACCTCTCTGCACACTGGGACTGGCCATCTTAGGGGTTTCATATCCCCTGTAGCAGTCACCAATAGTAAATACAAAAGGGCTGAATACTGGCTGCATTCCAAGCCCTGGACTCCTTCCGTATTGGGTGGGTCTCAGTTGGCATAGTGTGAAGGCATCTGTCAGTTTCCTGCATTCTGGTTTGGGCTGAAACTGATTTATTCCACAATCTGTTATGTATTTAGAGTATGTCATACCCTGTAGGGTTTCGGTACTCTTCTGGTAACTTGTCCAATTAATTACGTTTTATATGCGGGATATTAGGGCTTGAGCTGGCATGACATGTATGTAGGGCAGATGGTGTGCAATCACTCACTCAAGAGTTCACACTTATGTAGTGTGCTGGAGTCTGTAAAGCACTAGCCTTTTAGATATGTACAACAATCCTCCTGAGGCAGGTAGCTGAGTGAAAAAAATCTCTACTCCCATTATATGAAGGAAAAACTTAAAACTCAGAGAGGCAAAAAGTGGCAAAGTCAGAACTTTACTCCAAATTCCACTTACAAGTTGCCAGGCAGCTTCAACCGTGCAACTGTAGATCTTGGCACACTTGGTTGTTTTGTTTGAAATTCCCTAACATTAGCATGCATTTAATTTTTATGCAAGATCATTATTGAAGTATAACGGACACACAATAAACTGCACATATGTAAGCACATAGAGTGATGAGTTTTGACATCTGTATACACTCATGAAATCAACACTATAATTAAAATAATGAACAAATCCATCACTCCCAAAATTTCCTTTAGCCTTCTTATAGTGTGGCCTCCTTGGATTCCTCTTACACCCTAAGTTACTATATATTAGATGTATCACACTGACAATTGAAACTAGCCAGTCCAGTATGCAACAGGAGAATGGATAATAAATAACTGTGACCAAACCACAATCGGAGTATTGCTTTGTAATTAAAACTAATGAATAATTGATAAATGCTGCATTTTGAATCCTACACTTGAGTGAAAGAAGACAGCTACGTTTTTAAAAAGTATAATCTGCATGATTTCATTTAAACAAAAGTCTAAGAAATTTAACTAATAACTAATGAAAATTAAACAGTGTGTGGTAAGACCGTAAACAATGAGACATCACTACAAACATACCTGTTAAACTGTTCTTCCCTGCTGTGAAGGGATACCATGGCAAAGAAAAATGTTATAAAAATTAGACACTTTCTTGTAGTTTTATTTGAATCACTGTATTTCAATCCCCAGCCCCCAGAGTATTGGCTTATAGAGCTGAATTAGTAGCGAAATTGCTTAAATTTGGTTTTATCATGTTTTTCTTTCTCCATCTAATGTGAGTGATAGTTTTGTTGGCTATAGTAGTCTGGACTGGCATCTGTGGTCTCTCAACACTTTCCAAATATCAGTACAGGGTTTTGTTTTGTTTTCGGCTTTCAAATTCTCCATCGAGAAGTCAGGTGTTATTATAATTTAAATATGACTAAATCTTTTCCCCCTGCAGCTTGTTCTGAATATTTAGTGACTTAGTTATGTGTTATGAGTAATTCCTTTCCCAATCCTATCTATTTGGTGTTCTGTAGGTTTCTTGTACCAAAATCATAGAAGAAATTTCTTCTTTATATATTGTGGACATTTTCTTCTATGATTTTGGTAAAAATATTTTCTTTGCCCTTGACCTGAGTTCATTCTCCTTTTCCCATAATTTTATTCATAAGTTTGGTCTTTTTATGATGTCCCAGATACCTTTTCTGTTTTGTGCCTTTTAAAAATATTTAATATTTTGTTTGACTGAGCTATCAATTTCTTCTACCTTACCTTCAGGACTTGAAATTCTATTTGCCATGTCTTGTAATCTGTGAGGCTTACCTCTAAAGGTTTTTGTTTGATATCCTAAATTTGTATTTCCAGTTTTATTTCAGATTGGGTTTTCTCTAGGGATTCAATTTCTACTTTCATGTCTTGAAATGTTTTAATTATTTTCTCTAACTGTATGCGTTTTCACAGTTTTCATTAAGGCATTTATTTATATCCTTTTAAATGGCCTTGAAATCTTGTCTTTCTATGTTTCAGCTAAACTGCATTTCTCAGGCCTGTTGATGTAGGGTTGCTAGCTTCTGGAGGACAGATATTATCTTTGCTGTTTCTGCTTGTGTTATTGCAGTGGGATTATGCATCTGGAGTTATGATGTTTGAGGGGTTTCTTATTGTAGGTATTTGGCTTTGTCTTTGTTAAGTAGGTGTCCTGATCTTTGGTTGCTGTTGCCCATCTGGATCCTAGGCAAATGTCATGACTGTAGGGTCCCTGGTAGAGAGTGCTTCTGCAGGTCAAGGTGACTCACAAAGGTGTGCTGATAATTTGTTTGTGCTCTAACAAATAAAGCTTGCCTAAATGTCGAAGCTAGGCACTCGATAATCATAGAGGCCAGGCAGTGGTAGTTCATACCTTTAATCCCAGCACTGGAAGAGGAAGCAGAAAGATTAGGAGCTCAAGGCCAATGAGATTGATCCAAGTCTATGAGAGAAAGAGACCCAGGCAGTGGAGGCTCACACCTTTAATCCTAGCACTTGGGATCTCATGTCTTTGATCCCAGTAGTAGCGAGGTAGAGATAGGAAGTGATATGGCTAGGCAGAGAGAAGAATATAAGGTGGGATCAGGCCAGAGTTTGGCCCCTTGAACTTGAGGATTGGGTAGAGGTCAGAAGTCTCCATAGTCACTGGCTCTTTTGTCTCTCTTATATTTTAACATTTACCTTCATATCTGACTCCAAGATTGTATTATTTAAGACCAATCAGAATTCGAGCTACACAAAGAAACGTATCTGGGCTAGAGAAAGCCTGAAGTAGAGAGTAGAAAAGGCGTAGTGGAACTGGGCTTGCACTGAGAGACAGAGAGTGGAGGTTTGGGAGAAGGATTCCTGCAGGAAGGCTGCCATATGAGCAATTCTGGAGAGATCAGAACGGAAGAGAAGAAAGAACCATGGAAAGTGTTTAAACATATTCTACTCATTGTAGCCACAGGGCATCTCTGGGAGAAAATGTTTCTAGGCCATGGTAGATGGCACAAAAAATAGAGATGGGCTAGAAAGAAAGGTTGATAAGGATGATGGAAAATAAGTTAGGGTACCCAGGGTCTTCATCAAGATACAAAGTCTCCCGGGAATGGAGGTAGGGTGGGGGAGGGGTTCCTGGAGGTAAGCTGAAATTGGACTAAAAGTAAGTCTAAGGAATAAAAGACCTAACATACCCTGCAGCTGCACCCCTCACCTTATTTCTTGAGATGGAGTCTCTTACTGGACCTCTTGGCTTTTCTATGGCTAATTCCAGTCAGTTAGTTACTGGCTCTGCCCCTGTGTTAACTTTATTAACACAGTCTCAGAGTGTCACAGTGATATTTTGACATCTAGTTTCTTGAGTTCTTTATATAATTTAGAGATCAGCCCTCTATTGGATGTAGGGCTGGTGAAGATCTTTTCCCATTCTGTAGGCTGTCATTTTGTCTTATTGACTGTGTCCTTTGCCTTTCAGAAGTTGTTCAGTTTCAAGAGGTCCCATTTATTAGTTGTTTCTCTCAGTGTCTGTGTTACTGGTGTTATACTTAGAAATGGTCTCCTGCGCCAATGCATTCAAGGCTATTTCTCACTTTCTCTTCTATAAGGTTTAGTATAACTAAATTTATGTTGAGTGAGATCTTTGATCTACTTGAACTTGAGTTTTGTGCAAGGTGATAGATATGGATCTATTTGCATTTTGAATTTTCTACAAACTACCATCCAGTTATGCCAGCACCATTTTTTTTGAAGATACTATCTTTTTCCCAAAATTTTTTGAAGATACTATCTTTTTGTCAAAAGCAGCTCATAGGTGTGTGGGTTAATGTCAGGGCCTTCAATTCAATTCCATTGATTCACTGATCAACATATCTGTCTTTATGCCAAGCTGTTTTTATTACAAGCTCTATAGTAGAGCATGAGTTTTGGGATGGTGATGCCTCCAGATGTTCCTTTATTGTACAGTATTGTTTTGGCAAACCTGGGTTCTTTGTTTTTCCATATGAAGGTGAGTATTGTTCTTTTGAGGTCTATAAAGAATTGGATAGGGATTTCAATGGGAATTACATTGAATCTGTAGATTGCTTGTGGTTAAGATTGACGTTTCTACTATGTTGATCCTACCTATCTAGGAGCATGGGAGATCTTTCCATTTTCTGATGTCTTCTTCGATTTTTCTTTCTTCAATAACTTAAAGTTCCTGTCATGTAGGATTTTAAGTTTTTTGGTTAGCGTTACTCCAAGATATTTTATGTTATTTGTGGCTATTGTAAAGGTTAATGTTTCCCTTATTTCTTTTTCAGCCCATTTATCATTTGTGTATAGGAGGGCAGTTTTTTTGTTTTGTTTTGTTGTTTTTGTTTTTTAGTTAATTTTGTATCTCACCACATTGCTAAAGATGTTCATTAGCTGAGGATGCTCTCCAGTAGAGTTTTGGGGGTCACTTACGTATACTATCATATCATCTACCAATAGCAGAAGTTGACTTCTTTTACAGTTTGTATTCTCTTGATCTTCTTTTTTGAAGGGGGGGTTGCTGTTTCTCTAAGTAGGATTTCAAGTACGATATTGAGTAGGTCTGGAGAAAGTCGACAACTGTGTGTTGTTCCTGATTTTAGAGGTACAGGTTTTAGTGTCTCTCCATTTAGTTTTATGTTGACTAGAGGCTTGGTGTATATTGCCTTTATTATATTTACATATGTTTCTTAGATTCCTGATCTCTTTAAGACCTTTATCATGATTGAATTTTATAAAAGGCTTTTTCAGCATCCAATAAAATGATCATGTAGTTGTTTTTTTTTGTTTTTTTTTTTTTTTTTAGTTTTTTTATATAGTGGGATGACATTAACAGATTTTTGTATGTTGCATTTCTGGGATAAAGCCTACTTGATCATAAAAAAATGATTTTTTGATGTGTTCTTGAATTATATTTGCCAGTATTTTATTAAGAATGTTTGTCCCAATGTTCATGAGAGAGATCGGTCTATAATACTCTTTGTTGTGTCTTTCTGTAGTTTGGGTATCAGGGTGACTAAAACCTCATAGAAAAAGTTTGGCAATGTTCCTTCTATTTCAATTGTGCAGAATAATTTGAGGAGTATTGGTATCAGTTCTTTGAAACTGGTAGGATACTGTAATGAAACTGTATGGCTTCGGGCAATTTGGTTGGGAGGCTTTTAATAACTGTTTCAATTTTCTTAGGTTGGGCTTATTTGGTTTTGATTTAATTTTGGTAAGAGGAACCTATCCAGAAACTTGTCCATTTCTTTTAGGTTTGCCAATCTTGTGGACTCTAGGTTTTTGAAGTATGACCTAGTATTCTACATTTCCTTGATGTCTGTTTTTATGTCCCCCCTTTTCATTTCCGATTCTGTTAATTTGGATACTCTCTCTCTCTCTCTCTCTCTCTCTCTCTCTCTCTCTCTCTCTCTCTCTCTCTCTCTCTCTCTCTCTCTCTCTCTCTCTCTGCTTTTTGGTTAATTTGGATAAGGGTTTGTCTGTCCTGTTAACTTTCTCAAAGAACCAATTCTTTGTTTCATTGATTCTTTGTATTGTTCTCAATTTCATTGTTTGTTTGTGTTTGCTCCAATTTCATTGATGTCAGCCCTGAGTTTATTTCCTGCCATCTACTCTTTCTGAGTGAGTTTGCTTCTTTTTATTCTAGAGCTTTCAGGTGTGCTGTTAAGTCTCTGGTGTACGATTTTCTCCAAATTCATGTAGAAAGTAGGCATGTAAGCACAAGTGCTAGCACTGTGTTAATTGTGTCCTGTAAGTTTGGGTATATTGTTGATTCGTTTTCATTGGATTCTAGGAAGTCTGTAATTTCTTTCTTTACTTCTTGCCAGAGGTGGTTCAACTGAGAGATGTTCAGTTTGCAGAGAGTTTGTAGGCTTTCTGGGTTTTGTGTTATTGTTGTTGAACTCTAACTGTAGGCCATGGTGGTCTAATAAAATACAAGGGGTTATTACAATTTTTGAAATACTACTCATATTTGCTTTATTACTGAAGATGTGGTCAGTTTTAAAGGTTTCATTGGGTGCTGTGAAGAAGGTTTATTCTTTTGTATTTGGGTAGAACATTCTGTATATATCTGTTAAGTCCATTTGAGTCATATCCTCTGTTAGATCACTTATTTCTCTCTTAAGTTCTGCCTGGTTGACCTAGCCAAGGGTGAGAGTAGGGTATTAAAGTCTCTCACTATTAGTGTGTGGGGTTTGATTATGATTTAAGCTTTAGTAATATTTCTTTACATTTGTGGGTGCCTTTGTATTTGGTGCATAAATGCTTAGGATTGAGACTTCACTTTGGTGGATTTTTCCTGAGATAAATATGTAATGACCTTCCCAATATCTTTTGATTGATTTTAGTTTGAAGTCTATCTTGTTAGATATTAGGATAGTTGCAACAGTTTTCTTCTTAAGTCCATTTGATTAGAAAGTCTTTTCCCAACCCTATACTCTGAAGTAATGTCTGTCATTGAAGTTGATGTGTGTTTCTTATATGCAGCAGAAAAATCGATCCTGTTTTTGTATCCATTCAATTAGCCTGTGTGTGGTGTGTGAGTGTGTGTGTGTGTGTTTGTAGGTGAATTGGGTCCATTGATATTAAGGGATGTTGATGACCAGTGATAGTTAATACTTGTTAATTTTGGTGGTGGTAGTAGTAGTAACACTGTGTGTGTGTGTGTGTGTGTGTGTGTGTGTGTGTGTGTGTTTATTCCATCTGTAATGGTTGAATGTTTTGCTGGGTATAGTAGTCTGGCTTGTGATCTCTTAGTGTCCCCATAACGTCTATCCAGGACCTTCTGGCTCTCATAGTCTCCATTGAGAAGTTGAGTATTATTCTCATGGGTCTGTCTTTATTCGTTACTTGGCCTTTTTCTTTTGAAGCTCTTAATATTCTTTTTTTTATTCAGTCTGCTTTAGTGGCTTGGTTATTATGCAGCAAGCAGAATCTTAGGGTATTCATTCTATTTGATATTCTGTCAGCTTCTTGTATCTTTATAAGCATTTTATTCTTTAGGCTGGGAAAGTTTTTTTCTATTATTTATTGAATGTATTTTCTGTGCCTTTGATTTGGTCTTTTTCTTTTACTCCTATTATTTTTAGGTTTGGTCTTTCCGTGGTATCCCTGATGTCTTGATTGTTTTGTGTTAGTGATTTATTTGATGAATCTACTTGCTCTATTATATCATCCACTCCAGAGATCCTCTCTTTCATCTCTTGCATTCTGTTAGTTATACTTGCATCTGTAGTTCCTGTTCATTTACTCAGATTTTTCATTTTCAGCTTTCCCTCGGTTTGGGGGTTTAAGTCTTGAACTGTTTCCTTCACCTGTTGGATTGCTTTTTCTTGGTTTACTTTAAGGGATTTATTGATTTGTTTCAATTTTTTTGTGTGTCTTTTCCTCTATCCCTTTAAGGAAGTTTTTATTTCCTCTTTAAAGGCTTCTATTATCATTATAAGGATATTTTTAAGGGGAAACCCACAGATTTTCTGCATCTATCAGACTAAGAGGTGAATGACAGTCCATCCAGCCCAGGAAGATATCCTGGTATCTGGAACCCTGGCCCTGGGACACTGCACTTTGAACCCCATCCCCCACTCACCTCTTCCCTAAATCCAGGGCAGCAGAGAAAACTCCTGTAGGCCAGAAGCCCCAGTAAAACCCAGTTCCCTGGACACCCTCAGTTACAAAATCCCACCCACCTCCCAACCCACCATAATCACCCAGAGATCTCAGCAGCAACCTAAGACTCACAAATCCTTTGTACACATTGGACCAAGATTTCCTCAGCTCATATTGGATCAAGAGCAGCTGCCTGAGTTCCTCAGTTTCTTAGCACTTACTGGATAAAAAGCGGCCACCTGAGATCCACAGTGTGTCAGTACCTAATGGATGAAGAGGGTTCACTGTGACACAGAATACATTACCCCCAAGTGGACAGAGAACCCAGACTGAACCAAGAGAGACTTCCTGAGACACAGACACAATAAGAACAGATTGTGTCAAAATCAGCTCCCTGAGATACAGACAAATGCTGCAGTGATCTGAGGAACCAATTGAAGAATATACACAACACCATAAAGAACAACATGACACCACCAGAATCTGCTGGTTCTACAACAGCAAGACCTGAGCGAGGCAATGCAGAAGAAGCAGAAGGAAATGACCCATAAAACAACTTTATGAAGATAATAGAAGTTTTAAAGGAGGATATAAGAAGTTCCCTTACAGAAATAGAAGAAAAGACAAACAAAAATTAGAAGAGATCAAAAAAATCCCTGAAAGAAAATAAAGAAGTCCAAGGAAAACAAGAAAAAGCAATCATGCAGGTGAAAGAAACATTCTGAGAATTAAAAATTGAAATAGAAGCAATAAAAACACAAATACACGCAATGCTGGAAAGAGAAAATTTAAGGAAACAAACCAGAACTGTAGATTCAAACATAACCAGCAGAATGCAAGAGATGGAAGACAGAATCTCTGGTGTGGATGATTTAATAGTGGAAATAGATATGTCAGTCAAAAAAAAGCCACTAAAACCAAAAAGGTCATAATACAAAACACCCAGAAAATATGAGACACCATGAAAAGACCAAACCTAAGAATAATTGGAGTTAAAGAAGGAAAAGAATACCAGTTCAAAGGCACAGAAAATATATTCAACAAAATCAAAAAAGAAAACGTTCCCAACCTAAAGAATGAAATATCTATAAAGATACAAGTAACTTACAGAACACCAAATATACTAGACACCACAAAAAGTCTGCTTGCCAAATAATAATCAAGTCACTCAACCTACAGAATAAAGAAAAAAATAATAGGAGCTGCAAAGAAAAAAGGCCAAGTTATCAATAAAGGCAGACCCATCAGAATAACATAAGATTACTCAATGGAAACAATGAAAGCAGGAAAGTGCTGGACAGATGTTATACAGACACTAAAAGGGCATGGCTGCCAACCCAGAATACTATACCCAGCAAAGCTATCAATCACTGTAGATGGAGAAAATAAGATAATTCATGGCAAAATCAGATTTAAATAATACCTATCCACAAATCCAGCCCTACAGAAAGCACTCAAGGGAAAACTCCCAGCTAAGCAGGCTAGATACATCCATGAAACCACAAGCAATAGATAATCCCTTAGGGGGGAAAAAACCCAAAGAAGGGAAACACACACACTACCACCAAAAATAACAGGACATAACAATCGCTAATCATTAATGTCCCTTAATATCAATGGACCCAATTCACCTATAAAAAACATACACAAACATAATGGATAAAAAAGAAAAACAAAACAAAACCAGAAGCCATACTTCTGCTGCATACAAGAAACACACCTCAGCTTCAAAGACAGACACAGGCTCAGAGTAAAAGGTTGAGAAAAGACTTTCCAATCAAATGGTCCCAAGAAACAAGCTGGTTTGGCCATCTTAATATTTAACAAAATAGTCTTCAAACTAAAATCAATCAAAAGGGACCATAATGGACATTGCTTATTCATCTCAGGAAAAACCCACCAAATGAAGTCTCAGACATGAATATTTATGCGCCCAACACAAGGGCACCTACATATGTAAAAGAAACATGACCAAAGCATAAATCTCATATCAAATGCCACACATTAATAGTGGGAGACTTCAATACCACACTTTTAACAATGGATAGGTCTACCAGACTGAAACTTAACAGAGAAACAAGGGATCTAACAGATGTTATGACTCAAATGGATGTAACAGATATATACAGAACCTTCCACCCAAACACAAAGGAATATACATTTTTCTCAGCAGCCAATGGAACTTTCTCTAAAATTGGCCACATACTTGGTCATAAGGCAAATATTAATAAATACAAAAAATGATAATAACTCCTTGTATCCTATCAGACCACCATGGATTAAAGTTAAGAGTTTATATCATCAAAAATCACATAAAGCCTATGAATTCATGGAAACTGAATGTTTCTCAATTAAACCATCTCTGGGTCAAGGAGTAAAGAAATCAAAGACTTTCTAAAATTCAATGAAAATAAATCCACAACATACTCAAACTTATGGGATACAATGAAAGCAGTGCTAAGAGGAAAATTCATAGCATTAGAAGGCTACATTAAAAACCTAGAGAAATCTTAGCTGAAAGATCTAGAACAATTAGAAGCAAACAGCTAGAAGTAGTAGATGTCAGGAAATAATCACACTCAGGGTTGAAATAAACAAAATTTAAACAAAGAGAACAATACAAAGAATCAATGAATCAAAGAGTTGATTCTTTGAGAAAGTTAACAAGATATACAAACACTTATCCAAACTAACCAAAATGCAGAGAGAGAGAGTGTTTGTGTGAATCCAAATTAACAGAATCAGAAATAAAAAGGGAGACTTAACAACAGACAAGCAGGGAATCCAGAGAATCATTAAGTCATCCTTAGAAACTGTATACTCCACTAAACTGGAAAACCTAAAAGAAATGAACAGCTTTCTGTGTGGTAGTGGGATTTCTTGGTCCCGGGCGGCCAGAGGTCCAGACCCACAGACCTGCCACGCCAGACTGCTTAGCTGCCCCCCGCCGCCGCTCAGGCCCCCAGAAATGACTCAGACACTTATATTAACTTTATGCTGTTTGGCCTATGGCTCAGGCACATTGCTAGCTTGCTCTTACATCTTAAATCAACCCATTTCTATTAATCTGTCTGCCACGTGGCCCATGGCTCACCTGTGTTCCTTACATGTTGCTCCTTGGGTGGCTTGCTCGATCTGCCTCTGACTCCGCGCTGCTTCTCCTACCTATGCTCTGATTTCTCCTTCTACTTCTTCTATGGTGCCTGCCATGGCCCAAAACAGCTCCTTTATTTAAAGATTAATATTCACAGCATACAGAAAGGCATTCCCACATCATTTCTGGACAGGTACCACTTACCAAAATTAAATCAAGACCAGATAAATGACCTAAATAAACCTATAACCCTCAAGGAAATTGAAGCTGTTATTAAAAGTCTCTCAAGAAAAAAAAAATTGTGGGCCAGATAAATTCTACCAGACATTCAAAGAAGAACTCCTCAAACTGTTCCATACAGTAGAAACTGAAGGAACATTGCTGATCTCTTTGTAGGAGGCCGCAATCACCCTGATTCCCAAGCCACTTAAAGATGCAAAGAGAAAGAGAATTGCAGACCAACCTCTGTCATAAATATTGATGCAAAAATACTCAATAAAATACTGACAAACTGAATTCAACAACATATCAAAAAAAATCACCCACCATATTCAAGTAGGCTTAATATCAGAGATGCAGGGATGGTTTAACATATTAAAAACTGAATGTCATCCATCATATAAACAATCTGAAAGAAAAAGAACACATGATCTTCTCCCTAGATGCTGAAAAGCCTTTGACAAAATCCAACACTTCTTCATGATAAAAGTTCTGGAAATATCAGGAATACAGGGAAAATACCTAAATATATAATAAATGGATTATACAGTGAACCAAAAGCCAACATCAGACTAAATGAGAAGAAACTCAAAGCAATTCCACTAAAATCTGGAACAAGACAAGGCTGTCCTCACTCTACTTATCTATTCATATAGTTCTTGAAGTTTTAGCTAAAGCAATAAGAGAACAAAAGGAGATTAAGGGGATACAAATTGGAAAGGAAGAAGTCAAACTATCTCTATTTGCAGATGATATGACTGTATACATAAGTGACCCCCAAAATTCTACCAGGGAACTCCTACAGCTAATAAACACCTTCAGCAATGTATAAGGAAGGACACAAGATTAACAAAAAAAAAAAAAAAAGAAAGAAAGAAAAATGAATAGCCCTCCTATACACAAATGATAAAGGGGCTAAAAGAAATCATGGAAACATCACCCTTTATAATAGCTGCAAATAGTATTAAATATCTTGGAGTAACTCTAACCAAAGAAGTGACAGACATGTATGACAAGAACCTTATGTCATTAAAGAAAGAAATTGAAGAGGATATCAGAAAATGGAAAGATCTCCCATGCTTCTGGATAGGTAGGATCAACATACTAAAAATGGCACTTTTACCAAAAGTAATCTACAGATTCAATGCAATCCACATTAAAATCCCAACGCAATGTTTTATACACTTTGAAAAAACAATACCTAGCTTCATATGTAATAAGAAACACAGGATTGCCAAAACAATCTTGTTCAATAAAAGAACTTCAAGAGGCAGGCAAATCAATGGATTTGGAGAGCATCATTCTCAATGAAGTAACATAGACACAGAAAGATAGACATGGTATGTACTCACTCATAAGTGCATTTTAGACATAAAGCAAAGAATGTACAGGCTGCAAACCACAGCCCTTGAACAGCTAAGTAACTGGAGGAACTTAAGAGAGACATCCAGTGATTCTGCCTGGGAAGGGGAAATAGAGAAGATCTCCTGAGTAAATTGGGACCATAATGGGGAGCGAGCAAGGGGAGGTGGGAACAAATTATTAGAAAAGGAGATGGTTGAGTGGGAGGAGCAACAGAGAGGGAGAACAAAGAAATGGATATCTTGATAGAGGGAGCCACTGTGGGGTTAGAAAGAAACCAGGTGCTAGGGAAACCTCCAAGAACCCCCAAGATGTACCTGACTAGAACTCCAAGCAATAGTAGAGAGGGTGCCTAAACAGGACTTCCCCTATAATCAAATGAACAACCACCCTAGTTGTGATTGTAGAACTTTCATCCAGTAATGGATAGAGGCAGAAGCAGAGATCCATAGCTAAGCACCAGGTTGATCTCCCAGTCCAGCGAAAGAGAGAGAGAGAGAGAGAGAGAGAGAGAGAGAGAGAGAGAGAGAGAGAGAGAGAGAGAGAGAGAGAGAGAGAGTATATGAGCAAAGGGATCAGGATCATGAGGAGGAGACCCACAGAGATGGCTGGCCCCAGCTATTAGGAGCTCACTGACTCTGAAATAATTGCTGAGGAACCTTCATGGGAAGGAACTAAACCCTCCAAAGGTAGATGACTATCAAATGGCGTGGCAGTGTGTGGAGCCTCCTGCAGTAGGATCAGAGTTTATTCCTGGTGCATGAACTGACATCTTGGAGCCCATTCTCCACAGAGGGACACCTTACTCAGCCTTAATTCTTGGATGAGGTATTTGGACCTACCTCAACTGGATATGCCAGACTGAACTGACCCACCTTGGGACTCCTTGTCCTCCTTGGGGAATGGATGGGGGATGGTGGCTGAGTGAGGACTGGGAGGAGGGAAGGGAGAAGGAGCTCTGATGATTCAGGGGAAAAAAACTTTTAAAATAAAAAATGGAAATAAAAAGAGATATTTTCAAGGTTGTGTTCTTTTTCTTCTTTTACATTGGAATGCTCAAGTCTTGCTGTTATAGAACCACTAGATTCTGGTGGTGCCATATTGTTCTTTACGTTGTTAAATGGGTTCTTGCATTTGACTCTACCCATCTCTTCCTCGAATCGTCTGTGTCTCAGGGAGCTGATATTCGTCCAATCTGTTCTGGTTGTGGTTCTATCTCAGGGAGCTGCTCTTAGCCCAATAGAAGCTAGCCTATTCTGTTTGGAGCTGCTGAGGGCTTGGGGGTGGGTGGGTCTTGTAGATTGCAGTGTCAGACAAACTGAGGTTTTAAGACTTCCCTGCTGGCCTGCAGCTAGGGCAGCAATGGATGGGAGTTGGGTTTCATGGGTTGTACTATACAACCTGGGTCTATCTTTAGAATTTTTTGTGGAGATTGCTTTGAATCAGTAAATAGGCAAATATAGTCATTTTCACAGAATTACTTCTTCCGTAGACTGGCACTCTAAGTCAGAAGTATACTCCTACTGTTGTTAGGTAGAGGATGGGACTAAGCTCAATGGAATTACTGCATTCTTCTCAACTTCCTCTTGCAAGGGGCAGTTTTGCAACCCCAGAATTTCTTTTATTCTTTCATTTTTGTGACCTGGTAAATGCTGCTTTCTGTGTGCTTCTTCCCTTTTGAGTGGATGGATCCTCAAACTCTGTCAAGTGTCAGTATCGCTTTGGTCCTTCTTATCTGTTACTCCCTCCTCCCCGGACATGACGGTCACCACTGGGTGTATAACAGCTTTCAATGTGGCTCCTCTGCTAACCTCATTGATATGCAGTTTTCACCCTTCCTCACATCATCAGCAGACATTAACACAACCACGCCTAATGCTGAAGTGCCAAGATCCTGTGGCAGCAGCTTTTTCTTAAGGAAACTAAAAGCTTGGTGGAGGGGGACTCTAGCTAGGAAAATGGAAAAGCTTTCCTTTCCAATATGCAGATTTTCCTCAATTCCCCAAAAACACCTTGAAAGAAAAATGAACAAATTATAAAACCACAGAGATAGAAAACTGCCCCAGCACCTGTGTGTATGAATTTTGAGTTACAGTCATGAGTAGCTACAAGGTATGGAGTCCAAAGCTCCTGATTGTTGTTTAAATAACAACTCAATTAGCAAGGTTGAAGGGAGGGGCTATTGACACAGGTTATTGGCTGCTGTTTTTAATGTCATGGAATCATCATTTAGATCAAAACTTAGGTGTGCTTCAGGATTTGTCTTTGGAGGTAGGTGGTTCAATTCTAGCCTCAGAAGGGGGTCTCCTCACTGCTGGTGAGGAATAGCTTTATTTGAGCTGATAGCTTGATTTAATTTTCTGAGTTGGATCTTTTCTGTTCACTGCCCCAGTCTTGACTGAGCTTCATATATATCAAGACCACAGGCTCATGCCTATCAGTTGAGTGATGAGAGGGCCTCACTATTAAGCCTCCTTAGTACCATTCTTGTGTCCCAGGCCCAATAGTCTTGTGATCTCTTTTTTTTGTTGAATTCAAAGGCCATCCCTCTTGAACAAATCAAAATCAAATTTTTTTTCTGAAGCTCTTAGAAGGAATGCATAGTTAAGTATTATTGACAGTATTTTCTTTTACATAGAGAGATTAAAAAGTAAACACACAAACAGAAGTAAAATCAAACACTCAGTGCGTGAGACCCTTTAAGGGCAATATGGCTATAACAAGTTCTGTCTAATGGGTTGAAGAGAACAGTGTCATATGCTCTATTTCTAGGCTGGAACACTTAATTGTGTGTATTCCAGGTTGGATTCCTGGTGAGAGAGAGTTTCCTTGATGGTCCTTTTTGAACACATCATACAAGGAACCAACAAATCTTTGGTTTTGCTTTTGTTTTTTACACCAGGGTTCTTGGATGGCTGTTTCCGAGCCACAATGTGAAGTAGAGAAAAAAGCTTGCTACCATAATAGGCTGTTCTACTCTAAAAGAAAAAAGATGTGAGAATTCAATTTAAACTTACTTTTAAGATGTATTTATATTTTATGTCTGAGTCTGTGTGCATATACATGCAGATACTCACAGAGTCCAGAAGAAGGTGTTAGATGCCCAGCACCTGGAGTTAAAGGCAGCTGTGAAACATTTGATGTGGATGCTGGGAACCAAACTCATGTCTTTTGCAAGTACAGCAAATGTTCTTAACCACCGAACCATCTTTCCAGGCTCAAAGAAATATTTTAATGTAGCAAGTGTATAAGATGTGACCTGAGAGTAACACAGGACTCAATTTAAATTTTTTTCCACTCCCTTGTCCCCCATTTAATATCCTTCTGTCTTGGTTTGCATTATTTTACTCTAAGTTTCTCTGCTGAGTATTATCTCAGTTATAACATATGATTATAGTTGGTAGTATGTACTAAAGCTACCCACTGCATTTCTGAAGAAAAACGTCAGAGAAGCTACAGAGTTTGTCAGAGTTTGTAAGGATTACAGAGCTCCCCCAGATAGGTAAGAGATTTTTCAGATGAGTCATTGATTCACTTATACAACATTTACTCAGCTCAATTACACACCAGACAGGAGGCTAGGCATTGATAGACAAAAATAATCATGCCATTGAGAACGGTTTTGTAGACGCAGTTTCACTAGGCATCTCAGGCTGGCTTTGAATTCTAAATTTTTTGCCCTCACATTCTTCAGTTATGGGATTACCGGTTCTTCAAAGACTTTCCTGTTCCATGGAGAAGAAATAGCTTTGGTGTTTGAAGATAGTCATAGGTCGTCTTATCATCCTAGATGCTCAAATCTACCCTGCTACCTCTGCAGACATTTGTCACTTACTACGCAGCTCTTTTTTTCAAGGAGAGTAATGGATATGTGACCCAATCTAGATGTATCTTTTATCTCTCATTTCGGTACACTTGAAACTGAAATGAAGACAATGTGTGTGAAGATCAGCTTTGTGGATTTGGTTATTTCTTTTCACATTTTCCTTTTATGCAGGTTCCAAGGACTGAACTTGATTTTCAGGCTTGAGCAGTGAGTGCCTTTGCTCACAGAGCCGCATCAGCAGACCAAGAAGGACATTCTTTTCTTATAAGACATAATAAATTTTATCATGACACTTTCATTTGTGAATACAACACAGTTTGATTGCATCTCCTCACAATCTCTCTTAGGCACTCCCACTGTCCCCCTTCCTATTTCGAACTAGTCCTTGATCGATTCCTTTATGCTTCAGAATCTCCTTATGTGATGTGCGTGTGTACTCTTCTCAGTTCGCAGATATGAAAGAGGAAGTTCAGAAAGGTCAGGTAGACAGTAAAGAGTGAGCTAGAACCTAACCCTGTTTCCAGAGTTTAATATGGATGGGGCCCCTCATCACTCTGAATATAAACAGGCTGTGGTATATGAAGAACATTCAAAGGCTGACCTCTTGTAAACAACCCACTTTTGCCCCTACTATGCTTAATACCTGAAATATCAACTTCAGAAACATATTCGTAGGAAGACATAGGAGGAATAAAATTCTCTAGCAAGTGGAAAAACTTCTCAACTACACTACTACACTTCAGAATCACTAAAAGTGCCTTTAGAAATCGCCAGTGTGATCATTGGTTTGATGCCACATACAACTTAAAAAAATAAAAAAAAACCCCGAAAGATTTTATTCAAGTTTGCCAACCAACAGATCATTGAGTAACTCAGGGTGCGATCTATCATTCTGCTTTCCCATGCTTTTCAAGTGACCTGGTTAGTGTTTCTTGGAAGGTATCGAGTGCCACAGAAAAGAGACACTGACACAGGGAGAGACTTCTCTTTGGCACTGGAGACAGAAGAGGGAATACAGGAAGGTGATCCTGATTATAAGATAGACAGCTCTGTACTGCTGTCCTGCATATGGGAGCTATACATGTCCACTCAGGCCAACACAGTCCTTGGGCTGACACGGTTCCCACTTCTCCATATGGTCTTTTGCAAGCAGTTAAAAGCCTCCTGGAGAAGGCTGTCAAGAAATATCAAGCCTCTTACGGTGGTGTGAATCGGAATGCCCCCCATAGACTCATGTGTTTGAATTCTTGGCTCATAAGGAGTGGCACTATTAGATATTATGTCCTTGTTGGAGTATGTGTGACCTTGTTGGAGGAAGGGTGCCACTGTGGGGGTGGGCTTTGAGGCCTCATCTGTGCTCAGGCTACATCCAGTACACAATTGCTTCTGCTGCCTGCAGCTCAGGATGTAGAGCTCTCAGCTTCTTCTCCAACACCTTGTCTACCAGCATGCTGCCATGATGATAATGGACTAAATCTCTGAAACTGTAAGCCAGTCCCCGTTAAATGCTTTTGCTTCGTGATAGTTGCCATGGCCATAGTGTCTGTGCACAGCAATGGGAACCCTTTCTTCCACACTGATGCCTAGAAGGATGAAATTACAAGACAGGGCAGGAAGGTGGCTCCACGTGTGGCCTGACTCACCAGCCTTCTTCAGAGTCAGAGAATCAAAGGCCCTGAGGTGAAGGCAGTGTGTAGGGAAAGCACAGAAATTATGGAGAATACAATTTGTGAATTGGGAGAATGAACGGAATTCTTTTTCTGTCTAACACTGGCTCACAAGTCATGTGCTTCCTCCCTATCCCCAGTTAAATGGAATCACATTGGACTCTTTCTATACTTCTCTCCAGAGCAGCTTAGCAAGAGAGAGAAGTGTTGTACTGAAGAAACCCCAAGGCAGGAGGAAAGTATCCTTGGAGAGAGGCAGCCTGGCAGGATCATACATGGAAACAGCCTTCCCATGAATGTGGCTGAAAGCTGAATACTGATTCCTCTGACAATCAGGCTAGGCAGTATTTCTTTGCATCACAATATTATTGAAAATATTAAATAAACAGCAATTAGAATGTACAGATCACGATAATTAAAAGAGACTTATATAGATCTAGACTGACTTTTAAAAGATACAGATGAATGTGTGTTTCTGTTTGTGTGTATGCATGGACCCCATGTTCATGCCTGGTGACCTTCAAGGACAGAAAAGTGTGTCAGATCCCATGGAGCTGCTGTTAGCAACTGTATGAAGCACTGGGTATCAAACTTAGGTTTGATGAAAGAGCAGCTAGTGTGCCTTATACTGCTGAGCCATCTTTCCAGTCTCTGGATTGATTTTTTTTTTTTTTTAAAAAAAAAAAAAAAAAAAAGAAGAAGAAAACTCTCTAAAAATATTTACTCCAAGGAAAGATTTCTATCCAAATATTTTCCTTTTATGGCTAATATTTATTATTTCTACAAAATAATGGGTTTGATCAGGACATAGTCTCAATATATAATTTACTTTGATCATATTCACCCCATTACCCTCTTTTGTACCATCTCTTTCTCTTCACAAATAACCCCTTTTTACTTTCAATCAGACCCCTCTTGGTTGCCAAGTATCTGTAACTGTCTTATGGTATCGATCCTTTAGGCTGTGTACCCACTCAGCTATCAAAACTGTCATCCTCACTCTGGTCATGGGATGATCTAACTTAAAAATACCGCCATACTGAAAATCATGAACTTTATGTCTCTTCCATTCACACCCAGGGTTGTTGGCTTATCAGCTGTGACCTAGACATATTTGCAATACCACCTGCCACATCTCCAGTCCCCGGTGTCACCTTCTGCACTGTATCCACTTCTCCTCCCTGGCCCTGCCACTGCCTTTCTCCTATTGGTTGTCTCTCACACACCCATACCTCATCTCTGTCAGAAGGCCTTTCCCTACCCTTATTTTATCTCTCTTTTGAATTTCCACAGCATCCTGTTTGTGTTCCAATTGCAAGGGTGATGGCTACATTGTGGTCCATGGATTTGAGGTGAACATTGCCCACAGTAGGCAAAGAGACACCCAAGATCTTGCTCTGTCTCTACTGGGACATGTTTTATTTGGAGACTATTAGTCCTTTCCTAGTTCCTTCCCTCAAGCTTCAGAAGTGCCTTTTTGTCTTTTTCTGTTCCTCCTTCTCAAATTGGAATGACCAGTTCAAATCCAAGCTGTACCACTTACAAGCAATGGGACCATGGAAAAGCGTCTTAACGTTCTGATCTTTATTTTCGTTATTTAAGAAATCAGAAAGGTCATGGTGCCCATATCTGTTTGCATCTTGCTGGAATGCTATAAGAACTAAATGACACAATCATATGAAATGCTTGGAACCATGTTTGTTAGCCACACTGATATAAGAAAACATTAGAATTGAAATGAATATTTACTAATTATTTTCCTTTTGTTATGCCCAATAGACAACAAATCAACACTTAAGAGCATTTTCTAGCCCTGAAATCAAGTAAGTTAAGCTGACTGAGACTTTGGATTTGAGCCCGACCTTCATTGGCTCACCCAAAGCCCTGTGTCTGGGATCCTACAACCAACATTCCTTAACAAGGGTTTGAGTCTTTTGACTTGAGATTGGTTCTCCCCTTAAATCAGAAAGACCACATAAAGTCTTATCAATCATTTATAATGCCCTCATTGAAGTAGTCCCAGACAAGCCCAGATGGAAATAATAATAACTCATATTTGTGTGTTCTTTGCAATCTACAAAGCACCCTCATACACTCCTGTTCCTGTGATTCCCACCGAGCTGCTGCGAGATGGGAGGAACAGGCATGATTATGATTATTACCATTCAGGAATGAGAGTACTGGGACTCGCATGCTGGGTTATCTGAGGAGATAGCTGAACAGAGAGAAAACACGGAAAGGGCTTCTTTTCACTATTTAGTTTGACAGGTCTCCTGACACTTGGTCGGCTTATCATTGCCTAATAGTTGTATTAATCAGAGATTTTTATATTAAAAAAAGACATCTGAAGTGCACATGTGTGCAAGCATGTGTGTGTGTGTGTGTGTGTGTGTGTGTGTGTGTGTGTGTGTGTGTGTGTATGAGAGAGAGAACGTGTGTATAAGTTAGAGCCAGGACTTATTGCATGCCACAGATAGTGAAGTATGGAGGCTAAGAAAATGGCCCCAGTCTGGAGACCAGATGACCCAGAGAGCCACAGCTGGAATCTGAGGCCAAGGAAAGGCCAACTCTTAGTTCAGTCACAGAGGCTGAAGAAATTTGTTTTTACTCAAAGGAGGATCAGTGCTTTCTGTTTTCAGCAGCCTGCTCGTATTGATTCAGGAAGCTACTCACTGCAGGGCAGCCCCCCAGCTTCCTCAGTCTACCAATATTCGGCTTCCCGAAGAAACTCGGACTGAACATTGATGACTCGGGTGCCAGAGAGCGTCGGCCTGGTGGCTTGAAAAAAAGCAACCAGAACCCAGAACAAGGACTGAGCGGCCCATATCAGGTGTTCAGCAAATGGAACCTCCTGTGGCTCAGGAACAGAGCGCTTGCCAAGATGCATAAGGCTTTGGCACAATTCCCAGGACCCCAAAATCAAAATAACAAAAACCAAAACAGATTGACAACAAAAATTTCCATATTGGGGCTGGAGAGAAGGTAGGGTTGAGTGACTGCGGGGACAGAGTGGGGGCTGGGGGGTAGGTTCCACGATGTCTCCCAGAGGGAACTGTCCTGAGACCATCCTCTCTTTGTGATTGCTTTCTTCATGGCTAGACTAGAACAGAGACCTCTGTTCCAGGCCTGGAGTGTCCCCCCTCTCTCAGTCCCTGATTACTGGAAGAAGGATGAGGAATACTTGTCTGCGATGGTTTCTAGTTTAGTCCTCAGATAAAATACACAATGCTCAATTAAATATTAATTTCTAAGTAAAAATAAATAGTTCTAAAATATGAGCATATCTATTAAGGCCATGCTTGTAAAAAAAAAAAATCACCAATTATATGAAATTTAAATTCAACTCTGTGCAGCCTGAATTTTTATTTTGGAAATTTTGTAACCAACCCTAGACATGTGTGTGTGTGTGTGTGTGTGTGTGTGTGTGTGTGTGTGTGTCTGTGTGTGTGTGTGTGTGTGTGTGTCTGTGTGTACAGTCAACAGTAGTTGACAGGAAGAAGTAACAGGTTATATGTAAATGATTAAAATAACCAGAAGGAAGCTTCAGTTTCACAGAGAATGCAGGAAAGAAGGTATCACAGATCAAACAACAAAAAAGCCTAAGTCACAGTCAAGAGAGACATTGGAGACAAGTGATTTTTTTTTTTAACTACAGTACCTTTAAATTTTTCATTTGTTTATTTTTACATGTATAGATGCTTGTGCACCACATGCATGTTTGGTGCCCTCAGAGGCCAGAGGAGGGCATAGGATCTCATGAGATATTAGTTAGAGACAGTTGTAAGCTGTAATTAGTGGTCTTAACAGTTGAGCTTTCTCCAGTCTCCCAAGTGAATTTTAGGAGAGTCAGCATTGAAGTCACTAGCTCCCTTGGTGAAATCCTCAAATTCCAGCTCTCAAAGCTACCATTTAGCGGGCTGGTGCTGCTTGGTTACGAAGAGACTGGGTTGATCTAGGGACCCACATGAACAGGAAATAGAGGACACTGCTTGGTGCTTGGATTTTATAATGAGATGGTCTGGGTTCAAGTTCTGGTTTCATGATCTTGATGAAACCTCTTACCCTTTCAATCTATTTTTTCCATATACAGTGAAAGTTGGGAGTGTGGGAAGACTACTCAGTTGCTTGCAAACAATCCTAAGGATCAGAGTTCTATTACTAACACCCACAGAAAAATCTGGGTGTGATGGCAACCTTTTATAATCTCGGCACCAAAGAGGTGGAGACAGAAAGGTCCCTGGAGCTCATTGCTTGTGAACCTGGCCAGATTGCCAAGTCCTAGTTCACAGTGGGAAGAGGAAAAAGGTTCCCAAGAATTGTCTTCTGACTTCTGTTCATGCCCAGATGCTAATTAACTAATTAATTCATTTATATAACAAGGTGAGTGGCCCTGAAAGAATGAAGCCTGATGCTGCTTCCTGTCCCCCAGACTCAAGACCACACATACCTGCACATATATAAATACACAAACAGGAGGGTGTGCAGGTAATGCTTTGAGCCTTTTAATGAGGCACGATTATTATTCTCATGCAGTAATAGTGCCTTACACTGAGAAACCGCCTGCATATTTTCATATTCACCTTTCTGTGGTTGTCGAATCTCGACAATTGCTTTGTTGTATAATTGGCCATTTCCATGATTTAATTTTTTAAATTTAATTCATTTTTATTTTATGAGTATAGGTGTTTGACTGTATTTTATCTGTGTGCCACATGTGTGCTTGCAGGCCAGAAGAAGGGGTTAGATCCTCTGAATCTGACATAACAGACAAAATATTAGCCACTACATGGGCACTGGAAATCAAACCCAGGTTCTCTGGAAGAACAGCCAGTATGCGTAACTACTGCCCAATTTCTCCATTCCCTCCATGATTTCTTTTTAGAAAAGAAAAGAAAGGCGCTTGATCAGCTTGATAATTGCTGAAACATCACAGCAGGGGTGCTTGGTTGATACCTGGACCAGGACTCCTTAATGTGATTGCTTCATGTAGCTTTTTTTTTTTTTTTTTTTTTTTTTTTTTTTTTTTTTTTTTTAGCTCAGGGTGAAGGACAGCTTGGCTGTGACAGGCTTGGGGCTCTGCTGACATAGATTGTTAAAAGCTTCAGGTTGTTGGAAACATTATCTATCTGGTCACAGATCTCAACAGTACCCACTAAACAACTGCTATTTCTGTTCATATTACGATTCAAAAGCCCACAGGACAATAAGAAAACACACACACACACACACACACACACAGAGAGAGAGAGAGAGAGAGAGAGAGAGAGAGAGAGAGAGAGAGAGAGAGAGAGAATTGATAGGAACCTTTTGCTTTGCTCCCTAGTGAGTGTGGAACCTGAGAATAACGTCCTATCATAGGACTGGAAAATCTCTGCAGCCCCCAGCACACTCACTACCTCACCAGCGCAGTTAGAATGCCCCAAAGGGCAGAAATGGCAGATGTGATCAAAGTCTATCAGAGTTGACATCCTTATCCTGTGCCATGAAAGAAACAGGACCAGTATGCGGAGGCCTTTTGCTGCCTTGTGGGATTTTTCCCCCCCCCCGATGTCCCCATATCCTTTCCACTTTCCTGGTCAGGAAGCAAAATCCAAGACAGGGCAACCAGGCATGAAGTCACCCCCTGGATTCCCACACTTCCTTTAGAGCTTTCCTTCCTCCCAAAGTGGCTGTTAAGAAGGACGTGAGGTGAATATTAAAAGCCCCAGGCTGTAAGACCTGCTCAGTTCAACCCTAGTCCCCCAGCCCCCCTGACTTCAAAGGGAAAGGAAGCGCGTGCAGAGAGGGAGGAGGCGTGGGTCCTCCCCGCGGCCCCTCGGAGCTGTGAACATTTGCAGACCCAGCGCCCAGCTCGCACCAGGTGTCCCAGGCTGCTGCCCCGCCCTGCAGCGCCCCGCCCCTCCCGCGTCTGTCTTTCATGTAGATCAAGGCCCTAGATGACAAGCTTCCTGACTGATAGATACGGGGAGGCTTCGCTGGTGATTTATTGGCTTTCTGCACCTGACTAGAACCACTAGGTCTATTGGAGGAAGGAAATATATGGGCTTTCCTGACTCCAAGTGGCAGCCCCAGGGCGAGCATGTGATGTCAAGCTGGGCCACGGAAAGCAGAACTGTGCACCGGCCTGTGTTTTCTAAGCCGGTCCAGGTCATAAAAGTGTCAGCACGCGATATATTTCTTGCGGGGGATCCTCTCTGGGCTGTGGCCAGCACCCTTTCTCCCGTGGCTGGCAGCTGAGTTGTCTGAGAAGGTCCCTGTCTCCCTCAATTCAGGATGATGCAGGCCCGAGGTCCCCAGCCACAACTCTTCACCTCCCAGAGCAGAGCACTGTGCAGTGATAGTTACAGGGGCAGGTGAGCATTCTTGTCCTTACTCAGATCTGGGGTCTCTCATGTCACATCTGGCCTTCAGCAGAAAACAGGCTCAGAGCCTGCAATCAGGTTACCTAGATGGGATCTCTTGTTAGATGGGGGGATCCGAGCAAGTTACATCATCCCTCTGCACCTGTCTCCTCATCTGTAAATTGAAATGATATTAAAATTGAGCATGGGCAGGGAGGGTTACTACAGGAAGCACAATTCTACCCCTACCCAAAGGGTGATGGGGGTCATACTAGAAAGTTCCTAAGCAAAGACCTTCCCTGGACCACAAAATAAAATTAAGGCTTGATGGAGATGAAACCAGAATCCACAATCTACATTTTGCTTTTGTTATTTTATGCAGCGCCTGGGCACTACCCTGACTTCTATACAGGGTGATTAGGGCCACCCAAGCATAAAAGAGTAGTTGAACCCACTTCTTTATTAAACTTTTTGCTGCCAGTGCTGGTGTTTCTGGGCTGATCTGGTGCAGTACCTGGCTTAGATCTCATGACATTACTCCAGTGCGTTAACTTACCGCAGAACTAAATCAATAAACGTAGTAGGACTTCCTACAAGCAAAATTGAAATTCACCTTCTCTTCTGTCTAAACGTAAAGATTCTAGACAATGACTATTTTTCTCCTAGGGCAGTTTAACTGTCCTGCTTTTATGCCAGAATGGAGGTCTACTAATTCCTACCCAAGCAAAATGGGAGAACCCTCTCTTCCTGAAGTGAAGCTGCAAGTCCGTAAGGTCTCTGGCTTGCTCACACATTCCAGGGATGTTCTGGGAGAAAATAGGTGAAGGATGTTGCTTCTCAACATTTGAAAATAGACCTGAGAAGTGTCTTTAGAATGTTCAGAACTGATGTCTAGGGACATCAGAGGGCAATTAATCCACAAAAATAAAACTAACTACCAGAGAGGAAAACCTTGGGCTTACAATTCCAGCTCAACACAAAAGCTAAAAGAATAAGAGGTGTCTGGTGTTCGCATGGCATCATGCAACTGACCCTGTTCTCTTCTCTAGACCACCTTAGGACATTGTGGTTGCATTTGTGGACAAATACTAACCACAGGAATGTGATCCTTGTGAGCATAGAACAATATTAAGGCCACTCCTTAGAAGTTTCTCATCCGCAAGCATCGGTGTTCAGAAGAAGAGTCATATGAAGGTGGCATTTTCCTGATCAGACACAGTAGTCTATCTATAAGACATCAGCATTCAGAGATAATCAGGTGTGAGAATGGGGGAGGGGCAAATAGGAGATGGGAAGGGATTAAAGCATGACCATACTCCATGTTGGTAGGAAAGGGTTTATGATCCTATTAAACTGCACTGTCTTTACCTCAAATTATTGCCTGTGGTTGTAGCATAGACTCAGTACAGTTTGTGATAGATAACTTGTCTTTGGTATTCTTTCCCAGAACACCACTCCACCATGGCAGTAAGAAATAAGCTAACCCTTATCACAATAAGTGGTGGGTTATGGGTACTTTTATTATGGCATTGGGAGGGTTTCTCACTGTGTGTTAAGAATAACATAGGTGGAAGTATCTGTCTTCTGTGTCTGTCCCAGTGAATCTCACTACCTTATTAAACCTTGATTGTATTGCTTGTGTTGGATCAGTAGTGATTTTCGAGAGATGAAAAGCATCAGTAAGAGCTTTTGGGGTTTCTTGACCATATATATTTATTCATTTCTATTAAATATACAGTACCAATGTCATCCTATTTCTATTTGCTAAATGTCAGCAAGCCTTATTGTCATTCTAGCTACCTTGTTAGTGATACTGGCCATGCTTTCCTGAAATAGAGATTTGTTGTCAAAATGAGCTAACTGTAACTTGAAAGAAAATATGCAAGTCATTGTTATTTTGAAATTGCTTAATATCTATACAGTAAAGGAAAAATCTTGGCAATTAAAATTTTTAGTTGTTGTGAAGATCCCAATGTGTTAACAGGGGATACTTAAACACACATTATGCTGCTTATGCAACTCATGATATTGCAAAAAATAAAATAGGTTAGCTCTGCATTGTATAGGCAACTCTTGCTCCTCACCTTTTTTCTCTCTTACCTTCTGCCTCGATCTTGCCAAAGATTCCATGAATAGATAGATGTTCTGTTGAATGATTTCATCTAAAGACTCGGTAAAGAATAGCGGCTGAACAAATTTAGAAACAAACAATCAAACAAAAACCCAATAGCATATGCACACACAAAGCCACAAAGCTACAAGGTAAGTTTCAGTCTCTCGGTGAATCCCTTCACTTGGGAATGGCGGCTTATATAGATAGGATCCCTCTGCACAGGCTTATGGAGGCCCAGTTCAGAAGCTGCTCTTCTGTTCACCTTCCTGGGTTACTTTTCTCTTTTTTAATATAGAGATCTGTCGATGTCATCTTTCCCAGGGGTCCTGTTGGAGTGAAATAATTCCCACTGGGGTCTGATCTTATATTCTAAGGCCCTGCTTATTTAATGACAGTCTCACGTACAAGATTGAAGATTATGAGACACTCTAAGTATCTGAGCTGCAAAGGTCTGTAAGAGATTCCCAGTTGCACCAAAGCCTTAGAGTAAGTAGGAGAGTCAGGCTGGGCCAGCAAGCAGGTCATAGGCGCCCTCACTGCCCATCACCCCCTAGCTACAGGACATGCCAGTGATCCATGCCAAATCCTGACACTGCACACAGGCTTGTCACTTAGCCTGCATGGCCTTGGTAAGTACCGCTGTGGTGGGCTGCTCTGAACTGGGATAGTGGAGATTGCCACGGATCCTTTACTGCATTCCAGACCTTGCTGTGAGATGGACATTTTACTCACAACATGTAGATGGGGCCTCTTTTTGGAATTTCATCAGTGGTATAAACACAGTGACTGTCCTCACTCTGCTGGACCACACCATCTTCAATTCATGCAGAAGATCATCCAGAGGTTGTGGCTGAGAGACACTTAGTTCTGAGGAAATTTTGGCTATCCCGAGACTGTTAGTTAGAAACATTTCAACACAAATATAAAGGAGAACTTGGCTCTGGAGATGAGTAAGGGAGTAGCTCAATGCATGACTTGAAGATGGAAGTATCTGAGGTCAGCCTGGGAGCATTATCATAAGACCAGCAGCAAGGAGTATCCTGGAGTCAACTCTCCAGGCCAGCTTTCAAGAACTACCAGCCATCTCTTTCCTCAAAAAGCAAGGTGCTAACAAAGAATGTCTATAGTCCAGGCTTTTCATGATGTGACTTTAGGCAAGGAGTGTAATGTCTCTGAACTTTTTCCTATCAAAAAAAATGTGAAAGGATGATAGAAATATCTATAGTTTAACTAGAAAATAATAATAATAATAACAACACACATTGCTTCATTTCCTGTTGGCCCCTTAAAAGTATATTATTGCAATGTTCAAAAGATTTGTTTCATTTGTTCATGTTTCACAGTTACATATCTGTGATGAAAAAAATAGATACATGCTTTAAATTTATTTTTATTTTTTGTGTATAAATGTTTTGCCTACATGTGTATATCTGGTATGTGATGAGGTCAGAAGAATCCCTTGGAACTAGAGTTGCAGACAATTATAAGCCATCACATGGGTGTTGAGAACCAAATCCAGGTCCTCTACAATAGTTATGTGTTCTAACTACTAAGCCATCTCACCAGGCCTCAATAAATAGATACCTTTAAGTTATATAATAAATGAGTGTGCATAATCTTATTTTTTCTGTGTTCACCAAGTGGCTGTCTAGAGTCAATATAACCCTACCCTGAGTGTGACTATGGCCTTAAGGCAGTGGCTGAGGAAAGTCCTTGTTCTGAACTCAGATCAGTTCCAAAGATGCAGTATCTGTAGCCATGGCCTGGTTTCTGAAGTTTCCATGAAGTTTGAATTTCAAGACAGTTCTCCATTGCTTCCTGACATAGCCACAGAATAATTTTTTTTTTAATCAGAGATCAGGAGTCACAATGATCAAAAACAAAACAAATATCTTCCCAATAAGACTGTCAGCCTGTGGTTTAGATCTGAGTGTGGAGGATTCTGCCCATGAGAACATTGGCTCTTTACCTGGAAATGGACTTTGGCATTACAGCAAGTTGTTTCGTACAGCTGCAAAATATAAACATTTAAACATTTCCCAGCCTTGGTTTCTATCATAACCACTCTTTGATATAGCCTAGAAGGACCTATAAACAATATAACGGGTAGATGAGACTGTTACAATACAACTATGTAGAAATAGGCGAATTAGCCAAATTTGGCCCAAAGGTACAGATTGCTAGCCTCTGCTTCTTACCATTTGTACTTCTGGTGCTAAAAGTTTTCTATGGTTCACAGGGTAGTTACATTTTCACATCTACTCTGATCCTTGGTCAATTACAAGAAGCCTGAAGAGAAGAAGGGCAAAATGAAGTTGAATTGAAGCAACCCTAAAGGTGAAGCCCAGGGTTACATGAGATCTGAGTAGATCAATGCCTAAGGGAAGCCTCGTATTTTCTGAATAAATAACCGTTTAACTTCTTGATTAGTTTTCAAGAATTTATTTTTTGGTTGTCCCAGAGCACTCTGGGTCCACAGGTCAATCACCAGCTTCGTACCTTACCTTCTCTGCCAAAAGTCAAGAGTGAAGTAAGCAAAGAGTCAACGTGGCTGGGCTCAGGTCAAGTTAAACGCTACCTCAACTGATCTGAACATCTTTGGAAACTGGCATGACCTGAACTGGTCTCAAATATCTTGATTTTCCCTAGTCATCTTTTCCTGTAAAAAGACATCTGATTTCTTTGGGCTACTGGCATTGGGGAGTTGGTGACAGTGATACCCACCTGCATCTGAGCATCAGTGACATGATGACCCACCTGTATCTGAGCATCTTGAAACATCTTGTTCTTTCTCCCCTCTCAGTCAGGTGCATGCTCTGATACCTGTACCAGACTTGGAACAGAATTGAAAACACCTATTGACCATAAGGAAGAGACACCTCGTGGTCTTCTATGACTCTTCCATCATGTTTGCCCCAGAGGAAGTCCAACTCGAGGGCTGCTGGTCAGGTAGACAGATTTCTATGTCTGTCACACATTTTTAACATTTTTTATCTGCCATGACTTACCATCTGTGACTTGACATGTTCTACACATATGAGCATGTTGTATACATTAAGACATGCTTCCTGTGCTCTATTTTGCCAGACTGAGGGCATTTTCCTAAAGCATAATTGAAGAGTGAGTTCAAGCATTTGGGCTGACCTCAACACCTACAGGTCTAGAGGAGGTTTGGCTATTCCCTTCAGTGTAATGGTTTATAGTGGAGATCCAGGGCACGCTAGCGGGAGAGCTTGCACTCTATACAGTGGAGAGCTGCTGTCTCCATTATCAACAGTGGATGATACCCCTGACCTGAGCTGCCTTTTTTCTTCCCCTTCCACATGGAGAGAGGCTGCAGTCTGCAACTCACAACTCACCTGGAAAGCCCTCTGCCTGCTGAAGGGCTGTATGGAGACGCTGAGACAACCTGATGGATCATCTCATAAACAGAGCCTGCAGGAAGGAAAAGAAAATTATGCCAGCAGAATGCACTTATGAGAAATAGATACGTGCGGTGCAGGGAGAAATGCTTTGATATTAAAATTTTTTGTAACTTAAAAAGGCATGAAAAATGATACCGACCACTAACTAATCAACATTCCTTTGCGAATGCAGCTTCAGTTCCTAACCAAAAACACATCTCCGCTATTGTCTTGTCTGAATCCAGATGCAAACATGATTAATTAAGTTTCAGGCAAGGAATGGGAGGGGGTTGGTCAGGATGAATGGTTCTCTAAGGATCCTTTTTGTAGGCAGGCTGAGTAGCCTCTTTTCCACATGGCAGGCTTTGCCTTCTGTGCACCTATAGCCACTGGGCTCAGAGAGAGGATTGTGCCCAGATCTCTGGGGTAACACAACAGTCAGAAGGAGATCTCCAGTACATCATACAGGTCAGAGAAGGAACAAATGATGTGTTGTTGGGAGACCTGGCCTCTGTAGGTCTGGGCCCTTGCTAAGCTGCTTCCATTTCTGCACTCACATAGAGTGATAGCTTAGATTAAATGCTCTGTAAATGGGTCTTTGGCTTTTTATTCTAGAGCCTCGATTATCTTCCACATAACAGGTGTTTGACAATTGATTAATAGGCATGTCTGTGGCTCAGGCCTGTTCTTTGTAGACATGAGAAGTGTGTGAGGTGAGCACACCCTATGCAGGTGGCTGAATTGAAGACTCCCCACCCTAGAAGCAGAGCAGACCTGCCATTCTTTCCATGATACTAAGTCTAAAACAATAGACTGCCAGGCCCAGCTCATCTGGAGTGCTTCTATGTTAGTTGGTCAGAGGGGACAATGACAGTGTGAAAACTCTTTTCTAGGAGTTGGCATCTCTAATCAGAGCCAGCAACCTCTGAAGTATACTGCAGTTGAGCGGATAGAAGTAGGGTTTCACGCTGCCTGCGTTAAAGTCACCCACCATCCTAAACCATGATGCACATTACAAAAGTCTTTGGGGCCACATTGACATTCCCTGTAAGATGAGAGTAGAGCCCTAATACATGCCTCCCAAGATTACTGTGAAAGTCAGATAAGGTGTGCGTTTGCAGTCATGAATCACATGGTTAGTGAATGGTCAGTGCCAATGTTGTTACTGCAGGCCCCTCCGCTGCTTACAGTGCCTACCAAATGTTTCTGTACTGGGCATGAGTTGTGTCTCATTGCCGGAGAAAGTCAGTGGCACTTATTGAATCTACAGTTTCACAGAGCAAGCACATTCATTCATTGGACAGATGCCACTGAATGAAATGGCCACAATACATCCTTCAACTAGACTTTGGGGAAACGTTACATAGTGCTTCCAGCTTGGCTGAGACCTGGGCTCCTCGGAAGAGCACACAATAACTGTCCCCACTTAGTGAGCAGGTGATGACTTCTCCATGGGTAAAAGAGTTTTATAAGATTTGATGACTTCCAGGGCAGTACAGATCCTGGTCTAACACTAAGACTCTCTGTTAGAACTTGAAATCTAGTGATGAGATTTGAGCCAGAGCCAGGACTAGAGTTTAGTGAGTGAGCTGGATAATATTTTTCCTACCACTGCTGATTCCACTAGTGTTTATTCTATGCCCCCTTGATATAAACTATAGATAGCATTTTTCTTAGAACACTGGCCACTCCCTCTCCAGTATCAAACAGCAAACTGCCCAGCTCAAGTTCTATAGTCATGTTTGATTCCAAGTAAAAAAAGATTACTTTTACGTGTACCTGACTTCATCCCCATCAACATCTATGAAACATCATCCTTGTGAATGCTTGGAAATTACTTAAAAATATTATTTCCTATGCATCTTCATGTTTTCAAGAGGAGGTTTGTTATTTTTATTTCCCAGGTAAAGTAACTGAGAGCAGAATCAGAAAACAGCTCATACAAGACTGGAACTACAGGAATATTTGGAGATTGGGTCAGGAATCACTACTTCTTTCCTGCCACCAAACCCATCACAACCTGGAAATGACCTTACAGGGAGGGCAGTGTTAGAAATACAAGTGAAAAATAGGAAGTACCCATGCTGAGGCTGTTGGCTGAGTCCAGCATTCAGAAATAAGTGCACTGCTTTTGTGAAGTTAAGACTAATGGCCTGTTAGACTGTGAGTCAAGGTAACACCCATCTTCCAGGAGGTTCCAGGCCAATTTCAATGCCATGGGCAGTGAATTTCCATTCATGCCAGTGAAGATTTAAGCCTTTCAAGGTGCAGGGTACTGCTCTGATGAATGTTTTATAAAGTTACCAAGATGAGAAGGAATCTCTCTTGAAATAACTGCATAAGGATATAGCGATGCAATTTTGGCTCTCATTACTGTACATGAACAAGTCCTTCAGATGTGAATTCCCAGCTCTGCAATTCAGCCAAGAGGCTCTCCTTGCCTCAATTTCTGGACAGCTTCCACTCCTCCAAAAGTTCAAATGATGGTTCCTTTCACCATACAATGACATGGACTTGGTGTCTGCTTTGATTTCCCTGGCTTTGATTTTCAGGTTCTTGGGGTTGGGTACATTATTGCAGTACTCTGCCCTCACATTTCAGAATTCTCTGCTTTCTTTTTCCTTCCTTGTGACCCAAGAAACCCCAGCAGGGAGCTGCTCATCTCAGACTGGGTGACAGCATGGCCAGAATGCAGGAATTCAAAGCTCAGGAATAGAGTCCTGATAGGTAGGTTTACATTAGAACTGTGAAAGCTGGGCCTCCCCCTTTGTTCATCTCCTTGATTCTGAATATTGCCATTTACCCTCAGCACAGTTACTGTCCCTACTCACTCAAGTCTGTCCATGAAGCCCCTGGGCCCCCTCAGCTCCTGGAAAGCCTTAACCCCCTTGGAAAATGCACCACCTCCGTGTCTGTCATTTGGAGGAGTTTTAGGGAGTTTTAGGGGATCACATGAAGGGTAATGGGAGGGCTTGCAAATCAAGCAATGTTCTAAAGACTTTTCCAATCTCTCTTGAATATTCACAACACTCATGTGCCAGGTGCATTTACTATTTTCTGAGAGAGAAACTGGCTGCTAAGGGGTTATACAAACCTACAAATTTTGTAGCTACTAAGCATCTGAGTAACCTGAAAGACTAGAAAGAAAACACAGGCCTGTCAGACACCAAAGCCAAAGTCCTGTGAACAAGTCAGAATAGAAGCTCTCAAGTCCAAAGGAAGGATTGGCAAAGCTTTTCTGAAATAAGCTCATTAAATAAGCAGAAAGCCCTTAACTCTTTCTGAGCTCATATTGCTGTTCTCTGTTTTTGTTTTAGCTGCTTTTGAATACTGCAGAAACCATGCTCAGCCATTATGTTATAGCCCAGTAATCTCTAATCTAAAGACTTTGAACATAGAAGTGAATTCAGGATGGGTCTGGGATGTCAAAGCATGAATTATTAGTCTTGCTTCTGAGGTTCCATCGTCAGCACTGCTGAATAGTGGCAAAATACCAACTTCTGAACTTTTATTTTGAAATTTTATAGTAAGAACACATTTCCGTAAGTCTCTAGCCAAAATATTGGAATTCATTTATGGAGACTTCAAATATACCTCTAGGCATGAATAATTCATGTAATTATATAATTGACCCATTTTAAAATTTAGTAAATAATTCTTAATTATCACATATGCAGTAGCCATTATTCATATTTAAATGTATAACTGTACATTTTTAAAAACACAAATAAAGCTACAAAAGATTTTTTTTAAAGCTCTATTATTCTTAGAAACCGGATAATAATCTACATTGCTGTGATGCTATAGATGTTTATTCAACAGAAAGAGTAAGCCTGTGTTCTTGGCCAACTGGAAGGAGAAATTGTAAGAAGTTGTATTTAAACTGCTTCTTTCTTTCCGTACCAAGGCTGACCCTTGGTGTATACTCTTTCTTTCTGAAACTCAAAGGAATATAATAGTTGTACGCTGAGTGTTGAAATTGGGAAGTTATCCCCTACTCCTTAAGAATAACATAAAATACCTTGTTAAATGTCAGTGAAAACTGTGTCTTCAAACATCACAATTTGAAACTCTCAACATCTACTAATTACCGAACGGGGCCCACAGAAGAATGGACCCATCAAGAGGTAGACAAGAAGGAAGAGAGACTCAGAGGATTCTATCCTCACTTACCTACTTACCCCAGATAGATTCGTGGAGAAAAGAAGTCACTCCCTCAGTCATGTGATCTCAGCAGGCTCCAATGTTCCCTCCCAATCCAGTGGTCACAAGGATAGCCGTAATTAAACCAAATGGGGAGCAAGCAAAGCCAACAGTCATGAATCTGGGAAAGAAGCAACAGTGTGGGAGGTTGACATTGTCAAAAAAAAATGGCTTTATGGAAATCTTATTAACAAATTAAATGTATCGAGTATATTTAAGAGTACATTGACTAGCCTGTCATTAAGTGAATTAGTCATATAAAATAATCAGAAGTGTCAGTCCTTTGTATGGGCTAATGTTAAAGCATCAAAGATCATGATTACTTGAATCTTACTTGAGGTTGCTTCGAATACCAGAAAGCCATGTGATTCTTCTAAATAACCAATTTATGGCACCATGATTGGCAGCTCTTGTTTTAGCATGTTGCCATCGGAATAGTTCTATCAAGTTTTCTGGGAGAGCATCTAACTTCTCTTACTTTATTTGAATGATCTTTAAAAATTTACTAATGTGAGCTCAGTTGTACAATGGATCAGAAAGCCATATTTGAGATTTTAGTTACCTTTACAATGGTACTGTACTTCATCACTTTCAACTACATCGTATGATGACTTTTGAATTTTTTTAAATGTTGACTCGTTGTCCAAAGTTTGGAAGAAGAAAACCTTGTGTCTAAGGATTTCATATGCTCAAGATTGCCTTGGTATAATAAAACCTTGTCTGGAGTCAACCCATACCATTGCATGCTAAGCTCAATGCTGTCCTTCTAAAGTTGTTGGTTCATTTGGTTGGTAATGGCAAGACAGGAGACAGCCTAGACATGTTTTTTAATCTTTCCAAGGACTTACATTCTGGTAAAACTAAATCTGGGATCTTTGTTCACTGGAGAAAATTTCAGGACAAGGCAGTATGAAGCAGACATTTTATCACAGATCTTAAGACAAGGAATTAGTAGGATGTGAGGTATACAGGAAAAGAATAAAACCCAAGTATGTTTCTCTAGGGGGCTGTGTGTGTGTGTGTGTGTGTGTGTGTGTGTGTGTGTGTGTGTGTGTATCCTAGTAGTCAATGTATCTAGAGTTTTGGAAGCTTTTGGAATTTCTGAGAAAACTCATCACTTCTCCTGTCTTGATTTCCCATTTCAATAATAGAGATTACAGAGTGGCTCCAAAGATGCTTTGGATGGGATTACAGTCTAATAAAAAATAAAATAGTAACAATTTGGTGTGCTCAGGGAACTTAGAATATTCACTTTTACTTTAAATGGGTTTCTGGTGAGATTACTAGAAGATCCAAGGTTTAAAGCTGTGTAGAGAGGAAAGTAATTGTTAATGTGCTGAGATTCCTAATTCTTCAATGGCAAGAGGCTCCAACCAGATTCTAGGATGAGGAGCTTTTTTCCCTTCTGTGTTATTATTCTGCCTCACGTTTTAGAATAAACCAAACTCCCTGCTTGTGGATTTCTGGATAATGTGCTATACTACCCTGTGAATCAAAGGCCAGCTGACTTACTAGATAAATGCATGGATATCCATGGAACACTGTTTGTGGAAAAATGTGTAACACCGACAGATGTACTTCTCATCTGTCACATATTCATGTACACATCTTTCAGATATGTTATTTGCTTGTGTCCTGAATAGCTGTGTATAAATTAGACACTGCAGAAAAAAACAAAACAAAACAAAAAAACCCCAAAAAACCTCAAGCTCTGACTTTAGAAAGAAACTTCAGCAGGGTGGAATTTTTTTCATTCTTCTGAGTCTTCCACCAATGCTCAGCCAATGGAAAAAGACCATTGGAGTGGGATAGAGATTGGAGGGGTGAAGAAGAAATCCATATTCAAGAAGAAGTTGTGTATCTTCCCAATGATAAAATCATGGGTGCTGATGTGTCTGTGGGAATACCAACTTCTTTTATATTGGGTAGTATGAGAATGGAGAGAAGATGGCTTTTACTTTCTGTATGAAGTCTATTGAATCATGAACATGGTCTATTGATATATATCAAAGGTGAGGTAAAAACAATAGCTCAACCCAATGTAGCCAGTGACTACTCTTCATGTATCACTTGAATAGCGTACGAATGGCCATCTGAAAACATCCCAAGGTTGCTGAGTATGACTGCTCATTTTCACTGTCATCTTGTCTTGGTTTGAAATCATCTGAAGGACACTACTCTAGGTGTGCCAATGAGGACATTTCCATGTGGTTGACTGAGGTGGGAGGCTCTACCCTAAGGTGCTCCCACCCTATGAGCTGGCATGTCAGATTGACTAGAGGGAAACAGGAGATGACCAGAAGAAAACAGCCTTCCCCTATCTCTGCTTCCTGATCAGCACCAGAAGCCAAATCCTTCCTTCTGCTGTGTCTTCCCCAGCATGATGGACCTCAGTTCTATGAACAATGAGGTAAACTAAACTGTTTATTCCTTAAGTTGCTTATTGTCTGACACTTGGTCACAATGATGAAAGTAATTAATGTATTGAGTAAGACACGATAATTATCTAGGAAAGAGTAATACCTCTGGAGACCTTGGGACCATAAGGTGACACTGGGTGAGAAGGATAAACCTCAGACATGTGACTCCTGGAGTTCCTGGAAGACACAGCTGTATACTAGAGGATAGCTGGTGTATAGGAGCATATCTTAGATGCACAGAGGGCAGGGAACCTTGGAAGAAGTGTTAGCAAAACTCCAAAGTAAAAAAGCTTGAGGAGTGTATGTTTATACTCATCATTTAGAAATACTGTGATGTATAAGCAGAATAGCTGAGCATATTTGAGGCTGCATAGTCCAATAAGATAAGGAGAAAGAGGAAGAAGAAAATCTTCATTGTGGCTTACTCATGAAATTTCCCATAGGAGTTTAGAAATCAGTGGGTTTAATGGGTTTACTGAAGGCATTACATTAATGTGTCTCTTTTAACTTAATTGAAGATTCAAGAATGTGGGGCCCAACGTAGGAAAAACAAAACCGAGCTCTCTTTCTTGTTTGTATCTATTTAAAGAAATGAGTAGTTACACTGGATATTGTTTATCAAGCACAAATTTTATGTTTATGTCATACACGCTAACTAATCTAATCTTAATTATGTAAGGAACATATTACCCCTCTATCTTTGAAAAACCAGGTAGAATGAATTACCTACCCCAAGAAAATTAGTCAAAGAAAGAATGGAAAGGTGAGTGGCAGAATTACATGGATTCATTTGTGAATGCTAGCTTTCTTTCTTTCTTTCTTCCTATTTTTTTATATTTTAAATTGAAAATATTCTTTTCCCACATGATATATCTTGATTACAGTTTGCTTTGCTCATATTTCTCCTAGTTTCGTGCCATGTCCCCTCCCCTAGCATCTATTCCCTTTCTGCTTTCTTAGAGAAGAACACACGTCTAAGAAATAACAAGCAAATGTCACAAAATAAAATATAAGATGAAGTAAAAATTATCATACCAAAGTTGGACATGGCAACCCAAGAGGAAGAGAAGAGTCCAAAAAGCAGGCAATAGAGACAGAGACCCACTTGATCTGACAGTCAGGACTCCTATAAGAATACTAAGCTAACTGCTGTAACATATACAGAGAGGACATGGTGAAGACCCACGTAGGTCCTGCACTTTCTGATTTAGTACTGTGTGTCCTGTATGTGCTTTGATTACTTAATTCAAAGGGCCACATTCTCTTGGCATCCTCCATTTCCTGACTGAGTTGTTAGTTTTCACATGAAGGTATCTGTGCCAGCAACCTAGAGTGTATATATGTCTATTTACTTTCTGATTTAACTTCATACTCACACGTGGTATATTATCAGGGAATGCAGAATCTCTATAGTTTTTAGTTCTCCTCTGACCCTCCCCCCAAATGCATCATAATTTTTCAAGAGTTTCATGAATGCTTTCAGTTTTCTTACAGAGGGAGAATTTAGAATCCTCCACAATCCTTAGAAGCCCCTCCAGAGTAGATTGCTACTCTTCTATTTAGGATGGTCTTCCTTGGGTTAATACAGGGGTCTCTACAAAGCTTGTAAGACTTTTTGAGTTCTCATTTCCTTTTTCTTCCCTCATTCTTCAGATCACAAACACTGGCACCTATGTTCTTATATCTAAAGAAGGCTTCATTATGAACTTGGCCATGTGAACCTAAGCATGTCCTCCTCTCCCATATTGGCAGACTGCTCCACCTGTCCCAATTCTTTATCCCTTCCTACATCCATACCCTTTGCCATATGGCTTTGAAGATTTTGCACTATGAAGAACAAAGCACATTTCCCATGTATTAAATTTAAATGTAACCATGTGATTTGCCTTGACCAATACAAGAGAAGAAAATTAGTTGTCTGTCCTAATACTGGGCTGTAAGAAGACTTAGGCATTTTTGCTTGTGGAATTAAGTTGAGCTACAATAGATACATCCTTCCTAGATCAGATGAGCTTTAATGGTACTATACATGTTTGAATATAGATATTAGAAATCATATAAAGCATACAACTGAACTCAGTATAGACTTACCAGTGATGTGGAATGGTCTTTCTGTACACTGTGAATATGTGTTGCCACCACTGGTTAATAAAGAAGTTGTTGTGGCCTATGGCAAAGCAGGACATAACCAAGTGGGAAATCTAAGAGAGATAGAGGAGAAAGGCAGAGTTAGAGCAGACACTGCTAGCTGCTGCCAGGGAAGAAAGATGTAATAGAACAGGTAATACCATAAAGCCACATTGCAAGACATAGTTTAATAAAAATGTTGAGTTAAGTTGTGAGAGATAGTTGGTAATGAGCCTGATCCATAGACCAAATGCTTTGTAATTGATATAAGCCTCTAAGTAATTATTTTCTAAACATTTGTGTGACCACAGGTGTAAGAGATTCACCTAGACCATGGGGCTAGGAGGAACCAAAAAAATTCTGGCTATAGCCAGTCCTTAGGTAACCACCAGACTTACAGAACTAGTTCTTCCAGCTTTGACACTGATATTTGGTGGTGAATGTTCCTTAGCATTAATCTGACTATTGTTAGCTGCTCCCTGGGATGGCTATTCATTGTGTTTCCAACCAGACTATCCTGTCTCCCTCAAGACAATTTGATTTTCAGGAACTCCATTGGTCTTGTTTTTGTCTGACGTTAACTACCAGAAACCCTGTTCTACCTTCAGTAATTGACTTTCTCTTTCCTCAAAAGGAATACTTTTGTAAAATTTACATAGTCCATTTTCAAAGATTCTCTTCTCTAAGACATCGCAAGTTTGTGAGTATTTAAAGACAAACTATTCACCACTCCTTCTCTCCTGGAACATGATAGGATAATTGGCCAACTCCATGAATCCTCTGGGGATCTCCAAGATGAGCGTTTACAGGCCTTTGAAAGCTTTTCTAGTTGGAATCATCTCTGACAACCCCTTGAGATAAGTTAAGTCTCTATTTGGTATCATATTGTTCATATAATTCTAAGGTAATGATTTTATGAATTAATGTTAAGTTTAAGAAAGTTGAAGTATACAAAATCTGTAAATCTGTGTTATTTAACTTTCTGGCACTGTAATAAATACCCAAGATAATCAACTTTTTAGAAAAAAGAAACTACTTTTTCTTGGTTTTGAGAGTTTCTACCATCATCAATCGACCTAGTCATTTTGGGCCTGTGACAACTTGCCATGGTAAAAACATGTTTTAGTTTTATTTAATGTTGCTCGGATGAAATACTCTAAAAGAAGCAAGTTCAGGAGGGAATGGTTTATTTAAGTTCACAGGTCAAGGTTACAATCTATCATTGAATCACACAGTAGCAACAGCTGAAGAGAGGTGGTCATATTATATCTTCAGTAAAGAAACAGACAGCAATGCATGGATGTGTGTTGGCTCTTTCTCAAAGTCCCATCTTCCCTTACAGAGACCAGATACTTCCTGCACTTAAAGTGGACTTTGCTACATAAGTTACCATAAACACAATCGAGACAATCCACATAGGCATGACCAGAGATCTAACACCCGGTCACCCTGGTGGACTGGATTCCATAAAGGTTAAAACACCAGCCATCACACATGAGACCAGGGTCCCACTATCCTCATCAAGGCCAACCTTCAATGACCTGCATATCTCATATTAGATCTCTTCTTTATAGTTCCTACTACCTTCCAATATTGCCAATCTATAAACCTTTGCCCACACAAACCTTTTGGTGGTTCCTATCCAGAACATAGAAATATCATCCATAAATTAAGACACCTAAAGAAAGAGAGCCATGATCAGAACTAAGGTTGTTTTTTTTTTTTCTAAGTTCTCCATTTATTAACTTGTCATGTAAACTATGTACGGAGGTATCTGAGAAGGACAGATAAAGTATCCCTCTTCTTTGTTCTATACAAATCGATATAATAAAATAAAATAGGTAATTTGTAAGGGTGAAATGGAAATATATTTTGTTTCTTCCAGAAGCCAGACTGGAAAATATAGCTCCCTGTCATTCAAGTGAGCCTGGAAACTCTAGACTCCAACAATGTGAAATAACCTTCCATAGGTTTTCTCTCTGTGAGCAACTCACTCTCTAAAAGAAGAATCTGAGCTGAGTATTCCCATATAATGTGGAAGCTAAGAGACTCCATCATGCCCCAGAGAGTAATAAATAAGGAGACAAGGGAAACAGGAAGCTAAAACATTCCCTTAAGAAAAGGAAACATTGGAATCTAAATAAATATATTCTTGTGGTGCATTGTATTTATTTATCCTATCAACCTAAGTGAGGCTTTATTAGAAAATTTCCCATCACATCCCTCTACTGCCATAAATCAAGATAGAGTATCTTCTGTCCCTCCCTCGATTAACAAAGATAACAGTGCCTTTTAAATCCTTAAAGTAGAGTGAAGTGCAGAGGAGTGGACAGGGGCCTTTGTGTACATCTAACCTGGCCAAGGTGGGCATAAGAAAAAACACTCTGTGTTTTATCAGATTGTTCAGTAGTAAGGGCTATCTTACTTACAATAAAGTCTTATCTGAATCCTATTATAGTAGGCTTTGTCCACTCTCATATGAAATAGTGTGCTTTTATTCCCAAGCATATTTATCTTCTTCTGGAAACACATCACTTAGAAAAGTATGCGTCCTCAGTGTGCTACCATTTTAGCATATGCCCAATCCATGACCAAGCTCAGCTGCATTGGGGCTTATTGGGGTCAATGAACATTGTACAATACACATGTAAGTTATAAGAATTGATAAATGGATTCCTCAATATGATTGTCAAAGCTTTTTATAAAGTAGGTGGGGAGCAGGAATGGTTCTCATCATACCCTGTCTCCACCATCTTACTGTCCTGATTCATCTGTACTGAAAAAGAGGGAATATGGAGGATGGAACAGTGTGTGTGTGTGTGTGTGTGTGTGTGTGTGTGTGTGTGTGTGTGTGTTTCAAATTGCATTTTTTTTTGGCTACATCTCCAATGAGATGATTAAAGAACTCTAGCTCTTTGCAACCAGCTCAGCCAAAAGTTTGACTATACTTCGCTTTCCCAATATGGTTCTCATTTGCTTCCAACCTCATTCATTTCTTATTATTTGTCTTTCAGAGAAAAAGGCAGCAAGAAAAATCAACCTTGGGCTTCGTTAATTAAGGCTCACATTCTTGCTGGTATATTTCAGGAAGACAGTTGGTAACTTTGCCCTGCTCTCTGGAGACCCTTATAATGTGGTCCTATTCATTCATCAGGGCTCTGTGCAGCTTTGGGGCCCATACGGGTTTGGTGGTCTTTAAGGCTGTTTTCATATAGAATTGTGGACATAATATCAGTTTTTAAAAGTGATTTTAGAACTGTGCAGAATTCCAGCAAGCAAAAACTAGGATAGCCTCAAGAATACCCCTGGAAAGAAACTGGGAAGGGAGGGTTTGTATTTGATTTGGTGAATTTTAATAATTAAAAGGGAAAAGGAAGGCAAGCTTTAGTTCACCCACTCTTCACACCATGATTTTCTAACTTGCTCATTCTCTGACAGCTTCACCTATCCAAAGCTTAGCCTCGTTTCTCATAATAAACACAAGTAAATTCAGGGAAATTTAAGTTATTTAAGTTATTCAAGTTGGGGTTGCCAAGGTAAGAATGGATCTTTAAGCAGAGTTAACCATCTGCTTATTCAGTTCTTCTACTACAAGCAACAGTATGGGTGTCTTAGAAGTTTGGAAATGAAGTTAAAATCCACATAAAATGATTCCACACACAGGGCAGAGCAGGACAGACATAAGCAAGAAAATGAGTTATAGAAAGGAACCAGAAGAGGAAGGTGAAATATGTTTCATAATATTATTGCCATTGGTTTGGGGCAGGTTGGGCACGTCTTCATACATCATCACAGGTCTAAAATTACTTAGGCTCCATCACAGTAGCCAGGTAAAAAGCAATGAGGTCATCATGCCTTTGAGAATGTGTGTGGTGGGACGGTCAATTTCTTCTGACTGAAAATAAGGCATTCCTATGGCCTGGGAAAGAGAAAGCTATAGGGACACTGACATTCTTAAATCAAAATGGTGAGGATGGAGCCTGAGGAGAGTATCCAGTGAGGCAGGAACCACTCAAAGTTCCATGCTAAGTACAAATCGTACTTAGTACCCTAGATGGCATTGGCAACTCATGATGAGAGTGGAGGCATAAACCTCCATTTAGGAGTGAGTCTGGACTATAAAATAGAAACAAAAATCTGGTTTAATAAGAATGATGGGCATTACTATTGACAACTTATTGAAGAAAAAAAATCTTTAAGAAGTAAAATTAAGCGTTATGAAGATAAGGAGAGATCTTGGAATACCCAACCCTAAATGGAATGTCTCCATCAAATCCCTCCCCTCAGAGCTCAGGGAGAGGAGGCAGAAAGAATATAAGAGCCATAGAAATGGAGGACACAAAACAAAGTCCCCTGAATGGACATGATCAGAGCTCATATGAACCCAGAGACTGAAGCAGCATACATAGGGCCTGCCCACGTCTGCACTAGGTCCTCTGTGCTTATATCATAGCTTCCAGCTTAGTGCTCTTATGGGATCATTAAGTGTGTGAATGAGTGGGTCTCTTATTTCTGTGCCTCACTCTTGGGATCTTTTCTTCTGTTTGTTATCCTATCCAATTCCAGTGTGATGCTTTTCATTTTCTCTTACTCTATTTCTTTGTTACGTGTTATTGTTATCGTCTCTTAGAAGGCTGTTCTTTTTTATGAGTGACAGAAAGGGAGTAGATCCAGATGGAAGGGCAGGCGGAGAAGGGGAAGAGGGAGGAAAAGCCGTAATCAGGGTAGAGTGTGTATGAAAAAAATCTATTTTCAATAAAAGAAAAAAAAAAAAACAAAGACAAAGAAGCAAAGACAAGAAGGGGAAGAAGAGAGGAAGGAGAGAAGGAATAGAGGGAGGGAGGGAAGGAGGAGGGAGGGAGGGAGGGAGGGAGGGAGGGAAGGAGAAGGGAGGGAGAGAGGGAGGGAAGGAGGAGGAAAGGAGGAGGGAAGGAGAGGGAAGGAGGAGGGAAGGAGAGGGAAGGAGGAGGGAAGGAGGAGGGGAGGAGGAGGGAGGGAGGAGGGAAGGAGGAGGGAAGGAGGAGGGAAGGAGAGGGAAGGAGGAGGGAAGGAGGAGGGGAGGAGGAGGGAGGGAGGGAAGGAGGAGGGAGGGAGGGAGGGAGGGAAGGAGGAGGGAGGGAGGGAGGGAGGGAAGGAGGAGGGAGGGACGGAGGGAGGGAAGGAGGAGGGAGGGAGAGGGAAGGAGAGGGAAGGAGAGAAGGAACAGAGGGAGGGAGGGAAGGAGGGAAGGAGGGAGGGAAGGAGGAGGGAGGGAGGGAGGGAAGGAGGAGGGAAGGAGGAGGGAGGGAGGGAGGGAGGGAAGGAGGAGGGAAGGAGAGGGAAGGAGGAGGGAAGGAGGAGGGAAGGGGAGGGAAGGAGGGAAGGAGGGAGGGAAGGAGGAGGGAAGGAGGAGGGAAGGAGGAGGGAGGGAAGGAGGGAAGGAGGGAGGGAGGGAAGGAGGGAAGGAGGGAGGGAGGGAAGGAGGGAAGGAGGGAGGGAGGGAGGGAGGGAAGGAGGGAAGGGGAGGGAAGGAGAAGGGAGGGAAGGAGGGAAGGAGGGAAGGAGGAGGGAAGGAGGAGGGAAGGAGGAGGGAAGGAGGAGGGAAGGAGAGGGAAGGAGGAGGGAAGGAGGAGGGAAGGAGGAGGGAAGGAGAGGGAAGGAGGAGGGAAGGAGGGAAGGAGGAGGGAAGGAGGAGGGAAGGAGGAGGGAAGGAGGAGGGAAGGAGAGGGAAGGAGGAGGGAAGGAGGGAAGGAGGAGGGAAGGAGGGAAGGAGGAGGGAAGGAGGAGGGAAGGCAGGCAGGCTTCTGTGTTTGGCAGGTTACGCTCTCAGTTATCTGTTCTGTTCTTTTTGATGCTGCAGAATAATTACCTCATCCAGGTACCATAAGTTTTCACCTTTCTAGAACTTTCCTAATTTAGACTGATCTTCAACACAGGGCTCTGAACTCTCATAATTATATACAATTCTATGTGGTTTTTTTTTCATTTTTAAAATCTTCATAGTGACCATTTATGGTAATTACTATTATTGAAGTAATTACTATTATCGAACCCATTTTACAGATGAGGAAACCAAAGCACTGAGAGGTTCACTAATTTAGCCAGATGGTATACTCAGTAAGAGGTGAAGGCAGAATTCAGACAGCTAGATAGGCTCATGCAGGGCTCAGAACAAGCCCCCACCTTCAGTAGCATCAGCTTTTGATGTGATGAGGATCTTTCCTCCAGCACTTGCTTTTCTGAGAACCACTTCATTCCTCCATTTACTACAGATATGAAAAGGAGAGATATTAGAAAGTTTCTAAAACTCCCAGTGTTCTGTGGCTTTGACTCTACTAGAATATCATGCGCTGGGCTTCTTTTGTCTGTAGTCTTTATTAAGCCTCACAGGCCTCAGTCATTGACAACAGAGTCTAGTCCATAACTAGAGTGTTGAGGTGGACAAGGTTAGAAGATCCAAGGGACAAAGGCAATGCCACATTATTGTGTCAGGGAGATGACAGTTGATGTTGGTCCTTGTGTCCCTGATGATAAGTCTCACTGATAAAGTGTGACCAAGCTCTCAGGTCACTCTTCCTACATAAATTCTACAAGGAACAAATACTTACTCTCGGCAGTATTCTACCAATATACCATGTCTGTCTCCCTATCTTTGGCAACCCTACCTATTATGTATTATAACAGATGGGATGACATAAGTCAAGGTTTTCCAACACAATATCTCCAGAATGGGTTAACAGAGTTCTTCCATGGTAGTGTCACAGACTCAGGCTCCATCTCCTTTTCCTCTGCCATCTTTAGCATTTTGGCCCATTGGCTTGGGGGTCTTCTCCACATGACAATTGATAGTATACGGTTACCCACAAACATGGTAGTCTCCAATAGTGGCTGTGTTTAAGAAGGGCAACCTCTTTTTCAGAAGCTGCCTATTGAACATCCCTCACATATATTGACAGGAACTGAGTGGCATGCTCGCTCACAAGCAAAAAAACAAAACAAAACAACAAAAACACAAACTTATCTTTCACCGAAGTAATAGAAAGAAGGTGAAAAACCCTCAGCGCATTAACGGTGAAGAAGAACTTGGAGTTGAGGGAAAGTTGGCAGTAGGTGACTTTTGCATGTGCAGCCCGATGTCTGATGAAACAGCACATGTTGGCAATGTGTACTGACTTTCACCTATTCCTTCAGTTACAGGGAAGGAGAGGGGAAGACAAAGAAGGGGAGGGTAGAGGAGGGGAGGGGAAAGGAGGGGAGGGGAGAAGAGGGGAGGCGAGGGAAGAGGGAAGACTTAGAAGATGAGTCACTTTGCCAAGAGTAACATTGCCAGCCTGCAACACAGGATCATGGTGGCTGTGAACATTTATTGAAGTCTTCCCACAAGTGTAGTTAGAGGTTTCTGGCCCGGACTTTTGGTTTAGACCCACTCAAGGTTTAGACCCACAGACCCACAGAGACACACAGATGCTTACATTAATTTTAGGCTGATCAGCCTCAGGCCCAGGCATAAAACTTGCTCTTTACCCTTAATCTAACCCATGATCTTTATCCTGTTCAGCCATGCAGCTCAGTACCTTTTCTCAGAGCAGCATAGTTGTCCTCTGCTTCTTCCGGCTTCTCTCTGACATTCTGCTCTGTGCTTCCTGTTTCCAGAGTTTTCTTAGTCTGGTAGCCCCGCCCACACTTCCTGACTGCCTTTGGCCAATCAGCACTTTTTATTAAACTCATAGGTAGGACAATTATTTACAGTGTAACATCGTAAATCCACTACACACAAGACTAAATCATCCAAGGAATAATAATTATCATAGAAACAATTCAGAATCACCAATAGCTTGGGGCCTCTTGCTCTGTGATGTCTCTTGACTGAGAACCAGACTTCAAGGAGACAAGAAGCTTAAAAGTTGTTAGTGAAGGGGAAGAGAAGGAGGAATCCATAAACCAAGCTGCTGCAAACAAATTAGCCAAAACTCAGTTTGATGAAGTGATTAACTTGGCAAGTGATCCATGTCCCCAACTAGCAACTGCTAACTTATTTCTGTTAGTTTTTGTAGAGTTGCTAGAAATCCATGATGTTTGTAGTTATTTCAACAGATTCTGCAAAATTCTCTCTTGGATCCTTGAGGCTTTGCTACCAGAAGAACAAGATATCACAGAATTCTACTTGGAGGAGAAGCCTCCTTGATGGACGTGTAATTCCAGTTTTCATGAATTTTTGAGTGCATGTCTTTGGGAGGGTACTTATGAAGCAATAAAAAATTATCATTTAGCCATCCAACAATGCCAAATCAACCACAGCTGGGTATGCAGGGACTGAAATGGCTGCCTTCACCATTAGGCAAGTCAGAATTAGGGATTGAAAGTGTATAGATGCTGAGCTCCTAAGACTAAATTTAGTATAACCACTAACTGGCATGCACGCAGATGGCACCCACAAGAAGTGTCAGTTTACCCAGGATGCTCCATGTTTTTTATAGCTGAACAAGGATATGAGCACTCTGTCCAAGTGCAGAAGTTAATTTGCATGGTTGCCTCCATTGGCATTTGTTAGATAGCCATCCTGCAGAGTGAGTGGTACAGGAAGAATGCTGATGGGTTCGTAGCTCAGATTGATGGCTCAAAATAGCTCTCTGCAACTAACAATCTCAGAAGGGGATCTACTAACACATACATGTAAAGAAGTCAAGGGTTATATATGATAATAAGCAAAATCTCAGTTTTATTTATGTACTTCCCAAGTGTTTATTTACCTGGTTGTTATAAACAAGTATATCAGGCTACTCAGAGTTGCTCAGGCCACTCACTTTTAATGCTAGAACAATGTGTTTAGAACTTGGTTAAAGCCAGCATCTGTTCTCTCTGAGCCCGAATGACTTTGAACAAATTTCTTATGTTGTCTGAGCCTGTTTTCTAGCTATAACACTCATAACACCTGCCAAAAATTTTGTGGAGATCACATGGCACCATGCATGTTGCATTTGAAAGAAGTGCTAAACTCCATCCACACAGACTTCCTTCCAGAACATATATTGTTTGAAATTGATATGATCTAATAGCTTTCTTATTCCATTCATAATATTAATTTAAATAAACAAGAAAAAGAAAGTTATATGAAAGAAGCATTAAATCAGCAGATACAAAAGTTCTACTTGATGCCCAAAGGTCCATACTCTGCATGCCTTGCCTCCCTTCTGGTCATATTGTTGGGTGCCTGCCTGTCCCAGCAATCTCGAATCTTAGTTTTCCCTCCCTACCTGCAGGCTGGAGCCTGCTTCCTATTCCCTGCCTGTCTGGAGCGACCCCTGGCTCTCTTACTGTGTGCTTGTCTTTCTGGTTCACACTGAAACCCATAGACTTAATGGAGGTGATCCTTGGCGATCCCCATCTTCTCCATTTGCTCAATACCCTTCATTTCTTCTCTGATGCTTACATCTTGATTCTGCTCCCCTTCATCTCTGCATTGTAGGAAGCCCCTATTTCAATTGGCAGGCTCATCTTACTCTTTATGGAAAATTCTCCTCCCAAGTGTTACCTGTCCACTTCAATATCCACAGCATCTTTCAGCTCCAGTTCCCATTGAGATTCCGTTCTACATCTTATCATGTGCGCGCGCGCACGCGTGTGTGTGTGTGTGTGTGTGTGTGTGTGTGTGTGTGTGTACATATATATAAAGTGCACATATATCACACATGTGGAGATACACATACACAAATCAGCATCACTTACAACCCTTAACACAATGGAACATTTACAATATTATTTAAGTAGGTCATAGGTCATGTAGTGTACTGTTTGGGCAACGATGAAAGAACATACTTTAATGTTTTCCGTACAGAATGTAATTTTTAAACTTTATTTATAGATAATGTTTTTATTGCATTTATTTAAAAATTTCATTGTTCAGCAGTTCCATACCTTTATATAATGAGATTCAGTGATTTTATACACTGTTTCTCGCATGTACACAGTTCCCTTCTCAGTAACTTCTCCTCTTGTTGGGTGTTTTCTTTTCATGGCCCAATGGCTTTAGAGTTTCTCACCTGAATGTGATGGGAGGTCATTTACTGGAGCAGGAGCAACTAAACAAATGGATAAAGCCCTGAGGAAGGTGATACGTCACTCCTCCAGCAAGTTTCAATTGTCAGTAGTCCCTTGGGGAAGAGCGAGACCTCATGGGACAGCTCTCCATCCTTGATGAAATGTTGAGGGACACAGTCTTGTGCCAGTATCATGCAATCGATCACAGATATGGTGACTTCATGAACGCAGTGACTCTGTTCTTTCTAGAAAACAAAACAAAGCAATTGAAATTATTTTCAGTGCACTCATAATGGATGTGAAGCCCCAATAGTTTATGCACATCTTGCCCAAGACTTAATACCTTGCAAGCTCCGTGTCAATGCTTTTGTCTCATACCCTGTGTATGTCTATTCAGTACAGTGGTCACCTGCCGCATGTGGCTTTTACAACACAAATAAAAAGTATCCATTGCAATTTTGAACTTCATTTCCTCACTCACACTAGTCACATGCTCACATGTCAGTAGCCACATGCTGCTGTGATCTACAGGAGCATCACTGAAGTTTTCTAGAACAGCCCTGCACTGTGTCATCTGTTAATGTCTTCTGTTTCTTTACATATTATTTCCAGATTCTTGGAAACCCAGAGGAGACATATGTTTACTTGCAAAAAGTACTCATTCTTCTTTCACTCTGTTGAGCAAAAGCATGGATGAAGTTGACTCAGTTTTCTCTATGGCTGTGTGTGGGTGTGTGTGTGTGTCAGAATTAGAGGATGTTGCTTCCCAAGAGTCAGAAGGAATCACAGGATCATGGTTCCCTGTCCCCATTGCTTGGCCCCTGGCTTCTGTGCAATGCTCTTGGGGCTCTGTGTGAGTGGCAGTGATGACACATTTAATGAAAGGTAAATATATACAGTCAGTCTCTAGCAGATGTGCCCTGTCGGAGAGTTGGGGAGTCAGCCCACTGTTGTGCTCCAGGCTCACCTGTGAGGTTGCCCTGCATAAGATTAACCTTGCTGTTTAGAAACAGAGAAGATGGTGAGAAGGGACCAAGATTCTATTAGCAGCCCTCCAATTCCACAGAAACTGGAGCAGAGTTTTGAGTTGTTTAAAAAAAAAAAAAAAAAAAAACCTATCAGAGAGCACATACAGCCATCCAAGCAATGCCCCGGGACACTGCTGGCATCTAGTGTAGAGACAGGGAAGAGCAAACACTCGGGCTCACAAAGGGAGGATCCCAACCAGACTCCAGTAATATTGCTGTGTGCACATTGGATGCCTCTTCTCTAACAAGTGGCTGCCAGCAGACCAAGATTCATAACAGGGAAAAGAAGCTTCTACAGAGCATCCAGATACTACTTAGGACACGGGCTATCAATGCTAACACACACATTTCCCCTTTATGTAATACATAATAAGTTATTAGCTTACCATCCCATGACATCCTCTAATTTAAACCTGCCTGTGTACATTACTATTAAAAACAAGTGATACACTAAATGATAAAAGAAGGAAATTTGAAATTACAAAATGATAATGTATTTTTAATATGTATTTGTTAACGCATATTAACAAATTCAACACATAAATTGGGCCACTAGCTTTTTACCTACTCAGAATGAGGAAGTTTAAAGCTAAGGATTATTAGTAAGAAGAGTATATAAGAGGGGTGGAAACAAGGAACCACAAGGAACGAAGTCTCTCTGCGTCTGAGTTACGTCACTCCTACTTCCACCCATCATCCCTTTCACGTGTTCCTTTCCTTTGCAATCTAATAGGATCAGGTGTGTATATATACTATATTTCTATTATCTATTCATCATCTAAAAGACTTAAGAATGCTTTTACTTCCTAGATATTGTGGGAAGAACTCCTACCCCCTTAACTGGTTGGTTAATACCAAGTAGCCAGCCTCGTGACATTATGCAGACTGACCAAGTTGTGTTTATGTATTTAGGAATATAGATGTTCATATGTAAGAATAATTAACCAAAAAGAGGCAATGCATTTGAGAGAAGAGGGCAGTGCATGGGAGGGGTTTGAGGAAGGAAAAGGGAGGGGAGAAATCATGTAAAAGTAATTTTATGGCTGATATTTTTTTTCTTTTGTTGAGAATGGATTTTTTATATTGTATTCTAACTCCGGTTTCCCCTTCTCCTCCTCCTCCCAGCTCCTCCCCTCATCTCCTTCCATATGAACCGACCACTTTCTGTCCCTCCTTAGAAAACAAACATCTATCTGAGGACTAATAATAAAATTAGATAAAATACTATAAGACAAAATAAAAGCACCCGAAGTGGAATAGGGCAGCGCTAACAGAAGGAAAGTAGACCCAAAAGGCATGAGAAACAGACATAGACAGAGTCTCACTCATTTGTACAATTATGAATCCCATTAAAAACACAAAATCAAAAGTCATAATATATATGCAAAACCCATAGGGCAATAAATAGAATGTAAAATTAAAAATAAAGTGACTTGACATTATGAGACAAGGAACCTCCAAAGACGCATTGAGTTAGTGTCGCCCATCTCCTGCTGGGTGTGCGGTGCGTTTCCCAAGTAAGACTCCCTTACAGAAGACAACTTTTTCATTTGCAAATGGTTATGATTTGGAGATTTCTTCTGAGTTATGGAATGGGAATCTGTGTCTACTTCTCCTTTCATCTCCAGACCCCCATATGGTGCAGACTGCGCAGGTCCTGGGCATGCTCCCTCAGTCTCTGTGAGTTCCTAAATGCATCACTACTGTTCTGTTGAGAAGGCCTTGTTTTCTTGGTGTCTTCTAGAACATCTGGCTCTTACACTCGTTCTGATTTCTCTTCCGTAGGGGTCCCTGAGCCCTGGGATAGAGGGACTGAAGGAGACATCCCATTTAGGGCAGAGTATTCCAGTTTCGTTCTGCAAATTGTCTTTCTGAGTTTATTCCCATGAGTTTCCCTCATGATGGTTGAGCAAGGCACTGATCTAGGAGTACAGCAGGACATCTTAAGGAATCAGTTTAAGGAATCATTTGATTGCTATTTGGTTTTTCTTCCCCCTTTCAGAACAGTAGTGTTTGATTTTACCTTAGGTCTCTGGGCTTCCCAGTCTCAGGTTCTTGGTCACCCAAGCAGCATCTGTAGTGCTGGGAGACCCATGGCTTCAGCTTGTCTCTCTTACCTTCTGTTCCAACCTGGCTTTTGCCCACTTATCTGTCTCTCAGCCTATGAGTCTAGTACATTTGCAGTCCTGCAGCTCATTCTTTACGCTACAAATTCTTATTTCTGAATTTTAAACTTGGTCAATTGACATTTTCCTGGGAAAATTTAGTTCACTGCTCTGTTACAAAGTCTATTTTGTATGGATGGATAAAGATGTGTGAATACTATGGCATGTGACTGTATTTCTGACTGATTTTGAATGTTCAAGATTATATCTTCATCTATTTTGGAAAAAAAAAAAACCTCATTACCACTTGGGCAGGTGCCATCTTAACTGGGGGCAAAGACAAATGGGTCATGACCATGTGGTCAGGCACCATCTTGAGTGAGGGCAAAGTCAGACAGGTCATTTGGCTTTGTTGCCATCTTTGTTGTGGTCAGTGCGTGCCTCTCCTAAATCTCTGCTGGGATTCAGTCTTGACTCTTTCACTCTCCTCCCAAACCTCCTGCATGAACTCTATTGTGTATGGCTTGTTTCTTTAGTCTGTCTAGATTGCTTACTTGTTGCCAGGCATGCCAGGATCTCACTTGCCTGGGGCAGATCTGTTCACTCCCCACCTGTACCAGGTCTGCTTTCTGATTGGCCTTTCTCCATGTATAACATTTGCTTCCTTGCTCACCGACAGCTTAACAGAAAGAATCACAACCCTTTGTCTTCTTGGATATATGCTTGTTATACTGTTCCTAACAGTTCATTGTTAGACCATTGTTCAATCTATATTCATTGAAATGATTGTCATTGCACAGTGTATGTATTGCATTTTGGTGATACATGTTTCTGACAAATGTCCCATTGGCCAGCCTTTGACAGCCTTTGACTCAGACCTGACCATCTCTGCACCATTTCAGCTTGAAGCAGTTAAGAAAATTTGTCATCCTGTTCTCCTTTCTCATATTAGGTTAAAATTCTATGTCAAAGAAAAAACTCCTTGGCATGGGGGTCCTATACATGATCTTAGGAGAGCAATGTTGTTTTTTATGGCAACTTCTCAAGGATTATTGGAAACTCCATGGCACTGCTGAAAAGCGGATCCATATATACTCTCAAAATCAAGCCTAAATAGCATTTTATTTTGTTCCCCGACTTCCCATGTCATTTCTCTTTGTCTTGTTAGAAGACAGTGAGTCCTAGTGGTATGGAAGCTACTAACATTGAAGACGGTTAGGGAGCACAAGCTGATAGTCATTCATACCCAACAGCCATACAGTCCTCACATGCTCAGATATCTGTAGAATATGGCATTTAAAATATTAATCAAAAGCTTATTATATCAGACAGAGACTCCCAAATTCTAGCATTGACCCATGGTCTCTGAAGATAATTACAGAGTACCAGGATGCCTCGACCTGGATCATATCAACGTTGACCTCTTGGCAAGACACCCCATGCATCATCCGCTGCATGACCTGGCCTGGACTGTTCCCAAGCAGCAGGACATCAGAGCGTTGATTGCACCCTTTTGCCTAGACTAAGAAGGTCATTCTCCTCTATCTTCCTCTTCCACCAGAGAAGCTCCCACGTTATAGGCCTGGAGGCTGAAGACTGATGCTATTCTCACACTTCTGCCTTCAATAACATGGAGACCTAGCTGTGACTAACTGGGTATGGACTGGTCTCTATCATTTTTTAATAGGGTTTTAAGCTGCTTGGTCTGCACTTAGGCATAATTTATTCTTCTCTGATACCACTTGATGACCATCTTCCTTCTTAGATGTCTATGTAAAATCTGCAGGTGTCATTCTCTTAAAGCTAATACTAAGTCCAGACAGCATTAGAGAGGGTAAGGAAGCCTCCCTCCTGCTCCTTCACTCACTCAACCTCTTCCATTTAGTACATTTCTACTAGTTATAGTTTTAAAGATGTGTTTCATTGGGTTAAAACCAGGCCCTGAAAAAAATGTTTATACTTTCTAACCCAAAGCCATAGCTTTTGCTGTGACACACCAAGATGTAAATCTGTTCCAGTTGTTTTACAGATATTTGCAGGTCTCTGATGAGGCCCATCACTCCTGCCAGACTTGGGCCATAGTCAAATCCTCAAGATCTTTCCACCAGTCACTGTACCAACCAAGGACACTAACCAGATGAAAACTAATAGGAAAACATCAGAAGTGATGGCCCCAGTACTCCTAGAACACACCATTTCGCAACTTGGCCTGCCGTCTCTCCCAACTCCTGGAACTTCAACAACCAGCCTTCTCAGATCCCCCAAGGAACAGATGCTAGAGGTCTCCAGGATGATAGCTAACTGAATGCCTCTCCACTCATTCTACTGTGTATGACCCTGACTCCCAACTTCTGCTACCCAACTTCATCCCAACTCAGCAGGAATCAGTCCAGAAAATTTTGTGCCCTTATTCACCCAACTTGCTGTCAATACCTCAACATTTTATAAAATCAAATGGGAAAGAATGTTAGGATTCTGACCCACTTCCTGGAGTCCTGGTCAATAAGCAATAACCTGGCTCTGCCCAGTGTTCTGACATCAAACTCCCTTTAAGAAAAGTCTCTCCTCTTTGCTCCCCTCTCTTCATAAAGTAACTCATACCTCCTCTTCTCTCTCTTATTCTCTCTCTCCCCTATATTCTTTCTTTCCTCTTTCCCTCTTCCCTCACTCTAATAAAATCTTCACGTGAGTGCAGCCTGTAAGATGTGTCTCTTTCCCAGGCTCCCACATACACCAACCACTGCCTGCCTGCATAGGGCCCCCTGATTTCCATCCACCAGGTACTCTCTCTTGCCATATTACAACAAGAACCCATATAGAAAGGTGAGACAGTAAAGACCAAAGACTTATGCATCCTTCGTGTTCTTTTTTCATCAGTGAAGTTGCCTTTCAAGAACATTTATCGTGGGATGGCCAATGTCCTGGTTATGAGTCAGTCCCTGTGATGGCTTCAAAGGAAATGGTCCCTAAAGTGAATGACACTTTAGGGGGTATGGCCCTGTTGTAGAAAATGTGTCACACTAAGAACAACAATTAATAAGTGGGACCTCCTGAAACTAAGAAGATTCTGTAAGGCAAAGGACACAGTCAATAAGACAAAATGACAGCCTACAGAATAGGCAAAGATCTTCATCAACCCTATATCTCTAAAATATATAGAGAATTCAGGTAACTAGAGCCCAAAATAATAAATAACCCAATTAAAATATGGCATTCAGAGCTAAAAGGGGAATTCTCAACTGAAGAATTACAAATGGCTTAAAGGCACTTAAAAAATTGCTCAACATCTTTAGCCATCAGAGAAATACAAATAAAAATAACTCTGAGATACCACCTTATACCTGTCAGAACGGCTAATATTGAAAACACATATGACAGCCTATGCTGGAGAAGATGCAGAGCAAGGGGAACATTCCTCAATTGTTGGTGGGAGTGTAAGTTTGTACAGCCACTCTGGAATGCACTATGGTAGTTCCTTAGAAAACTGGGAGTCAGTCTCCCCAATGATCCAGCAATACTTCTGTTGGACATATGCCCAAAGGGCAAATTTGTACCCCAAGCTATTACTCAACTATATTCATAGCAGTATTATTTATAATAGCAAGAACCTGGAAACAACCTAGATTCCCCTCATATGAAGAATGGATTAACAAACTGTGGTACATCTACACAACAAAGGCAACTCAGCAATAAGAAAAAATGACATCCTGATATTTTCAGGCAAATGGATGGATTTGGAAAACATCCTCATGAGTGAGGTATCACAAGCCCAGGAAGAGAGGCATGAGATTCAAAGGAACTTAAGAGAGACACCCAGAGATTCCCCTAAGAAGAAAAAATAGAGAAGATCACCTTAGCAAATTGGGACACAACGGGTTGCAACCAACAGGAGTTGGGAACTAATCTTGAAAAAAGGAGATGGCTGAGTGAGAGAAGCAATGACGGAGATGGAGAAGGAGGGAGGTAGATATCTAGAGAGAGGAAGCCAATGTGGGGTTGGAAAGAGACTTGGTGCTAGGGAAACCTCCAATAACTCACAGGTTGCCCCTGACCAAGTCTCCAAACAATACTGGAGGGGTACCTAAATGAATAACCACCTTAAGTGTCATCACAGAACCTACATCCAACAATGAATAGAGGTGGAGGCAGAGATCCATGGCTGAGGACTGGGCAGAGCTCCTGGTCCAGCTGACAGCAGGGGAGGAGAGTCTGTATCAGCAAGGGTATAGGGATTATGAGGAAAATTCTCACAGTGATGGCTGGCTGGAGCTCTGGGGAGCTCAATGAATCAAGAATAGTCACTGGAGATCAATCAGGAAAAGGAGCTAGGTCCTCCAAGGGTAGGCAACTGTCAAGTGTCGTGAGCAGTATGTGGCACCATGAGGGGTAGGATCAGACTGTGTAGTGGGATTCAGGTGTCAGCTGATAAGGTCTTAAGATGCTTATCCAGGGTCCCAAGCTCCTGGAGGGAATGTGGCCAACCTGGAGGGGATGTGGCCAACCCCTTTGATAAAGGGCTTCTGGGACACGAGGAGTCTCTTCCTGGTTCCTGGCTGTTGGAGAGACAGGATCAGAATCCATCGTGCGTCCATCACTCATCCACCGTTCCAGACTCCAGTCCCTGTTCAGGCTCCGCTATAAACTGTTACCTGTACTGTGAGTGTTGGTTTATATTTTAATAAATATCTATCCTGCACTGGTGCCTTCTAAGTAAACTTCGCCTACAAGACTGTGCTCCTGTTCATGGCTGGTACCTTGGATCCCACTCCCTACAGAGGAACACCTAACCCAACACTGACTTTGAGATGAGTAAATCAGACTTGTCTGGAGTGGGTGTGCCACGCTGAGCTGAGCCACTTTGGGACTTTTTGCCCTTTTGGGAAGGGTATGGGTGGATGGGGAAGGGTGAGGCTGAAGGCTGACTGGGAGGTATTGAGAGGAGGGAAGGGAGGGAGAGCAGGGGGATACATAGATAAAAATGACACTTTTTTAATTAAAAAAAAGAGAAAGTCTGTCACTGTGGGGGCAGGCTTTGAGGTTTTTTAATGCTAAAGATACCATCTGGTATTACAGTCAACTTCCTGTTGTCTGCAGGACGAAGCACTCCAAGCTCCAGCACATCTGCCTGCATGCCGCCATTCTCCCTTATAATGATAATGGACTGAACATCTAAAACTTTAAGTCAGCTCCAACTAAATGTTTTCTTTGTAAGTTTCCATGATCCTTGTGTCTCTTCATGGCAATAGTAAACCCTAACTAAGACAGACGTTGGTATCAGGGACGGAGGTATTGTTATGATAGGCCTGACCATGATTTTATTAGAAGTAATATGGACTTTAGGGTTTGGATTTAGGAAAGCAGTAGAACGCTTAAAGTACAGTCTAATGGAACATACTATCAGGAAAATGGAACACAGTGGAGCTAACTGTGGTTTGATGCACTGTTGCACTGTGAAGGGCTACCTCAAGAGGTTTCAGAAGAAAATTTTAGTATGATGCCTATGATGCCTAGATATCATTCCTGTGGAATTTTGATGAAGAATGTGGCTCCCTGTGCCCTTTCTGAAAAGTTTGCCTGAGAATAAAGTGAAGAGTTTTGCATTGATTCCACTAGCAGAAGAAATCTCAAAAGAGCCTGTATAGAATCTGTCCTATAGTTTTAAATGGTAACTCTAACAAAGATCTATAATGAAAACAAGTAAGTTGAGAAAGGTAAATTACAGAATAAAATTTGGGAGAGAAAAAGAGTACCAGGAAGTGGAATAGAGACAAAGAGATTTAAAAAAATAGAATAAATGGTGTGGTGGTCTAAGAGCAAGATTCCACCCACCTAAATTTCTAACTTGTAGAAAGAAACTAAAGAAAACTTTAGAGACAGCTGCGACAGGGCCCAGATTTGATTCCAGTACTGGGAAGGCAAAGGCTGGTGGATCTCTGAGTCTGAGGCCAGACTGGTCTACAGAGCAAGTTACAGGACAGCAAATGTTAGGCAGTGAAAGACAGAGAGCTGTGAAAATGTAATTGAACAAGGAGGTCATGTTCCAACCAATTAAGCAGCAGAACTTGGCAACTTCGAACATGTGGTTCTGGCTTTAGATTTAAGGATAAAAGAAACAGGTTATGGAATTTTCCTCTATACCTAAAAAAAGCCCCAAGGCCAGGCATGTGTCAGGAGTGTCCCTGAATGGAGGCCCAGAAGAAAGGCCATTGTGTGAAGTTGTGAAGTTGAAGCCTGGGTTGCCTTGGAAAATTCAAGATGTTAGAGATGCCAGAGTGGTGGGGTATCTGCTGAAGAAAGCTGGTATCAGGAAGTGGAACCATCCCAAGAGAAAAATGTGTTGCAGTCAACAAATCTGTAATGAGCAGGATATTTGAAGAGCTTTTCAACATCAAACGTGATGATGCAGAGTTTGGAGTTTGCCCAGCTGGTTTTCAGTCTTGCTTTGGTCCAGTATTTCCTCACCTTTCTCTCTTCCCTCCCTTTTGGAATGGTAATGCACATCTGTGCTATTATATGGTAGAAGTATATGATCTGTATTTTATTATTGTATATTTTAAAGTTGATTACAATGCCTCTCAGAAGAAACTTTGAACTTTTAAGCATTTTTTACTCTGTGATAGACTGAAGGGACTTTGAAGTTGTACTAAAATTTTGCATTGTGATATTGTTACAAGCTTTGGGTCAGGGAGTGGAATGTGGTGGTTTGAAAAAAAATGTCCTTGTTGGAGAAAGTCTGTCACTGTTAGGGAAGACCTTGGGTTAGGATATCACCCACTACCTCAGTTGGTTTCCCAATGCCTGTATGTTGTAGCACTCTGCGCTCCAGCACTATACCTGACTTTACACTACACAGTATAAAGTGCTGCCAACCCAGAAGGGAATAACATTTTGATAATGAACTGAACATCTGAAACTGTAAGCCAGCCCCAATTAAATATTTTATTTTACAAGTTTCTGTGGTCAAGGTGTCTTCACAGCAATAGAAAAGCCCAAGACTGTCCCACCATAACCTGTGTAGGGCATGGAAGCAATCTCACCTGGTACATTCCTTTAGCACACATAAGGACCGTTGGGAAGTCCCTACTCTCCTGGTTCATGAAACAATTTTTGCACAGCATACTTCCTATTTTCTAAAAATATTTCTGTGTATGATCCTTCTTTGTAGGGAGAGCATCCTGAGAGATTGAGGATCATAGAGTTTCTCTTTGTCATCTCTGTACAGTTTTATTATTTGAAAGCAGATCTGAGGTGACAGACAAAGTATAAACAGACATTGAATTCTCAGCTCTATCTAGTACAAGGCAGGCATGTGTCAGAGGTGTCCCTGAATAGAGTCTACCTTTCTTTTCTTTTTGTTTAGCTTGTGACCCAAGTTCACAGGATGGTTCCACCTGAATAGCAAGTGAATCCTTTCTGGTCTGTTAAATATTCCTGGAAATGACTTAGCAGACCCAGCAAAGAGTGTACTTACTAATGCCCTAGGTCTTTCTTCCTATTTTTCTCTTAATTGTTTTTGAAGTGTTTGCATGTCTTGGTCCAGCATAGGTATCTGTTCTGGTAGTAGAACTTCAAACACTGGGGATGGGAAAGTAGCTGGGAAAATATAAGGAAACTTTCTAAGGTCATGTAATGTAATGTTTAAAAAATGTACACTTAAACTTATAAACTAATTTCCAATAATGCTTGTTTGATCCAGGTAGTAGGAGACCATAACTGCCACCCTCTACTGCCACCTTCTTCTTGTTTTCATGTTTCAGACCACCAGCGATGGGATATAATGCAGTCAGTCTGCATTGGGAGTTCACCACTATAGAATGGTGGCCAGTGGCAATGGGTGACCTTCAGTGTGCTACACAAACTTCCAATCCCGGGATACTAATGTGGACTAAGCAGCTTGTAGACACAATATGTATAAAGTACTATGAATTATGAATGAATTTTCTACCCCAGGCCTCCTAATCAATTGATGCTGGACTTACGTTGGAAAGCTCGTCACATATAAATTCAAGCCTAAGACACAAATACTAGGAAGAAGGAAGGTTCAAGTGCTGCCCACCCAGGAGGGGATGAGCTGGTGTCTTACTTCCCCTTTCAGACATTTAGGGAGGAAGGGGATTATGTAAGGACCAGAGAAAGAGGGAGACAGATTATGAGACAACAGAGGCAGTGAATGCCACACTGTGCTGATATTTCCTTATTGTGTGCATAGAACATTCTAGTTTCGAATTGTGTGTGATAATTAAACAGAGTTCCTAGAATCAATTCAGACAAATAAGCCAGATTGTCTTGGCTGGTAAAAGCCTTTCTTAAGATTGGAAATGAGAAAAATGGGGAGTAGAGCACAATGGAGTTACAGGGAACAGCTCTGTGGTGGTTTGAGAGAAAAATGTCACCTAGAGGGAGTGTCACTATTAGGAGGTGTGGCTTTGTTGGAGGAAGGGTGTCACTGTGGGACCAGGCTTTGAGGTCTCTTTTGCTCAAGCTTCCCTCAGTGTGACAGTCAGTTGGCTTCTTGTGGTCTGCAAGTCAAACTGTAGCCACCGTGTCTGCCTGCACATCACCATGTTCCTGTCAAATAACTGACGGAAACTGTAGGCAATCCACCCCACTGAAATGGGTTTGTTTTACTTTGGCCCTTTCTTCTTCAAAGCAATGAAAATCCTGAGGTAGAAGTAGGTACCAGGAGTGGAGCATTGCTGTGATAGGCCTGACCGTGGGTTTGCTGGGAGAATTTGGACTTTAGTCCTTTGGGTTTATAAAACAGTGAAATGCTTTAAACACTTTCTGCTTCCTGATCTGCAGTAATACCAATCATAGGCCTTCACCACAATGGACTAAAACCTCTAAACCATGAATTCTTTTTTCAATTTATTTTTTAAAAATCTGAATACTCAGTACTGTTCCTCCTCATTCCCCTCTTCCCAGTATTCCCCCAGCTTCCTCTAAACATCATAGCCCCAGAGGGAAAAGACTCCCAGTTTAAGTCAATGTAGTCTGGCATATCCAGTTGAGATAGGGCTGTGCCCCTCCGCACAGTATCACGACTGAGCAAGGTGTTTTTCTGTAGGAAATGGGCTCCAAGAAGTCAGTTTCTGCACTAGGAAAAGTTCTGGTCCCACTGTCAGAGGCCCCACAAACTGCCCACACCATTCAACTGTCATCCACATTCATAGAACTTAATTCAGTCCCCTGCTGGTTCTCCAGTTGCTATTTCAGAGCTAGTGAGCTTCCAATAGATCAGGTCTATCTGTCTCTGTGGGTTTCCTATGATCTTGTACCCTTTGCTCATATAATCTCTGCCCCTTCGCTTCAGCTAGACTGGGAGCTTGACCTAAGTGGTTAGCTATAGACCTCTGCATGTGCTTCCAATAGTTGCTGGATAAAATCAATTAGGGTTGTCATCAACTTGATTATAGGGAAAGACCAGTTTAGGCACCCTCTCCACTACTGGAGTTTTAGCTGGGGTCTTTTTGGTGAGTCCTTAGGTGTTCCCCTAGCACCAGGTTTCCTCTCACCCCACAGTGGCTCTATCAGATATCGATTTTGTAGTTCTTCTCTGGCCCTCCTCCAACTCAATCATCTCATTCCCTCACAGTCAATTTTCCTCCTTCTAAGGCCCAAATTTACTCAGGATATCTTATCTATTTCTGCCTCCTGGGTGGTCCATGGAGGTCTCTCTTGTTACCTAGCTGAACTTGGCTTGTGGACTGTAGCCCAGTTGTCATTTGCTTTACTTCTAAAATTCACTTATGATGGAGTACATACCATGTTTATCTTTGACTCTGTCTTACCTCACTCAGGATATTGTCTAGTTCCATCAATTTGCCTGCAAACTTCAGAATGTCGTTTTTATTTTAAAAGGTTTTTTTTCTATGTATACCCATGTGACCCTACCCTCCCTCCTCCCAGTCCCTCCCAATCCTCCCTCAGCTTCCCTCCATCCCATTCCCCCATCCATTCCCCAAGGAGAGCAAGGAGTTCCAAGGTGGGCCAATTCAATCTTGTGTATCTATTTGAGGTAGGTCGGATTCCCTCATCTCAATATTAGGGCTGGATTAGGTGTTCTTCTGCAGGAAATGGGCTCCAAGATGTCAGGCTCCACATACTGCCCATGCCATTCAACAGTCATCTACCTTTGGATGATAAGTTCCTTTCCCTGAAGATTCCCCAGTATCTGTTTCTAATTTAGTGAGCTCCCAAGAACTCTAGCCAGCTATCTCTCTTGGTTTCCTCATGATCCTGATCCCTTTGCTCATATATACATTCTTCTCTCTCTCTTAAGCTGAACCAGAAACTTGACCTTGTGCTTAGCTATGGGTTCCTGCTTCTGCCTCTATGCATTGCTGGATGAAGGTTCTGTGATGACACTTAGGGTGATCATTCAGTTGATTCTAGGGGAAGTCCTGTTTAGGCACCCCCTCCACTATTGGTTGGAGACCTAGCCAGGGACATCCTGTGAGTTCTTGGAGGTTTCCCTATCTCCCAGTCTCTTTCCAACCTCACATTGGCTTCCTCTATGGAGATATCCATCTCTTTCTTTCTCCCTCTTTGTTGCTCCTCTCACTCAACCATCTCTTTCTCTCATGATTTGTTCCCACCTCTTCTTGGTTGCAGCCCATTATGATACCAACTTGCTAAGGTGATCTTCTCTATTTTCTCTTCCCAAGGACATGCCTGGATTGTTCTCTTAAGTTCCTTCCAATTCCAAGATGTTCAGGGGTTGTGGACTGCAGCATGGATATTCTTTGCTTTTTGTCTAATATCCACTTAAGAGTGAGTACATTCCATGTCTATCTTTCTGGGCCTCACTCAGAATGATACTCTCCAAATCCATCCATTTGCCCGCCAATTCTAGGATGTCATCTTTTTTTTTACTGCTGAGTAGTACTCCATTGTGTAAATGTACCACAATTTGTTAATTCATCCTTTAGTTGAGGGAACTAATCAAAACTAGTTTGATTCTAGTTTCTGGCTACTACAAATAATGCTACTAAGAACATATCTGGGAAAATAACCATGTGATAAGAATATGCACCCTTTGAGTATATGTCCAAGAGTGGTATTGCTGGATCATTAGGTAGAGTGATTCCCAGTTTTTTGAAAAACTGCTATACTAATTTTCAGAGTGGCTGTACAAGTTTACATCCCCATCAGCAATGGAAGAGTGTTCCCCTTACTCCACACCCCCTTCAGCATAGGCTTTCATCAGTGTTTTGATCTTAGCCCTTCTAACAGTTGTGAGATGATATCTCAGAGTTATTGTTTTTCATGTCCCCTTGGCTAAGGATATTGAGAAAATCTTTAAGTGTCTTTTGGTTGTTAGATATTTTTCTGTTGATAATTATATATTTAGTTCCCCACTTTTCATAGTAATTAGTTTCTGACACAGAATAGAACCAAGGTCTGGACCTGCCCCCAGCTGTTTAGCTCTACCTAGCCCTGAAGTCTGGGCCAGCAGTCCCAAAGTCCCAAAGAAACACACATAAGTTTATATCAATTACATGCTGTTTGGCCTGTGACTCGAGCATATTGCTAGCTAGCTCTCACATATTAACCCATTGCTATTAATCTATGTTTTGTCATGTGGCTCATGGATTACCTGAATTCCTTTCCATCTTCCTCTCTCAGTGGAAGCTCACAGCATCTCTTTCTGACTCTACCTTCCTTTCTTTCTTCCCCTTTATCTATGCTTGGATTTCCTACTTACCTATAAACTGGCTTGCTATAGGCCAGAACAGATTCTTTATTATCCAGTGATAATTCACAGCATCCAGAAAGATATCCCATATCAATTTTTAAATTGTATTATACATTTTCTTATCTTTAGTTTCTTGAATTCCTTATATATTTTAGACATCAGTCCTTTGTCAGATATAGGGTTGGTGAAGATCTTTTCCCATTCTGTCATTTGTCTTATTGACTATGTCCTTCACCTTATAAAAGAGTTTCAGTTTCAGGATATGCCATTTATTGTTTTCTCAGTGTCTGTGCTACTGGTATTATATTTAGGAAGTGGTAGCCTGTGACAACGTGTACAAGATTATTTCTTACTTTCTTTTCTATCAAATTCAGTGTAGCTGGGTTTATGTTGAGGTTTTTGATTCACTTGAACTTGAGTCTTGTGCAGGATGATAGATAGGGGTCTATTTGCAGTCTTCTACATGTCACCATCCAGTTATGCCAGAATCATTTGTTGAAAATGCTATCTTTTTTCCATTGTGTATTTTTGGCTTCTTTGTAACAAACCAGGTATTCATAGGTATGTGGATTAATGTCAGGGTCTTCAATTTGATTCCATTGATCCACAAATCTGTTGTGTCAGTACCAACCTGTTTTTTTATTTTTGTAGCTTTATAGTAGAGCTTGAGGTCAGGGATAGTGGTTTTATTTTATTAAACATATTGTTTTGGCAATCCTGGGCTTTTTGTTTTTCCATATGAAATTGAGTATTGTTCTTTCAAGGTCTGTGAAGAATTGTGTTGGGATTTGATGGGGATTGCACTGAATCTGTAAATTGCTCTTGATAAGATTGCCATTTTTAGTATGTTTATCCTAACTATCCAAGAGCAAGAGAGATATTTCCATTTTCTAATATCTTTTTCAATATTTTTCTTCAGTGGCTTAGAGTTCTTGTCATACAGTTCTGTAACTTTTTTTGGTTAGAGTTACCTCAAGATATTTGGTGTTATCTGCAGCTATTGTACAGGGCGATGCTTCCCTGATTTATTTTTCAGGCCATTTATTATTTGATTTTTTTGAATTAATCTTGTATCCTGCCACATTGCTAAAGGTGTTTATCAGCTGCAAAAGTTTCCAGGTAGAATTTTGTGGTCACTTATGCATACTATCATATAACCTGTGGACAGTAATAGTGTGACCTCTTTATTTCTAATTTGTATCCCCTTGATTTTTTTGTCTTATTGCTCTAGCTAGAATTTTGACTGCTTTGTTGAATATATATGGGGAGAGTGGACAGCCTTAGTCTTGTTCCTGTTTTACTGAGATTGCCATGAGCTAATCTTTCTCTCTTTAGGTTTTTTTGTTAGGCATTCTTTGCCACATTGATATAAAATATCTAATGTACCCTACCTGGTGCTGATTTTTTACCAGGATGGCCTGGTGTGTTGCTTAGAGATGTCCCTTGGATCTGCTAAGGTCTTTGAAGATACAGAAATGTAAGCATCAGCAATCCAACAACCAAATATGTTTTGGGTTTGCTTTCAGTTAGCCATGACATTTGATGGGACTGTGGTCAAAGGAGTAAGTGGAGGGAGAGGTGCTAAACAGAGATGGAAGTTTATATTGTGGCTATTTTATCTATTTCCATAAGAACTCCAATTTAATATCTGCTCCATGATCTGTATTCTTCCTAGGTGCTTAGCTAGGCAATGAGACTAAAGAAGGAAAGAAACATGATTCTTGGCCTCAGGAACTACAAATCCAGACCATCTGAAATATGGCACAAGAAGTTACCGGGTATGGTAAAGCTCTACTTATTGCTTCTTAGGTGGAGACACATCAATTGGGTGTCATTAATAGTTAGGAGAAACAATGGGAACAAATATAAGGTACCAAGATAAGAAGCCAATGTGCTCTGGTGCAGATTGAGGCAAAAGTTACCCAGTGAATTGCTAGCTCTTTCCTAAAGAAAAACACTGCTTCTTAGAGTTTCTGATCATCTCACTCATTGTCTCTGGTTCCCCGAAGATTTTTAGTCCCGCGGGTTTGATGTTTTTGCTGAGTATGTTACCACCGAAGCTTGTAGAGAAACAAGGCTTCCCAAGCTCAGCAAAAAAAAAAAAAAAAAAAAAAAAAAAAAAAAAAGTTGCTATAAAAGCACTGCAAACAGCTGCTTCTTTAAATAGTGACTCCCCACAAGCACTTTCTACTGTGTTTTCCCACAGGTAAGTCTTTGTTGTATTTAGTAAAAATGAAATAATTAAATACAGACCCTGGAGGCATATTACCTTGATTTTTAACCCCCAATATATGGTTTATTAGTTACATGACTTTTATTGTGTGCAATAGTCTTCTTACATGTGAAATGGTGATCATAACTTTTACCTTATGATTTAATATATCCTAAACTCCTAGAAGATTTTCTAGACCAATCAACACTCTATAAATGTTGCTATTATTACTGATAATACTATAGCCTATTTCAATGGATTTACCTCTTGGTGACTGTGAAGTTCATTAGCACAACCAGGAGACAGAAAGAATGAAGAAGTTGTGCTACCTGAAGTGAATGAGAAGAGAGCTGGAGATAATTCCCAAAGTGAGATCTCTCAGCACAGAAAGCAAAGGAACAAAGTCATGTATTCATATGGTACAGACTCATCACACTCAGAGCACAGTACTGAGTACACTCAAGTCAAAGTCATCCTTCCTGAACAGCACATGATCAAAGAATGGTGACCAAGCATGTCTCTGGGCAAGGAGTTCGATACTATATATAGGTGGAGTGTACTCAGAAGGCACCAGTACCGGATAGATATTTATTAAAATATAAACCAACACTCACGGTACAGGTAACAGATTACAGTAGCACCTGATCAGGGACTGGAGTCTGGAATGGTGGAAGAGTGATGGACGGACGATGGATTCCGATCCTCTCTCCAACAGCCAGGAACCAGGAAGAGCGCATCTCATGTTCCAGAAGCCCCTTTTCAATGGGCTTTCCCCGCCCCCTTCAGGGGCCCAGTACCCTGGATAGGTGTCTTTTGACCTTATCAGCTGACACCTGAATCCCACAACAACTATATTGGGCAAAACTTACTGTAGGTTACCAAAGGTGGACAGATTGACTCAATGACTCTTGATCCTTGTAGGTGTCTACAGAAGGCCTCATCTAAAACAACATTAACACTGAAGGCATGTTAATAGCCATGTAAAGGGGGAACAGCAGCACCCTTTGTAAGCATAGAATTGTCTCTAAAAGTTAACCGACCAGTGACTAAAAAAAATTACCACTTTCCATCATATTCCTCAGACCTCACTTAATGCTGAATGGGGCACTGCCATGCCCCTTTTTGGAAATGTAAAATTCTTTTATTAATAAAGTGTGTTAGCAGCCCACAAAATCAACTAAGCAGACCTCATAGAGGCTCCTTAATGTGAGCTGTCTTTCTGTACCCTGTGTATTATCATTGGCTAATAAACTGCTATGACCTTTGTCAAGCATCTAAGAAGCAGGTGGGAAATCCAAGCATAGATGAAGGAGAAAGAGGGTGGAGTCAGAGGAAGATGCTATGAGCTGCCACCGAGAGAGGAAGATGTAAAGGTACAGGTAAGCCAGGAGTCATATGGTAATCCATAGATTAATAGAAATATGTTAAGATGCAAGAGCTAGCTGATAATGTTCCTGAGCCATAGGTCAATCAGCATGCAATTAATATAAGCTTTTATGTGTTTCTTAGGACTTCGGAACTGCTCCTCTGGACTTCAGAGCTAAGCAGAGATAAGCATCTGCTGGCAGGTTCAGATCTTAGGACCAAATCTTCTTACTACAGATTGAGACTCGTGAAAAGTCTCTGATGGAAAGAGATGGCTCAGATTATTCAGCATTTCAGAGAACCTCTGTTGCAGTTTTCTCTGATCTCTGCATCCCAGACAACTCCAAGGAGACTGGCTAAAATGATCCAGCCTTATAGATTACTCCACTAAGGACTTGTCCATAATCCTATTTTTTTTCTTTAGGTCCCCATAACATTACCAGTGCCCCCAGTCAGCAGGAAATAGCTTAGAAAACTATGCCCATATTCTCCCCCAAAATAGATTATGGATATTTGTCTTTTTTTACAATATCAGTTACAAGTCTTCATAGATTATGGTGAAAAAAACTAAAAAAAATCAGATTTGGGGTTCTTGTTTTAAAAATAAAATCTGCAAAATACTGTAAGGTTATATTCTTGTAGATATTTCTCCCTTCTACTAGTCGAATAAAATAATGATTGGCCAGAAGGCAGACAGGAAGTATGGGCAGGGTTACTAGACTTTAAAAAACTGTGGGAAGAGGAAGAGCTGACCAGAGATGCTGCAGACACGGAGTAAAGAAGACAGAACGCTGCTCTGAGAAAAGGTACTAAGCCACTTGGCTAATCACGGGTCAATTTGAGAATAAGAGCTAACTAGCCATATGCCCAAGCCATAGGCCAGAACAGTTCCTTTATAATCCAAAGATAATATACACAGTACACAGAAAGACAACCCACATCAGCTCACAGAGCCTGAAGAGGTAACCACAGAGTCTGCATGGGTCTGTGCTAGGCCCTCTGCATACATGCTGTGGTCAAATGTTTACCTGGGAGTCTTATTGGATTTCTAACACTGGGGGCAGGGTTGTCTCTGACAATTCTCTGTCCTCCTACTTGGTTGTGTCATTCAGGCTGGATATGAGGGACTGTGCTTAATTTTATTATATCCTGTTATGTGTTTGGTTGATAGCCCTGGGAGGCCTGCCTTTTTCTGAGGGACTGGAGAAGCAGTATATCTGGGAAAGAGGGAAGGTTTGGGGGAGTACTGGAAGGGATTGAGGGAGGGGAGCCTTCCATCAAGATGTATTGTATGAGAGAATAAAAGAACAGCAAAATTAAAGTGCAATAGACTTTAAGATCACCAATGATAATGTACAAAAGCATCTCTTCAACTCCCTCAGTGATTTTTTTACATGACAATTGTAACACATTAAATATGTCACACTTAGAATCAGTCAAATGAAAATTCCTAATTTAAGTAACACAGAAAATTTAGCTTTAATGCCCTAGAGTATTCATGGTAATTATTCTAAAAAAATCACTTTTTCTGTGTTTGTTAAAGACAGGATATCTGTTTTCCAATAATTCCAAGATGTGTTTGACCTTCAGCAGCAGCATTAACATGGAATAAACACAAAAGGGTGAAATGCAGAATATAATGACCACTCCTTGCTCAACTAGGACAATGTCTAAAGAAATGCAGATACAGAGTACAGAGTTAACAGCAACAGCAACAAAAATCCCACTTCTGATGAGCAGAATTTGGCCAAAGAAGTTTTATTACTAAGTTCCCCAAGGTGCTAATTTTCTAATCATATACTCCTGGGCTTCCACCCCCACACTGAGACAAGAATGTTCTGGTGGAAACAGACCAAGACACATCTTCTTTAATCCATAAAATATTACAATTATCTTGTAAATATTAAACAAAACTTTCCTCTGGGGTACTCTCCTGCTGATGCCGGTCCACAGTATAGAGACAGACACTACCTAATTTCCCAAGATAACTTTGTTAATAGCCAAGATGCAGATTTTTCTCAACCTCCCAGGTTTCATAACCAAATGTACCCCAAATCAATCCCTGCTTTAGGACAAAGATGTTCTTCAATCTCCCAGAACTTTAATTGAAGGCATCTGGCACTGAGATTTCTCTAAATCTCCCCTATCTGTGATAGCTGTAGCATCTCAGATTCATGCTGACCTCTCCATGCATCTCTTTTAACACAAATCCTTCTCTATAACCCCAGACACTACCCACAGATGAAAGGAGCCAACATGATGTGCAGTCCAGAGTAACTTTTGAGCCAAAGGTTCAGAGGAGCCACTAAATTCAACACAAGTTAACAAGAGTGCAATCAGGCGCCAAGAAGCCACTTTTCCCTTTAGCCCATGGCCTGCTCTTGTCAACACAGTAAAGTCAACCTAGGGCAAAGTTCCATTGCCCCCTGGTTCTCCTGTTGACAGGAAAAATATCTACAGGCCATCAAGGGATAAGTCTCACCTGGATGGCCAATTTTATAACTGAAAGAGGTTTGCCTCTTGGTAAATTCAAGGTCATTAAGTTCAGCAAGGGCCATAACATGCATAGGTGGTTATGTTAAGTTGCCAACAGTACGTGCTCTTATTTAAAGAGCATTTAAACTGCCACCAAGCGCAGCTCAAGCCTTTTACATATGCTCTCATTGCTAGGCTGTGAGGCAGTGTGGTGTCTCTACACAGGAATCCTAATACAGGGTGGTGTAGAATGTACATTACTGCCTCTCAAGAGAAGGGACTTTCTTTCCTGCTCCAGACATTGGCTCCTACCACTTCATTTTTGTTTAATTGAGTTTGATCCTGATTCCTCATAAACCTATTTATGATCACAAACTAGCTCCAAGATACCAATGGTTTTCACAACAATGAGTTTTTGATAGTGGGTCCACAATGCCTCATTGTGAATGCTCACACTCATGACTGGAATCTTTTTCTTCTGTTCCGTTACTAGAACCTGGATTTTTTTTCTTTTTTCTTTCAGTCTGATCTGGCATACGTAGTCAACTCAGTAGCTAGAGGACACTTTTGACTCTACAAAACAAGGATAAATAGTGCAATCTATAACAAAAGTCACTGTCCTGTACCCAAGATTTCCAGCAGTCCCTCTTTATGCTCTCTCCATATGTCCTCGTAACTCATACCGTGCAACTGTCCCTGTAAATAACATAGCCACTTCTGAAGGTTCACAGCTTACACAGGATCATAAATGTGCAAACTTCTCTTGATGTGACTTAGCCCTACCCATGACTTCAGTCAATGAAGGGTAACATTAACTTGGTGGCCTTCAAAGGTCAGTGTCCCTCTAAGCCTGATGGTCTTCAGGAATGCACAACCAAGTCCAGGGTTCATGATGATTTGCAAAACTATCTCAAGTAATACACACCACAGAGCAGAAGCCGAAGGATCATGAGGAACAGACAGTCCTCATCCATATTTACTGACATGCACAGGACTCCAGCATTTCATGGAAGCCAACTGCTTCCTGGATGAATAATGACCACTTAGGATGGCATCTCATTCCCATCACCAAAGTAAATAGACATGTTGCTCAATGGGTAGAAATGGCCACCTGAAAAATACAAACACCACTTCCCAGGTGCATTCTCAGTTCACCCAAATCCTATTGTCTCTGTCTGTAGGGACCAAATGTGTCCACTGCTGGCCTGTTTTCCTATGAACCAGTTCTCTAGCACCGAACAGATACTGTCAGGCTCCATCTCAAATGGCTCTCTCTGTGACCTTATATCCTTATGTAAGAGCATTATAAACTACTATAAAATGTTCCACCTTGAAAGAAGAGTGTTCCTCAACTCAGTTCAATGACCCTATTCAAAAAAGGATCTAGGATGGTAAATAGTTCAAATTTGAGAGTCTCACGAGAACTTTCTCTTTTCAGTTTTTTATATATATCAGACCATTAGCTTCTTTTAAAGGTTATATTTTTGTCAATTTGATACAAGCTAGAGCCACCTGAGAAAAGACCTCAACTAAGAATTGTCCCCATAGGGTTGTCCTCTAGGCAGTGCTATATCATTTTTTAAACAACTATGTCAGGAGGACCCAACCCTTCCCAGGACAGATGGTTCTGTGACATACATCTACATATATATATATATGACACACATCTACATATATACATATGCATATATATATGGAGAGAGAGAGAAAGAGAGACTGAACAAGCCATGAGATGCAACCAGTAAGCAGAAGAACTTCTCCATGGCTTCTGCTTCAGTTCCTGTCTCCAGGTTCCTGCCTTAGCCTTCCTCAACTATGGATGATAACTTGGTAGCTGGAATAAAAACTTTCTTCCCCACAATACACAGAAATGCAAGATGCTTCTCATTACGGTATAAGAGACATTGTGAAGAGCTGGATACAAAGAATTTAAGTAATATGTAGAGGTTAATAAATATGTGACATAAATTAAAGCTTAAAAAATCATCTTCCCAGGATGGAGAGAAGGGTCAGTATTTGCGAGCACTGGCAGCTTTTCCAGAGGTTCTAACTTTGATTCCCAGACACTACACAGTGGCTCTAAGTTATCTATAATGAGATCTGGTGCCCTCTTCTGGCAAGCAATGCAAAACAACATATATAATAAACAAACAAACATCTTATTTTTAAAAGAATCATCTTCCCATGAGCTTCTTTCTGGAACAGAGCAGTGTGGTCCAAGATGTAATTGAAGATGTCAATCAAAACACTGCATGCAATGCTGATGATGTCAGAAGGACCATCAGCATACCTCAGAGCTGGTTTTTTATTTTATTTAAAAAAAAAATTTTCCTCCACACACTCCTGCTCCCCAATTCATGACTTCCTCCCAATCTCTCTCCACCCCATCACCCATCCATTCCCCAGGGAAGGAAAGAACTTCCAAATGAGTCAATCCAGTGTGACATATCCAATTGAGGTAGGACTGAGGCCCTTCTCCCAGTATCAAGGCTGAGTGTTGTGCTCCTCGCTAGGAGATGGCATCAGAAAAGCCAGTTCATGTATCAGGAATAAACTCTGGCCCTACTGCAAGAGGCTCCACAAACTGCCCATGCTATTTGACTGTCATCTACATTCGGAGAGTCTAGTTCTTTTACATGAAGATTCCTTAGCTGTCACTGAGCTCCCAATAGTTTGGGTCAGCCATCTCTGTGGGTCTCCTCCTCATGTCCTGATTCCTTTGCTCATATTCTCTCTCCTCTCTCTCTTCAGCTGAACCAAGAGCTTGACCTGTGCTTAGCTCTGCATCTGCTTCTATCAGTTAGTGGATGAAGGCAATGTAATGACAATTAGGGTGGTTACTCCTTTGATTATAGAGGAAGTCCTGTCCTATTAGGCACCCTATCTAATATTGCTGTTTTAAATAGCTGAAATTTCTCTGGAAACAAATTATCAGATGAACAGCAGGCTGCTTTGGAAGGATTTTAAGATAGTGTTGCCATCTAGTGGTCACAGCATTAGCATTTCCCCTCCAAGCAGATAAAATAAAGAACGTTTAGGAAAGCCAGCAGGATATTTTTCTTTCCCCACATATTGCATATACTAGGAGAGGGTCAGGTCTCAATGATGGGACTATCAGAAGACCTTGAAATTTTGCTTTGGTTGTATATGTGGGTACAAGGTAGGTTTAGCTCCTAATTCTGCTTATCAGTGTTGTTGGTTGTCACATTTTTTTTTTTTTATTGCTAGGACAAAATACCTTAGGTAAATGATTTAAATAAGGAAGAATTTTATTGGGCTGATTGTCTAAAGGGGCCAAAGTCCATGGTGGTGGCAGCAGAAGGTGGCTGGTCTCACTGTATCCAGTCAGAAAACAACATGGTAAAATGCTTAGGCCTTTCTCTCTCTCTCTCTCTCTCTCTCTCTCTCTCTCTCTCTCTCTCTCTCTCTCCTCTCTCTCTCTCTCTCTCTGCTTTGTTCTGTTTTGCTTTCTTTTGATTAAACAGGGATTTACCTTATCTATTGAGTCCTTGACCTCATTATATAGTCCAGACTGGCCTCGAACATCTGACAACCTACCTGCCTTGGCCATTGGAATACCTACATTGCAGACATGAGCCACTAGATCCAGTTTCATTTCTCTTTTTATTGAGTCTTGGATCACAGCCCTCAAACTTTCTGGCCAGATCTGCTCAACTCACTTAAACTTCTCTGGAAGCACCCATGTGCATGCACACAGAGAAGCTATCCTAACTCCCATCAAGTTGGTGGTCAGTCCTCACACAGGTGGACGGCTCTCAGCAGGTTAATTAACTTCATCGACTGTTCTGAGAAATGGGGAAAACAATGTATACCATGTATCTGGTGAGGAAATCAAACAAAACAATTCATGGAATGTGTCTGGTGTATTGTAACCACTTAAATGTCACATGCTGCTGTAACACAAAACAACTGATAATAGAAGAAGAAGAGAAAGTGGATCTGGGCAGTCAATAACTTAGCCATTTGGAATGAACCCCGCAGGACTGGTCCAGAGGAATCACCCCCCCCCTTTTTTTGTCCTGCATACAGCTTCATTTCCTCTTCCACTTCATCATCCTACTTTACTGATTCATCTTGTCCTCAAAAATATCAGTAGTCTCCCTGTCTCCTGCATTAACTTGATTGTCTGGTTCACTATGTAGAGCTCAACATTGTTCTTCTGCTGCCCTGACTTGGATCCTCATTATCTTCCTGCCCATAGGAGCTGATCAGCTGCCTTCTCTCTGCTTCCCATCTTCGAGGCAAAGGCCTCCTTTTTCCAGTGAAGGATTTGGGTTTTTTGTTTGTTTGTTTGTTTTGTTTTTTTAAACTTTTTCCTGAAATCACTTGAATCCTTCCATTATCCATCCTTATGAACAGGTTGCTTAAAAGTAAATAAGCAACTACTTTATTTCAACATTTAATCTTACAGCAAATTTCAGGGTCCCTGTAATATCTTGTAAACACCTAGATTTTACGGCAAACACTGCAAAACCACTCAAGTTCACATCAAACAGAACGTCGATCTGGAATAGTTAGTCCTTCCCTGGGAAATGCTTCACTGAAGGTTAATATTTAACCTTGAATAATCAACTCACCTACACTGGGCAGTGAGCTACTGTACCAAGCTTTCCATGACTGCCTCTGCGTACTACTATTCCTGGTTATTGGAAGAGCTGAGAGTCAGGTTTGTATTTGGGTTGTTGTCTGTATTCTTAGAACAGGGAAGAAGAGGACATGGCAGGTGAGTACTACCTAGTTAGGCGTTTGCAGGAGGCACAGAGTGAGCTTGGCAGAGAGGGTAACACAGAGACAGGTGGCAGAGGGCCATTCACACATTAACTGAGGAAACTGTCATATCAAAGAGTCTGCAGGTAACAAAGGTTCAGTAGGTGAGTTTAATCTAGAAATTGTAGGATGTGTATGTGTAGGAAAAAAATCCATCAAAATATGTTTATTCAGAAGGGCTCTGAGAGCCCATAAGTACCTTGTTCTTAATTGTGCTTATTACATGGAGAATACACTGGCAAGTTTACTGTTTCTTAATGTAGTTACTAATTTTTTAAGTAATATACGAACTTGTGTCATTTATTTGAAGATATTTGCTCTTTGGAAATGGACTGGCCTGCTTAGGAATGTGATTATCTCCCAAATGAATCTATAGATCAATCTGGAAATGACTGAATGGAATAGGCACCAAGACAGGGTGGGATTGGCAAACAGTTAGCTGATGCTTGAATGGAATGGATGAATCAGGAAACAGATCAAACAGAGAGGGGATTTCCACATTCTTCTACAGCCTGCCAGTATGCAAACCTCCAAAGCCTGTACTGGGACAAGTTAGTAAGTCTGCAGTGTACTAAATCCTTATCCTTCTGTTCTCCTGAGAACCCTGGGGTATATAGCAATGCCCTGATTTTTATAACTCAGTAACTGCTGGAACGTGTACAAATGTTAGTGTTCATGACCTGAAGTCCCATTTGCAAAGCAGTGCAGATTTCCCCCAATATTTCCAGTAGTTTTACCTTGGAAAGAACTCCTGATAATCCCTAAATTACCTCAGTAAACTGTGAAAGAAATACTGAGTCCCATCTCCAACTTTGTATCTTGAGGGCTGAGACTGATAAACTAAAACTTTTCAATTAATCTCCAGTATTTAGGACAACACCCCAATATCTAATTAAAGCTATCTGTGGTTAAAAAATATATCCCAAAACATCAGTGAGGTAACACAAAAATGCATTTGTACACATAATACATATTTTGTTTAAAATAATCTGATATACAATATATAATCACAAGGCATGACTTGTGACCATGTGATCCACACTGTTTGCCTAAGATATCAAGTTCTCAGTCCTAGACCCCTTATGTTGAAAGCATTCAGAGCCCCATCCAGCTATACTCTCCCTGAATAACTTAGCTGTGAATTTATTGCTGCTTTTTAAAAAAGGAAATTGCTTTGGATAAAAGCTCTGACAAGTATCCTGCCTTTGATCATTTAACCTTGAGGTTGGAACAGACTTTTTTGGTCAGCCTTGGACCTTACAATCTCCCAAACCTTGGCTTTTATCTTATCTTTGAGAGTCCAAATCTTGGACTAAATTCCAAGAGACCAGGCCAGGGACCTTGAAGGTTACATCCTGAGTTACCAAAGAAGCCATCACTAGGGCAAACTGTTTCTTCCCACCCCACCCACGCCCAGTGTCTCCCAGTCCTATGATTCTCTCCATAGAGAACCTCAAAGTCTTCTAACCAAATACAAAATTTAATGTTCCAAAGTTTCTCAAGTAAAAGCAACATGTAGCTTATAAAATATTCAGAGGGAAAACAATGAGTTTCTAGGATAAAAATAATTGACTTAGCTCTGGTTATCTCCCTGAACAAAACAAGGTCTTCCTCAACAGGACTGTTAGCTCCAGTTTAAATCTTGAGTCAGGGGACATCCTTGCTCTTCAATTTTCATGTCAGCACTCAATTCTGAATGGTTTCTCTCCAATTTTCAACCCTGAATGAGCTTCAGGAAGCTTAAGGAGATAGGCTTACATATAGATAGCAGCATCTCACATGCGATCTATGTACAGAAGACTTTCTTTATGCCCAGCCTGTTTCTCAGGACAACCAGAGTCAAAAACAACAGAAGTGAAGCTCAGGAATGAGGCAGAGGAAATGGTCACACAAGGAATCAGTGGGTGATTGGATTCTCCCTTCACCTTCTGATTTCAACTCTGCTGTGAAGGAGATGAAATATACAAAATCTACAAAAAGTTATTTCTCAAATGTGGGGAATGCTCTCAATGGCAAAGTATGATTGATCACTTTAAACCATAACTCTTCAATGATAATTGTTATTTTAATAAGAATGATGAGTATAAGACTCTAACAAACTTTACATACAACCTTTACATACAGAAAAAGTGGATAATTGTATCTTTAAGCTTCTGATATTTTCTTAAAATGTTGTTTAACATGTAATTCAAAATACTGGTCAAAATTTATAGACACACTTTCTACATTATATACACATTTCACATGAAATTTATATTTTAAAATACTACTATAACAATATTGCTCTCACTGTTCAATTGTAGGCAAGCATCTATTGCTTTGGAGGTTAGCAGAGAGACAGTTCCCAAGTCATTGTCTGTGCTACTTTGCTGTCTAATCATCTACAAGTTTCCTATTTTCTGAGCCTCATTATTTCTGAATCCAGTAGAAAGAGATTAATAGCCTTAATGCCTCTGTCTACTTGACAGAGATGTTGATAGCTATGAGTAGATAGGAAAATTAGATGGGTGTATGAAAACAACAGCTTTGGTTACATTTAAGGTTGTTGAGCCAATGCTCTATTGAAAAACAGTTTTCAAATCCCATAATCATAGTATTATAGGCAGGTACCACTGAGCTGTTTCTCTTGGATCATAGTCCAGTTCTAAGCTGTTTCTGCACTAGACATATCCACAAAACACTGCCATGGGCATTTAATGTGAAGGATGCCAACATTCAAATTCTGGAATTTTACAACCATCAGAGACATGGAACACAACGGAACACTACATTGAAGTAATCAACATGTCTATGCAGTAATTTCGTGGCATGGTGTCCTAAAGCAAAGATTGCAATGTTGATGCGGAGATTCGCTAGGAGAATTCATAGAACTCAACGTAGAGTTGAAGGTATGGGTTATTTTAGTGAAAATATATGAAGAAAACTTAGAACAGGGGAAGATCTGGGAAAAATAGAATAAATACAAGTTTCCAAGAAATGCATTGAATCCTCTAATGCCAAGATCAGAAACTCAGAGACTCTGTGCCTACAGGCTCATGTTGGTTATATGGCCACCCTCTACACTGAAGTCCTAGGCTCCTACAAGGAAAGCAGATGTTTAACATAAATCACATTGTTTGTAAAAACAGTCCAGATACACTATCACTCTTTCAGACAGTCCTGATATTGAAGTTTCCAGCCATAAACCAAGATCTAACCTTGAAAGCAGGTCTTCTGAGCAATAACATTCTAAGGGCTGCTGTATTAATTTTTCTATGCACAGAGAACTATGAGCAAGGAATTGCAAGACAGTTGGATGTTAAATGTGTGATGCATTGCACTAGGGGTTTGGGGTTTTTTGATTGTTTTGCTTGGCCATTTGTTTGATGCACCAGTGTTTCAGGTAGGTAAAGGTGAGTTAATTTAAATAAGATTGCAGGATTTTGCCAGATTAACTCAGCACCTCAGGAGCTTCCTGCCCACCCACACACAAGGTTACCTATGCAAAGCTCTACAGAAGTCCAATGCCTCTTCCTAATATTAATCTAAAGCTTACCCAGAAGTCCTGTTTTGTCACAGAACTTGAGCTTAGCCTCGTAGGTAGGAATTATGTGGTACTTCTCTGGTGGACTTTCCCAGACTTCTTCCTGCCTCCAGTTGCCCTCAGGTGAGTTCTGTCTCTTCTCTACCCAACTCAAGGTTTTTCACACCCCGCATTTTCAACTGGCTTTTTGGTCCTTTGTCAATCTGATTGACATGTGAGTTTCTGGGATGTATACTTCCCCCTAGCTAATGTCTTAAAAAGTCCTTTGGTTCTACTTTTACCCTGTTATCTTTGCTGCAGTAGGGTTGGCTAGAGCATTAAGGTTTGCTTTTCCATCCCCCTTTTTCTCCAGAATCTTTTCATGTAAGAGCCTTGAAGTCTCTGACCACCCCCCCCCCCCCGGTGTTTACAGCATCTTTTCAGCTATTGATTTCACTGTCATTGATCCTATTAGAGAAGGTACTAGTGATCCCTAAACTCTGCCTTTTCACTCCTTCGGTATGTTTGTATCAGAACTACCAGGTACTGTTTGCAGGGTCCAGATCATTGGCGGCAATACACGGGAGCAAAATATGTTATTGGCAAAGAGGTAGAAAGAAGTTGGTAACACTTTGGAAACATTGTCCAGTAATCCATCAATAGGAGCAATCACAAAATCAATTGCTTTAACCATGTTGTCAACAACCCTGGACAATTAGGACATCCTGGGGTTGCTGGCAACTCCCACGGATATCAGGTCAGTCCTGACTTTTCACAAAGTGATAAGAATGCCAAGTGAAAGTAATGGCACTGAGGCATGAAACCAAGTAGTCTTCAGAAGCAAGGTCCTGAAACAGGGCAATTGGGGAGTTATGAGCAGATGGAGAAGCTAGGAGTGAAAAGAAACTTCCATTTATAATGATCTCAAACACTTGGAAAATAATGAGGAAGCAAGAGACCCTTGGAAGACGATTATAATCTCTTAAGATGTGGTACAGTCTCAACCAGATCTAATACAGAGATATAGAACAATGGGAGCCACCAAGGTAGACATTTAGAACCAAACAATCAGGTGTTGGGAGTGGCCATGAGAGGATGGAGGTTTCTGCTTTAGGGATCAGCAGTAAATACATTCAGTTAAAGAATATCAAAATATAGATGTTTCATCTAAATGGATTCATACTCCGGTCCCCCTTTAGCCTCCCTTTTATGTCCAAAGTATTATCACTGGGTTCATTCATTTTTTGTTTTTGAAGGTCCAGAAATGTCTTTGGTGTGCTTGGCAGACTTTAAGACACGTGCACAAGAGCTGCTATCTAAGACATCATGGGACTTTATTGAAGGAGAAGCTGATGAGGGCATCACATACAATGACAACATCGCAGCATTGAAAAGGTCTTCCCTTCATTCTTTTGATTGTTTCTCTAATGTGCATTGCTTGAGAGTTCCTTAGATGGTGACTGTTCTGGTGTTTGCCTTTAGCAAACACAACATATTCAGGAAAATGGCTGGCTTCTCTTAGTTTATGGGGCTCTGAGTTGAGGCAGAGGGAGATGGGGAGTTTATTTAAGAGAGAATATGGCTTAAATGTAGGAGAGAGGAGAGTTATCAGCTCTCTGCATGTGTAACAATAGAACAGGACCTTTTGGGGGCCCAGCAGAGAACCCTGCATGTATATCTCGATCTGTTGAGCTCCTAAAACCTCTGCCTTTGAAGAGAAAAATATGAAGGAAGGGAATGGACTCAAGTTCGGAGAAAATAAGATCAAAGGGTGTTTAGGGTGAGAAATGGCCTTGAAGACTAAGAGCTGGAGCATATGTCAACCAATAATAGCTAAGTTTCTATTTGTTATTAAATTATTTTTATTAATTAATTAAACAATCTTATCTATTTTACCTCCCCTAAAGCAGTGTGTAAGTCAAGTGAATCAGTCTCCTGGGGTTGAGGGATTAGGATGGACATAATTTTTTTCTAGGATTCAGGCTCTTTACATTGATTGTCTTTCTTTCTGGGGACACTTAAATTCCTTTCCATCCTTTTCTTTGCCTGTCTCTTCATTGTTGATAAAGACTAAACTCAGCATCTTAGCAGTGAGGGGCAAGATGCAGAAGCAGGAATCTAACAGAGTTAAGACAGAGGCAAAGATGGGCTCTGGTTCACCAATAGCTCTGGAACTGCTGAGTTAATGTGAGTAAACAGTTGATTCTACACGGTTTACTCAAGATTGGCCAACTAATCCCACGAAGGGCTCAGAGATCTAAATTACTCAGAGCTGCATTGAAATCAGGGACCCAGTTGCAGGAAGCATCACCATGCTAGACATAAGACACACTATTACCTAGTGTAGAATTCTCCTTTGACCCAGATACCTGAGAGATGTGTCAGGAGTGGACACCAGGACCACAATCGAAGGGCAGGAATTCAAGGCCCCCATCTGCATCTTGCTCACAGCTTTTCACTCTGCGGCCTGGCCGGATGGAGAAAGGAGCACAGCCAGAGGTATGAATCATCCCACCTCAAGGCTCCCTTTCCAGAAGGCCAGATGTGAGTGAGAGGCCTCACCAGGGAAGTGACAGGGAGCATCAGGAGTTATTATAGAAAGGTCTTATGGGTACTCTCCTATTGTTAGAATTAAGAATGGTGGCAAAGTTTGGTAGGGGTAGTGAGTGCCTTTAATCCAAGCACGTGCTGAGGCAGAGGAAGAAGGATCTCTATGAATTGAAGGCCAGCCTTATCCACAGAGCTAGTTCAGGGATGACCAAAGTGACACAAAGAAACCCTGTCTTGAAAATGATACTGGTAACAAAGGGATTGCTGGGGTCAATGTTTGCTTAACATTGCATGGAGACTGTACACAGACATGTGTTGGCATTTATTTTTGATGAGGACACATTATCTGGTCACTGATGACATTTCCTAATGAGATTCACTAACTGGGAGACACATTGATATTATGAAAGCAGGAGACAAGCAAGGAGAGTTTAAAAGCCATGGCATATCTTAATAAGGTGCTCTTAAGGCCACATAGAAAAATAGGGGAGGGATTCAGTCTTCTCATTTTCAGATATGTGCATCTCCTTCTACAAAGCTCATGATTTTGCAGTGAGCCAACATCTCCAATCTTTACATCTCCTCTCTTCCTTCTTGGAATTCACAGAATATTTGCTTCCTTGCCTGAAGGGTTTAACACACTCAATAGCAGCTCTAGGGATTCAATAGCATCTCTTGCTATGAAATCTTCATTATCAAAACCAAGATTTACAGAGCAGCACACACAGATGAGAACATACACACTAGGCCTCTCCAGTGAATCAATCTTTCATCCTGCCCTATAGAGAAGTAGAATGAACTTGAACTTTCTCTGCACTCACTGAGAAACCTTGTCAGAGGCCAGTTCAAAAACTGCCTTTCAAGCTGGGTCACATGTTCTGCTTTGCAACTGCTCAAGAAGCCAAAGTCTACAAAGCTACATCACCAGCACTTACTCCAGGAGCATCCTTGAAGACACTGTGGCTGCTGCCCCCAGAGGCTTTCGATGGCTCCAACTCTATGTGCAGTCAGATTGGGAGCTCAACAAACAGCAGATTTGGAGAGTAGAAGCCTTGGGGTTCAAAGCTTTGGGATCACTATAGATGCACCAGTAATAGGCAAAAGGCGACAGGACATAAGAAACCAACTGAATTTAGAGGCAAACATAATGCTCAAGGACCTGCGATCACCTGAAGAGGTGAGAAAGATATCAGACTCTAAGGACATTACTTATAAAAAGTGTTCAGAATAAGAACTATTATTGTCCTTTCATCCATTCCTCCATCCTCTTTGCCTCATCCATCTCTCCCTTATTTTTTCCATCCCTCATACCTTTTAGCCCTGTACTTGCCTTGTTGTGGCAGACACTAGAGCAGCATCAGTTAATGTGTCAGGCCTGGTCTCACCTGCCCAGAGCTTTGAGGGAGAACTTAGGACAGAATGTCCCCATCTCTGAAGCTGCTCAGCCTGTCATCAGAGCTGCCAGTCATGGCTGATGTTTAGAGACAGGAGAGCATTAGAGAGGAGTCATGCAGGAAGTGGAGAGCAAATTAAATCTAAACCTAATATCTTCTGTTTCATAATGAATTCAGAAAGTAATTGTTTTTCATTTAACATATAGACAAACTGACCCTATGAAAAGTATGCTCACAGCATAGGTGTATAGCTGGCTAGTCCAGCCAGCTGCTTCCCAAATCTGCTGCCCTGAAAACTTAAAACTAATCAGGGCAGTTCAGAACACCTTTTCAAATCCTTTCTATTAAGGAACTACAATGAGCACTTCATTAAATTCTAACTATCAAAAAAGATGTCATGTCCGTGAGAGTGAAAGTCATGGCTACAACAATGGCCTTTTCAGCCAGTGGGAAACTATGATTCTTCTGGGTGTCCTTGAACCAAGAGACACATGAAAATGTAAGGAAATCTGATGAATACTGTGTGACAAGCCTAGATACTGGGCCATGCCTAGTTTATGGTTCTTACTGCTTTGGTATTTTGGTACATCCTCAGCTCAACCATAATGTCAAAGTAGCTGGGCAATGTTGGCTCACACCTTTAATCCCAGCACTCAAGAGGCAAAGCCAGGCAGATCTCTCTGAGTTTGTGGACAGCCTGATCTACAAAAACAAGTTCCAGGACAGTCAAAGTTAGTCCCTGTCTCAAAATAACCAACAACATAAAAGGAAGGAAGGGGAAAAAAAAAAGAAAGAAAATGTCAAACTGACCCATTGCTATTTCTCTTATTCATGTCACATGCTACATCCTGCATCCTTTAAAGTGGGAGAGCTGTCTTATCTGTCACTGTGTCTCCAAATCCTAGAATAATTGAATAATTATCAAGCAAAGACATCGATTAATGGTCAATGAACACATCATTAAAGTAGAAATCTTATACAGATTTCATGGGAGGAAGGAGTTAGAATCAGTGTTGGCTATTGATGCTTAGTTTTCATAGCTTATAAATAACAGTGCTTCAAGTGCACCTCATCTTTTGAGTGAATCATGTGATGTGAGCCTTTGGGACTAACATTCACCTTCTCATTCCCCCCAGAGAAATTCCACACACCCTGCCCCATGACTTTACCAAGTCCATCTTTCTGCTGATTCAGAAAGATAACTCAATTTGATTCAGAGGATAACTCAATTTCCCATTGTCCCCAAAGGAATTTTGACAAAAGAGAATGCAGACTTAGCTCTGAAACACAATGTTCAAGGCATCTTTGTATCCAACCATGGAGACTTCTGAGTATCAGAAATTTATTAGACTTTAGTCTTTTTAATTATTTTAACTGCAAATTTTATTGGAAAGGCATACATTTATTTTACAAAACAAATATGACCAGAACAAAGATATCTTCTTTTTCACATATAGGCACAAGACTGGAATAGCCAATTTTAACTTAGAAAGTTTTGAAATGTCTAATGGGTATGTGGCTTTTCAATGGCAGAGAAACACTCTAATTTAGAGAGTGTTAATAGTTTTACAACAGTAGATATCCCAAAAACTTAGAATCTTGTACTTCTAACTATAATCCATTTAGTAATAAAGGATATTAATAATGTTGCCTAAAGAAGAACAGTATAAGCTTTGTAAACAATATTCTGCATAAAATATTCTTGAAAGATACTTTATTTTGAACTTTTCAATTCGGCATATCTACATGTGACTGTGCACATGAGTCCTGGTGCCCATGAAGGCTGGAGGAGGGTATTGGATTCTCTAGACCTGGAGTTACAAGTGGCTGTGATCCATCAGATATAGGTACTAAGAAGCAAGCTCTGGTGTTGTGCAAGAGCAGTATACAACACTCCCTTAACCGACAAGCACAGCTCCAGTCCCTGAAAACAATTTAACTGTTGTTTTTGTATCTTGCACATCATGCATTTCCATTCCATTCATTTCCCCTTCCCTTTATGTCTCCTGCCCTTGCAACCTTTTACCAATATAAAATAAAATAATTTTTTAGAAATGAAGAAAAAAAGGAAAATTAATCTCACCATGGAAGCTCCATTGTGACTCAGTGAATTATACAGTTTCCCCTTTTAACCACATATCTTTATTTGCAAAGGTCAATGCTCTGGTTTGAGACCTCTGGTTTCTGCTACACTAATGATACTGAGCCCTCACTGGAACTCATTCAGTTGTTCTGTTGTTGCCCTGTATTGTGGAGATCTTGCAGCTTTGGATCTGTTTGACAGGTCTCTTCATGGGCTCTAGGAGATCACAAATGAAATGAATGTTGGGGTGGGTCAACTCATTGCCCTGGTTTTGGACCTGGGTAATTGCAGCATGGGTTAGCCTGCCAGCTCTTCCATGTCCTCACCACCAGGGTGAGCTTTCTGGTTACTTTACTTCTTGAAGTAATGAGCAAGGGGTTAGGCCATTCTTGGGGTCAGTTCTTCCACATTTACATCTTCATAGCCAGCTCTACTGTGTTGCTCAGGTATGGTGTAAGGGTCACTCTCCAAAGTGCCATAGCCCATGAGGGGCAGAGATGGCTCTTCTGATTTTATGAACTCAGGGCCCACTCTTCCACCTGCCTCAGGCATTGATGGAAGGCATCTCTTTTCCCCACAGCTACATGACAGATGAGTAACAGAGACAGCTCTTCTCTTCTCACAACTTCAGGGTTGGGTCACCTACACCTCTGCCAACAGGACTGATTCTATTGTGCTACCTAAGCAAAGTGCAGGGCCTGCTTTCCCAAGTCTTGCAGTTGGTAGGGGACAAGGGCAGATTTTTTTTTTTTTACTCTTCTGACCTCAGGGCCAGCTTCCCTCCCTACCTCAGGTGCCAATGAATAATATGAAAGCATGGGTGAGCCAGTTTCAAGCTGTGAGTATGAAAGCTCTGTCCCCATTTTTCTTTTGTCATATGGTGGCATGAGTGTGACAGGGGTAAGAGATATTTTCCCCACCCCACCACCATCTCTGCCTATCTGCCAGATGTTGCACAAAAAAATGAAACTCAGGGATAGATCTCTGAGAAAGTCAGAGATATTGGAGAGAGTAAACACCACAGTCGTATCTTACCCAACTGTCTTTCAGCCTCCTCAGCCTGGCTTCTCTTGGCCTCTTCTCCTCTGTCTTTCTATGCCTGCCTTAAATACTCTCTTGGTAAGTTAAGGCATGGCACCACCACTGCCTCCCTGGGAGCCTGGACCTCCTTCTGTAATCTAAAATGACCTCGAACTCAGTTTGGATTAAGGGCATAGGTCACCACTCCTCGGATACTCCCTGTGCTGGGATTAAAGGTGTGAATCACCACTCTCTGATCCTCCTAGACTGACTGTGACTAGATCTCTCTTATATCTCCAAGAAACTTCTGGAGCTTTTTATTAAATCCCCACAGCCTGAGGCAAATGGGAGTGCAGGCCACTGAGGCCATATGAGCTGGAGCTGCCCTGCCTCCTACCAGCTGCAATGCTCTGTCCAGAGATTGCTGACCCTCATCTGGGCAGCACAAGAGAGCCAGCCCCAAAGTTGTGAGCATGGGAGAGCTGTCCCTATTATTCATCTGCCACGTGGTGCCATTGGCAGGGGAGTGATCCCTCACATCAATGTCTGAGGCAGGTAGGGGGCTGGCTCTGGGGTCATAGGAGCAAGAGAGCAGCTGTCCTTGCCTCTCATAAACCACAACACTCAGTAGATTAGGCCCTGCACCTCATCTGGGTAGTAAAATAAAGCCAATCCCAAAAACATTTTTAAAGGAAGGAGGAGTAAAGTGGAAGATGGAAATAGGAGATGGGGAAATGTGGCTAAGCACCTTCATCATTCTAAATATTATATTGGCCTTGACCCAGATTCAGAGTAGATGGCCCTGCTGCTCTTTGGGGAGCAATATTGGAGATGCTCTTAGAGACTCTCTACCCTGATATGAGGGCAGTTACTCAAGAGAAAGCTACAACATAGAGTAGAAGCATGTCATCCCCCGAAGACATCTTGTCTGTACAAGCAATGCACATGTCTTCAGACCACCTTGTAGGACAGTAGCTAAGATAATCATAGGCCAGACCACATTTTGATCAGCATTGCTAATTAATTATGCATTTATACTTCTCCCATCCCAATTATTTCTCTCTTTAAACCCAAATTCTATGTCAGTACCCAAAGATAAATGAAATTGCCAGATCCCTTATTGAGCTGATGTTCCAGATAAGGAGAAGAGGGGAGGGGAGTTTGGAGAAAGAGAGATAGACAGACACAGAAGTTAAACATATAGTAAGGAGTTCACAAGATCAAATGCCTGAACATCAAGAATTACAGAGAGTTAAAACATTACAGACCAGAGTAAAAAATAACATTAGCTACTTTTGAAAATCTGATATTTTCCAAATATGACAAACTGACATCCTTGTGATTATGAAAAAAGGCTTTTTGAAAATGTCATGTGGAAACTTACCAATGGTTTGTTGCAGTTTTATTCATAATAGCCAGAAACTGGAAACAACCTAGGTGTCCATCAATTAAAGAATAAATAAAGAAAATGAGGTACATTTACACAAAGGAGCATCATTTGCTAAAAACAATGACATCGTGAAATTTTCACCAGGTGGATACAACTAGAAAAGATCATTCTGAGTGAGCAAACCTAGTCACAGAAAGACAAACATGGTATTTATTCACAAGTAGATATTAGCTGTTAAGTAAAAAAAAAAATCATGTTATAATCTATACACCCAGAGATGCTAAGTAACAAAGAGGGCTCAAGAGAAGACACATGGATCTCCCTGGGACAGAAAAATAGAATAGATCTTGAGGGTAGACTCAGGGAAGGTGGAGATGGAAAAAGATGGAATATGTGGGCATAGGAGGAATGAAGGGAGAGAGTACATAGAGAGATGGCTGGAACTGGGAGACATTTGAAGGCAATGTAGAAATCGAGTGCAGTGGACACTCCCTGAAATCTAAAAGAGTGACTATAGTGATGTCTCCTAGTAAGTGGGGATGTGAAACTTGAACTGGCCATCTTCTGTAACCAGGCAAGGGTCCTAGAGGAGGGACTGGGAAACAGACCCAGCCACAAAACCTACAATTTGTCCTTCCTGCAAGATGTGCTGAGGTGATTTGGGTGTAGAACTTGTAGGAGTGGCCAACCAATGACTGGTCCAACCTCAGGCCCACACCTGACACTGCCTGAGTGTCCAGGAACCAGAGGCAGGACAGCTCAGAACTGTGGGAGATTGTGCTGTTTCATTGTAAATAATTATCCCACCCACTGGCTTAATAAAAAGCACTGATTGGCCAAAGGCAGGCAGGAAGTGTGGGTGGGGCTACCAGACTAAGAAAACTCTGAGAATAGGAAACACAGAGCAGAACACTAGAGAGAAGCTGGAAGATGCAGAGGACAACTATACTGCTGTGAGAAAAGATACCAAGCCCCATGGCTGAACAGGTTAAGAGTCATGGGTTAGATGAAGGGTAGAGAGCTAGCAAGTTATATGCCTGGGCCTTAGGCTGATCAGCCTAAAACTATTGAAAGCATCTGTGTGTCTCTGTGGGTCTGTGGGTCCTAAACCTTGAGGATAGGCCCAAAAGTCCAGGCCAGAAACCTCCAACTACACAGAACAAAACACAACTGCAAATAAAGTCATTAAATGATGACTAATAATATTCTGCTAGATTCATAGATTAGTGCCTAGCCGAATTGTCAGCAGAGGGGTGTCATCCAGCAAATGATGGGAGCAGATGAAGAGACCTGGCAATTGTTTAATTGTCTGAAGATGGAAAAACAATTTTCTCCAAGGATATAGCTCCTGGTAAGTCTACCAATCTCCAGTGTTATTAAAGGGAAAGAAGTCTGATTTATATTTAACTTGTAGACATTTTAGACTTGGATTTTGCTATCATTCTGTGTGCCTCCTCCATCCAAAAGGACAATGGCAACAAAAATGTGCTCCCAACATTATTGTGTTGGAAGATGAGATCTAATTAGAAGTGATTGGGCTATGAAGCTCTGCCCCATAAATAGATTAGTGTCACTATTTTGGGAGTGGGTAACTTATATGTATATATAAAGGTTGAGTCTAGTGTCCTCTTGATCTCTTATCACTTTTTTTTTTGCATGCCTGGAATGATACAGCAAGCTAGCCATCTCCAAATGCAGCCACTCAATTCTGGGAAGCCACTCAGATTGTGACGTGTTTAAATTCATTCTGAATTATCCCATCCCTCAGAACCATAATATAACAGTACAAAGCAGACTAAGACACCAACAAAGGCATGGACACAATCATCTACCATTCACACATTCACCGATCATTACTAACATGTGCAACATTAAACTTCCATATACTATATATTTGGGGATGCAAAGTTAGTGAAGCATGAACCTTTCCCCTGGGAAGCTTAAGGACAATATGTTTACCAAGTAAACCCAGAGTAACATCAAAAAATATAGATCAAATGGGTAGCTGAACTTGGTACATAACTCTCAATACTGGTTCACAAGACAATTATCATGAAAACCTCTAGCCCTGTTTTCTTCTTACTAGATTTTCTAGAACTTTTTGAATTATTTAGTTGTAACCTAGGTAAGTTCTCACTCTAATGGATGTCAGTAAATATGACATGCCCAAGGCCACCATCGGGAAAAGGAGCTAGCTCCCCACCCCAAGGGTAGGTAACTATTGATTGGCAGGAGCAGTCTGTGGACTCTTGAGGGGTGGAGTTAGACTGTGTTCCTGTGCATGTGTTGGCACCTTGGAGGCCATTCCCTGCATTGGTATGAGCAAAACAGACTAGCCGGGAGTGGATGTACAAAACTGAGCTGACCCACCTTGGGTCTTCTTGCTCTTTTGGGGGAGGGGATGGGGAAATGTAGAGGGGGAGGCTGAAGACTGACTGGGAGGGATTTCGAGGAGAGAAGGGATGTGGAACAGGGGGATACATGAATAAAAAGACATTTTTTAATTAAAAAATAACATAAAAATATGAGTTAGAAAAAAATAAAAGGACCTTTCTGTTGAAGTATGTGAATTTAAAGTACTAGTCAACAGTGTTATTAATAGTCCACTTCTTTTTATAAATGATTTTTCTTAAAATGGTGAAACCTGTGAAAAATAAACTCAGATAAAAGACCAAAAAATAATGATAACTAAACCCAGATCTCTCCTGACTTAATAAACCTTAGGAGTTAGCTTCAAATAGCTCAGAGAGAATCAATAGCTGTGTCTCTACAGTGATGTCTTTACAATGACAGGCTCTGTTTGTGCTCCACCATCAGGTCAAAATTCCATCTTCACCTAGCATTCCACTGCATTAGTTTCCTATTGTTGTGTTATAAGCTGTGTCAAATTCAGCACACACTTGCTACTGTGCAGTCTCTCAGCAGTGGACACTGATATAAAACTTTTCTAGAACTTTCCCTTTGGGGCTTCTTGAGACATCAATTAACAGGCTGAGGTGATGTGAGAATGCCTTTCTGTATGCTGTGAATCTCAATCTTTAAATAAAGGAGCTGTTTTGGGCCATGACAGGCACCATAGAAGAAGTAGGAGGAGAAATCAAGACATAGTTAGGAAAGGAAGGGTGGGGTCAGGCAGACCGAGCTGAAGCCCAAAAGAGCAACATGTAAGGAACACAGGTGAGCCACGGGCCACATGGCAGACAGATTAATAGAAATGGGTTGATTTAAGATATAAGAGCTAGCTAGCAATGTGCCTGAGCCCTAGGCCAAACAGCATAAAGTTAATATAAACATCTGAGTCATTTCTGGGGACCTGAGCGGGTGGGCGGCTAAGGGGTCTGGCACGGCAGATCTGTGGGTCTGGCAGCCCAGGACCAAGAAACCACCCCGTTACTACAGATGGCGCTCAACATGGGGCGAATATCCACTTAATGCCTGAAAAAGTTTAAAAAGGGTTTTTAGCAGAAACTGAGCAAAGGCAGCTTCCAAATTGTGTATATGAAGTTGGTCATTGTACAAACAAAGAGTGGCATCCGGGTCACATTCAAAATGGCACCCGTGGACTGGCGGCAGGCAGTGTAAGCTGCAGCTGCAATCAGGCGGGTTCCTGAAATCTTACAGAAGACTCAGTAGCATGTGATTGATTTTATATTTCTGTTTATTTTGAACAAAAAGGAAACAAAGACAGTTTCTTAAGAGCAGCATTTTCTTGGGTCTCCTCTGCTTGCTGGCCACAAACTGAGATGCAGTCTTTTTAAGAGAACTTACTGGTTCAGCTATATTTGCAAAAACTATGTGGCAAGAGAGTGAGAGTATTTTAAAAAGCTCTTCTAGTTGGAAAATGATTAAGGATTCACAATAAAACAGATTCAGATGAAATAAATAACCTGTAAACGGGTTACAATGTGTGTAAAAGGTACATAGTCTTCAGAGAGAAGATAAAGTCTTTAAAAAGAGAAATAGAGTAATAAAAATATAATAAGCCAAGTAAAGATAGAAAATAGACACAAAATCTGGATTTTGGTTGTTATTGTGTTTTCTATTAATTTTTTAACTGTTAATGAGCTAACTGAAGAAATACAATGCATTGCAAATGCAAAGGCTACTAAGTTAAACAAGAATATATATTTTAAGGTATTTTGATTTTAAAATTTGTGTCTAAGAATTTATTGCTTTGGAAGAGTTCTGCTTTTGTTTCCACAGAAGATGAGAACCTGTGGATTGCTTCCAGGAAAATATGGCTTCATCAACCAAGACCCCCTGAAAAAACCTGATGGGAAGAGACGGCTGTATCAGCTTCAGAGCTGCAGACTAATCCAGTCTCAACAACCATGAGATTTTCAACACCCCTTAATCAGCAGGAAGTAGTAATGGAAAATTATGCCCAAATTCCCCAAATATTGTTTCTAGATGTTTGTTTTCATTATAAATGGTTAATGGTCATAGTTAATCTCTTTCTAAGAAGAAAAAAGGGATATGGTATATGAATGATTTTTTAAAAGGTTAGATTATTGAATTTACTTAGATCAAATCAGCTGTTAATCTCAAAATGCTTTACATTGGTATAGATTTTGGTTTATTGATACAAATTTAAGGTCAATTTTGTTATGCTGTATGTGTTTTTCTATTCTTGTTTAAGGTATGATGTTCGTGTACCTGATTTAAAATTGTAATGTATAATTAAGAAATGAAGGTTAATAATCACCTTTGATAATCAAACTTATAGTTAGGTTAGTGAGGATTTTTAGGTATACAAAGATATATTTCAATTAGGTAGGTAATCTTCAAATACTTCTAAGACCTACAGAATATGGCATTTAAAATGTTTTAAGAACTTAGACTTTTCTGGACAGTGAGACAGGTCTGCTCCTGGCAGCACCAATTTACTTAGAGAGAAAAATGGGCATTGAAGAAACTCCATATGGAGTCTATTTGTGGCAATAATTAGCCACTGGACATAAACCTGTTCTTATATTAATTGCTTGACAGTATGCTGTTAGAAGTGGACATGCAGGTTCTATAGGAAGGTGACCTCTGAACTTTAGCAGAACAAGCCGAGATGGTCCTTCAGGTTCCTGCTTTGCAGAGAAAACTGTCAGACATTCTTCAGGACTTGAGGAGAAGTAACTGATGAATGGGCAGAGCAGATTTCCTGCTTCACTGAAATGAAAATGAAAATGGGCCTGTAGGCTGAAGATGGATGCCCCAACTTTATAAAGGAACTTCTGGTGACCGTCCAGGCAGATAGGAGTCATCTCTATCAAATCTAGATTTTGAAAGTTGCTTGCACTTCCGGTTTACTTGGGTAAATGTATCCCTCTGAGGTCTTTGATGTAGTTGAAGATTAGATAGTTATAGGTATAGTTTTTCTTAGTCACTTAAAAGGTATATTGGATATGAAACTTTAGATTCATAAAGATAAGGTAGATGATAAGAGTATTTTCTTTAATTTTGCTAAATACAAATAGACTAGATATTATGAATATAATTCTTGCTTGATGGCTATTCTGTTATATGTAATTTTGCTATGTTAAAATTGAAACGTTCCTTTTTGATTAGACAGAAAGGGGGAAGTGATATGTGAATGCCATTCTGTATGCTGTGAATCTCAATCTTTAAATAAAGGAGCTGTTTTGGGCCATGACAGGCACCATAGAAGAAGTAGGAGGAAATATCAAGGCATGGGTAGGAGAAGCAGGGCAGAGTCAGGCAGATCGAGCAAGCCACCCAAGGAGCAACATGTAAGGAAAATAGGTGAGCCACGGGCCACATGGCAGACAGATTAATAGAAATGGGTTGGTTTAAGATGTAAGAGCTAGCTAGCAATGTGCCTGAGCCACAGGCCTAACAGCATAAACTTAATATATGCATCTGAGTCATTTCTGGGAGCCTGAGCAGCAGGCAGCGGGTGGCAAAGAGGTCTGGCATGGCAGGGTCTGGGCCTCTGGCTGCCCAAGACCAAGAAACCCCCACTAAAACACCATATTCCCATTAATTGGCTGTCAGCTCAAGATATCTGAGTGAAACAGAGGCCTATTATTGCACCCAAATTATCTATATTTAAAAAAATTAGTTGCTGGACAGGTAAGAGCTGGTTATATTGTCCCTTTTCTGAGATGGAACAATGCTTCCATTTTTGTTATTCAAAAAAGTCAGGCAAGTTTTATCTTTTACAAGACCTAAGGGCATCCAACTTCTCAATGAAGACTATGAAAGCTAGAATGTTCTGGACAGATGTTATAAAGACACTACGATGCCATGGATGCAGCCCAAACTACTGTCCTCAGCAAAACACTCAATAACCACAGACAGAGTATACAAAACATGTCATGACAAAGCCAAATTTAAACAACAGCTATCTACAAATAAGCCCTACAGAAAGCACAAGAAGAAAAACTCCCACCTAAGGAAGTGACATGCAACCACAAAACACAAGCAATAGATGAACCCTCAGCAGGAAATCACACACAAACACACACACACACACACACACACACACACACACACACACACACACACACACAAAACCCTACCAAAACCCAACAAGAATTAACAATTACTGGTCATTAATATCCCTTAATATCAATGGACTCAATTTACCTATAAAAAAGACAAAGGCTAACAGAATGGATATGAAGAAAAGGATCTAACCTTCCGTGGCATACAAGAAGCACATCTCAACTTCAAAGACAGACACTACACCAGTGTAAAAGGATTCAATCAGATGGACTTAAGAAACAAGCTGGTATAGCTATCCTGATAGTTAACAAAATAGATTTCAAACAATTAACAACATAGCTGGACATGAACACTCTACTTTGGAGCTCAGAACATATTATTCCCATAGACAAAATGATATTAAGATAGTGATTGGATTCTAAGTGACAGGAAATACCCACTTGATTAACAAGGTTTCTGGAAACTGGCACAGTCGCAATACAACATGCAAGATGTTGTTGTATTGGTCATCATTATTCAACACATGAAACTACAAAATCATTTTATACATAACTTATTTTATATATCATGAATGTTGTTTATGGAGAAGAGCAATTTTGATTGCTGATACCAGAGAACTAACAGAATTTAGAAGAAATGTAAGTAAGGAATGAGAGGATGCATCTAAGGATGTGTTTAAGGGCTTTGGAATGAGCACGCCCTGAGCTGTGATAAGCAATCTCCTAGACACACAAGAAAAACAGTGCCTTGCCCGAACACAGAGAGAGCACACCTAAATAGCAGACTGCCCTTGGCAGCACATCATCACAGAATAAGACAGGAAGTGACAAGTAAGGAGTATAAAACAAGGGGGGGTCACTGGGGTGAAGGGGAGAAATTATTGACATATAAAACAAAGGAATGATCATCATGTCCCTATAGGGCCCATGTCATTGTCATGATGGCCCAGAGATTTGACTAGAATATTTTCTAGACTGACTGACAGTGCTTATCAGCTCTTGCAGCCTCTGACTAAACAGATGACACTGTTCCCTAACTCTCAAACACATGTGACACTGTTTCTCAAAGAACCCCTATGTTACAACACTCCCTTCCTGTAGTTAATTGAGGGCAGACCTGTTAACTTATCCACTCCTTCTCCAACTAGGTGCCTCTTCTTTTATGGTTGTCCTGGGGCCTCCTCTGCCTAGTTCCAGGGATATTATCCCTTGTGATTCTGTGATACACACTGTTTGCCTAAGGGATCAAGCCCTCAGTTCTATACTACTTATGCTGAAAGCATGCAGAGCCCCATCCAGCTGTACTCTCCCTGAATAACTTAGCCATGAATTTATTGCTGCTTTTTGAAAAGACAACTGCTTCAGATAAAGGCTTTGACAATTATCTGGCCTTTTGTGACATCTAACCTTGAGGTTGGAAAAGACTTTTAGTCAACCTTGGACCCTACAATCTCCCAAACCTTGGCCTTTATTTTATCTTTGACAGTCCAAATCTTGGACTAAATTCCAAGAGACCAGGCCAGGGACCTTGAAGGTTACATCCTGAGTTACCAAAGAAGCTATCAGTAAGACAAACTGTTTCTCTCCACCCCACTTACGCCCAGTGTCTCTCAGTCCCATGATTCTCTCCACAGAGAACCTCAAAGTCTTCTAACCAAATACAAAATTCAATGTTCCTGAGATTTTCAAGTAAAACCAACATGTCACTTATAAAAATCTTCAGAGGAAAACCATGAGTTTCTAGGATAAAAATAATTGACTCATCTCTGGTTATCTCCCTGAACAAAACAAGGTCTTCCTTAACAGGACTGTCAGCTCCAGTTTAAATCTTGGGTCAGGGGACATCCTTGCTCTTCCATTTTCATGTCAGCACTCAATTCTGAATGGTTTCTCTCCAATTTTCAACCCTGAATGAGCTTCAGGAAGCTTAAGGAGATAAGCTTATATATAGATAGCAGCATCTCACATGCGATCTATGTACAGAAGGCTTTCTTTATGCCCAGCCTGTTTCTCAGGACAATCAGAGTCAAAAACAGCAGAAGTGAGGCTCAGGAATGAGCAGAGGAAATGGTCACACCAGGAATCAGTGGTTGATTGGATTCTCCCTTCACCTCTGATTTCAACTCTGCTGTGAAGGAGATGAAATATACAAAAACTACAAAAAGTTATTTCTCAAATGTGGGGAATGCTTTCAATGGCAAAGTATGATTCATCACTTTAAACCATAACTCTTCAATGATAATTGTTATTTTAATAAGAATGATGAGTATAAGACTCTACCAACATTTACATACACCATAAAAAGAAAAAGTGGATAATTGTTTCTTTAAGTTTCTAATACTTGGTTAAAATGTAAATTAACATGTAATTCAAAATACTGATCAAAATTTATAGACACACTTTCTACATTATATACACATTTCACATGAAATTTATATTTTAAAATACTACTATAACAATGTTGCTCTCTACTGTTCAATTGGAGGCAAGCATGTATTGCTTTGGCGGTTAGCAGAGAGATAGTTCCCAAGTCATTGCCTGCACTACTTTACTGTCTAATCATCTACATCTATTATCTGAGCCTCATTATCTCTGAATCCAGTAGAAAGAGATTAATAGCCTTAATGCCTCTGTCTACTTGACAGAGATGTTGACAGCTACGAGTAGATAGCAAGATTAGATGGCTGTATGAAAACAACAGCTTTGGTTACATTTAAGGATGCTGAGCCAATGCTCTTTTAAAAACAGTTTTCAAATCCCATAATCACAGTACTATAAAGGCAGGTAACACTGAGCTGTTTCTCTTACACCATACTCCAGCTCTGTGCTGTTTCTATGCTAGACAAGTGCACAAAAACACTTCCCTGGGCAATTACTGTGTAGAATGCCAATGTTCAAAACCTGCTGTAACGTTACTGCCATCAAAGCAGAGACCTGGAACAGAAAGGAACACTAAATTGAAGTAATCAACACATCTACACAGGAATTCCATGGCGTGCTATTCTAAAGCTAAGATTGCAGTGTATATATCAGTGAATTCTCTAGGAAAATGCTTAGAACTCAGCATATAGCTGAGGGCATAAGTTATTTCAGTGAAAAGATACAAAGAAAAGTTAGGACAAGAGAAGGTCTGGAAAAAAGTAAAAGCAGTATATAATTCCAAAAAATGCATTGAATCCTGTAATGCCAAGATCAGACACTTAAAGACTCTGTGCCTACAGATTCATGCTGGGGGCTAGTCATATGATCACCCTCTGTATCAAAGTCCTAGGCTTCAACAAAGAAAGCAGATGTTTAACATAAATCACATTGTTTATAAAAACAGTTTGGATACACTATCTCTCCTTTCAAATAGTGCTGGTATTGAAGTTTCCAGTCATAAACAAGGTATAACCATGAAAACAGGTCTACTGAGCAATAACCTTCTAAGGGAAGCTGTATTCATTTTTCTATGCACACAGAATTTTGAGCAAGCAATTGTAAGACAGTTGGATGTTAAATGTGTAATGCTTTGCCCTAGGGGTTTTGGATTTTTGGTTTTGCAATTTGTTTGATGCATCAGAGTTTTAGGTAGATAGGGTGAGTTAAATTAAATAAGATGGCCAGATTTTCCCAAATTAACTCAGCACTTCAGGAGCTTCCTGCCCACCCACACACAAGGTTACCTATGCAAAGCTCTACAGATGAAGTCCAGTGCCTCTTTCTAATCCTTATCTAAAGCGTACCCATCCCAGAAGTCCTGTTTTGTCACAGAACTTCAATTTACCTCGGAGGAAGGAATTATGTGGCACTTCTCTGTTGGACTTTCCCAGACTTCTTCCTGCCTTCAGTTCATTTCAGGCAAGTTCTGGTGACCCCTAAACTCAACTCACTGATTGCAAGAAATGGGATCAAAATAAGTGTTGGCAAAGAAGTAGAAGTCGGTAACACTTTGGCAATATTGTCCAATCATCCATCAATAGAAGCAACCACAAAATCAATTGCTTTCACTATGCTATCAACAACCTTGGGCAATTAGGACATCCTGGTGTTCCTGGAAACTCCCACGGACATCAGTTCAGTACTGACTTTTCAAAAAGTGATAAGAATGCCAAGTGAAATTAATGTCACTGGTACATGAAGCCAAGTAGTCAATTAGTTGGAAGGTCTTGAAAGTGGGCACACAAGATTTTATGGGCCTATGGTGAAGCCAGAAGTCCAAAGAAACTTCCATTTCCTAAATATCTCAAGTGCTGGGAAGGTGAGGAGGATGCAAGAGACCCTTGGAAGACGGTTATAATCTCTTAAGATGTGGTACAGCCTCAACCAGATCTAATACAGGGATATAGAACAATGGAAGCCACCAAGGTAGACATTTAGAACCAAACAATCAGGTGTTGGGAGTGGCCAAGAGAGCATGGAGGTTTCTATGTTGTATCAGGGTTTCTCGGTCCTGGGTGGCCATAGGTCCAAGACCCACAGACCTGCGGCCCAAGCCTGCTTAGCCACCCAGCCGCCCAGGACCCCAAAAATGACTCAGATGCTTATATTAACTTCATGCTGTTTGGCCTATGGCTCAGGCACATTGCTAGCTAGCTCTTAAATCTTAAATCAACTCATTTCTATTAATCTGTCAGCAACGTGGCCAGTGGCTCACCCGTGCTCCTTCATGTTTCTTCTTGGGCAGCTGGCTTGATCTGCCTGACTCCGCCCTGCTTCTCCTACCTAAGCTTTGATTTCTCCTCCTACTTCTTCTATGGTGCCCGCCATGGCCCAAAACAGCTCCTTTATTTAAAGATTGAGATTCACAGCATACATAAACCCATCCCCACATCATTTCTGCTTTATGGATCAGCAGTAAATACATTCAGTTAAAGAACATCAAAATATAGATGTTTCATCTAAATGGATTCATACTCCGGTCCCCCTTTAGCCTCCCTTTTATGTCCAAAGTATTATCACTGGGTTTGCTCACTTTTTGTTTTTGAAGGTCCAGAAATGTCTTCGGTGTGCTTGGCAGACTTTAAGACACATGCACAAGAGCTGCTATCTAAGACATCATGGAACTTTATTGAAGGAGAAGCTGATGAGGGCATCACATACAATGACAACATCGCAGCATTGAAAAGGTCTTCCCTGCATTCTTTTGATTGTTTCTCTAATGTGCATTGCTTGAGAGTTCCTTAGATGGTGACTGTTCTGGTGTTTGCCTTTAGCAAACACAACATATTCAGGAAAATGGATGGCTACTTTTAGTTTATAGAGCTGGGGAGTTTTGTAGAGGGAATCTCTCTCGGATGTAAGGAAAAGTGAGTTATCAGCTCTCTGCATGCAAGCCAACTTCGTATCTTGTAAAGACAGAACAGGACCATATGAGGGCCTGGCAGAGAACCCTGCATATAGATCTCAATCTCTTGAGCTCCTAAAACCTCTCCCTTCGAAGAAAAAATGTAACAGAGCGGGATGGACTCAAGTTTGGAGAAAATAAGATCAAAAGGTGTTTAGGGTGAGAAATGGCCTTGAAAACTAAGTACTAGATCATATGTCATCCAATAATACCCAAGTTACTATGTGTCATTACATAATGTTTTAGATGTCATCTGTGAACAACCTTACCTCCCCCAAAGCTGTGTGTAAGTCAAATGAATCATCTCCTGGAATGATGAAGTGTCAGGGGATTGAGAGGAGACATAATTGTTTTCTAAGATTCAGACATTTATTTGCTTGCTTTTTCTCTCTGGGGACACCTAAAATTTCTTTGTTTTCTTTCTCTATATAGTCACTCTTGAAAAGACATCTAAGTAGAGAGTGGCATGATGCAAAAGCAGGAATCTAACACAGCCAGACAGAAGCTAAGGTGAACTCTGTCTCACCAACAGTTCAGGAGTTGCTGGGTTAGTGGGGGCTAATGGCTTCCTGACGATTAGCCTCACTTGAGCCTACATTGCTTAGTCAAGATCACCCAACTAAACCTGCCAAAAGCTTAGAGATCTAAGTTGTTCAGACCTGCACTGAAATCAGAGACACAACTGCAAGAAGCATCACTGTGTTCGAGAAAAATCCACCTTCTTGTCTAGTGTAGAATCTGCCTTCGTCCCAGATACCTGAGAGATGTGTCAGAGGTGGACACCAGGACCACAATCCATGGGCAAGAGATCACAGCCCCCATCTGCATCTCACCCACAGTTTTTCACTCTGTGGCCTGGCCAGATGGAGAAAGGAGCACAGCCAGAGGTATGAATCATCCCATCTGATGATGATTCCCTTCCCTGAAGGCCAGATGTGAGTGACAGACCTCAACAGGGAAGTGACAGGGAGTAGCAAGACTTCTTGCCAAAAAAGAAGAAGAAGAAGAAGAAGAAGAAGAAGAAGAAGAAGAAGAAGAAGAAGAAGAAGAAGAAGAAGAAGAAGAAGAAAAATTTACGAAAAACAGTCATGTCAGAATTAAGAATTAGAATTGTGGGAAAGTTGGGTAGTGGCCAATGCCTTTAGTCCTAGAACTTGGGAGGCAGAGACAGGAGGATTGGTGTCAATTCAAGGTCAGTCTGGCCTAAAAAGTTAGTTCCAACAATGTAATGGCTATATGAAGACACCCTGTCTTGAAAGAAAAATAGCAAATCTTTGGTAACAAAGATTTCTTAGGCCAATGTTTGCTTGACATTGCACCTAGATTGTAAAAAGAAATGCATTGGTATTAACTTTTGATTAGGCCAAATTTTCTGGCCTAATGATGAAAGCACTAATTAAGAAATAATGAACAGTCATGACATATCTCACTACCTCTTCCATGTAATAAATAAAGGAACCAATGAAACCACATAGAAGAGGAGAGAGACTCAGTCTTCCCATTTTCAGATACGTGCATCTTCCACTAAGAAGCTCATGATTCTGCAGTGGAACAAAATCTCCAACTCTTAAATCCCCTCTCTTCCTTCAAGGAATTCATTCAGGGTTTGTCCAAACACACACACACACACACACACACACACACACACACACACACACACACACAAAGGGTTTAACACACCCAAGGGCAGTTCAGGTAATTCAATAGCAGCTCTTGTTAGAACTCTTCATGATCCAATCAAGATTTACAGAGTAGCACACACAGATTCACACACACACGAGGCCTCTCCAGTGAACCAAACAAACCCTCATCCTTCCCTATGGGGGTAGTTGAATGAACTTGGACATTTTCTACACTCATTGGGCAACCTGGCTAGAACCCAGTTCCAACAACTCTGCCTTCCAAGCTGGGTCACATGCTCTACTTTGCAGCTGCTCAAGAAGCCAAAGTCGGCTACATCACCAGCACTTACTCCAGCTTCATCCTGGAAGACATTGTTGCTGCTGCCCCCAGGTGCTTCAGATGGTTCCAACTCTATGTGCAGTCAGATTGGGAGCTCAACAAACAGCTGATTCGGAGAGTAGAAGCCTTGGGGTTCAAAGCTTTGGTGATCACTATAGATGCACCAGTAAAAGGCAAAAGGCGACAGGACATAAGAATCCAACTGAACTTAGAGGCAAACATAATGCTGAAGGACCTGCGATTACCTGAAGAGGTGAGAAAGATATCAGACTCTAAGGACATTACTTATAAAAAGTGTTCAGAAATAAGAACTATTATTGTCCTTTCATCCATTCCTCCATCCTCTTTGCCTCATCCATCTCTCCCTTATTTTTTCCATCCCTCATACCTTCTTTTCTCTTACTTGCCTTGTGGCAGACACTAGAGCAGCATCAGTTAATGTGTCAGACCTGGTCTCAGCTGCCCAGAACTTTGAGGGAGAACTTAGGACAGAATGTCCCCATCTCTGAAGCTGCTCAGCCTGTCATCAGAGCTGCCAGTCATGGCTGATGTTTAGAGACAGGAGAGCATTAGAGAGGAGTTGTGCAGGAAGTGGAGAGCAAACTAAATCTAAACCTAATATCTTCTGTTTCATAATGAATTCAGAAAGTAATTGTTTTTCATGAAACATATAAACAAACTGACCCTATGAAAAGTATGCTCACAGCATAGGTGTATAGCTGGCTAGTCCAGCCAGCTGCTTCCCAAATCTGTTGCCCTGAAAACTTAAAACTATCAGGGCAGTTCAGAACATCTTTTCAAATCCTTTTTATTAAGGAACTACAATGAACACTTCATTAAATTCTAACTATCAAAAAAGATGTCATGACCTTGAGAGTGAAAAATCATGGCTACAACAATGACCTTTTCAGCCAGTGGGAAACTATGACTCCTCTGGGTGTCCTAGAACCAAGAGACACATTTGATACACACTGTGTGACAAGCCTAGATACTGGGCATGCTTAGTGTATGGTTCTTACTGCTTTGGTATTTTGGTCCATCCTTAGCTCAACCATAATGTCAAAGTTTCTGGGCAGTGTGTGCTCATAGCTTTAATCCCAGCACTCAAGAGGCAAAGCCAGGCAGATCTCTCTGAGTTTGAGGACAACCTGCTCTACAAAACAAGTTACAGGGCAGCCAAAGCTATTACACAAGAATCTCTGTCTCAAAATAAGCAACAAAAAAAAAGAAAGGAAGGAAGATAAAAAGAAAAAGAAGAAAATGTCGAACTGACTCAGTGAACACATCATTGAAGTAGAAAATTTATACAGCTTTTTTGGGGAGGAAGACATTAGAATCAATGTTGGGTAGTGTTGTTCAGTTTCCATAGCTTATACATGACAGAGCTCTAAGTGTGTCTCATCTTTTGAGTGAATCAAGTGATGTGAACATTTGGGGCTAACATTCACCTTCTCAATCCCTACAGAGAAATTTCACACATTCTGCCACCCTAACTTTGCCAAGTCCATCTTTCTGCTGGAATGATCTCTCCTTGATTCAGAGGATAACTCAATTGCCCATTGTCCTCAAAGGAATTTTGACAAAAGACGATGCAGAATTAGCTGTGAAACACAATGTTCAAGGCATCTTTGTATCCAACCATGGTGGGAGGCAGCTTGATGACGTTCCTGCTTCAGTAAGTGGGGTGACTACAGTGGGTTATGTCTGAATCTTCTATGCACATCTACACCAAAGACACTACTTAATTTTGTGAACAGCGTCCTTTCCCTAATCATAATTATTGCCTATGAATTTTAAGGAAGTTTTTATTTAGTTTGTTTGTTTTACTATTTTTGTAAACTGTGTGTGTTATACATCCAAAGTTTCTGATGCTGCTGCAAAATAGATATATATTTATTTTACACTTACAATATACTGGAGTTGAGAGACATCAGCTAATGTGTACAAGTTCACAATAGATAATGAGGTAGACTAAGAGAGATGTTCAAAAGCATTGAAGACCTTGTTTTCAGTCAAAAGAGACCAGATTAAAGCTGATGTGTCTTCATGGTTTTTTAGTCACCTCAAGACTTTCTGACAGAATGTAGGAAGGAGCATCACCTCACACAGATGCATAAGTGTCTTTCAAAATGTGTCTGAAGTACACTGAGTCACTAGTGCACAGTACACTGATGAATCCTTTATTAAAATCTATACTAGCTAACACTATATTGCTAAAGTGTGTCTATTCTACATGATGCTTGAGAGAAAATGAGGCAAGGAATTGGGGAAGAGTCTTTAAGTGGAAATCAGTTGCTAATTGGTCCTCACAGATATATTTATGCCATGTTTTCTCACAAAGCTAGTCTCATTATACAAAGCAGATGTGAAGTTTTTCCCTCCTCAGTTCATATCCTCTTATAAAATAAACATGAATGATTTAAAAACTATTAATTTCATTACAATCATTGGTGTTAATATTTTTGTTCTTACTAACACAAAGAAATCTTTTTGGTTTAAAAATATGTTTCATAATTACTTCTTTCCAGTTGCTCAATGTATTAGGTGCTTACATAAGCCTCCCTTTTTTAATGATGTGCCATGAATGGACAAATTATATAATTAACCCTTCACTGCTGAATATCTGCATTGGTTCTCTTATTTTCCGACTTTGTTTCTTTTCATGTGTTCACTAGTTGTTTTAGAGAAAGTCACACCATGTAGCCCATACTAGCTTTGGGTCTTCAGTCTCTCCATCTCTGTTCCCCGAGGGTGGGAACTACAGTGATGCACCACTATATCAGACTTCTGTTTTATTTTAAAAATATTTAAAGGAATGTATCAGTGACCTTAAAATTAAAATCTTAAGTGTGTCTTTGATTAAACCTCTAAAAGGTATATTCCAAGAAGCAGAAATTCCAAAGCTACCCTCACTGTTTTGAGGTTTGCAGAGATAATCTCAGGTGCCCTACACTTCTCTGTCAGACCCTCACTAGTGAGAACAGGGAATGGCAGGCCTTGTATGGAGAAGGGGCTCAGTCTGCTGTGTCTCTCAGAGAAAGCTGCACTGTGAGCTACAGTGGGGCCTCTCAAGGTAGGAGAAGATGCAGAAAATCAAGGGAGCATGGGCTGGAAAGGGACCCTTCACTTCCAGGATCTGGCTCACGAATCCGACTCACTGGATAAGTTATTAGGGCTTCATTGCTAATAATGGGTTTTATATCTGCTTTTTCCATTTCCTCTCATATATTTACTTTCACTGAGCATATGTCTGATACAATTAACAAAACCGACACCTCAGTATGGATTGCCTGGGATAACTAACACTCCTCTCCATGAGCAGTGACTCACACCAGAATGTTGAGCCCACAAGGAAACCATGTGAAGGTCCAGAACGTAGCTTTGGCTTTCAGAGACACAACTCAGAAGCCATTTTTGGTTTCAATTTTATGCTCTAAACTGTTTTTAAGCTTTTTTTATTTATGTGGGTATATATTTTAACTTCTTAAACCTGGGTATTTCTATTTTTTGTAAAGATAATAACAGAACTCTGCCCTGACCCTTGTTTGGTGAGTTTTCAATACAGATTATAAAATTGTCACATCAGGAGATGAGCCATTATGTCTCCTTACCAGGAGGTTTCTCCTGTTCAGATCCAGTCTATTAATTTTGATGGTATCCACAGCTTTTCTTCTCCTGTGTAAACACAAGTGAAATTCTTTCCCCAGTGTAGCACATATCCTGATTTCCATTCTGAGGTCAACACATATTTGATGTAGCAGGTTGTTTTAGAGCAGTGGCTTTTTCAATAGCCTAATGACTTGTACCAGCTATTGTTCCTTTCTCATTGGCACTGAAGAAATTCAAAGTTAGTAACACATTATGTAATCTATTTCTGAGGGTCTTTATTATCCCCATTCTGTTTATTTAGCATATCCTTTAGAGTTTGATTTGACCTTCTATTATTGCTTGCCCTGTAGGGTTGTGTTGTAATATTTTAATAGCAAAAATACTGTTTCATTTTACTAGAGACATATGCTGGAACATTGTCAGTCCTAAATTGTACAGGTATTCCCTTGATAGCCGTAACTTCTAGTAAATGTGTGACTACAGAATCAGTCTTTCTCAAACTCAAAGCAGTTGTTCATTGAAATCCTCAAAAATGTATCTATTGTATGGTGCACATATTTTAATTTTAGTTTTCAAAAGTCTGAAAAATAAAACATATCCACCAGAAACATTTTATTTGCTATGTATACCTTTAGGAATGCTTCCTGCCAGTATAGAGTTTGGTTATAAAAGGAACATGTAGGATGTTTTCTTTACAATTTCCATATCCATCTATTGCCTCAGCATCTTTCCTTCTCCTCTCCTTCCCTCTCATACCTCAGTTTCCCCAAGGAGAGGAAGCCAGTCAAGATAAGTTTGAGGTCTTACAAGATAACAGAGTAAGTAGCTGACTCCAGAACCCACAGTTGAAAGAGGATCTGTTGCACAAATAAAGGAAACTCAGGACCAAATCTCTGGGAAAGGCTGAGATATCAGAGAGAGTAAACACCAGTCAGATCTCACCCAGCTGTCTTCCAGCTTCCTCAGCCTCACTCTTCCTGGCTTCTTCTGCCTGCTCTGTCTTTCTATATCTGCCTTAAATACTTTCTTTGCTCAGTTAAGGTGTGGCACCACCACTGCCTGCCTGGGAGGGAGCCTGGAACTCCTTCTGTAAACTAAGATGACCTCAAACTCAGATTGGATTAAGGATGAAGGTCATCACTCCTGGGATACTCCCTGTGGTGGGATTAAAGGTGTGAGTTACTACTGTCTGATCCTCCTAGAAGGGTAGATCCCTCTGACATCTCTGGCTGTTTTATTACATTTGAAAATATTCTCACATGAACCTGTATATTCCACTAGACATCACCAGACTGAAGAAGCTGTGGGAAAACAATATAGAGAAAAGATATCTGTCTCTTGTCACAAACTGGATATGAATTCACCCACCTTTTGGTATCACACACAACACTAAAGTCTCACCCAGCATCAAAACTTCTTTCTTACCCAAATTAATTAATCTTTATAGGAAGCCATCATTGGGGACTGAGCTCCTGTTCTAGGATCAGGAGACAAATCCATGCTGAAGTTCTACACAGCTAACCAAACTTAAGAGTGGTCTTCCGATCACATTACTGTCAGAAGAGAGGAAACGAGAAAACAATGCCATCTCCACACAGGTCACTTACAGCCAAGAAAGGCTGCTTTGTTTGGCATCACCTACCACATGAGGAATAGATCCCACAGGGCATCCAGGTGGTGGGCAGCTGCAGACTGGAGCACATACACCCAGGCATCTTGCACAGAGTGAGCATCCATCAGCCCTGGGTACACTGAACACCTCCCACAAGCCTGTTCCATTAGCTCTGAAGGAAGTGATACTGGTAGGGTAGAAGAAAGGATCTTCAATCTTCTCTTCAGCCTACAGAAATGCCTCATTGAATCCACTGGACCATTTTCTCAGGGGAAAGCAGTCTGCCAAGGTCTAACAAGGGTGAGTGGAAAGAAAGAAAAGGAAGTGGACTGGTGTCCTGACAAGCATAAGGCCTTAGAATCCTTTGGATAACAAAGGCCCCCTTACCTACGTGTAAGTGGACAGAGAGTTGTTCTGGTAGCAGTTATAACTCCCCCACACAGGAGTCATATAATACATGCACATCACCACTAGGAAGCAGTGAAGGCACAGAAGGAATGGCAGCTGCCCCAGCCTGTGAGCCTCCTGGCCATTTCTTCTGGACTCTGAAGCCTGTGGTCATGGAATAAGGGAAGCACAGAGAAGTGATCACCCATGGGTGTAAGTGTGATGAACAAATGATTGGAGAGAATGGAGCTAAGCAGGAAGTGTCCAGGAAAGCTTCAGAAAACAGCTGGGACATGGAAAGGACAGCTGGGTGGGTCCATGCAGGGCAGACAGCCTGAGAGATGGTGCAGAGGCTGAGTGCCAGGGTGAAAGGGAAGGAGGGTCAAGATGAGGAAAGAGGCTGGACATCACTTAAGCAGGGTTTTCTGAGAGACAGAGGGTATCCTGGGTACCAGACAGAGCTGGGCACTAGAAAAGAGTGACCTCTGGGAACTCAGCAGAGTGTCCAGTAGATAGTCTGCTCAAGAGGCATTCTTCAGAAGAATGTCCAGAGGAAATGCTAGAACATGGGCCACCAAATACTGGAAAGCAAGCCTTGGGCAGCAGATTGAGAACACACACTCAGGGTGCATGTGTACAGCCCCTCAACGGATTGTTTAATCCTCTTTCTGAAAAGATGATGGGTGGCTGTGGTGAAACAAGCAATTCCCCTTGGTGTGAGTCCTAGGTGTATACCTCATCAAAATCTGAACCCTCAGGAAGTTTTAGTTGTAAAGAAATGCAATCTGATGGAAAAGAAGTATGCAAACTAAGAAAATGTATTTCATGATGAACCAAGGGTTCTTGCCTCAGTTTTGCACCCCTGATCCAGACTTATAGTCTAGTAGAGAGAGGAAATGCTACATTAAGTAGAGCCTCAAGACAGGAAGAAGGGAGCACAGTGTCCTGAGAAAGGTCAAGTGATAAGGAAGGTCAGTATTCTTGATGGATGAAGGAAGAAGATACTGTCAGGTTTAGCAGTGAGTAATGACATCCAGGGGACAGGCCCCAGGCCCCACTCAATACTATGGAAAGCAGTAAGTATTTAGCTTCAGCTTCCTAGAAAGCCTCTTGGAGCAGATAGATTAGAAAGGATGAGGGGGCATCCCAAGAATATAGCAGCAAAATGGAGATCTACTCCGTGTGACAAACAAAATAAAATTCAGGTCTAGTGGGGGCAAGCCTGGGGCTGAGTACACCAAATAGCAGGAAGGATTAGGTGTCCTCACTGCAGATCCAGGAGCATATTTGCCCAGATAGGAATCTGATGTCACACTGTCCCCTCTGCTGGTTAGTTTTAACCACACTCTTGACATGACCTAGAATCCCCAGGGAAGGCAGTCTTTACAAGGAATTATGTAGACCAGGTTGGCCCCTGTGCATAGCTGTTCTTAACAAGGTGAGGAGGTGTGAGAGGGAAGAAAGTTACAGGGAGCAGAAGCAGCAAGTGGGCTACAAGGATGCATATGCACCTCTCTGCTCCTGATCCTGTATGTGATGTGACCAGCCTCTTAAGTCCCTGTCTTGATTTCTCCAAAATGGTGGACCATAACCTGTGATAGTGCATCAAATACACTCTTCCCCTTCTATGCAGCTTCTCACCAGGGAATTCGGATGGGATTGCACTGAATCCATAGACTGCTTCTAGTAGCATGGTCAATTTTACTTTATTAATCTTACTGACTGACTCATGAGAATGGAAGATCTTTCCATCTTCTGATATCTTTTTAGATTTCTTTCTTCCACGTCTTAACGGTTTTATTAAAGAAGTCTTTCATTTTCTTGGATAAAGGTACTCCAAGGCATGTTAATTTTATTGAGGCTATTGTGAAGGGGGTTGTTTACCTGATTTCTCAGTCTATCACTTGTATATATGAAGGTGTCTTATTTAGAGTTTCTATTGTTGTGATGAGACACCATAACCACAGCAACCTTTTATCAAGAAAAGTAATTCAGTGGCTTCCAGTTTTAAAGCTTTAGTTCATTTTCATCATTGTGAGACATGGCAACATACAAGCAGACATGGTGCTGGAAAAGGAGCTGGGAGTGGGAAAAGGGCTTCATTTTGATCCCATAGGCAACAGGAAGTGGACTGAAACACTGAACATTGCTTGAGCATATATGAGACCTTAAAGCTCACCTCCACAGTGACACACTTCCTTCATAAAGGCCTTACCTACTCCAACAAAGCCACACCTCCTAATAGTGCCACTCTCTATGAGTTAATAGGGACCAGTTTCATTCAGGCTACTATAGAAGGCCACTGATTTTAATGAACTAATTTTGTATCCAAATACTTTGCTAAAAGTGTTCATTGGTTGTAGGTGTACTCAGTGTTTAGAACCACTTATGTTTACTATCATTTGATCTGTAAATAATGATACTTTGACTTTCTTTGTTCTAATTTGTATTTCGTTCATTACTTGTCTTATTTCTCTAGCTAAGATTTCAAGTACTATATTGAATAGATGTGAAGAGAGTGGGCAACTTGTCTTGTTCCTGACTAGAAAATTCACTTTGACTTTCTCTCCATTAAATTTGATGTTGGCTCTGGGTTTCCTGTAAACTTCCTTTGATATAGTGGGGCAGGTATCTTGTTTCCCTAATCTCTCCAGAAGTTTTATCATGAACAGCTGTTGGGTTTTTTCAAAGGCCTTTTTTTTTGTATCTCATGAGATGGTTATATCATTTTGTCCTTTAGTTTGTTTATATAGAGCATTACATTTATAGACTAAATTGTATATTGAACAACCCCTACATCTCTAGAATGATGCTATTTGGTCATAATGGATCACATTTTTGCTATGTTTTTTTATTTAATTTGCAAGAATTTTATTGAAAATTTTTGCATCTATGTTCATAAGGAAAATTGGTCATAAAGAAGTTTGGAGAATTTGCAATTAGCTTCCCTGCCTCCCTGCTCTGAGGCCCATTTTTAACTTTTTAATTTTTATGTGTATAAATGCCAGGAATGTCTCTCCTCCTTTAGAAAATTCAGTATAAAACAACACATATCTTGACTTTGACTATTATCCAGGCTGGCCTCGTTTTTTATAACGATTACAAGAAAGAACACTGGACCCCATTCAGTCTATATTTTGCTTCTCCAACTTAACTGTAGGCCCAGCAATCTCCTACATCCAATTTTTAATTATAGTCAATGTCATTTTGACTCTTTAGGGTTTCTCTCAACTGCAATGAATGTACTTGGTTTGCTTGTAGACTTTCTATGTTGAAAAACTAGGAGGGGGGGCTTTTCCATAATTAATAAGGAAGCATTAGCTCATCTATACCCAGTGCAATGATTCCACTTCCCGGTGATCATGTAAGATTTCCACCTCGGGATTTTCCTTCCTGGACTTACCTTTATCCATAGCAATATTCTTCCAGGAGAATAAAATGATGAAGTTGTACATTTAGAAAAAGGTCAGAATATGGAAAAAGTGAAATAAAAACAGAGCTGAGAAGTGAATTCCAAACACTTTGGAAAACCCACTTCCTATATGATCATATGTTGAGATTTCTGACTCAGAAGCCCAGTAGGAAAGTTTATAGATTTCTTATTCTTCGTTCAATGCAGACTCTCTCCAAAGTAACAAATACTAAGCCTAGATTATCTCCCTTGTTATAAAGCTTCCTTGAAACTTTATCAGTGGGTTTTGCTTTTACAGTCCCTCAGAGGGTACTACATTACCAATTTTGCACATTCAGCATCATCCTTTCCTAATCTGTAGCCAGTACAGCTTAGAACATGTTTGTTATGTGTGGTTCACATAATGCTCTTAATTCTGCTCAGAAAGACATTTGTCAACTGGTTTTTCCTCCTGACACTGCTAGTTTCGGGTAGTTCCAAGGGCCCAGTGCTCTGGAATGTTAGGAATGGTTCCGTGAGTAAGATCATTTACTGCTCTATGAGAGGATCCAAGATCAGTTGATACCATCCATATGAGATGGCTCACAAACCCTTGTAACTCTTGATTCCAGGGCATCCATTATCCACCAAGAATCTCTGCCTGTGCCCTACACTCTCATGTTCATATACCCACACTCATACACATACTATATCTATCTATCAATCTATCAATCTATCAATCAATCAATCTATCTATCTATCTATATATATATATGTATATTAGATATTCTTAAAAAGAATGGCTTGAGAAAAACTTTTATTTCTAACCTTTCTTATTTTCCTTGCCTTAGCATATTCTTTACCTACTTTGCTTTTTAATATCCTTACATATTTTTCTAATTTTATGGAACAAGTCCTGTGACTCTACCCTCTATTTCTCATCATTTTTTCCTTAGTCAATCTCACTATTATCAGCACGTTAAGACCCATACATGAAGCTTACACAGAAAAGTCCAAAGGCTTCTGCATGCTTCGTTTGGGTTTTACATCAGTAAAAATGCATGAACTGCCCATTACCAGAATATTTATCACATAATGGTCAATGTCTTGATCATCATGTGTCAATTCCTTGATGGTTTGAAAAAAATATATTGGCACTTTAGGAGTGGCTTTGTTGGAGAAAATGTGTCACTTTGTGGAGGCAGACTTTGAAATTTCTTTATGCTTAGAATACCACCAAGGGTCACAGTAAACTTCTTGTTTTCTGGAATAAATAGCACTTTCAGAACTAGCAACAGGTCTGCCTACATGCTGCCATGTTCCCTATCATGATGATCTTAGATTGAACATCTGGAACTGTAAGCAATCCCCAATTAAATATTTTTATTATAAGAGTTGCCATGGTCAGACAACTGGAGACCCCACAGACCGCTAATCTACAGGCAACTAAGAGGTGAGTGTCCCAGGCCAAGCAGAGATAATTGCTCTCTGAAGCCTGATTGAGGGACACATACTGTGGTACCACATCCACACCCAACTCTGACCCCCATAGCACAATCCCCAGCAAAACATAGATGAAAGGACATCCCATAGGCCAAACCCTTCCCCAAATGCAAACTGTATCATCACACATGGACAACTAGAGACCCCACTGGCCCCTGGTCCACAGCCAACCAAGAAAGACCACCTCAACAACTGGAGACCAACAGCCCCTTGGCCTACAGACAACTAAGAGCCAACTAACAGCAATCCCTGTGACCAATGGAGACAAACAGCCCCCGGACCCACAACTGACTAAGAGTGGCCTGAGGATGGAAATGCAGAGGAAACAACCTTGGAAAGAATTTTATGAACATAATAGAAGCTTTAAAAGAGGGTAGAAAAAAATCCCCTTAAAGAAATAGAAGAAATAACAGAGAAGAAATTGTAAGAGATTAACAAATTCATAAAAGAAGGAAAAGAAAACAAACAGGTGAAAGAAACATTCCAGGAATTAAAAATTGAAATAGAAGCAATAAAGAAGATACAAACTGAGGCAATGCAGGAAATAGAAAACCTGAAGAAATGAACCAGAACCGCAGATAGAAAAATAATCAACAGAATGCAAGATATGGAAGAGAGAATCTCTGGAGTGGAAGACTCAATGGTGGAAATAGGTACATCAGTTAAAGAAAACACTAAAACAAAAATAGTCATAACACAAAACATCCAGAAAACTTTGGACACCATGAAAAGGCCAAACTTTCACACCAATGGATAGGTCTACCAGACAGAAACTCAACAGAGAAATAAGGAATATATGAGAAGTAAGGGATCTAACAGATGTTATGACCCAAATGAATTTGACAGTTGTATACAGAACTTTCCACCCAAACACAAAGGAATATACATATTTCTCAGCACCCCATGGAACTTTCTCTAAAATTGATGACAAACTCAGTCATAAAGCAAATACCAATATGTACAAAACATTGGGAATGACTCCCTGTATCATATCAGACCACTGTGGTGTAAAGTTAGAGTTCAACAACAGGAATCACAGAAAACCTACAAACTTATATAAACTGAACATCTCTCAATTGCACCATCTCTGAGTCAAGAAAGAAGTAAAGAAAGAAATCAAAGAATTTCTAAAATTCAATGAAAATGAATCCACAATATACTGAAACTTGTGAACACTTATGAAAGCAATGTTAAGAGGAAAAATCACAGTACTAGATGCCTATATGAGAAATCTAGAGAAATCTCACACAAGAGACTTAACACCACAGCTGAAGGCTTTAAAACAATTAGATGCAAACTCACATAAAAGGAGTAGATGGCCAGAAATAATCAAACTTAGGGCTGAAATCAATACAATAGAAAAAAAGAGAATAATACAAAGAATCAATGAAACAAAGAGTTGGTTCTTTGAGAAAGGCAACAAAATAGAGAAAGCCTTATCTAAACTAACCAAAAAGCAGAAAGAGAACATCCAAATTAACAGACTCTGAAATGAAAAGGGGGACATAAAAAATTACACCCACAAAATCCAGGGAATTATCAGGTCATACTTCAAAAGCTATACTCCTCTAAAAGGGAAAACCTAAAAGAAATAGACAGCTTTCTGGAAAGGTATCACATACCAAAAATAAACCAAAACTGATAAATCACCTAAACAGACTTATATCCCCAAAGAAAATTGAAGCTGTTATTAAAAGTCTCCCAAGTAACAAAAGCCCAGCACCGGATGGTTTAAGCACAGAATTCTACCAGACATTCAAAGAAGAACTAATACCAATACTCCTCAAACTGTTCCATATAGTACAAACTGAAGGAACATGGCCAAACTCTTTTTATGAGGCCACAATCACCCTGATACTCGATCTACTTAGATGTAACGAAGAAAGAGAATTACAGACCAATCTCCCTCATGAACACTGATGCAAAAATACTCAATAAAATTCTGGCAGACTAAATCCAACAACATATCAAAAAAATCATCAACCACAATTAAGCAGGTTTCATCCCAGAGATGCAGGTTAGTTCAACATACAAAAAACTGTGAATGCCATTCATCATATAAACAATCTGAAAGAAAAACAACCCACATAATCAGCTCATTAGATGCTGAAAAAGTCTTTGACAAAATCCTACACTCTCTCATGATGAAGGTCCGGGAGAGATCAGGAATACAGGGAAAATACCTAAATATAATAAATGCAATATACAGAAAGCCAACAGCCAACATCAATCTAAATGGAGAAAAACTCAAAGCAATCCTGCTAAAAGCAGGAACAAGACCACACTGTTCTCTCTCTCTCTCCTTATCTATTCAATATAGTTCTTGAAGTTTTAGCTAAAGCAATAAGAGAACAAAAGGAAATTAACAGGATACAAATTGGAAAGGAAGAAGTCAAACTAGCTCTACTTGCAGATGGTAAGTGACCCACAAAATTCTACCAGGGAACCCCTACAGCTGATAGACACCTTCAGCAATCTAGCAGGGTACAAGATTAAGTCTGCATGAGACTAAAGTGAAGAGTTTTGGATTAATTTCATTAGCAGAAGAAAAATCTCAAAACAGCCTAGTTTAAAATCTATCCTATACTTTCTAGTGGTAACTCTACTGAAGATTTATAATGAAAAAGCAAGGTGAGCAGGGTAAATTACAAAATGAAATGTTTGAAAAAAAAGAGTACCAGGATCATAAAATAGAGCTAAATTCTGTGTTCAAGGAGATAAACAGATTAAGAAATTAAATAAAAGAGTGGTAATTTCAGGGCAAGATCACCCAGCTAAGTTTCCAAATTGTGATAAGAAACTAAAGAAAACCTTAGAGATAGGAATGGTCAGGCACACCTCTAATACCAGCACTGGGAAGGCAGAGGCTGGTGGATCTCTGAGTCTGAGGCCAGCCTGGTCTATGGAGCAAGTAACAGGACAGCAAATTTCAGGCAATGAAAGATAGAGAGCTGGTGAAGAGGTAATTTTAAAAGGGGCCATGTTCCAACCCATTAAGCAGCAGAACTTGGCAGCTTTGCTCATGTTGTTCCAGCTTTAGAGTTAAGAATAGAAGAAACAGGTTAGGAAATGAGCCCCCATGTGAAAACAAAAACAAAAACCCCACAGTGGCCAAGCATGTGTCAGGGGTGTCCCCGAATAGAGGCCTAGTAGAGAGGCCATTGTGTGAAGCTGTGAAGTAGAATCCTGGAATACCTTGGAGAACTCAAATATTAGAGATGCCAAAGTCATGAGATACCTGCTGAAGAGAGCTGGTATCAGAAGTGGAACCAGCACAAGAGAGAAGTGTGTTGTAGTCAACAAAGCTGAAAGCAGTTGGATATTTGTAGAGCTTTTCAACATCAGATATGATGCAGAGTTTGGAGTTTGCCCAGCAGGAGTTTGGTTTTGCTTTGGTCCGGTATTTCCTCACTTTACTCCCTTCCCTTCATTTTACAGTGGTAATGTATATCCTGTGCCATTACAAAGCATGTTATAAGTATGGAATCTGTATTTCATTATTTTGATTTTAAAGGTGATTAGAGTTAAGAGATTTCCATGCCTCTCAGAAGAGACTTTGAACTTTGGAGTTTTATTGTTCATGCTGTAATAGACTAGAAAGAGTTCTGAAATTGTACGAAATGAATTTTGCATTGTTATTGTTACAAGCCTTTTGGGCCAGGAAGTGGAATGTGGTGTTTAAAAAAAAATGGGCCAGAAGAAAGTGGCCCTATTAGGATGTGTGGTACTATGAATTATGAATGAATTTTCTACCCCAGGCCTCCTAATCAATTGATGCTGGACTTATGTTGGAAAGCTCGTCACATTTAAATTCAAGCCTAAGACACAAATACTAGGAAGAAGAAAGCAAGGTTCAAGTGCTGCCCACCCAGGAGGGGATGAGCTGGTGTCTTACTTCCCCTTTCAGACATTTAGGGAGGAAGGGGATTATGTAAGGACCAGAGAAAGAGGGAGAAAGAGTGTGAGACAGATTATGGACAACCGAGGCAGTGAATGCTACACTGTGCTGTTATTTCCTTATTGTGTGTATAGAACATTCTAGTTTCAACATCTTTCCCCATGCTGGGATTAAAGGTGTGAGTTAGCACTCTGACCTTCCTGGATTAACTGTGAGTGGATCTATAGTGATATTCCAGATTGGTTTACTAAATATATAGCATATCACCACAATCATTTCTGTGTCAGATATAGCATTGCCAAAGACCTTTCCCATTCTGTAGCATTTTGTTTTGTCTTACCATGTACTTTGCCTTAGAGAAGATTCTCAGTTTCAAGAGATCCCATTTATTAATTGTTGCTCTCTATGTTCACATCTTGCTGTTGCAGAACCACTAGGTTTTGGAGGTGCCATATTGTTCTTTACGCTACTGAAAATATTCTTGCACTGTCATCTACCCATCTCTTCCCTCCAATCAGTGCTAGCATTGTCTGTGTCTCATGGAATTGATCTTGTTCCAAACTGTTCTGGCTGTGTCTGTCTCAGGAAGCCTGAGCTCTTGATCCAGTCAAAGCTGGCAGATTCTGTCTCAGGGAGCTGCCCTTGGTCCAATAGAAGCTGGATTCTGTGTCTCAGGGAGCCATTCTTGTCCAATAGGAGTTGGTTGGTTATGTGTCTTAGGTAGCTGCTGGATTGCAGGGTAATGGGTGGGTTTGAGAGAAGGGATGTGACCCACTAGGGGGGCATGCTAGTAAAGATGCCTGCTTAAAGAAGTCTTCCCTGCTGACCTTGACTCTTGGTTCAATAGGAGCCGGCCAATTCTATATCTCAGGTAGCCACTGAGGTCAAAGGATAATTGGCAGGTTTGAAGGAGGAGGTGGGAGTTATAGATTGCAGATTTCTTCTTTATTTTCTTCTTTTATTCCTTACTTCTTTCCTTTCTTTGTTCCTTCCTCACTTACCTTCTACCTTCCTTCCTTCTCCCCTTCATTCCATCCTCTGTGTCTTCCTTTTTACTTCTTTTCTTCCCTTTGTATTTCCCTTCTTCCTTCACTCTTTACCTCCTTCATTGCATTAGTTGGTTATTTTATCATAGTATTTTAAAAAGCAACTATTACACACTCCGTTACCCAAGCAGTATAACAGGCCTGATGAGTTCACTTTGATAGAGCTTTCTCATCACTCAAATCTGTGGGACCACACCAGAAGCAAATACTACCTTGTATGGGCATGGTGTTGGAAGGTTCATTGGGATCTTAAAGCTTTAAAAAGTGACTGTTGAATTATAGTTTTAATATAAAGACCCTAGAGACTGATATGAACACATGCTGCAGAGCCAGTAGCAGTCTTTTGTAGAGTATAGAATCTTTCAGAGGCAGAGCCTGGTTGATGAGCAGAGCTCACTAGGGAAGGATCTATTGGTCTTCTTCTTTGTCTTTCCTGGTCATTCATGGTATCAATCATAGGTTTTCACTATGATTGACTAAAACCCCTCTACACCATGAACTAATCTTTCTTTAAGTTTCTTGTTAGGTATTTTGGTCACATTTACATAAAAATATCTAATGTACCCTGTTTGACACTGGTGTTTACCATCATTGCCTGTTGTGATTGTTTGTAGTTGGCCCTTGAATATGGTGAGGTCTTTACAGATTCAGAAATGTAAACATCAGCAATCCAACAACCAAAGATGTTTTGGCTTTGCATTCAGTCAGCCACGCCATCCAGTGGGACTTGGTAAAAAAAAAAGGGGGGGGTAAGAGGAGGGAGAGGTGCTAAATAGAGATGGGAGAGGAGATTATGGCCATTCTGTGTTTCCCTAGGAATTCAATTTTAATATCCCCTCCCTAATCTGTATTCATCCTAGGTGATTGGTTGGGCATTGAGACTAAAGAAGGAAAGGAGCATGGTTTTTGGCCTAAGGGAACTACAAATGTAGACAGTTGTGATGAACCATCTGAAATACGGCACAAGAAGTTACTGGAAAAGGAAACAGAGCTACTCATTACTTCTTAGGAGGAGTGACTTCAAATGAGTCTCAGCAATGGGTAGGAGAATCAAGAAAAACAAATACAAGGTACAAAAAAATAAGAAACCAATGTGTTTGGGTGCAGGTAGAGACAAAAGTTACCTGGTGAATTGCTAGCTCTTTCCTAAAGACAAACACTGTCTCTTAGAGTTTCTTATTGTCACACTCACTGTCTCTGGTTCCCTCAAAGACTCTCAGTTCCATGGGTTTGAAGCTTTTGCTGAGTATGTTAACATCAAAGCTTGTAGAGAAACAAGGCCTCCTGAGCTCAGGAGCAGAAAATAGTATTCAGTTGCTGTGAAAGCATTGCCAAAACATCTGTTGAAGCTCTCTCTCTCTCTCTCTCTCTCTCTCTCTCTCTCTCTCTCTCTCTCTCTCTCTCTCTCTCTCTCTCTCTCTTGTTGTACTGAGTTCGCCGGTCCCGTGCAGGCAGAGGTCCCAGACCCACAGACCTGCCGCCGGAACTGCTTATCCGCCCGCCGCCCGGGCCCCCAAGAAACGACTCAGACGCTTTATTGACTTTATGCTGTTTGGCCTATGGCTCAGGCACATTGCTAGCTAGCTCTTACATCTTAAATCAACCCATTTCTATTAATCTGCAGGCCACGTGGCGGCCCGTAGCTCACCCGTGCTCCTTACATGTTGCTCTTTCGGCGGCTTCTACGCGGTCTGCCTCTAACTCCGCCCTGCTTCTCCTACCTGAACTGACTCTCCTCCCACCTTTTCTATGGTGCCTGCCATGACCCATCAAACAGCTCCTTTATTTAAAGATACAGCACACACAAATGCATTCCCACATTTCCCCCTTTCTCTCTAATCAAAAAGGAAGGTTTCAATTTTATCATAGCAAAATTACATATAACAAAATAGCTATCAGGCAAGAATTACAGTTATAATATCTAGTCTATTTGTATTTAGTAAAATTAAAGAAAATACTCTATCATCTACCTTATCTTTATGAATCTAAAGTTTTATATCTAATATATCTTTTAAATGACTAAGAAAAACTGTACATATAACTATCTAATCTTCAACTACATCAAAGACCACAGAAGGATATAATATTTACCCAAGTAAACCAGAAGTGCAAACGACTTCTAAAATCTAGAAAGGACAGAGATGACACCTATCTGCCTGGACAGTCACCCAAAGTTCCTTTATAAAGTTGGGGCATTCATCTTCAGCCTACAGACCCAAAGTCTCTTTTCATTTCAGTGAAGCAGGAAATCCGCTCTGCCCATTTTGGCACAGTTCATCCGTTGTTTCTCCTTGAGTCTTGAAGAATGTCTGACAGTTTTCTCTGTAAAGCAGGAACCCGAATGATGATCTTGGCTTGCTCTGCCAAAGTCCAGAGGTCATCTTTCCATGGAACCTGCATGTCCAGTTTAAACAGCATACTGTCAAGCAGTCAATATAAAAACAGTTTCTTCTCCAGTGGCTCACCATCACCACAAATAGATGAGATTCTATATGGAGTTTCTTCAATGCCCACCTTCCTGTTGAAGTAAATTAGTGCTGCCAGGAACAGACCTGTCTCACTGTCCAGAAAAGTCTAAGCTCTTAAAACATTTTAAATGCCATATTCTGTAGGTCTTAGAAGTATTTGAAGGTTATCTATTTAATTGAAATATATCTTTGTATACTTAAAAATCTTAACTAACCTAACTATAAGTTTGATTATCAAAAGTGACTATTAACCTTTATTTCTTAATTATACACTACAATTTTAAAACAGTTACATGAACATCATACCTTAAACAAGAATAGAAAAACATATACAGCATAATAAAATTGACTTTAAATTTGTATCAATAAACCAAAATCTATACCAATGTAAAGCAGTTTGAGATTAATAGCTGATTACCTGTAAATTTAATAATCTAATTTTTTAAAAAAGCATTCACATACCATATCCCCCGTTTTTTCTTAGAAAGAGATTGACTATGACCATTAACCATTTATAATGAAAACAAACATTTAGAAACAATATTTGGGGAATTTGGGCGAAGTTATCCATTACTACTTCCTGCTGATTAAGGGGCGTTGAAAATCTCACGGATTGTTGAGACTGGGTCATAATCTGTAGCTGTGAAGCTGATCTGGCCATCTCTTTTCATCAGAGGTTTTTTCAGGGGGTCTTGGTTGATGAAACCATATTTGCCTGGAAGCAATCCACAGGTTCTCATCTGTGGAAACAGAAACAGAACTCTTCCAAAGTAATAAATCCTTAGACACAAATTTCAAAATCAAAATACCTTTAAAATATAATTCTTGTTTAACTTAGTAGCCTTTGCAATCCATTGTCTTTTTGCAGTTAGCTCATTAACAGTTAAAAAATTAAAAGAAAACACAATAACAACCAAAATCCAGATTTTGTGTCTATTTTCCATCTTTACGTGGCTTATTATATTTTTATTACTTTATTTTTCGCTTTAAAAACTTTTTCTAACCTCTTTATTTTCTCTCTGAAGCCTATGTACCTTTTACAAACATTGTAACCCGTTTACAGGTTTTCTTTTTATCTGAATCTGTTTTATTGTGAATCCTTAATCATCTTCTAACCTTAAGAGCTTTTAAAATACATTCTCCAAAAAGAAACACAGTTTTTGCAAATTAGGCTGAATCACTAAGTTTTCTTAAACGGACCGTAAACAGAGCACACCCAAGAAAATGCTGCCACGAAGAAAATCTGTTTCTCTTTTGTTCAAAATAAGCAGAAATCTAAAATCAATCACATGCTATTTAGTCTTCTGTGAGACCGGTTGCAGCTGCAGCTCACACTGACTGCCGACAGCCCGCCGGCGCCATTTTGAATGTGACCCGGACCATGCTTTGTTTGTACAAAGACCCGATTTTACATACACAATTTGGAAGCTGCCTTTACTCAGTTTCTGCGATCTAGAACTCTTTTTAATCTTTCTCAGGCTCTAAGTGGATAATCAGCCCACGTTGGATGCGCCATCTGTAAACTCCTTCTACATCTGGCGCCCAACGTCCTCGGCCCTGTGCCCTAAACTGTAAGAAGCCAGGGGACATACAGACTGTTCACTTGGGCTTAAAGCTCTCTCTTGCTAGCCGGGCGTGGTTTCCAGCCAGCTGGTCCAGTGTGTAGGCAGGGGTTTTCGGTTCATTGCCTGGGCGCAAGATTCCAGCGCAAGACACAAGACGCGAGATCAGCTCAGTGCGCACACGCGAGACTTCAGTTCAGTGCGCAGACGCGAGACTTCAGTTCAGTGCGCAGGACCGGTTTTCAACTCGCCGGCCTACTACAGTACTTGGCTCTGCTTTCAGCCTGCTGCAGCACTCGGTTTTCAGCCCACAGCTTTCTGCTGCTGAGAGTCTTTGCATCTACCATACAGTGGGTAGGAAATTGAACGAAACTGTGACACCTGTGTACTAAACAGCGTAATTACATCTGAATTGACACAATGGCTGACTATTATTCTTTTGAAGAGTTTAGGTCATATTTTGCCATGGTGGTTGATAAATTTTTAAATGAATATCTTGAAGGATTCAATACCCCAGTCCTATTATTTTTTGGGTTATTTCTCTATTTTATTTTTCAAAATAAGAGGATGATGACAGAGTTGTCAAATGGAAACCAACAATTATTGTCCAGATTATGTATTATGGAACTATCGAACTCTACAGTGGCAGATGAGGTTAAACAGGTGCAAAATGTAAATCGACAGTTACTGTCCAAGGTATGTGATGTGGAACTGTCAAGCACTAAAATGGCAAAAAGGATGGATACTCTGGAAATAGGTTACAACAAGCTTTCAGATAAGGCTTCCTCTGTAGATAAGGATAACACTGTACAAGAGAAATATAGGCTCTATGTAAATTATGAAAACAAGAAACTTGTTGACTACATTAATGATGAGAACAAGAAAATCATTAATTATGTTAATGATGGGGATCGAAAAATTGCTGACTCAGTGAGGTCTTTGGAAGGACTGCTTCATCAGGACACTCAAGCTCTAGAAAAATCAATAGTATCTAAACTTCAAGAATGGAAACCAGTAGTATCCAAAATCCAGGAATGGGAACCTGTAGTATCCAAAATCCAGGAATGGGAACCTGTAGTATCCAAAATCCAGGAATGGGAACCCGTAATATCCAAAATTCAAGAATGGGAGGATCGCATTGCAATACTGGAAAAGGGTACTGATGCATCTTATGCTCAGAACAGTTCAGGTCAACCCCCAATGGGATATTATGGTACTGGAGATACTCTACCCAAAGTGGTAAACATAACAGGGCTACCCCCTTCCACACCACTATTGTTCCCAGCTGCTATTCAGACAAAGATAACACCTGATGGATCCTCAGAATATGTAGAGTATAGCTATGAGCCAGTACATATGAGAGACATCAAGGATTTTAAAGAGGCAATATCAATGCACGGTATACACTCTACTTATGTGAAGCAGCTTCTAAATTCATGGTCAGCAAAAAACCGGATTCTACCAACTGATTGGATGCAGCTAACAGCTGCTGTCTTGGACCAAAGTCAGAATTAACAGTGGAGAGGCTGGTTTAGAGAGGAGGCCAAGACCTTGGAACAACAAGGAAAAATTAGGGGTTTCTTTGCTTCTCAGGACCAAATCCTTGATGAAGGCATGTTTGCTGATGTGAGGACTCAATCTACTTATGATGAGCATACTTTATTGCTATGCCGTACTGCTGCACTGAATGCTTGGGAAAAGATTTGGGACCCAGGTCAAAAAATCGAGCATTATACTAAGGTCAAACAAGGCTTAAAAGAGCCTTATACCGACTTTATACAGAGGCTCACCACAGCTGTTCATAGAGCAATATCAGACCCAGAGGTTAGGAAGCAATTAATACTTTCTCTGGCCTTTGATAATGCTAATACAGAATGTAGAAGAATACTTATGCCTTTAAAGATCAGAGCTGCACCGATAGAAGAATGGATTCAATATGTAATAAATGCTGAATGTCTCCATGGCAATGAGGAGAATTGGGTAGGCCAAGCTGTTGCTAATGTTAGGGTGAGGAACCAAGACATCACTTGCTTCAACTGTGGTAAACAAGGCCATATAAGACGGAACTGTGCACAAGGTACTCTTGGAAAAAATACCCGATCTAGGTTTAATTCGAACAGAAGGCCATTGCCTTCTGGATTATGCAGAAGATGTGGCAAGGGACAGCATTGGACCAATGAATGTAGATCTACCAGGGATAAAGAAGGCAACCCTCTACCATCGGGAAATGCCTTTCGGGGCTTCCCCCAGGAAGCCCCCCAAAAATCAGACTCCAAATTCAAGGATGGTGAGATCATATCCGGTCATAGGAGAAGACCAGCATTCTCAGGATGAATAGAGCATCCAAAACCTGATCTAGAAAACCATATGCTATTAGATAATAATATAAATTCAAAAGAAAACTCAGAAATTCCAAAAAGAATCACAAAACGAATATTTTGGCAGACTTCAATAAATGAACAAAGACCAAAATTGGGGATACGGATAGATAATATTTATATCCAGGGTTTAGTCGACACGGGGGCTGATGTTTCGATCATAACCCCCCAATCATGGCACCCCAGATGGCCTTTACAGGCAGTAGATATCCAGTTTCTGGGTATTGGAACAATATCGCAAGTAAAACAGAGTGTGAGATGGCTTGAATGCATAGGACCAGAAGGTCAGAAAGGATGGTTGAAGCCATATATGGCTGATATAGCAGTGAATCTGTGGGGTCGCAACCTTCTAATGCAATGGAATACCCAGATTAATATCCCTCCTCGTTCTGATATCAACCGGAGACTCAATTATGTTTCCAGAAATGACGCTCTAAGGTACTATGGAAAAAATTCGCCAGCCATTCAGGTTGTACAAAAGAATTGCCCAATAACCACAGAACCTCAAAGGACACTCACAGCATTGCCTTTGAAATGGTTAATGGAAAAGCCTATTTGGGTTCAACAATGGCCTTTGACAAAAGAAAAACTTCAGGCTTTGGAACAGTTGGTACAGGAGCAGTTACAGGCTCAGCATATTGAAGAATCAACCAGTCTGTGGAATTCTCCTGTTTTTGTTGTCAAGAAGAAATCTGGAAAATGGAGGATGGTGACAGATTTAAGAGCAATTAATAAGGTGATTCAACCTATGGGCTCCTTACAATCTGGTATTCCCCTGCCTTCTCTGCTACCTAAAGGATGGCCTATTACAGTTATTGACTTGAAAGATTGCTTTTTTACCATACCTTTACAGGAACAAGACAAAGAGAAATTTGCTTTTACAGTGCCTACTCTTAATAATTCAGGGCCAGCTAAGAGGTACCAATGGAGAGTCCTGCCCCAAGGAATGTTAAATAGTCCCACCTTATGCCAATATTTTGTACAACAACCACTAGAAATACTGCGCAAGCGCTTCCCACAATCTATCATTTACCATTATATGGATGATATTTTGTTGGCAGACCCAAACCCACAGACATTAGAAACATTGTTTGAAGAGCTACAGAAAGTATTGCCTAATTGGGGACTGCAAATTGCTCCAGAAAAAGTACAGAGGGGAGATTCTATCAATTATTTAGGATATAAGATAGGTTTACAAAAAATTAAACCACAAAAGGTAAAATTAAATAGAGATAAATTGAAGACTCTTAACGATTTTCAAAAGCTACTAGGAGATATTGCTCATATACGGCCCATGATTGGTATAAAGAACTATGAACTAGTTAATTTATTCAAGACTTTAGAAGGTGACAAGGGTTTAAATAGTCCAAGAAAACTATCTGATGAGGCCGAGAAAGAATTAGAGTTGGTAGAAAGAAAACTTCAAGAAACACATGTGGATCGTGTGGATCCAGACCTGGAATGCATACTTGTTATTTTACCCTCAAGACAATCTCCAACAGGAATCTTAATGCAAAGAGAAAGCATCATATTAGAATGGATATTTCTGCCACATAGGCCAAGCAAAAAGATGAAGACATATATCGAAAAAATTGCTGATCTGATTTTTAAAGGTAAATTGAGACTCCGTCAATTGACTGGAAAGGACCCCGCAGAAATTGTTGTGCCTCTGACTAATGAAGAAATTGAACGATTATGGGCAGACAGTGAACCTTGGCAAAAGGCTTGCAGTGACTTTTTAGGAGAAATTAATAATAAATATCCCCAAAACAAGAGAATTCAATTTATAAAGGAAACTAATTGGATCTTTCCTCGTGTAGTACAGGATGAACCAATTTCTGGAGCCCCTATATTTTATACAGATGCAAACAATTTAGGGAAGGCTGGCTACAAGTCTGAAAACCTAACTAAAGTGGCTCAGAGCCCTTATAACTCTGTTCAAAAGTCAGAACTATATGCGATTATTATGGTGTTGTTGGATTTCACAGAGCCTCTTAACTTAATTACTGACTCTCAATACGCAGAAAGAGTTGTTTCACATATTGAAACTGCTGACTTCATTCACGATGATACAGACTTGACCTTATTATTCATACAACTACAAGATATCATCAGAGGTAGGATACATCCTATGTACATAACACATATCAGGGCGCACACGGGTCTCCCAGGCCCTCTAGCGCAGGGTAATGAGGAAATAGATCGGTTGCTAATAGGAAGCGTGCTAAAGGCCACAGAATTTCACGAAAAACATCATGTTAACAGCAAAGGGCTGAAAAAGAGTTTTCCCATCACTTGGATTGAAGCAAAGGAAATAGTAAAAAAAATGTGACACTTGCTCTTTCTATAACCAACCATCTTTACCGGCAGGAACTAATCCTAAGGGTACACACGGAAATGAGATATGGCAAATGGATGTGTTTCACTTTCCAGAATTCGGAAAGATGAAATATGTACATCATACTATTGACACCTATTCTGGAATGCAATGGGCGACTGCCCTGAGTTCTGAAAATGCTGATGTTGTACTTACTCACCTTTTGGAAGCCATGGCCATATTGGGAATTCCCACTCAGATTAAGACTGACAATGCTCCAGCTTATGTCTCCCGAAAAATGAAGATAATTTTTGCATACTATGATATAAAGCATATTACAGGGATACCACACAATCCTACAGGACAGGCAGTTGTGGAGAGATCTCACCGCACATTAAAAGAGATGCTTTATAAACAAAAGAAAGAAATGAAAAAACCTAGAGAGAGGTTGCATAGTACCTTATTGACTTTAAATTTTCTTAATGCTGATGAAAAGGGAACTTCAGCTGCTGAGAGACATTGGGTAGTAGAAAAATCTTCTGAGTTAAATCAACCCATTTACTTCAAAGATGTGTTGACTTCCGAATGGAAGCCAGGGTATGTGCTTCAATGGGGTAGGGGTTTTGCTCTTGTTTCAACAGGGACAGAAAAGATATGGGTACCAACAAAACTAATAAAAGCCTGCTTCGAAAAGGAGTCTCTTCCTGAACAAGAAAAGTGACTGCTCATCCCTGACATGACAAACGGATGCGTGGTAAGGAAAACACACTTAACATATCTGGGGCAGGGTCTCTCAGTTTTGTCTTTACAGGAAAATGGATACAACTATTTTTACGGCATTGACTAAACATTGAATAATTACTCACCTGCAATAGAAGACAGACTGAGGATTAAAGAATGTACAAGACGGACTACGAGACCAACTGATACACACATGCACTACTGGGTAATTTCTCAATTTTTACTGCCTTACATCTTGCATCTACATCTCAAAAAAAAAATGGTCCTGATTTGACTATTAATAAGGCTGGATTTGGATTGGGAACTTGTGGCTTTCTCCCTCTCTAAACCCAAGCATATTGGTAAAGGAATATGAAAAATTCTGTCTCACATCATAAAAGCCACCTGGTGTGAGACAGAAGGCAAAATATTTAGGGACCAATATTACTGTGACTTCATCTTAAACCTTGTTCCTCCCTGTTTCTGTACCTCTCAAACATCTCATTCTGTCTGCTTCCAGTCTCCTAAAGTCATGAAAGATATAAATATCTTTTGAATATCGACAATGCTTAAGTTTTCCACTGTAAATAACATTTCCTCCTATCAGCTATCTACAAAGAATCTGGAACCGAGATGGGGCCTCCACCGGAATAACTCCTGCTAGAAAAACAAAAATAAAAGAAAGAGTATGAGAGAGAGAGAATAAGAGACAGATAGACAGACAGCAGAGACAAAAATAGAAAAATCAAGAACCTGGTGCGCACCAATCAATAATTGCTTTCAAGAAATAGATTATTCAAAAACAGCTGCAAGATAGCTCCTTATGATTATCCTTCAGATCACACTGCTAATTGAGTTTCCAGATGGAGTTAACCACTATCCTAAAAATGGTTATAGATGTATGTGGTCAGTCCATTAAGAACTAACCATTGCTTTAGCTTTTACAGGATCCCAAAGAGATGCCATCGCCCTTAAGTCAGCAGGAAGCAACCTTATAAACGACTACGCCCCCTTTCCCAATAAGTTTTATGCTCCAAAGGTTGTGGGTAAAACTAGATAAAAGACAAAACTATAATATAGCATCAGAGATCTTTTTTTTTAGAAGAGAGGGGGAATAGATAGGATAGATAAAGGTAGACTGTTCTACCTACCTATACTTCATTTTAGCTGAATGTATGGGCTAAGCTAAAGACAATTTGCACTGTCATAGATATCTGTATATTGATACTAATGCAAAATCATTTTATATGTTTAATTGTGATAATTTGTACATTGGTACAAAGTTTAATCTGAGATTGTTTTATGTAACCAAAGCAACTTGTACTTCGATATAAATCTGAATCTGTAACTGTTATGTAAAGCTGAATTTGAAATTGCCATATTTTATGTATGCTTCTACCTTTGTTTAAAATATTTGCACATTATTGTCATGTATACTATGCAATTACTACCTTCATTTAACTATACTAGATATAATGTATGATTGCACTAGTTATGATATATGCACAAGATGTTTTATATACCTCTGTTTGGATGATATATATGTATTTACATGTCTAAAATGCTGTGGACACTTTACCTGGTAAAATACCCCTGGCTAATGTTCGATAGTTCTACTAAGGGTCATTGTTCAGAGATTGTACACCCCTTATATAGGTATTCTAATTTTTAGTACAGGGTTTATTCCTTAAGACGATAAGATCTGCAGTCAACACTATTTAAGGTACCATATCCCAGTCATGTCAGATACAGATTAGAATATCATAGATGAACAAGAATCTTCAACCGTTTCATAGACCCAGAGAATATGGCATTTAACATTTAAAATTCGGCCACGAGAGACATGACGACTCCTGCTGTCACTGCTCCCTTCTCGAGATGGTGTTGAGCATCAAAGATACTCCTTTGGAGTTGGTCCTTTTGGCAAAAAATGGCCGGCTGAGTAAGGAACTGTCCTTACCTTGATTACTGACAGTACACACATGATGTCAAGCTAGATGAACAAGTTGATAGATGGAGACTGACGAAACCTGCCTAGACAGGATAAGACAGTCCCTTCAAAATTGTTCTGCTTGTGAAAAGATCTGTCAGATGCCATTGGCCTATAGCCAATCCGATAGATGCTCTAACGGTACACAAATCCAGAGGTGATTGTCCAGGTAGCTGTGTTGCTGTCCTCTCCCAAATTTTGGAAGTAGCTGCTTCCATGTACTTCTGTCTTTCAGACAAATTCACCTTCCTTCTCAGGTCTTGAAGAGGTTGAAGAATAGATGTTTAAGGTTTTCACCCTAGTATCCCTTAGATAAGAACACTCGGGTGTTAGATTCTCACTTTCCCAGATTAACCCTTTAAAATAATCTATACACCCTACTATCTACCAATATTCTAGAACTTTTAGATGTACCTTATATAAGTTAGGCTTTGATTAGCAATTGTACTTTAACCTCTCCTAGATACTACCTCATAATAATCCCTACTGTACATAGTCTTAGTTTAGAACCTTCTTAGTTAGAAAAAGGGGGGAGATGTTGTGGGATTCAGGTGTCAGCTGATGGGATCCAAGGAAGCTTATCCAGAATCCCAGGCTCCTGGAGGGGGTGTGGCCAAACCCATTGATAAGGGGCTGCTGGGACGCTGGGAGGCTCTCTTCCTGGTTCCTGGCTGCTGGAGGAAAGATCCCATCGTCCGTCCGTCTGCAGACTTTGGTCCCTGTTCAGGTGCTACGGTAATCTGTTGCCTGTACCGTGAGTGTTGGTTTATATTCTAATAAATATCTATCTGGTATTGGTGTCCCTGTGGATAAACGCCGCCTACACACACTCTCTCTCTCTCTCTCTCTCTCTCTCTCTCTCTCTCTCTCTCTCTCTCTCTCTCTCTCTCTCTCTCTCTCTCTCTGTTGTGGTCTCCCAAAGGCAATTCCCTGTTGTACAAAATAAAAATGTAGTATTTAAATGCATACCCTGAGCCATATTGCCTGTATTTCTAACCCCATCTACGTGCTTTATTAGTTACATGACTTTGTTATTATCATGTGCTTTATCTCTTTAACAAGTGAAATGGTGACCATGACTTTTACTTTATGATTTACCATATGGTAAGCCCCTAGATTCTTTGCTGGGTCAATCGATGCTCTACAAATGTTTTTATTATTACAGATGATATTGCAATCTATTTCAATAGGTTTACTTCTTGGTGACTGTGAAGTTCATTAGCACAACCAGGAGACAGAAGGAATGAAGAAGTTGTGTTACCTGAAGTGAATGAGATAATTCCCAAAGAATATCTCTAAGCACAGAAAGCAAAGGAACCAAGTCATGTATTCATATGGTACAGACTCATCACACTCAGAGACCAGTCTTGAGTACACTCAGGTCAAAGTCACCCTTCCCACACAATCCATGTTCAAAGAATGATGATCAAGCATGCCTCTGGGTAGGAAATTCATTATTATATAGAGAAAAATTTATTACAGGTTACCAAAGGTAGAGGGCTCAGAGCAACTCAGTGATTCCTCCTGTACCTTGTAGGTTTCCCAGAAGGCTCCGTATAAAATAACAGACACACTGAAGGCATGTTAATAGTCATGTAAAGAGGCAAGAACACCCTTTGTAAGTTTATAATTGTCTCTAAAAGTTATCTGAGCAGTGACTAAAAAATTCCTCCATGATATTCCTTTCCTCAGACCTCAGGGACTCAGAGATAGTGGTAATTCCCAAATCACTTAATGCTGAATAGGGCAGTCATGTCCTTGGTAGAAAAGTGAAATTCTCTTATTAATAAACTGTGATAGGAACCCATAGAATTAAGCAAGGCTCATAGAGGCTCACAGACTCTGAACAGGTAACCACAGAGCCTGCATGGGTCTGTGCTAGGCCCTCTGCATACATGCTGTGGTTAAATGTTTACCTGGGACTTTTGTTGGATTCTTAACATTAGGAGTAGGGTTGTCTCTGACGATTCTGTGTGCTCACAGGACACGTTTCCTCCTACTTGCCTCATTCAATCTGGATATAAGGAACTGTGCCTGGTCTTACTACATCCTGCTATGTGTTTGGTTGATAGCCCTGGGAGGCCTGCTCTATTCTGAAGGGAAATGGAGGAGTTGCAGATCTGGGGAAGATGGTATGTGGGGAGGGAGGAGTACTTGAAGGAAAAAAAGGAGGGGAGCCTGAAGTTAGAGAAGAATAAAGAAAAAGAAAAGTGCAATAGACTTTAAGATCACCAACAATAATGTTTGACAGCATTTCCTAGACTGCCTCAGTGATTATTTTACAGGACACTGTGCAGAACATTAAATATCTCACACTTAGAATCAGTAAAATGAACATTCCTAATTTAAGTAACACAGACAATTTAGGTTTAATGTCCTAGAGAATCCAGGATAACAGTTCTGAAAAAAAAAAACCCTGCTTTTGTGAGTCTTTTAAAGATAGGATGTCTGCTTTCTTATAATTCCAAGATGAATTTGAACCTCAGCAGCAGCATCAATATTAAATAAACAGAAAATGGGCAAAATGCAGAATAGAATAGACCACTCCTTGCTCAACTAGGGCAATGTTTAAGGAGATTCAGATACAGAGTATAAATTTAACTTAAAAAAATCCCACTTCTATGATAAAATTTGGCCAAACAATTTCTATTACTAAGTTCCCCAAGGTGTTGATTTTCTAATCATACACTCATGGGCTGCCACCCCCACACTGAGGCAAGAATGTTCTGGTGGAAACAGACCAAGACACATCTTCTTTAATCCATAAAATATTACAATTATCTTGTAAATATTAAACAATCTTTCCTCTGAGGTACTCTCCTGCTAATACTGGTCCACAGTATGGAGACAGACACTACCCAATTTCTTGAACCTTTAACTGTCAACAGCCAAGATGTAGATTTTTCTCACCCTCCCAGGTTTCATAATCAAATGTGCTCCAACCAACCCCTGCTTTAGGACAAAGACGTTCTTCAGTCTTTCAGAACTTTAATCGAAGGCATCTGGCACTGAAATTTCTCTAAATATCCCCTATCTCTGATAGCTGTAGCATCTCAGACTCACACTGACCTCTCCATGCATCTCTCACACAAATCTTTCTCTATTACCCCAGAACACTACCCACAAGAGAAGGATCCAGCATGATTCTCAATCTTAAAAACCTTTTGAACCAAAGGTTTAGGGAAGCCACTAAATTCAATGCAAAGTAGTAGGACTGCAGTTAGGCACGAAGAAATAACTTCTGCCCTCTATTTCATGACCTGTTTCTGTCAAAAGAGTAACCTCAATCCAGTACAAAATGCCACTGCCCACACTGATTCCCCTGTTGACAGCAAAGTATCTACAGGCCATCAAGGGAGAAGTCTCACCTGGGTGGCCAATTTTGTAACTGAAACAGGTTTGCCTCTTGGGAAGTTCAAGGTCAATAAGTTCAGCAAGGGCCATAACATACATAGATGGCTATGTTCAGTTGCCAACAGTACATGCTCTTAAAGAGCATTTAATCTGCCACCAATCACAGTTCAAGCCTTCTACATATGCTCTCATTGCTGGGCTGTGAGGCAGTGTGGTGTCTCTACACAGGAATCCTAATAAAAGGTGGTGTAGAATGTACATTACTGCCTCTCAAGAGAAGTGACTTTCTTTCCTGCTCCAGACATTGGCTTCTGCCACTTTATTTGAATGTATAGGCCCTAGAGGTTTCTAAGGCACTGGAGACCAGCCTGGTCTCAGCCAATACAAACTGGTGATAACTTGTACCTTAAGACATGTGCTCTGAGAACTTCCTCATAAGCCAACCTGGGGTCTGCCCTGGGGCCTTGACAACAAGGGTAGAGCCAGGTGAGCTACACCAGGGAGAAATCATCATGCCAGAGCAGCAGATGCCAGCAAATCACACTTTCCCCTGGCTGAAAGGGGGGTCTGGGAGAAAAGTAGTTGAGGCTTCTCCTTCCCTAAATAAAATTGGAATTGCTTGTTTCAACTTGTCCCTAGAGACAGTGTTGTTCTCTGCACCTTCCTACACACTCCCCCAAGGGGACCTAGCAGGGCTCTGCACATATTGATGAGCCAAACATCTGACCCTGAGCCAGCCTCATCCCAGCATCTGGCACCAGAACTGTGGGGCCTTTAGACTTCGCTATTGATTATGCCCGATTTGGGGTTGTTTTTGTTCTTGCTATAATTATTTGGTTTTGGCATTTTATGTTTGCCTGCTGCTGTTGTCATCATTGCTGGTTAAGGCTGAGTGACAGCCTTCTCCAGACTAGTCCCTGGTTCTGCAGCTCCTTTCTCTGAGCTCGGTGTGACGTCCACACTCCCTAGAGGATTTTCAATAAGATACACCCTCTCTTTGATTCTGTCTCAGTCTCCTTGAGACTCTGCTTTTCTTTTTCCAGTATTTGTTTCTGTTGGTCTGTTTAAGTTGTTAGGGAGGCACACAAAGTGTCTGTCCAGGTTCACTTGGCATTCCTACATAAGAGCTGACCACTCAGAAAATGGTTTCCCAATAAGCAGACTTCCAATGGGGACACACTGTGAGCATACTCTACTGGTGTAAGGGCCAGTTAAGCACAAGAAATATACTTTGCTTGTGGTTAGTCTTGCACTAGTAATGGGCAGTATCCCTTCTCAATCCGGGAAGCACACATTGGACCTTTAATCTTCTAATCAGTCAAGGTCTACATGTAATGATGTGAGAGCTGGAAAAGCTCTGGGGTGAGCCTGCAATTTTTCCCCTCATGGATCTCTCCTGAAAACATGTGGGAACCAGGTATGAGGATAAAAATACTGTATCTAGCAAGAAAGAGGCCAGTAGCTTCCTTTTTTGCCCACCCTGGATTACCACTCCCCTGCAGTATTTTTGTTCTAATCTGCTTTTATTCTGTGTCTGAACTATCTTATCTTGAGCCTGCATTTTCACAGCCAGCTCCTTACCTGGTGACTACCTATATTTCCCAGCCTCCAGCAGCTATGAAACTTTTCCCCTGTGCACAACCAGGCTGTGTCGGTGGTGACCAACCAGTTAAGGAACTGGTAGACAGGAGCACAGATGCCACCATATTCACTGAAAGTGAAATGGAAATGTTGTTTTCCACACTGGAAGGATAAGCCTGGCCCTCCCATTACTGGTGTAGGAGAGAACAAGGTTCAAAATGACTACCAGTCCTGTTCAATGGAAAGACCCAGATGGCAATGAATGAGCCCCACAGTGTCCAGGATGCCTAGAAGTTGATGGAGAAGAGACATATTAGAGAACATGAGTACAATCCTTACAATTGATGACAGAGCCTTTTGGATGTTATTGAAGTAAATGAAAAATTAGGTTTTACAGTTTATATTCCTCCATGAGACCGACAACCCCAATCATAAGTCCCTGCTACTCCCCTAAGGTTGAAAATTGTTAAAAGCCAGACCATATTACCATTAATTGACTATCAGACCAAGATATCTAGGTGGAACAGTGGCCTATTATTGAACCCAAATTATCTATGTTAAAAAATTTAATTGCTGAACAACTAAACAACTAAAGACTGGTCATACTGAGCCTTATACAAGCAGGCAAAATGTTCTCATTTTTGATATTCCAGAAAAGTCAAGCCAAGTTACATCTTTTGCAAGATTAAAGGGCACCCAACTTTTCAATGGATCTATGAAAGCTAGAAGGTCCGGAACAGATGTTATAAGAACACTAAGAAACCACGGATACCAGCCCAGACTACTGTACCCAGCAAAACTCTCAACCACTGTAAACAGAGTAAACAAAATATTTCATGACAAAACCAAATTTAAACAACATCTATGAACAAATCAAGTCATACAGTCATTACTAAAAGGAAAACTCTAACCTAAGGAAGTTAGATGCAACCACAAAAACACAAGCAATAGATGACCCACCACAGGAAATCCCAAAGAAGGGTAAACACACACACCCCACACACTCACCAAAAAAATAACAGAAATTAACAATCACTGCTGCACAAATTCTGATTGTGATAAAGGAAACTCAGAGCCAGAATTCAGGGAAAGGCTGAGATATCAAAGAGAGGAAATACCACAGTCAGATCTCACCCAGCTGTCTTCCAGCTTCCTCAGCCTCGCTCCTCATGGTTTCTACTGCCTCTTCTGTCTTTCCATGCCTGCCTTAAATACCTTCATTGCCTACTGTTTTACATCCAGTTTAAGGTTAAAGGTGTGGGTTGCTACTATTTGGCAGTTAGCCTTGAACTCACAGAAACCCATAAAGGTCTCCTCTGTCTCTGGATTTATGGGATTAAAGGTCTGGCACCACCACTTCCTGTCTGGGAGCCTGGAACTCCCTCCATAAAGGAAGCTGGCCTCAAACTCAGATCTGCTGGGATTAAAGGTGTGAGTTACTATTCTCTGATCCTTCTAGATTGATGGTAGGTAGATTTCTTCTCTGATATTTCAGACTGGTTTTTTATTAAGTATATAACATATCACCACAAATCACTAGTCATTAATATCTCTTAACATCAATGGACTCAATTTTCCTATGAAAAGACAAAGAATAGATATGAAAAAAGAATCCATCTTTCTGCTGTATACAAGAAACACATCTCAACTTCAAAGATAGATACTACTTCAGAGTAAAAAGGTGAAAAAAGATTTTTCAATCAAATGGACTTAGAAAACAAGCTGCTGTTGTTTTTCTAATATATAAGAAAACAGACTTCAAACTAAAATCATTCAAAGGAGATCTGGAAGATTATTACATATTCATCTCAAAAAACCCATCAATATTCAGTCTCAATCCTGAACACTTACACCTCAAAAAAAGAAACATTACTAAAGCTTAAATCGCACATCAAACCCCACACACCGATAGTGGGAGACGCCAATACTACACTCTCACCAATGGATGAGTCTACCAGACAGGAACTTAACAGAGCAATAAGGGGTCTAACAGATGTTATGACCCAAATGAACTTAGTAGATACACACAGAACTTTCCACTTTAACACAAAGGAATATACTTAATAATAGCAACCCACGGAACCCTCTTTAAAACTGACTGCATATTGGGTCATAAAGCAAATATAAATAAACACAAAATATTGAAATAACCCCTTCTAACCTGTTGAACCACTGAGGACTAAAGTTAGAATTCAACACCACAAAGAACAGAAAGACTACAAACTCATGGAAACTGAACGAATTCTGGGTCAATAAAAAAATAAGAAAAAAATTAAAGACCCCTAGAATTCAAACAATGAATCTACAACATAAACTTATGGGAAACAATGAAAGCAGTGCTAATAGGAAAGTTCACACATAGCGCTAGGTGCCTGCATAAAGAATTTGGAGAAATCTCACACTGGCGGATTAACAACACACCTGAAAGCTCTAGAACAAAAAGAAGCAAACTCACCCAGAAGAAGTAGATGACAGGAAATAATAGAAACAATACAAAAATCAATGATACAAAGAGGTGGTTCTTCGAGAAAACCCTAATCCAAACTAACCATAAGGCAGAGAAAGAACATTCAAATTAACAGTATCAGAGATGAGAAGGGGGACAAAATAAAAGACTCAGAGGAAATCTAGAGAACCATTAGGTCATGCTTCAAAAACCAGTACTCCACAAAATTTGAAATCCTAAAATAAATGGACAGCTTTATGGATAGATAACTCTTACTGAAATTAAACCAAGCCCAGATAAACAATTTAAATACACCTATAACTACTAAGGATATAGAAGCAGTTATTAAAGGCTCCCAAGCAACAACAACAAAAATTAAATCCCAGGCCAGACAGTTTCAGTGAAGAATTCTACCAGAATTTTAAAGAAATAATAGGAATACTCCTCAAATTGTTCCACACAATAGAAACGGAAGGAACACTGCCAAACTCTTTTTATGAGGCTACAGTCACCCTGATACCTAAACCATATGCATATGTGACAAAGAAAGAAAATTACAGACCAATGTCTTTATCAGAGAAGTTTCCAGCCTAACCAGTCCCATGGTCTGGATCTGCCCATGGCCACTTCCCACCCCCCCAAAAAAGCAGTGGACATCATTTGTAACCATGAGGTTTCTGACCCTGTCCATCCAGATGTCCAGACCCACAGACCAGCAATCCCAAGTGCCTACCCGCCCCCCCATCACTTAGGCTTCACACAATTATACCAATTTTATACTGTTTGATTTATGTCTCAGGCACACTGCTATCTAGCTCTTTCATCTTAATTCAACCCATTTCCATTCATCTATCCTACCACATGGCTCATGGCTCACCTGTCTTCCTTACATGATGCTTACTTGGGCAACTGGGTTGATATATCTGTCTAACTCCAACCTTCTTCTCCTCCTATGCTCCAATTCCTGCTTATTACTATGGCTCATGTCATGGGCCAAAACAATCCTTTATTCACAGCATATAGAAAGACACTCCCACATCACATCTCCCTCATGAACCTTGATGCAAAAATTTCAATAAAATACTGGGAAACCAAATCTAAGAACACATCAAAAAATCATCTACCACCACAATCAAATTAACTTCATCCCAGAAATTCAGAGATAGTTCAACATATGAAAATCTGAAAATGTCATCCACATATAAACAGCCTGAAAGAAAATAACCACATGATCATGTCATTAGATGCTGAGAAGGCCTTTTAAAAAATCTAACACCCCTTCATGATAAAGGTCTTGAAGAGGTCAGGGATACAAGAAACACAATGAAGGCAATATACAACAAGCCAACAGCCAACATCAAACTAAATGGAGAAAAATTCAAACGAATCCCGTTAAAATCAGGAATAAGACAAAGATGTACACTTTTCCCGTATCTGTTCAATATAATTCTCAAAGTTCTATCAAGAGCAATAAGACAACAAAAAGATGCAGATGATATGACAGTATACAAAAGTGACTTCAAAAATTTGTCAGGGACCTCCTACAGGTGATAAGCACCTTCATCAATGTGAAATGATATGAGATTAACTAAAAATAAATCAATATCTCTCCAATACATAAATGATAAAAGGGCTGAAGAAAAATCAGGAAATATCACCGTTTACAATAGGTGCACAAATAACATCAAATATCTTGGGGTAACTCTAATCAGCAAAGTGAAAGACCTATTTAACAAGAACTATAAGTCATTGAAAAAAAGAAATTAAGTAATATTTACAAAAATAAAAGATTCCCCCATGCTCTTTGATAGGTAGGATCAACATAGTAAAAATGGCAATCTTGCCAAAATCCATCCACAGATTTAATGTGATCCCCATCAAAATCCCAACACAATTCTTCACAGACCTCAGAAAGAAAACTATACTCAACTTCATATGGAAAAACAAAAAATCCAGGATTGCCAAAGAATTCTGTTCAATAAAAAATATTTCTGAAGGCATCATCATCCCTGACTTCAAGTACTACTAAAAAGTATGGTAATAAGAACAACTTGGGATTGGCATAAATCAGACATATGGGTTAATGGAATCAAATTTAAGACACTGACATTAAGCCACACACCTATCAATCCCTGATTTTTGACAAAGAAGAAAAACTATACACTGAAATAAAAAGAAAGTATTTTCAACAAATGGTGCTAGCATAATTGAATGGTGGCATGTAGAAAAACACAAGTAGATCTATGTCTATCACCCTACACAAAAAGCAAGTCCAAGTGCATAAAAGTCCACAACATAAATCCAGTTACACTGAATCTGATAGAAAAGAAAGTGGTAAGTAGCTTTGAACACATTGGCACAGGAGACCACTTCCTAAATATAACAACAGTACCACAGACTTCAAGAGCAACAATTAATAAATGGGATCTCCCAAAACCAAGAAGCTTCTGTAAAGCAAAGAACACAGTTCATAAGACAAAATGACAGCCTACAGAATGGGAAAAGATATTCACCAACCCTACGTCTGACCAAGGGCTAATCTCTAAAATATATAAAGAACTCACGAAAGTAGAAATGAAAAAAATCAAATGATCTAGTTAAAAATCATGGAACAATCTTAAGAAGTTGTTCAACCCCCTCCTTGATTCTTACATATGTTTTGTCGGACAGAGTGATGCTTTTAATTTTTCTCTTGTTTAACTGTCTTCTACAACATATTCACCAGCGAAGAGCCCCCACCAAAGCAACCCTTCAGGTTTTAATGGTTCTCAAGCACCCAGAGCAAAGCCTTCCTAGAGAGGTAATGCCTGTGTGGTTTACTGAGGATCAAGGGTGACTGCCTAAGACTGCTCTCCAGGTGTGGTGCTACCCAAGGGCTGATGACCAGACATGGGTAATTGTTTAGCAGGCCAACCTAAGACAGGCACAGCCCAAAATGCTTAGTCCTCCTGAGGTGGGGTCCATAAGATCAGAAAAAAGCACCCTGGCTCCCTCTGTGCATGTCCCATAAATAAAAAGAAAAGAGTAGATATATGGAATGTATAGGGCCTAGAGACTTCTAAGGGACTGAAGACCAGCCTGGCCTCAGCCATACAAACTGGTTATAACTGGTGCCTTAAGGCTTGTGTTCCTAGCACTTCCTCATAAGCCAACCCAGAGTCTCCTTGGGGTCTTAACAACAAGGGAAGTGTTCTGATACAAGATGACTTAGACTAGGGAAGATTACCATGCCACAGCAGCAGATACTAGCAAACAAAAGCCCTTTCCTGTTGCATTAATAAAGGAAACTCAGAGCCGGATCTCAAGGAAAGACTGAGATATCAGAGAAGAAACACCACAGTCAGATCACACCCAGCTGTCTTCCAGCTTCCTTAGCCTCGCACCTCCTGGCTTCTTCAGCCTCCTCTGTCTTTCTATGCCTGTCTTAAATACCCTCTTCACCCAGTTGTTTCACATCCAGGTTAAGATTATAGGCCTGGCTCCACCACTGCTTGCCTGGGAACCTGGAACTCCCTCTGTAAACTAAGATGACCTCAAACTCAGATTTGCTGGGATTAAGGGCGTAGGTCACCATTCTCAGATATTCCCTGTGCTGGGATTAAAGGTGTGAGTTACCACTGTCTGATCCTCCTAGACTAACTGTGGGTAGATCCCTCTAATATCTCAGGCTAGTTTTTATGAAATTTGAAACATATCCCCACACTTTCCCCTACCTGGGAGGAGGCTCTGGGGAAGAAAAGAGACTATGTTGTTCTCACACAGAGGCAACCCCAACTCCTGACCTTGAACCAGGTCTCACCTTGACAAAGGGTGACATTAACCTGGTGGCCTTCAAAGGACAGTGTCACTCTAAGACTGATGGTCTTCAGGAATGCACACCCAAGTACAGGGTTCATTTTTGCTGACTTGCAAAATGATCACAAGTGAGACACACCACAGAACAGAAGCAGAAGGATCATGAGGAACAGACAGCCACCATCCACATTTATTGACTTGAAAAGGACTCCAGAATTTCATGGGGGCCAACCGCTTCCTGGCTGAATCATGACTACTTAGGATGACATCATCACCAAACTAGATAGACATGTTGCTCAATGGGTAGTAATGTCAACCTGAAAAAGACGAACTTCCTGTAATGGAGAGTTTCTGGCCTGGACTATCACCAAGATTTGGACCAGCAGTCCCATATTCCCAAAGAAACACACAAAAGCTTACATTAATTTAATGCTGATTGGCCTATAGCTCAGGTATGTTGCTAGCTAGCTCTCTCATGTTAACCCATTCATATTACTCTGTTTAGCCATGTAAATTAGTATCTTTTCTCAGTGCAGCATTTTGACTTCTTTCCTCTATATCTGGCATCTCTCCTGGCTTCTCTGCCTGACTTTTCCTGTTTCCAGAGTTTTCTTAGTCTAGTAGCCCCACCCACACTTCCTGTCTGCCTTTTGGCCAATCAGTGTTTTATTAAACTACTAAAAGATACAAATAATTATGAAGTACTAAAATACAATGCTGTTACAGCTTTCCAATACCATTCTGAGTTTACCCCAATCCTACTGCTTCTGTCTGTAGAAACAAAGTGTGTCCTAGACTGGTCTGTTTCCTCATGAACCAATTCTCTAGAATTCAAAACTTACTCTCAAGCTTCCATGTCCAATGGCTCTATCTGTGACCTTGTATCCATTGAAATTAAATTCCTTATGTAAGAGCATTATAAACTACTATAAAATGTTTCACCTTGAAAAAGGATGTCTATTGGCTCAGAATAATGACCCTGTTTAAAAAGGATCTAAGGTGGTAAATAGTTCAAATTTGAGAGTCTGATGAGAACTTTCTCTTCTCCATCTGCTAGCAGCACTTTGACGTCTATCAGTTCATTTGTATTTTATGCCACTTGGATTTTTATCAGCTTGAGACAAGTCTCCTGAGAAAAGAGTCTCCGTTGGCTGTTCCTCTAGGCAATGCCATGTGGATCCAACGCAACCCATTGATGGCAGTGCTTCCTCAGGACAGATGGTTCTGTGCTGTATTAAAAAATAATCAGACTGAGCAAGGCATAAGAAGCAACCATTAAGCAGCACTTCTCCGTGGCTTCTTCTTCAGTTCCTGTTTCCAAGTTCCCGCCTTAGCCTCCTTCAGCTATGGATGATAACTGGGTTGCTGGAATAACAACTTTCTTCCCCACAATACACAGAAACCCAAGAGACATTATGAAGAACTGGGCACAAAGAAATCAAGTAATGCGTAGAAGTTAATAAATATGTGACATATGTGACATGAATTTAAGGATAAAATTGATCTTCCCAGGATGGAAAGAAGACTTGGTATTTGAGAGCACTAGCTGCTATTCCAGAGGTCCCGAGTTCAATTCCCAGCCACTACATGGTGGCTCTAAGTCATCTATAATCAGATCTGGTGCCCTCTTCTGGCGTGCAGGCATGTATGCATGTATAACATTATACATAATAAATAAATGAATGAATCTCTAAAATAAATAAATAAATAATCTTCCCATGAGCTTCTTTCTGAAACAGAGCAATGTGGCCCAAGATGCAATTGAAGATGTCAATCAAAACACTGCATGTAGTCCAGATGTCAGAATAACCATCTGCATACCCCAGAACTTTTTTAAATTAGTGAAATTGCTGTAGAAAGGAAATTCCCAGATAATCAGCAGGCTGGTTTAAAAACATTTAAGATAGTGTTGCCATCTAGTGGTCATAGTATTATCATTACCCACCAAGTGGATAAAAGATAAAAGTAGAGAAAGTTTAGGAAAGCCAGCAGGACATTTTTCCCCCCTCACATTGCATGTAGTCGAAGAAGGTCAGGTGTCAATTACAGGACCATCATAAGATCTAGAAGTTTTGCTTTGGCTGTATATGGGTACAAGTTTAGCTCCAAATTCTACTTATTAATGTTAGTGGTTGTCCCATTTTTTTTTATTTCTAGGATAAAATACCTTAGGTAAATAACTTAAATAAGGAAGGGTTTTCTTGAACTGATGGTTTAAAGGGGGCCACAGTCCACTGTGGTGGCAGCAGAAGGTGGCAGGTCTCACTGTATCCATAGAAAAAAACAACATGGGAAACACTAGGGCCCCTCCATTTCTCTCTCTGTCCCTCCCTCCCTCTCTCCCTCCCTCCTTACATCCATCCCTTCCCCCCCTCACTTACACCATCTCTCTCCTTCTCTCTGTTTCTCTCTGTTCCTCTCCCCCTTGTTTGGTTGTTTTCTTCTGTTTTGCCTTGTTTTGTTTAAACAGGTATTTACCATACTTATTCAGTTCTTGACCTCATTATGCAGTCCAGGCTGGCCTTGAAATTCTGACAACCTACCTGCCTTGGCCATTGGAATGCACATTGTAAGCATGAGCCACTACATCCAACTGCTTTTCCCTTTTTAAGCTGTCTGGCATCATAGCCCTCAAACTGTCTGGATACACCTGTTCAGCTCACTTAAACTTCTCTAGAAGCACCCATATGCATGTACACACAGAAGGGATCCTAAATCCCATCAAGTAGGTGGCCAATCCTGTAACAGATGGCATCTCTGGGTGGGCCAAATATCCACTTAAGGCCTGAGAAAGTTTAAAAAGGGTTTTAACACATAAACTGATCCAAAGCAGTTTCCAAATTGTGTATCTGAAGCAGATCATTGTACAAAGAAAGCTCAGCATGTATGTGGTCACATTCAAAATGGCACTGGCAGACTGGTGGCAGGCAGTGTAAGCTGCCATCAGGTCAGTTCCTGAAATCTCACAGAAGACTCAGTAGCATGTGATTAATTTAAGGTTTCTGTTTATTTTTTTATAAAAAGGAAGCAAAGACAGTTTCTCAATAGCAGCATTTTCTTGGGTCTGCTCTGTTCGCTGGTCACAAACAGATGCGGTCCCTTTAAGAGAACTTACTGATTCAGCTTTACCTGCAAAACCTGTAACTCTTTAAGAGAGTATTGTAAAAGCTGTTCTGCTTGGAAAATAATTAAGGATTCACAATAAAACAGATTCAGATGTTAAAAAAACATGTAAATGGGTTACAATGTGTGTAAAAGGCACATAGGCTTCAGATAGAAAAGAAAGAAGGTAGAGAAAGTCTTTAAAAAGAGAAATAGAATAATAAAAATATAATAAGCCACATAAAGATGGAAAATAGACACAAAATCTGGATTTTGGTTGTTATTGTGTTTTCTATTAATTTTTTAACTGTTAATGAGCTAAGTGCAGAAAGACAATGGATTGCAAATGAAAAGGCTACTAAGTTAAACAAGAATATATATTTTAAAGTTATTTTGATTTTGAAATTTGTGTCTAAGGATTTATTTCTTTGGAAGAGTTCTGATTTTGTTTCCACAGAAAATGAGAACCTGTGGATTGCTTCCAGGCAAATATGGTTTCATCAACCAAGACCCCCCTGAAAAAAATCTCTGATGGGAAGAGAATGCCGTATCAGCTTCAAGACTGCAGATTATGATCCAGTCTCTACAACCCGTGAGATTTTCAATGCCCCTTAATCAGCAGGAAGCAGTAATGGAAAACTACATCCAAATTCCCCAAATATTGTTTCTAAATGTTTGTTTTCATTATAAATGGTTAATGGTCATAGTTAATCTCTTTTTAAGAAGAAAAAGGGGGTATGGTGTATGAATGATTTTTAAAAGGGTTAGATTATTGAATTTACTTAGATCAGGAAATCAGCTGTTAATCTCAAAATGCTTTACATTGGTATGGATTTTGGTTTATTGATACAAATATAAGGTCAATTCTCTTATGCTGTATGTATTTTCTACTCTTGTTTAAGATATGATGTTTATGTGACAGATTTAAAATTGTAATGTATAATTAAGAAATGCATGTTAGTTAGATTTTTAGGTATACAAAGATATAATTCAATTAGATAGGTAATCTTCAAACACTTCTAAGACCTACAGAATATGGAATTTAAAATGTTTTAAAAGCTTAGACTTTTCTGGATAGTGAGACAGATCTGCTCCTGGCAGCACTAATTTACTTCAAGAGAAAAATGGGAATCGAAGAAACTCCACATGGAGAGTTTCTTTGTGGCATCCATTAGCCACTGGATATGAACCTGTTCTTATATTGACTGCTTGACAGTATATTGTTTAAACTGGACATGCAGGTTCCATAGGAAGGTGACCTCTGAACTTTGGCAGAACAAGCTGAGATGGTCATTCATTTTCCTGCTCTGCAGAGGAAAATGTCAAACATTCTTCAGGACTTGAGGAGAAGCGACTGATGAATGGGCAGAGCAGATTCCCTGCTTCACTGAAATGTAAAGAGACTCTGGGCCTGTAGGCTGAAGATGGATGCCCCAACTTTATAAAGGAACTTTGGGTGACTGTCCAGGAAGATAGGTGTCATCTCTGTCATTTCTAGTTTTTGGAAGTTGCTTGTACGTGGGTAAATATATCCTTGTGTGGTCTTTGATATAGTTGAAGATTAGATAGTTATAGGTATAGTTTTTCTTAGTCATTTGAAAATGAAACTTTAGATTTATAAGGATAAGGTAGATGTTAGAGTATTTTCTTTAATTTTGCTAAATACAAATAGACAAGATACTGTAACTGTAATTCTTGCTTGGTGACTATTTTTGTTATATGTAAACTTGCTATGTTAAAATTGAAACCCTCCTTTTTGATTAGATAAAAAGAGGGAGGTAATATGGGAATGCCTTTCTGTATGTTGTGAAAATCAATCTTTAAATAAAGGAGCTATTTTGGCCCTTGACAGGCACCATAGAAAAAGTAGGAGGAGAAACCTGAGCATAGCTAGGAGAAGTAGGGTGGAGTCAGACAGACTGAGCCTGAAGCCCAAAGAAGAAGCATATAAGGAACACAGGTGAGCCATGGGCCACATGACAGACAGAAGAATGAGAATGGGTTGATTTAAGATGTAAGAACTAGCTAGCAATGTGCCTGAGCCATAGGCCAAACAGCATGAAGTTAATATAAGCTTCTGAGTCATTTCTGGGGGCAGGAGCAGCAGTGGTGGGCGGCTAATGGGTCTGGCATGGCAGGTCTGTGGGTCTGGGCCTCTGGCTTCCCAGGACTGAGAAACCACACTGTAACACAGTCCTCACACAGGTGGACAGCTTTCAGTGGTTAATTAACCTCATTGACTGTTCTGAGAAATGGGGAAAACAACATTTAACCATGTATCTGGTGAGGAAATCAAATAAAACAATTATGGAGTGTGTCTGGGGTATTGTAACCACTTAAATGTTACAGGTTGCTGTAACACAAAACAACTGATAATAGAAGAAGAGAGGTTAGACTTGGGAAATCAATAAATTGGTCATCTTGAATGAACCCCACATGACTGTTCTGGAGGAATCCGTGTTTTCCTTGTCCTATATACAGCTTCATTTCCTTTCCAATCCATCATGGTAGGTATAGGCGATTTTGAACAATACTTAGGTGTGGGTTTGAGGTTATAAGAACCCCTGTAGGGGTGTGGCTAGCCCCATTTGAAGACCAGTGGCATTCTGTCTGTATTTTTTGGGTTTGTGTATGTGCGTGTGTTTGGAGGTAGGATTGTTCACACTGTGTGGGGCATTTCAACCCTCCAAGAATTGCCCTAAAGTTTAATCTTGTATCAGTGAGTGTTTATATAACCCCTTAATACATATTAACCCTCTCATATAATCAATTGCTAGTAAGTAATTCTTAAGATATCGGTACCCAATGTGGATTTTCATGATGTCCTCAAAAAATATCAGTAGTCTCCCTGTCTCCTACATTATTTTGATTGTCTGGTTCACTATGTAGAGCATTTGTTCATCCACTGCCCTGTCCTGGATCTTAATTACCTCCCTGACAATAGGAACCAACCATAGGAACCAAACATCTGCCTTCTATCTGCTTCCCACCTCCCAGGCAAAAGCCTCCTTGTCCAGTTAAGGGTTTTGAGTTTTTATTTTGTAACTTTTCCCTGAAATCACTTGAATTCTTCTATTAATCATCCTTATGAACAGGTTACTTGAAAGTAAATAAGCAACTACTCTGTTTCAAAGTTTAATCTTACAGCAAATTTCAGGCTCCTTGAATATCTTGTAAACACCTAGATTTGACGGCAAACACTGCAAAACCACTCAAGTTCACGTCAAACAGAACTTTGATCTGGGATAGTTATCTAGTACTTCTCTGATAAATTTTTCACAAACAGATTAATATTTAACCTTGAATATTCCATTCCCCTACACTGGGCAGTGAGCTACTCTACCAAGCTTTCCATGACTGCCTCTGCATACCACTATTCCTGGTTATTGGAAGAGCTGAGAGTCAGGTTTGTATTTGGGTTGTTGTCTGTATTCTTAGAACTGGGAAGATGACATGGTAAGTGAGTTCTACCTCGTTAGGCATTTGCAGGAGGCACAGTGTGAGCTTGGCAGAGAGAGTAACACAGAGACAGGTAGCAGGTATCCATTTAGACATTAACTGAGAAAACTGTCATATCAAAGATTCTGCAGGCAGAAAGGTTCAGTCTGGTGACTTTAAACCAAGAAATCATAGAATATGTACGTATTAAGGAAAAATGAATCAAAATATGTTTATATAAAATAGTTCTGAGAACCTGTAAGTACCTTGCCTTTAGATGTCCTTTATTACATGGAGAATTCACTGGCAAGTCTACTGTTTCTTAATGTAGTTACTAATTTTTTTAAATAATATATGAACTTGTGTCATTTATTTGAAGATATTTGCTCTTTGGAAATGGACTGGCCTGCTTAGGAATGTGATTATCTCTCAAATGAATCTATAGATCAATCTGGAAATGACTGAATGGAATAGGCACCAAGACAGGGTGGGATTGGCAAACAGTTAGCTGATGCTTGAATGGAATGGACAAATCAGGAAACAGATCAAACAGAGAGGGGGTTTCCACATTCTTCTACAGCCAGCCAGTATGCAAACCTCTAAAGCCTGTACTTGCACCGGTTAGTAAGTCTGCAGTGTACTAAATCCTTATCCTTCTGTTCTCCTGATAACCCTGGAGTAGATAGTAATGTCCTGATTTTTATAACTCAGTAACTGCTGGAACTTGCACAAATGTTAGTGTGGATGACTTGAAGTCCCATTTGCAAAGCAGTGCAGATTTCCCCCCATATTTCCAGTAGTTTTCCCTTGGAAAGCACTCCTGATAATCCCTAAATTACCTCAGTAAACTGTGAAAGAAATACTGAGTTCCATCTTCAACTTTTTCTGTGTCATAAGAGCTAAGGCAGAAAATCTACAAATTTTCAATAATCTGCAGTATTTAGGGCAGCATCTCAATATCTAGCTACAGCTAGCTGCTGTTGAAAATTATATCCCCAAACACCAGTGAGCTAACACAAAAATGTATATGTACAGATAATACATATTTGTTCATTTAAAGTCATCTGATATATATATGGTTTCTGATTCTCAATAGAGGTTTGGAAACCCAAGCTACCTTTACCTCATTGCTGTGGCTTTTAGGATATGAGGTCTCTTCATGGCTGTAGCAGCAGAAAAGAAGTTTCCTAAATCTAACCAGTAAACCTACACATGTCATGCCCATACCAAACCCGTTGGACAGAACTAGTCATATCCCTACCATCCTTAAACAACTGGGAATTGTTACTAGTCTAGGGATCTGTAAGTGATACAGATATTCTAGGAGAACATTAGTGTAAGCATAATGAAACACCCTATGGACTAATGTCATATCTAAAACAAAATTCATTTGTACTTCCTCAAAGTCTGAAAGACAGACATTTTATACACTGTGATTTGACTGGACACCCCTGTGTGGAGTTGGGAATGGGAAAGCATCAATTTTGCAGACGGGTTTAGATTTTGGAGCTTTTGGAATTTCTAACTCCTCAACCTGTTATAAAAAGAAGGGGACCCATTTGTATAACTTCTATCTGTTTATGCACGTAGTTCTGAGAAAATAGAGGCAAGACAGAGATCTCACTTGAGTCCCTGTAGCTTGAATTTGGGAGAACTGACAAAGCTCATTCTGTGCTGCACATCAGGTGAACTGTTTCCTCCACACACTGTTCTGTGTGGCTTCAAGAGCATCAGGAGAAAATCAGTTTGTAAAATCTACAAAAAATACACTTCATATTGTGAGCATCAAATGCTGTAACATATGGAAGAATGTCTTGTAAGCGGTTAAGATGAACCTGGATGAGTGTTTTGTTTGGTTAGTGATTTGGCTGCTTGCATCCTTATCTGGTAGCCTTCTACGTTCTGAGAGAGATGTGATATTGCCAGGTGAGGTGAAACCCTGTATATGACCATGACATTTCAGAAATGTAAGGTATTGGTCAATCCTTCATTCAATAAGCCACTTTTGTAAGTCAGGCACCTAAAGTTAGAACAAGATGTCTCATTCTGTGGGACATCTTTACTCTTATTCTAACTTATAAAAAGGAAGATAATAATACTTTATTTGGGGGATGACAAAAGAATGGAAACATTAGTGAACATAGATACTTACACACTGTGTTCAGTGTCATGAAGCACTAGACAGATTGTAGCAAAGTATTATCAAGAGTGCTGTTAAAAGGAGCCATCATGCTGTTCCAAACACCTGTAATAAAATTACCTCATTGCTTAGCTGAAGCAGAAATTTCCCACAAGTTTCCTAAATATTCTATCAGTGTCTCTAACTCCAATAGAAAGCAAACAATTAACAACATAGAACATAGCTGGACATGAACACTCTACTTTGGAGCTCAGAACATATTTTTCCCGTGGACAAAATGATATTAAGATAGTGATTGGATTCTAAGTGACAGGAAATACCCACTTGATTAACAAGGTTTCTGGAAACTGGCACAGTCGCAATATAACATGCAAGATGTTGTTGCATTGGTCATCATTATTCAACACAGAAAACTATGAAATAATTTTATACATAATTTATTTTATATATCATGAATGTTGTTTATGGAAAAGAGCAATTTTAATCGCTGATACCAGAGAATGAGCAGAATATAGAGGAAAGGTAAGTAAGGAATGACAAGATGCTTCTGAGAGTGTGTTTAAGGGCTCTGGAATGAGCATGCCCTGAGCTGTGATAAGCAATCTCCTAGACACACAAGAAAATCAGTGCCTTGCCCCAATGCAGAAAGAGCACACCTAAATAGCAGACTCCCCTTGGCAGTACATCATCACAGAATAAGACAAGAAGTGACAAGTAAGGAGTATAAAACAATGGGGGTCACTGGGGTGAAGGGGAGAAATTATTGACGTATAAAATAAAAGAATGATCATCATGTCTCTATAGGGCCCATGTCATTGTCATGATGGCCCAGAGATTTGACTCGAACTGTTTGTAGACTGACTGACAGTGCTTATCAGCTCTTGTTGCCTCTGATGAAACAGATGACTCTGTTCACTAACTCTCAGAAACATGTGACACTCTTTACCTCAAAGCACCCTTGTGTTACAACACTCTTTTCCTGTAGTTAATTGAGGGCACACCTGCTAAATTATCCAATCCTTCTCCAATTAGGTGCCTCTTCTTTTATGGTTGTCCTGGGGCCTCCTCTGCCTAGTTCAAGGGATATTATCCCTTGTGATTCTGTGATACACACTGTTTGCCTAAGTGATCAAGTCCTCAGTTCTATACCACTTATGCTGAAAGCATGCAGAGCCCCATCCAGCTGTACACTCCCTGATTAACTTAGCCATGAATTTAGTGCTGCTCTTTGAAAAGACAACTGCTTAAGAAAAAGGCTTTGACAATTATCTGGCCTTTTGTGACATCTAACCTTGAGGTTGGAAAAGACTTTTAGTCAACCTTGGTTCCTGCAATCTCCCAAACCTTGGCCTTTATTTTATCTTTGACAGTCCATATCTTGGCCTAAATTCCAAGAGACCAGGACAGGGACCTTGAAGGTTACATCCTGAGTTACCAAAGAAGCTATCAGTAAGACAAACTGTTTCTCTCCACCCCACTTATGCCCAGTGTCTCTCAGTCCCATGATTCTCTCCACAGAGAACCTCAAAGTCTTCTAACAAAATTCAATGTTCTGGAGATTCTCAAGTAAAAGCAACATGTAGCTTATAAAATATTCAAAGGGAAACAATGAGTTTCTAGGATAAAAATAATTGACTCAGCTCTGGTTATCTCCCTGAACAAAACAAGGTCTTCCTCCACAGGACTGTCAGCTCCAGTTTAAATCTTGGGTCAGGGGACATCCTTGCTCTTCAATTTTCATGTCAGCACTCAATTCTGAATGGTTTCTCTCCAATTTTCAACCCTGAATGAGTTTCAGGAAGCTTAAGGAGATAAGCTTATATATAGATAGCAGCATCTCACATGTGATCTATGTACAGAAGGCTTTCTTTATGCCCAGCCTGTTTCTCAGGACAACCAGAGTCAAAAACAGCAGAAGTGAAGCTCAGGAATGAGGCAGAGGAAATGGTCACACAAGGAATCAGTGGGTGATTGGATTCTCCCTTCACCTTCTGATTTCAACTCTGCTATGAAGGAGATGAAATATACAAAAACTACAAAAAGTTATTTCTCAAATGTGGGGAATGCTTTCAATGGAAAAGTATGATTGATCACTTTAAACCATAACTCTTCAATGATAATTGTTATTTTAATAAGAATGATGAGTATAAGACTCTAACAAACTTTAAATACAACCTTTACATACAGAAAAAGTGGATAATTGTATCTTTAAGCTTCTGATATTTTCTTAAAATGTTGTTTAACATGTAATTCAAAATACTGCTCAAAATTTATAGACACACTTTCTACATTATATACACATTTCACATGAAATTTATATTTTAAAATACTACTATAACAATGTTGCTCTCTATTGTTCAATTGGAGGCAAGCATGTATTGCTTTGGGGGTTAGCAGAGAGATAGTTCCCAAGTCATTGCCTGCACTACTTTACTGTCTAATCATCTACATCTATTATCTGAGCCCCATTCTCTCTGAATCCAGTAGAAAGAGATTAATAGCCTTAATGCCTCTGTCTACTTGACAGAGATGTTGACAGCTACGAGTAGATAGCAAGATTAGATGGGTGTATGAGAACAACAGCTTTGGTTACATTTAAGGATGCTGAGCCAATGCTGTATTAAAAACAGCTTTCAAATCCCATAATCACAGTACTATAAAGGCAGGTAACACTGAGCTGTTTCTCTTACACCATAGTCCAGCTCTGTGCTGTTTCTATGCCAGACAAGTACACAAAAACACTTCCCTGGGCAATTAATGTGTAGAATGCCAATGTTCAAAACCTGCTGGAATGTTATTGCCATCAGAGACATGGAACACAAAGTTGACGTAATCAACACATCTATACAGGAATTTCATGGCATGCTATCCTAAAGCCATGATTGCAGTGTATGTATCAATGAATTCTCTAGGAGAAATCACAGAACTCAGCATACAGTTGAGGGCATAAGTTATTTCAGTGAAAAGATACAAAGAAAAGTTAGGACAAGAGAAGGTCTGGAAAAAAGTAAAAGAAGTATATAATTCCTAGAAATGCATGAATCCTGTAATGCCAAGTTCAAACCCTTATAGACTCTGTGCCTACAGGCTCATTCTGGGGGCTGGTCATATGATCATCCTCTGTATCAAAGTCCTAGGCTTCCACAAAGAAAGCAGATGTTTAACATAAATCACATTGTTTATAAAAACAGTTCACATATACACTATCACTCTTTTCAGATAGTGCTGATATTGACGTACGTTTCCAGCCATAAACAAGATCTGACATTGAAAGCAGGTCTACTGAGAAATAATATTTTAAGGGAAGCTGTATTCATTTTTTTATGAACACAGAACTATGAGCAAGCAATTGTAAGGCAGATTAATGTTAAATGTGTAATGCATTGGCCTAGGGGTTTGGGATTTTTGGTTTTGCAATTTGTTTGATGCATCAGGGTTTTAGGTAGATGGGGTGAGTTAAATAAATAAGATGGCCAGATTTTCTCAAACTAACTCAGCACCTCAGGAGCTTCCTGCCCACCCACACACAAGGTTACCTATGCAAAGATCTACAGATGAAGTCCAGTGCCTCTTTCTAATCCTTATCTAAACCTTACCCATCCCAGAAGTCCTGTTTTGTCAGAGAACTTCAATTTACCTCGGAGGAAGGAATTATGTGGCACTTCTCTGGTGGACTTTCCCAGACTTCTTCCTGCCTTCAGTTCATCTCAGGAAAGTTCTGGTGACCCCTAAACTCAACTCACTGATTGCAAGAAATGGGATCAAAATAAGTGTTGGCAAAGAAGTAGAAGTCAGTAACACTTTGGCAATATTGTGCAATAACCCATCAATAGAAGCAACCACAAAATCAATTGCTTTCACTATGCTGTCAACAACCTTGGGCAATTAGGACATCCTGGTGTTCCTGGAAACTCCCATGGATATCAGTTCAGTACTGATTTTCACAGAGTGATAAGAATGCCAAGTGAAATTAGTGTCACTGGTACATGAAGCCAAGTAGTCAATTAGGAGGAAGGTCCTGAAATTGGGCACAAGGGATTTTATGGGCCTATGGTGAAGGTAGAAGTCCAAAGAAATTTCCATTTATAACGATCTCAAACACTTGGAAAATGATGAGGAAGCAAGAGACCCTTGGAAGAGGGTGATAATCTTTTTAGCTGTGGTATAGCCTCAACCAGATCTAATACAGGGATACAGAACAGTGGGAGCCACCAAGGTGGACATTTAGAACAAAACAATCAGGTGTTGGGAGTGGCCATGAGAGGATGGAGGTTTCTGCTTTAGGGATCAGCAGTAAATACATTCAGTTAAAGAACATCAAAATATAGATGTTTCATCTAAATGGATTCATACTCCGGTCCCCCTTTAGCCTCCCTTTTGTGTCCAAAGTATTATCACTGGGTTTGCTCACTTTTTGTTTTTGAAGGTCCAGAAATGTCTTTGGTGTGCTTGGCAGACTTTAAGACACATGCACAAGAGCGGCTATCTAAGACATCATGGAACTTTATTGAAGGAGAAGCTGATGAGGGCATCACATACAATGACAACATCGCAGCATTGAAAAGGTCTTCCCTTCATTCTTTTGATTGTTTCTCTAACGTGCATTGCTTGAGAGTTTCTTAGATGGTGACTGTTCTGGTGTTTGCCTTTAGCAAACACAACATATTCAGGAAAATGGATGGCTACTTTTAGTTTATGGAACTAGGGAGTTTTGTAGAGGGAATCTCTCTCAGATGTAGGAAAAGTGAGTTATCATATCTCTGCATGAAAGCCAACTTTGCATCATATAAAGACAGAACAGGACCATTTGAGGGCCTGGCAGAGAACCCTGCATATAGATCTCAATCTCTTGAGCTCCTAAATCCTCTGCTTTGAAGAAAAAAAGGTGACAGAGGGAAATAGACTCAAGTTTGGAGAAAATAAGATCAAAACGTGTTTAGGGTGAGAAATGGCCTTGAAAACTAAGTACTGGATCATATGTCAACCAATAATACCCAAGTTACTATGTGTCATTACACAATGTTTTAGATGTCGTGTGTGAACAACCTTACCTCCCCCAAAGCTGTGCGTAAGTCAAATGAATCATCTCCTGGAATGATGAAGTGTCAGGGGATTGAGAGGAGACATAATTGTTTTCTAGGATTCAGACTTTTGTTTACTTTATTTTTCTCTCTGGGAACACCTATAATTTCTTTGTTTTCTTTCTCTATCTAATCACTCTTGAAAAGACATACAAGTAGAGAGTGGCATGATGCAAAAGCAGGAATCTAACACAGGCAGACAGAAGCTATGGTGAACTCTGTTTCAGCAACAGTTCAGGAGTTGCTGGGTTAATGGGGGGAGGTAATGGCTTCCTGAAGATTAGCCTTACCTGAACCTACATTGCTTAGTCAAGATCACTCAACTAATCCCGCCAAAAGCTTAGAGATCTAAGTTGTTCAGACCTGCACTGAAATCAGAGACACAACTGCAGGAAGCATCACTGTGTTAGAGAATAATCTACCTTCTTGTCTAGTGTAGAATCCGCCTTCGTCCCAGATACCTGAGAGATGTGTCAGAGGTGGACACCAGGACCACAATCCAAGGGCAAGAGATCATGGCGCCCATCTGCATCTCACCCACAGCTTTTCACTCTGTGGCCTGGCCGGATGGAGAAAGGAGCACAGCCAGAGGTATGAATCATCCCATCTGACGATGATTCCTTTTCCTGAAGGCCAGATGTGAGTGGCAGGCCTCAACAGGGAAGTAACAGGGAGTAGCAAGACTTCTTACCAAAAAAAAGAAGAAGAAGAAAAAAAATTAAGAAAAACAGTCATGTCAGAATTAAGAATTAGCATTGTGGGAAAGTTGGGTAGTATCCAATGCCTTTAGTCCTAGAACTTGGGAGGCAGAGACAGGAGGATTGGTGTCAATTCAAGGTCAGTCTGGCCTAAAATGTTAGTTCCAACAATGCAAAGGCTAAACAAAGAAATCCTGTCTTGAAAGAAAAATAGCAAATCTTTGGTAACAAAGATTTCTTAGGCCAATGTTTGCTTGACATTGCACCTAGATTGTAAAAAGACATGCATTGGTATTAACTTTTGATTAGGCCAAATTCTCTGGCCTAATGATGAAAGCACTAATTAAGAAATAATGAACAGTCATGACATATCTCACTACCTCTTCCATATAATAAATAAAGGAACCAATGAAACCACACAGAAGAAGAGGAGAGAGACTCAGTCTTCCCATTTTCAGATACGTGCATCTTCCACTAAGAAGCTCATGATTCTGCAGTGGAACAAAATCTCCAACTCTTAAATCTCCTCTCTTCCTTCAAGGAATTCATACAGGGTTTGTCCATACACACACACACACACACACACACACACACACACACACACACATACACACACACACACACAAGGGCAGTTCAGGTGATTCAATAGCAGCTCTTGTTAGAAATCTTCATGATCCAATCAAGATTTACAGAGTAGCACACACAGATGAGAACACACACACTAGGCCTCTCCAGTGAACCAAACAAACCCTCATCCTTCCCTGTGGGGTAGTTGAATGAACTTGGACGTTCTCTACACTCATTGGGCAACCTGGCTAGAACCCAGTTCCAACAACTCTGCCTTCCAAGCTGGGTCACACGCTCTACTTTGCAGCTGCTCAAGAAGCCAAAGTCTGCTACATCACCAGCACTTACTCCAGCTGCATCCTGGAAGACATTGTTGCTGCTGCCCCCAGAGGCTTCAGATGGTTCCAACTCTATGTGCAGTCAGATTGGGAGCTCAACAAACAGCTGATTCGGAGAGTAGAAGCCTTGGGGTTCAAAGCTTTGGTGATCACTATAGATGCACCAGTAATAGGCAAAAGGCGACAGGACATAAGAAACCAACTGAATTTAGAGGCAAACATAATGCTGAAGGACCTGCGATCACCCGAAGAGGTGAGAAAGATATCAGACTCTAAGGACATTACTTATAAAAAGTGTTCAGAATAAGAACTATTGTCCTTTCGTCCATTCCTCCATCCTCTTTGCCTCATCCACCTCTCCCTTATTTTTTCCATCCCTCATACCTTCTTTTCTCTTACTTGCCTTGTGGCAGACACTAGAGCAGCATCAGTTAATGTGTCAGACCTGGTCTCAGCTGCCCAGAACTTTGAGGGAGAACTTAGGACAGAATGTCCCCATCTCTGAAGCTGCCCTGTCATCAGAGCTGCCAGTCATGGCTGATGTTTAGAGACAGGAGAGCATTAGAGAGGAATCATGCAGGAAGTGGAGAGCAAACTAAATCTAAACCTAATATCTTCTGTTTCATAATGAATTCAGAAAGTAATTGTTTTTCTGAAACTTATAGACAAACTGACTCTTTGGAAAGTATGCTCACAGCATAGGTGTACATCTGGCTAGTCCAGCCAGCTGTGTCCAAAATGTGCTGCCCTAAAAACTTAAAACTCCTCAACCTCAGGGCCATTTAGAACATCCTTTCAAATAATTTTTATTAAGGAACTACAATGAACACTTCATTAAATTCTAACTATCAAAAAAAATATCATGACCTTGAGAGTGAAAATCATGGCTACAATGGCCTTTTCAGCCAGTGGGAAGCTATGATTCTTCTGGGTGTCCTAGAACCAAGAGACACATGAAAATGTAAGGAAATCTGCTGAACACTGTGAGCCAAGCCTAGATACTGGGCCATGCCTAGTGTACGGTTCTTACTGCTTTGGTATTTTGGTCCATCCTTAGCTCAACCATAATGTCAAAGTTTCTGGGCAGTGTTTGCTCATAGCTTTAATCCCAGCACTCAAGAGGCAAAGCCAGGCAGATCTCTCTGAGTTTGAGGACAGCCTGGTCCACAAAACAAGTTACAGGGCAGCCAAAGCTATTACACAAGAATCTCTGTCTCAAAATTAGTCTACAAAAAAAGAAAGAAAGGAAGGAAGGAAGAGAAAAAAAGGAAGAAAATGTTGAACTGACTCAGTGAACACATCATTGAAGTAGAAATTTTATACAGCTTTTTTGGGGAGGAAGACGTTAGAATCAATGTTGGGTAGTGTTGTTCCGTATCCATAGCTTATACATGACAGAGCTCCAAGTGTGTCTCATTTTTTGAGTGAATCAAGTGATGTGAGCATTTGGGGCTAACATTCATCTTCTCATTCCCTACAGAGAAATTTCACACATTCTGCCACCCTAACTTTGCCAAGTCCATCTTTCTGCTGGAATGATCTCTCCTTGATTCAGAGGATAACTCAATTGCCCATTGTCCTCAAAGGAATTTTGACAAAAGAAGATGCAGAATTAGCTGTGAAACACAATGTTCAAGGCATCTTTGTATCCAACCATGGCGGGAGGCAGCTTGATGAGGTTCCTGCTTCAGTAAGTGTGGTGACTACAGTGGGTTTTGTCTGAATCCTCTCTGCATGTCTATACCAGAGCCCCTACTTAATTTTGTGAAGAGTATCCTTTCCCTTATCATACTTATTGCCTATGAATTTTAAGGAAGTTTTTATTTAGTTAGTTTGTTTGTTTTACTATTTTTGTAAACTGTGTGTGTTATACATCCAAAGTTTCTGATGCTGCTGCAAAATATATATTTATTTTACACTTACAATATACTGGAGTTGAGAGACATCAGCTAATGTGTACAAGTTCACAATAGATAATGACTAAGAGAGATGTTCAAAAGCATTGAAGACCTTGTTTTCAGTCAACAGAGACCAGATTAAAACTGATGTGTCTTCATGGTTTTTTAGTCACCTCAAGACTTTCTGACAGAATGTAGGAAGGAGCACCACCTCACACAGATGCATAAGTGTCTTTCAAAATGGGTCTGAAGTACACTGAGTCACTAGTGCACAGTACACTGATGAATCCTTTATTAAAATCTATACTAGCTAACACTATATTGCTAAAGTGTGTCCATTCTGCATGATGCTTGAGAGAAAATGAGGCAAGGAACTGGGGAAGGGTCTTTAAGTGGAAATCAGTTGCTAATTGGTCCTCATAGATATATTTATGCCATGTTTTCCCGCAAAGCTAGTCTCATTAAAAAGCAGATGTGAAGTTTTTCCCTCCTCAGTTCATACCCTCTTATAAAATAAACATGAATGATTTAAAACTATTAATTTCGTTAAAATCATTGGTGTTAATATTTTTTTCTTATTAACACAAAGAAATATTTTTGGTTTAAAAATATGTTTCATAATTACTTCTTTCCAGTTGTTCAATGTGTTAGGTGCTTACATAAGCCTCCCTTTTTTAATGATGTGTCGTGAATGGACAAATTACATAATCAACCCTTTACTGCTGAATATCTGCATTGGTTTTCATATTTTCCAACTTTGTTTCCTTTCATGTGTTCACTAGTTGTTTTAGAGAAAGTCACACCATGTAGCCCATATTAGCTTTGGGTCTTCAGTCTCTCCACCTCTGTTCCCCAAGGGTGGGAACTACAGTCATGCACCACTATATCAGACTTCTGTTTTATTTTAAAAATATTTAAAGGAATGTATCAGTGACCTTAAAATTAAAATCTTAAGTGTGTCTTTGTTTAATCCTTTAAAAGGTATATTCCAAGAAGCAGAAATTTCAAAGCTACCCTCACTGTTTTGAGATTTGCAGAGATAATCTCAGGTGCCCTACACTTCTCTGTCAGACTCTCACTAGTGAGAACAGGGAATGGCAGGCCTTGTATGGAGAAGGGGCTCAGTCTGCTGTGTCTCTCAGAAAAAGCTGCACTGTGAGCTACAGTGGGGCCTCTCAAGGTAGGAGAAGATGCGGAAAATCAAGGGAGCATGGGCTGGAAAGGAACCCTTCACTTCCAGGATCTGGCTCACAAATCCGACTCACTGGCTAAGTTATTAGGGCTTCATTGCTACTAATGGGTTTTATATCTGCTTTTTCCATTTCCTCTAATATATTTACTTTCAATGAGCATATGTCTGATAAAACTAACAAAACTGACACCTCAGTGGAGATTGCCTGAGATAACTAACACTCCTCTCTGTCAGCAGTGACTCACACAGGAGTGTTGAACCCACAAGGAAACCATGTGAAGGACCAGAATGTAGCTTTGGCTTTTAACCTTATGAGCACTTCTGTCTCATCCTTAAGCCTGAACAAGGCCTCTGATAATTGCATCTACAAAGGAAAATCCTTAAAAGAGATGAATACGCCTGTTCTTGAGTTTCCACAGAAAACACTGTCTTTGTGCTTCCTCTTGAAATCAAACCTAGTATTTTCAGACAGCTTCAGTAAATGTTTTGTTTTGACTATTAAAAATGGACCATTCTCCACCTTAGCCTGTAATTAATTTCTGCTGTTTATATATATATATATATATATATATATATATATATATATATATATATGTATATGTATATATATATCACATATTTGATTTTTTACATTTATTTATTCTCTCTGCTACAATAATGTTTCCTGGTCCTGGATAGCCAGAGGTCCAGACTCACAGACCTGCTGCCCCAGACCCCTTAGCTACGGGCTGTTGATTAGCGTCCACCTACCCAAATGACTCAGATGCTGATATTAACCTGATGCTGCTTGGCCTATGGCTCAGGCACATTGCTAGGTTGTTCTTACAACTTAAATTAACCCATTTCCATTAATCTGTCCTGCCACGTGGCCCATGGCTCACCTGTGTTCCCTACAAGTTTCTTCTTTGAGCGGCTCGGTCTGTCTCTGACTCCGCTCTTCTTTTTCTACCTATTCTGATTTCCATCCCTACTTTTTCTATGGTGCCTGTCATGGGCCAAAACAGCTCCTTTATTTAAAGATTGATATTCACAAAATACAGAAAGACATTCCCACATTATCTTTCTCTCTCTCTCTCTCTCTCTCTCTCTCTCTCTCTCTCTCTCTCTCTCTCTCTGTGTGTGTGTGTGTGTGGTCACTTATGTTAATATGTATGGACATGTGCATGCTTGCCTGTATGTATGTGTGAGTGTGTCTATGTTCACCTATGTCTCTGTGGGTGAAGCGAATTATTCCACCTGCTGAAACATCTCACAGGCCCAATTTTTTTATTCTTCTGAAAGTCTTATGTAGTTCAGGCTACCATAAACTCCTGCTTCTCTTCACCTCTGCTTCCTGAGTGCTCAGTTTATAGGCACTACCATTCTTGGCTTCTGCATTCTACTTCTAAATTATTATCAGCTGCATTGCTGAGTATAAATAGAGGAGTTTTTTAATAAGCATGCTTATTTTCTTTTTCACAATATAGTGAAAATATTTTAAATAATAATATTTGGACGTGAATTTTCTCTAGTTATTACTTAAGTCCTAAATACACTCAGGACTCACTGTATACACACATCAAATTTATTTTCTATATTTATAAAAGTCATTGTTAAGCTCAGATTCTGACGGCTTCCTAATGGGATTCTTCCACGGTGTCAGGGTCTATTTCGATGCCTCTCCTTAGTTTCCTTCAGAGGAGCACAGATATTAATCAAAGGAAGCTCAGAGCTAACTGTTCAAGGGCCCTCATCCCTGACTCCATGAGAGGCCCGCTGTCCTCCTCTTTGTAAACATGGAGGAGCCAGGGACCTGTGGGTACCAGATGATGACTGGGGTGGGTAAGACACCTGAGATTCCATGTCTAGGACTAAGAGAAACGGTACAAGATGACCTCTGTTTTTCTGTGTCTTCCAAAGGCACAACGTTGTCTTTTATGATTTTGTGCTACATTCTTATTTTCACATCAGATGAGGACTTGGGGGACGAGTGGCCCATTCATGATGACTTATGAAATAATGCTTCAGTTTCCCCCAGGCAGCCTTAGTGCCCAAGCAGTGGAAGACATCTCTAGCGATGACATCATAGAAACAGATATGATAGAAGGAAAATGAAAGGGACCAGGCTCCATAGTGCAGACGTGAACACTGAGAAAGGGAGATGTGCCCCTGCATGCACAAGCAGGAGCCAAACATATCTACCAACCTGGAGAGAATTGGTTTTTAAGTCAGGAGCTAGACTAAAGGTGAAACGGAATGTAGCTGGAGAGACAGTAAGCAGGAGTCTCATCTGGCCCCCAGGAGTCTCCAGATCTCAGGAAGAGGATGCTGTGTTCCCACAACTGTGAGCATATTTGGAGAAAATCATAAAAGGATTAGGCTTTCCTTGAATTTCCCTGTCCTATTCTACTCTGAGAGGACATTCCTCTCATGACCCCATGAGAAACAAAACATAAATACCTGCATCTACCATGTGTATCTCTTTTTCAGATTGATGCCCTGACAGAAGTGGTGGCCGCTGTCAAAGGGAAAGTTGAAGTGTACATGGATGGTGGGGTTCGAACTGGCAATGATGTGTTGAAGGCACTGGCCCTTGGGGCTAAGTGTGTTTTTCTTGGGAGACCAATCCTCTGGGGCCTTGCCTGCAAGGTAGGATTGTTAGCTTGATATTCTGAACTTGTCATTCATTTTCGTGGTTTTCTGTTATCCAACTTCTACCTTCAGACCCCTGCAGGGTTCCACAGACTTTAATATCCCTCCCCCTTACATTTCCTCCTTGCTTATCTTTTAGTCTCTACCTAATTCTGATTTATCCATTCTATCCTGCCAGTACCAGTTCTGACTGTACTCACAGTTTACACCCAAGAGGTAGTTAGAATGTTCTATCAAAACTCTGCCTCCCCCCTACTTTTCAGGGTGAAGATGGTGTTAAGGACGTCTTAAATATTTTAAAAGCAGAGCTACACACTTCCATGGCCCTTTCAGGTATGTATTCTGGTCATTCCCCCATTCATTGCTCCAGGTGGTTTGTCTGCAGACAGATGCTGAAATCCTTCAGTCTGGTTCACCTGCCTTGACTCTGTAGTTTTCCTGAAGACAGAACAGGCTAGAAATGTTCTACAAAGAGAATCAGGAGTGTTCTCTGACAGTGGAAACACCGTTCTGTTGTCAAGGTCATTGTCAGTGCTGAATCAGTTTAGTCTGTGGCTGCCTAAGCCTCCTAACCCTGGTGTGGAATTGAACTATTTCATACTTTTCTTTTAGAAAAACAATTTCTCGACAAGTACATTTTTGTGATGCTCGCGTGTGGAAGTGATGGTGGCTACATCAAGTACAATACCACACAGCCTCTTACTAAATCCAGCCTTTCACTACCAGGAACTTCTCACTGTCCTCTTCTACAAGTCCCCAAGTCACCACGCCAGCTCTCATTTCTGTGTTCTTTCTCAATTCCCAAGAGAAAGCTCAGCCCCGGTCGTCATTTACACACTGATTAAGACCTTTTGATAATCCTTCCTTGACAAAAACACCCATGGAAGGGTTTTATTGCATGGAGTACTCACCCCATCTGCTATGGTATCCTGAGTTTGCTCTTCCTCACAAACTAGTACACACCGCCTCAGTAGACCCACCTTATGAGACCTGAACTAAAGGACAATGGCAGCTAGAGCATGCTGTGTGTGTGTGTGTGTGTGTGTGTGTGTGTGTGTGTGTGTGTGTGTTGTTACATTTTGATGTGGGTATGAGTAAAGTATCACTAACTCTGAGATCCTTGATTCCCACTGCAACAAGAATTACAATACTCAGTCAATATGAATAATACTTTATCAAGGTAAGCACAAAGATTTAAGGATTGCCCCTGTTATATCATCCCATGCCCACAAAGAAAGAGAAATAAGCTCTGTGATAGAGGAACACACACACACACACACACAGGGATGAAAGACAAAGAACAGAGACAGAGAGGATGTGCAGGTGCAGGTGTGGGGGGGTAAAAAGCACAATTTTTCAGAATTGCTTCTCTGCAGCTGTTTTGTGAGACTCAAACCCAGGTCATTAGATATGGATTCATGGACCTCTCCCTGTTAAACCCTCTCACCTCCTAGAAGTGGGCTTGTAATTATGTGGTTCTTTCAGGCTGCCGGTCAGTCGCTGAGATCACTCCAGACCTGATTCAGTTTTCCAGATTATAAAGAACTACTGAGATTGCCTACAAGGGGAAGACAAGCCCTCAACGTGCTGTGCAATGCCGTTCTTCTTGTGCCTCATCTACCTAGTAATGTGAGCCCTGTACCCTCAAAAATAGAGAGGGATGGAGAAAAGATAACCAGCAGCTCCCACCATGGTGCATTTGGATCAAGAAACAACATTTAATGCTCTACGGATAATTATAGTTGACAACAGTTAATTGACTATGTCAAATAGCCATGTTCCAGTAAGAAAGGAAGTAGTTATATCTGGTGTGATATAGCAGTTACACTCATACACTCATCTGATTATGTACATTATACATTATTGAGATGCTATACTCTACCATAAATGCGTGCAATTATTATGAATCAAATATAATCACAGTATATGTTAAATACAGAAATGGAACAGGGTTACCCTATTCCAGAAGCCACAGAAATATGAAGCAGGAATTCAGCTGGCACTGACAAGGCTGACCCATCAGAGCCAAGGACCCTGGTGGAGATAAAGCCAGATACTCAAGGAGTTTGAGTGTTGTCTTTCAAATGTATTCGCTCTTCCCTGCAGTAAGTTTGTGTGTAATATCTCTCTCTCTCTCTCTCTCTCTCTCTCTCTCTCTCTCTCTCTCTCTCTCTCTCTCTCTCTCTCTCTCTCTGTGTGTGTGTGTGTGTGTGTGTGTGTGTGTACCTTTCCCATTTGGGGTTACCTTTGGATTCATCTTCCAGGAACATCTAGCAGTGTGACGGACCATTTATTGGCCACAATGTCCCCCATACATCTAAGCCCTATGAATAACATCTAGCTGTGTGTGAAAACAGTCACACAGACAAAATCTCTTTCTCACAAATCAGGTCTTTGTTCCCTTGCCCAAAGCAGACTCCGAGCTTGCCTCCCTGCAATTATCTTTATTAGCAGATAACTGGACAAAATCAGCCTTCAACAAAGTATTTCATTTGAAACATTCCTCAGACATCCAGGGACAGCTGCAGATAGATGGCACACTGGTGTGCCCTAAGCTCACCTCCCCTACAGGTAAAAGAACTATCCAGAGCTAACACCATTGATCTTAAGCCCTTAATTTACACCTGGATTCATTCACACAAGATTTTAGCTTAAAGATTTATTGTTTCTGATACAGAAAAAAGGTAATCAGTCAATGCCTAGTTGTTGCAATGTGGTTTATTGGTCCCAAGCTGCCAGAGGCCCAGACTCACAGACCCTGCAGCTCCAGACCCCTTAGCCACCCACTGCTGCTTAGGCCCCCAGAAATGACTCAGACACATATTAATTTCATGCTGTTTGGCCTATGGCTCAGGCACATTGCTAGCTAGCTCTTACATCTTAAATACCCATTTATATTAATCTTTCTTCCACGTAGCCCGTGGCTCACCTGTTCCTTACATGTTGCTCCTTGGGCAGCTTGCTCAGTATGTCTCTGACTCTGCCCTGCTCCTCCTACCTATTCTGATTCCTCCTACTACTTTTTCTATGGTGCCTGTCATGGGTCAAAACAACTCCTTTATTTGAAGATTGCTATTCACAACATACATAAAGGCATTCCCACATCACCTAGTAGCAGATGTAAAAACAAAGATTTGCTCTGGAGAGCTACCCACAATAGTCAGAGTAGCTAGAAGGTGACTGGTTCCATTGCTTGTGCAAACTGACCTTTATCCTTTGTCCTACAGCTTAGGTGTAAGCTTTATATCTAACGATCCCTTTTAACAACACCATATAGAAAGTGCTATAGCAGAACAATAGCTGTGCACTTGCCTCCACTGCTTCTGCAGATCACCCAGATAACAGAGGACACTCGCCCCACCCTCCAGAAAAGTGTTATCCCATGGAAACAGCACAGAGAGTTTTATATTGTTCATTGTTTTTGCTGATCAATAAACTTTTAACCTTATAACTAGCCACACTTAGAAAACACATGACCCTCCCTTTTAGATTGCTGTGTTGATTTAATCCTTAGTTGATTGCACAAAGAACTTCTACTAGCCACTGCACCTTGCACCATACATAAAATCTGGCACTTAGGGCCCAATGTGAATCTTATCATTTCTCTCTATGACACTGATAAATTCAAGCCCCCCCCCCTTTACCTTGCCAAAGAATTCTCACCTTCACGAGTCTATAAGCCTATGGCTTCACTGTTATAGTTGTCCTGCCAATAAAGGTGATGAGCTAAAGAGTATATTCATTGATATTCCAGTAGACCGTTCAGCTGGTAGTTACGTCTTTCTTGTGGACCCTGAGAGAAAGCCTTTTGGAGTTGGTAGTCTGAAATATAAAACAGCAGAGATCAGATGAATATTTGAATTATTCAAGGTTCTAACACAGTATATTACAGAAATTTAAAAATCTATTGCCTAATGTTCAATCTAGATAGTAACTGGCCTCAAAAAAAATATACAAAAAGGAAGATTTTGAAGCTCATTTCCAAGATTCTCTGACTAAATTAAAATTAATTATTCCAGTCTTTCACCAATACGTTGAAAGGTATATTAGTTCGGTCAAATAAATGTACACCTTTTCAGTAAAGTTTATAGAGTTAAGATAATTGTAAAGATCAAAGTCTGAGAAATTTTATGCCACCCGGAAGTTTCCAAGAACAGAATCTTGTGCAAAACTCATGCATAAGAAACCAGCCTCACCCATTTCTTGGAGAACATGACCACATCTAGATGGAGTTTGTTTCTCTTTAACAGGTTCTACAGCCCCAGACTGCTCTGGTCATTTCTAGACCAGTGCTTCTACTTCACAGAATTATGTGTCAGGCACTGCGTGTTTCTATATCCTTCCATTTGTACACCAAAAACTTCAGCACCACCATTCTCTTCACATTAGAAACAGAGTAAGAAACTGGCCTTGGTGATTGTCAGAGTTAGCTTCACCTATCAACCTGATTTAGTGTTCTCTGGGAAGAGGGGACCACAACTGGAAAACTCCTTCAATCAGATTAGCCTCTAGCCATGTCTTGGAAGGATTTTCTTAACCACTAATTGATAGAGGACCTGGCCTACTGGGTGCACTGCAATCCCTGAGCAGAGGGGTCTGGGTTATATGTTAAAAGCCGGAGAACAAAGTCAACTTTTACCCTCTAGTCATCTCAAAACTTAACTTATTTATGCTCTCCTGCTGATTTGCTGTGTCTTCCAACTTTCTTGGTAATATCCAAACTTACTGTAAAAACTTCATACTGGCATAACATAGATTATCTTTTCAATCTCAGATTTGGCAACTGGAGGTTGAGTGAATTATTGTATATTTGTTTGTTTCAAGAGTGAAACAATGCCAGGCGTGATGATGCACATCTTTAGTCCCAGTTCTTGAGATACAAATGCAAAAAGATTTTTGTAAAGTTCAAGGCCAGCATGGTACATACAGAGAAACCATGTCTGGAAAACAATTCAGAGTATGAACACAATTTGACTAGCAGATAAGGGCATTATTTTGTCTAAAGATATATGTGCTTCTAAAATACATCCACTAGAGTGATAACCTTGCCTTTTTTGGATCCTAGATTTAGAATAACAAGCTGCTTTTTCTTCTAGATTTCAATAGATAGATCAAAAATTCTAAGTTTCTTGTATGTTTATAGTGCATTGTTTATTCTAACCTCTCTGCACTTTTTTATCTGATTCCTACTTTTAATGTCCCTACTCTTCCCTGAAAGTCCCTTCTCACAGTCATAACTTGTGTATTTGTTTTGTGACTCTGTAGTTTTAACCAGTACTGTCTGCATGGTGATGGGTTTATAGCTATCTATTGGAGTACGGTGAGGCCAGCATTTGTTATACAACTGAACACAATGACTCCATTAAAAAAAAAAAATCTATCAATTCACAGCTGTCAATCACAAATCCAGTATTTTTTTAATTTTTGTAGCACTTCTTTGTGGTGATATATTGTATATTTAAAAAAAAAATAGCCTGAACTATGAGAGGACAGAGCTACCCCAGAGCCAAGTCCTGAAGGTCAGGTGGTGGTGACCCACACCTTTAATCCCAGCACTTAGTAGACAGAGATCCTCTGCAATGCTGTGAGTTCAAGGCCAAACAGAGCCCAACACTTTTAATCCTAGCACTAGGAAAGTTGAACCAGAAAGTGATACAGCTGGGTGGAGAAAGACAAAGACAGAGTTCTTCCCCTTGCTGGGTCTCCCTTTCGGCTGAGTCCACACATTCATTGATTCTGAGGATTTGTAGAGACAGGATCTACGGTTTGGGGGCCTGAGGAGTTGGCTGGGAGAGAACTGGATATGACTTGTTCCTCTGTCTCTCTGATATTTCAGCTTTTCCGCAATATATGGCTTCAGGTTTTTATTAATATTACCAAATAGAATTCATGAAATACTTCTTTCTTCTATTTACTCATAAGTGTTAGTACACAGATTAAAAAAAAGACACTATTCTGGGGGTTTCGGAGATGTTTGGGCTGCTAAGACCATTAATTACTTTTGGAGGACAAAATTTCATTCTCAGCACCCATGTCGGATGGCTCTCAAACAGCTGTAACTCCAACTCCAGGGGGATCAGACATTGTCTTCTGAGTTCTTCAAACACCTGAACTCACAATACACATAGAGAAATGTTCATGATAAAAAGCAAAATAAAATGTTTTAGTAAGAGCAGCAAGATATTCAAATTAGAGTCCTTGATTATTCATTCAACTATTTTCCTATTCATTAGTTAAGCTATTCAATAAGCACTTATTGAGATCCCATTGCATGTTAAATATAATGCTAATTCTTATTGTGATAAAAAAAAAAAAGATGAATAAGGCCTGTTGGCATTCAGACCTGAGGGTGCCATGCACCCTGACAACATCATCCTATATAAAGTCCTCCATAAGAAAATCCCACTCCACATCCCCTCTTGCTCTTTCCATGAGACCAATGGATACCTCCACCCTCTCTCCCTCCCCTCCTCTTTCCCACTCTCTCTTTCCCTCTCTCCTGTCTTCCTTCCCCTTAACAAAGCTTTCCACATACCTGCCTCATTCCTGGAATGTCTTTCCCTGGGGCTCCCACCTACCATGACTACTGCCTGCCTTGTCTGCATGGCGAGTCTCTTTCTCTCCAGTCACAGGGACCTTTGGCTACAAGCCACCAAGGTCTCTTGTACACTGTTTTAAAAGTACACAAGGTTTAATGTTGTATTAAGTTTCTGGCCAGACTTTGCAGCCTAGCCTCGTGGCTTGGACCTTCAGACCCACAGTCCCATAGTCCCACTGAAACACACAGACACTTGTACTAACTGTACACTGATTGACCTGGGGCCCAGACATATAACTTGCTAGCTCTTGCTCTTAAACTAACCCATGATTCTTATCCTGTTCAGCCATGCAGCTTAATACTTTTCTCAGAGCAGCATTTCAACTTCTTTCCTCTGCATCTCCTGCCTTCTCTTTGGCATTTCTCCTCCTTACTTCCTGTTCCCAGAGTTTTCTTAGTCTTGTAGCCCTGCCCACACTTCCTGTCTGCCTTCATCCAATCAGAGCTTTTTATTAAATGAGTGGGTGGGACAATTATTTACAATGGAACAACATGATCCCCCTATTCCTGCTCCGTTTGAGTTCTGTCCTGACTTCTTTCAGTGATGAAGAACAATATGAAAGTGTAAACCAAATAAACTCCATCCCTCCCCAACTTGGGTTTGGCCATGGTGTTTCATAGCAGTAATAGAAACCCTAAGACACTACACATATCAATCACTAATTAAGAAAATGCCCAACAAGCTTTATAAAGACAACTCTTATAAAGGCATTTTTTCAATTGAAGTTTCTTCCTTTCAGATGACTCTAGCTTGTGTCACATTGTCTTAAAAACTAGCCAGCACACTTTCAAAACATCCTAGACCTACAGAGTAACTCTTCATGGAAGTTGTTATTATCAGATTGCTAAGGAACATGCTGTTCCCAAAGCCAACATTCTCTTTGTGTTCAGTTCCTACTCTCTGTGATTCATTATGGTCACCTACAACACTAAAAGATAAATATTGGTTTTAAAAAATCTCAGATTTAAAAGCTACAAGATAAGAACAAAACTTTGACCCCACTGTCTACAACAGTTTTCTTTTTAACTGAGATCCTCACCATACAAATTATTAAATAAGAATTTTTTTGTGTGTAAGTTTATTCCCTTCACCTTTTTCTGCTACTCTTACACAGATGAATTTGCTGTTAATTTCAAAATGAATTTCAACCCAACTCCTTGAAGACATTGCTCTAACTAATGAGCTTGCTATCACCCAACCAATAGCCAACTCTGTCTTCTTAAATTAAATGCCTTCATAACATCCAGCACTCTCCTCTGGAGATACTCTTGCTTTTTTTAAATTTACTTTATTATATTTGTGTATTGTGTGTGTGTGCTACATGTATAAAGATATACACAGAGGCCAGAATCTCTTCTGACTAAAATATTCTTTCTTGACTTGACTTCCATGGTGCAATGCCATGTCCTTCATCTCCTACCTCCTGCTCAGTATTCTTTGTGGCTCTTTTACCTCTGTCCAGACTCTGTCCAGGATTCTACATAGAGACTTTAACACCTTTATAAATGAATATTTAAATTGTAGACTATTCCATTTAGTTCTACAGCTTAAAAATATGTCCTGGACTGTTCCTTCCCAAATTTGCTTCTCTAAGACTACAAAGGACAAGGACCCAATGATTCAAAAATGACAAAGATGAAGAAATTTGTTTCCAGAAGTATCAAGAACCCCAGATACTGAGCATTGTTTTTCAAACGTTACCCTTATGAACAGCTCTATGAAGCCCAGACTATCTAGCAGGACCCACCTTCTTGCTTTGTTAGTAAAGACTCTGTTTTTGTGCTTTCTTGACATGAATATAAAATGAAGAGAGGTAGTGCTTCAACACTGGACTGTAATAGCTTAGAAGCCAGGAGTGCTGAAAGTAACATGTACTATGAAGGACAAGCTCAAGGAGTGTCAGAGGGTGACAATATTATAAACTGGGTTAGGGATCATTCTTGTTATATTTCAGCAAAGAATATTTCTGTTTCCATCCTTTTTCCTAAGAATTTACCTGAGACTAAATTGAAAGGTAATGGACTAAATGTCCTAAACAATACTGTTTTCTAGATAGCTTAAATTTAAGATTCTGATGTATGGTCATTAGATCATAGGCCTGCAATTTGAAGGCCTACAATTAAGAAAGGGGCAAGTAGTGATGTGGGATGTTTTTCTATATGCTGTGAATAGATGAACTACCTTTGCCTATGGCAGGCATCTTAGAAATAGGCAGAAAAATCAGAACATAGATAGAGGAAGGAGGTTGAAGTCAAAAGAGACACCATTCAGCTGTCCACGAATCAACATGTAAAGGTAACACAAGTAAACCACAGGCCACATGGCAAGATAGATTAATGGAAATGGGTTGAATTAAGACGAAAGAGCTAGCTAGCAATATGCCAGAGTGTACTGGGGTTGGGGGAGGGGAGGAATTCATGTCCCACGTTGGGCACCAAGTGTTGCACAAATAAAGGAAACTCAGAGCCAGATAATCAGGGAAATGCTGAGATATCAAAGAGAGGAAACACCACAGCCTAATCTCACCCAGCTGTCTTCCAGCCTCATTACTCATGGCTTCTACTGCCTCTTCTTGTTCTTGTCTTTCTGCTTTAAATACCCTCTTCACCCAGTTGTTTCACATCCAGGTTAAGATTAACGGTGTGGGCTACTACTATTTGGCAGTTTACTTTGAACTCACAGAAACACAGAAAGATCTCTGTCTCTGGAGTTATGGGATTAAAGGCCTGGCACCACCACTGCCTGCCTGGGAGCCTAGAACTCCCTCTGTAAGATAAACTGGCCTCATACTCAGATTTTCTGGGATTAAGGGCATAGGTCACCACTCCCAGATATTCCCTGTGCTTTGATTAAAGATGTAAATAACTACTCTCTGAAACTCCTAGATTGACTGTGGGTAGATCCCTCTGATATTTCAGACTAGTTTTTATTAAATATAAAACATACCCCACACAGAGCCATAGGTCAAGCACAAAATTAATATAAGCATCTGAGTCATTGGGGGGGGGGGGGGCTAAGCAACAGTGGACAGGTCCAGACTTTGGAACTAGGCCAGGCCAGAAGTTTCTTATTACAAATGGAATCTCAACATGGTGCAGGAACACCCATATAAAGCCTGAAAAAGCTTAAAAGAGGTTCTAGAGCACAGAAAGGGAGCCAAAAGCAGCTCCCCAAATTATGTCTCTCAAGGGGCTGTACAGAGACCGAGTGGCACACCAGCTTGAATTACAAAATGCCAGTTCCTGAAGTCTGACAGAAGACCTGGGATAAGCAACAAGCTGCATATGACAGATTTAAAGTTTCTGTTTATACAGGCAGAAAGGGAACAGAGACAAAGACGGTTTCTTGGTTGCAGCACTTTCTGGGACTGCTCTGTTTGTTGGTGGCAAGCTGATGTGGGGCTCCTTTAAGAGAGGCTTTCTGACTTCCTGGCTTCTCTAAGAGGCCCTGTTGCCAAATATTAAATGAAGTTCATGAGCAACAGGTGGCAGTGTTCTATTTGGTGGCAGTGTGGACCTTAAGATCTCCCAGAGTTGGGGTGGTAAAAGGTTTTACAATACTTAATATTGTTTCCTAGAAATGGAGAGGTAAGCATGGCTCTGGTACCTCTGCCATGTTGAAAAGCCACTGAATGGGGCAGAGTCAGCAGCCAAAGCAGTGCTTTACAGTCAAGCATTTTAAAAGCTTTTTGAGTTGGACAATCATTAAGGACATACAATAAAACAGATTCAGATGGAGAAAACCTCTAAATGAGTTACAGTGTGTGTGAAAAAGGATATGTAGGCTGGGAGATAAAAGAAAAGAAGGTAAAGAATGTTATTTAGAATGTGAAATAGAGTAATAAAAATATAAGCCATATAAAAATGGAAAATACACAGAATCCAGATTATGGTTACCATTGTGTTTTTCTTTTAATGTTTTAACTGTTGATTAGATAACTGCAGAAAGACATTTGGTTACAAAGGATGCTAGTTAAACAAACATATATTTTAAATGTATCTTGACCTTGACATTTGTGTCTAAGGATATTTTTCTTTGGAAAAAGGTTTCTGTTTCTTTCCACAGAAAATGAGAACTTATAGATTGCTTCCAGGTAAATATGGTTTTATAAAGCAAGACCTCCTGAAAAAAATCTCTGATGAGAAGAGGTGGCCATATTAGTTTCAAGGCTGCAACTAAGATGATCCAGCCTCAGGACACCTTTAAGATTGCCAATGCCCCTCAATCATCAGGAGTAATAATGGAAAGCTATACTCAAATTTGCAAAATATTATTTATAAATGTTTGTTTTCATTATAAATGGTTTATGGTTATAGTCAATCTCTTTCTAGGAAAAAAGGGGTGATAGGATATAGGAATAATTTAGAAAGATACATTATTGAATCTACTTTAATCAAAAAAACAGTTGTTAATCTCAAGATATTTTACATTAGTATGGATTTTGGTTTATTGAAACAAATTTAAGGTCAACTTTTCTATACTGTATGTATATTTCTACTTTTGTTTAAGATATTATGTTTATGCAATCCCTTTAAAAATTTTTATGTGTAATTATGAAATGCAGATTAAAAGTATTCAGTGATAACCAAACTTATGGTCCTGTTAAGATTTTTTAGGTATACAAAGATATATTTCAATTAGATGGGTAATCTTGAAACAATTTGAAGGCCTACAGAATATGGCATTTAAGAACTTAGATTTTTCTGGACTGTGAGACAGGTCTGCTCCTGGCAGCACCAATATACTTCAAGAGAATGATTGGCATTGAAGAAACTCCATATGGAATTTACTTTCTTTGTGGCAGCAGTTAGCTACTGAACAAGAAACTGTTCTTGTTTTGATTGATTGACAGTATTCTGTATAAGATGGATATGCAGGACCCATAGGAAAGTGACCTCTGAAATTTGGCAGAACAAGTTGAGATGGTCCTTAAGATTCCTGCTTCACAGAGAAAACTGCCAGATATCCTTCAGGACACAAAGATAAGTGACTGATGAACTACGCCAGAACGGGCAGATCAGTCCTTCCTGCTTCACTGAAAGGTATGCCAGAGACTCTGAGCCTGTAGGCTGATGGCCCACCATTATAAAGGAACTTTGAGTGACTGTCCAGGCAGCCAGATGTTATCTCTCTCATTTCTAGATTTTGGAAGTTGCTTGCACTTGTTGTTTACTCAAGTAATATTATATCTTTCTGTGGTCTTTGATGTAGTTGAAGATTAGATAGTTATAATCATATTTGTACTTGGTTATTATAAAAGGTATATTAGATACAAACTTTAGACTCACAAGGATAAAGTAGATGATAGAATATTTTCTTGAACTTTGCTAAATGGAAAAGACTAGATATTGACAGACTTGACAGCTCTTTTATTATATGTAATTTTGCTATGTTAAAGTTGAAACCTTACTTTTGATTAGATAGGAAGGGGGAAGTGATGTGGGATGCCTTCCTATATGCTATGAATATCATTCATTAATAAAGGAACTGTCTTGGCATATGGCAAGCATCTTAGAAGTAGACTGAGAAATCTGAACATATGGGAAGGAGGGTGGAGTCAAAAGAGACACCATCCAGACACCCAAGAATCAACATACACCAGTAAGCCACTGGCCACATGGCACGACAGATTAACAAAAACGTGCTGAATTAAGATGCAAGTTCTAGTTAGCAATATGTTCGAGCCATAGACCAAGTAGCATGAAATTAATATAAGCATCTGAGTCATTTTGGGGGGACTAAGCAGCAGCAAGAAGGTCCAGACCTTGGGACAAGGCCAGGCCAGAGACTTCTTATTACAAAGTAGGGCAAAAAAATGAAAAATCTACTATATGAAGCAAAATTAAATAAAAAGATAAAGAAAAACATTGGGAAATTTAATGTTAGAGCCATGGCTTGTGTAGAAAGAGATAAAAAGATCAAAGAGAGGTCCTGATAGGTATTGAGATAAAGACAGAGGGGCACTCAGAATAAGATCTCACGCAACCAAACTTCCAACATGCAGAAACAAAAGCCTAAGAAAACTTCTGCTCCTAAAAAGCAAAAACTCAAAACTGCTACAGATGTGGTTCTCAATGGTGTCATATACCCAAGTTGGTAGACAACTTTGGCAGTATCATACATATGGTTCTTAAAGTCATGAAGAATACATAAGTAAAGGGTCCTCCATGGTTAAGCACGGCTTCTGAGGCCAGGTAAGTGGCAAGGGCTGTCCCTGCATGGAGGACTAGAGAGGCCATTGTGGGAAGCTGTGAAAATGAAGCCTGGATTGTGCTGGAGATTCCAAGATGTTGATTAGCTCAGAGCCATGACACATTTGCCAAGATGGAGAGGGAGTGAAACCATTCCAAGGAGAGAGCGTACGTTGTAAGCACCAAAGGGCAGAACTATCTAAATCCTCTGCCATTAGACATGAAGCTAAAAGAGTTGAAGTTTACCCTGCTGTTAGTCACTTCTAAGGCATCATATGTTGAAAGGATGTAATTTGCTATCTCATCTTTCAAAGAGTTACAGTTAAAAGATTGTTTTGAGTCTCAGAAGAAGCTTTGAACTTTGGACTTTAAACAGTGTTGAAACCAAAAGACTATGAAAACTTTACAAGTTGGACTGAGCGAATTGTATGTTATGGGATGGACAAAAGCCTTTGGGAGCCAGAGTGTAGAATGTGGAGATTTGAATGAGAATGGTTCCCACAGGCTCATATTGATGAATACCTAGTCCACCCTTTGTGGAACTGTTTGGGAAGGATTCCGAGTTGAGGTCTTGTTGAGAGATGCATCACTGGGGATGGCTGTGAGGCTTCAAAACCCATACTATTCCCAGTTAGTTTTCTCTGACTTCTGTTTATGGATGAATATGTGAGCTCTCAGCTGTTCCTGCCATCATGGACTTTACCATTATGGACTTAAACCCTCTAAAACTGTAAGACAAATTAAACTTTATTTTATAAATTTCTTTGGTTATATTGTTTTTGTCACAGCATTAGGTCTTGGGAAGAAGATTTTGGAATATGTGCATTACTCCATAACTAAAATTCTTACCATTGCAAGTTCCTTAAAATTTGTAAGCAAGGATGGGCATTTCTGGTCATACTCTGAGCAAGCAACAAAAGGAAATTTGCAAAGGTTGGCATTCCTTTCTTACTGCATGGGACAAATTCCAGCATTGCATTTGGGGATTTATCTATTAATTCTAGTTATAGTCCACACTCTGAACTCTAGGCCATTGGATGAACTATTGTTTATTTTGCTAACAGAAAAGCCAAATCTTTACTAGGAATTGCTCTACAAGAGAAAAAGTAGTCTCCTTGGTTCTTGGAATTCATGAAACAGGAACAATACATTCCCACAACTTTAAGAGAGTTTTCTTTATCAGTATTTTCTTGGGTTTTTTCCAAACTGTTTAAATACATCAAGATCCACCCACAATGTTACACAACCTTGAAGCTGTCCTTGGTTCTATGGGGCATCCTTCCTCACTGATGACTGCTGTACTCAATTGCTCCTTTGGGTGTATCAGGAGTTACCATTTCTTACAATCTCAATGGCCAAAGGGAGAAGTGATGTGGGATGTCTTCTGTATGCTGTACATGTAGTTTCTAATAAGGTAGCATGCAGCTACCTGTATGACTTCATTCCTTAACAAAGCATATCAAACAGTGGTCTCAATAAATGCTTATTGGGTTGCATTATAGGTATTTATGAGATAAATTCAAATTCTGGTTTTAAAAATAACTTGTATACAATTTATTCTTAGATGCAGCCTAGTAACTGGTTAAATCTAGTAATTCTAATTATTTTGGGGTTTTTTTTTTGAGACAATGTCTCACTACATAGCTCTGGCTATCCAGGAGCTCACTAAGGACACTAACCTTGACAAGAACTCACAGAGATTTATATGGTTCTATCTCCAAAGTTCTGGAATTAAAGACATGCACCACCATGCCTCTTATTTTTTAACTCTTTAGTATTTTATATCTACTGATCCTTTACATGTCAACAATAATCCTGTAAGAAGTACACATGTCCAAACAGAATAAAGACTTTATCACAATATAGCCTTGGTGTCACCTTGTCATTCTGCATCAATAATAAAGAACGTAACATTTATCAGTCACTGGGGAGGAAGGATCACTGGAAAGAACAAATAATGACCTTAAAGTAGGCATGAGTCAAAGCATGATTCATCAAGAGACCAGAGTATAAAACTTGGGTCCGGAGGGCTGAGACTACCAGCTTTCTGATCCTTTCATTCACTTTAACAGTCTGTCTGATTGGCACGTTACATTTATGTTAGTTCCTTGGTGCTGGTGAAGAGAACATAGAGTGTCCGCAAAAATTGGATATAGTGAAACTGCAAGATTACTGAAGGACTTTTTTTGTTGGCCCTCTTTATGCTAGCTTTTTCTAGGTTTACCTACATCACACCTGCTCTCACTTCCATCTGCTGCTGTGCTGACCATGCCTGGATGGAGCTGCCTGGTGACAGGAGCAGGAGGATTTCTGGGCCAGAAGATCGTCAGTTTGTTGGTACAGGAGAAAGATCTGCAGGAGATCAGGGCCCTAGACAAAGTCTTCAGACCAGAAACCAGGGAGGAATTCTCTAGTAAGTAAGCCAAAGGTTCTGTATGATGGGTGTAAATGCTGACTGGACATTGAGGGAACTCCGTGTCTAGCAAATACGGAACCGTTGGAGTATAAGGCTTCTCCCATGCTCCCACTCATCAGGAGGAATAGTGACAACACTGCATAAACTATATCACAGCTGAAGGGATGCCAAAGTCTGCCTTATCCCAGATCAAGAGAAAGTGGTTGGTGTGGGCAGCTGTTGAACCTCCAGGCCTCTGGCCTTCTTCCCATTTGGATAGCTCACATCTGTTCTCTCTTTTAATGTGCTATTATAGATTTGTCTATTTGTACTACGGTAGACTTGTCTACTGCTCCAGAGCATATGCAAGGTTATAGGGTTGGAGACCTCATCAGTAGATTGGCTGCCTTTTTGACATGGCTGGATGTTCCTTTTCTTATTTTGTTTTTCAATGGAAAGCCATGTAACATTCTCCTGTGTAGTTGGAAATTTTTTTTTTTTTAAAAAAAAAAAGTAGAATCTGTAAGTGAAAGCGACTATAGGAGGAGAGAATAAGAGCCTGAATCAGAACATACACAGAAGAGTATAAGGAATAGAGTCGGGTGACCGACAGCAGAACCACAGATGCCTCCCCTGCATTCCTCCAATGTCCTTTCCATTATTCTTCTCTGTCTTTCATCTTCACAAAGAAAATGACTGGAGACTATCTGAGCAGCACACAATGCTGTACTGATGTCGCTGTTCCTGGGGTATGAGCAAATCTGGGTTAAAAGTAGGTTCTTAGCTGTAATATCTTCGAATCTTCAAGATGACCCTGTAGGGGACATAGAAAAGGTTCAGTAAGGAGGACAGTTTCAGAAATTGATGTGAATTGCATGTGTCACAATGCTTACTTTGTGAGATAATTTGGCTGCTGGTGTGACCACCAGTGTCATCCTGTGGATGTCAGAAAAGCATGAGGATATTGATTCATCCACTGTCCTGGCTCATGTCTATAATGCAAGTCTCTTAGAGGCTGGCTTGTGTGTGCTGACACTTCTGACATGTGCCATATGCTGACAGATGTTCAACCAAATGCATTGTTGGAGGCTGATCTAAGTTCTCTCAAAGAGGCTCCAGTTTCCTCTTGTAATTGAGCTAATGTTTCATTTATATTTGGCCCAGGCCCAGAAAGTATCAAGACCTATTGGGGCAAGACTGACTTTCACATCTTTGTGTCTCTCTCTTCTGGGTTGTCTTCACTGGAACTCTGGAGGTCACAATCTGATTAACATATTGCTTGTCCTGGTTACTCTTATGTATTTGTGTCTGTACATCTGCAACCTAAGAGTGCTATTACAGCTTCCCAAGGCAGGACTCTGCCTCTCTTTCTCCTTTAGTCCAAATTCACAAGTGATTCCCCAGTCTCTGTCAACTAAATACTAACTCTGCCTTTTTACATTTGAACACCACCACCTCTCTTGTCCCTTTAATGGCTCTATAAATTCCCATAACTGTTGTTATGTGCAAAGCACAGATGACATCTTATGGCTAAGATTTTTTTCTCCAAAGGGAAGGGGGTGGAAATGGATGCTTCCTCCTTCCCTACAAAGGCTACATTCTCAGTGCCGTGCATGGCATATCCCTTCAACTGAAAGGCCTCTTCCCTGGGCTCTCCTCACTCTGACTGCCCTTGAAGGCCTGGGTAACTGATACTGTGTCCAGAAATTCCCACCCTGTCCAGAAATTTCTCATGCTTTGTTTTCCTCAGAGCTGCAGACAAAAGCCAAGGTAACAGTGCTGGAGGGAGACATTCTGGATGCCCAGTTCCTGAAGAGAGCCTGCCAGGGGATCTCTGTTGTCATCCATACCGCTGCTACCATTGATGTCTGGGGTCTCATTCCAAGACAGACCATCATGGAAATCAATCTGAAAGGTGCAGTACCCTCCAGGACAGTATAAATGGGTGGAAAAATGAAAAGATGAAAAATAGGTTTAGGAGAATCCCTACTTTGCTCTGTTTGCTCACCCCTCTCAGGTAACAGAGCTCATGGCTGTTGGTCTCAATATTTCTTTAAATTTTATTTTATTTTTAGTTTGTGCTTGTATGCCTAACTTGAGCAATATTTGCATGCTGGCTGCCCATGGAGTGAGAAAATGGCATCAGATTCCCTAGAGCTGAAGTTGCAGGTGGTTGTGAGTGGCCATGTGGGTGTTGGGAATTGAACTCAGAACCTCTGGAAGAGCAGCCAGTGCTCATAACTGCTTTGACATCCCTAGTCTCGACAGTTCCAGTGAGGAAAACAGGCTGAAAGGGGAAGTAACATAGAGTTGGTGGCAGAATGCAGATTGAGAGTCACATTCCTGTCCTTTCAACTAGAAAAGGTGTTCTTCTCCTCCAGGCTAGTGCAACTGGACTCCAACTCCACATCCTTAATTCCTATGTCCCCACAGGCCTGCTTTCAGGCCAGATCCAGCCCTGACACTTTAGCCCGCATAGCATGTGTGAGTTTAGTTCTGTGGCAGCCACCCTGCCCACCTGAAGGAAAGCATCCCCTGCAAAGACTATAGCAAATCTTCTCCTCCGGGAAGAATGACCCAGAATTTCCCTGCCCGCTTTCCTTTCTTAGGAGTCATTATTTCTCCTTCTCAGCCCACTGTGGATCTCCTCTGGAGGAGGTGGGTTTTTCCCATTATTTGGTGGACCTTTCTGCATTATGGATCTTTAATATAAGTTAGAGTGAGACAAATTGGTTTGCTTAGGATGTCTACACAACATCCCCACTCTGAACATCAAGGACCAATCTCTCTATCACCATTACACTCTCTCCAAAGTCCTTCTATGCATCCCTTAAGTTGACTTTCAATTTAGGAACTCCAAGACTCCTTTACAAAAGAAAAAAAGATGACAGGCTTTCCAGTAACATCTCTACAATATTCTTTCTAGTTCCTAATCCACCTCCCTGATACAGCACGGGCGTACCTGCAGGAAGGTATTAAAAACTTCTGATGTTCCTCGCCTGTCTCTCACCAATAACAACTACCTGTTGCATTTCCGAGCAGCAGGAGATGTGAAATGACAGGGATAGTATAGCAATTAAAGCATCATTTTATGAAAACATTGTCACAGGTGGAAAAGATATTTCACAGTGATGGTTATCCAACCCCATTAGTAAGCAGAGCCCAGAATTAATTGGAAAATATATTTAACTTAAGGTAACGAAGTTGTTTCTCCAGGAAATCAAGTTGCAGAGTGCCTTTTAAGTTAATAAATGAGTGGATTAAAATAATAATAATTAATAATAATAATAATAGTAACTCCATACCCAGGACCGACTTTCCTTCCTTTCTTCCTTAAGGGACCATATCCTGGTGTCTCCTCCAGGATCTGCTGGCCTGCGTCATGTCGACAGTACTCTGATGTTACAGAAACGAGCAGCAGTAGGCACAAATACTTTTTCAGTTCTCCAGCAGGCTCAATAGAAAATAATGAGATGATACAAACAGCAAATCCTCATTGTTGCAGCTTGTTGCCAAAGTACACTGTAGGAAGCCTTTCTTCTTTTCCAGAAGCAAGGGTCAGAGACAAAAATGAAAGACCTGTAATGGCTGGAGGTCTGGAAACCTTAGCTACCAGGTAGCAGAAGTCACTCCTTCCCTTTTGCTCATGCGCCCTGCTGATCCAGGGACAGGAAAGAATGCCCTAGGGTATAGTGGATTTATGATGCTACATTGTAAATAACTGTCCTGCCTATGAGTTTAAACAAAGGTACTGATTGGCCAAAGGCAGACAGGAAGTATGGGCGGGGCTACCAGACTAAGAAAACTCTGGGAACAGGAAGGACAGAGCAGAAATGCCACAGAGACTCCAGAGTTGCCAGACAAGCCAGGAGATGCAGAGGACAACTATACTGCTCTGAGAAAAGGTGCCAAGCTGCATGGCTGAACAAGATAAGAATCATGGGTTACTCTAAGGGTAAATATTTAGCAAGTTATATGCCTGGGTCCAAGGTCAATAGGTGCACAATTAATGTAAGCACCTGTGTGTCTCTGGACTGCTGGTCTGTGGATCCAAACCTTGAGGCTAGGTCAGAAAGTCCAGGCCAGAAACATCAAACTACACTAGGGAGCTGGGATGAGGGTTAAAATGGACTGGAGTCCTGTAGGTCCTTAGTTTATTTCCTGACAGACAGTGTATTCTCTGTGATTAGGTACCCAGAACATGTTGGAGACCTGTGTCCAGGCTAGTGTGAGAGCCTTTATCTACACAAGCTCCGTTGATGTTGCTGGGCCCAATTCCTACAAGGAGATTGTCCTCAACGGCCACGAGGAAGAACAACATGAAACTAAATGGTCTGATGCATACCCTTACAGCAAAAAGATGGCTGAAAAGGCAGTGCTGGCAGCCAATGGGTGCATGCTGAAAGATGGTGGTACTTTCCATACTTGTGCCTTAAGGCCTATGTATATCTATGGAGAGAAAAGTTCATTCACTTTTAATACAATAGTCAAGGCCCTCAAAAATAATGGTATTCTGCCTGTGACAGGCAAATTCTCCACAGTTAACCCAGTATATGTGGACAATGTGGCCTGGGCACACATTCTGGCTGCCAGAGCCCTAAGAGACCCCAAGAAGTCACCATGCATCCAAGGACAGTTCTACTACATCTCAGATGACACTCCTCACCAAAGCTATGATGATTTAAATTACAACTTGAGCAAGAACTGGGGATTGCGCCTTGCTTCCAGCTGGAGCCTTCCTCTGCCCCTGCTATACTGGATTGCCTTCCTGCTGGAAACTGTGAGCTTCCTGCTGCGTCCAATCTATAGCTACAGGCCTCCCATTAACCGCCACTGGATCACACTGTCAAACAGTGTGTTCACCTTCTCCTACAAGAAGGCTCAGAGAGATCTGGGCTACAAGCCACCAGTCAGCTGGGAGGAAGCCAGGCAGAGAACTTCAGAGTGGATCGGGTCACTTGTGGAGCAGCACAAGGGGACACTGAACACAAAGTCTCAGTGACCAGACAGTGACAGGGACATGGCCCTGGGTGATGTCAGGAAACAGTTGTCAGTTGTGAGGTACAAATCAGGTCCTACTGCCTCCCTTTGACACAGCAACCAACTTAGTATCTCCCTAAGTCACCAGACGCTTTGTCAGTCGCTGGTGCAGCCACAGGCTCTCCTCCCTCAGCACCTGCCCAGCAATGCAGGGGCTGCAGTGCCTCAACTCATATCTCCACACTATTCACTACTGCCTGTACCTCAGAGCTCTCTCCATTGAATTTATCTCCCCACTAGAAGCATTCCTTATCTTTGGAAAATCCCCATTGCTTTAAGAAACTTAATCAAAGGAACAATAAACGTTTGTTAAGATCGCATCTACAGAAGAAGTGTTCCTATTCTTTTTCCCTTGCTTTCCCCAAAATGACCACATTGGGATCATAAAGGGATCCTAGATCTGAGGGGTGCTGAGCAAACTGAGGGCAAGATTAGGGAAAAGAGACTAATTCTAGCTCATTGTCCTTTGGGAGTGTACTAGATAACTAGATTACAGTATGTGGTGTAATAGGGACCCTGACAGAAGAAATGATAAGGTTGCAGTTTCTCCAAGCAAGTCCACACTTGGACCAGGAGGAGGTTCTCTCTAATAAACATTTTCAAGGTTACAGTGATTCTCACAGCTACATAAACATGTGTCTGCTTGATGATTTTTGTTCCAGCTCTCCTCTAAAATTGTGGATGTGAGAACAGTGGAGAGAGGCTAAAACCTTTCTCTCTAGCTCTCAAAAAAACTATGAATAAACCCACTCCCCTTTACAAGATAATGCCTCAGTTTTCTCTTTATAAAGCACAAAAAATAGACCTTGGCCCCCAGATTCTGAGGACGAGTTTTTACAAGCCTAGACAGTAGAAAGAAGTTTGATGCTCCTGGATTCCCAGCAGTTTATGAGGGCTAGGTTTTCAAGAATGGTGGTACCCACTGTTTAGGAAGGAATATTGCTCAAGAAAATGGGCATTGGGTTCAATCCCTACCTTACTGGTCAGAAAGCTGTGCTACTGGGTTTGTGATTGGAAAGTGCTCAGCAAACTCTTATTAGAAATGCTTCATTTTTCTCACTTACCTTTTCCAATTTCTAAAAACGTGGAGAATGCTTGCTTCTTAGAACCCTTTGCTTAAGAAACTTGTCCCTGGACCTTTGAACCCATTTTTAAATAAGGTTTTTTTTTTTTTGTAAGAAACATGCATATAGGGTTACTATCCTGTGGGAGTCTCTTCTCTATTTCTATTATTGGGCGTTGTTATTGTTCTGCCCAGAGTCCAAGGAAACCAAATGCAAATTCAAGGTTTACTGAGTGCACAATGGAAGGCAGGCAGGGAACTTGGCCACACACTTGGCACAGTGAGACTGGGCGGAGATACTGAGTTGAGAATACATGTATCTTCTATAGCCAAATACCTTGAACTGGGTAAAATGAGGAAATGATAGCTAACTAGACGTAAGGTCAGGCTGGGTCAAAATTGGGTTTCTATTGACTGGCCCTAGCTTTGGAACATTATGAAGTTATTTAACTTGGCCTTTGGTCAGGGTAGGCCAGGTGGTCTGGATTTGTATTGACTGGGCTGAGGGTTGGAATATTCTGCAGTTAGGCTAGGGCCCAGCCCCTATGTCCTTTCGCATAACATCTTTTACAAGTTTCTCAGAACTGAATGGCAGATTTAGCCTGAGCTTTACTTGACCTATTGGCAAACATGGCTGCTGACTCTACGATGGAGGGACTTTTGATTTCTCAGTAAAGATTTCCCTTCCATAGCCATGCATCATCCTTCCAGATCACAAATGGAACCTAGAATTGACATTTCCTCACAGGAAGTACAAATTAGAGATTGGACTTATAATCATGTGTGCACTGACTACTACATGGCCGACTGACATTGATTACCTCATTTCATACCTTCCAGACAGGAAATAGGGATTCATATTCTCATGTCATACCTGACAGATCTTTCTCTCCACTTCCCTGAAGGGATGGTGCAAAGTTCACTTCACCAGAAAGACTTCTTACTAAACTGTGCAGTCTGCTTTGCTTTCTATGGAGACAGCAGCTCTGAAGAGTAGACTGTTCCTGACAGAGCTCCAGCTCTCTTGGCCACCTTTTAGCCCAGATAGAATGACACACAAGAACCTTGAGGGTTACCTGAGAAACTGTGTACTCTTTAACAAAGGGCCCTATAGGGAAAGAAGCAGGAAAGGGAGAAACACTCAGCTACTTTCTCTAATGTCTGTGTCCTGGAATTGCAGGAATTTGATTTAAAACGTACTGGTGATAAATAACTCAACCTGCATGTACAATAAAGCTTAAGACATGACTACATGGAAACTTCTTGTAAAGTACATATGACATCAAGTATGAAGATAAGTTCTACAGATTGATTACATATGACAACTTTCATAAAAATTGGTTCTATAGACTGACAACCTCATGAAAAGAGTCAGGAGAGGATTCAGTGTGGTCTCAGCCACACACATAGTGTGAAGGTCAGCCAGGCTACTACTCACATCTTTGCCCACCCTTCAGGCAGGAAACAGATTACACATCTTTCCCTTTGAAGAGACAAGCCTGTGTGTTGGACATTGACAGTTCCTCTAGTGCTTATCTATAAGGACAAAAAACCTCTATGCTCCACCCCTCCACACCCCATCCAAAGTTTCCATGTGCATGCTTGGAATCTAACCTGGGTCCTCTGAAAAAGCAATGAGTGTCCTTATCTTCCCAGCCATATCTCCAGCCTCTAAATTCCCTCTTATGATGTTCTGGGGCAATGACTTAGCTAACCCCAAGGTCAAAGAGATAGAAGCAACTTCCAAACAAAATGTCTGCCTTTCATTCCACTCACAGTTGCTTGGTGAATCCAAATGGAAAAGACTCTTAAGCCAAGACAATTCCTAAGGACCAGCTCTAAGGAGACTTAAAATTTTATAAGTATTTTAGTTAATTAATGTGAAAATGCCTTTTTAATGCTGTGAATCTCAATCTTTAATTAAAGGGCTGTTTTGGCCCATGACAGGCACCATAGAAAAAGTAGGAGGAAAAATTAGAACATAGGGAGGAGAAGTAGTGCAGATTCAGAGAGATTGAGCAAGCTGCCAAAGGATCAACATGTAAGGAACACAGGTGAGCCACGGGCCACATGGCAGACAGATTAATGAAAATGGGTTGAGTTAAGATGTAAGATCTAGCTAGCAATGTGCCTGAGGCATAGGCCAAACAGCATAAAGTTAATATAAGCATTTGAGTCATTTCTGGGGGTCTGAGAAGCAGTGGGTGAATAAAGGGTCTGATGTTGCAGGTCTGTGGGTCTGGGCCTCTGGCCACCCAGGACCAAGAAACCCCATTGCAACAGACAGTTTCCAACATAGATCGAATATTCAGTTAATGCCTGAGAAAGATTAGAAAGGGTTCTAGAACACAGAAACTGAGCCAAAGCAGCTTCCAAATTCTGTATGCAAAGCAGGTCATTGCACAAAGAAAGCATGGCATCCAGGTCACATTCAAAATGGCGCCGGTGGACTGGTAGCAGGCAGTGTAAGTGGCAATCAGGTCAGTTCCTGAAATCTCACAGAAGACTCAGTAGCATGTGATTAATTTTAGATTTATGTTTATTTTGAACAAAAAGAAAACAAAGATGGTTTCTTAAGAGCAGCATTTTCTTGGGTGTGCTCTGTTTGCTGGCCATGAACAGAGACACGGTCCCTTTAAGAGAACTTACTGATTCAGCTATATCTGCAAAAACTATCTAAAAAAACTATGTGGCAAGAGAGTGAGAGTATTTTTAAAAGCTCTTCTAGTTGGAAAATGATTAAGGATTCACAATAAAACAGATTCAGATGAAATAAATAACCTGTAAACAGGTTACAATGTGTGTAAAAGGTGCATAGTCTTCAGAGAGAAAGAGAGAAGGTAGAGAAAGTCTTTAAAAAGAGAATTGGAATAATAAAAATATGATAAGCCACACAAAGATGGAAAATAGACACAAAATCTGGATTTTGGTTGTTATTGTGTTTTCTATTAATTTTTTAACTGCTAATGAGCTAACTGCAAAAAGACAATGGATTGCAAATGCAAAGGCTACTAAGTTTAACAAGAACATATATTTTAAAGGTATTTTGATTTTGAAATTTGTATCTGAGGATTTATTGCTTTGGAAGAGTTCTGCTTTTGTTTCCACAGAAGATGAGAACCTGTTGATTGCTTCCAGGCAAATATGATTTCATCAACCAAGACCCCCTAAAAAAACCTCTGATGGGAAGAGAATGTCATATCAGCTTCAAGACTGCAGATTATGATCCAGTCTCAACAACGTGTGAGATTTTCAATGCCCCTTAATCAGCAGGAAGTAGTAATGGAAAACTATGTCCAAATTCCCCAAATATTGTTTCTAAATGTTTGTCTTCATTATAAATGGTTAATGGTCATAGTCAATCTCTTTCTAAGAAGAAAAAGGGGATATGGTATGTAAATGCTTTTTAAAAGGTTAAATTATTGAATTTACTTAGATCAGGAAATTAGCTGTTAATCTCAAAATGCTTTACATTGGTATAGATTTTGGTTTATTGATACAAATTTAAGGTCAATTTTGTTATGCTGTATGTATTTTTCTACTCTTATATAAGGAATGATGTTCATGTAACTGATTTAAAATTGTAATGTGTAATTAAGAAATGAAGATTAATAGTCACCTTTGATAATCAAACTTATAGTTAGGTTAGTTAGGATTTTTAGGTATACAAAGATATATTTCAATTAGCTAGATAATCTTCAAATACTTCTAAGACCTACAGAATATGGCATTTAAAATGTTTTAAGAACTTAGACTTTTCTTGGCAGTGAGACAGGTCTGTTCCTGGCAACACCAATATACTTCAGGAGAAAAATGGGCATTGAAGAAACTCCATACGGAGTCTACTTTCTTTGTGGCAATGGTTAGCCACTAGACAAGAACCTGTTCTTATATTGACTGCTTGACAGTATGCTGTTTAAACTAGACATGTGGGTTCCATAGGAACGTGACCTCTGAACTTTGGCAGAACAAGCCAAGATGGTCCTTCAGGTTCCTGCTTTGCAGAGAAAATTTTCAGACATTTTTCAGGACCCAAGAAGAAGTGACTGATGAACTGTACCAAAATGGACAGATTTCCTGCTTCACTGAAATGAAAAGAGACTCGGCCTGTAGGCTGAAGATGGATGCCCCAACTTTATAAAGGAACTTTTGGTGACTGTCCAGGCAGACAGGAGTCATCTCTGTCATTTCTAGATTTTGGAAGTTGCTTGCACTTTGGGTTTACTTGGGTAAATATATCCTTCTGTGGTCTTTGATGTAGTTGAAGATTAGATAGCTATAGGCATAGTTTTTCTTAGTCATTTGAAAGGTATACTGCATTCGAAACTTTAGATTCATAAAGATGAGGTAGATGATTGAGCATTTTCTTTAATTTTGCAAAATACATATAGACTAGATATTGTAGCTGGAATTCTTGCTTAATAGCTATTTGTTATGTGTAATTTTGCTATGTTAAAATTGAAATCTTCCTTTCTGATTAGACAGAAATGGGGAGGTGATGTGGAAATGCCTTTCTGTATGCTGTGAATCTCAATCTTTAAATAAAGGAGCTGTTTTGGCCTATGACAGGCACCATAGAAGAAGTAGGAGGAGAAATCAGATCATAGGTGGGAGAAGCAGGGCGGAGTCAGAAAGATTGAGCAAGCCGCCCAAGTAGCAACATGTAAGGAACACAGGTGAGCCACGGGCAATGTGGCAGACAGACTAATGGAAATGGGTTGATTTAAGATGTAAGAACTAGCTAGCAATGTGCCTGAATCATAGGCCAAACAGCATAAAGTTAATATAAGAGTCATTTCTGGGGGCCTGAGCAGCAGCAGCGGGAAGCTAATGGGTCTGGCACGGCAAGGTCTGTGGGTCTGGGCTTCTGGCCGCCCAGGACCAAGAAATCACATTGCAACAATTAACTATGTGAATAAAATGGGAAACTTATCTTGAGTGAGGTAACCAAGACCCCAAAAGACAAATGCTACATATGTAGGATTTAGCACAAAATCTTCAGACTTGTATGTTTAATACTTCAGGCCACTGAGGGGTAGGAAGAAAGATATCAAGTGTGTGGGGTGTGGGTGGTAGAACACAGGTAATATGAAGAGGAAATAGATATAATAAAGAGGAACTTAAAGAAGGAAATTAGTACGGTAGATCATAAGAGGATCTGAGGAAGGGATAATTAATACTAAGATACTTGGAAAGGCAAATGAAACCTAATTTGTGTGTGCGCGTGTATGTACAAATTATATATATATATATATTATATATAGTATATATATGAGTTTGTTGCTCTACTCAGGATAATGTTGTTCCTCTCAGACTTCCAAATAAAAAGCTAGCACAGAGTGTCAGATACCCCACCCTCAGTTCTTGGTCACAGGCATCCCAAGGGCCCCTCAAATAGGTTATAGGATACTGCCATTGCTCCTGGCTATACATCTGAACTTATGGTAAGACCCTATTACTGAATACACCCCAGACTTTGGTCACAGAACATGGACAAGTTAAACTGACACTATCCAGGAAGCTTCCTCCTGGCTGGCTGGCTTTCATAAGGTATCATAAAGACTATTGGGGGAAGGAAAATATCAAACATTATATACAGTTGTGACTGCTATTAGCTAAAATAATAATCAGCCTGTAAGAACATGCCCATGGATGCAATAGTGATACAAGTGTTATGGAAGTAACCAACAACTTTCTTGTTAGGTAAAAGGATATAAATCTAGATATAGATTTCTTGTTACATAAGGAGGAAACACATGTCTAGTCCTATAGACCTGACTAAGAACTCATAGCTCTGAAGCTCATAGGTTTGGGGGGAATCTACTGCTATTACTTTGCTAAATGAACATAGTATCAAGCTGCTCTCTAAATACAAATCTCTACACCCATGGATGACTGAAGCCCTCAGTCATCATAAGAGAAGTTTCTTTGTGCAGTGAACAATAAAACAGAAATTCACAATGGGCAAAAGTACAGAAAATACGTTTCTGTGGAGTCCTCAGCTATAAGTGGAATATCTATATAATACGCTATCTTAGGATTTCTATTGCTGAGATGAAACACTATGACCAGAAGCAAGTTGGGGAGGGAAGGATTTATTTGGCTTGCACTTCCATATTACTATTCATTATCAATGAAAGTCAAGACAGAAACTCTTAACAGGGAAGAAACACAGAGACAGAAAATGATGTAGAGACCATCTGCCCAAGCCTCAGAGCACACTGTGAAAGAGGTCACAGAAAGATTGTAAGAGCCAGAGATCAGTAAGAAACAGAGTCTGATGTGGGATGTCTTTCTGTATACTGTGAAGATACTTTATTAGCATTTGTTAATATAGATCCTTGATGTGAGAATGCCTTTCTGTATGCTTTGAATATCAATCTTTAAATAAAGGATCTGTTTTGTGCCATGACAGGCACCATAGAAAAAGTAGGAGGAGAAGTGAGAGCATAGGTAGGAGAAGCAGGGCAGGGTCAGAGGCAGATCAAGCAAGCCGCCCAAGGAGCAACATGTAAGGAACACAGGTGAGCCACGGGCCACATGGCAGACAGTTTTAAAAAGTGGGTTGATTTAAGATGTAAGATCTAGCTAGCAATGTGCCTTGAGCCATAGGCCAAACAGCATAAAGTTAATATAAGCATCTGAGCCATTTCTGGGGGACCTGAGCAGCAGCAGCAGGTGGCTAAGGGGTCTGGTGGGGCAGGGTCTGGGCCTCTGGCCACCCATAGACCAAAAACCCCATTACGTCCAAAGTGGATCGAATATCCACTTAATGTCTGAGAAAGTTTAAAAAGCGTTTTAGGAGAAACTGAGCAAAAGCAGTTCCCAAATTGTGTTTACGAAGCAGGTCATTATACAAGGAAAGCATGGTGTCTGGGTCACATTCAAAATGGTGCCAGTGGACTGGTGGCAGGCAGTGTAAGCTGCAATCAGACTGGTACCTGAAATCTCATAGAAGACTCAGTAGCATGTGATTGATTTTAGATTTATGTTTATTTTGAACAAAAAGGAAACAAAGATGGTTTCTTAAGAGCAGCATTTTCTTGGGTGTGCTCTGTTTGCTGGCCATGAACAGAGACACGGTCCCTTTAAGAGAACTTACTGATTCAGCTATATCTGCAAAAACTATGTGGCAAGAGAGTGAGAGTATTTTTAAAAGCTCTTCTAGTTGGAAAATGATTAAGGATTCACAATAAAACAGATTCAGATGAAATAAATAACCTGTAAATAGGTTACAATGTGTGTAAATGGTGCATAGTCCTCAGAGAGACAGAAGGTAGAGAATGTCTTTAAAAAGAGAAATAGAGTAATAAAAATATGATAAGCCACATAAAGATGGAAAATAGACACAAAATCTGGATTTTGGTTGTTATTGTGTTTTCTATTAATTTTTTAACTGCTAATGAGCTAACTGCAGAAAGACAATGGATTGCAAATGCAAAGGCTACTAAGTTTAACAAGAACATATATTTTAAAGGTATTTTGATTTTGAAACTTGTATCTGAGGATGTATTGCTTTGGAAGAGTTCTGCTTTTGTTTCCACAGAAGATGAGAACCTGTTGATTTCTTCCAGGCAAATATGGTTTCATCAACCAAGACCCCCTGAAAAAACCTCTGATGGGAAGAGATGGCCGTATCAGCTTCAAGACTGCAGATTATGATCCAGTCTCAACAACCCATGAGATTTTCAATGTCCCTTAGTCAATAGGAAGTATTAATGGAAAACTACACCCAAATTACCCAAGCATTATTTCTAAATGTTTGTTTTCATTATAAATGGTTAATGGTCATAGTCAATCTCTTTTTAAGAAGAAAAAGGGGATATGGTATATGAATGATTTTTTAAAAGGTTAGATTATTGAATTTACTTAGATCAGGAAATCAGCTGTTAATCTCAAAATACTATACATTGGTATGGATTTTGGTTTATTGATACAAACTTAAGGTCAATTCTCTTATGCTGTATGTATTTTTCTACTCTTGTTTAAGATATGGTGTTTATGTAACTGATTTAAAATTGTAATGTATAATTAAGAAATGCATGTTAGTAGATTTTTAGGTATACAAAATTATAATTCAATTAGATAGGTAATCTTCAAACACTTCTAAGACCTACAGAATATGGCATTTAAAATGTTTTAAGAGCTCAGACTTTTCTGAACAGTGAGACAGGTCGGCTCCTGGCAGCACTAATTTACTTCAAGAGAAAAATGGGCATCAAAGAAACACCATATGGAGTCTATTGGTGGCAATAGTTAGCCACTGGACAAGAACCTATTCTTATATTGACTGCTTGACAGTATGCTGTTTAAACTGGACATGCAGGTTCCATAGGAAGATGACCTCTGAACTTTGATAGAACAAGCTGAGACGGTCATTCAGGTTTCTCCTTTACAGAGAAAACTGTCAGACATTTTTCAGGACTTGAGGAGATGCAACTGATGAACTGTACCAGAATGAGCAGATCAGATTTCCTGCTTCACTGAAATGAAAAGAGACTCTGGGCCTGTAGGCTGAAGATGGATGCCCCGACTTTATAAAGGAACTTTGGGTGACTGTCCAGGCAGACAGGTGTCATCTCTGTCATTTCTAGATTTTGGAAGTTGCTTGCACTTCGGTTTTACTTGGGAAAATATATCTTTCTGTGGTCTTTGATGTAGTTGAAGATTAGGTACTTACAGGTATAGTTTTTCTGAGTCACTTGTAAGGTATATTGGATATGAAATTTTAGGTTCATAAAGATAAGATAGATGATAAGGTGTTTTCTTTAATTTTGCTAAATACAAATAGACTAGATATTATAACTGTAATTCTTGCTTGATAGCTATTTTGTTATATGTAATTTTGCTGTTAAAATTGAAACCTTCCTTTTTGTTAGACAGAAAGGGGAAAGTGATGTGGGAATGCCTTTCTGTATGCTGTGAATCTCAATCTTTAAATAAAGGAGCTGTTTTGGCCTATGACAGGCACCGTAGAAGAAGTAGGAGGAGAAATAAGATCCCAGGTAGGAGAAGCAGGGCGGAGTCAGAGGCAGATCGAGCAAGTCGTCCAAGGAGCAACATGTAAGGAACACAGGTGAGCCATGGGCCACGTGGCAGACAGTTTAATAGAAATGGGTTGATTTAAGATGTAAGAGCTAGCTAGCAATGTGCCTGAGCCATAGGCCAAACAGCATAAAGTTAATATAAGAGTCTGAGTCATTTCTAGGAGCCTGAGCAGCAGTGGCAGTCGGCTAAGAGGTCTGGCATGGCAGGGTCTGAGCCTCTGGCCTCCCAGAACCAAGAAACCTCACAACAACATATCCTCTTTTGGCCTATGGCAAGGCAGCTTAAGGTCAGGTAGGAAATCCAAGTAGAGATAAAGGAAGAGAAGGGTGGAATCAAGAAGACAAAATCAAGCTGCCCAAAGAAGCAAGATGTAAAAGTACTGGTAAGGCACTAGCCATGGAGAAAGACATAGATTAATAAGAATGGGTTGAGGTAAGTTGAAAGAGCAAGTTGGTAATGAACCTGAGCCATAATAAGTTTGTAATTAATATAAATCTCTGAGTAATTATTTTATAAATGGCTACTGGTCCGAGGGTGGGAAGATTCCTCAGGACCCTAGTCCAGACAGGCCAGAAACTTCAAGCTATTGTCTTCTTGACATAATAGGACTCTTGTACTGATGAAGGAAAATCAGATGTAGTTTCTCCCACAAACCTAACAAGATTGAGTCAGTTAACATTGCATCTTGGAATGGGAAGGGCTCAGAGCCCTCACCCATTGCTGAGGAGCTACTGACAGATGATGACAGCTAGAAAAGAGAGAGTTGGTTTTCTTTAGGGATGTGGTCCCCAGTAGAGTGATCATACTTCAGTGGATGGTACAACACCCACATATATATGGGCAACACAAATTAACTACATGAGCTTTTTTTCTTAATAACATGACATTGGAAAGGGATAGGGAATAGTAGGCTAGATCCTGGAGGAGTTGGGTAGAAGAGGGACAAATATAATCAAAATACATTGCATACATGAGTAAAATTCTCAAATGATTTAATTAATATAGAACATTTTTCAAAAAGATAATTTAAAAGTCTAGAACTATTCATATATTTCCTGCATTTTAAGTATTAAATACTTAAGATACAGTGTACGTGTTTCCAATATTCCCACCTTAGATTTCTAGGTTTTTTATTTGGAATATAACTTATTAGGAAAGAAAGTTGGGAGCACTTGACATCCTGCAGTTGGCACAGCTGGAAAGTCTGGGAGCAACAAAAGCAGGGAGTGGAAGCCATAAAGAAACATAGAGTTTTCTTGGCAGGTGTTCAAAAGGAGAGAGACCCTACACATTCATTTAAACTCAAATGCTCATCCAGCCATCCAGGTTCTCTTGCACTCTGCAAACTGCCATAAGGGAGTTCTGGACAAGATTTTTTCTTCTCAATTCTAGATGATATTTAGAACATAAGACTATGGTGAGGTTTGGTGGGTTCTCTACCCCCCCCCATATCTCCTTATGTCCCACTGGTTATAACAAAGACATGTGTTACATAAACACAGATATTAGAACTTTATGGGTATTTAATAAAAGCTCCAGAAGTTTCAGAGATATAAAAGGAATCTAGCATAGGCAGTCTAGGATCAAAGAATGGTGATTCACACCTTCGATCCCAGCACAGGGAGTATCCTGGAGTAGTGACCTATGTATGCCCTTAATCCCAAATGAGTTCAGGTCATCTTAGTTTACTAAAGAAATTCCACGTATCCAAGCAGGCAGTGGTAGAGTCACACTTTCACTTACCCAGAGAGTATTTAAGGCTTAAGGCGGGCATAGAAGACAGAAGGAGAGGAAGCCGAGAGAATCCAGGCTGAGGAAGCTGGAATACACCTGGGTAAGATCTGACTAATATCTCCATTTTTCTCAGAGATCTATTCGTGAGTCTCATTTATTCATGCAACAATTGTCCAACTTTAGGGCACGAATTCCTCCCCTCCCTAACCAAAAAAAACCATACTTGCCATCTAGAACAACACATGACTGGAGGAGTAATTACTGGCAGCTATGCTTTCTGTTCTGGGTTAGCCTCCAGCCTTAGGCAGACAGGCCACACGTGTTATCTGGATAAGTCTTTCAGACAGGGGCCTCTTTATCCTGGTAGGTTGTTTCTTTTTCCTTTTTGAACCCCTCCTTGGGCTGCTATCACACTAGGTAGCTGGCCCAATTCACAATCAATTGAATCATCAACAGACAACAATTGATAAGTAAATCAATTTTTCTAAAAAGAGGGGGTTTGTTTAAATCAATGGAGGATAATTGGTCATACTGTAACCTCTCGTTAGACAGTTTGATAATAAAACCAGTGAAGGAAAATATAAATAAGGTAGATGGAAATATCATAATGTTTATCATACTGTTTACTATGAATATTTTTTGTTTGATTTCCTAGTTATCACTTAAAAAGTGACTAATATAAATCCAAAGAAAAAGGTCTTTAAAAAGCATGTTGGTGGAGAACACAAAAATGCCCAAATTCAAACAGAGGAATATGAAGAACCAATTTCAGCAAAGTCATCCAAAATTAGACAAAAACAGGCAGCATTAATATACCCAGTAACCTTTAAAAACACTAATGATGATAGAGATGCTAGCTGGGCTTCCGTACAAATGTTAGAATTACAGAGAGTAGAGAAAGCAATTGTAACATATGAGATGCATTCACCATTTGTCAAACAAATGTTGAATTTCTGGTCATGCTGTAACCGGGTGACCCCTAAAGATTGGTTAGATATGGTTACAGCGGTGCTAGAGACAGAACCGCTTACACATTGGAAATCATGGTGGAGGGAGGAAGCTAAAGAATAGAACAAAGAAGCAGGGCCAGGGGCATAGAAGTCTCCCAAGACCAACCTTTGAGGAAGAAGATTACGATGATATGGACATGCACTCATTATACAGTGAACATATTCTGGATTTATGTCACATGGCAGCTTTAAATGCTTGGGACCAGATTGAAGAAATGGGGAAGAAAAGTGAACCATTCACTAAATTTAAAGCCCCAAAGAAACATTAACAGACTTTTTGCACAGATTAACTGCAGCAGTAAACAGAATGGTACCGGACTCAGAAGCCAGGTGAATAATCATTGAATTACTGGCTTTTGAGAATGCCAATGCACAATGTAGAAAAGTATTTATACCTTTAAAAGCAACATCAGCACCTTTAGAGGTTTGGATTTGTGAGACAATTAATCCAGAGTCTTCTGTCAGTGATGATAACTGGGTGGGAGAGTTTATTTCAAGAGGTATAAGAAAAATCAAAATGTTAAATGTTACAACAGTGCAAGGGAAGGTCACATAAAAAAAGATTGTAAGCAAGGCCTTTCCAGAAACAATGTTTTTGATAGGAATAATCCCAAGAGAACACCCCTCCCTTCTGCAGTATGCAGAAGGTGAGGAAAAGGAAGACATTGGATTAATGAATGCAGGTCAACAAGGGACAGACAAGGTAAGTTTCTGCCCTTGGGAAACGCCGCAAGGGGGCTTTCAAAAGCCCCCAGGTCAGGTAAATTTCTGCCCTTGGAAAACACCCTAAGAGGGCTTTCAAAAGCCCCCATATCAAATCCGATCCAGTCTTACCCTGCCGTCATGGAGAAAACACATTCCCAGAACAATTTAAAGAAATTAAAACCTATTGTAAAAAGACATACTACATGAAATAATAGAAAACCCACATAAAAAGAAAAAATCAGCAAAAAATTATAAAGCAAATATTTTGGCAAGCGTCTATCAATGAACAAAGGCCAAAATTAAAAGGACAAATAAATGATATTATTATCTACGGCTTATTGGACACATGGGCAGATGTATCAATAATTTCACTAGAGTCCTGATATCCAAGTTGGCCCCTTCAGAAGGTAAATGTTCAGTTTTTGGGTATTGGGTTAATATCCCAAGTAAAACAGAGTACAAGATGGCTTGAGTGTATAGGACCAGAAGGACAGAGAGGATATTAAAGCCATATGTGGCTAACATTGCTATAAATTTATGGGGATGAGATTTACTACAACAGTGGACCACACAGATTAATTTTCCTCCAAACACAGAAATAAGCCATAAACTAGCACATGGTTAGAAAAGAAACATTAAAAGGTATTAAGGGAAACAGTCACAGACCATTCAGGTTATAGAGAAACAAGGCAAAACAGCTGCTGATCTTTCAAAAACACCCACAGCACTACCTCTAAAATGGCTAACAGAGAAGCCTATATGGGTTCATCAATGGCCTCTAACAAAAGAGAAATTGCAGGCCTTAGAGCAGCTGGTACAGGAGCACTTAAATGCTCAGCATATAGAAGAATCAACCAGCCCTTGGAATTCTCCTGTATTTATTATTAAGAAGAAATCTGGACAGTGAAGAATGGCAACAGACCTAAAGGTGATAAACAAGGTGATCCAGTCAATGAACTCTCTACAGGATTCCTTTGCCTTCTCTGTTACTTAATGGCCTATTATAATTATTGATTTAAAAGACTGTTTTTTTTTTTTACAATAGCTTTACAAGAACAAGGCAAAGAAAAATTTGCCTTTACAGTGCCCACATATAATAATGCTCAGCGTTTAAGAGATTCCAGTGGAGGGTCCTCCCTCTATGAATGCTGAAAAGCCATCCTCTGTGCCAGTATTTTGTACAAAAGCCAATAGAAGAAATCCATAACAAATTTATACAATCTATAATTTATCATTACATGGACAACATCCTGTTGGCCGATTCAAATATCGATACCTTAGAAATTATTTTTGAAGTAATGAAAAGAATTTTGCCTGCTTGGGGATTACAGATTGCCACAGAAAAAAATACAAAGAGGAGATTCCATTAATTATTTAGGCTATAAAATAGGCCAACAAAAAATTAGACCCCAAAAGGTACAAATCAGGAGCAACAGATTGAAGACACTTAATGATTTTCAAAGACTACTAGGAGACATTGCCAACTTATGACCCACTATTGGAATTAAAAGTTATGAAAGAACTGGCTTTGAAGGAAAAGAATAAAAAAATAGGCATATGTGGATCATGTGGATGCAGACCTTAATTGCATTCTCGCTATCTTGCCCTCTAAGCATTGTCCTACAGGAATTTTAATGCAAAGGGAAAATGTTATATTGGGATAGATATTTCTTCCACATAAACAGAGTAAGAAGTTAAAGATATGTGTGGAGAAGATTTCTGAACTTATTTTTAAAGGAAAATTAAGACTTCGTCAATTGACAGGAATGGACTCAGCAGAAATGTTGTACCTTTAACTAATGAAGAAATTGACCAATTATGGGTAGAAAGTGAACCATGGCAAAGAGCCTGCAGTAATTTTGGGGGGATATTAACAACAAATATCCTCAAAGCAAAAGAATTGAATTTATAAAGAAAACTGATTGGATTCTCCCTCATATTGTATGAGATAAACCAATTTCCGGAGCTCCTACATTTTATACTGATGCAAACAGGAAAGGCAGGTTGCAAATCAGAACATATAAGTAAAGTGGCTCAAAGCCTGTATAATAATAAAAGTCAGAATTATATGCTATCATGATGGTATTAATGAACCTTACTGAACCTGTTAACATAGTCACTGACTCTCAGTATGCAGAGTTGTTCTATGCATTGAAATTGCAGGTTTTATTAATGATGGATCAGAATTAGCTTCATTATTTATTCAGTTGCAAGAAATAATCAGGACTAGAAATCATCCCTTTTATATAACACACATTTGATCCCATACTAATCTGCCAGGTCAATTAGCAGAAGGTAGTGATGAAATTGATAAATTATTAATAGGAAATGTAATAGAGTCCTCAGAATTTCATAAAAAGCATCACATCAATAGCAAAGGATTTAAAAAAGACTTCTCTATCACTTGGCAACAAGCCAAAGAAATTGAAAAAGGTGCCCCATCTGTTCCCTGTATAACCAAACTCCATTGCCAGCATGAAGTAATCCATAAGGCATACATAGAAATGAAATCTTGCAGATGTATGTATTTTATTTTACAGAATTTGGGAAATTAAGATATGTGCATCATACAATAGATACATTTTCAATATTTGAATGGGGAACTACTTTGATATCAGAAAAGGCTGATTCTGTAATCACACATTAGCTAGAAGTTATGGCCATCGTGGGAATACCTGCACAAATTAAGACTGACAATGCTCCAGCATATGTCTCTACTAAAATGAAACAATTTTTTGCTTATTATACTATAAAGCATATTACAGGAATACCACACAATCCTACAGGGCAGGCAGTCATAGACAGATCAAATCGAACTCTAAAGGATATGCTAAATAAACATAAAGGAATAACAAAGACCCCAAGAGATAGACTTTATAATGCTTTATTAACTTTGAATTTTCTTTATGCTAATGAGAAAGGAACAACAACTGTTGAAAGGCATTGGACCATAGAAAAAACAGCTGAACTAAATCAGTCTGTTTACTTCAAAGATTTACTAACCTCTGAATGAAAGCCAGGGTAGGTGCTACGTTAGGGAAGGGGTTTTGCATTTATTTCCACAGGTGAAGAGAAGTTGTGGATACCATCAAAATTAATAGAGACTCGATTTGAACCAGAGAAACTTTATGAAAGTAAGAATTGATATCTCATCCACCCATATTATAATTCTTTAAGTTGTAAGAAAAACAAAGGATTGGAGCAGGTTTCTGTTTTTGTCTTTACAGAAAACTAGAAATACCCATTTTCAAAAAATTAAAAGACCTTGGACATCTAATCATCTAAAGCAAAAGGGAGGCTATCCAGAAATATTAGCAGGCAAAAGAATATCATAACTATTGGTAGCAGTATATTGCATAGGGTAAAATCTCATTGCTTTACTTATACATTTTTTTTTGTAAGTTGAAGTCCCAGTTTAATTATAATTTAAAGCTGTCTTTAGACTTGGAGTCTGGCTCTCTCCTTCTCTAAACTCAAGCATACTTGTTAAAGGAAAATACAAAATCTCTGTATCATATCAGAAGAGCCACCTGATATGGGGAAGAAGAATAACAAAAAATAAAAGACTATTCTATTGTTACTAATCCTATGCTGAATAAATCATTATATATTTAGTTTCTGGCACATTGTATTGGGATTTAGTCTCTGATCAGTTTTCTGCAGTGATCCAGGACAAGGCAAAATTGAGAACTTGAAGTATCCAAAAGGAAGATAGGGCCCCACAACAAATGGTTTCACATGAACTCTGACAAAGCCACTATGCTGATAAACACCAATGAAAGATCAGATTTGGAGTACAAACTTCTCAGGACAGTTTTGAGGCAGCTCACTGAGATGAATCAGCTTCACAGTCTACTATAGCCAGGAGTTTAGAAAAGCCATATATATTTCTACTATGCTGAGACTGGACAACAAATGACACATCTAGGTATTTCAGGACTTGACATTTAACAAAACTTTTCTTTTCAGGATCCCCAAAAGATGCTGTCACCCCAGGTCAGGAGGAAGTAAACTTAAGAACACAGGGTCTACATTCCCAAGTGGTGGTGTGGGTTAGTTTTGGTTGTTCAATGGGTTATGGATGATTGTCATTGTTCAGGTTAATTGGTTAAAATTTGTTAATAGTTTTTGTTAGAAAAAAGTTAAGCAATAATGATTAGATTCAAGATTTGTGTTCAAATATTTATTTAATATGTATTTATATACAAATAGATATTTGTGTACAAATATCTCTACACTTGTTCAAGGTATTATACTTATTCAGTTCATCTAACAAGTTGCTAGTACATGAAAGTTTTTATTACCAATTACTTAGAATATAAAGCAATGCTAGTTAATAGTTAGGCATTACATTCAGACATAGTCATGTTAGATATGTTTTCAAGAACAAACAAATATATTTTAGATGAACAGGTCTTCAAGTACTTCAGAGATTCATAGAATATGGAATTCAAAATATTTTTAGAACTTAGACTTTTCTGGACAGTGAGACAGATCTGTTCCTGGCAGCACCAATCTACTTAAAGAGAAAAATGGACATTGAAGAAATTCCATGTGGAGTCTACTTTCTTTGGGACAATGGTTAGTCATTGAACAAGAACCTGTCCCTGAATTGACTGCTTGACAGTACGCTATTTAGACTGGACATGCAGGTTCCCTCAGAAAGTGACCTTTGAACTTTGACAAAACAAGCTGACATGGTCCTCGAGGTTCCTGCTTTTAAGAGAAAACTGTCAGAGATGGCCCATGGATGATGTGAAGCCAGTACCGGCCCCTGGCGCACTGGGCCTGGTGTTCCCTGAGTTGGGTTACTTGGGAATGCAGCCCAAAGTGGGTGGTAAACTCCATCTAAGGCTAAATACAGGCGGGAGACCGATAACCAACAAGTACCATAAGGGAAAGTTGAAAAGAACTTTGAAGAGAAAGTTCAATCTTCAGGATACAAGGAGAAGTGACTGAACTACACCAAAATGGACAGAGCAGATTTTCTGCTTCACTGAGATGAAAAGAGACTCTGGGTCTGTAGGCTGAAGATGGATGCCCCAACTTTATAAAGGAACTTTGGGTGACTGTCCAGACAGATAGGTGTCATCTCTGTCATTTATAGTTTTTGGAAGTTGCTTTCACTTTCTGGTTATTTGGGTAAATGTTATTTCCTTCTTGTGTCTCTGAGGTAGTTGAAGATGAGATAGTTATAGTTATAGTTTTCTAATGACAGTTTTAGAAAAGAAACTTAGATGTTAAAGTGTACAAGTTTAAGAGACATCAAAATAATAGCTTCAAGTTACTAATACAACTGAGAAAGTGACTTATGTATGTTCCTTTGGACTCATCAAAATAAGATAATTAATGAAATATTTTCTTTGAATTGTCAATGGTTAATGGACTGGACATTACTCATTTATTGTTTGTATATATTATATATAATTATTGTACCTATTCTATCTTGCTTTTCTTGTGTTAGCTATCACCTTTTTAAAAATTTGACACAAAAGGGTATGTGTGGGGATTAAATAAAAGCTCCAGAAGTTTAAGAGATATAAGAGAGATCTAACCAAAGTCAATCTGTGAGGATCAGAGGATGGTGATTCATAACTTTAAATCCAGCACAGGGTGTGTCTTTGCAGTCGTGACCTACCTACGATCTTAATCCAAACTGAGTTGAGGTCATCTTCATTTACTGAAGGAATTCTAGGCTCCCAAGCAGGCAGTGGTGAGGCCATGCCTTCACTTACCCAGAGAGTATTAAAGACTTAACGGGGGCTTAGAAGACAGAAAGAGAGGAAGCTAGAAGAAGCCAGGCTGAAACAGCTGGGAAAGATCTGACTCTTTAATAATTCCAACTTTCTCAGAGATCGATCCCTGAGTCTCATTTATTCATGCAACAGAACTCCAAGGTTATTATTATTTTTTTTTGATGCTGGAACAGACATTGTGAAGGTGGGTTAAAATGCCCACTGAGCTTTGAAGCCTGGTATCTTGGCTCTTCCAGCCCATCAAGCATAACATAAGGAACACACTGTCTATGTTTTCTAAGTGAGTTATCTAAACCAACCCAGTATTGTCCATATTGACTATTTTGCTTAGAAACCTAGCGGTGCCAGTTTTCTTTAATATTACAGATAAAAGGTTTAAACCTAAACATTCATTATAATTAATATAGTAAAATGAAATTACGATAAAATTTTAAAAATTTCCTTCTGAGAAACACTCTCCTGAGTAAAAATTAATGAATAAAAATTTAAAAGAACAGCAGATATTCTGTTGACTTCTGCTCCACTTAAAATATTCTATTATATTAAATATATAAAACATTTTTAAAGGATTCATTGGCATAGATGACGAGAATAAGAACTTTAAAATATTATAACAGTCTCTGCCTCACTTTTTCTTTGCTCTACAAAGCAGATTTACTTGAATTTTCAAATGAACTAAAAATCAAAAGTTTATAAACAAAAAACTATCCACATTTCTCTATGAGGTTAGATTATTTGTCTCCTTACCCACTTGAAGATTATTAAATCAGATTGTTTAGCTTATCACCAAATACTTGAATGATTGCCCTAATCATCTCCATTCTATCTGGTAAATGATGAACATCTGTAAGAGGTTCCAAGTCTGGTAGATCCCTATGGTTGGAGGTCAACCACAGCCTGATGTAGTCAGAGAACTCCAGACCAAATGAGAGATCCTATCTCAAGAACAGGATGAGCAGCATCTGAGGAACACCTGAGGCTAACCTCTGTCTTCCACAAGCACAGACACAAAGTCTATCCATGTGAACACAAATCTATCTTAAAAAACATTTTTTTTCTAAATTTTGAAAGGACAGGAAGAAACTATTCAGTGAGAAAAAGAGAAACTCATTGTTTGAGATTGGTGTGCCTCCCCAGGCTCTGACACTCTGCTTCACCATTTGAGATTGTTATTCCTGCTTAGACTTCAGTCACAGCTTGAGTTCCCCACTTAACACTGGAGAACCACCCAAGCTCTGACCCATGCTCTGCTTCACCACTTGAGATCTCTGCTTTAGACTATGTCTCAAATAGCCCTGCCAGTGGAGGAAATCACATGGTACCCCTGCATTCAGTATCCACAAGCTCTTGTTGACTCCCATAGTCCTTTCTTATTTGCATAATAAACATGATCAATGTAGCAAGCCACCTATGGTCTCATGGTTCACCCCTTCTTGTTTTGTTTTCTCTTCCTCCATGTGATTTTATCTATATAACTTCTCTTCCAAAGAACACAGGCTACTGTATGTTATAGAACTTTTGGATGTTGACCTCATTGGAGATGAGCATGTTCAACGTCATTTTGGCGAGTATTATGACTTAATGCTTTTTAGTCTACTTCTAACCAAAACCTCTACATCTCATCCTTTATCCTCCATGTCTGCCATTTCTTTCTGTGTATATTCTTTTGTACTTCCCAGATAGCAGCCTAAGACCAGTCACTAGACCCATTGTTTACTTCCTTGTTCTTTTTATTTTCTCCCACAGTAATCCATGTAAAGCACACTATGGATTTCTCTTCTACTTCCCATAACATTTGGCATTTATAGAATGACTGTTTTTAGTCAATTCACACTTTGTGTGGCGTGTTTATTCCTGAACAGGGAACAGAGTTGCAGACAGAATGCCACTTCCATAGATCTGAGGATACAGTCTGATGCTCTGAACAACACACTAAAAAAAAACACAGTGTCACTTCAAGCCCAACACAACCTAGTCTTTCCTGAACACCATTCCACTAAAAGCAGAAAGGCAACTTGAACTGAAATACAACAAGAATCTTAGTCAATGACCTGATCCCAGAAAGACAAGTCCCAGTCTAAAATCATCAGGAACCCATGAACAAACAAGACAACTTGTTGAATTACGTTTATTGAAACGTGTAGATAGGAGAAATACTAAGTATACTGTCTTTGTTGCCCCTATAGAAACTAATGCTGGCTAATCCTTTTACAACCTATAGTTTACTATAAATATATCATTCATGTACTATCTTATATATTAATTTATTAGTCTGTATCCCTGGTAATCAGCTTGACAGAAGCTGTAAACTTGATGCCTATAGCAATGGTCTCATCCATTTGCCTACAGAAATGTCACTGGAATCCAACATAAAAGACAAATATTTATGCTAGCCTTGTGGGGTTACTCTAGGTGACTAGCATTCTAGGGGATATTAGGTGCTTGGCCCCATGATGAGTAGAGGCCTCACAGAAAATCAGGAGAAACTATTATGCTCCTGGGCTGGAAGGAACTCCAGCCACTCATCTGGGAGATAAACTCAAGGTCTGACCACTTGAACCTTGAACTACCCCACACCCTGTTATTTGAGGCTTATAAATACATATCTTGCAAAGAGTTGACAGTCGGAGAAGAAATCCCTATAAAGCAGCACACATGGCTGACCAAAATTACTCCCCTAGCTCTAATGATTTATCCATCCAAAGAGATTAGCCTGTAACCTGAAACACAATCTTCCCCTAGAATAGTTAAAATTAATTGAGTAGTGTAGGGTTTTCTTTGCCTTTTAAACTCACTACACTTAAGTATTATTGTTGGTCTCTATCAATTCAAATATGTAATTGTTATATTTGCAAGAGTTGTTACCTGTTTGTATCTATTTTCCCTCTACATGTCTCTGTGATATATTATGGTTAACTAAGAGTAAGGCTGTATATGTTTAAGGATTTGAGGTTAAAATGTAATATTTTTGCTTTATGTTGGGGATTTATCTCTACATTTTCATTGAATATCAAGTTATTGACTATGAATGAAAGTCATCTTCTGAAACTGCTTCAGAGCTGAGAATGAATCTTGGTGTCCTTGCTGGCATTGTTGACCCAACTTAAGGTTGTATGACTCAAAGACCTAGAATGTTCAGGGATATTTTTGGAGAGGAGAGAACGTGACCATCACAAGAGATCATGGGCCACCCTATAGCATCCTTAGGAACTCAAGATGATCTCAATGGTGGGAATCACATGTCAGTGTTTACGGTAATGGTTGCTATCCCAAAGATAGTAACATAATATTTCATGATATAGGATATTACAATTATATCAGAGGTCTGAGTAAACAAGACATCAAGAAACAGAAGGAGAAAGCCAAGTGTTCAGGGTTGACACAAATACAGGGCCATGTTTGTAAAGGGAATGTAAAAAAAAAAATACCTCCATAGCAACTTGTCAGTAGGCAAGTTTGGAGGGCATTTTATTGATTGATAATTGATATTAGAGGCCCAGATCACTCTGGGCATTGTCACTCTTGAGCAGGTAGTTCCTGTGCTGTGTAAGAAAGCAGATCGAGCAAGTCCTGAAAAGTAAACCAATAAACATCTCTCTTCCATGACCTCTGCATCAGCTCCTGACTCCAGGTTCCTGCCCTGACTTCCCTCAGTGATGGACTATAGAATGAAACTGTAAAGTGAAATAAACCCTTTCCTCACTGAATTGATTTTAGTTTTGTGTTTTACTACAGCAACAAAAACCCTATGACACCAAAGGTGACGAAACCCATCCAGAAAAGTTACTTCTAGAGTTGTTCTAGCTAGAAGGCCTTTTGAGGTCTTAAAGGAGCAAGTTTAATCACTGTATGAGTCAGGGACTGAAAAGGTACAGTAAGAAATGCTACTAGGTAAGAGGGACACCAGTACCATGCATTCATCCAAAGACTGTGAAAACTAGACATGAGAAAAGGCATGGCAATATGCCTGTGTTTAAAAATAAATAAGTAAATAAATCCTATGCCTTCCAAAAGGGAAAAGTCTAGCAAGAGACTGTTGTATTAAAGCTGAAATTTCCCAAGATCCTGAGGCAACAGACAGGAAATGGGACAGATCTAGATATGATCAATTAGTGTGTCTCAGAATGTCACTGGTTCCCTGTGCATTGTCTAGGGTCTAAACCATGAAGGAATAGAGGGGAACATTTTAAGGCCTGTGTAAAGGGTAGGTGGAGTATGTTGAGTCTGTGGATAGATGGCAGAGCTGTGATGGAGGCCTTGGGGGGAATACCTGATATATTTGGAGTATGTTCTATTACATTGTCCGTCCTCCTTGTTTAATAAAAAGCTGATTGGCCAGAAAGCAGACAGGAAGTGTGGGTGGGGCTACCAGCCTATAAAACTCTGGAAACAGGAAGAGCAGAAGAGAGAAGCCAGAGAGATGCCAGAAGACATAGAGGAAAGAAGAAAACCATGCTACTCTGAGGAAAGGTACCAAGCCATATGTCTAAACAGATTAATGGCTATAGATTGAGTTAAGATGAAAGAGTTAACTAGCAATATGTTGAGCCCTAGGTCAATCAACTTTTTATTAAACCAGTAGGAAGGACAAATATTTCCAATGTACCAGAACATAGTCCCACAGCAACCTGACAAAGAATTAGACTCATTTACTCAGAGCCAGACAAAATTAGTTTTGACAGAGCATCCTGGAAAGAGTTTTATGGTCATCAAGAATATTCCTGTAGTAAGAGAGAGCATAAATGTAACTGAGACGCTGTCCACCAGGACAATTTTAAAAGCAGAAGCTCTGTGTCAAGACCTTTATATTTAGTTATCTGTATTTGGCCTCTAGGGATCCCTTTAAAGGAAAAGTGTAACTACTTAGTTGGTTTAGTGCTCTGGTTAGGGCTCTCGTGTAGCTTACTTATTCTCTGTACAGTCAGGCTAACCCTGCACAGGTGAAACTCATTAATAACCCATGGCATTTGATGCCACTGGATTAGTTAGTAACACCAACTAAAGTGTCTTTTCAAATGGTTGAGACCAGTCATTTAACTGACTCTCCTGTAGATCTTCAGGTCCCCTGACTAAATGAGGTTGGTTTGGAAACCTTAGTAAGAGACTGGTAGAATTTGTTTCAAAATAACATAATTTTATAAGTCTTTGGTGTTGGTATCATTATTTCCTATTGGGTATTCAAGACTGGAAAGATGGCCAATGATTAACCTTTTAAAATCCACTTGGAGGTGGGTGGTACCATATACTTGTAATCTACTGAGATGGGTCAAAGTCTTATTTACCATGTGAGTTTCTTTTAAAACATGAGAGACCTTTGTTCTGATGACTTTCCCCTTTCAAGGGAATGCTAGTTAGTGCTCACCATCTAGAGTCTCCACAGAAACTATAATCAGAAACAAGATTCACTCTGGAGTTGTGATTTTTTAGAGGCACCTGTCTTCCCCTGGGGTCTGATTGACCTTCCAGGGCAACTAAGACAGAAATATTGGTATTCTTTTTTGTCCTTATCATTTAGACACCCACACTTGAACTGTAGAAGGACGGAAAAGTGGGGCTGGAGGCGAGTGTTTTTTATAAACTTTGTATAAATTTACATAAAAATTAGATGGGAAATTAGATTTTTAAGTAATTATTCTTGCTAAGTCTTGGGACTGTTGATGCTAAATTTTCCTTATTCTTGGGAATTTCATATTTAAAATTTTCATTACCATAGAATGAAGCATGATCATATTTATCCCCATTTCCCTCCTTCAAACTCTCCCCAAGCACCTCTGCCCCAACACTTTCCCCTCCCAACTGTGTGTCTTTGTTCGAATAGTATCCACATGAGTGAGTATGGAACCTTTTACTGGAACAAGAGAGAGCTATGGTGGTCATTGTCATACATTCAAACTTCAATCTCAATCTGATAACCTTCTCCTTCCACTAACATATACCCAAAATGTAAAAGGGGGTAGCAAAAAGATAGCAACCAGCCCCTTACACTTCCTTGAAGTCTAGTCTCCCCCAAAAAACACACACCCTGACTTCCATTCAGCAGAAACATAACCAGCTGTAGCTGTCTGCTGGTCCCACAGTGGGAGACTGAGCCCTCTGCTGGTCCCACTGAAAGTGGTCTTCTCAGCACTCTGCCTGGCTCCATGCCTAACCCTCACAACAAATATAAATCTGACCTTCACTATTAAAGATATTTTACAGTTACATTTATCTATGAGCAAAGATATAAAATTAGATCATAGGACAAAAGAAGGGGTTTCCCACAGATTTATCATTGCTCCTTCCTACAGGGTGTTTTGGCTTCATTTTAACCTAATCAAGTCTATTTTCTTTTGCGTCATTTATGTTTAGGTTGGTCTTTAGGTTGTAGAACATTATCTTCTCTTTAGCTCAGCAATAGCCTTCTCCCTAAAGAATTCCCCCTCACCTGGTTCTGATACAGAAGATTCCTAGTTATGATTGGTCTAGTGTCTTTTAGTCACAAAGGAGGAGAATCACTGGAGGAAGTGTCTTGATTACCTTGATTGATATGAGGAAGCCCCACCCTGTTTGTGGGTGGCAACTTTGGTTGCAGTCCAGATAAAAGCAATTCCAAGTAGCCTGTTGCTGGCTTTGGTTCCCTCTTACATCAGAGTTGACTGGAGGTGCTGCTGCTGGCTCCTTTGAAGATAGCAGAAACCAGCTGTTCCAGGCTTCCAACTCAGCCTTCGGACCAGCTGAGTCTTAAGAACCTTCCAGGCTTCCAGCTCCAGGTTGTGACTACTGACTAACCTGCTTTGTGGCTGAGTCTCCTCACAGTGAGTAACATCTATCATCGGGGCTACTCCAACTGTTAAGGCAGTTTGCCCCAACTGTGGCTGAGTCTCCTAGAAGTGACTAACACTATTAATTGTGGGGCTATTCCAAATGGTAAGGCATTTTGCCTTAAGGGTCACTAGTTTCTGGGGTGTCATTTAGCTGTTCTTAGTATTTTTAGCTGGTTTAATAAGTTCTGAGAAAGAGAGAGTATATATGGACAGATAGACAGACTCTTGTTTCTGTTCCCCTATAGATCCCTGACTAAATACACCAGCTATCTCGCTATACTAAACTATTACTAACTGCCAAGCATGCTATTTATGAACAGTGGTATTTATCATCAATCATGGCATTATGTAACCAGAACTTTGAATTTAAAAGCCTAGACTGGAGCAGCCACCCTAACGTACCAATTAGAAAAACAAGTAATTGCTAAAGGCAGAGGAGTAGAGGAAAGAAAAACAGATAGGGGTGTTCAGTGGCCCCCAAGTCCATCCCTATGGTACTACTATGAGATTATGGGAAAGAGAGAAAGCTGCTATAGGAGCCAAAGATAAGTATAATTAAGCAATGACATCACGATGTGATCTAACTGGTCATTGTCTCAGTGCAGCTTCCTCAGTGATGCCCAAGGAAGTCCTTCTTCCTTAAGGTCACAATGTGTTTCTCAGAAGTTGATTGCTCACTGCCATGGAAAACTGCCATCCTCTTGTATTGATATATAATATCAATATATCAGAGAAAATTCAATATATTAGAGGAACAAATATATTGCTGTTATGTCCTAAGAGGTTCCTGGGAAGCATACAGCAGGAGACAGTCCTTTTGCATCCCCTTTTCTCTTCCTGATGTCCCATCTCACAATCATTGATGAAAACTTATTACTGCAATTTAGAGATGGCTGCAACACCTGAAGAACTGTGTCCTTATATACACAGACACACCCAAACTAGGAAAGGGGTTAAACATTGTATTGCTTGGTCATTGTTAACAGAGAATGCAGGGTCAGACTGATGCAGAGGATGCCTGACACTCAAGTGAGAGACCAGGAACAGTGGGTCAGACTGATGCTAGATGGAGCTCAGAACGCTGTGTGTATGACCTCAGTCTTCCAGCATCAGCAGCAGAAAACTATACATGAATTACAGGGGTCATGTTTCTGTCTCCTGGTCGCCAAAAACGTATTTCAATAAAAAGAAAGCTAATAGCAAGAACTGGTGGAAACAAGGTGTCGTGTGAAGAATTTCTTCATTTGTATTATACAAATAGGTTGTGAGTTTAACTGGTTGAGCAGAGTCATTAGGTTTTAAAAACAGCACAATGATAAATGTGTGAGGATTATTAGTGATCCCATGCCATAGAAGGCAGGCTTTACCTGGTTATCCCCAACTGGGTTAGCCATTAGGGAATTGGAAAGGACACTCTCAAGTCATTAACTTGGCACAAAAATATTAAGATATAAGAGCTGATAAGGTTATATATCTGAGGTGTTTAAACTAGGATTGTATGATAAACTGAGCCACTTTTTTTTGAGTGTTGGTTGAGAAGGGAGTGGTCTCCAGCTAAGCAATGCTCCCTGATGAGGTCTCCTGGACCAAAATGTGCTGCTATGTAATGTGCTCTTAGTGGAGGCTACAAAGAAACTGTGATGGAATAAAGACAAAGCTCACAGAAAAGGAGTCTATTACCAACTCTTCCCTGAAGTCCTCATCTCTTTTACCTACCACTGTGGGAGAAGAAAGAGAATTTTATAAAGAAACCTTTCCCCAGCCTGATGTATAAAAACAGTAGTCATATGACCAGAGGTTAGAAAAATGGTGTGGTGTGGTGTGGTGTGGTGTGGTGTGGTGTGGTGTGTGTGTGTGTGTGTGTGTGTGTGTGTGTGTGTGTGTGTGTGTTGTGGTTTGTGGTGTGTGCATGTGTATGTGTATGTCTCTATGTGTGTGTGTGTGCACATGTGTCTGTGTGTGTGTAAGTGTATGTGTGCACGGGTGTCACTGTGAGTGTGTGTGTGTGTCTCTTGATCTTTCTCTGTCTCTGTCTCTGTCTCTCTCTCTGTCTCTCTCTCTCTCTCTGTCTCTCTCTCTCTCTCTCTCTGTGTGTGTGTGTGTGTGTGTGTGTGTGTGTGTGTAATTGTGTAATATTTGGCTTCCCACATCAATTCAAAGATTGCCTCCCAACTCAACAAGGCTATGATCTGAGAACGGGGATTCAAGTAACTGTGTTATGCTAGGAACAGGACTCTGGGATACTTCTATCAAACTTCCTGGAGATTTGAGAGGATGGGTGGTGTTGGGTTTTATAGTGAATGCTGCTGTATTGGCTACTGGTCTACCACTAGTAGATAGTAGTTAACTCTACTACTATATGAGAGAGAGGTTACTTATTACATTAGCATTATTGCATTCAGTCTGGATAGACAAGTGGACTCACTTAATGCCCTTTTCAAGCATGAAAATATTTGAGTGTCAATAAGGAGAAAAGAGGGAACCCCTGAGAGAACAGAAATAAATAACCGGATTGCAACGTGAAGGGGATCTTACATTATTACATCTACACCTAAAATGAGCCTACAGCAAGACACAATATTATTTCACAGTCCAATTATACCAGATGCCTGAGAAGATGAAAGTGTAGGCTCGTCAATAAACCTTGCTTTGTAACTTGACATATTGGAAAACGGAGTGTGATAGGCATCACTTGCCTTGGAAGATGTGTTCAGATAGTATAAAAAACAAACCTTATAAAGGCTGATTGGAATTCTACTGATGTACTACATTCCTGAGTTACATTTTGGCTTGGCATGAGGAATTTAGGGAATTTTGTTTGTTTGTTTTTAAAGACTGTGGGTTTTAATATTATCATCTAAATGTTCTTTTTCTCTACGGTACATGATTCATATCTCACTCCAAAATAGGCTGTGTCTAATCCCAGAGACTTCCTATTATGAATGGCTTCTATCCCACAACCTCAAGGAAGGACTGCTGGGGAAATTAAAAAGTGGAGACTTACTGGGCCACTATCCCTTTGGATGGCACATGGATAAACTCTGTGTCCTATCACATTTCAATCAAACTGAATGTCCATAAATGAGGTCCCCAAAACAGATGCCCAAAGAACAGGTTCCCTGTGTTTCCAGCTCACTGAACATATAGAACTTTCTGAAGATATATTCCCCAAAGGCATAGAAACTCCAGATCCCTTCCTTGGTACCTCACCTTTGTAGCCAACAAACTAAACATTTCTCTGAGTTCTATGAACTACATATGAAACTTGATCATGTATGTTATATTTGTGGCTACTTCAGATGCACAGGTGAAATTACCTAGGATTGCAACAGGCATCTGGGTAAAGGAGAAATTATGGAATGTAATCACATGCCATTGGTCTGACAGTTTCTGGGTATACATGTTGCTTTATGCTATGATGAAATCACCCCCATGTCTTTCGATCTTTGTTAGGAAAGGTTGATGGGAGAAACTGGGCTTTTGTAATCACTGACTCTCTATCTTTCTAACCATCTCCAGAGTCACCCGACATTACCCACTGCTCTCACTGATTCTGCTTCCTGTGTTGGCCATGCCTGGGTGGAGCTGCCTAGTGACTGGGGCAGGAGGGTTCCTGGGGCAAAAGATTGTCCATTTCCTGGTACAGGAGAAGGAACTGGAAGAGGTCAGAGTCTTGGACAAAGTCTTCAGACCAGAAACCAAGGAGAAATTCTTCAGTAAGTCAACCAGAGGATTTGGCATGTGACCTCATAGGAATCACTGATTAACTGCAGGGAGGGTTCCTTTCTTGCCAATAGAAACACTTGCAGTCATAACATTTCTCCATGTCCACATTCATCAGGAGGAAACAGACCACACAGCATAAAAGACACTGAACAGTTAGAGGAGGCTGATAAGTTCTTTGACCCTTTTCTGTAGCTATTCCATGTGGAATTGCCAATGGCTGGGTAATATCCATAAAGATTATTAAGATAGAGTACTCAACACTAGACCCCTATCTCTCCAAATGATCTGGTTGTTTGTTTTGTTATGATTTTCTCTGTAAGGAGGTTCATTCATTTAGCATCTTGGATAGAGGCCAAATAAGATGAATGAAAACCTATGGAAGAGATCAAGAAGGGGCAGGGACAAGCAGACAGGAAAAGTCAGATAAAAAATGAGATTGAGAAAGTGTATTTCTGAGCTAATGCATGTGATCATACCATGGGAATGTCACAAAGCCAATGTGAAAATGTCTCCATGCCTCTCGGGGACTGTTCTTATATTTCTCACCAATCCTCACTGGAATTTTTCATCACTAAGGATAAGATTTCAAAATTCAATTTGTTATCTCAGGTAAAACTAGACCAGCTGAGGTCATGGGATAGTTTATCACCTTGCAGGAAATGTAGGAAAGGATGCTCACTCACCTCAACATCAAGGACTTTGACTTAGGAGAAGAATGATGACTACAGTAACATCTTCTGATTAATGAGGACCACAGATCAAACAGAGCTTCCTTCCCTTAAGCTCCATTATTTTGTTCAAGGACTAACCCCTGAGTTCTCAGTAGTTCCCATTGTCTCTATGTGACTAATCTGGTTCTTTGACCCCTCCTCAGCTTCGAGTGTAAACACGTACTCTCTGGGGATCTGCCCTGTACACAGGACCCTCCATAGCCTTTGAGACAACACTTACCCTCTATGTCTTTGTCTCTGACCTCTTCTGATGTTTTCTCCTCTGTCAACTTTAGTGCTGCTTCCAGAAACCCAATATTAGCACACAGCCAACTCTATGGGTTAGAATCCTGATGTCTCAGAAGTATTTGCAAGTTGCCAAGGCTTTGTCTGGAGAAATAGCCTCACACCGGGTACTGTCAGGGGTAATAGATAGAAAACTGTGGGTATATGTTTCAAATTTAATAAAAACTAGTCTGAGATATCAGAAGGATCTACCCAAGATCATTCTAAGCGGATGAGACAGTGACAACCCACACATTTAATCCTAGCACAGCAAAAATCTGGGAGTGGTGGCCTATGCCCATAATACCAACAAATCTGATTTTGAAGTAATTTTAGCTTACAGAAGGAGTTCTAGGCTACCAGGCAGGCAGTGGTTGTGCCACACCTTTAATCTTAGCTTTTATGTGAAACTGAGTAAGGTGGGTATTTAAGGTAGGCACAGAAAGACAGAGCAGGCATTAGAAGCAGGGTTAGAGTGAGGCTGAGGAAGCTGGAAGACACCTGGGTGGGATTCGACTGAGGTGTTTCCTCTTTGATATCTCAGCCTTTCCCTGAGATAGGGCTTTGAGTTTCTTTCTTCATGCAACAGAGAAGACACACAGGCAGATAAGATAAGATACAATAAGAGCAGCAATTCCTATCTGTGCCTTTTCTGTGCCAGGCCCTGTGGTACATGCTCTCATGAGAACTCATTGGCTCTGTATAACATCACTAAAATGTAGTTAATGTGTCTACTCTATCTTTCTGTAGACAAATGGGTACAGAGGTTAACAGGCTTGCCAAATACTGCTGCTGAAATGAATTGGAGGCCAACAAGTCTAGCTACAACCTCCACACTCTTACATTCTGTGTTGGTAGGAGCTTCCCTGGGTCTCTCTCTGGCACAGTTCACATGATAGCAACACTCCACCATGTTGGTGTGCAAATATTTGGCACATCCAGGTGTCCTAAATACGGTTGCAGATACAGTTGCATAGGCTTCTTTAGGGGAATTATTACATTGTAAATAGTTGCCCCATCTACTACTTTAATAAAAACACTAATTGGATGAAGGCAGACAGGAAGTATGGGCAGGACTACCAGACTAAGAAAACTCTGGAAACAGGAAGAATATAGCAGAAATGCCACAGAGAAGCCACAGAGACACCACGATGAGCTGCCAGCAGAAGCAGAAAAAAGAAGTTGAAATGCTGCTCTGAGAAAAGGTATGGAGCCACATGGTTGAACAAGATAAGAGTCATGTGTTAATTTAAGAGAAAGAGCTAGCAAGGTATATGCCTGGGCCCCAGGTCAATCAGTGTACAATTAATAAAAGCATCTGTGTGTTTCAGTGGGACTATGGGACTGTGGGTCTGAAGGTCTAGGCCACCAGGCTAGGCCAGAAAGTCCAGCCAGAAACCTCATACAAAAAGCTTCTCCTGGGATCTCAGTGTCCCCAAGTCATTCATGGGTGAGAGGCTATTACAATACATATTTGGATTTCTCCTGTCTTGGTGTAGCGACATTCCTGAACCAGTGTTTCTAAATCAGTAGCAAAGGAGAAACAGGATGAAATGAGCAGATTGGATCATAACTCAAGACTTCAACCCTCAGGCGGGGTTTGCCTTGTTTGCCTCTCTCTACTTCAGGGTTTTCCTAGAGGACGTGAGGATAGAATAAAGAATTAGAGATAAAGCAATTCTACTTGTGTCTCTGGAGATGTTTCTTCAGGCCTGGATTCATCCTGCCCATCTCCCTGTTGTCTGGCTTCATCAGCCATTTCAGTTCAGTGGAATGACTTTAATCTGCTCTGGAAAATTGATTCCAAGTAACCACAGAGTATGGGCTAATGGCGCAGGTGAAGACAACACAAGTGAGCAGTAGCCATAACTGTGTCCACAGAGACTTCTTGATCCTCACTTCCCTCATATATTCATTTGGGTCCAGAAGACAGTCTCTGTGAAGTGTAGAAAGGGAGAAAACTCCTAAAGTTAGTGCAAATTAAGATGCCGAGGTAAATATAAGATACTGGTAAAGACTACATTTGGCACATGGTACATTTCAGGAGTGGCAAAATAATAAGCAGCTCTCTCTGCCAGTTTCAGGGTACCCAAAGATACTGGTATTGGACTCATTGCCTTGGAATAGATGGCTCTAAGGGAGTCCCTGATAGCCTCAGTTTCAATACGGGCACGTGGATATTGTTGATAATCTCATAGGAGATAGATTCACATATCTAGGTCTCTCCCTATATGGCTTTCTTCTCTGCTCCAACTCCTGGGAACCTGTTTTCCTCATCAGAACCCTGAAATACGCATTCTGATTACTGATCTCACTTTTCCTCAGCCCCCCATTTCCTCCTGATTCTTTTGGGTGAATGGGAAATCTCCAACCACTCTCTTGAACAAGTTTCATGGCCCAGCACATTTGAATGCTTCCAAAACTCACTGGTTTTATGCAGCAAGAAAGAATCCTTCTTCCTTGCATACATTGGGCTTCCTTTCCTACATTTCCCCGCTATGACTTAGGTAACTAATTCTTGATGACTAAGGTAACTAACACCTATGTACAGGGAACATCCCAGCCCACAGAAAAGCTTCCCAATAACCTTCATTGTGTTCCACAGACCTACAGACAAAGGCCAAGGTGACAGTGCTTGAGGGAGACATTCTGGATGCCCAGTACCTGAGGAGAGCCTGCCAGGGGATCTCTGTTGTCATCCATACTGCTGCTGTCATTGATGTCTGGGGTCTCATTCCCAGACAAACCATCATGGATGTCAATGTGAAAGGTAGAGTATCTGGAGAGAAGGATAAAGTTGTGACGTTGGAAATGTCAACACAGATCCAGATGGTATTCTCTTCCCATGAAAAACCTGCCATGATCCGTGTCTAAGGACCTGCTCACCAGACTAGCTGAAATAGCTCAGGGCTACTACACGGCTAAGGGTTAGAGGGAAGAAATAAGACAGACTAGGATGTAAGGTCGTAACCATGTCACTGCAACTTCAAGAAGGAAACCTTTTCCTTTGTCCTCCATACCAAGGAGTCTGGATTCCAACTCCAGGCAGTTGACAACCATCCACCCATTGTCTCTCTGGAAGAGACCTAGATAAGAACTTGCAGGTTCCTGTTCTATACTGCACAAATTCTATTTGGTATTATTATAACAACCCAGAGCCAAATATTGGCGGAAAGCTGAAATATCAGAGAAGAAACCACAGCCAACTCTTCAGGCTTGTCTTCCCAAATCCTCTGACTCTAACCTCTCCATCCTCAGCCAACAAAGGAAATGCCAGGGGAAGCTGAATTCATCCATTCTCTCTCTCCTCCCATCTATCTCACTTCCTGTTTCAACTTTCCTAGAGCTAGGATTAAAGGTGTGAGCCACCAAACCTAGCTCTGTTAGGCCTTGAACTCACAGAGAACCAGACAGATCTCTGCATCCTGAGTGACGGGACTAAAGGTGTGGGTCACCACTCCCCGACCTTCCTTGACTGGCCTGTGGATGGCTCTATCCTCTGATATTCCAGACTATTTTTATTGAAGAGACAATATATCAGGACAGCTCTGCATGCTGTTAGTTCTGAGAGAACGTGAGACCTCACAATGTTCTTCATTACAGGAATTCCCAGAAGGAAACACACAGTCCCTTTTAGTTTTCCACCAAGAGAAGAGGTAGGTCAGTGCTGAGTTCCAGAATAAAATCTAGAAGAAATATTTATCACCTGTACTTTGTATAACTGAGTAAATAAAGTCATAGTTAGAACCAAGACTGCCTTGACATTGTGCATACAATCAGGAACACAGCTGTGTCTCTACTTCTCCTCAAACCCAATAATTATTTGTTCTCTGACGCAGACTAGTTGTTTTTGTAACAGTTTCCATGCTCATCAAATGGCAAAAAAAGCCAATCATAGCTATGAAGTTTCTTTGTAATATGTATTTCACCTCTAAACAACTGTATTTGAGCTTGGATGGTGTTGAATCTTGAACAATTTTTAGTTAAAAAGAATTATTCTCGTTCATGATCTAAGAATATGGCTTCTGACTTTGTACATTTAAAGGCATGCATGAATTTATATGCATAAAACTATAATTATTCAATGGATACATAAGGATAAACAAGAAGCCTTTGGAGAGAGTTGAAAATAAAAGGATAACCAGTTAAACACACTTATACATGCATACACTCATGGGAATGTGAACGCCAGAGCCTAGAGGTTCTAACTCTCTAGAATCCACCCATTCTTCTCATGTCACAAAAGAAGAGGCTGAGTACAGGAACAGGGAATGCACACTGCTCTGTAAGGGTTGCTCTGTCAGACTAGATGATAAAAATCATCATGATGATGTATGTGCACATGGTGAACCCCCTGAATTATCTATCTCCTGATACTGACAGTTTGTTCTCTGCGGTTAGGTACCCAAAACTTGTTGGAAGCCTGTGTCCAGGCTAGTGTGACAGCCTTTATCTACACCAGCTCCAATGATGTTGCTGGGCCCAATTCCTACAAGGAGATTGTCCTCAACGGCCACGAGGAAGAACAACATGAAAATAAATGGTCTGATGCATACCCTTCCAGCAAAAAGATGGCTGAAAAGGCAGTGCTGGCAGCCAATGGGCGCACGCTGAAAGATGGTGGTACTTTCCATACTTGTGCCTTAAGGCCTATGTATATCTATGGAGAGAAAAGTTCATTGCTTTCTAACTCAATTGTCAAGGCCCTCAAAAATAATGGTATTCTGCCTGTGACAGGCAAATTCTCCACAGCTAATCCAGTATATGTGGACAATGTGGCCTGGGCACACATTCTGGCTGCCAGAGCCCTAAGAGACCCCAAGAAGTCACTATGCATCCAAGGACAGTTCTACTACATCTCAGATGACACTCCTCACCAAAGTTATGATGATTTAAATTACAACCTGAGCAAGAACTGGGGCTTTCGCCGTCCTTCCAGCTGGAGCCTTCCTCTGCCCCTGCTATACTGGCTTGCCTTCCTGCTGGAAACTGTGAGCTTCCTGCTGAGTCCAATCTACAGCTACAGGCCTCCCTTTAACCGGCACTTGATCATACTGACAAACAGTGTGTTCACCTTCTCCTACAAGAAAGCTCAAAGAGATCTGGGCTACAAGCCACCAGTCAGCTGGGAGGAAGCCAGGCAGAGAACTTCAGAGTGGATTGGGTCACTTGTGGAGCAGCACAAGGGGACACTGAACACAAAGTCTCAGTGACCAGACAGTGACAGGGACATGGCCCTGAGTGATGTCAGGAAACAGTTGTCAGTTGTGAGGTACAAATCAGGTCCTACTGCCTCCCTTTGGCACAGCAACCAACTTAGTATCTCCCTAAGTCACCAGACGCTTTGTCAGTCGCTGGTGCAGCCACAGGCTCTCCTCCCTCAGCACCTGCCCAGCAATGCAGGGGCTGCAGTGCCTCAGCTCATATCTCCACACTATTCACTACTGCATATACCTCAGAGCTCTCTCCATTGAATTTATCTCCACACTAAAAGCATTCTCTATCTTTGGAAAATCCCCATTGCTTTAAGAAACTTAATCAAAGGAACAATAAATGTTTGTTAAGATCGCATCTGCAGAAGAAGTGTTCCTATTCTTTTTCCCTTGCATTCCCCAAAATGACCACATTGGGATCATAAGGGATCCTAGATCTGAGGGGTGCTGAGCAAACTGAGGGCAAGATTAGGGAAAAGAGACTAATTCTAGCTCATTGTCCTTTGGGAGTATAATAGATGACTAGATTACAGTATGTGGTATAGAACCCTAACAGAAGAAATGATAAGGTTATAGTTTCTCCAAGCAAGTCCACACTTGGACCAGGAGGAGGTTCTCTGTAATAAATATTTTCAAGGTTACAGTGATTCTCACAGCTACATAAACACGTGTCTGCTTGATGATTCTTGTTCCAGCTCTCCTCTAAAATTCTGGATGTGGGAACAGTGGAGAGAGGCTAAAACCTTTCTCTCTAGCTCTCAACAGAACTATGAATAAACCCACTCCCCTTTACAGGCTAATGCTTCAGCTTTCTCTTTCTAAAGAACAAAAAAATGGACCTTAGAACCAGAGGACAAGTTTTTACAAGCCTAGACAGTAGAAAGAAGTTTGATGCTCCTGGATTCCCAGCAGTTTATGAGGGCTAGGTTTCCAAGAATGGTGGTACCCACTGTTTGGGAAGGAATATTGCTCAAGAAAATGGGCATTGGGTTCCATCCCTACCTTCCTGGTCAGAAAGCTGTGCTACCGGGTTTGTGATTGGAAAGTGCTCAGCAAACTCTTATTAGAAATGCTTCATTTTTCTCACTTACCTTTTCCAATGTCTAAAAACATGGAGAATGCTTGCTTCTTAGAACCCTTTGCTTAAGAAACTTGTCCCTGGGCCTTTGAACCCATTTTTAAATAAGTTTTTTTTGTAAGAAACATGCATATAGGGTTACTATCGCATGGGAGTCTTTTCTCCTCACACCTGAAGCTGAACAGGCACCAGACTCCAGGCTCCATGCACACACTTTCTCCTACTGTGAGTTGAAATTTCACACCTGGACCTGACTAAAAGACTGGCACTCTCTTCCTTGGGTGTGTACGGGAACTGACAAAAAAATTTTGAATTTTGTGTTCTACACATCTGTTAGAATTCACCAAGAAAGCATATGACAAGCAGTAATCAGTGGCTTCGGGGCTTGTTCAAGCATGAGCTTTAGCCAAAGCCTGCTCTGTTGTGGGACATTATTTTAAGATGTTTTGCATGTGTTTATGCTATGTAACATTTGTTTTAATGATAGAATAAAAATTGTCGCATTCTTTTTATGTTGCATTTATTTAACTCTGTGAAGCTGTGTTACTTTTCCTGTCTGAAACACCTGATTGGTCTAGTAAAGAGCTGAGCGGCCAATAGCAAGGCAAAATGCTAAGTGGGGCTGGGAAGCAGAGAGAATAAAAGAGAAGCAGAAATCTGGAAAAAAGATACAATGACATTAAGGGTCGACTACACAGACAGATACTGAGTAAGGAGGAGAGAAAGTTATACAGAAATACAGAAGAGTAAAAGCCCAGAGGGGACAAAAATAGACAGGATAATTTAAATTAAGAGAAGCTAGCAAAAACAAGCCAAGCTAAGGCCCACCAATTATAAGAAAGAAAAAGTCTCAGTGAGAATTTATTTGGGAGCTGGGAGGGGGCCCCTCAAGAGAGTCAGAGTTAAACAAACAAATAAACAAACAAAACACCAATAAGTACACTGCTAGTCTCTGCCCCTAGAGCCCCAGGGAAGTGACAGGCTACACTCACTTTTTAAACAGCCTACCTGGGCATTAATATTTCATACGAATGCTCTTGTCATGTTTGCTGGTTTTGGATGTGAGATCAGATACACTACCAGCACCACAATAGAGTTTATTCAGGAGAGTTGTAGGGCAGGTACAAGGGAAGAGAAGCAGAAGAGAAAAGAGGGATTGGTTTTTATGTGGCATCTCCTTTGAAGAGCATGGGTGAGCATGGATTTATGTAGCCTCGCCTAGGGGAGTGTCCTCTGCATGTGGCATGTTTTGCTGGCACAATGTTGTGTTTACCACATGGTTGCTACATGCCAGGAATTATCTAGCCCAGCATCATATTGGGTTATTGGACTAGCGCATTTACCATGTAGCTGCTATGTGCCAGAAATCCTTACATTGTTACCCCTGTTTGAATCTGTGAAGACTGGCTTGTAATGGCATCTGTCCATCATACCAGTTGTAAAAAAAAAAAATGGATTAGTCAGAAGGAAGACAGGAAGTGTGGGCCTGGAAATCAGACTAAGAAATCTCAGGAAACAGGAAGAGCAGAGCAGAGACAACAGGAGAAGCAGAGGAAAGATGACAACATGGTGCTCTGAGAAATGGTGAGAGCCACACAGCTAAACAAGATAAGAAGCATGGGATAGTTTAAGAGAAAGAACTAGCTAGCAATATATCTGAGCCATAGGTCAACCAGCATGAAGTTAATATCAGCCTCTGTGTGATTATTTGGGAGTAAACTGCAGTGGGGCTGAGAGCAGGTTGAAACCTTGGGGGTAGGCCTGAAAGTCCAGGCAGAAACATTATGTTATACTGGTCCAAGGAAGGAAAGAATAATGGAGCTACAATAGTTCTGTTAGAGAGGAGACTAACGCCCCCTACAGCCCACGCTGGTACTGAGGGATAATCAGGCATCTGCCTCACAGAGAATCATAGCAGAAGAACATGTCCTATTTCTTAAGAGGAAGAAATCTCTAGCATCTCCTCTGAGAGATGAACAGAGAGAGAGAGAGAGAGAGAGAGAGAGAGAGAGAGAGAGAGAGAGAGAGAGAGAGAGAACAGAGAGAGAGAAACAGAGAGAGAGAAACAGAGAGAGAGAAACAGAGAGAGAGATGCTCAGAAACACAGAGAGAGATGCACATACACACACACACAGAGATGCACAGACACACACACACAGGCACATGCACACACAATAAACATAAAACAAAACAGAGATAAGTTGGGGAAAGTGCTTATGACATGGTTCTTAACTGATCTAGGAAAAAAGCTAAAAACCCTGTCAAACATACAGAGACAGTAACAATACAAAGCAGGTATGGGGTTGGCAACTGTGTAGGGATAAAGATGCCACCTTTTAAACTTGGATATTGTCCCTATTGTCTTTAAGTACCACAGACAACACAAGAGTCTTACATGGCACCAAGAGTTCCTCTTTGTCCTGTTCAATTGCACAGACAGAAAAATGATATAAACAAAATTGGAAATCATAGTATGTAAGCAAAAGTTCTGTAAAGTTTAAAAAAAAAACTTCCAGAAACATAATTGATTTCTTTTGAGTTGGCCACCCTTTGGTGGGCACGAGGCTTGCCGTGCAGTGTGGTTTGTATGCCCAATGAGACTCCACAAAACATTTTTTCCTTCGTGGTCTGTTATCAATTGGAGATAGATTCTGGTTTATGGAAGGGAGTTTCTGTCTACTTTCTCTCTGACCTGACTCTCAAAATAATTCCATCTGACTTAGACCTGCAATGGCTGCAAAGTTTTTATGACTTTCCATGTGTCTAAGACAAGCTGTGTCTAGAAGACCTAATTTCTCTGATGTCATCCACACTCTCTGGCTCTCACAATCTTTTAGCCTCCTCTTCTGCAGAATTTTCTGAGTCCCTAGAGGAGAGACTTGTTGAACACAACCCACTTTACACTGAGTGCTCCAAGGTCTCTCACTCTCTGCAGTATGTCTGGCTATGGATCACTGTGTTTGTTCCCATCTTCTGTAAGAAAAAGATTCTTTGCTGATTGCTGGACAAGGTACTAAAATATGAGCATAGCAGATGGTAATTAGGAGGCCTTGTATCACTACATTCCATTAACAGAACTATAATATTTGGTTTCCCCTAGGTCCTTGGCTTATCTAGGCTCAGGTTTTTGGCTACTTGTTGGGATCAAGTCCAGGTTCTATATAATAATGTAAGTCTTAATTACAACCAGAGAGCTATTGGTTGTTCCCACAACTTTTATGCCACTATCACAACAGGACATCTTTAAAAGGGGTCACAATTGATGATTGCAGGGTATTGTGGAACAGTCTTTTTACACTGTAAATATGAATTTCTTTCATTGTTAATAATAAGCTGATTGGCTAAGAGCTGGGAAGGAAAAGGTTGGGTGAGACACCCTGAGAAAGAGAAAATGATGGGAAGAGGAAGAGCAGAGTGGCAAGCCAATATAGAGTGAAACGAGGTAGACATATGTACTGAGAAGTTACCAAGCCACAAGTCAAAACTTAGATAATAAATATGAAATAAGTTAATTGTAAGAGTTAGTTGGTAACAAGCCTTAGCTACTGACCAGTTACTTATAATTAATATTGTTGACCTGTATCTCTTATTTGGGAACTGGCAGGCACAAATAAACAGTCTGCCAACAAACGACACTTCAACATGGGACAGGAATTTCCACATAAGACCTGGGAAAGATTTTTTTAAAGGTTTTAAACACACAATGAAGCCAAATTCAACTTCCTAGTCATGTCTCTCATGATAGCCACAGTAGAGACCACCTACTGGCATCTGCCTGTACACTATGAACAGGTTCCTTCAATCTTTCACACAGGCCACAGTTCAGAGAGGTGTCTCTCAGATGCTGCCTGTGGGCTTAAGCTACCAGCACAATCTTGTAATGTGATTAATTTACATTGTAAATAATTGTCCCACCTACTAGTTTAATAAAAATGCTGATTGGCCAATGGTAGACAGAAAGTGTGGACAGGGCTACAAGACTAAAAAACTCTGGGAATGACAACAGAGTAGAAAAGCCAGAGAGACACCACGGAGACAGAACAATGAACATCACCAGATACAAAGGAAAGAAGTTGAAATGCTGCTCTGAGAAAATGTACTGAGCCTCAAGGCTAAACAAGATTGGAATCACAGGTTAGTTTAAGAGTAAAGAGCTAGCAAGTTATATGTCTGGGTCCAAGGTTAATCAGCATAAAATTAATACAAGTGTCTGTGTGTCTTTGTGAGAATGAGACAATGTGGGACTGCGGGTCTGGATCACAGGCCAGACAGGCCAGAAACCTCCCAATACATAAGCTTTAACAGCATGCTGTAGGTGGGTTTGGGTTTTTTTCCTGCAGAGAGAAAAAATCACAGATATTCAGTAAAGGCAGATTCAGATGGAAAAAGACTCTAAATGGGTTACAGTGTGTTAAAATGTCTGTGTGTGTGTGTGTGTGTGTGTGTGTGTGTGTGTGTGTGTGTGTGTGTAATCTTTTCCCAGACTGCCAGCCAGAACAGGTAGAACAGACCCCAGATCTGGGCAACAGGGCACAAAACATGACCCCCTAATCCACCACAGCTCCAGCTGCAGGTATGCAAGCAGGACAACTGCATGAAAGCCTGACTATCACAAGCTCTCATTGGACCCTCTAGCCTATAAACCTCATTCCATTCCCCAAACACTATCCATCCCCCAGCCTCAGCTGCTCCCTGAGAAACAGCCTCTGGAGAGCTCCATCAAAAGAGTTCCAGCTGCAGATCTCAACTGCTACCTGAGATACAGACAGACTCCACTGCCCCCAATTTCACCAAAAGCTACAATTGCAATAAGAGCACCTAGTGGACCAAAACCATCTAGCTGAAACACAGACAGCACTTACACCAATAGGGGGAAGAGACAAGTAGACACCAGTGCAGAAATGCATTCAACAACATAAAGCACAATATGGCACCACTAGAACCTAGTGGTTCTACAACAGAAGGACCTGAACATTCCAATATAGAAGAGGCAGAGGAAAAACTACCTTAAAAATATCTTTACAAAGATTATAAAAGTCTGTAAAGAGGAAATTAAAAAAGAAATAAAAAATACTTTAAGAAAATAGAGAAATGGACAATCAAAAATATGGGAGAGAACAATAAACTCTTAAAAGAAGACTAGAGAACCAAGAAAAAAGGCAATCAAAATGGCGAAGGAAGCAATTCAAGACTTAAAATTGAAATAGGAGGAATAAAGAAGACACAAACCAAGAGAATGCTGGAAATTGGAAATCTGAGTAAACCATCAGGAACCACAGATGCAGCATAACTAACAGAATGCAAGAGATGGAAGAGAGAATCTCTGGTGTGAAAGATACAATAGAGGAAATAGATTCATCAGTCAAAGAAAACTGTAAAGTTAAAAAACAACATGACACAGTGTCCAGGAAATCTGTGACACCATTAAAAAAAAAAACAAACATAATAATAACAGGAATAGAAGAAGAAGGAGAAGAATTCCAGCTCAAAGGCACAGAAAATATATTCAACAAACTCATAGAAGACAATTTCTCAACCTAAAAAAGAAAATGCCTATGAAGATACAAGAAGCTCACAAAACATCAAATAGACTAACCCCCCAAAAGTCTGCTCACCACATAATAATCAAAATACTAAACACACAGAAAGAATATGAAGAGTTGCAAAGGAAAAGGGCCAAGTAACATACAAATGCAGACCTATCAGAATAAAACCCAACTTCTCAATGAAGATTATGAAAGCTACAAGGTCCTGGACAGACGTTAAGAACACTAAAAGACTATGGATGCCAGCCTAGACTACTGTACTCAGCAAAACTCTCCATCATGATAGATGGAGTAAACAAGATATTCCATGACAAAACCCGATTTAAACAACATCTATCCACAAACCCAGCCCTACAGAAAGCACCAGAAGGAAAATTCCATCCTAATGAAGCTAGATACATCATGAAGCCACAAGCAATAGATAATCCCACAAAAGAAAACCCCAAAGAAGGAAAGTACACACACACACACACACACACACACACACACACACACACACACACACACACACACACACACTCACCAAAAGTAATAGGAATTAACAATCACTGGTCATTACTATCCCTTAATATCAATGGGCTCTATTCACCTATAAAAAGACACAGGCTAACCCAATGGATATAAAAACAAGATGCATCCTTCTGCTGCATACAAGAAACACACCTCAACTTCAAAGACAGACACAGCCTCAGACTAAAGGGTTAGAAAATGACTTTCCAATCAAATGAACTCTAGAAACATGATGATATAATCCAGATAGCTAACAAAATAGACTTCAAACTAAACTCAATCAAAATAGATCAGAAAATACATTACTATTTATCTTAGGAAAAAATCAAGATGAAATCTCACTCCTGAACATGTACGCCCAGAATATAAGGGCACCCACAAATGTAAAGGAAACATTACTAAAGCTTAAACTGAAATAATAGAAAAATCCTGTTTGACTCTTTCCCCCTAAACTCTCTAGTGTCATGATAGCTGTTTGCCCACCAAGCCAAAACCCCCCTTGCCCCTCCCTGAGGCCCCTGAAGCTGAAGCTGACTGAGGTTGGCAAAGTTTCAGTGACTGTCTGCTCAAGGATTCAAATTCTTGAGGAAAGCTCTGTTTTCAGGATTTCTTAGCTGCATGCAGGATGTCCAGTCTAAACAAAGCTTGCTTCATGCACTCTTGGGACACATTGCCTGATCAGCCTGATCTGCACGTAGTAACTCAGGCAAGACCTCCCTGAGTAACCATGAGAGCCATTTCAACTTCTACCTCCCTTACCAGAGTGCTGTATCCCCCTCCCCTACCTAAAGTGCTGTATAAAAATTCTACCCTGATAACTTTTGAGGCTCTTGGCTATCTTCTTGATTTGAGCCCATTTGCAGATGTAATAATTTTTTTTATCTTGCAAGAAATCTGGGTCTAGGGTCTTCTTTGTTCTGGACATTAACATTTTAGAGGTCCCACCTAGATTACAAAGACCCCATGGAGCATTCTGTTGGTGAGTAAAACTGGCAGTCTGGAAGTAGCCTTGCTGAGAGATGGGCGTGAGCCCACTCTGGCTGCGGCTGGCAAACGTTTCAGGGAGCTGCAGGCTCGACCCCCGAGACGTCAGGGCAATCAATGACTCTTGGAAGCCCATCTGCTGTCTTGGACAGATTCTGTAGTCAGGGCTAGAAGCCCATCTGCTATCTTGGACAGACTCTGTAATATGTCAGTGCCAGTTTATGAATGAGCTTGTGACCTTTAGAAATATTTTTACTTTCATTTTGCCATTTGCAGCACTGCTGGCTTTTCTGTTTGTCTGTCTGTTGCAGGCTTTTCTGTGTGTCTGTCTGTTGCCAGCTTTTCTGAGTGTCTCTGTCTGTCTGTTTCATTGGACTCTGTCTCCTTGTTGTTGAAATGGATCAAAAACCCTCAATCCCACTCTCACTTACCCTCTCCCACTGGTCTGAAGTCTCAGACCAAGCTAATAACTTATCTCTCATTGTTAAGAAAGGGAAATAGTAGACTTTCTGCACTTCTGAATAGCCAACCTTTGGTATTGGATGGTCAGCTACAGGGACCTTCCACAAGGACACTATCCAGGCAGTTAAAGCCATTGTTTTCAGCCCCAGACCACATGGCCATCCTGATCAGCAGCCTTACATCTGGGTTTGGGAAGACTGGGCAGAGGCCCAGTGAAGTGCCTCACCTCAGCCATCGAACTGGCTCTGCTGCCCATGAGTCTGTTCCAAGCTCTGTGAGGGAGGCATCCACCCACTCAGGGCCTCTCCTGCCCAGTGTGCCCGGGCATGGAGCCCTGTTCTCTGGGAACTCACCTCCCCACTTGAGGAGAGCCCGGTTAGAGCCGAGGAAAGCTCTAGTCTCAGACCTTCCCAGGGGCCAGGGAGTGATAGGCATGCAGCACTTGGCCACACTGATGAGCAGAGGATCCTCCCAGCTGGGTCCAGCCATTTCTCCCTCCTCCACAACCCCCTTCTCTCAGCCTTTCTTTGGCTTCCCCTCCCACAGCTCCTCGTTGACCTGTTCCCTGTCTGATGCTGCCTCTACAGCCATCAGAACCCTCAGCCTCTACTCCTGTTCCAACCCTGTACCCACCTCTTACCCCCACTGTCTGCCTTCGACTTGAGCACTCAGCTCTCTTCTGTTTGCTCACAATACTGGTTCCCAGCAGAACACTTGCTTTGTGGACTGGATTAGGTACTGTGTCTCCACTGTGGAGTGCTGCCTAGAGCTTTTAATTACAGATGGTAAATGTTCAATGCCCTGTCAATGGCACTGCTAATGGCAGGTACTAAAAGATCTACCATTAATTTAAAAACTAGGCACTGACCCATGGGTACTGATGCCTAGTGTTATGGATTTTAAGTAAAGTCTTATAAAGAATAAAAATATGCATGAAATCAAAAGTACCTACACTCTTGCCCATGGCTTGTGAGAAAAGTCTAGCTCTTCTTTGGGCAAAGACAACTGGCAAAAACAGCTTAGTGTGATGCCACAGCAGTTCACTTTCTGTTCAGATATCATGGGATGTATTGGTGCAGAAGCACTTACTGAATGATTTGCTTTTCAAAGAAAGTAACTGTTGAGTCCTGAATAATTCCTAAGTTTTTTCTTTTCTTTTTTGGGAAGGAAAATGTGCTAGTAGAAGATATTCAGAAATTTTTAAAATATAATTTCTAAAATTCCCCCCTTCTTGCCTGAATCTCAGTATGACCTCATTCTGCTTGATTCTAGTCTGGTCCTCCTTATCCACCAGGAAGTCCTACTGTGGAGGCCCAGGCTCCTCCCAAGAGATGAGGTCCTGACAAGCTAGTGGAGGGTCCTGCACAGGGTACATGCAGCCGAAGGGCTCAGTCCACTGAAGAAGTAGCGGTTGCACTGTCCCTGAGGCTCTTTGGGCCAGCTACAGATGATGAGCAAGAAAGAGAAATGCCTGCTCTTCAATACTGGCCCTTCCCCTCTTCAGACCTTTATAACTGGAAGAATAATAATCCTCCCTTCTCTGATGACACAGTGAGGCTCACTGGGCTCCTTGAGTCTCTTATGTTTTCTCATCAGCCTACCTAGGATGACTGCCCGCAGTGCTTAGAGGTCCTTTTCACCTCTGAAGAAAGAGATCAGATCCTGTTAGAGGCCAAGAAATTAGTTCCTGGCCCTGATGGCCGTCCTACTCAGTTACCTAATCTGATTGAGAAAGCTTTTCCCTTAAGGTGACCTAACTGGGACCTGAATACCCCAGACAGTAGGCAACATCTTTTACTCTATCACCAGACTCTAATGGGGGGTTCTCTGAGTAGCAGCAAGATGCCACACCAATTTGGCCAAGGTAAGAAAAGTAGTCCAAGGGCCAGAAGAGTCCCCCTCTGTGTTCTTAGAAAGGTTGATGGAAGCATATAGGAAGTATACTCCTTTTGATCCTGAGTCAGAGGAACAATGGGGGGCTCTGGCCATAGCCTTTATAGGGCAGTCAGCTATTGATATTCATAGAAAGCTCCATAGGATGGATGGGTTGCAGAACATGGCCCTGTGAGATCTAGTTAAGGAGTCAGAGAAAGTGTTTTACAAAAGAGAGACAGTATAACAAAGCTAACAGAGATTAAAGAGAGAGCAAGAAGAAAAAGAAAGAAGAGGAAGAAGAGTGAGATGAGAAGGAAAAACAGAGGGATAGATGGAGGAATAGAGAATTAACAAAGATCTTGGCCACCGTAGTAAGTGGAAAGGAAAGCCCAGGGAAAGGTAGATACCTAGGCCCACGCCAGAAACTTGGAACCAACCAGTGTGCTTACTGTAAGGAAGAAGGGCATTGGATCAAAGTCTGCCCTAAGAAGAAGAAGAAACCCAATCTCCTGTCCTTAGAGGACTAGGGATGTCGGAGTTCAGATCCCCTCCCCGAACTCAGGATAACTTTTAATGTGGAGGGGACCCCCATTAATTTTGAAGTATATATGGGGGCAGTCTATTCATCCTTGCAGATGCCCCTGGGCCCCCTCTCAAACAAAAGATCCCTGGTCCAGGGAGCCAACAGATGTTGCCACAGAGCCTGGACCACCAAGAGAACAATGGACCTTGGGAAGGGTAAAGTACAACATTCCTTCCTGGTGATCCCTGAATGCTTGGTCCCGTTGTTAGGAAGACAACTACTTAACAAACATGGGGTTAGAATTACCTTCAACCCGCAGGGTCTGGAAGTAGAGTTTACCAACCCATTGGTCAGCCAACCTTCTGTAACAATGTTAACTCTGGCAGCTGAAGATGAGTACAAAATTTATGAACTTCCCTTGGGCCCTCAAGAATTAAAAGATGACTGGATCTAAGCCTTCCCTGGAGCATAGGCAAAAACGGCTGGACCAGGGCTGGCAGTACAAAGGTCTCCTGTGGTAGTGTGCCTGAAGCCCTCAGCCACCCTCATATGGGTCCAACAGTATTATATGAGCAAAGAAGCCAGAGAGGGGATCAAACCCCATATTCAGAGACTGTTAGAGCAGGGGATTCTGAGACCCTGTCAATCAGAATCAAACACCCCCTGCTGACTGTCAAGAAACCTGGGATGGGAGATTATAGGCCAGTCCAAGATTTAAGAGAAGTTAACAGTCAGGTAGTAGATATCCATCCTACAGTCCCAAAACCCTACATCTCCTCAGCACCCTTAATCCTGACAGAAAATGGTATACAATACTAGACTTGAAAGATGCCTTCTCCTGCCTATGCCTCCATGAATCTAGTCAGGAGCTGTTTGCCTTTGAGTGGACTGACCCTGAGAGCAAGTTTTCAGGACAGCTCACCTGGACCTGGCTGCCCCAAGGATTTAAGAACTCTCCTACCATTTTTGATGAGGCCTTGCATCAGGACTTGGGGAGCTTCCAGGGTTCTATGCCTGAGGTTACTGTGTTACAGTATGTTGATGACCTGTTGTTTACAGCCACCTCCAATGACTGGTGCCAAAAGGGGACTGAAAAGCTACTGGATGAACTGGCTAAACTAGGATATCAGGCCTCTGCCAAGAAGGCCCAGATATGCTGACCTGAAGTAACATTCCTGGGCTACAGTCTTTGAGATGGTAAGAGATGGCTGACAGATGTTAGGAAGAAAACTAACCCAGATTCCTCCCCCAAAGAAAAGAAAGAGTCTTAGAGAGTTCTTGGGGACAACAGGATTTTGTAGACTATGGGTACCTGGCTTTGCTGCCTTGGCCACCCCCCTGTACCCTCTGTTAAAAGATGGAACTAAGTACATATGGGGGAAAGAGCAACAAGAGAGTTTCAACCAAGTCAAAAGGGCATTGCTCTCTGCCCTGGCTTTAGCCCTCCCTGATGTAGAAAAGCCATTCACCCTCTACACTGATGGGTGGCCAGGATGCCTATGAGCCATTGCAACTGTACCCACCCTAGTAAAGGATGTGGACAAGCTGACCCTGGGCCAAAAATTGACTGTAATTGCCCCTCATGCCTTAGAAAGCATCATCAGACAGCCACTAGACTGATGGATAACTAATGCTCGCATTACCCATTACCAAAGTCTCTTGCTGGACAAAGACAGAATTATCTTTGGTGCCCCGGCCACCCTGAATCCATCCACTTTGCTACCCAGAGAGGACGGGGGATCAGTCCTACATTGGTGTCAGGAAATCCTGGCAGAAGAGGTCAGAATCCAGAAGGACTTGAAAGACACCCTCTTGCCTCACTCAGATTTGATTTGGTATGCAGTCAGGAGCAGCTTCCTGTACAAAGGGAGCCACAGGGCAGGAGCCACGGTGGTAGATAAAGACAAAGTCATTTGGTCACAAAGGCTCCCTGAAGGGACCTCTGCACAAAAAGCTGAGCTGGTGGCCCTAACAAAAGCTCTAGAATTGGCCAGAGGGAAGCGAGCCACCATATATACAGACAGTAGATATGCCTTTGCCACCACACATGTGCATGGAGTAATCTACAAAGAAAGAGCTTTTCTGACCTCTGCAGGTAAGGAAATTAAACATAAAAAAGAGATTCTGGCTCTCCTAGGTGCCGTTTTGCTTCTCCGGGAATTAGCAATAGTACACTGCCCTGGACACCAGAGGGGGCAAGACCCAGTGGCCAGGGGCAACAGAAGGACCGATGAGGAAGCTCGGGGAGTAGCAATGGAGCCTACTGCTGACATCTTGGCAGCAGAAATTGAGTCAGCACCATCTCCCTCGCCCCCACCTGAAGAGGTGTGAGGTTACCTCCAGATGATGCACCAAGCACCAACTGACACACTTGGGAACTGACAAACTGATGCAACTGCTAAAAGACAACCAAGACTTGACTACTCAGGAGAAGAAAACCCTGGTAAGAGCTATCTATAGTCAGCACATGTGAAGCCTGCCAGTTGATAAATGCCTACCCGTCCAAGGTAATGAGTAGGATCCGACTCCGAGGTAACAGGCCTGGTCAGTTTTGAGAAGCTGACTTCACTGAGGTAAAAACCAGCCAAATATGGACTAAAATACCTGTTAGTCTTTGTAGACATCTTTTCAGGATGGATAGAGGCCTTCCCCATCAAACAGGAGACCGCTACTATCGTAGTAAAAAAGATCATGGAAGAAATTTTTCCTCGATTCAGACTTCCGAAGGTAATAGGGTCTGATAATGGACCAGCATTTGTGGGCCAGGTAAGTCAGGGGGTAGCCAAGGTATTGGGGGTTGATTGGAAACTTCATTGTGCTTACCGACCCAAAAGCTCAGGACAGGTAGAAAGAATGAATAGAACTATTAAAGAGACCCTGAGTAAATTATCCATAGAGACTGGGTGATGCTCCTACCCTATGCCCTCTTCTAAGCCCAAAACACTCCCTCTGCTCACACTGGCCTTACTCCTTTTGAAATTCTTTTTGGGACTCCTCCTCCTATATGGGACTCAGCTAGCTCTGATCTGAATGTACCAAATGCCCCCCTCTCTGTTAGATTACAGGAATTGGCAAAAGTGCAGTATAGCCTGTGGAAGCAGTTGTCTGATCTATACCAGCCCAAAGGAGATGGGACTCCACACCACTACCAAGTGGGGGACTTTGTCTATGTCCAGAAGCACCAACACCGGATGCTTGAGCCTCGCTGGAAAGGACCTTACCAGATCCTCCTGACAACGCCAATGGCAGTCAAGGTAGATGGCATCTCTGCTTGGATCCATGCTTCTCATCTCAAGCCAGCTCCTGCTTCTGACAACCAGTGGACTATGGAGAGAACTGATAATCCTCTCAAACTCTGTGTGTGCTGCCGCCTCTCTGAAGAACAATCCCCACCAACCACTTGAGCAGACGTGGCAGGTGATATCTGGGACTGGGGGCACTGTAGAGAGCCGCGTGGCCGCACCTTGAAGATGGTGCTGGCTTCTGCCTTTCACCTTCCTGAGGTGAGAGCTCTTTGAGATAAACAACTCATTGTTTGGCTAAGGCTAAGCTTGTGTCTTGCTTCCAGGTGTGGCTTGGTTCCGTGCACCTGGATCTATTGGTATGGCCCACGTGGCGTTCTGTGACTAGCAGTCCAGAGGGTATTTAGCTGGGAGCGGGTTTTCCCCAGTAGGAGAGGCAGTAGCAGAGGCAGAGGAGAGGCAGTAGCAGAGGCAGAAGCAGCAGAAGAAGTTTCAAGGTCCTGAATAAAGCACTGAAAGAAGAGCCTGGTGTCGTGTTGTCCTTGCTAGCAAGGTTGCACATGACAAGTGGTGGCTCATATGGGGAGAATACCACAAGTGGTGGCCTGTACGGGGAGAACGCCATACAGTCAACAAAGGCCCAGAACTTTCAGTGGTCAGGGGGTACACCAGAGAGTCCTCAGTCAAGTTGAGGACCCGCAACAAAAGCGGGGAAGAGTCCTCAGGTGGGTTGAGGATCCACAACAAAAGCAGGATAAGACTCGCTGACCAGCGAGTTCAAAAGTGAAAGAGAAAAGGATTTTGCTATGGGCGTCTTAGTAGCAGCATTTTCTTGGGCGTGCTCTGTTTGCTGGCCAGGAACAGAGACCCAGTCCCTTTAAGAGAACTTAGTGATTCAGCCTAATTTGCAAAAAAATATGCTTCTTTTTAGAGAGTATATTTTGAAAGCTCTTACAGTTGGAAGATGATTAAGGATTCACAATAAAACAGATTCAGATAAAAAGAAAAACCTGTAAATGGGTTACAATGCATGTAAAAGGTACATAGGCTTCAGGGAGAAAAGAAAGAGGTTAGAAAAAGTCTTTAAAAAGAGAGAAATAGAATAATAGAAATATAATAAGCCACGTAAAGATGGAAAATAGACACAAAATCTGGATTTTGGTTGTTATTGTGTTTTCTTCTAATTTTTTAACTGTTAATGAGCTAACTGCAGAAAGACAATGGATTAAAAATGCTAAGGCTACTAAGTTAAACAAGAATATATATTTTAAAGGTATTTTGATTTCAAAATTTGTGTCTAAGGATTTATTGCTTCAGAAGAGTTCTGCTTTTGTTTCCACAGAAGATGAGAACCTGTGGATTGCTTCCAGGCAAATATGGTTTCATCAACCAAGACCCCCTGAAGAAAACCTCTGATGGGAAGAGATGGCTGTATCAGCTTCAGGGCTGCAGATTATGATCCAGTCTCAACAATCCGTGAGATTTTCAATGCCCCTTAATCAGCAGGAAGTAGTAATGGATAACTACACCCAAATTCCCCAAAGGAGAGACTTTCTCTGGCTCTCTTACCATAGCTGAGGGATTGGCTACCTGGTCCGCTGTTGCCATGGATCATCTGAAGGAGTGGGTGGGACTAGGAGCTATAGCTGGCCTGATGGTGCTGGTGTCTGGGGTTTGCTTGTGGTGCCTTTGCCGCATTAGGACCAGACAGTGCGTAGAGACTGGACAGTACCCCTATGTTTGGCTTGCTGCCTTAAAAGATTAAGGTTTTTTGCAGGTTGTGAGGCTAGTGCACTGCAGTTGAGCACCTCAGCTATGTTTTGGATGGCTCAAGGAGAGCATGTCTGCTTGCATGTGGGTTTCTCACCCTAATGTCCCACCTCTGTGAAAAAAGGGTGATCGAACGAGTCCCATAATCCCTAGGGGGACGCCCCAAAAGGAGTCTTGGGATAATGTTCCTTGCACAACAGAGAGTAGACCTCTGTGCTCACCTGCTAATTCCTTTATAAAAACAAAAAGGGGGAACTGTAGAGAGCTGTGTGGCCGCACCTTGAAGATGGTGCTGGCTTCTGCCTTTCACCTTCCTGAGGTGAGAGCTCTCTGAGATAAACAACTCATTGTTTGGCTAAGGCTAAGCTCATGGCTTGCTTCCAGGTGTGGCTTGCTTCCCTGCACCTGGATCTATTGGCATGGCCCATGTGGCACCACGTGACTAGCAGTCCAGAGGGTATTTAGCTGGGAGCGGGTTTTCCCCAGTAGGAGAGGCAGTAGGAGAGGCAGTAGCAGAGGCAGAAGCAGCAGAAGAAGTTTCAAGGTCCTGAATAAACCACTGAAAGAAGAGCCTGGTGTCGCATCATCCTTGCTAGCAAGGTTGCGCACAACAGGGCACGGTACGGGAGTTATCTTCCTCCCACCACCCCTAGTGGGCCTGGTGACCTGACGTTTAACCTGACTTGTACCAGTTGGTGGCAGGATTAGAATCCTGGGATATACCCACCACTGACCCTGCCCGTCTGCCCCCTTGTATCCCCATGGGTCTCCAAGAGCAGAAGCCCTCACATAGTGGCCCAGGATGCAAGGCCCCCTGGTATAGGCAGGCCTTGCAGCGGCTACTCTTCTATGTGTGCCCCCATGATGGCAGAGATAGGGCAACAGCTTATAAGTGTGAAGGAGTGGAATCATTTTACTGCCATGCCTGTGGATGTGAGACAACAGGGAATACCTACTGGAAGCCCACCTCTTCTTGGGACTTAATAAGTGCAGAAAGGGCTTCCCATTAAGTTGAAACCACTGACTCAATTTGCCGTCAGGGGAGTTGGACGGGTAATGGGCCATGCACAAATCTTACTTGTAATCCCCTAAATATCACTTTCACTACTAAGGGAAAAGCCAATCAAGACTGGCTGAAAGCCAGACAGTGGGGGTTGAAACTGTATAAAGAAGGATATGACATTTGTCTCACTTTCAGGCTTAGGCTTCAGGTTGGCTCTAGAAAAAGGGGGCTGATAGGGCCCAACAAGGTACTAGTTGACCAGGGTGGGCCACAGATACGGGATCCTCAGCCTAAACCTACTGAGGCAACACCCCTACCTAGGACCTCCCCTGAATCCTCCACAGTAGGGATCTTCCCCACACTAACAGCTGAACCAATGCCTACTACTGGCAGAGCCTACTAGATCTAGTAGAGGGACGATATGAGGCCCTCAAAAATACTCAACCTAGCCTAACTGACTCTTGCTGGAAGCAGGCCCCCCACACACACTATGAGGAAGTAGCAATTAAAGGAAGCTACTCTGAAAGTGCTAGCTCTTCTAAGTGTGACTGGAATAAATGTCATGTATTAACCCTTCCAGAGGTAACTGGGAAGGGGACATGCCTAGGGACCCAACCATTCTAGAAAAGAACCTCTGCCAACAAACCCTAACTGTCATTGCAAACAACTCCTACCTGACCCAGAGGAAGGGACAAAATGGGCATGCAACACAGGAATAACTCCCTGAGTCTCCACTCAGATTTTTAATAATTCTAGAGATTTTTGTGTAATGGTCAGAATTTTTCCCTGTCTGACTTACCACAGAGATGAGGACTTTGAAAACGCAATCGAAGGATGGGCCAGATTTAGGAGAGAACTTTCAGCCTGACATTAGCAGCATTGCTGGGAGCTGGAGTACCTGCAGGAGTAAGCACAGGGACAGCGGCCCTGGTAGAAGGACCTAGGCAGATGGCCTTACTAGAATCAGCAATTACTCAGGACCCCAAAGCTATAGAACAGTCTATAGAAGCATTAGAGAAATCCCTTACATCACTTTCAGAAGTAGTGTTGCAGAATCGACGGGGTCTGGATCTGCTCTTCCTCAAAGATGGAGAATTATGTGCAGCCTTGAAAGAAGAATGCTGTTTTAATGCAGATAATATTGGGGTGTAGCAGTGGGGTTTCTTGGTTCCGGGCAGCCAGAGGCCCAGACCCATAGTAACTCAAGTGAGACCAACTTGAATAACCATGAGAACCGTTGCAACTTCCCCCTCCCTACGTAGAGTGTTGTATAAAACTTCTACCCTGAGAGCACTCTGGGCCCTTCACCTCCTTCCTGCCCTGAGCCCACTCGTGAGTGTAATAATTTTTTTTTGTCTTGCAAGAAATCTAGGTCTGGGGTCTTCTTTGTTCTAGCTGTTAGCATGATGAGGAAGATAGGTTCTCAGAAATGGGAGTAGAGAAGAAAGCCATACAAGTGTGAATCTGTATCCTATGAGATATTATCAACAATATCCAGGTGTCTGTGTTGAAACTGAGGCTATCAGGGACTTCCTTGGAGCCATTTCTCCCAAGGGAATGAGTCCAATACCAGTATCTTTGGGTTTCTCTGAAACTTGCAGAGAGAGCTGCCTATTATTTTGCCACTCCTGAAATGTACTGTGTGCCACATGCAATCTTTACCAATATCCTACGTTTGCCTCATCATCTTAATTTGCACCCAGCTTTAGGAGTTTCCTTCCTTCTTACACTTCACAGAGACTGTCTTCTGGGACTTACTTAATGTATGAGGGAAGTGAGGATCAAGAAGTCTCTGTGGACACAGTTATGGCTACTGCTCACTTGTGCTGTCTTCACCTGCGCCATTAGCCCATACCTGTGGTTGCTTGGAATCAATTTTCCAGAGGCAGATTAAAGTCATTCTACTGATCTGAAATGGCTAATGAAGCCATACAACAGGGAGATGGGCAGGATGAATCCAGGCCTGAAGAAACATCTCCGGAGACACAAGTAGAATGGCTTTATCTCTAATTCTTTATTCTATCCTCATGTCCTCTAGGAAAACCCTGAAGTAGAGAGAGGCAAACAAGGCAAACCCTGCCTGAGGGTTGAAGTCTCGAGTTATGATCCAATCTGCTCATTTCATCCTGTTTCTCCTTTGCTACTGATTTAGAAACACTGGTTCAGGAATGTCGCTACACCAAGACAGGAGAAATCCAAATATGTATTGTAATAGCCTCTCACCCATGAATGACTTGGGGACACTGAGATCCCAGGAGAAGCTTTTTGTATGAGGTTTCTGGCTGGACTTTCTGGACTAGCCTGGTGGCCCAGACCTTCAGACCTACAGTCCCATAGTCCCACTGAAACACACAGATGCTTTTATTAATTGTACACTGATTGCCCTGGAGCCCAGGCATATAACTTGCAAGCTCTTTCTCTTAAATTAACACATGACTCTTATCTTGTTCAACCATGTGGCTCCGTATCTTTTCTCAGAGCAGCATTTCAACTTTTTTCCTTTGCATCTTCTGGCAGCTCATCATGGTGTCTCTGTGGCTTCTCTGTGGCATTTCTGCTATATTCTTCCTGTTCTGAGAGTTTTCTTAGTCTGGTAGTCCTGCCCATACTTCCTATCTGCCTTCAGCCAATTAGCTTCTTTATTAAACTATTGGGTGGGAAAACTATTTACAATGTAATAATTCCCCTACAGAAGCCTGTGGAACTGTATCTGCAACCGTATTTAGGACACCTGGATGTGCCAAATATTTGCACACCAACATGGTAGTAAAGTGTTGCTATCATGTGAACTGTCCAGAGAGAGACCCAGGGAAGCTCCTACCAACACAGAATATAAGAGTGTGGAGGTTGTAGCTAGACTTGTTGGCCTCCAATTCATTTTAGCAGCAGTATTTGGCAAGCCTGTTAACCACTGTACCATTTGTCTACAGAAAGAGAGAGTAGACACATTAACTACATTTTAGTAATGTTATACAGAGCTAATGAGTTCTCATGAGAGCATGCACCACAGAACCTGGCACAGAAAAGGCACAGATAGGAATTTCTGCTCTTATTGTATCTTATCTTATCTTCCTGTTTGTCTTCTCTGTTGCATGAAGAAAGAAAGTCAAAGCCAGATCTCAGGGAAAGGCTGAGATATCAAAGAGGAAACACCTCAGTCGAATCTCACTGAGGTGTCTTCCAGTTTCCTCAGCCTCGCTCCTCCTGGCTTCTTCTGCCTGCTCTGTCTTTCTATGCCTGCCCTAAATACCCACTTCACTCAGTTTTTTCACATCAAAGCTAAGATTTAAAAAGTGGCACCACCACTGCCTGCCTGGGAGCCTAGACCTTCTTCTGTAAACTAAAATGACATCAAACTCAGATTTGCTTGGATTAAGTGTGTAGGTCACCACTCTCAAATATTCCCTGTGCTGGGATTAAAGGTGTGAGTTACCACTGTCTGATCCTCCTAGACTGACTGTGGGTAGATCCCTCTCATATATCAGACTAGTTTTTATTAAATTGAAAACATAACCCCACACTTTTATATCCATTACCCCTGATAATACGCACTATGGAGCTGTTTCTCCAGGCCAAGCCTTGACAAAATGCAAATACTTCTGAGACATTGGGATTGTAACCTGTAGAGTTGGCTGTGTGCTAACATTGGGTTTCTGGAAGCAGCACTAAAGCTGATAGAGGAGAAAACATCAGAAGAGGTCAGAGACAAAGACATAGAAGGTAAGTGTTGTCTCAAAGGCAATGGAGGGTCCTGTGTACAGGGCAGATCCCCAGAGAGTATGTGTTTACACTTGAAGCTGAGGAGGGGTCAAAGAACTAGATGAGTCACATAGAGACAATGGGAACTACTGAAGACTCAGGGGTTAGTCCTTGAACAAAATAATGGAGCTTAAGAGAAGGAAGCTCTGTTTGATCTGTGGTCCTCATTAATCAGAAGATGTTGCTGTAGTCATCATTCTTCTCCTAAGTCAAAGTCCTTGCTGTTGAGGGGAGTGAGCATCCTTTCTTACATTTCCTGCAAGGTTCTTATAAACTATCCTGTAGTAGGAGGTTTCTGGCCCAAACTCTTTGGACTATCCTCAAGGTTTAGGCCCACAAACCACATACCCTCATACCCACAGACCCACAGACCCGCAGACCCTCAGAGACACACAGATGCTTACATTAGTTTTCAGCTGATCAGCCTGAGGCCCAGGCATACAACATGCTACCTCACTACCCTTCATCTAACCCATGACTCATCCTGTTCAGCCATGGGGCTCGGTACCTTTTCTCACAGCAGTATGGTTGTCCTCTGCTTCTTGGAGCTTCTCTCTAGCGTTCTGCTCTGTGTGTCCTGTTTTCAAGAGTTTTCTTAGTCTGGTAGCCCCACCCACACTTCCTGCCTGACTTTGGCCAATCAGCGCTTTGTATTAGACCAGTGGGTGGGACAGTTATTTACTATGAAACAAGACAATCCCCTACACTATCCTATGACCTCAGCTGGTCTAGTTTTACCCGAGATAGCAAATTGAATTTTGAAATCTTATCCTTAGTGATGAAAAACTCCAGTGAAGATGGTAAGAAATATAAGAACAGTCCCTGAAAGGCATAGACACTTTTTCACATTGGCTTCCTGTCATACCCTTGGTATGATCTCATGCATTAGCTCAGAAATACACTTTCTCAATCTCATTTTTTCTGTCTTTTCCTGTCTGCCCATCCCTGACCCTTCTTGATCTCTGTATATTTTTCTCTCTTTCATATGTTTTCATTCATTTTATTTGGCTTCTACCCAAGATGCTAAATGAATAAACTTCCTCACAGAGAAAATCATAACAAAACAAACAACAATATCAGTAGCAATTTGGAGAGATAGGGGTCTAGTGTTGAATACTCTATCTTAATGATCTTTATGGATATTACCCAGCCATTGGCAAGTACACATGAAAGAGTTACAGAAAAGAGACAAGAACTTGTCAGTCTCCCCCAACTGCCCAGTGTTGTTTATGCTGTGTGGTCTGTTTCCTCCTGATGAATGTGGACATGGAGAAATGTTATGAAGGCAAGTGTCTCTATTGGCAAGAAAGGAACCCTCCCTGCAGTTAATCAGTGATTCCTATGAGGTCACATGCCAAATTCTCAGGTTGACTAACTGGAGAATTCCTCCTTGGTTTCTGGTCTGAAGACTTTGTCCAAGACTCTGACCTCTTCCAGATCCTTCTACTGTACCAGGAAATGGACAATCTTTTGCCCCAGGAACCCACCTGCCCCAGTCACTAGGCAGCTCCACCCAGGCATGGCCAACACAGGAAGCAGAATCAGTGAGAGCAGGGGGTACTGTTGAGTGACTCTGAAGATGGTTAGAAAGAGTGATTACAAAAGCCCAGTTTCTCCTATCAACCTTTCCTAACAAACATCAAAAGATATGGGGGTGATTTCTTCATAGCACAAAGCAACATGTATACCCAAAAACTGTCAGACCAATGGCGTGTGATTGCATTCCACAATTTCTCCTTTACCAAGAAGCCTGTTGCAATCCTAGGTAATTTCACCTGTGTTTCATAAGTGGCCACAAACCTAACATACATGATCGAGTTTCATATGTAGTTCATGAAACTCAGAGAAATGTTTAGTTTGTTGGCTACAAAGGTGAGGTACCAAGGAAGGGATCTGGAGTTTCTATGCCTTTGGGGAATATATCTTCAGAAAATTTTATATGTTCAGTACCTAGAAACACAGGGTATCTGTTCTTGGGGATCTGCTTTGGAGACCTCATTTATGGACATACAATTTTATGGAAATGTGATAGGACACAGAGATTATCCATGTGCCACCTGAAAGGATAGTGGCCCAGTACTTACCTTCTTTTGAAATTCCCCAGCAGTCCTTCCTTGAGGTTGTGGGACAGAAGCCATTCATAATAGGAAGTCTCTGGGACCAGACACAGTCTATTTTGGGGTGAGATATGGATCATGTACCATAGAGAAAAAGCACATCTAGGTGATAATATTAAAATCCACAGTCTTTAAAAACAAACAAACAAACAGAAATCCCTAAATCCCTCATGTAAACCCATATGTAACTCAGGAATCCACTACATCAGTGGAATTCCATTCAGCCTTTATAAGTTCTGTTCTTTATACTATTTGAACACATCTTCCAAGGCAAGAGTTTCCTATCACACTTCCTTTTCCATCACATCAGGTTACAAAGCAAGGTTTATTGATGAGCCTACACTTTCATCTTCTCAGGCATCTGGTATAATTGGACTGTGAAATAATATTGTATCCTGTTGTAGGCTCTTTGGAGGTGTAGATGTAATAAGGTAAGATCCCCTTCATGTTACAATCCAGTTATCCCTTTCTGTTCTCTCAGGGGTTCCATCTTTCTTCTATCTCATTGACACTCAAACATTTTCATGCTTTAAAAAGGCATTAAGTGAAGCCACTTGTCCATCCAGACTGCATGCAGTAATGCTAATGTAACAAGTAACTTCTCTCCCATGTAGTACTAGGGTTAACTATCTACTAGTGGTAGACCAGTAGCCAATGTAGCAGTATTCACTGGTAACACAACACCACCCACCCCCTCAAACCTCCAGGAAGTTTGATAGAAGTTTCCCAGAGTCCTGTTCCTAGCATACCAGTTACTTGAACCCCCATCCTCAGATCATAGCCTTGTTGAGTTTGGGGGCAATATTTGAAGTGATGTGGGAAGCAAAATGTTACACACTTACACACACAGAGAGACACACACAGAGACATACACAAACATGTAAAGAGACAGGCATACACACAGAGAGAGACACACACATTCCACATACGCAGAGATACATGTGCACATACAAATACACACATACACAAACACATACACCACATACACAGAGACATGCCTGCACACATATGCATGCAACACACACACACACACACACACACACACACACACACACATACCCTACACCATTTTTCTAACCTCTATCTGTATGACTACTGTTATTACACATCAGGCTGGGGAAAGGTTTCTTAATAAAATTCCCTTTCTGTCCCAAAGTGGTAGGTAAAAGAGATGAGGACTACAGGGAAGAGTTGGTAAGAGACCCCTTTTCTGTGAACTTTGTCTTTATCCCATCACCATTTCTATGTAGCCTCCACTAAGAGCACATTATGTAGCAGCATATTTTGGTCCAGGAGGACCTCCTCAGGGACCATGGCTTAGCTGGAGACCACTCCCTTTTCAATCAACACTCAAAAAAGTGGCTCAGATTATCATATAATCCAAGTTTAAACACCTCAGATATATAACCTTAACAGCTCTTATATCTTAATGTTCTTGTGCCAAGTTAATGACTTGAGAGTGTCCTTTCCAGTTTCCTAGTGGCTAACCCAGTTGTGGATAACCTAGTGTCGGTATTTTTTTAAGCCAGGTAAAGCCTGCCTTCTATGGCATGGGATCAGTAATATTCCTGGTGTGTTTACCATTGTGCAGTTTTTAAAACCTAATGACTCTGTTCGACCAGTTATGTTCCCTACCTATTTGTATAATACAAATGAAGGAATTCTTCACATGACACCTTGCTTCCACCAGTTCTTGCTATTAGCTTTCTTTTTATTGAAATACGTTTCTGGTGACCAAGAGACAGAAACATAACCCCTGTAATTCATGTATAGTTTTCTGCTGCTGATGCTGGAAGACTGAGGTCATACACACAGCGTTCTGAGCTCCATCTAGCATCAGTCTGACCCACTGTTCCTGGTCTCTCACTTAAGTGTCAGGCATCCTCTGCATCAGTCTGACCCTGCATTCTCTGTTAACAATGACCAAGCAATACAATGTTTCACCCCTTTCCTAGTTTGGGCGTGTCTGTGTATATAAGGACACAGTTCTCCAGGTGTTGCAGCCATCTCTAAATTGCAGTAATAAGTTTTAATCAATGATTGTGAGATGGGACATCAGGAAGAGAAAAGGGGATGCAAAAGGACTGTCTCCAGCTGTATGCCTCCCAGGAACTTCTCAGGACATAACAGCAATATATTTGTTCCTCTAATATATTGAGTGGCAGTTATCCATGGCAGTGAGCAATCAACTTCTGAGAAACACATTGTGACCTTAAGGAAGAAGGACTTCCTTGGGCAACACTGAGGAAGCTGCACTGAGACAATGACCAGTTAGGTCACATCATGATGTCATTGCTTAATTATACTTATCTTTGGTTCCTAGAGCAGCTTTCTCTCTTTCCCATAATCTCATAGTAGTACCATAGGGATGGACTTTGGTGTCACTGAACACCCCTATCTGTTTTTCTTTCTTCCATTCCTCTGCCTTTAGCAATTACTTTTTTCTCTAATTGGTATGTTAAGGTGGCTGCTCCACTGTAGTATTTTAAATTCGAAGTTCTAATTACAAAATGCCATGATTGGTGATCAATAACACTGTTCATAAATAGCATGCTTGGCAGTTAGTAATAGTTTAGTATAGCGAGATAGCTGGTGTACTTAGTCAGAGATCTATAGAGGAACAGAATCAAGAGTCTGCCTGTCTGTCTATCTATCTATCTATCTATCTATCTATCTATCTATCTATCTATCTATCTATCTATTCATTCATCTATCTATGCTCTCTGTCTCTTTCTGTCTGTCTCTCTGTATCTCTTTCAAAACTTATTAAACCAGCTTTAAAATACTAAGAACAGCTAAATCACACCCCAGAAACTACTGGTCCTCGAGGTGAACTGCCTTACCAGTTGGAATAGCCCCACAACTAACACTGTTAGTCACTTCAAGGAGGCTCAGCCACACTCGGGGCAAACTGCATTAACAGTTGGAATAGCCCCATGATAGATGTTACTCACTGTGAGGAGACTCAGCCACAAAGCAGGTTAGTCAGTAGTCACAACCTGGAGCTGGAAGTCTGGAAGTTTCTTAAGACCCAGCTGGTCCCAAGGCTGAGTTGGAAGCTTAGAACAGCTGGTTTCTGCTATCTTCAAAGGAGCCAGCAGAATCACCTCTAGTCAACTCTGATGTAAGAGGGAACCAAAGCCAGCAACAGGCTACTTGGAATGGCTTTTATCTGGGCTGCAACCAAAGGTTGCCACCCACAAACAGGGTGGGGCTTCCCCATATCAATCAATGTAATCAAGACACTTCCTCCAGTGATTCTCCTCCTTTGTGACTAAAAGACACTAGACCAATCATAACTAGGAATCTTCTGTATCAGAACCAGGTGAGGGGAATTCTTTAGGGAGAAGGCTATTGCTGAGCTAAAGAGAAGATAATGTTCTACAACCTAAAGACCAACCTAAACATAAATGATGCAAAAGAAAATAGACTTGATTAGCTTAAGATGAAGCCAAAACACCCTGTAGGAAGGAGTTTTGATAGATCTGTGGGAAACCCCTTATTTTGTCCTATGATCTAATTTTATGTCTTTTCCCATAGATAAATGTGCCTAGAAAATATCTTTAATAGTGAAGGTCAGATTTTTATTTGTTGTCAGGGTTAGGGGTGGAGTCAGGCAGAGTGCTGAGAAGGCCACTCTCAGTGGGACAAGCAGACAGCTACAGTTGGTTATGTTTCTGCTGAATGAAAGACAGGATGTGTTGGGGGAGAGGAGGTGGTAGACTTCAAGGAAGTGTAAGAGGCTGGTTGCTATCTTTTTGCTACCCCTTTTAAATTTGGGGTATATTTTAGTGGAAGGAGAAGGTTATCAGATTGGGATATAATTCTGACCGTATGGCAATGACCACCAGTAGTTGTCTCCTGTTCCAGTAAAAGATTCCATACTCATTCAGGTGGACACTACCCAAACAAAGACACAAAGTTGGGAGGGGAAAATGTTGGGACAGAGGTGATTGGGGAGAGTTTGAAGGAGAGAAATAGGGATGAATATTATCATGCTTCACTATACAATATCAAGAATTTTACATATGAATTTCACAAGATTAAAAAAAAATTAACATCAAAGTCACATGACTTAACAAAAATAATTACCTAAAAATCTAATTTCCCATCTAATTTTTATGTAAATTTACACAAAAGTTAAAAAAAACACACCCCCTCCAGCCCCACTTTTTCAAAGTCCTTCTATAGTTCAAGTGTGGATGTCTAAATGATAAGGACGAAAAAGAATACCAATACTTGGGTCATAGTTGTTCTAGAGGGTCAATCAGAACCCAGGGGAAGACAGGTGCCTCTAAAAACATCACACCTCCAGAGTGAATCTAGTTTTTGATTACAGGTTCTATGAGACTCTAGATGATGAACACTAACCAGCATTCTCTCGAAAGGGAAAGTAATCAGAACAAAGGTCTCTCATGTTTTAATAAAACCTCACATGGTCCATAAGACTTTGACACATGCCAGTAGGTAATAACTATAGGGTACCACCTACCTCCAAGCTTAATTTTAAAAGGTTAATCATTGACCATCTCTCCAGTCTTGAATACCCAATAGGAAAGAATAATACCAACACCAAACAATTATGAAATTATGATATTTTAAAACAAATTCTACCAGTCTCTTCCTAGGGTTCCCTGTAGATCAGGGACCTGAAGATCTACAGGAGAGTCAGTTAAATGACTGGTCTAAGCCATTTAAAAAGATACTTTACTAAGTGTTACTAATTAATCCAGTGGCATAAAATGCCATGAGGTTATTGAAGTGTGTCATCTGGGCAGGTTTAGCCAGGCTGGCCAGAGGATGGCTGAAGTAAGCTACAAGAGTGCCCTAACCAGAGCACTAAACCAACTAAGAAGTTAAACTTTCCCTTTAAAGGGATCCCTAGAAGCCAAATATAGATAACCAAATATAAAGGTCTCTGACACAGAGCTTCTGCTTTTAAAATTGTACTAGTGGACAGTGTCTCCGTGACTTTTATGCTCTCTCTTACTACAGGAATATTTTTGACCACCATAAAACTCTTTCCAGGATGCTCTATCAAAACTAATTTTGTCTGGCTCTGAGTAAATAAGAGTCTATTTCTTTCTCAGGTTACTGGGGGACTATGTTCTGGTACATTGAAAATATTTGTCCTTCCTACTGGTTTAATAAAAAGTTGATTGGCCTATAACATAACATGTTAACATGTTGCTTTCTAACTCTTTCATCTTAACTCAATCTATAGCCATTAATCTGTTTAGACATATGGTTTGGTACCTTTCCTCAGAGTAGCATGGTTTTCTTCTTTCCTCTATATCTTCTGGCATCTCTCTGGCTTCTCTCTTCTGCTCTTCCTGTTTCCAGAGTTTTATAGGCTGGTAGCCCCACCCACACTTCCTGTCTGCTTTCTGGCCAATCAGCTTTTTATTAAACAAGGAGGACGGACAATGTACCAGAACGTAATCCAAATATATCAGGTATTCCCCTCAAGGCCTCAATCACAGCTCTGCCATCTATCCACAGACTCAACATACTCTACCTACCCTTTACACAGGCCTTAAACTGTTCCCATCTATTCCTTCATGGTTTAGACCCTAGACAATGCACAGGGAACCAGTGACATTCTGAGACACACTAACTGATCATATCTAGATCTGTCCCATTTCCTGTCTGTTGCCTCAGGATCTTAGGGAATTTCAGCTTTAATACAACAGTCTCTTGCTAGACCTTTCTCTTCTGGAAGGTATAGGATTTATTTACTTATTTATTTTTAAATCCAGGCATATTGCCATGCCTTTTCTCATGTCTAGTTTTCACAGTCTTTGGAAGAATGCATGGTACTGGTGTCCCTCTTACCTAGTAGCATTTCTTACTGTACCTTTTCAGTCCCTGACTCATACAGTGATTAAACTTGCTCCTTTAAGACCTCAAAAGGCCTTCTAGCTAGAACAACTCTAGAAGTAACTTTTCTGGATGGGTTTGGTCACCTTTGGTGTCATAGGGTTTCTGTTGCTGTAGTAAAACACACAACTAAAATCAATTCAGTGAGGAAAGGGTTTATTTCACTTTACAGTTTCATTCTATAGTCCGTCACTGAGGGAAGTCAGGGCAGGAACCTGGAGTCAGGAGCTGATGCAAAGGTCATGGAAGAGAGATGCTTATTGGTTTACTCTTCAGGGCTTGCTCGATCTGCTTTCTTACACAGCCCAGGACCACCTGCTCAAGAGTGACAATGCCCAGAGTGATCTGGGCCTCTAATATCAATTATCAATCAATAAAATGCCTTCCAAACTTGCCTACTGACAAGTTGCTATGGAGGTATTTTTTTTTACATTCCCTTTAAAAACATGGCCCTGGATTTGTGTCAACCCTGAACACTTGGCTTTCTCCTTCTGTTTCTTGATGATTTGTTAACTCAGACCTCTGATATAATTGTAATATCCTATATCATGAAATATTATGTTACTATCTTTGGGGTAGCAACCATTACCATAAACACTGAAGCCTATTTCCCACTATTGAGGTCATATTAAATTCCAAAAAACACTACAGAATAGCCTATGATCTCTCATGATGGTCATATTCTCTCCTCTCCAAAATACCTCTGAGCATTCTAAGCCTTAAAGACATACAACCTTAAGGTTGATCAAGAATGTGATCAAAGACACAAAGATTCATTCTCAGCTCTGAAGCAGTTTTAAAGATGACTTTCATTCATAGTCAATAATTTGACATTGGTGATATACAAAGAAAATGTAGAGCGCAATCCCCAAATAAAGCAAAAAGATTACATTTTAACCTCAAATTCATATAGAGCCTTACTCTTAGTTAACCATCATATATCACACAGACATCTAGAGGGAAAATAAATACAAACAGGCAATAACTCTTGCAAACATAACAATTACATATTTGAAATAATAAAGACCAACAATAATACTTAAGTATAGTGAGTTAAATAGGCAAAGAAAACCCTACACTTCTCAATTAATTTTAAGAATTCTAGGAGAAGATTGTGGTTCAGGTTACAGGCTAATCTCTATGGATGGATAAATCATTAGAGCTAGGGGAGTAATTTTGGTCAACCATGTGTGCTGCTTAGTAGGGATTTCTTCTCTGACTGTCAACTCTTTGCAAGATATGTATTTATAAGCCCCAAATAACAAGGATGTGGGGAAGTTCAAGGTTCAAGTGGTCAGACCTTGAGTTTATCTCCCAGATGAGTGGCTGGAGTTCCTTCCCTCCCAGGAGCATAATAGTTTCTCCTGATTTTCTGTGAGGCCTCTACTCATCACGGGGGCCAAGAACCTACAAATATCCCCTAGGACACTAGTCACCTAGAGTAACCCCGCAAGGCTAGCATAAATATTTGTCTTTTATGTTGGATTCCAGTGACATTTCTGCAGGCAAATGTATAATGAGACCATTGCTATAGGCATCAAGTTTACAGCTTCTGTCAAGCTGATTACCAGGGTTACAGACTAATAAATTAATATATAAGATAGTACATGAATGATATATTTATAGTAAACTATAGGTTGTAAAAGGATTAGCCAGCATTAGTTTCTATAGGGGCAACAAAGAAAGTATACTTAGTATTTCTCCTATCTACACCTTTCAATAAATGTAATTCAACAAGTTCTTGTTTGTTCATGTGTTCCTGATGTTTTTAGATGGGGACTTGCCTTTCTGGGATCAGGTCATTGACTAAGATTCTTGTTGTATTTCAGTTCAAGTTGCCTTTCTGCTTTTAGTGGAATGGTGTTCAGGAAAGACTAGGTTGTGTTGGGCTTGAAGTGACACTGTGTTTTTTTTTTAGTGTGTTGTTCAGAGCATCAGACTGTATCCTCAGATCTATGGAAGTGGCATTCTGTCTGCAACTCTGTTCCCTGTTCAGGAATAAACACGCCACACAAAATGTGAATTGACTAAAATCAGTCATTCTGTAAATGCAACATGTTATAGGAAGTAGAAGAAAAATCCATAGTATGCATTACATGGATTATTGTGGGAGAAAATAAACAGAACAAGGAAGTAAACAATGGGTCTAGTGACTGGTCTTAGGCTGCTATCTGGGAAGTATGAAAGAATATACACAGAAAGAAATGGCAGACCTGGAGGATAAAGGATGAGATGTAGAGATTTTGGTTAGAAGTAAACTGTCACGTGCAACCTTGCCAGCAGGGACGACGTGACACCAAGCTCTTCTTTCAGCAGTTTATTCAGGAACCTTGAACAGAGCTTCTGCTGCTGGGGAAAACCCGCTCCCAGCTAAATACCCTCTGGACTGCCAATCATGAGGCACCACATGGGCCATGCCAATAGATCCAGGTGCAGGGAAGCAAGCCATACCTGGAAGCAAGCCACAAGCTTAGCCTTAGCCAAATAAGGAGTTGTTTATCTCAGAGAGAGCTCACCATGGGGAAGGTGGAAGGTGGAAGCCAGCTCTGTCTTTAAGGTGTGGCCAATGCAGCTCTCTACAGTTCCCCCTTGTTGTTTTATAAAGGAATTAGCAGGTAAATGCAGATATCTACTCTCTGTTGTGCAAGGAACATTATCCCAAGACTCCTTTTGGGGCATCCCCTAGGGATTATAGGACTCGTTCGATACCCATTTTTCACAGAGGTGGGACATTAGGGTGAGAAACCCACATGCAAGCAGACAAGCTCTCCTTGAGCCCTCCAAAACATAGCTGAGGTGCTCAACTGCAGTGCTCTAGCCTCGCAACCTGCAAAAAATATTACTCTTTTAAGGCAGCTAGCCAAATATAAGGGTACTGTCCAGTCTCTAAGGCTACAAAGGCTTGGGCAATCATGGCCGCATCCTGGCGCTGTCTGATCATAATGCGGCAGAGGTACCACAGGCAGACCCCAGAGACCAGCGCCATCAGGCCAGCCATAGCTCCTAGTCCCGCCCACTCTTTCAGATGATCCATGGCAACAGCGAACCAGGTAGCCAATCCCTCAGCCAATCTGGCATCTATCCGGGTCAAGTTGACAGTCACGATGGCCATCTGGAGATCAATTTTTCGAACTGTCCCATCCAATTACCTAAAAGATAACTTGACAACTGTTGAGATAAATTTGCAGCATGGGTAAAATTCTCATATTGTATAAAGATTATTCAAGGTTTAGGCTTTTGACTACTTGCAACAAACACAAAAGGAGGACAAACACACACAGGAGTGGGCTTATAAGTAATATTCATCAGAGGCACAATACCTTGATTTTCACACCCTGGATTTGTGGAGGCTGTTACTCCTACATCCATGCCTCTCCTTTCCCACTGTCCCCAAGTCTGGGAAGAACTCCATGAAAATTGGCCAACTCGATGTAGCCCACCAGCAAGCATGGCCAAGGGCTCAGGCACACCCGAGCCAAGCCACTCTAGTCACCAGGTGTCATAAAATTCCTGTTCAGAGCTTCCACCTGAGCTACAGTAAAAGAGGCCGTGATGCCATAAGTTCTAACTGCTTGCAGCTGCTCTAGGGCTGCCTGTCCACTCTCCACCGCCTCACTATAGCGTTGGTGCTCAAGGCAGCTTCGGATCAGTCTCCAAATAGGTCTCACTCTGGCTTTGAGTGTTCCTTGTTCATAAGCGAAATCTAGGTCTCTCCCTAATTTCTCCCATGAGGGGACTGTAAGGCTCCTGGTTACAGCAAACCATGGGGCAACAATGTCACACTCCTCCAGGAACCTTTCTAGGGTTTTCTTTTCTTTTCTAATTTTAAACATTTTGAATGAAGTAGCCAAAAAAAAATTGTAGAGCCAAAAAAATTGGGTGCGAAGGAGAAGCACCCATAGCAAAATCCTTTTCTCTTTTACTTTTGAACTCGCTCGTCAACTAGTCTTATCAAATTGTTTTTCCTGCTTTTGTCACGGATCCCCAACTTACCTGAGGACTCATCCCCACTTTTGTCGCAGATCCCCAACGTTACCTGAGGACTTACTGGTGCATCCCCTGACTGCAGAAAGTTCTGAGCCTTCGTTGACCATACTGCAAAAACATGTTCTCCCCGTACAGGCCACCACTTGTTGCGCGCAACCTCGCCAGCAAGGATGATGCGGCACCAGGCTCTTCTTTCAGCAGTTTATTCAGGAACCTTGAACAGAGTTTCTGCTGCTGGGGAAAACCCGCTCCCAGCTAAATACTCTCTGGACTGCCAATCATGAGGCACCACATGGGCCATGCCAATAGATCCAGGTACACGGAAGCAAGCCACACCTGGAAGCAAGACAGGAGCTTAGCCTTAGCCAAATAAGGAGTTGTTTATCTCAGAGAGAGCTCACCATCGGAAAGGTGGAAGGCGGAAGCCAGCTCCATCTTTAAGGTACGGCCAACACAGCTCTCTACAGTAAACTAAAAAGAATTAAGTCATAATACTCGTCAAAATGACGTTGAACATGCTCATCTCCAATGAGGTCAACATCCAAAAGTTCTGTAACATACAGTAGCCTGTGTTCTTTGGAAGAGAAATTATGTAGATAAAATCACATGGAGAAAGAGAAAACAAAACAAGAAGGAGTGAACCATGAGACCATAGGTGGCTTGCTACAGTGATCATGTTTATTATACAAATAAGAAAGGACTACGGGAGTCAGCAAGAACGTGTAAATACTGAATGCAGGGGTACCATGTGATTTCCTCAGCTGGCAGGGCTATTTGAGACATAGTCTAAAGCAGGGATCTCAAGTGGTGAAGCAGAGCATGGGTCAGAGCTTGGGTGGTTCTCCAGTGTTAAGTGGGGAACTCAAGCTGTGACTGAAGCCTAAGCAGGAATAATAATCTCAAATGGTGAAGCAGAGAGTCAGAGCCTGGGGAGGCACACCAATCTCAAACAATGAGTTTCTCTTTTTCTCACTGAATAGTTTCTTCCTGTCCTTTCAAAATTTAGAAAAAAAATGTTTTTTAAGATAGATTTGTGTTCACATGGATAGACTTTGTGTCTGTGCTTGTGGAAGACAGAGGTTAGCCTCAGGTGTTCCTCAGATGCTGTTCATCCTGTTCTTGAGATAGGATCTCTCATTTGGTCTGGAGTTCTCTGACTACATCAGGCTGTGGTTGACCTCCAACCATAGGGATCTACCAGACTTGGAACCTCTTACAGATGTTCATCATTTACCAGATAGAATGGAGATGATTAGGGCAATCATTCAAGTATTTGGTGATAAGCTAAACAATCTGATTTGATACTCTTCAAGTGAGTAAGAAGACAAATAATCTAACCTCATAGAGCAATGTGGATAGTTTTTGTTTCTAAAGTTTTAATTTTTAGTCCATTTGTAAATTCAAGTAAATCTGCTTTGTAGAAAAAAGAAAAAGTGAGGCAGAGATTGTTATAATATTTTAAAGTTCTTATTCTCATCATCTATGCCAATGAATCCTTTAAAAATGTTTTACATATTTAAAAGAATAGAATATTTTAAGTGGAGCAGAAGTCAACAGACCTGCTTCTTTATCACCTTGAATATCTGATGTTCTTTTAAATTTTTATTTATTAATTTTTACTCAGGAGTGTTTTTCTCAGTAGGAAAAAATTAAAATTTTATTATAAATTACTTATACTATATTAATTATAATTTAAGCTTAGGTTAAAATCTTTATCTGTTAATATTAAGAAAACTGGCAACTGCTAGGCTTCTAAGCAAAATAGTCAATACAGACAACTCTGGGTTGGTTTAGACAACTCACTTAGAAAACATAGACAGTATGTTCCTTGTGTTATGCTTGATGAGCTGGAAGAGCCAAGACACCAGGCTTCAGTGCTCAGTGGGCATTTTAACACACCTTCACAATGTCTGTTCTCAGTTTCAAAAATAATAACCTTGAAGTTCTGTTGCATGAATAAATGAGACTCAGGGATAGATCTCTGAGAAAGTCAGAGATATTACAGAGTCAGATCTTACCCAGCTAGCTTCTAGCTTCCTCAGCCTGGCTTCTCTTGGCTTCCTTTCCTTCTGTCTTTCTACGCCCACCTTAAGCCTTAAATACTCTCTGGGTAAGTTAAGGCATGGTCCCACCGCTGCCTGCTTGGGAGCCTAGAATTCCTTCAGTAAACTAAGATGACTGGAACTCAGTTTGGATTAAGAACATAGGTCACCACTCCCAGGATACTCCCTGTGCTGGAATTAAAAGTATGAATCACCACTCTCTGAGACTTCCAGATTGACTGTGGTTAGATCCCTCTTATATCTCTGAAACTTTTGGTGCTTTTAATAAATACCCACATATAATCTTTTGTGTCAAATTTTAAAAAACGTTATAGCTAACACAAGAAAAACCATATACAATAGGTAAAATAACTATATAAAATATATACAAACAATAAATGAGTAATGTCCAGTCCATTAACAATTGACAATACAAAGAAAATATTTCATTCATTATCCTGTTTTGATGAGTCCAATGGATTATACCTAATTCATTTCTCACCTGTATTACTAACTTGAAGCTATTATTTTGATGTCTCTTAAACTTACAAACTTTAACTTCAAAGTTTCTTTTCTAAAATTGTCATTAGAAAACTGTAACTATAACTATCTCATCTTCAACTACCTCAGAGACCCAAGAAGGAAATAATATTTACCCAAGTAACCAGGAAGTGCAAGCAACTTCCAAAATCTAGAAATGACAGAGATGACACCTATCTGCCTGGACAGTCACCCAAAGTTCCTTTATAAAGTTGGGGAATATATCTTCAGCCTACAGGCCCAGAGTATCTTTTCATCTCAGTGAAGCAGGAAATCTGCTCTGCCCATTCTGGTATAGTTCATCAGTCACTTCTCCTTGGGTCCTGAAGATTGAACTCTCTCTTCAAAGTTCTATTCAACTTCCCCTTATGATACTTGTTAGATATTGTTCTCCTGCCAGTATTTAGCCTTAGATGGAGTTTACCATCCACTTTGGGCTGCATTCTCAAGAAACCTGACTCAGGGAAGACCTGAACCCAGAACGCCAGGGGCTGATATTGGATTGACACCATCCACAGGCCATCTCTTACAGTTTTCTCTGAAAAGCAGGAACATGAAGGACCATCTCAGCTTGTTCTGTCAAAGTTCAAAGGCCACTTTCCAAGGGAACCTGCATGTCCAGTTTAAACAGCATACTTTCAAGCAGTCAATACAGGGACAGGTTCTTGTTCAATGGCTAACCATTGCCACAAAGAAAGCAGACTCCATATGGAGTTTCTTCAATGCCCATTTTTCTCTTGAGGTAGATTAGGGCTGCCAGAAGCAGACCTGTCTCAGTGTCCAGAAAAGTCTAAGTTCTAAAAATAATTTGAATGCCATATTCTATGGATCTCTGAAGTGTTTGAAGAAAACCTGTTCATCTAAAATATATTTGTTTGTTCTTGAAAACATATCCAACATGACTATGTATGAATGTAATGTCTAACTACCAACTTGCATTGCTTTATATTCTAATTAATTGACAATAAAAACTTTCATGGACTAGCAACTTGTATTACAATTTTAGATGAATTGAATATGTATACTACCTTGAACAAGCATAGAGATATTTGTACAGTAACACAATTAATCTTAATGTACAAAATTTGTATACAAAATACAGAAATCCAATGCAATGTAAAATATTTAAAGCTAGTAAATCCTTTTAAAAGAACATTCAGTAATCTATCCTTATATCCTATATATCTGTATCCCCATTTTCTTTTTTTAAACATAAATCTTGAATCTAATCATTCTTGTTTAACTTTTTCTAACCATAACTATTAACATTTTTTAACCAATTAACCTGAACAATGACAATCATCCATAACCCATTGAACAATCAAAACTAAACCACACCACCACTTGAGAATGTAGACCCTGTGTTCTTAAAGTTACTTCCTCCTGACCTGGGGCGACGGCATCTTTTGGGGATTCTGAAAAAAAAAGTTTTGTTAAATGTCAAGTCCTGAAATGAGTAGCTGTGTCATTTGTTGTCCAGTCTCTGCAACACAGGAAAGCACATGTCTTGTCTCAACCCCTGGCTATAGTAGTCTGTGAAGCTGGTTCACCTCAGCAAGCTGCCTCGAAATTGTCCTGAGCAGTTTGTAGTCCAAATCTGATCTTTGGTTAGTGTTTGTCAGCCTAGTGGCTTTTTTCATAGATCATGTGATTCATCATTGTGGGGCCCCATCTTCCTTTTGGATACTTCAAGTTTGAAATTAGGCCTTGTCCTGGATCACTGCAGAAAACTGATAAGAGACTAAAATCCAACACAATTTACCAGAAACTAAATATATAAAGATTTATTCATCATAGGATTATTAAATAGAATAGTCTCTTATTTATTGTTCTTCTGTGCCATATCGGGTGGCTCTTCTGATATGATACAGAGATTTTGTATTTTCCTTTAACAAGTATGCTTGGATTTAGAGAAGGAGAGAGCCACACTCCAATTCTACAGCCAGTTTTAAATTATAATCAAACTGTGACTTCAACTTACAAAATAAAACATTTGTAGAGATAAAGTAATGAGATTTTACCCTATGCAGTATACTGTTACCAAAGTTTCGATATATTTTGCTTGAAAATTTTTCTGGATAGCCTCCCTTTTGCTTTATATGACTAGATGTCCAAGGTCTTTTAACTTCTTGAAGATGAGTATTACCATTGTCTGTAAAGACAAAAACAGAAATCTGTCCCGATTCTTTGTTTTTTCTTACAACTTAAGGAATTGTAATATGGGTAGATGAGCTATCAATTCTTAGTTTTATGAAGTTTCTCTGGTTCAGTTCAAGTCTTTATTAATTTTGATGGTATCCATAACTTCTCTTCACCTGTGGAAACAAAAGCAAAACCACTTTCCCAATGTAGCACATATCCTGGCTTCCATTCTGAGCTTAGTACATCTTTGAAATAAACAGGCTGATTTAGTCCAGCTGTTTTTTCTATGGTCCAATGCCTTTCAGCAGCTGTTGTTCCTTTCTCATTAGCATTGAGAAAATTCAAAGTAAATAAAGCACTATGTACTCTATCTCTGGGGGTCTTTGTTATTCCTTTCTGTTTATTTAGCATTTCCTTTAGAGTATGGTTTGATCTCTCTATGATGGCTTGCCCTGTAGGATTGTGTGGTATTCCAGTAATATGCTTTATAATAAGCAAAAAATTGTTTCATTTTAAGAGACGTATGCCAGAACATTGTCAGTCTTAATTTGTGCAGGTATTCCCACGATGGCCATAACTTCTAGCTAATGTGTGATTACAGAATCAGCCTTTTCTGATATCAAAGCAGTTCCCCATTGAAATCCTGAAATCCTATCTATTGTATGATGGACATATCTTAATTTACCAAATTCTGTAAAATGAAATACATCCATCTGCAAGAGTTAATTTCTATGAATGCCTTTAAAATTACTTAATGCTGACAATGGAGTTTGGATAGAGAAAGAATAGGTGGGACACTTTTTTACAATTTCTTTGGCTGGTTGCCAAGTGATAGAGAAGTCCTTTTTAAATCCTTTGCTATTGATGTGATGCTTTTTATGAAACTCTCAGGCCTCTATTACATTTACTATTAATAAATTATCAATTTCATCATTACTTTGTGCTAAAGGACCTGGCAGACCCGTATTGGATCAAATGTGTATTTTATAGAAGGTATGACTTCTAGCCCTGATTATTTCTTTCAACTAAATATATAATGAAGTTAATTCTAATTCATCATTAATAAAATCAGCCATTTCAATGTGTAGAACAACTCTTTCTGCATACTGAGAGTCAGTGACTATGTTAAGAGGTTCACTAAAGTTCATTAATGCCATCACGATAGCATACAATTTTAACTGTTGAACAGAATTATAAGGACTTTGAGCCACTTAACTTATATGTTCTGATTTATAACCTGCCTTTCTTGATTTGTTTGCATCAGTATAAAATGTTGGGGCTCTGGAAATAGGGTTATCTCATACAATACCAGGGAGAATCCAATTAGTTTTCATTTGAAATTCAATTCCTTTGCTTTGAGGATATTTGTTGGTAATATCTCCAAAAAATTACTGCAGGCTCTTTGTCAAGGTTCACTTTCTACCCATAATTGGTCAATTTCTTCATTAGTTAAAGGTACAACATTTCTGCTGGGTCCATTCCTGTCAATTGACAAAGTCTTAATGTTCCTTTAAAAGTAAGTTCAGATATCTTCTCCATATATGTCTTTAACTTCTTACTCTGTTTATGTGGAAGAACTATCTATCCCAAAATAACATTTTCCCTTTGAATTAAAATTCCTGTAGGACAATGCTTAGAGGGCAAGATAGCAAGAATGCAATTAAGGCCTGGATCCATATGATCCACATGTGCCTCTTTTTTTTTTCTTTGCCACCAAATCCAATTCTTTCCTATCTTCAGGTGATAATTCTCTCAGACCATTTAAGTACTTGTCACCATTTAAGGTTTTGAACAAATTATCTAGTTCATCATTTTTAATTCCAATAGTGGGTCGTAGGTTGGCGATGTCTCCTAGTAGTCTTTCTTTGAAAATCATTAAGTGTCTTCAATCTATCTCTTCTGATTTATACCTTTTGGTATCTGATTTTTTGCAGAACTATTTTATAACCTAAATAATTAATGGAATCCATTCTCTTTTTTTCTGGTGCTATCTGTAATCCCCAAGCAGGCAAGATTCTTTTCACTTCTTCAAAAAAATTTTCTGTTATCGATATTTGACTCGACCAAAAAGATATCATCCATGTAATGATAAATTATAGATTGTGGGAATTTGTTACATATTTGTTATATTGGCTTTTGTACAAAATACTGGCACAGAGGAGGACTATTCAGCATTCCTTGAGGGAATACCCTCCACTAGAATCTCTCTACAGGCTGAGCATTAGTATAAGGGGGCACTGTAAAGGCAAATTTTTCTTTCTGTTGTTCTTGTAAAATATTGTAAAAAAAAAAACAGTCTTTTAAATCAACAACTATAATAGACAATTCTCTAGGTAATAGAGAAACCAAAGGAATCCAAGATTGTAGAGAGCCCATTGGCAGGATCACCTTGTTTACACTGTTAGGTCTGTTACCATTCTTCACTGTCCAGATTTCTTAATAACAAATATAGATGAATTCCAAGGGCTGGTTGATTCTTCTATATACTGGGCATTTAACTGCTCCTGTACTAGCTCCTCTAAGGCCTGCAATTCTTTTTTTAGAGGCTATTAATGAACCCATATAAGCTTCTCTGTTAGCCATTTTAGAGGTAGTGCTGTGGGTGTTTTTGAAAGATCAGCAGCTGTTTTGCCTTGTTTCACTATAAACTGAATGGTCAGTGACTGTTTCCCTTAATACCTTCTAATGTTTCTTTTGGAACCATGTGCTAGTTTATGGCTTATTTCTGTGTTTGGAGGAATATTAATCTGTGTATTCCACTGTTGCAGTAAATCTCTTCTCCATAAATTTATAGCAATGTCTGCTACATATGGCTTTAATATTCCTCTCTGTGCTTCTGGTCCTATACACTCAAGCAATCTTGCACTCTCTTTTACCTGGGATATCAACACAATACCCAAAATCTGAACATTTACCTTCTGAAGGGGTCAACTTGGATGCCAGGACTCTGGTGTGATTATTAATACATCTGCCCCTGTGTCCAATAAGTGTTCAATAATAACATCATTTATTTGTACTTTCAATTTTGGCCTTTGTTCATTGATAAAAGCTTGCCAAAATATTGGATTTATTTTTTAATTTTTCCTGAACTTGTTTCCTTTTCTGTAGATATTCTCTCATTCTGTGTAGTATGCCTTTTTAAAATAGGTTTTAATCTTTTTAATTGTTCTGGTAGAGTGTTTTCTCCACAATGGCAGGATAAAACATTACTGGATATGATATGGGGGCTTTGAAAGCCCCCTTGGGATGTTTCCCGCGTGCAGAAAGTTTTTTGACTTGGGTGTTTTTGAAAGCTCCCCCCCCCCTTGGGGCGTTTCCCTGGGGCAGAAACTGACCTTGTATATCCCTTGTTGATCTGCCTTCATTAGTTGAATATCTTCCTTTTCCACACCTTCTGCATATTCCAGAAGGGAGGGGTGTTCTCTTGGGATTATTCCTATCAAAAGCATTGTTTCTGGAAAGGCCTGTTTACAATCTCTTTTTATGTGACCTTCCCTTCCACTGTTGCAACACTTAACATTTTGATTTTTCTTTATACCTCTTGAAATAAGCTCTCATACCCAGTTATCATCACTGTCAGAAGACTCTAGGTTAATTGTCTCACAAATCCAATCCTCCAAAGGTGCTGACCTTGCTTTTAAAGGTCTAAGTATTTTTCTACATTGTACATTGGTATTCTCAAAAGCCAGAAATTCAATGATTATTCACCTGGCTTCTGAGTCCGGTACCATTTTGTTTACTGTTGCAGTTAATCTCTGCAAAAAGTCTGTTAAAGTTTCTTTGGGGCTTTGAATTACTTTAGTGAATGATTCACTTTTCTTCCTTATTTTTTCAATCTGGTCCCATGCATTTAAAGCTGCAATGCAACATATATCCAGACCGTGTTCACTCTATAATGACTCCCAAAAGGTTGGTCTTGGGAGACTTCTATGCCTCTGGCCCTGCTTCTTTGTTCTATTGTTTTAGTATCCTCACTCCACCATCATTTCCATTGTATATGAGGCTCTGCTGCTAGCACAGCTGTAACCATATCTCACCATTCTTTAGGGATCACCCCGTTACAGTGTGACCAGGAATTCAACATTTGTTTGGCAAATGGTAAATGCATCCCATATGTTACAATTGCTTCCTCTACTCTTTTTAATCCTAACCTTTGTACTGGAGACCAGCTAGCTTCTTTATCATCTCTATCATCCTTCATTTTTTAAAGGTCACTGGGTATATTAATGTTGCTGGTTTTTTGTCTAATCTTAGATGACCTTGCAGAAATTGGTTCTTCATATTCCTCTGTTTGAATTTGAGCATGTTTGCGTTCTCTCTCAACAGGCTTTTTAAAGACCTTTTTCTTTGAATTCATATTAGTTGACTTTTTAAGTGATATCAAAGAAATCAAACAAAAAATATTCATAGTAAACAGTATGATAAACACTATGATATTTCCATATACTTTATTTATGTTTTCCTTCACTGATTTTAATATCAAATCATCTAACAAGAGGTTACAGTATGACCAATTATCCTCCATTGCTTTAAACAAATTGCCTCTTTTTTAAAAAAAATGATTTACTTACTGATTGTTGTCTGTTGATGATTCAATTGATTGTGAAGTGGGGCAGCTACCTAGTGTGATAGCAGCCCAAGGAGCGGTCCAAGATGGAAAAAGAAAAAACCCACCAGGAGAAAGAGTCCACTGTCTGAAAGTCTTATCCATATGAGAGTGAAATGGAAACACGTGTGGTCGGTCTCAATAAGACTGGAGGCTAACGTGGAACAGAAAGCATAGCTGCCAGTAATTACTCTTCTGGCCATGTGTTGCTCTGGCTGGCAAGAACAGATTTTTGAGTAGGGAGGGGAGGAATTTGTGTTGGACACCAATTTTTCCACAAATAAATGAGACTCATGGATAGATCTCTGAGAAAGTCAGAGATATAAGAGAGAATAAACACCACAGTCAGATCTTACCCAATTGTCTTCCAGCTTCCTCAGCCTGGCTTCTTTTGGCTTCCTCATCTCTGTCTTTCTATCCCCCCATTAAATAATCTTTTGGTAAGTTAAGGTGTGGCCCAACCACTGGCTGCTTTGGAGCCTGTAATTCCTTCTGTAATCTAAAATGACCTTGAACACAGTTGGGATTAAGGGAGTAGGTGACCACTCCCAGGATACTCCCTGTGCTTGGATTAAACATATGAAGCACCACTCTCTATCCTCCTAGACTGACTGTGGTTAGATCCCTCTTATATCTCTGAAGCTTCTTGAGCTTTTATTAAATCCCCACATCTTTTGTTATATGTAATTTTGCTATGTTAAAATTGAAACCTTACTTTTTGATTACACAGAAAAGGGCAAGTGATGTGAGATGTCTTTCTGTACACTGTGAATATCATTCATAAATAAAGGAACTGTCTTGGCATATGGCAAGCATCTTTGAAGTAGACTGAAAAATCTGAACATAGATAAGGGAAGGAGGATGGAGTCAAAAGAGACACAATCCAGCCACCCAAGAATCAACATATAAAATTAACACCTGTAAGCCCCCAGCCACATGGCAAGACATATTAATGAAAATGAGTTGAATTAAAATGCAATAGCTAGTTAGCAATATGCCTGAGCCATAGGCCAAGTAGCATGAAATTAATATAAGCATCTGAGTCATTTTGGGAGGCCTAAGCAGCAGCACACAGGTCCAGACCTTGGGACAAGGCCAGGCCAGAGACTTCTTATTACAAAGTAGGGCAAAAAAATCTATTATATAAAGCAAAATTAAAGAAAAAGAAAAAAAACACTGGGAAATTTAATATTAGAGCCATGGCTTGTGTAGAAAGAGATAAAAAGATCAAAGAGAGGTCCTGATAGGTATTGAGATAAAGACAGAGGGGCACTCAGAATAAGATCTCACCCAACCAAACTTCCAACATGCAGAAAGGAAGGCCTAAGAAAACTTCTGCTCCTAAAAAGCAAAAACTCAAAACTGCTACAGATGTGGTTCTCAATGGTGTCATATACCCAAGTTGGTAGACAACTTTGGCAGTATCATACATACGGTTCTTAAAGTCATGAAGAATATATAAGTAAAGGGTCCTCCATGGTTAAGCACGGCTTCTGAGACCAGGTAAGTGGCAAGGGCTGTCCCTGCATGGAGGACTAGAGAGGCCATTGTGGGAAGCTGTGAAAGTGAAGCCTGGATTGTGCTGGAGATTCCAAGATGTTGATTAGCTCAGAGCCATGAGACATTTGCCAAGATGGAGAGGGAATGAAACCATTCCAGGAGAGAGCGTACGTTGTAAGCACCAAAGGGCAGAACTATCTAAATCCTCTGCCATCAGACATGAAGCTAAAAGATTTGAAGTTTATCTGCTGTTAGTCACTTCTAAGGCATCATATGTTGAAAGGATGTAATTTTCTACCTCATCTTTCAAAGAGTTACAGTTAAAATATTGTTTTGAGTCTCAGAAGAAGCTTTGAACTTCGGACTTTAAACAGTGTTGAAACCAAAAGACTATGAAAACTTTACAAGTTGGACTGAGCGAATTGTATGTTATGGGATGGACAAAAGCCTTTGGGAGCCAGAGTGTAGAATGTGGAGATTTGAATGAGAATGGTCCCACAGGCTCATATTGATGAAACCTAGTCCACCCTTTGTGGAACTGTTTGGGAAGGATTCGGAGTTGAGGTCTTGTTGAGAGATGCATCACTGGGGATGGCTGTGAGGCTTCAAAACTCATACTATTCCCAGTTAGTTTTCTCTGACTTCTGTTTATGGATGAATATGTGAGCTCTCAGCTGTTCCTGTCATCATGGACTTTATCATTATGGACTTAAACCCTCTAAAACTGTAAGCCTTTCTTACTGCATGGGACAAATTCCAGCATTGCATTTGGGGATTTATCTATTAATTCTAGTTGTAGTCCACACTCTGAACTCTAGGCCATTGGGTGAACTATTGTTTCTTTTGCTAACAGAAAAGCCAAATCTTTACTAGGAATTGCTCTACAAGGCAAAACATAGTCTCCTTGGTTCTCAGAATTCATGAAACATGGGAACAGTACATTCCCACAACTTTAAGAGAGTTTTCTTTATCAGTATAAAGGTTAGTGTACATAGTGAGTTCATGTCCAGGTTAATGTACATAGTGAACTCCTGGATAGTCAGAGCTACATAGTGAGTCCCTGTCTCAAAAACAAACCCATTCCCAAAATAATTAGAATTACTAGATGCAACCAATTACTAGGCTGCATCTAAGAATAATTATATACAAGTTATTTTTAAACCAGAATTTGAACTTATCTCATAAATACCTATAATGAAACCCAATAAGCATTTATTGAGACCACTGTTTGATGTGTTTTATTAAGGAATGAAGTCATACAGGTAGCTGTATGCTAACTGACCTTATTAGAAACTACATGTACAGCATACAGAAGACATCCCACATCACTTCCCCCTTCGGCCATTGAGATTGTAGGAAATGGTAACTCCTGATACACCCAAAGGAGCAATTGAGTACAGCAGTCATCAGTGAGTAAGGATGCCCCAAAGGACCAAGGACAGCAGTCATCAGTGAGTAAGGATGTCCCAAAGGACCAAAGACAGCAGTCATCAGTGAGTAAGGATGCCCCAAAGGACCAAGGACAGCTTCAAGGTTGTGTAACATTAGGGGTGGATCTTGATGTAGTTAAACAGTTTGGAAAAACCCAAGAAAATACTCTGGAAACAGGAAGAACAGAAGAGAGAAGCCAGAGAGACACCAGCAGACTCAGAGGGAAGAAGACAAACACGCTGCTCTGAGAAAAAGTACCAAGCCACATGGCTAAAGAAACTAATGTACATAGATTGAGTTAAGATGAAAGAGCTAGCTAGCAATATGTTAAGCCATAGGTCAATCAACATTTTATTAAACCAGTAGGAAGGACAAATATTTCCAATGTACCAGAACATAGTCCCACAGCAACCTGACAAAGAATTAGACTCTTATTTATTCAAAGCCAGGCAAAATTAGTTCAGACACAGCATCCTAGAAAGAGTTTTATGGTGGTCAAGAATTTTCCTGTAGTAAGAGAGAGCATAAATGTCACTGAGACACTGTCCACCAAGACAATTTTAAAAGCAAAAGTTCTGTGTCAGGGACCTTTATATTTAGTTATCTATATTTGGCCTCCAGGGATCCCTTTAAAGGGAAAGTTTAACTTCTTAGTTGGTTTAGTGCTCTGGTAGGGCTCTCTTGTAGCTTACTTCAGCCATTCTCTGTACAGTCAGGCTAACCATGCACAGGTGAAACTCATTAATGACCCATGGCATTGATGCCACTGGATTAGTTAGTAACACCTACTAAAGTGTCTTTTCAAATGGCTGAGACTAATCATTTAACTGACTCTCCTGTAGATCTTCAGGTCCCCTGACTGAATGAGGTTGGTTTGGAAACCTTAGTAAGAGACTGGTAGCATTTGTTTCAAAATAGCATAATTTCATAACTCTTTGGTGTTGGTATTATTCTTTCCTAATGGGTGTTCAAGGCTGGAGAAATGGCTAATGATTAACCTTTTAAAATTCAGCTGGGAGGTGGGTGGTACCCTATAGTTGTCATCTACTGGGATAGGTCAAAGTCTTTTGGACCATGTTTGCTTTTATTAAAACATGAGAGACCTTTGTTCTGATGACTTTCTCCTTTCAAGAGAATGCTGGTTAGTGTTCACCATCTAGGGTTTCCATAGAACCTGTAATCAAAAACAAGATTCACCCTGGAGTTGTGATGTTTATAGAAGCACCTGTCTTTCCCTGGGTTCTGATTGACCTTCCAGGACAACTAAGACCCAAGTATTGGTATTCTTTTTTATCCTTATCATTTAGACATCCACACTGGAACTGCAAAGGACTTTGAAAAAGCGGGGCTGGGGGAGTTGTGTATTGTATAACTTTTGTGTAAATTTACATAAAAATTATATGGGAAATTAGACTTTTAAGTAATTATTTTTGTTAAGTCTTATGTATTTTGACGCTATTTTTTCTTTATTCTTGGGAATTTCCTATGTAAAATTCTCATTATTATATAGTGAAGCATGATCATATTCATCCCATGTCTCTGCTTCAAACACTCCCCAAGAACCCCTGCCCTGAAACTTCCCCCTCCCAGCTTTGTGTCTTTGTTTGGATAGTGTCCACATGAATGAGTATGGAACCTTTTATTGGAACAGGAGACAGCTACTGGTGTTCATTGTTATACATTCAAAATTAAATCTCAGGCTGATAACCTCCTTCCACTAAAATATACCCAAAATGTAAAAGTGGTAGCACAAAGATAGCAGCCAGCCTCTTACACTTCCTTGAAATATACCACCTCCCCTCCCCACACACACACACCCTGTCTTCCATTCAGCAGAAACATAACCAACTGTAGCCCTCTGCTGGTCCCACAGTGGGAGACTGAGCCCTCTGCTGGTCCAACTGAAAGTGGCCTTCTCAGCACTCTGCCTGACTACACCCCTAACCCTGACAAAAAATATAAATCTGACCATCACGATTAAAGATATTTCACAGTTACATTTATCTATGAGCAAAGATATAAAATTAGATCATAGGACAAAAGAAGGGGTTTCCCACAGATTTATCATTACTCCTTCCTACAGGGTGTTTTGGCTTCATCTTAAGTTAATCCAGTCTATTTTCTTTTGCATCATTTATGTTTAGGTTGGTCTTTAGGTTGTAGAACATTATCTTCTCTTTAGGTCAGCAATAGCCTTCTCCCTAAAGAATTCCCCCTCACCTGATTCCTAGTTATGATTGGTCTAGTGTCTTTTTGTCACAAAGGAGGAGAATCACTGGAGGAAGTGTCTTGATTACCTTGATTGATATGGGGAAGCCCCACCCTGTTTGTGGGTGGCAACCTTTGGTTGCAGCCCAGATAAAAGCCATTCCAAGTAGCCTGTTGCTGGCTTTGGTTCCCTCTTACATCAGAGTTGACTGGAGGTGATTCTGCTGGCTCCTTTGAAGATAGCAGAAACCAGCTGTTCCAAGCTTCCAACTCAGCCTTGGGACCAGCTGGGTTATGAACCTTCCAGGCTTCCAGCTCCAGGTTGTGAATACTGACTGACCTGCTTTGTGGCTGAGTCTCCTCACAGTGAGTAACATCTATCATGGGGCTATTCCAACTGTTAAGGCAGTTTGCCCCAAGTGTGGCTGAGTCTCCTAAAAGTGACTAACACTATTAATTGTGGGGCTATTCCAAATGGTAAGGCATTTTGCCTTAAGGGTCACTAGTTTCTGGGGTGTCATTTAGCTGTTCTTAGTATTTTAAAGCTGGTTTAATAAGTTCTAAGGGAGAGGGAGAGAGAGAGAGCATAGATAGCTAGACAGACAGACAGACAGACAGACAGACAGACAGACAGACAGACAGATAGATAGATAGATAGATAGATAGATAGATAGATAGATAGATAGGTAGGTAGGTAGATAGATAGATAGATAGGTAGATAGATAGGTAGATAGACAGAAAGACAGACTGTTGTTTCTGTTCCCCTATTGATCCCTGACTAAATACACCAGCTATTACACTATACTAAACTATTACTAACTGCCAAGCATGCTATTTATGAACAGTATTATTGAACATCAATCACGGCATTTTGTAACCAGAACTTTGAACTTAAAAGCCTAGACTGGAGCAGCCACCCTAATGTACCAATTAGAGAAACAAGTAATTGCTAAAGGCAGAGGAGTGGAGGAAAGAAAAACAGATAGGGGTGTTCAGTGACCCCCAAGTCCATCCCTATGGTACTACTATGAGATTATGGGAAAGAGAGAAAGCTGCTCTAGGAGTCATAGATAAGTATAATTAAGCAATGACATCACAGTGTGATCTAACTGGTCATTGTCTCAGTGCAGCTTCCTCAGTGATGCCCAAGGAAGTCCTTCTTCCTTAAGGTCACAAGGTGATTCTCAGAAGATGATTGCTCACTACCATGGATAACTGCCATCCTCTTGTATTGATATATAATATCAATATATCAGAGAAAATTGAATATATTAGAGGGAAAACTGGGCTTTTGTAATCACTGACTCTCTCTCTCTTTCTAACCATCTCCAGAGTCACCCGACATTACCCACTGCTCTCACTGATTCTGCTTCCTGTGTTGGCCATGCCTGGGTGGAGCTGCCTAGTGACTGGGGCAGGAGGGTTCCTGGGGCAAAAGATTGTCCATTTCCTGGTACAGGAGAAGGATCTGGAAGAGGTCAGAGTCTTGGACAAAGTCTTCATACCAGAAACCAAGGAGAAATTCTTCAGTAAGTCAACCAGAGGATTTGGCATGTGACCTCATAGGAATCACTGATTAACTGCAGGGAGGGTTCCTTTCCTGCCAATAGAGACACTTGCATTCATAACATTTCTCCATGTCCACATTCATCAGGAGGAAACAGGCCACACAGCATAAAAGATATTGAACAGTTGAAAGACACTAACAAGTTCTTTGTCTCTTTTATGTGACTCTTTCATGTGTACTTGCCAATCTCTGGCAAGTATGTATATCCATAAACATATTGGGTTTCATTAAGATATCATGAAGATAGAATTTTAAACACTATCTTAATGATAACACTATATCTCCAAATTGCTACTGATATTGTTGTTTGTTTTGTTATGATTGTCTCTGTGAGGAAGTTCTTTCATTTAGCATCTTGGGTAGAGGCCAAATAAAATGAATGAAAACATATGAAAGAGAGAAAAATATACAGAGATAGAGAAGTGGTAGGTACAGGCAGACAGGAAAAGACAGAAAAAAATGAGATTGAGAAAGTGTTCTTCTGAGCTAATGCATGAGATCATACTAAGGGAACGACACAGAGCCAATGTGAAAACTTGTCTCTGCCTTTCTGTGACTGCTCTTACATTTCTCACCAATCCTCACTGGAGTTTTTCATCACTAAGGATAAGATTTCAAAATTCAAATTGTTAACTCAGGTAAAACTAGACCAGCTGAGGTCATGGGATAGTTTATCACCTTGCAGGAAATGTAGGAAAGGATGCTCACCCACCTCAACAGCAAGGACTTTGACTTAGGAGAAGAATGATGACTACAGTAACATCTTCTGATTAATGAGGACCACAGATCAAACAGAGCTTCCTTCCCTTAAGCTCCATTATTTTGTTCAAGGACTAACCCCTGAGTCTTCAGTAGTTCCCATTGTCTCTATGTGACTCATCTAGTTCTTTGACCCCTCCTCAGCTTCAAGTGTAAACACATACTCTCTGGGGATCTGCCCTGTACACAGGACCCTCCATTGCCTTTGAGACAACACTTACCCTCTATGTCTTTGTCTCTGACCTCTTCTGATGTTTTCTCCTCTATCAGCTTTAGTGCTGCTTCCAGAAACCCAATAATAGCACACAGCCAACTCTATGGGTTAGAATCCCAATGTCTCAGAAGTATTTGCAAGTTGCCAAGACTTGATCTGGATAAACAGCCTCACAGTAGACACTGTCAAGGATAACAGATAGAGAAGTGTGGGGATATGTTTCAAATTTAATAAAAGCTAGTCTGAGATATCAGAGGGATCTACACACAGTCAGTCTAGGAGGATCAGACAGTGGTAATTCACACCTTCAATCCTAACAAAGGGAAAATCTGGAAGTGGTGACCTATGACCATAATCTCAACAAATCTGACTTTTAAGTCATCTTAGTTTACAGAAGGAGTTCTAGGCTCCCAGGCAGGCAGTGGTGGTACCACGCCTTTAATCTTAACCTGGATGTGAAACAACTGAGTAAAGAGAGTATTTAAGGCAGGCATAGAAAGACAGAGCAGGCAGAAGAAGCCACAAGCAGCGAGGCTGAGGAAACTGGAAGACACCTGGGTGAGATTTGACTGTGATGTTTCCTCTTTGATATCTCAGCCTTTCCCTGAGATCTGGCTTTGAGTTTCTTTCTTCATGCAACAGAGAAGACACACAGGAAGATAAGATAAGATACAATAAGAGCAGCAATTCCTATCTGTGCCCTTTCTGTGCCAGGTTCTGTGGTGCATGCTCTCATGAGAACTCATTACCTCTGTATAACATTACTAAAATGTAGTTAATGGGTCTACTCTCACTTTCTGTACATAAATGATTACAGAGCTTAACAGGCTTGCCAAATACTGCTGCTAAAATGAATTAGAGGCAAAGAAATCTAGCTACAACCTTCACATTCTTACATTCTGTGTTGGTAGGAGCTTCCCTGGGTCTCTCTCCAACACAGTTCACATGATAGCAACACTTTACTACCATGTTGGTGTGCAAATATTTGGCACATCCAGGTGTCCTAAATACGGTTGCAGATACAGTTCCATAGGCTTCTGTAGGGGAATTATTACATTGTAAATAGTTTCCCCACCCAATAGTTTAATAAAGAAGCTAATTGGCTGAAGGCAGACAGGAAGTATGGGCAGGACTACCAGACTAAGAAAACTCTGAGAACAGGAAGAATATAGCAGAAATGCCAGAGAAACCACACAGACACCACGATGAGATGCCAGCAGATGCAGACGAAAGAAGTTGAAATGCTGCTCTGAGAAAAGGTACTGAGCTACATGGTTGAACAAGATAACAGTCATGTGTTAATTTAAGAGCAAGAGCTAGCAAGTTATATGCCTGGGCCCCAGGTCAATCAGTGTACAATTAATACATGGGACTGTGGGTCTGAAAGTCTGGGACACCAGACTAGGGCAGAAAGTCCACCAGAAACCTCACACAACAAACTACTCCTGGGATCTCAGGGTCCCCAAGTAGTTCATGGGTGAGAGGCTATTACAATACAGATTTGGATTTCTCCTGTCTTGGTGTAGCGACATTCCTGAACCAGTGTTTCTAAATCAGTAGCAAAGGAGAAACAGGATGAAGTGAGCAGATTGGATCATAACTCAAGACTTCAACCCTCAGGCAGGGTTTGCCTTGTTTGCCTCTCTCTACTTCAGGGTTTTCCTGGAGGACGTGAGGATAGAATAAATAATTAGAGATAAAGCCATTCTACTTGTGTCTCTGGAGATGTTTCTTCAGGCCTGGATTATTCCTGCCCATCTCCCTGTTGTCTGGCTTCATCAGCAATGTCAGTTCAGTGGAATTACCTTAATCTGCCTCTGGAAAATTGATTCCAAGTAACCACAGAGTATGGGCTAATGGCGCAGGTGAAGACAGCACAAGTGAGCTGTAGCCATAACTGTGTCCACAGAGACTTCTTGATCCCCACTTCCCTCATATATTTAGTTGGGCCCAGAGTACCAGTCTCTGTGAAGTGTGTAAAGGAAGAAAACTCCTAAATCTGTGTGTAAATTAAGCTGCTGAGATAAATGTAGGATGCTGGTAAAGACTGTGTGTGGCATACGGTACATTTCAGCAAAATGAATTGGACTCATTGCCTTGGAATAGATGGCTCTAAGGGAGTCCCTGATAGCCTCAGTTTCAATACGGGCACGTGGATATTGTTGATAATCTCATAGGAGATAGATTCACATATCTAGGTCTCTCCCTATATGGCTTTCTTCTCTGCTCCAACTCCTGGGAACCTGTTTTCCTCATCAGAACCCTGAAATACGCATTCTGATTACTGATCTCACTTCTCCTCAGCCCCCCCCCCCATTTCCTCCTGATTCTTTTGGGTGAATGGGAAATCTCCAACCACTCACTTGAACAAGTTTCATGGCCCAGCACATTTGAATGCTTCCAAAACTCACTGGTTTTATGCAGCAAGAAAGCCTTCTTCCTTGCATACATCAGGCTGCCTCTCCTACATTTCCCCGCTATGACTTAGGTAACTAATTCTTGATGACTAAGGTAACTAACACCTATGTACAGGGAACATCCCAGCCCACAGAAAAGCTTCCCAATAACCTTCATTGTGTTCCACAGACCTACAGACAAAAGCCAAGGTGACAGTGCTTGAGGGAGACATTCTGGATGCCCAGTACCTGAGGAGAGCCTGCCAGGGGATCTCTGTTGTCATCCATACCGCTGCTGTCATTGATGTATGGGGTCTCATTCCCAGACAAACCATCATGGATGTCAATCTGAAAGGTAGAGTATCTGGAGAGAAGGTGAAAGTTGTGAAGTTGAAAATGTCAACACAGATCCAGATGTTATTCTCTTCCCATGAGAAACCTGCCATGATCCGTGTCTAAGGACCTGTTCACCAGACCAGCTGAAATAGCTCAGGGCTATTACATGGCTAAGGGCCAGAGGGAAGAAATAAGACAGACTAGGATGTAAGGTCATAACCATGTCACTGCAACTTCAAGGAAAGCTTTTCCTTTGTCCTCCATACCAAGGAGTCTGGATTCCAACTCCAGGCAGTTGACAACCATCCACCCATTGTCTCTCTGGAAGAGACCTAGATAAGAACTTGCAGGTTCCTGTTCTATACTGCACAAATTCTATTTGGTATTATTATAACAACCCAGAGCCAAATATTGGGGGAAAGCTGAAATATCAGAGAACAAACCACAACCACACCAACTCTTCAGGCTTGTCTTCCCAAATCCTCTGACTCTAACCTCTCCATCCTCAGCCAACAAAGGAAATGCCAGGGGAAGCTGAATTCATCCCTTCTCTCTCTCCTCCCATCTATCTCACTTCCTGATTCAACTTTCCTAGAGCTAGGATTAAAGGTGTGAGCCACCAAACCTGGCTCTGTTAGGCCTTGAACTCACAGAGAACCAGACAGATCTCTGCATCCTGAGTGACGGGACTAAAGGTGTGGGTCACCACTCCCTGACCTTCCTTGACTGGCCTGTGGATGGCTCTATCCTCTGATATTTCAGACTATTTTTATTGAAGAGACAATATATCAGGACAGCTCTGCATGCTGTTAGTTCTGAGAGAACGTGAGACCTCACAATGTTCTTCATTACAGGAATTCCCAGAAGGAGACACACAGTCCCTTTTAGTTTTCCACCAAGAGAAGAGGTAGGTCAGTGCTGAGTTCCAGAATAAAATCTAGAAGAAATATTTATCACCTGTACTTTGTATAACTGAGTAAATAAAGTCATAGTTAGAACCAAGACTGCCTTGACATTGTGCATACAGTCAGGAACACAGCTGTGTCTCTACTTCTCCTCAAACCCAATAATTATTTGTTCTCTGACGCAGACTAGTTGTTTTTCTGACAGTTCCCATGCTCATCAAATAGCAAAAAAAACAAAAAACAAAAAAAAACAAAAAAAACAAAAAAACATAGCTATGAAGTTTCTATGTAATATGTATTTCGCCTCTAAACAACTGTATTTGAGCTTTGATGATGTTGAATCTTGAACAATTCTTAGTTAAAGAGAACTATTCTTGTTCATGTTCTAAGAATATGGCTTCTGACTGAACATTTAAAAGCATGCATGAATTTATATGCATAAAACTATAATCATTTAATGGACACATTAGGATAAACAAGAAGCCTTGGGGGCCTTTGAAAATAAAAGACACCCAGTTACACACACTTATGCATACATACACTCACAGGGCTGTGAACTCAAGAGCCTGGAGATCCTAATTCTCTAGAATCCACCCAAACTTTTCATGTCACAACACGGTAGGTCTGAGTCCAGGAACAGGGAATGCACACTGCTCTGTCAGAGTAGAGGTTAAAAATCATCACGAAGATGTGCACATGGTGAACCCCCTGAATTATCTATCTCCTGATACTGACAGTGTGCTTTCTGTGGTTAGGTACCCAAAACCTGTTGGAAGCCTGTGTCCAGGCTAGTGTGAGAGCCTTTATCTACACCAGCTCCAATGATGTTGCTGGGCCCAATTCCTACAAGGAGATTGTCCTCAATGGCCACGAGGAAGAACAACATGAAAATAAATGGTCTGATGCATACCCTTACAGCAAAAAGATGGCTGAAAAGGCAGTGCTGGCAGCCAATGGGCGCACGTTGAAAGATGGTGGTACTTTCCATACTTGTGCCTTAAGGCCTATGTGCATCTATGGAGAGAAAAGTTTTTATATTTCTGACACAATTGTCAAGGCCCTCAAAAATAATGGTATTCTGCATGTGATGGGCAAATTCTCCACAGTTAACCCAGTATATGTGGAAAATGTGGCCTGGGCACACATTCTGGCTGCCAGAGGCCTACGAGACCCCAAGAAGTCACCAAGCATCCAAGGACAGTTCTACTACATCTCAGATGACACTCCTCACCAAAGCTATGAAGAATTATATTACAACTTGAGCAAGGACTGGGGATTGCGCCTTCCTTCCAGCTGGAGCCTTCCTCTGCCCCTGCTATACTGGCTTGCCTTCCTGCTGGAAACTGTGAGCTTCCTGCTGCGTCCAATCTACAGCTACAGGCCTCCCTTTAACCGGCACTTGATCATACTGACAAACAGTGTGTTCACCTTCTCCTACAAGAAGGCTCAGAGAGATCTGGGCTACAAGCCACCAGTCAGCTGGGAGGAAGCCAGGCAGAGAACTTCAGAGTGGATCGGGTCACTTGTGGAGCAGCACAAGGGGACACTGAACACAAAGTCTCAGTGACCAGACAGTGACAGGGACATGGCCCTGGGTGATGTCAAGAAACAGTTGTCCGTTGTGAGGTACAAATCAGGTCCTACTGCCTCCCTTTGACACAGCAACCAACTTAGTATCTCCCTAAGTCACCAGACGCTTTGTCAGTCACTGGTGCAGCCACAGGCTCTCCTCTCTCAGCACCTGCCCAGCAATGCAGGGGCTGCAGTGCCTCAGCTCATAACTCCACACTATTTCCGTTTATGGGGGCTAGGTTTGCAAGCATGGTGGTACCCACTGATTAGGAAGGAATATTGGTCAAGAAAATGGGCATTGGGTTCCATCCCTACCTTACTGGGCAGAAAGCTGTGCTACTAGGTTTGTGATTGGAAAGTGCTCAGCAAACTCTTATTAGAAATGCTTCATTTTTCTCACCTTTTCCAATTTCTAAAAACATGGAGAATGCTTGCTTCTTAGAACCCTTTGCTTAAGAAGCTTGTCCCTTAAACCCATTTTTAAATAAGTTTTGGGTAAGAAACATGCATATAGGGTTACTATCATGTGGAAGTCTGTAGGGGTATTGTGTTGTTTCATGGTAAATAATTGTCCCACCCACTGGTTTAATAAAAAGCGCTGACTGACCAAAGGCAGGCAGGAAGTGTAGGCAGGGATACCAGACTAAAAACTCTGAAACAGGAAGTCCAGAGCAGAATGCAAGAGAGAACACCAGAGAGAAGCCGCAGGAAGCAAAGGACAACCATGCTGCTGTGAGAAAAGGTACCGAGCCCCATGGCTGAACAGGTTAAAAGTCATGGGTTATATGAAGGGTAAAGAGCTAGCAAGTGATATGCCTGAGCCTTAGGCCGATCAGCCAAAAAGTATTGAAAGCATCTGTGTGTCTCTGTGGGTCTGCAGGTCTGCGGGTCTGCGGGTCTGTGGGTCTGCGGGTCTGCAGGTCTTTGGGTCCTAAACCTTGAGGTTAGGCCTGAAAGTCCGGGCCAGAAACCTCCTACTACAGGAGTCTCTTGTCCCCACCCCTGAAGCTGAACAGGCACCAGACTCCAGGCTCCATGCACACACTTTCTCCTACTGTGAGTTGAAATTTCACACCTGGACCTGACTACAAGACTGGCACTCTCTTCCTTGGGTGTGTAGGGGAACTGACAAAAAAATTTTGAATTTTGTATTCTACAAATCTGTTAGAATTCACCAAGAAAGCATATGACAAGCAGTAATCAGTGGCTTCGGGGGTTGTTCAAGCATGAGCTTTAGCCAAAGCCTGCTCTGTTGTGGGACATTATTTTAAGATGTGTTGCATTTGTTTACGCTATGAAACATTTGTTTTAATGATAGAATAAAAATTGTCGCATTCTTTTTATGTTGCATTTATTTAACTCTGTGAAGCTGTGTTACTTTTCCTGTCTGAAACACCTGATTGGTCTAGTAAAGAGCTGAGCGGCCAATAGCAAGGTAAAAATGCTAAGTGGTGCTGGGAAGCAGAGAGAATAAAAGAGAAGCAGAACTCTGGAAAAAAGATACAATGACATTAAGGGTCGACTACACAGACAGATACTGAGTAAGGAGGAGAGAAAGTTATACAGAAATACAGAAGAGTAAAAGCCCAGAGGGGACAAAAATAGACAGGATAATTTAAATTAAGAGAAGCTAGCAAAAACAAGCCAAGCTAAGGCCCACCAATTATAAGAAAGAAAAAGTCTCAGTGAGAATTTATTTGGGAGCTGGGAGGGGGCCCCTCAAGAGAGTCAGAGTTAAACAAACAAATAAACAAACAAAACACCAATAAGTACACTGCTAGTCTCTGCCCCTAGAGCCCCAGGGAAGTGACAGGCTACACTCACTTTTTAAACAGCCTACCTGGGCATTAATATTTCATATGAATGCTCTTGCCATGTTTGCTGGTTTTGGATGTGAGATCAGATACACTACCAGCACCACAATAGAGTTTATTCAGGAGAGTTGCTGAGCAGGTACAAAGGCAGAGAAGCAGAAGAGAAAGGAGGGATTGGTTTTTATGTGGCATCTCCTTTTAAGAGCATGGGTGGGCATGGATTTATGTAGCCTCGCTTAGGGGAGTGTCCTCTGTATGCAGCATGTTTTTCTGGCACCATGTTGTGTTTACCACATGGTTGCTACATGCCAGGAGTTATCTAGCCCAGCGTCATGTTGGGTTATTGGACTAGCGCATTTACCATGTAGCTGCTATGTGCCAGAAATCCTTACAATGTTACCCCTGTTCGAATCTGTGAAGACTGGCTTGTAGTGGCATCTGTTCCTCACACTGGTTTTTAAAAAGCTGATTAGTTAGAAGGAAGACAGTAAGTGTGGGCCTGGAAATCAGACTAAGAAATCTCAGGAAACAGGAAGAGCAGAGCAGAGACAACAGGAGAAGCAGAGGAAAGATGACAACATGGTGCTCTGAGAAATGGTGAGAGCCACACGGCTAAACAAGATAAGAAGCATGGGATAGTTTAAGAGAAAGAGCTAGCTAGCAATATATCTGAGCCATAGGTCAACCAGCATGAAGTTAATATAAGCCTCTGTGTAATTATTTGGGAGTAAATTGCAGTAGGGCTGAGAGCAGGTTGAAACCTTGGGGGTAGGCCTGAAAGTCCAGGCAGAAACATTATGTTATACTGGTCCAATGAAGGAAAGAATAATGGAGCTATAATAGTTCTGTTAGAAAGGAGACTAATGTCCCCTCCAGCCCACGCTGGTACTGAGGGATAATCAGGCATCTGCCTCACAGAGAATCATAGCAGAAGAACATGTCCTATTTCTTGAGAGGAAGAAATCTCTAGCATCTCCTCTGAGAGATGAACATAGGGCTTGGTCACCACATATCTTGAGCTATGCTGCATACACTGTAGTGTTGGGCCTTTCTCAAACGTGCAAAAGAAGATGTCTGGCCCTTAGTGGCACTTGGGGAAGGAACCGTCACTAACCATCACACCTCAGTGAGCCCGCACAATTACCCCATCATTAACTCTTGCTTCAGCCACTGAAGTGAGCCTCTAATCAAATAAACTAAAACAAGATGCTCAGCAAAACTTCACCTACCCTGGAACTCCAAAACAGAAATGACTTGTGTACCTGCAATGGCTCCATTTTTGCATCAACTTAGGTTTTCATTGTGCATGGTAGAAGTTGCCCTTCTTGTTTCTATGTTAAAAAAGTGTTTCTATGCTAATAAACATCGCTGTCTTGTGCATTTCTTTATTTATTTTGTATGTGCATGTGTGTACCTGTAGGTATGTGAAGGGATCCACCGATAACATGTTGGAGTTAATCCTGAAGATTAAATGCAAAATGTCAATTTTGGGGGCAGTATCCTTTACTTGCTTAGTTATCCCACCAGGCCTTACGCTTAAGTGGTAAATCACACAACTGGACTGTGTATCTGACAGTCTCCACATCTCTCTTGTCGGCAGTCTCCCAAAGAAAATATTCTTCCACAAGTTTTGTGTTTCAGCTCCCTCTAGCGGAAATGCAAGCATTTATGAGTTGGTTGTCAGTACAGGCCATCAATTCTCAGGCAGGTATTGAGTTCCAGGCAAGCCTGGCCTACAATAGAGTTCTGGGGAAGTCAGACTATACACAGAAACCCTGTCTCAAAAGAGTTGGGGGGGAGGGGGGAACAGATGAGGGGATAAGAGCTAATTCTCAAAGGAAATTAAAGGAGAAATACATTAATTCTTGCTGCTGTTGCTGTATCCGTGATTTACAAAAAGAGAAAAGATGCCACTTTCATAGGGAGTAACAGGCTGGCAAGCCCCTCCCCTCCTGCTCTACCCACCTTCACTCCCTCGTGAGCCTCCTGGAACCTTGGCAGAGATCCAGCTTTCCTCCTCTTTCCATCCCTCTGTGTCAGCAGCCTATATTTAGAAAACCTCTCACCTGGGACCCACACTGGACTCAAGTAGGAGATTTTCACCCTCCTTCCTGTCCTCCATGACACTCCCCATCCGCATTCCCAGCCTTGTAGAAGCCTGCTCACAGGAGTTGCCATCCAGTCCTACATCCTTATCTGGGGACCATGTGAAAACTTGCAGCAGCCCCAGCGTAACTCTTTCCTGTGGACCCTCTCAACGCCACCGTTATCTCACACACACCTCTAGTCTATCCCCATTCCTTCCTGTCTGCTGCCATTACCAAGAAGCACTTTGTACCGGGACACCATTAGCTACACCTGTCATGAACTCAGAGAAGTGAATCACACTCACCTTGCTGTCCCTACTACGATCTCTTCACACTCATCCTCAGCCAGGTAATAACCTGCAAACAAGTCCCCTCTTCCCAACTCAGCTCCATTCACAAGACACTCCTACTCTAGTCTCAGACCCAAGGTCTCCCTGCCCATGCATGCCTGTCTCTCCAGATTTTTCTTTGCCCTAGTTCAACCTACTTGAAGAAGGCCCTTGCTCCACCATACCTCCAACTCCCTTAGAAGCCCATATCTTGAGGTAGACATGCTTCCCTAAGCTTTTTCCTAGAGCAAACTCTAGGGCCTTTTTTGTAGCAACCTGCCACCACAACCTGCAGAAGTCCTCCTCTCTACCAGGAAACCCACCACCACCCACATTCCTAAGATCAAGAGAGGGCAAAGGAATCCAACCGACATAGTGCAAGCACAGCAAAGATATCAACACCTAAAGTCACCCCTATCATCACAAGCCCAGAGGCCTTGACACCAGCGTGAAAACACAAGGACTTCAAAGCAGCCATTATGAATGTGACCAAGGATCTTGAAGAGGATATTTTAAAAAGACTCTAGTAAGGTGCATGGGAATACAAAGGAGCAGTCGGGAACATGACAAAAACATGAACGGCATGATAGAGAACCATGATGACTGAAGTAAAGCCAACCTGAGGGGAAACCAGACAAGAAACTTCAGGAAGTCAAACTACACAAAGGAGTGAATCTCTGGTGCAGAAGACAAGGCAGAAGAAATGGATTCCCCAGTCACAGGACATGTGAAATCTCCACACGGCTCAGCAACCTCGGCTGGGCAACCAGGGATAGTCCTTATGACAATTTCTTTCCCTTGACTCGGTGAGAATGGTTCCAGGGCTATAGTATCCATCTCAGCATGCAATTTCCCCTGTACATCTAAGTGTGGCACTAAAGCATCTGGATTCTCTGCTGTCCTTGAATGTGACTGTATGCTTTTTTTATTTCAATATTCCTTCTCAATAATGAAATGATAGATTGTCGTTTTTAAAACTGTGTTGGCAAAGCATTGAATAGAAAGGCTTTGTCCTTTTTTCTGAATCAAAGTACTTTATCAGAATCAGAGAGAGAAAGAGAGAGAGAGAGAGAGAGACAGAGAGACAGAGAGACAGAGAGACAGAGAGAGACAGAGAGAGACAGAGACAGAGAAAAAGAGAGAGATCTGTAAGGTTGAAAGTCTAGAAATCTTGATTCCTAGGTAATAGGTGTTGCTCTGTCCTTTTTTATTGCTCATGTGCCCATGTTGTGGTCCTGATGATTCAGAAACAGCAAAGAATGAACCAGGAAGCTGAGATTAGGGTAGAAATGAACAGAAATCATGTGGACTCCTTGATTGATTTTCTGATACTAACAGTTTGTCATCAGTGATTAGGTACCCAGAACATGTTGGAGGCCTGTGGTCAGGCTAGTGTGCCAGCCTTTATTAACACCATCTTTGTTGATGTTGTGGGGTCCAGCCTACAAGGAGTTCAGCCTGAATGTTCTAGAGAAAAGACAATGAGAAAATACACGGTCAGATCCATGCCCATATAGCAAAAAGATGGCCAAAAAGGCATTAGTGTCAGCCAGTAGGTGCACCCTAAAAAAACAATGAGAATCTGCAAACTTGTACCTTAAGGCCCATGTATATTTTGGGGGAGGAAAGCTCATTCAATTCTGTTGCAATTATCAGAGCTCTCAAAAATATGCCATTGTGGTGTTACTTGCAAATTCTCCACAGTTATCCCAGTGTATGTGACCAATGCAGCCCAATCACACATTTTGACTGCCAGGGGCCTATGAGACCCCAATAAGGTACCCAACATCCAAGAATAGTTCTATTGTATCTCAGATGGCACCCCTCACCAACGCAATGATGATTTATATTACACCCTGAGCAAAGACTGGAGGCTCCACCTTGATTCCAGTTGAAACCTTCCTCTGCCCCTGCTATACTGCTTCCTGTTCTTAGCTTATTCTCTTTGGAAAGCAGCCAACACAGTTCACCAGAGAAACGGGTTTGAAAGCTTTCATCTTCCCACACAACTCTGTCTCCTGGCTTCCTTCCTGCCCAGCCCTGCACATAACACTCAATAGAATCATGAGAAAGCTGGGATGTCACATTTGTCTTAACAAATGATCCTAGACAGAAGATGGAGAAACAGAGACCTTCCCACTTCAGCTGCGTGGGACTATTCTCTGAGCCAAACAACTGCCATCTTACAAAGTTCAGCTGTGTCTAAACATAGATCACCACAGCTGGACTAGTCAACCCTTGGCATCACCTTGAGGAAGAGGTAGGAAGTATCATGGACCCTCACCTGAGGGTCCAGCCACTCCATTCCACCTGTTATATTCAATCCCTCTCTGATTGCATGTGGCCACAGGGAAGAGCTTGGGTATACAAGACTAGAGAAAGGGGACACCATCTATTCAGGTATGAGAAAAGTCATCATACCTGCTACATAAAGACCTTCTAGTGTAGCCTTCTGTGGGGAAGAAGTAGGTAGGGAATCAGAATAGTTAGGAAAAGGAGGGCAGAATCAGAGCAGATCAAGCCAGATGTCTGAAGAAGAAACATGTAAGGAACACGGGCCACGTGGCAGACAGATTAATAAAAATGGGTTGAGTTAAGATGAAGGAGCTAGCTAGCAATGTGCCTGAGCCAGAGGCTGAACAGCATGAACTTAATATGTGTCTGAGTCATTTTAGGGAGCCCAAGCAGCTGTGGGTGGCTACGTAGTCTGGGACAGCAGGTCTGTGGGTCTGGACCTCTGGCTACCTGGGGCCAGAAAACTTGTTGTAACAGATGGTGTCCCAACATGTGCTGAACACCCACATAAAGCCGGAGAAAATTAGAAAGGGCTCTAGAGCATAGAAACTGAGCCAAAGCAGCTTCCAAATTGTGTGTCTGAAGCTGATCATTGAACAGAGATAGCATGGTATTCAGGCCACAGACAAAATGGCGGCAGTGTACTGGAGGCAGGGAGCATAAGATGTAACCGAGCCAGTTCCTGAAGTCTTACAGAAGACTCAGTAGAATGTGATCGATTTAAGGTTTACATTTATTTTGATCAAAAAGGAAACAGAGTCAAAGAAGTTTTCTTAATAGCAGCATTTCTTAGGTCTGCTGTTTCCTGGCAGCAAACAGAGATGCGGCCTCTTTAAGAGAACTTCCCGACTCAGCTTTTTCTGCAAACCTGTGTGGCTCTTTAAGAGAGTGGTAGCATTTTAAAAGCTTTTCTGGTTGGAAGGTGATTAAGGATTCACAATAAAACAGATTCCGATGGGGGAAAAAAACATGTAAACAGGTTACAGTGTGTGTAAAACGTACATAGGCTTCAGAGGGAAAAGAAAGGGTAGAGAAAAGTCCCTAAAAAAAAGAGAAATAGAATAATAAAAATATGCCATGTAAAGATGTAAAATAGACACAGAATCTGGATTATGCTTATTTTTATGTTTTCTTTTAATTTTTTAACTGTTAATGAGCTAACTGCAGAAAGACAATTGATTGCAAAGGCTGCTAAGTTATACATATTTTAAAGGTATCTTTATTTTGAAATTTGTGTCTAGAATTTATTGCTTTGGAAGAGTTCTACTTATGTTTCTACAGAAGATGAAAACCTGTGGACTGCTTCCAGTCAAATACTGTTTCAACAACCAAGACCACCCAAAAATTCTCTGATGGGAAGAAATGGTCACATTAGCTTCAAGGCTACAGACTAAGATGATCCAGTCTCAAGAATCTGTAAGATTGCCAGTACTCCTTAATCAGCAGGAAGTAGTAATGGAAAACTATGCCTGAATTCCCAGAATATTGTCTATAAATATTTGCTTTCATTATAAACTGTTAATGGTCATAGTTAATCTCTTTCTCAGAAGGAAAGGGGGATATGGCATATGAGTGATTTTTAAAAATTAGATTATTGAATTTACTTTAATACAAAAATCAGCTGTTAACCTCAAAATATTTTACATTGTTATGGATTTGGTTTATTTATACAAATTTAAGGTCAATTTTGTTATACTGTATTATTTTTCTTCTCTTGTTTTAAGTATGATGTTCATGTAACTGGTTTAAAATTATAATGTATATATAAGAAATGCAGATTAATAGTCACCTATGATAACCAAACCTATAGCAATGTGAGTTATATTTTCAGGTGTACAAAGATATATTTCAATTATATAGGTAGTCTTCAAACACTTCTAAGACCTAGAAAATATGGCATTTAAAATATTTTTAGAACTTATACTTTTCTGGACAGTGAGATAGATCTGTTGCTGGCCGCACCCATCTAATTTAAGAGAAAAAAATGGGCATCAAAGAAACTCCATATGGAGTTTACTTTTTTTGTGGCAACAGTTAGCCACTGGACAAGAACCTGTTCTTGTATTGACTGCTTGACAGTATGCTGTTTAAACTGGACATGCAGGTTCCATAAGAAGGTGACTTCTGAACTTTGGCAGAACAAGCCGAAGTGGTCATTCAGGTTCTTGCTTTGTCAGACATTCTTCCGGACTCAAGAAAAAGTGACTGATAAACTATACCAGAATGGGCAAAGCATATTTTCTGCTTCATTGAAATGAAAAGAGACTCTGGACCTGTAGGCTGAAGATGGATGCCCCAAGTTTATAAAGGAACTTTGGGTGACTGTCCATGCAGATAGGTGTCATCTCTGTCAAATCTAGATTTTGGAAGTTGCTTGAACTTCCAGTTTACTTGGATAAATATTATATCCTTCTGTGGTCTTGTAGTTGAAGATTAGACAGTTATAGGTATAGTTTTTATTAGCTATTTTAAAAAGTATATTGGATATGAAACTTTAGATTCACAAGGATAAGGTAGATAATAGATTATTTTCTTTAACTTTGTTAAATACAAATAGACTAGATATTGTAACTAATTCTTGCTTGATAGCTATTTTGTTACATGTAATTGTGTTACATTAAAATTGAAACCTTCCTTTTTGATTAGACAGAAATGGGGAGATGATGTGGGAATGTCTTTTAGTATGCTGTGTGTCTTGATCTTTAAATAAAGGACTGTTTTGGTCATGGCAGGCACTGTAGAAGAAGTAGGTGGGTAATCAGAATAGTTAGGAGAAGGACTGCAGAGTCAGAGTAGATCAAACCAGCCACCCAAAGGAGAAACATGAAAGGAACAAAGGTGAGCCATGGGCCACGTGGCAGACAGATTAATGAAAATGGGTTGAGTTAAGATGAAGGAGCTATCTAGCAATGTGCCTGTGCCATGGGCAAAAGAGTCTGATGTTATTTTTGGGAACCTAAGCAGCACTGGCAGTTAAGTAGTCTGGGACTGCAGATTTGTATGTCCGGACCTCTGGCTAACTGGGCCAGAAACCTTATTGTAACAGATCACCATGAACTTAAATTAGAATTCAACAACACAAACCACAGAAAACCTATAAACTCATGGAAAGAGAACATCTCTCAGTGAAACAACCTCTGCATCAAGGAAGAGGAAAGAAATCAAAGACATCCTAGAATTCAATGAAAATAAATCCACAACGTGCTCACACTTATAGAACATAATGAAAGCAGTGATAAGAGGAAAGTTTATGGCACTAAGTGTCTACATAAAGGAAATATGTACCCAGGAATAATACCCAGGAAATAAAATAAATACCCAGGAAATCCAGAGAATCATTAGGTCATACTTCAAAAACCTGTACTACACAAAACTGGAAAACCTAAAAGAAATGGACACTTTCTGGACAGGAACCACTTACCAAAATTAAATCAAGATCAGATAATAGACCTACATAGACTTTTAACCCCTAAGAAAATAGAAGCAGTTCAGTTACTAAACATCTCCAAACCAAAAAAAGCCCAGGGCCAGATGGTTTCAGAGTAGAATTTTACCAGAATTTTCAGAGAAGAACTAATACCATACTTCTAAAATTGTTCTGCATGACAGAAACAGAAGGAACATTGCCAACTTTTTTATGAGGCTACACTCACCCTGATACCCAAATCACACAAAGAGGCAACAAAAAAAATCATCACAGACCAATCTCTCCCTCATGATCATTGATGTAAAGATACTCAACAAAATACTGGCAAATGCAATCCAAGAACACATTAAAAACAAAACAATAGCAACAAAAACAAAAAGAAAACCTCCACTATAATCGAATAGGCTTCATCCCCAAGATGCAGGGATGGTTCAACATACAAAAACTGTGAATGTCATCCACTATTAAACAACCTGGAAGAAAACCACATGATCATCTCATTAGATGCTAAAAAGCCTTTGACAAAATCCAACACTCCTTCATGATAAAAGTCCTGGAAAGTTCAAGGATACAGGGAAAATACCTAAACATAATAAAGGCGATATATAGCCAACTGCCAATAACAAGCTAAATGGAGAGAACTCAAAGTCATCCCACTAAAACCAGAAACAAGACAAGGCTGTCCTCTCTCTCCTTACCTATTCAATATAGCTCTCAAAGTTTTAGCTAAAGAAATAAGACAACAAAAGGAAATCAAGGGAATACAAATTAGAAATAAAAAAGTCAAACTATTTTCAGATGATATGATTGTATACATAAGTGTCATCCAACATTCTACCAGGGAACTCCTACAGCTGATGAACGCCTTTAGCAATGTAGTAGGATACAAGATTAACTCAAAAAAATAAATATTCTTTCTATAACACAAATGATAAAAGAGCTGAAAAAGAAATCAGGAAAACATCACCCTTTACAGTAGCGACAAATAACATCAAATAATGCGGGGTAACTCTAACCAAAGAAGTGAAAGACCTGTATGACAACAACTTTAAGTCATTGAAGAAAGAAACTGAAGAAGATATCAGAAAATGGAAAGATCAGCCATTCTCTTGGATAGGTAGGATCAACACAGTAAAAATGGCAATCTTAACAAAATCATTCTACAGATTCAATGCAATCTCCACCAAAATCCCAACATAAAGAACTACAGTCAATTTCATATGAAAAATTTTTTTAAAAAAACCCAAGATTAGAAAAAAAACATGCTCAATAACAGAACTTTGGGAGGCATCACCATCTCTGACTTCAAGCTCTACTATAGAGCTACAGTAATAAAAATAGTGTGGTACTAGTATAAAAACAGACTTTTGGATCAATGGAATTGAATTGAAGACACTAACATTAATCCACACACCTACAAACACCTGATTTTTGACAAAGAGGCCAAAAATATACAATGGAAAAAATATAGCATCTTCAACAAATAGTGCTGGCATAACTGCATGGTGGTATGTAGAAGAATGCAGATAGATCCAAACCTCTCACTCTGCACAAATCTCAAGTCCAAGTAAATCAGATACCTCAACATAAATACAGTTACACTGAACCTGATAGGAAAGAAAGTGTGAAATAGCATTCAGCAGTATGATGGTTCCTCATAAAACTGGGAATCAATCTACCCAGTGATCCAGCAATACCACTATTGGGCATATATGCAAAGGATGCATAGTCTTACCCCAAGAGCATTAGTCCAGCTATCTTCATAGCAGTATTATTTGTAACATCCAAAACCTGGAAACAACCTAGATGCCTCTCAACTAAAGAGTAAATTTAAAAAATTCAATGGCATTTACACAATGGAGTACTACTCAGCAGTAAAAAGAAATGACATCCTAAAATTTGCAAGCAAACAGACATGGATCTGGACAGTATCATCCTGAGTGAGTAACACAGACCCAGAAAGATAGGCATGGTGTGTACTCACTCGTAAGTGGATTTTAAATGCAAAGAATAACTAGGCTACAATCCACAAACCACTAGCAACTAGATAACAGGAGCAACCTAAGAGAGGCAACCATGGATCCTACTGGGAAGGAGAAATAGAGAAGAACTCCTGAGTAAATTGGGATCACATGGGGGAGGGAGAAAGGGGAGGTGGGAAAAGAACATGAGAGAGACAATGGGATGGTTGAGTGAGGGGAACAACAGAGAGGGAGATCAAAGAAATAGATACCCTGACAGAAGGAGCCATTGTGGGGCTAAAGAGATACCTGGTGCTAGGGACATACCCAAGAACTCATAAAGTGACCCTGGGCAAGACTCCAAGCAATAGAGGAAAGGGTGCCTAATTGCCATTACAGAACCTCCATTCAGCAGCTGTTGGAGGTAGAAGCAGAGATCCACAGCTAAGCACCAGGTCAAGCTCCTGGTCCAGCTGAAGAGAAGGAAGAGAGGATATGAACAAAGGGATCAGAATCATGAGGAGGAGACTCACATAGATGGCTGATCTGAGCTATTGGAAACTCACTGACTCTGAAATCACAGCTGAAGAAACTTAATTGAATGGAACCAAACCCTCCAAATGTATATGACAGATGAACGGCATGGTTAGTTTGTGGAGCCTCTTGCCTTGGAACCAGAATTTATTCCTGGTGCATGAAGTGGCTTCTAGGAGCCCACTCCCTGCAGAGGAGCATCTTACTCAGCCTTGATATTGGGGCCAGGGTCTCGGTCTTACCTCAACTGTATATGACAGAGGAACTGACTCACTTTGGGATTCCTTGCCCTCCCTGGGGAATGGATGGGATTGGGTGGGAGGTGGTTAGGGGATGACTAGGAAGAGGGGAGAAGGGAATAGTGGTGGGTATGAAAACAATTTTTAAATAAAAAAATATGTATACATAGACTTGAGAGAGAAAAGAGAAGGTATAGTCAGACATATATATGTATGTGTGTATATATGTATATATATTTTTACAATAATAAAATAAAGTCCTTAAAGTGAAGTAAGGTAGTATAAAGAAAAATAAGGCACATAAAGATGAAAAATACTTGACAATCAGAGACCCCAAAGCCTCCCAGTCCACAGCTGACTAAGAGGTTAGTGGCACCCTGACTTCAGGCCAAATAGAGACTGTGGTCCCCAAATCCCAGCCTGAAGACACAGACCCTGGTACCCCAACCATGCCCAGCTCTGCCATAACTCAAAGAAAGCTTGGAGAGCACACTCAGGACCAATCCCCAGCAAAACACAGCTGGAGGGACATCCCATGAGCCAAACCCCACTCTAACCATAATCTGCATCATCACACACCTACAACTGGAGACCTCTAAGCCTCCTGGTCCACAGCTGACTAAGCCAATGAAGACCCAACTAAGAACAACCCCTGAGACAACTGGAAACACACAGCTCCTTGTACTACAGCCAATTAAATGCTGACTAAGAGCGGGCCCTGTGATTACTGGAGACACTCACCCCTGGGCTCACAACTGACTAAGCCAACCAAGAGCTAAGAGTGAACCGAGGAAGCAATGAGCAGACACCAGTGTAAGAATACATTTAACAATATAAAGAACAACAAGACGCCACCAGAAGAAGCTGGTGGCTCTACAACATCAAGACATAAGCACAACAATGAAGAAACAGAAGGAAATGACCTTAAAAACAACTTTATAAAGATAACAGAAGCTTTAAAAGAGGATATTAACTCCCTTAAATAAAATAAAGGGAAAAAAACAGGTGGAAGAAACATTTGGGGATTAAAAATTGAAATAGAAGCAATAAAGAAGGCACAAACCAAGGCAATGCTGAAAATAGAAAACCAGAAGAAATGAACCAAAACTACAGATGCAATCATAACCAACAGAATGCAAGAGACGGAAGGGAGAATCTCAGGAGTGGAAGATTCAATAGTGGAAATAGACAGTCAGTTAAAGAAAATACTAAAGCCAAAAAATTGTAACACAAAATACCCAGAAAATTTGGGGCACCATGAATAGACCAAACCTGAGAATAATTGAAATCAAAGACACAGAAAATATATTCAACAAAATTATAGAAGAAAAATTCCCCAACCTAAAGAAGGAAATGCCTACAAAGATACAAGAAGCTTACAGAACACCAAATAGACTAGACATCCCTCCCAGAAGTCTGCTCGCCACTTAATAATCAAGCCACTAAACCTATAGAACAAAGGAAAAATACTAAGCACAGAAAAGGAAAAAGGTCAAATTACCTATAAAGGCAGACCCATCAGAATAACACCAGATTACTCAATGGAAACAATGAAAGCAAGCAGGTCCTGGTCAGGTGTTATGCAGACACTAAAAGACCATGGCTGCAAACCAAAATACTATACCCAACAAACCTATCAATCACCATAGATGGAATAAACAAGATATTTTACAGCAAAACAAGATTTAAACAATACTTATCCACAAATCCGGCCCTACAGAAAGCACTAGAGGGAAAACTCCAACCTAGGGAAACCAGATACACCCAAGAAACAACAAGCAATTGATAATACCACAGAAGAAAAACCCAAAGAAGGGAAACACACACATGCTACCACCAAAAATAAGAGGAAATAACAATCATTGATGATTAATATCCCTTAATATCAATGGACTCAATTTACCTATAAAAAGATACATCCTAACAAGATGGATACAAAAACAGAAGACATCCTTCTGCTGCATACAAGAAATACACTTCAAAACACAGGCTCAGAGCAAAGAGTTTGGAAAAGACTTTCTAATCAAATGGTCCAAATAAACAAGCTGGTGTATGTAGTATGAGGTTTCTGTTCTGGACTTTTGGGCCTATCCTCGAGGTTTAGGCCCAAAGACCCACAGACCCACAGACCTGCAGACTCACAGAGACACACAGATGCATACGATAGTTTTAGGCTGATCGGCCTCATCAGATAATTCTCGTGGACTATTTAAATTTTTTTCACCATCCAAAGTCTTGAAAAAATTAACTAGCTCATAGTTTTTTATACCAATAATGGGCCATATATGAGCAATATCCCCTAGTAGCTTTTGAAAAAGGATTATTCAAAAACGGATGGCTCTCTATGATTATTCTTCAGGTCACATTTCTAATAATAATTCCAGATGGATTTACCCAGTACTCTGAGAATGGTTATAAATGTGTATAGTCAGTCCATTAAGATCTAACCATTGTTTTAGCTTTTGCAGAATGCCAGAGAGAAGCCGGAGGAAGCAGAGGACAATGATGCTGCTCTGAGAAAAGGTACTGAGCTGCATGGCTGAACAGGATAAGAGTAATGGGTTAGATTAAGGATACAGAGTTAGCAAGTTATATTCCTGGGCCTGAGGCTGATCAGCCTAAAACTATTGTATGCATCTGTGTGTCTCTGCGAATCTGTGGGTCTGCGGGTCTGTGGGTCTGTGGGCCTTTGGGCCTAAACCTTGAGGCTAGGCCCGAAAGTCCTGGCCAGAAATCTCTTACTACAGGTGTAGCCATTCTAATATCTAACAAAATAGACTTCAAACTAAAATCAATCAAAAGAGACCAGGACAGATAATACTTATTCATCTCAGGAAAAATCCACCAAGATGAAGTCTCAATCCTGAATATTTATTCCCCCAACACAACAGTACCTACAAATGTAAAAGAAACACTACTAAAGCTTAAACCTCACATCAAACCCCACACACTAATAGTGGGAGACTTCAATACCCACTTTCACCCTTGGATAGTTCTAGCAGACAGAAACTCAACAGAGAAATAGAGGATCTAAAAGTTGTTATGACCCAAATGAATTTGACAGATATATATATATATAGAACCTTCCACCCAAATACAAAGGAATATACATATTTCTCAGCATTCCATAGAACTTTCTCTAAAAGTGACCACAAACTGATCATAAAGCAAATATCAATAGACACAAAAAAATGGGACTAACTCCTTGTATCAGATCAGACCACCATGGTCTAAAGCTAGAGTTTAACAACAACAAAAATCACAGAAAGCCTACAAACTCATGGAAACTGAACATCTCTCAATTGAACCACCTCTGGGTCAAGGAAGAAACTAAGAAATCAAAGACTTCATAGAATTCGGTGAAAATGAATCCACAACATACCCAAACTTATGGGACACAATGAAAGCAATGTTAAGAGGAAAACTCATACCTCTAGATGCCTATATGAAAAACCTAGAGAAATCTCACACGAGAGACCTGACAGCACAGCTGAAGGCTTTAGAACAATTAGAGGCAAGCTCACCTAGAAGGGGTAGACAGCAGGAAATAATCAAACTTAGGGCTGAAATCAATACAATAGAACGAAAGAGAAAAATACAGAGAATCAATGAATCAAAGAGTTGGTTCTTTAAGAAAGTCAACAAGATAGAGAAACTCTTATCCAAAATAACAAAAAAACTGAGAGTGATTATCCAAATAAATAGAATCAAATGAAAGAGGGGAATATAACAACAGACAACCAGGAAATCCACAGAATTGTGTGGAGTTCAGCCTGAAGTTCCCAGGGCTTAGTACAGTTTAGTAGCCTGCATTGTTTACAGGAACCAACTGATTCATTTCCATTATCAGGAACTATGCCCAAACAGGTGCTGTGATTTAGGAATGAGGTAGTTAACAGAGGAAAAAGAAGCTGGCTAAAGTCAGGCATTGCTTGTGAGCTGCAGGAGTTACTCTAGGTCAAGAGGCAACCCCCACTATATAAGGCTTCCCATGAGCCTCAATAAATGTCATTCTTGGTTTAAAAGTGACCTGTGTGTGTCATTGTTTCAATCCGTAAGTCTTTGCTCGGCAAAGCCCACTCTGCGACACTGGTGTTTACAGATGGAGGTTCCTAGTGAGATTCAGTTGCTTCAGGTGGAAGACCCCTGAGAAATTGTGTTGCAGATGGAGGCTCCCCACAACGTGGAGAACTAAGGGAGCCTAATAGATCACCCTCAGAAGGCCAGCCAGCAGGTGAGAAATTATGAGGGTGAATTGGATTGTATTCAACCTCTGGAATCAGAAATTCTGTGGGATTGCCTCAGGTAGAGGTGGATTGTATTCACCCTCCGGGATCATTATTAATTCTGTAGGGTTGCCTGAGATGGAGGTGAATTGTATTCAACCTCTGGAATCAGAAATTCTGTGGAGTCACCTTGGGTAGAGGTGGATTGTATTCAACCTCCAGAATTAGAATTTCTGAAGGGTTGCCTCAGAATTAGAGTGAATTAAAATACGGGAGCTGCAAGATCCTGGCAGATTTTAACTGAACATCTGACAGAATTATTTATAAAACAGGGAATAAAACATAAAACTGCTCAGGCGTTTGTTAAGATAGAGAATACTAGTCCTTGGTTCCTTCAAGTTGGCATGCTTAGCATTCAAGATTAGGAACATATTAAACTTGATCTGCAAGAGGAGTTTCACCTCGGGCCAGAGGACTTCCCCATTGCTATATTTTCACTTTGGTGACTTGTGAGAGATGCGGCCATAACTTCAGCACCCCTAGACACCCTAAGACCACAGCTAATGACCACTGTTAACCTTAAAGAAAAAGAGAGTTTAATGAATGCTATACCAGTACACACATGTGTGGGCTCGAGGCACTGTGGAAGCCAAGAGCCCCAAATGCTTTCAGAGTAGAATTCTTATACAGCACTCTGGGTAGGGGAGGGGTACATCCGGCTCATGAGATAGAAGTTGTAACAGTTCTCATGGTAGGGCTTTCCTGGGTGGCCCCACCCAGGTTGCTACATCAGGAATGCGGTCCCAGGACCTTATCTTGGATGGTCCCCGCTCAAGTGAAATCCAGAAGGTCAAGCTGCTGACCAGGTGGGTCCCAAGAACTCAGGAAGTACATCCTGTGAGCAGCTGAGCAAGCTGCCATAAATCCTGTGAACAAAGCTTTTCTGAGAATCTGAGCCCTGAGCAAACTGCCATCTAATTTAGTGATACAATGGAGCCAAAACTCTGTTCTGAGCAAACTGCCATTAGTGTGTTTGATACAATGAAACCGAAACTCTGTAAACTTTGGCTAGTTTCAGGGACCTCAGGAAGGGAGTCAAGGGGAAATAATCAAACAGGATTTTTCTATCTTCACAAGAATTAGAGTGAATTAAAATATGGGAGCTGCAAGATCCTGGCAGATTTTAACTGTACATCTGACAGAATTATTTATAAAACAGGGAATAAAACATAAAACTGCTCAGGCATTTGTTAAGATTATAGAGAATACTAGTCCTTGGTTCCTTCAAGTTAGCATGCTTAGCATTCAAGATTAGGAACATGTTAAACTTGATCTGCAAGAGGAGTTTCACCTCAGGGGGCCAGAGGACTTCCCCATTGCTGTATTTTCACTTTGGTGACTTGTGAAAGATACCTTGCTTAGTACTAGTATAAAAGTGAAGAAGCAATTGGCAAAAGCTGAGAGGGTTCTCAATGAACTTCAGGAACAGGAGTCTCTGGGTTTTTTGAATGCCCTGGGTACGATGGAAGAACCTACCTTTAGGACCTTTAAGGGGGAACTAGAATCGGAGGAGCAGATGCAAGAAACCCATGAACACTTGGAGAACTCTAGTGGTGGGAGCTCTGGGCCATCTTTTGGAAAGGGCCTTGTGTGCCCTGAGACTTTCAGCCCATTTGCAACTGCCTGGGCACCACCCACTTTGGCTCCACTTAACTTTAAGAAACTCAGAATTCAGGTAGAGGATTTAATGATGTGTGGCTCTCAACAAGCCTTCTCAGTAATTGAGATTACAGACCCACAGGGCAATAGGGTGCGGCAGCACAATCCTCTAGCTTTCAAGGAAAATAAGCAAAAGAAGCAGGAATGTCCTATGGAATCCATGCCCCTTTTACAATGGGCTCTGGTGGAATCCTACTTGGACTCTAAATTTACACCTAGTGATTAGATGCAGTTATGCATGGCTTGCTTTTCACGGGAGACTACCTGTTATGGAGAGGAGAATTTCAAGAAAATTGTGCCAAGACTGCTCTGAGCAATGCCACAGTGCATGGCTCTGCACAGAGATCAGGCAGAGAATAGTTGGGGAAAGCAGAGCATTTGGTATGAAAAGACAGGCACTCTCCTCAGGCAGCTGTGATTGCTGTGATGAGTTTTTGGAAGGGCTTGAGCCTCAGGCTGCAAACTTCTTTCTCTCTCCTCTTCTTTCAGCCCTAGTCTTGAAGAGGCAGTAAAGTACTGTGAAGATAGAAAAATCCTGTTTGATTCTTTCCCTCGATCCCCTTCCTGAGGTCCCTGAAACTAGCCAAGGTTGACAGAGTTTCAGGTCCATTGTATCAAACACACTAATGGCAGCATGCTCAGAGCAGAGTTTCAGCTCCATTGTATCACTAAATTAGATGGCAGTTTCTCAGAAAAGCTTTGTTCACAGGATTGATGGCTGCCTGGGACACACCCAGTCAGCCTGAGCGGGACCACCTGAGATACTTCCTGAATTCCTGAGACCCACCTGGTCAGCAGCTTGACCTTCTGGACTTCACTCAAGTGAGACCACCCAGGAACTTTTTGAAGCTTGCACAATGTGCCCATTGTGACCATTGCTCCAGGAAATGAATATCCTCAGGTGGTCCCCTGCTTGCCCAAGACTCTATTGTTTCACAGGAAATATGCCTGCCTGCCTGTCAGCATTCCTAAACTCTGTCCTAAGCTGACCTTTGGCCCCACCCTGTTGTAACTTTCCTAGTGGGCCAGGACTCCTGTTGAGTCCAGACATATCCCCTCCCCCACCCAGAGTGCGGTATAAGAATTCTACTCTGAAAGCATTCAGGGCTCTTGGCTTCCACAGTGCCTCGAGCCCACACATGTGTGTACCAGTATATCATTCATTAAACTCTCTTTTTCTTTAAAGTTAACAGTGGTCATTAAGCATGGTCTTGGGGTATCTAGGGGTGCTCTAGGGGCACCTGCCCATTACAGTACTTTTCCCTTTTTTATAAACACTCTCTTTTCTGTTTTGAACAAGTTAATAGACAACCATTATCCCAGTTGTAAGTTATTACAATTATTTTTTAATCACTCTGTGTATTTTCAAAGATTAACATTCAGTCTGCACAAGTTGCTGAATTGGCTGCAGTAGTTTTGGCTTCACAGTATTTTTTTTTTTTGATGTTCCTATTAAATTAAAATTTTCATCTTAATGCTAGAACTTTAAAATTTAAAGATTTTTCTAAAGATCAAGCTGTTGTCATTGTCAAGAGTTGCCCATCTTCTGTGGAATTTCTTCCTGTATCTCACTATGAAGTTAATCCCAAGGGTTTAACACCCAATTTCATTTGACAAATGGATGTTACTCATGCTGCTTCTTTTGGGAAATTACAATTTGTTCATGTTACCATTGACACTTTTTCTGGAATTCTTTTTGCCTCTGCCCATACTGGGGAAAAGATTAGGGATGTAAAAAGTCATTGTCTCCAAGCCTTTTCCTATTTGGGCGCACCAAAAATAGTTAAAACTGATAATGGACCTGCATACACTAGTGTTGAGTTCAAGAAATTTTGCAAGGATTATTCTATTATCCATAAGATAGGTTCACCCTATAATCCTCAAGGTCAAGCTATCATTGAAAGAACACATCATACCTTGAGAGCATATCTCCAGAAAATAAAGACGGGGGAGTACAATACTCCCAAGGATCAGCTATCATTTATTCTCTACATTTTAAATGTTTTAACTGTGGATAATCAGGGGAGATTGGCTGCTGAGCACCAATGGCAACCAAATTTTTCCACATATCCTCAAGTAAAATGGGGAGATGTGATGTCAGGACAATGGTGTGGGCCAGATCCAGTGCTGGTGTGGGGGCAGAGTCGTGTTTGTGTTCCCCTCACAGAAAGCTGAATCTCCAGTCTGGGTTCTGGAAGGACTGGGGTCCACTGTGGGTGACCTTTCTGGGAGCAACTCTGGTGCAATAAGTGTTGATGTCAGTGGGTCCTGATAGTCCAGTATGGCCCTACTTCATAACTACTGACTGGAAGATGGGTACCTCATCGGCATCCATGAATCAGTATAAAGCTACATCATTGACACTTAGAATCTTACTGAGAGCCTCTGCTTTGAGAAGGTGCTGGATAAGAGCCAGTTCGCTAATAATTCCCTTGCCCATTGTGGGTGTATTGCAATAAGCAACGCCTCAATTGCTGACTTGGGCAGAACTCCTCCAGTGCTTCTGTTGTAAGCTTAAAATTTGTAATTGTGCCAATTAATAAAAGGTCTCAAAATCACACTGGCCATATGCCTCCAGCTAATTGTTGCTAGCCTGGGCACCCTGACTACCACCTGGAGAGTCCACCATCTATTAAAGGTTGAAGTATTACAAATCCTCCATTTCAGTTAAATTCCCCATGGTGGTGAGGGGGGGGCATAGCCCCTAACAAGGATATTATGCAGGCAATCTATTTTAATAGGACTGCCTCTTAGAATTCAAGTACAGAGTTCGAAAACTCTCTATCCTTTCCTTTTTATTTTTTATGGTGACAAATGCTACTAATGTGTCTAGCAGTTTAAATTGTTCTAAAGAATTCTGTCTTCTGACTGGCTGCTGGAAACATGAGACACTCATGTTGGTGGTATGATCAGCGCATCCTGACTCATCCTAAGAGAGATCACTGCAGCTGCTGTTACTGCCATTGTGGCTGCCTCTGTGGGGGATGGTCCCAGTGGGGATTGCCTTTGGTCATTCTGTAGCCACTGCAGCCACATTAGATTTATTATTAGGAAGAATAGCCAATGCTCTAGAGGTACAGAACAGTATGAGATAAGGTATCTTTCAGCTTGACTTGCAGATTTCCTTTGTAAGAGCAGGTAAATTTGTTTGGGGAATTATGCAGCACCTGTATACAGAGACCACTGCAGTAAATGAGACCAAAGCTCCAATCAATTAGTTACAGGCATAGGAGATGATTAGGAAGTGGGCAGGATCAATGATGGGAGGAGTATTGCTTCTCATCGTGCTCCTAAGACAGAGCCAAACCCAAGTCAAACCCAAGTCAATATGGCCACAAAAAAATGTGCTTTGTGATATTTCCCATAATCCAGCACCTAGCAAGGTATGGATTAACATGCTGAAACTGGCTAGTGAGCCAAAAATGGGTAAGGTATGGGGAGATTGTATCAACCTAAGACAGGAAGTTCTGTCCTATGCAGCAGAATCCTCCAATGACAGGTAAAGATGCAGTCTAACTTCCTGTACCACCTAAGACAGGCCTAGTATAGCTGTCCTTTTTGTATAAAAGGAAGGGGGATATGTAGAGGTCAGCCTACATCCCCCAGGGCTTAGCACTGTTTAGTTGCCTGTGGTGTTTACAGGAACCAATTGATCCATTTCCATTATCTGGAACTATGCCCCACCCTGAGCAGGTGCTTAGATTTAGGAATAAGGAAGTTAACAGAAAACAAAGAAGCTGGCTAAGGTCAGGTGTTGCTTGTGAGCTGCAGGGGTTACTCTAGGTCAAAAGGCAACCCCCACTATATAAGGCTTTCCCTGAGCTTCAATAAATGGCATTCTTGGTTTAAGAGTGACCCGTGTGTGTCTATGTTTCAATCTGTAGGCCTTTGCTCAGCGAAGCTTGCTCTATGACGCTGGCATTTACAGAATTATCAGGTCATATTTTGAAAATCTATACTCCACTAAGATGGAAAACCTAAAAGAAATGGACAGCTTTCTGGACAGGTACCACTTACCAAAATTAAATCAAGATAAGATTAAAGACCTAAACAGACTATAACCACAAAGAAAATTGAAACTGTTATTAAAAGTAAAAATGCCCAGGACCAGACAGATTCAATGCAGAATTCTACTAGACATTCAAAGAAGAACTAATACCAATACTCTTCAAACGGTTCCATACAGTAGAAACTCAAGGAACATTGCCAAACTCTTTTTATGAGGCCACAATCACCCCAAGGCCACAATCACCCAGATAACCAAGCCACTCAAAGATGCAACAAATAAAAAAAAAATTACAGACCAATCTCCCTCGTGATCATCAATGCAAAAATACTCAATAAAATTCTGGCAAACCGAGTCCAACAACACATCAAAAAAATCATCCAACACAACCAAGTAGGGTTCATCCCAGTGATGCAGAGATGGTTCAACATATGCAAAACTGTGAAAATCATCCTTCATATAAACAAACTTAAGGGGAAAAAACACATAATCGTCTCATTAAATACTGAAAAAGCCTTTGACAAAATCAACACTCCTTCATGTTCTGGAGAGATCAGAAATACAGGGAAAATACCTAAATACAATCAAGACGATATACAGCAAGCCCACAGCCAACATCAAACTAAATGGAGAAACACTCAGAGCAATTCCACTAACATCAGGAAAGACAAAGATGTCCTCTCTCTCCTTATCTATTCAATGTAGTTCTCGAAGTTTTAACTAAAGCAATAAGAGAACAAAAGGAGATTAACGGGATACAGATTGGAAAGGAAGAAGTCAAACTATCTCTATTTGCAGATGATATGATCATATACATAAGTGACCCCAAAAATTCTACCAGAGAACTCCTACAGCTGATAAACACCTTCAGCAATCTAGCAGGGTACACGATTAACTCAAAAAAAATCAACAGCCCTTCTATACTTTTCTAAGGAGAAAAGGGTTGAAAATGAAATAAGAGAAACATCACCCTTTATAATAGCTACAAATAGCATTAAATATCTTGGCATAACTCTAACCAAAGAAGTATCAAACCTATTTGACAAAAACTTTAAGTCATTGAAGGAAGAAATTGAAGAAGATATCAGAAAATGGAAAGCTCTCTCACGCTTCTGGATAGGTAGGATCAACTATGTTCATAGCAGCATTATTCGTAATAGCAAGAACCTGGAAACAACCTAGATGCCCCTCAAATGAAGAATGAATTAACAAACTGTGGTACATCTACACAATGGAGTACTACTGAGCAGTAAAAAAAAAAATGACATCCTAAAATTTTCAGGCAAATGATGGATTTGGAGAATATCCTCCTGAGTGAGGTATTACACGCCCAGAAATATCAGCATGAGTTATACTAACTCATAAGTGGATTTTAGACGAAAAGCAAAGAATATCCAAGTTGCAAGCCACAACCCCTGAACAGCTTGGAATCTGAAGGAACTTAGAGAGACATCCAGAGATTCCTCTAGGAATTGAAAACAGAGAAGATCACCTTAGCAAACTGGGATCAAGTTGAAACCAAGAAGAGGTGGGAACAAATCATGAGAGAAGGAGATGGTTGAGTGAGAGGAGCAACAATGAGGGAGAAAAAAGAGATGGATATTTCAATAGAGGAAGCCAATGTGCGGTTGGAAAGAGATTGGATGCTAGGGAAACCTCCAAGAACTCACAGAACATCCCTGTCTAGGTCTCCAACCAATAGTGGAGGTGGTGCCTTGGCAGAACTTCCCATATAATCAAATGAATAACCAACCTAAGTGTCATCACAGAACCTACATCCAGTAATGAATAGAGGTGAAGGCAGAAATCCATGGCTGAGCACTGGGCAGAGCTCTTGGTCCAGCTGAGAGCAAGGGAGGAGAGTCTGCATCAGCAAGGGTATAGGGATTATGAGGAAAATTCCCTCAGTGATGGCTGGCTGGAGCTCTGTGGAACTCCCTGAATCAAGAATAGCTTCTGGGAAACCATAGGAAATGGAGCTAGGCCTTCCAAGGGTAGGTGATTGGCAAGGGCAGTATGTGGAACCTTGATGGGTTGATTCAGACTGTGTTCCTATGCATGGACTGCAACCTTGGGCCCATTCCCTGCAGAGTAACACCGAACCCAGTCTTGATAATGGGATGAGGAAATTGCACTTGCCTGGAGTGGACACAACATGCTGAGCTGACCCACCTTAGGACTTCTTGCCCTTTCCAGGGAGGGCTTAGGAAGATGGGTGAGGCTGAAGGCTGACTTGGAAGTATTTGGAGGGAAGGGAGGGGGAGCACGAGGATACTTTGATTAAACAGACTATTTTAGAAAAAATAAAATGAATATACAAAAAGAGATATAAAATGCAAATGCACTGGGAGTCTGGATTTTGTATGGTATTGTTTGGTGTTTAGTCTTTCTGATTGCTAATTTTTGGAAACTACTAATAAGACACATTTGATTGTGAAAGCTGTTATATTTGACCAACCTATATTTTTAAAATGTCTTGACTTCAAAATTTAGGTCAAAGGATATCTTACTTTGGGGGAGAGGTTATGCTTTTATTTTCACAGAAGAAGCTATGGATTCATTCTGGATTAAAGAAAATAAAGTTCAATTGGGGAAGATCCCTTGAAATTCTGGCTACAGACATAAAAAAAACTCTAAAATAACTACAAGACATGTAATGTACATGTTCAAACATAAAAGCAAAAATCATCTTTAACTGACTTCTGCACACTACATATTTCATGCTTGTAATGCATTTTACCTTTCAAACTGTATGTATTTTCAGAATAAAGGAACCAGATCCCAACAGCAATGAATGGCCCACATGATCTAGCATCTAAAACAGCGTCAAGCCTCTTGGCTGAGATGGTCTAGCTTCACAGACAATTCCAACAGGAATTCATTATTATCCCAATGTTCTCAAGGTTCCCTCAAAAATGTCAGTGCCCCCAAACAACAGAAAGCAGTCTAGAGAATAATGCTCATATTCCCAAACTTTGGGCTATTGAGTTTTATTATCATTTAAGGGGAGTTTGTTACAAATTGTTGCTGGTCATAGTAAAAAAAAAAAAAGTTAAACAAATCAATTAAATTTAAAAATCTCTTTCTAAAAGAAAAAGAGGGATATAAAATACAAGGGTAAATTATTTAATTTATTCTTAAACTAAAAAATTAAGTACTAGTTTTAAACATTTTACATTGGTATATATTTTGGTATATTGATATAAATTTAATTTTGTTATATTGAATGAATATTTATACTCTTGTGCTTGTACAGCTCATTTAAAAATATAATGTTTAAGAAATAAAAGTTAATAGTAACTTATAATAGTCAAACATAGTTATGTTAGGTAAGTTTTCAAGTTCATACACAGATATATTTACATAGATAGATAAATAGATAGACAGACAGACAGACAGACAGACAGATAGATAGATAGATAGATAGGTAGGTAGATAGGTGATCTTCAATGCTTCAAAGACCTACAGAATATGGCATTACATATGTTTAATAACCTAAGGCTTTTCATGACAGTGAGACACATCTGCTCCTGACAGCACCTGCCAATTTACTTCAAAAGAAGATGGTGGGATCAAAGAAACTCTATATGGAGTTTTTCTTTATGCAAAAAGCTATGTATTTGGCCAAGAACTGCCCTTGCCTCAATTACTGACAGTATGCTGTCTAAACTGGACAAGCAGGACACAAAAGAAAAAGACACCAAACCTTGCCAAGACAAGCTAGAACAGTTCTTCAAGATTCTCTGTTTCTCAGAAATGTCTGTCAGATATACCAGGCCCATAGGCCAAAGTTAGCTGCCCCAACATTACAGAAGAACTACGGTGGTTACTCAGGCATCTAGACATCCCTGTCATAACATTTTACCCTTCTAGGGTCTTTGAAGTTAAAAGACTAAATAGTAAAGTTTATAGTTTTCCTTAGTTTTGATAAAAGGTAAATTAGGTATAAAACTTAAGACTCACAAAGATAAAATAGATTATATAGCATTTTCTCTAATTTTTGCCAAATACAAATGAACTGAATGTTGTAACTATAATTCTTACTTGATAATTGATTTTGTTACCTATAATTTTACTATGATAAATTTAAAACCTTCCTTTTAATTAGAAAAAAAGGAGGAAATGCTGTGGGACAATCCTTTGTATTCTATAAATGTGCATTGTTTTCATTGTTAATAAGAAGCTGATTGGCCAATAGCTGGGCAGGAAGCGATTGGGTGAAACACCTGAGACAGAGAGAATTCTAGAAAGAGGAAGAACAAAGCTTGGAATCATGAGCAGATGCAGAGAGAAGCATGATGGGCATGCTGCACTAGGAAAAGTTACCAAGCCACGTGGAAAAGCATAGGTAATTGATATAGGCTAACTGAAATGTAAGAGATCTATTGGCCAAGTATTTGTAATTAATATTAAGCCTTTGAGTAGTTACTTGGGAGCGGCTTGCAGGCCAGAAACTTCTGCCTACAGCAGTGTTTATGGATGGTTTAATGTTAACTTTTTCCTCTGTCAGTGTACAGAGTGCCTTCCAGAATTAACACTACCGTTCACTGATGGTGAAGGCTCTATGTAGGCACTAGCTCAAATTTTCCATGTTCTTCAGCAATAAGATGCTACCATCAGTTTGTGGAGTGCAACCAACAGCCTTGGCAATATCCTGTGTTATTTAAGGGTTGCCATGAGGTGGTTTTATTTTGAGATGAGAGATATCTAGTTAAGGCTTTGTCTCCCCATTTATTGGTTATTCCAATTTAGAATTATTGTGTATTTTATATTTTAAGAAGTTCCTACTGTGTTAGGTTTCCATATGACCCCTCTAATGGCACTTACTTTTAGCTATCCCATCCAGTATTCCCTCCCTTGCCTCCTATTATGTCTTTTCCCCATTTGTTCCTCCCTTTCCTGCCCCTCCATTCATCCATAATTTTTCCCCTTCCCAGGGAATTCCTTCTTTCACCCCTAGTTTAATATCTATACCTAACCTCTGTGATGATATCAGAGGACAGAGCCAATCACAGAGTTAGACATATAGGTCAGGCAGTGGTGGCACACACCTTTAACCTCAGTGTTTGGGATTCCATGCCTCTGTTCCTAGTATGTGAGAAGCACACACAGTTTTAATCCCAGCACTAGGAAGGTTGACACAGGAAGTGATATGACTGGACAGAGAGGAATGCTAAGTGGGAGGAGACAGGAGTTTGGCCCTTGCTTCAGTTTTGCCTGAGGACTCGAGGCATTCAGTCTGAGGATTCATGGAGACAGGATCTGCTCCTTTTGGCCTGAGGATTCAGTAGTGGTGAGAAGTTTATATAGTGTCTTATTCCTCTGATTCTCATATCTTTCAGTTTTTACCCCAACATAAGTCTCTGGGTTTTTACTATAAGACCAATTATGATCCATGCAACAAACCTCTGTGGTTATATAGATTATAGCCTCTTTATCAAAGACTGAACAGCAAACATGTAGACAAATATATACCGTATTTGTCTTTGGGGGTCTTGGTTACCTCGTTCAAGATGATTTTTTTCTAGTTCTATACATTTACCTGAATTTTTTAAAGTTGAGTGGGGGGTGGATCTGGGAGAAGTTAAGGAGATGGAGTTGCAGGTGAATATGATCAAAATACATTGTATGAACTTTCAAAGAATCAACAGCATAGTTTTAAAAAGAGTCTAATCCAAATTGCATGTTTGATATAACACAGCAAATAAAGACCATCTGCCCAGGAAATTGTTAAACTATAAGAGTTCTGTCTAGTGCAGTTACTTAGGCAAACCTCACTGCTGCTGAGATTTCATTAAATGGTTTTTTTTCCCACACGCTGTATTCTACAAAGTCTGAGAATTACTAGAGGTAGTGTTGTGTTAGAGCCGGCTAAAGTAGAAACTCTAGAATAAACATGAACAGTGAACTCTATTTGCAATCAGGCAAAAGCAGAATTAAAAAAAAAAAAAAGAGTCAAAAAATCTTCACATGTTGATCCTCTATTGAAGCTTTGAATACAAAAGGTTTGGCTCCCACTGTTTTTTCTACCTACTGGGAATGAAAGGCAAGGTTTCAATGGCATGAGGCTCTAATCTTCTCATTACACCCCAGGCTCTCTTGTCAGGTTCCCACCTCAGCCACACAGCAGCAATGGCCAGATAAACTCCTTTCTTCAACTCCTATTTTCCCGTCTCACTGTTTATTACAATAACACTTTCAAAAACAGAAACATCGTCTTGTTGATTTTGATAACTACATCAATTATGATCAATATAGAGAAATGGTCTATTATACTTATTCTTTCAGTATTGAGTGGGTGGTTTTTACTAAATATATAGCTAACAAAAGTAAAATTACAAATAAAAAGTAACAAGTAGAGTGAAGTAGCAAGTAGACAAAGAAACATCATCAAATCAGGGGGCTTATACTACCCAGATGAAATGACCAGAGTAACCCAAGTGGGAGAGAAAGTAAATGTAATCTCAAATAAGGCTCTTAAAACAACTACAGAAATGACTAGGGAGACCCTGCTGAAACAGTCTGCTGGAGCATTCATTGGTGGCATTTGGATGAGGATGGCCCTTAGGCTCACATGCTTGAATCCTTGTTACCCATTGATGGAAACGTTAGGAACGGATTAGGATGTGTGCCCTTGCTGGGACAGTGGACTTTGAAAAGCTGATATTTCTGCATGCCCTGATTCCTGCTTTCAGATCAAGAAAGGAGCTCTCTGCTGTGCCTGCTATCATCCTCCTCTCCAACCCCTGGCAACTAGATGTAAGTACAACTAAATGCTTTCTTTTTAAGTTGCTTTGGCAGTGATTCCTTGCAACAGCAATACAAAGTAACATAGTGCCTTGCAAGAAAGTTTCTGGTAGGTGAGAGAGCTTCTCAGTTGTTATTCCCACAGTAGGTATCTTTATACCTTGGGACAAACAATAACCTCTGTTGCCAGTTTTTCTAGCTGTTCTGGGGGCTTCAATGTCTTGAATACCTCCTTCATCCTCATTACATAGGTATGGGAGTCGGGGAGAGAGACTGTCTGAGAAAAGGCTCCTGAAGGACATTTTAGATAAATGCTTGAGTCTGAAATCAGAGGACTCCATCTCTCAGATTTGGCTCCCAGTGAGTGTAAAAAAAAGTATGTATCAATTTACCAACAGAAGAAGTAATAGATGGGTCTTCTTCTGATGCATTCTCCTCAATTCCTTACTCACTATATAATAATACATACATACATGCATACATACATACATACATACATACATACATACATACATACATACATAATGAGAAAAGGCGGGAGAGAGGAGAAAATGAAGAGAAAGACAAACAGGGGGAAACTGACTCTTACTGGCTTTTGGGACCCTACTCCTCATACTGGGTCATCTTGGCCAGTCTTAATACGTGGGAGATGCCTAGTCTTACTGTAATTCTATATGCCGTGTTTTGATGGTATTCATGGGAGACCTGCCCTTTCCTAAACAGAAGCAGAGAAGTGGATGAGAAGACAGAAGGGGATTAAGGAGGAGGAAAGAGAAATTTTGGTCAAGATGTAAAATAAAGTTATTTAAAAAAAAAAAAAAAAGGATGGAAGCAGTGAGGGAGAAAAGTGTTAGGGACAGGCTCTAACACATCAAGGATCATCCCCAATGATTCTCTTCCTCCATGAAGGCTTCCTAAATTTCCCACAGCTTTCACAAACAGTACAAACAGCTGCTGACCAGTGGTTCATATTCATGGACCTATAGGGTACATTTCCTGTTCAAACCCTGCATGTTCAACGGGCAAGCGTTCTGTTCAAACCTGCCCTGTGGGCTAATAGACACCTTGTGCTTCAAAATGCATGTGCTCCCAAGTCCAAAGACCATAGTGTCAACACTAGCAATTACATTTCAAGGCTCAAAGCCAAAGCAATCTCTTAAAAGTAAACATGTTTTTTAAAAAAAATGAAGAGATATGCAAAGGCACATAGTAAACATTCTCTTTAGCAAAAGGAATGAAACATGGCCAAAGCAAAGCAGAATGGAATCCAGCCAGAGCAAATATGGAGTCCTGGAGTCCTATATCCAACACTAGATCATGATGAAGTTGCCTGTGCTCCAAAAGGACTCTCATCCCATGCCAAAGCCTTTTTTCTCTCTTCAGTTTAGGCTTATTTTGACAATGCTTCAAGCCAAAAGTCTCCAAAGGAGAAGTGCACTTAGGGAGTGGAATATGGTGGTTTGAGGGGACCCCCCACGCTCTTGGATAACTGAATTTTTGGCTGATGACGCTATTTGGAGAGTAGCTTTGCTAAAGAAAGTGTGTCTCTAGAGAAGGGCTTTGAGAGTTCAAAAACTCCCACACCATTCCATTTGCTCTCTTTTCTTCCTAACTGCAGTTAAAGGTGAGCTCTCAGCTGCTGATCTAGCCATCATGCTTGTCTGATGCCACACTCCCCCACCATGATGGGAATGGGAAGAGACTCATCTCCCTTGGGAACCATAACACAAATAATTCCTTCCTTCAATAAGTTGCCCTGGTTGGTGTGTTTTCTCATAGCCACAGAAAAATAATTAACAGAGAACTTGGAAGGTTTGGAGCCATCTAAACCTTTTAACATCAAATATGGAGCTACATATAGGATTTGGAGTTTGCACTGCTGGGTTTCAGGCTTGATTTAGTCCAGCATTTCCTCACTATGCCCCTTTACTCCTTTTTGTATATTGCTTTCCTTTGAATATGCAAAGTATATAATTTGCTTTTACAGGAGTTTATAGGCAAATGATTACCTTGAGTCTCAGAAGAGACTTTGGGACTTTAAAATAGTGCCGAGACAGTAAGAGATTATGGGAACTTTTGGAGTTGTACCAAGTGCATTTTCCACTATGATAAGGCCATAATACTGGGGAGTCCAGGAAGTAGAATGCAGTAGTTTAGATTAGAGCCCTACCTACCCCCACACCACCCCTCACATCCTTAGGAATCTGAATATCTGGTTCCCAGATAGTGATACTATTTGGGTGGGTATAGATGTGGCCTTGCTAAGTATGTCCCTGGGAAAGAGCTGTGAGCTTTCAAAAGCCATGTGTTATTTTCAGTATACTCACCCCATGTTCCTGTTTGAAGCTCTCATCCGTTTCTTGTATTTGCTTCAATACTTCCCCATCATAATGGTAATGGACTCAACCTTCTAGAATCTTAAGCCCAAATAAATCCTTCCTTTTATGAATAGCTTTGGTCATGTTATTTATATCACAGCAATGGAAACATGAATAAACAGAGACATATCATTGCTCTTTGCCAAAATTTAATGTGTTTAAGTATTTTGCCCACATATATGTATGTATACCACATGCTTGCCTGGTGCCTGCAGAGAGATTAGAAAATGGTTTCAGATTCTTGGAACTGGAGTTATAGTTATGAGTTGCCATGTAGGCTCTGGGAACTGAACCTGGTTTACTGCATGAGTAACACGTGCCCTTAACCCCTAAGCCATCATCCCAGCCCCAACATATTACTATTGAAGATAAAATTAATTAGAATTCTGATGAAGGCTTGAAATTATGGATTAGATATTTTCAGGGGGGAAAAAAGATTAAAGATAGGGCTGGGTATTATAATAACTAACATTTTTAAAACATAAACCATATTTCCCTAATCTTTCACTATTTAGTTTCCTTTTTCTTTTCAAATTTATCGTCATGTACTTAACTGAGTAGCTAAGTGTGAAGCTGTTTCTCTCTCAGTATGCATCTTATGCATGCCATTTGATTGCTCAGGCCCATTTGGCATGGACTTTACAGAATAGACATACCACTCAGTTGTTGTACAAGGTTTCTGGCCTGGACTTTCCAGTCTAGTCTTGTGGCCCAGACTTTCTGGCCTAGCCTGGTGGCCCAGACTTTCAGACCCACAGTCCCGTAGTCCCACTGAAACACACAGATGCTGGTATTAATTGTACACTGATTTACCTGGGGCCCAGGCATATAACTTGATAGCTCTTTACCCTTAAACTAACCCATGATCTTTATCCTGTTCAGCCATGAGGCTCAGTTTCTTTTCTCAGAGCAGCATAGTTGTCCTCTGCTTCTTCTGCCTTCTCTGTGGCATTTCTGCTCTGTTCTTCCAGTTCCCAGAGTTTTCTTGGTCTGGTAGCCCCTCCCATACTTCCTGTCTGCCTTTGGCCAATCAGCATTTTATTAAACCAGTAGACGGGACAATTAATTACAATGTAACAAAATCCATTACACTCAGTTAATTTTTTTTATTTAAATAATATGGGAAGAGGTTCTCAGCAAATATATTAAATGAAAATTTTCTGCCCATTTTTCAGCTATAAAACTACTAAAATGTAAGCAACTCCCCTTCCTATAAGGGTCATGAGACTATTGTTAGTGAGAGTTGGAGTTCCCTCTTTGGGGTAATAATCTAGTAAACAAAATAATTTAAAAATCAACTCAGAGGAAGCTTGAGAGTGATTTTATTAGAGTCTAAAAGAAAACTGCCAAAGCAGGCAAACTATAAATGCCAGCAGCTGCCAGATGGGGATGAAGAACAGACAATAAAGCCATGCTGTGTGAATTCAGTTTTCATATTCAGAATAGAAGTCAGCAAACAGATGGATGGTGGAATGTAGAGACTTCAGAAATAGCCAGAAAGCTCAGAGAGCACCAGAGCAAGCATGGCAAGGCTTTGGTCAGTGTCTTAGTCAGGATGTGAGACACCGTGACCACAGCAACTTTTATAAAGGAAACCATTTCATTGTGGTGGCTCAATTACAATTCAGAGGATTGGTCCATTATTATTGTTATGTCTAGATGGAGGGGACCCCTCGAAAGACCACTATGGAGAGAATCTTTATGCAAAAGCAAAGAGCCTTTATTCAACCTCAAGCTTGAACCTTCTGTGTGTCTAACACAGTGTATAATCAGAGAGTACTGGACCCAGGCAGGGTAGTTTTTAATCATTGTAGAGGTTAGGAATGAGGGGATTTTCAGGGCTCAGGAGTCTGATTGCTGGAATTTGTCTAGGGATGTCTTGGTAAAAGGGAATAGATGTGTGCTGGGTTCCGGGATATTGGATAATCTTATCTAATCTTACCTAACAGTTGGAATGTTTGGAATTTCAGGTAGTTTCCCTTCAGATAGTGGCCCATCCCTGTGTGGGGATAGTTTATGGCTTTTCCCGGAGACTGGATGTTGCCTTCCAGGAAACTCAGGCCTATTTTCTGAGTGGTTTCTCTTAAGGCTGTCATGGTAGCAGTGCAGCCAAGCTGTTCTGGGCCCTACAATCATTATGGTAAGAAGCATAGCAGCATGCTGACAGACATGGTGCTAGAGAAGGAGCTGAGAGTTCTTAAATGTTGACTCACAACAAAAAGTGGTCTGTCTCACTGGGTGTGGCTTGAGCATATATAAGACCTCAAAACCCCACATCCAGCCTCCACAGGGACACATTTCTTCCAACAAGATCATACCTACTCCAATAAGGCCACACCTCCCTTAAGTACCACTCTTTCAGGGGGGCATTTTCTTTCATACCACCACAGCCTATATTTTAAAAGGGGGGGATGGAAACAGAAGAAAAAGTTAAAGTTATGGCTTTCTGAGTCACTCAGAAAGTGGGCAGACTCTGTAATCCTATGCAATAGAATCTCTTCAAGCAGCTACATGGGAGAGAAGTGTCTTGGAAAAAGAATAATATCGAATCATTAAGGTAATAATTATTTCTTCCATCTCCTTTGCATATATATCTTCAGATGAATCTGTTTGGAGAGCTGATTTTTGGCCAAATGACTAACAGGCCCAGGAGAACTAAGAAAAAAGACCAATTCAAATCTTGGGTGTATATCAGAATGTCAGGACTCCACCCAGGGCCAGAAATGTAGCATTATTTGACTTGAGGTCAAAGGCATGTCAAAGCTAACCTTTCTAGTGTTGTCACAGACACAGGAGGTAGAGCCCAAAGCCAACTATGAGAGAGGGTCCATAGTCTATGCCCTCTATAGCTACTATCTCTGGTTAGATGCTTAAGATCCTTCCCTCAGTGGTCATATAAAAACCTGCCACTAAAGAAACATTCTAAAATATATACATAGATGAACAAAATAGAGATGGAAAAACCAAATAATGGGGGAGAGAATGAGCAACTAGACATCTTTTAATACCAAATAGTTACAAGAATGGGTTATATCTAGTTGGGTCATTGACCAACAGGACCCCATGGAAATTCCCAACCATTTCAAGCTATTGCCAAGACTATTTGTTGTTCTCCACAAACTGATGGTAAGACCATATTGTTGAAAATAATGTTTATACATCTCCATCAAACACAAAGGCTGAGCTGGTGCCTATTTACTGGCTTCGCCCTGCTGATAGGCACTCATGCATGATACTAGAAGGTACTGCGCATGTGACCACAGAAGAAAGGCAGTCATCAAGCCAGCTACAAACCCTGTGACCTACAATGGTAACATGCCTGTGAGATATGCTGGTGCATTAGTAGAACCAATGATCTAGGAGTAACCAACCACTCTCTAGTTAGATTAAGGCTCTTCACATGAGATGGACTGTAGGCGGAGTTTACTTATAAGGACACCAATACCAGATAGATATTTATTAAAATATAAACCAACACTCACGGTACAGGTAACAGATTACAGTAGCATCTGAACAGGGACTGGAGCCTGGAGACGGACGATGGGACCCTCTCTCCAACAGCCAGGAACCAGGAAGAGACCGTCTCGTACTTCCGCAGCCCCTTTTCAATGGGCCTTTCCCCCACCCCCTTCAGGTGGGGGGGGGTCCGGTGCCCTGTATAAGTGTCTTTTGACCTTATCAGCTGACACCTGAATCCCACAACATCTCCCCCCTTTTTCTAACTAAGAAGGTTCTAAACTAAGTCTATGTACAGTAGGAATTATTATGAGGTAGTATCTAGGAGAGGTCAAAGTACAATTGCTAATCAAAGCCTAACTTATATAAGGTACATCTAATAGTTCTAGAATATTGGTAGATAGTAGGGTGTATAGATTATTTTAAAGGGTTAATCTGGGAAAGTGAGAATCTAACACCTGAGTGTTCTTATCTAAGGGATACTAGGGTGAAAACCTTAAACATCTATTCTTTAACCTCTTCAAGACCTGAGAAGGAAGGTGAATTTGTCTGAAAGACAGAAGTATATGGAAGTAGTTACTTCCAAAATTTGGGAGAGGATAGCAACACAGCTACCTGGACAATCACCTCTGGATTTGTGCACTGTTAGAGCATCTATCGGATTGGCTATAGGCCTATGGTATCTGACAGATCTTTTCACAAGCAGAACAATTTTGAAGGGACTGTCTTATCCTGTCTAGGCAGGTTTCGTCAGTCTCCATCTATCAACTTGTTCATCTAGCTTGACATCATGTGTGTACTGTCAGCAATCAAGGTAAGGACAGTTCCTTACTCAACCAGCCATTTTTTGCCAAAAGGACCAACTCCAATGGAGTATCTTCAATGCTCAACATCATCTCGTGAAGGGAGCAGTGACACCAGGAGTCGTCGTGTCCCTTGTGGCCGAATTTCAAATATTAAATGCCATATTCTCTGGGTCTATGAAACCGTTGAAGATTCTTGTCTATCTATGATATTCTAACCTGTATCTAACATGACTGGGATATGATACCTTAAATAGTGTTGACTGCAGATCTTATCGTCTTAAGGAATAAACCCTGTACTAAAAATTAGAATACCTATATAAGGGGTGTACAATCTCTGAACAATGACTCTTAGTAGAACTATCGAACATTAGCCAGGGGTATTTTACCAGGTAAAGTGTCCACAGCATTTTAGACATGTAAATACATATATATCATCCAAACAGAGGTATATAAAACATCTTGTGCATATATCATAACTAGTGCAATCATACATTATATCTAGTATAGTTAAATGAAGGTAGTAATTGCATAGTATACATGACAATGATGTGCAAATATTTTAAACAAAGGTAGAAGCATACATAAAATATAGCAATTTCAGATTCAACTTTACATAATAGTTACAGATTCAGATTTATATCGAAGTACAAGTTGCTTTGGTTATATAAAACAATCTCAGATTAAACTTTGTACCAATGTACAAATTATCACAATTAAACATATAAAATGATTTCGCATTAGTATCAATATACAAATATCTATGACAGTGCAAATTGTCTTTAGCTTAGCCCATACATTCAGCTAAAATGGAGTATAGGTAGGTAGAACAGTCTACCTTTATCTATCCTATCTATTCCCCCTCTCTTCTTCAAAAAAGATCTCTGATGCTATATTATAGTTTTGTCCTTTACCCAGTTTTACCCACAACCTTTGGAGCATAAAACTTATTGGGAAAGGGGGCGTAGTCGTTTATAAGGTTGCTTCCTGCTGACTTAAGGGCGATGGCATCTCTTTGGGATCCTGTAAAAGCTAAAACAATGGTTAGTTCTTAATGGACTGACCACATACATCTATAACCATTTTTAGGATAGTGGTTAACTCCATCTGGAAACTTAATTAGCAGTGTGATCTGAAGGATAATCATAAGGAGCTATCTTGCAGCTGTTTTTGAATAACCTATTTTTTGAAAGCAATTATTGATTGGTGCGCACCAGGTTCTTGATTTTTTTATTTTTGTCTCTGTCTGTCTGTCTATCTGTCTCTTATTCTCTCTCTCTCATATTCTTTGTTTTATTTTTGTTTTACTAGCGGGAGTTGTTCCGGTGGAGGCCCCATCTCGGTTCCAGATTCTTTGTAGGTAGCTGATAGGAGGAAATGTTATTTACAGTGGAAAACTTAAGTATTGTCGATATTCAAAAGATATTTATATCTTTCATGACTTTAGGAGACTGGAAGCAGACAGAATGAGATGTAGGTACAGAAACAGGGAGGAACAAGGTTTAAGATGAAGTCACAGTAATATTGGTCCCTAAATATTTTGCCTTCTGTCTCACACCAGGTGGCTTTTATGATGTGAGACAGAATTTTTCATATTTCTTTACCAATATGCTTGGGTTTAGAGAGGGAGAAAGCCACAAGTTCCCAATCCAAATCCAGCCTTATTAACAGTCAAATCAGGACCACTTTTTTTGTGTGGTGTAGATGGAAGATGTAAAGCAGTAAAAAGTGAGAAATTACCCAGTGGTGCATGTGTGTATCAGCTGGTCTCGTAGTCCATCTTGTACATTCTTTAATCATCAGTCTGTCTTCTATTGCAGGTGAGTAATTATTTAATGTTTAGTCAATGCCGTAAAAATAGTTGTATCTATTTTCCTGTAAAGACAAAACTGAGAGACCCTGCCCCAGGTTTGTTAAGTGTGTTTTCCTTACCATGCAACCGTTTGTCATGTCAAGGATGAGCAGTTACTTTTCTTGTTCAGGAAGAGACTCCTTTTCGAAGCGGGCTTTTATTAGTTTTGTCGGTACCCATATCTTTTCTGTCCCTGCTGAAACAAGAGCAAAACCCCTACCCCATCGAAGCACATACCCTGGCTTCCATTCGGAAGTCAACACATCTTTGAAGTAAATGGGTTGATTTAACTCAGAAGATTTCTCTACTACCCAATGTCTCTCAGCAGCTGATGTTCCCTTTTCATCAGCGTTAAGAAAATTTAAAGTCAATAAGGCACTATACAACCTCTCTCTGGGATTTTTCATTTCTTTCTTTTGTTTATAAAGCATCTCTTTTAATGTGTGGTGAGATCTTTCCATGACTGCCTGTCCTGTAGGATTGTGTGGTATCCCCGTAATATGCTTTATATCATAGTATGCAAAAATTATCTTCGTTTTTCGGGAGACGTAAGCTGGAGCATTGTCAGTCTTAATCTGAGTGGGAATTCCCATTATGGCCATGGCTTCCAAAAGGTGAGTTAGTACAGCATCAGCATTTTCAGAACTCAGGGCAGTCGCCCATTGCATTCCAGAATAGGTGTCAATAGTATGATGTACATATTTCATCTTTCCGAATTCTGGAAAGTGAAACACATCCATTTGCCATATCTCATTTCCGTGTGTACCCTTAGGATTAGTTCCTGCAGGTAAAGATGGTTGGTTATAGAAAGGGCAAGTGTCACATTTTTTTACTATTTCTTTTGCTTCAATCCAAGTGATGGGAAAACTCTTCTTCAGCCCTTTGCTGTTAACATGATGTTTTTCATGAAATTCTGTGGCCTTTAGCATGCTTCCTATTAGCAACCGATCTATTTCCTCATTACCCTGCGCTAGAGGGCCTGAGAGGCCCGTGTGTGCCCTGATATGTGTTATGTACATAGGATGTATCCTACCTCTGATGATATCTTGTAGTTGTATGAATAGTAAGGTCAAGTCTGTATCATCGTGAATGAAGTCAGCAGTTTCAATATGTGAAACAACTCTTTCTGCATATTGAGAGTCAGTAATTAAGTTAAGAGGCTCTGTGAAATCTAACAACACCATAATAATCGCATATAGTTCTGACTTTTGAACAGAGTTATAAGGGCTCTGAGCCACTTTAGTTAGGTTTTCAGACTTGTAGCCAGCCTTCCCTAAATTGTTTGCATCTGTATAAAATATAGGGGCTCCAGAAATTGGTTCATCCTGTACTACACGAGGAAAGATCCAATTAGTTTCCTTTATAAATTGAATTCTCTTGTTTTGGGGATATTTATTATTAATTTCTCCTAAAAAGTCACTGCAAGCCTTTTGCCAAGGTTCACTGTCTGCCCATAATCGTTCAATTTCTTCATTAGTCAAAGGCACAACAATTTCTGCAGGGTCCTTTCCAGTCAATTGGCGGAGTCTCAATTTACCTTTAAAAATCAGATCAGCAATTTTTTCGATATATGTCTTCATCTTTTTGCTTGGCCTATGTGGCAGAAATATCCATTCTAATATGATGCTTTCTCTTTGTATTAAGATTCCTGTTGGAGATTGTCTTGAGGGTAAAATAACAAGTATGCATTCTAGGTCTGGATCCACACGATCCACATGTGTTTCTTGAAGTTTTCTTTCTACCAACTCTAATTCTTTTTCGGCCTCATCAGATAGTTTTCTTGGACTATTTAAACCCTTGTCACCTTCTAAAGTCTTGAATAAATTAACTAGTTCATAGTTTTTTATACCAATCATGGGCCGTATATGAGCAATATCTCCTAGTAGCTTTTGAAAATCGTTAAGAGTCTTCAATTTATCTCTATTTAATTTTACTTTTTGTGGCCTAATTTTTTGTAAACCTATCTTATATCCTAAATAATTGATAGAATCTCCCCTCTGTACTTTTTCTGGAGCAATTTGCAGTCCCCAATTAGGCAATACTTTCTGTAGTTCTTTAAACAATGTTTCTAATGTCTGTGGGTTTGGGTCTGCCAACAAAATATCATCCATATAATGGTAAATGATAGATTGTGGGAAGCGCTTGCGCAGTATTTCTAGTGGTTGTTGTACAAAATATTGGCATAAGGTGGGACTATTTAACATTCCTTGGGGCAGGACTCTCCATTGGTACCTCTTAGCTGGCCCTGAATTATTAAGAGTAGGCACTGTAAAAGCAAATTTCTCTTTGTCTTGTTCCTGTAAAGGTATGGTAAAAAACAATCTTTCAAGTCAATAACTGTAATAGGCCATCCTTTAGGTAGCAGAGAAGGCAGGGGAATACCAGATTGTAAGGAGCCCATAGGTTAAATCACCTTATTAATTGCTCTTAAATCTGTCACCATCCTCCATTTTCCAGATTTTTTCTTGACAACAAAAACAGGAGAATTCCATGGACTGGTTGATTCTTCAATATGCTGAGCCTGTAACTGCTCCTGTACCAACTGTTCCAAAGCCTGAAGTTTTTCTTTTGTCAAAGGCCATTGTTGAACCCAAATAGGCTTTTCTGTTAACCATTTCAAAGGCAGTGCTGTGAGTGTCTTATTAAGATCTGTGGATATAGGGCAATTCTTTTGTACAACTTGAATGGCTGGTGAATTTTTTTCATTTTTGGAAACATAGTTGAGCCTCCGGCTGACATCATAACCAGGAGGGATTTTAATCTGGGTATTCCATTGCATTAGGAGGTCGCGACCCCACAGATTCACTGCTATATCAGCCATATATGGCTTCAACCGTCCTTTCTGACCTTCTGGTCCTATGCATTCAAGCCACCTCACACTCTGTTTCACCTGAGATATTGTTCCAATACCCAGAAATTGGATATCTACTGTCCGTAAAGGCCATCTCGGATGCCAGGACCGTGGGGTTATGATCGAAACATCAGCCCCCGTGTCGACTAAACCCTGGATATAAATATTATCTATCCGTATCCCCAATTTTGGTCTTTGTTCATTTATCGAAGTCTGCCAAAATATTCGTTTCGTAATTTTCTTTGGAGTTTCTGAATCTTCTTTTGAATTTATGTTATCATCTGATACTGTATGTTTTTCAAGATCAGGTATTGGGTGTTCTATTCGTCCTGAGAATGCTGGTCTTCTACTACGACCGGATATGATCTCACCATCCTCGAATTTGTAGTCTGATTTTGGGGGGCTTCCCGGGGGAAGCCCCGAAAGGCGTTTCCCGATGGCAGAGGGTTGCCTTCTTTATCTCTGGTAGATCTACATTCATTGGTCCAATGCCGTCCCTTGCCACATCTTCTGCATAATCCAGAAGGCAATGGCCTTCTGTTTGAATTAAACCTAGATCGGGCATCATTTCCAAGAGTACTTTGTGTACAGTTTCGTCTTATATGGCCTTGTCTACCACAGTTGAAACAAATGATTCCTTGGTTCCTCTTCCTTACTTTATCAATGGCTTGGTCTACCCAATTGTCTTCATTACTATGGAGAGGTTCAGCATTGATTTTATATTGAATCCATTCTTCTAGAGGTGCGGCTCTGATTTTTAAAGGCAGAAGCATTCTTCTACATTCCGGATTAGCATGATCAAAGGCCAGAGAAAGTATTATTTGCTTTCTAGCTTCTGGATCTGATATTGCTCTATGTACAGCCGTGGTAAGCCTGTGTAGAAAGTCAGTATAAGGCTCTTTTAAACCTTGTTTGACCTTAGCCTAATGCTCAATTTTTTGACCTGGGTCTAAAATCTTTTCCCATGCATTAAGTGCAGCCATACGGCATAGCAATAAAGTATGTTCGTCATAAGTAGTTTGAGTCTTCACGTCAGCAAACATTCCTTCACCAAGGATTTGGTCCTGAGAAGCAAAGAAACCCCTAATTCTTCCTTGGTGTTCTAAGGTCCTGGCTTCCTCTCTAAACCAGCTTCTCCACTGTAAGTTTTGACTTTGGTCCAAGACAGCAGCCGTTAGCTGCATCCAATCAAAGGGGAGGATTCGGTTTTTTGCAGACCATGAATTCAGGAGCTGCTTTACATAAGTAGAATGAATACCATACATGGATATTGCCTCTTTAAAATCTTTGATGTCTTTCATATGTAGTGGCTCATGACTATACTCTACATATTCTGAGGAACCCCCTGGTGCCATCTTTGTCTGAATAGTAGCTGGGAACAATAGTGGTGGTGAAGGGGGTATCCCCGTCATGTTTACAACTTTATGTAAAGTATTTCTAGTACCATAACACCCCATTGGGGGTTGACCTGAACTGTTCTGAGCATAAGATGTATCATTGCCCTTTTGTAGTGTTGCAATATGGTCCCCACATTCTTGTATTTTGGATATAATGGGTTCCCATTCTTGGATTTTGGATACTACAGATTCCCATTCCTGGATTTTGGATACTGCAGGTTCAGATTCTTGGATTTCGGATACTATCTGTCTCAGAGCTTGACTTTCTTGATGAAGTAATCCTTCTAAAGACCTCGCCGAGTTAGCAATTTTGAGATCTACATCATTAACATAATTAATGATTTTCTCATCCACTTTATTAATGTGTTCAACAAGTTTCTTGTTCTCATCAGTTACGTAGAGTTTATATTGTTCTCGTATAGTGCTGTCATAATGTGAAAGCTTGTTGTAATCAATTTGTAGAGTATCTATCGTTCTTGACATAGCAGAGTTTGAAAGCTGTAATTCACATATGTTGGACAACAGCTGCCGATTTAAGTTCTGCATCTGCTTAACCTCATCTGACACCATAGCGTTTGATAATTCTATAATACCAAGTTTGGACTGTAATTGAAGGTTTAAATTCGTGACCTCAGTCATCACCCTTCTATTGTGGAACACAACATACAGAAACAGACCAAAAAATAGTAAAACTGGGGTATTGAATACCTCAAGATACTCATTTAAAAACTTGTCAACCATCATGGAAAAATATATACCGAATTCCTCAAAAGAATAGTTGTCAGCCATTACCTCAATCCAGGTGCAATGATGCTGTGTGGTCAGAAGATGTCACAATAACGTTTAGTGCCCTGCTGTATGGCGGATGCAGAGACACTCAGCACGCTATTCACAGATCCTAGGAGTTAAAGGGTCTCAGCGGACAGAATAGAATCCTTGGAAAAAGCAAATTCTTACAAGTCAAGACAGGATGTTAATTACAAGATAGAATGGTTTCAGTTTCCTTTGTTCAACTACAGGAGTAATTTACAATTGCCCCACGTTACTGGGGCTAGGGGCGGAGCCGCCGCTCGAATCTGCAGTTCCTGGGTCAAAACCAGCCAGCCAGGTTGGGGGAAGGGCTCGCAGTGGGGTCGCAGCACAGCACGGATGAGGGGCGGAGTTACCGCTAGCGCGGCAGAACCAAACAGCCAGAGCCGGAGCCTAAGCCGTTTGGAAGTCACCTCTCAAAACCAAACGATGGGACCCTCTCTCCAACAGCCAGGAACCAGGAAGAGACCGTCTCGTGCTTCCGCAGCCCCTTTTCAATGGGCCTTTCCCCCGCCCCCTTCAGGTCGGGGGGGGGCCCGGTGCCCTGTATAAGTGTCTTTTGACCTTATCAGCTGACACCTGAATCCCACAACATCGGACCCCATGCTTGACACTTCTAGGGTGGCCAAGAACCTGAGGCTGGATAGATCATGAGTGTGTGGGGGGGGGGAATCAAATACTATTGTTCTGCTAAGAGAACATAGCAAAAAATGACTGCCTATGACATCATGACCCATAGACCAGTGTCTCGCTCAACCATTATCAGAGACTATGTCTTCTGCAGTAAAGGAGACTTAACACCAAGGCTCACAACTAGAAAAACTACAAAGATCAAGAAACATTGGAGCACCGAGTCCTAAATGTGATGTCTGTACCAAATCTTCCCCTCAGTACTTAGGGCCCTATGTAGAAGAGAAGTAAAAGCCAGAGGTGACGGATGACTCCAAGGAAACGGTGTTCTCCAGACACAATAGGACTGATGAATATATGAACTCACAGAATGTGGTAGCACACACAAGAGCTGCACAGTTTCAAGTCAGACTGGGTCCCAGCACTGAGATCAGAAGGGCTCAAACTCCTAACCAGGAAGCTATCAGTATTTAGTACCCATTTGAAAAGGAAAAAATAGTCTTCTCCAATGTAATCTCACTGTGTATATTAGCCACACTCCAGATCCAAAGCTTTGTTATTAACAGGTGGATATGTAAGGGTTGAGAAATCCTCTGCGAAAAGGAGGACTCTGAGATAGCTCTCTCAACAATACGCAAGGGTTTTTTTTTTCCAGGTATACCTGGTGCTCACTGAACACACAGGAACCGAGAGAGCCCCCAGCTGAGATTGAAGAAAGCTTTTATAGGTCATGGGGGTTGCTACGTGCAGGAATGCAGGTGGCAGATAATGTATAACTCTAAAGCCCCTACTAAAGCCCCTACTTGGTGATTCATCAATTATGCAGAGTTGAAAAAAATTTTCTCTAACAGATAAAAAAGGACTCTCTCTTCTCTCTCTCTCTCTCTCTCTCTCTCTCTCTCTCTCTCTCTCTCTCTCTCTCTCTCTCTCTGCCCCCCCCAGTTATTCCCAACATGGAAAGTCTCCAAACAAGCAAACTGCATTTATTTAATTTGAGAGAAACTCTAAAGAGTCAAAATATCATGATTTTAATGAAAGATCTGATGTAGATTCCTGAGGCAACAGTCAGACTGAAGAATCAAAATACAGACTGAATGGGGTCCAGTGGCCCTTGCTTATAATCCTTATATAAAAATGAGACCAGCCTGGGTAACAGTCAAGATAGGTATGTATGCAAGTCCAAAGTCATTTAGCTTAAATTCCCACAGGAGCATGTTTTATACACAATCCCCTAAAGGAGGAGAGAAATCCCTGGCATCGATACACACAAAAACAAAGAGTTAAAAAGGGACTCAGAACAGGGAGGCAGGGAAGCTAATTGCTGATCCTCCAAACTTCCCTCTGCACTCACTGCTTTATCCCAGCCCCCCACTCCAGCAGGAGCTCCCTGGGAACCCAAGGTCACACCAGCCAGACTTGCAGGTGGGCTAACTGAATATCTTTACCACCCCCTCTTCTCCTCCGAATCTAATCCCCAAATCTCAGTCCCCCATCTCCATCTCAGACCTCCTCTGCAGCCTCCCCACCCTCTCTGCCCCCCATCTCCAATCCTCCACACAGATCTACCACTCCAAACTCTGTTCCCTCAACTCACGGCTTTATCTCAGTCTCCATCTCAATCAGTACAGCCTGGGTACCAGCTAGCCAAGTCTGAGAGAGAAGTTAGGACATCAAAGCAGGTAGGCCAGCCCCACTTTCCATCCTCTCTTCCAAATCCAATTCCCCAGTTTTATGCCCAGCTCTGCAGCAGGCTAGCAGTGTTGGCCTCATCTCATGTTCTGCCCCCATTCTCCTGATTTCCTACATCCTGTGGACTGCCTCGGCACTCTCCTCCTAGTCCATCCCATTTCATATGTGTCTGTTCCCAATATCTAGGAACACATTTTATAGGTAATTCCCAGTGGCCACACCAGCCAGAATCCCAGAAGAGTTTCCTAAGCAGGCAATACACACTCTTCTAAGAAACAGAGAGGGCAACAGAAACATGGGAACAAAACACACCCAAAAAAGACAAGACCAGAGAGCAGCACCTGGAATTCCAATTGTCTCAAACCCAGATACCTAGACACAGTATAAAAACACAATCTGTAACAGCCAGGACAATATGTCTCCACTAGAGCCCAGCAGCCCTGAGTATTGTGACAGAGGTGAAGCACAGGGGAAAGTGTGGGGATTCAATAAAAGCTTCAGAAGTTTCGAAGATATCAGAGGAAATCTACCCACAGTCTATGTGGAACTTAATAAAAGCTCCAGAAGTTCTGGAGATCTAACCACAGTCAGTCTAGGAGAATCAGAGGGTAGTGATTCACAGCACAGGGAGTATCCTGGGAGTGGTGACCCATGCCCTTAATCCAAACTGAGTTCAAGGTCATCTTAGTTTATAGAAGGAGTCCCAGGCTTCCAAGCAGGCAGTGGTGGGGCTATGCCTTAACTTACCAAAAAAGTATTTAAGGCAGGGATAGAAAGACAGTAGGGAGGAAGCCAAGAGAAGTGAGGCTGAGGAAGCTGGAAGACAGCTGGGTAAGATCTGACTGTGGTGTTTATTCCCTCTAATATCTCTGACTTTCTTAGAGATCTATCCCCGAGTCTCATTTATTCATGCAACAGGGAAGACCTTAAAATATACTTTATGAATACAATGAGTATCTTTGAAGAGGAAATCAAAAAATCCCCTTAAAGAAACTTATAAAAACACAACTGTGAAAGGAAAGGAGCCAAACAGTTCAAGACCTGAAAATGGAAACAGAATCAAACTTTAAAAATAAAGAAGAAAAGAAAAACCTGAACTGAAAGAAACATAGAAATGAAAATTTAGTGAGTCAAACAGGAACCTCGAAGGGCCTCACTAGCACACCACAGGGAGATGGAAAGCGAGAATTTCAGAATTGAGGACAAGATAGGAAAAACTGATACCTTTGTCAAAGAAAATGTTAAAAACCCTGACACAAAATATCCAGAAAATCTGGTGCACTATTAAAAGATTTAATGAAATAGATGAAGAAGAATCCAGGTCAAAGGCACAAAAAAAAATATTTTCAACAAAATCACAGAAGAAAATTTCCATAACCCAAAGAATGAGGTGCCCATCAAAGTACGAGACGCATACGGAACACAAAATAGACTGTATAGAAAGTCCCTTCAGCACTTAATAATCAAAACATTAAACATATAGAACAAAGAAGAAATATTGAAGGCTTCAAGTGGAAAAGACCAAGTAATATATAAAAACAGACCTATTTAAATAACATCTGACTTTTCAATGAGGCCTCTAAAAGCCAGATGAGCTTGAACAGATGCTCTACAGACTCTAAGAGACCATAAATGCCAGTCCATACTATTATACCCAGCAAAACTTTCAATCACCATAGATGAAGAAGACATAATAAAACCATACTTAAGCAATATCTACTACAAATCCAGCCCTGCAGAATATGCTAGAAGGAAAACTACAACAATCTGAAGAGTTTAATTACACCATGAAAACACAAGTAATAAATAATCCCAAACTAGCAATTTAAAAGGGGGTACCATACACTATCCCCAACAACAACAACAACAAAAGCAAAAACAGGAATTAACAAACGTTGCTTGTTGCACGAATAAAGGAAACTCAGGGCCAGATCTCTGGGGAAAGTGGAGATATTAGAGAGAATAAACACCATAGTCAGATCTCACCCAGCTGTCTTCCAGGTTCCTCAGCCTCACTCCTCCTGGTTTCATCTGACTACCCGTCTTTCTACGCCTGCCTTAAATACTTTCTCTGCTCAGTTAAGGCACCACCACTGCCTGCTTGGGAGCCTGGGACTCCTTCTATAAACTAAAATGACCTCGAACTCAGTTTGGATTAAGGGCATAGGTCACCACTCCCAGGATATTCCCTGTGCTGGGATTAAAATGTGAGTTACCATTGTGTGATCCTCCTAGACTGACTGGGTAGATCCCTTTGATGTCTCTGAATGTTTTTATTATATTACAAAATATCCCCACAGTTTCTAATTGATATCTCTCAATAAAGAGACATAGACTAACAGAATGGATGTGAAAACAGGACCCATTTTTCTACTGATTCAAGAAACATACCTCAACATCAAGAATAGACATCAATTTAGGAAAACTAAAGGACCTAAGAAGCAAGATGGTGTAACCATTTTAATAGCTGACAAACTAACTTGAAACTAAAACTAATTAGAAGATATTTTTTAAAAAGATACCACATACTCATCAAAGGGATATTGCAATTCTTAATATCTAAGCACATGAGCACCCAAGTTCAAAATAAACATTACTGTGAAAATAGAAAAATCTTGTAACTCTCTCCCCCTCACCCCTTCCTGAGGTCTCTGAAACTAGCCAAGGTTGAGGTGGCTGGGACACACCCGACAGCCTGAGCCTGATACTTCCTGAACTCCTGAGACCCACCTGGTGAGAAGCTTGACCTTCCAAGATAAGGCTCAGGGACCACATTACAGATCTAGCAACCTAAGTGGGGTCACCCAGGAAAGTCCTACCATGAGAATTGTTAACTGTTAACTGTTTGAAGCTTGCACAATGTGTCCTGCTCCAGGAAATGGATGTCTTCAGGTGGTCCTATGGTTTCACAGAAAATAGCTTTCCTGCCTGCATTCCTAAACTCTGTCCTAAGCTGACTGTTGGCTCCGCCCTGTTAGCATGCTGAGCCCACCCACATCCCCTCCCCTACCCAGAGTAGGGTATAAGAATTCTGCCCCGAAAATATTCGGGGCTCCAGGCTTTTCTATACAGTGCCTGGAGCCCACACACGTGTGTACCGGTATTCATAATCATATTCATTAAACTCTCTTTTTCTTTAATGTTAACAGTGGTCATTAGTAGTGGTCCTGGGGTGTCTTGGGGTATCTTGGGGTGCCCTAGGGGTGCTCGCCTATTACATTACTATAGCTTAAATCACATATTGATCTTCATACACTAATAGTGGGAGACTTCAATAACCCACTTTTACCAACAGACAAATCATTGAGACAGAAATTAAACAGAGAAATATTCAGCCAACTAATGTTATAAATCAGATGGACCTAACAGATATTTATAGAACATTTCACCCAAACACAAAAGAATATGCCTTCTTCTCAGCCTCTCATGAAACATTCTCCAAAATTGACCATATACTCAGTCACAAAGTAAGTCTCACAGATACAAAAAAAATTAAATAACACCCTATATGCTATCTAACCACCATATAATAAAACTTGATATCAGCAAGAGCTTTCTAGCTTACAAACTTCTGGAAACTAAACAACTCTCTACTGTATGGGAAAAAAATGGTCAAGACAGAAATAAAAAATAAATTAAAAACTTTTTTGTTTTTAGACATTTGAAAAGCGTGACCCTTCTTGCACAGTTTATAAAATTATAACGTGAAATCTAAAAATAGTTTAAGTACACTTTAGACATGAAAGAATACATACGATTCAGGGTATATCCTTTGTGATACAATAAGCTGTTCATGCACACATATAAATAGACATAGAAAGAAACCATGATTATTAAAAAATAACAGAATGTTCAGGTGAAAATAAGGTATTTATAGTAAATGGTTGATCACAGACACAAACTGCATGTGTTGTCAAGGCTACAAAGATGATTGTAATTCTATCACATCTATTTTCTAAGGAGGAAAAGGAGAATAACCCTTACTGTGAGGGAGAAACAGGCATTATGCCCATTACACTTTTTTTTTTTAATTTAAAAAGTTTTTGCTCATACACACCACTGCTCCTCTCCTCCCGGTCTCCTCCCTCCACCCTTCCCCCCATCCATTCCCCAGGGAGGGCAGGGACTCCCAGGGTGAGTCAATTTCGTCCTGTATATCCAGTTAAGGTAGGACCAAGTCCCTCCCCCCAGCATCAAGGGTGGGTTAGGTGCTCCTCTGTAGGGAATGGGCTCTGAGAATCCAGTTCATGCACCAGGAATAAACTCTGGTCTGATTACAAGAGGCTCCACAAACTGCCTATGCAGTTCAACTGTCATCTACATTAAGGGGGTTTAGTTTCTTTCCATGAAGGTTCCTTATTGATTATTTCAGGGTCAGTGAGCTCCCAATAGCTCAGGTCAGCCATCTCTGTGGGTCTCCTCCTCATGATCCTGATCCCTTTGCTCATATACTCTCTCTCCTTCCTCTCCCTTCAGCTGGACCGGGGGCTCAACCTGGTGCTTAGCTATGGATCTCTGCTTCTGCCTCTATCAGCTGCTGGATGAGTGTTCTATGATGACAATTAGGGTGGTCATTCATTTGATCATAGAGAAGTCCTGTTTAGGCTCCCTCTCCACTATTGCTTGAAGTCCTAGCCGAGGACATCTTGTAGGTTCTTGGGTGTTTCCCTAGCACCAGGTTTCTCTTTAATCCCTCAATGGCTCCCTAGATCAAGATATCTATTTCTTTATTCTCCCTCTCTGCTGCTCCGCCCACTCAACCATCTCATTCTCTCCTGATCTCTTCTCACCTCCCCTTGCTCTCTCCCTCTATAAGATTTACTCAGGAGATCTCTATTTCCCCTTCCCAGAAGAGAATCCATGGACGACTCTCTTAAGCTCCTCCTGTTACCTAGCTTCTCAGGGGTTGTAGGTTTTATTCTGGTTATCCTTTGCTTTACATCTAAAATCCACCTATGAGTGAGTATGTACCATGTCTGTCTACTCTCAAGATCCACCCATTTGCCTCAAAATTTCAGGATGTCATTATTTTTTCACTGCTGAGTAGTACTCCGTTGTGTAAATGTACCACAATTTTTTAATTCATTCTTCAGTTGAGAAGTATCTAGGTTGTTTCCAGGTTCTGGCTATTACAAGTAATGCTACCATGAACATAGTTCATGCTAATGTCCTTGGGGTAAGAATGTGCGTCCTTGGGTATATGCCCAATAGTGGTATTGCTGGATCATTGGGTAGACTGATTCCCACACAAGAGACTTAACAACACACCTGAAAGCTCTAGAACAAATAGAAGCATATTTACCCAGAAGGAGTAGATGACAGGAAATAATCAAACTCGAGGCTGAAATCAATAAAATTGAAAGAAAGAATCAATTAAATAAAGAGCTTGTTCTTTGAGAAAGTCAACAAGACAGACAAGCTCTTATCTAAACTAACTAAAAGGCAGAGAGAGGATATCCAAATTAACAAAATCTGTTACAATAAGGTTTTTTGCCCTGTCCGGCCAGAGATCCAGACCCACAGACCTGCCGTCCCAGACGGCTTAGTCACCCGCCGCTGCTTAGGCCCCCAAAATGAGTCACTTATATTAACTTCATGCTGTTTGGCCTATGGCTCAGGCACATCACTAGCTAGCTCCTTCATCTTAACTCGACCCATTCTCATTAATCTGTCTGTCACGTGGCCCATGGCTCACCTGTGTTCCTTACATGTTTCTTCTTAGGGCGTCTGGCTCGATTGCCTGTGTCTCTGCCCTCCTACTACCTATTCTGATTTCCCCACCTACTTTTTCTATGGTGCCTGTCATGGGCCAAAACAGCTCCTTTATTTTAAAATTGATATTCGCAGCATACAGAAAGGCATTCCCACATGGTGTACGTAACAACAAACACCCAGGAAATACAGAGAATTATTAGGTCATACTTCAAAAATCTCTACTCCACAAAATCAGAAAACCTAAAAGAAATGGACACTTTCTGGACAGGTACCACATCACTTACCAAAATTAAATCAAGAGCAGATAAACAACCTAAATAGGCCAATAATCCCTAAGGAAATAAAAGCAGTTATTAAAAGTCTCCCAACGAAACAGAAAATTTTTTAGAATTGAATGAAATGAAAATATAACATATCCAGACACAATTAAGGTATTCTAAAAAAGCAAGTTCATAGCACTAACTGCCTACACACACACACACACACACACACACACACACACACACACACACACATACAAAGATCTCATACTAGTTAGTAACTTAATCACACACCTGAAAGCTCTAGAGAAAAAAGAAAAATTGACACAGGAGTTAATAATAATAATAATAATAATAATAATAATAATAATAATAATAATGCAGGACTGAAATAAAATAGAAATAAAATATACAAGAATGAATAGAACAAAGGGTTGATTCTTTGAAAAAGGAATAAATTGAAAAACCCTTGTATAAATTAACTAAAAGTCAGAGAGAGAATATTTAAAGTAACAAAGTTATAGCTGAAATGGGAGACATAAGAACATTCAATAAGGAAATCCTGAAAATTATAAGAATACTTTAAAAACCTATACTCTACCAAATTGAAAATCTAAAAAAAAAAAAAAAAAAAGACAATTTTCTCAATACATACTACTTATCAAAGTTAAAATCAGATAAGCAATTTAAACAGACCCATAATCCCTAGTGAAAAAGGAGCAGTCATTAAGTTTCCCAACCAAAAAAAAAAAAAAAAAAAAAAAAAAAAAAAAAAAAAAAAAAAAAAAAAAGCCCAGGGCTAGATGGTTTAAACACAGAATCCTACCACACTTTCAAAGAAGTCAATTCCCCCTCAAATTACTCTAGAAAATAAGAAACAGAAGGAACAGTGCCCAATTTGTTTTACAAGGCCACAGCTAATTTGATACCTAAACTACATAAAAATTCACAAAGAAATTGTTGCAGAACAATTTCCATTATAAATAAAATGCTTGCAAACTGAACCCGAGAGCACATCACAAAGGTCATCCATCATAATCAAGTAAGTTTCATCCCAGAGATGCAGGGATGGCTCGACATGTGTAAGTCGATAAACGTAACCCACCTCATAAACAAAATGAAAGCCAAAAATCATAGAATCATCCCATTAGAAAACATACTTAACATAATTTAACAACCTTTATGATAAAAAAAAAAGGTCCTGGGAAGATCAGAAATGCAAGGAAATACATACCTCAACTTAATAACGGCATTGTACAGCAAACTAACACCCAACACAAGGAGAAACTCAAAGCATTTCCACTGACATCAGCAATAAGACAAGGTTGTCCAGTACTTGAAGTCTTGGCCAGAGCAATAACCCAACTGAAGAAGACCAAGGGAATACATTTTGAAATGGAAGAAGAAGTCAAAGCATCTTTATTTGCAGATAATATGACAGTCTACTTAAGTGATCAAATATATTCCATTGGAGAACTTCTACAGCTAATTAACACTTTCAGCAAAGTACCAGAATACAAAACTAACTCACCTAAATCAAGAGCCCTCCTATATACAGATGACAAATACATGAGAAAGAAGTCAGGAAACAACACCCTTCACAACAGACGAAAATAATATACTCTAACCAAGCAAGTAAAAGACTTGGGTGGTAAAATCAGGTCCTTTGCATATATATTATAGCTTCCAGTATAGTTTTGTTTTTTATGAGATTCCTGAGTGTACAAATTAGTGAGTCTCTGTTTCTTGTTCCTTCTCTTGGGTTCTTTTCACTATTCAATTGTTTGTTCAATTCTGGTGTGTTAGTTTTTGGCTTATCTTACTATATTTTATTTTATATTATTATCAACTCATAGAAGCCTGGTTGCTCTCTAATGGAGATGGAAAGGGGTGGATCCAGATGGGAGGGGAGGTAGAAGGAACCAGGAAGAGTAAAGTGAGGTGAGACCATGACCAAGACTTATCGTGTGAGAAAATAATCTGTTTTAAATAAAACAAAGGGGTTTAAAAAGGATTATGGAAACTGAAATGTTCAAACAGACTTGTACAAGCAAGCTGTATCTCCTGTACCTGCATATTTGATGGGAAGGGGTACATGCCAGCTTGGAGCATAGTATCCTATGAGGTATCAAACCAAGGTACTGATAGAGTCCCATGGGAAGCTTTAGTTGGAAAAGTGAGGATGAGTGGAATTAAGATAAAAGTTCACAGTCATTCTTCAAAGGGCTTCTTGTATAATGGTTGCCTCTCTTGGATTTGACTATTATGTATCTAATCGGAGAACATTCACCTATCTAGTTCTATAACCTAAATGTGTGCCTATGCATGTCTACACGACTTTCAGAAGTAAGCATTCAAAGTGTGAACCAGTGAAACATATGTGCTTTCTATGTATAGAGTAAATGCTGCTGTGCTTACAGAGAAAGGCTCTGAAAAATAGCCCCTTGTAGGATCTACACTGTGAGGCTCTGTGTGGTCATTAACCACAAAAAGAGCTATGGGCCCCTTCCATGCAGAAGGACACAAAGGTGCCCAACCTTTTAAAACTGCAATTAGACTTGGTCACCTATGAAGTTCACAATTGCTTCAAAATGGAGTCAAAAGATGAAATTGCATTTTCATAATGTTCTAGGTAAATTCTCCTTGATCACATGGGCAGATGGGCTGTAGATTGGACAAGCCTTCGAGACTTTCTACTATAAGGTCATTTGCTCACCTACTGTTTTCAGTTTAAACAAACAAACCAATGAACAAATGATCAGAAGCCACTTATTCCAATAAATAATGACTTGTCTTTCAGATGAGTGTATGCATGCTCTGTAGTTAACTGGGGTCTTCTCAAAGGAGTTGGGGCAAAAAGAAATTTATAAAAAACAATAGCAAGGAATATTATAGCTAGCACATTGAGGGACTACTCTTTGGCCACGTTTGGTCAGCCTTGGTTGTACACAGTGTAACCTAGAGTCATCTGAAAAGAAGAAACCTCAACTGAAGAACTGCCTGCATCCGATTCACCTGTGGGGCAGTGTCTTAATTATTAATTGATGCAGGAGGGCCCAGCCTCCTAGGCTTCTATGTAGATGGAGTTTTACTTTCAAGGCGCCAGTCCAAAATTAATGTTTATTAGAATATAAATTAACACTCACAATATTAGTAACAGCTTATGGTGGCACCTGAACAAGGACTGGTGGATCCAAGCGATGGAGGAGCGATGAAAGCGCGATAGAAGCACGAGGGATTCCGATTCTGTCTGTCCAGCAGCCAGCAGCCAGGAACCAGGAAGAGAGCTCCTCGTGTCCCAGCAGCCACTTATCAATGGGCTTGGCCACACCCCCTCCAGGGTCCCGGAAGTGTCTTCTGACCTTATCACCTGACACCTTAATCTCGCCACACTTCTAGGTAGCTGAACAGTTAGACATTCTTGGATATTAGGGCATCACTCAAGAATGAAGAAGCCTTGTTCCCCATTCTCATTCCTCAGCCTCTGCACCTCTTTCTTCCTCCATATCCTTTGTAGTATCATTCATAGGAAGCTAACCAATGTAAGCTTTGGTCCCTGAAGGTCAAGGCTTGCTGCAGGAACTAACCATACGCAGGGAGGGGTTGTAGGACCCCGGTAGGTGCATGGTTTCTCAGAAGCACAAGTAAGACAGACAAGTGGCATCTACTGTGAGAGGGACAACCTCGGGGCACAGCCTGACACTGTGTGATCTAACAGTGCCTCAGTGCCAGAGCTGACCTGAGTTAGAGACTGCACATCTGATGTCTGCTGCAGAACTGATCTTTCGCTTATTTTTTGAAGAAGACTCACGCATTTTGGAATCATGGGAGTGATGTTATGAAGGAAATGTTCAAGAAATACCTTGAGGACATTTTTTTTCTATATGTCATGATAGTAGGAACTCCATGACTCTGTACTCACTGTATCTCTCTTTCTAGTCCTCCCCAGGGTGACTTTATAACACCCCACTTCGATCTGCTGCTGTGCTGACCATGCCTGTGTGGAGCTGCCTGGTGACAGGAGCAGGAGGATTTCTGGGCCAGAGGATCATCCACATGTTGGCTCAGGAGAAAGGGCTGAAGGAGATCAGGGCCTTGTACCGGTCCTTCACTCTAAAACACAAGGAGGAATTATCCAGTAAGTGACCTAGAGACTGGTGGATACAGACTGGGTATGGGGAGAGATTCCCTGTCACCAAATAAAAATTAGGTAGATCTATAAAGAGACTCAACAAGAACTGTCACAGTTAGCATAGCATAAAAGGCACTGTATATTTGGGAAAAGTGGATTCTGACATGACCCAGAACTAGAAAGCATGGCCATGGGCGGGCCCTGGGCTAGGCCTCTCTCCTATTCAGACACTGCACATCAGCTGGAATATTTTGTATCTGAAGGGTCTGGACATGGTAATATTGTACAACACTAGCAAAAGATTATAAAACTAGAGACCTGAGCAGTGGAAACTTGCTGCCTTTGAACTTTCCCAATCAGCTATGTCGTTTCCTTCTATTTAAGACTTGGAGAGTGAAGTTCATAACAGGAAGTGGTTATGATGTAATGGTGAATTTAGGAGGAGTTTGAGGGGTGGGGAAGAGAGAGAGGGGACTAGAGGGCATATACACAGGATAGAAGCACATTGAGGACCAGGTGGACTTCCTATGTGTCATGGGGATTCCATCAATGCCACCCCCATCATTCCTTCTTTCTGTCCTTCATCCTCAAAGTTCTACAGACTTGCTGGGGAGGTACTTTATTTTTTTTTTCTGTGATCTCTACCCCACCCCCAGGGCAAGAGCAAGCACTGTACTAATAATGTAGGTTCCCAGCTATGCCAGTCTCACATCCCTCTGTGGAGGTTTATGGAAAGGTTGTTGCTTCTAGTGTGAAGCTATTATGAATGTACCTCTTCGTCCATGCTATCCAGGGTCCATTTATACCCATTTTTTTGGATCCCACCCATCTGTCCCTTGGCTTTGTCAGATAGGTCAGGCATCCTATGGTTTGATTTTGGTTATCCTTCCTTCTGAAGACAAACATCCCTGGAGCTGGTTCGATATGGCTCTATGAAGAAAGAAGGTGATTGAGGGCCTGTCTCAGCTACTTTTCTATTGCTGGGATAAGACACCATGACCAAAACAACTTACAGAAAAAAATAGATTATTGGGGAATTACAGTTTTCAGAGTAATATAGAGCCAATAACCATCATGGCAGGGAACAGGGCAGCCAGCAGGCAGGCATGGTGCTGTAGCAATAGCTAGACGTTCATACGTATCTTCATCCACAAGCCAAGGCAGAAAACTAAATGGAAATAATGAAAAGTCTTTTGGAGCCTCAAGGACCACCATAGTGGCATGCCTCCTCCAAGTAGGACACACAACTGGGGACCAAGTATTCAAATATATGAACCTATGGGGCCATTCTCATCCAAACCAACATAACTCAGTGTCTAAACACTTTAAGACACATTTGAGCAAGAAAGAGATTTAGAGAGTGTGATTCTCTCTCAGGCTACACTTCTCTGAAATCTACTGTCAAATTTAAATTTATCTATTTTTGTAGGAATGATTAGCATTTTAAGATCCTGGGCCAGTATTATTGTGCTAAAAACAACAGTCTTGAGAGGTTTGACCAGCAACGGTTGCAAGGGTCTTGTTCGGCTGGAAGCATCAACTCATCCCTGCACGATCTGAGAAGCCCCATTCTTCTCTCTCTCCAAACCCAGACCAGCAGAGAGTCCCCAAACAAACAAATGAACGGTCAAGTGGGTACATTTCAGTGGGTCCTGCCAAGGTATGCCAGTAAGAGAACCACATAAGCAGTCTGGCAAAGGGTCTCTCCTTACCTAAGGTCTATGCAGGCTAACAGAGACCATTTTAAGAATGTATGCTTAAATTCCTTGCTTTCATACCTCGTTAAACCAGCATTGTATTACATCTTATCTTTCATAAATCTTCTTTTCAGGACAGAGCAGGAATTATCATACAGAAATACATCCCAATACAAAGTATCTTGGTGACCTGTTGTTGGGAGACCCACTTCACCTTTAGTCAATCAAGATGGCAGTGAAGTCACATGACTTGCTTTTTCTCCAACCCTAGCAATGATGACTACCAGCTCTTGGCTGCTCTTGGCTTATTAAGATGGTGGCGAACCATATGTTGTTTCCCAGAACAGTTCCAATTCAGAGTTACAAGTTTTAAGTTAACTTCTTGTTACACATGTTTAACCATACCTAGTTCCCTTAATTGCTTTTTTAAAATAAAGTAGGATAACATAAAACAACCTTAATATTATTTATACCAAAATGACTTATGAATCTCTGTTATTATATTAGCCTCAGTGGTCAGAAATCCCAGAGGCAAATTCTTAGCCTAGGCAGATGAGTTGCAACAATAATACTGAGCCACCACCAAGACACAGGGAACAGCAAACTCAGGCAGATTTTTAAGCATACCCAGTTCCCTTAACTGTTTTTTTAAAAAAAAAAAAAATAGAGAGTAGTTGTAAAAGGCAAACACACACACACACCAAACAAACCTAATAAGAACAAATAAATTCCATTTGTATACTAGTCTAAAACCAAAAAACCCACATTTTTAATATAATCCCATTTCCCCCTAAGAGAATTAGAAAAAAATAATTTGATTACTTTTAATCATGAAGTAATATTATACTAGAAAAACAAAAAACAATCAAAACAAAATAAACATTCAAACATGTCAGATTTCTGAAGATTTTATATAACCTTGGAACATATATAAATGCATAACTGAAAATACAGGTCTAATGTACAGGTCCCTTGGACTTCCAGGACCTTCTGAAATCCCAAAGTCAGTAGCAAATCAAAAGCATTTCATTTTTAGTTTGTAAAATATAATAAAGGTTAAAGCATTTGATAAAAATTGCAAAACAACACAAAAAAGTTACCAAAAAAAAAAAATTAAAGACACAGGAGATGTCAGAATCTAGAAAGCCTACCTATACCAAAAAAGTGGGGTGGGGTCACAGTTCTCCCTTAAGGTCACAGGCAAGGTACCTCTGGTTGTTTTGCTCTTCTCGGTACTGAGGATTGAACCTTACACCTTTTTGTTTATTGAAACATTACCCAATTTGAACATGGGATGGAGAATCAAAGGTTATTTAGGGCCAGTGTTCCTTGAAACCTGTCCATTGTCTATAAAAATCAACACTGTTTGTCCTCATGTGTACCTGTCCCGGAAGTTGCAAGGGTCTCTTTGACTACCAATGCTGCCATAGGGTAACAATCCTTTGGCAGTTCAGCACGACTAGCCAGCTGGTTCAAGTTTCTAAAGTCAGAACCTGAATGGTTTAACGTTGGTGCATTTGAGTATAGCGCAATTCAGCAAAAAAACTTTCCTGTTGATAATTAACTCAATCTCATGAGCCCAGTAAAGTATACATAAACCTTAAAGAACAAAACACACTAAATAAATAATAAGTAAATGAAAACTGTAAACTATATATGATACCTTCCATAAAATGGGTACTATACATTGACTGAGAAAAAAAAAAACTTTATGATAAGGGTCTAGGGGAGGGTTCAGCCACTCAGATTGTGCAAAGGTCACCAGACTAGAATGTGCATCTGCTTCTGGCCTTCCGGAGAGACAACAGGCTATGCATTCCTTCTCTGGAATGACTCTGTGTGCTAATATTTCAGTTTTCCCTACTGCTTATCTGCAGGCACACAGACCTCTATGCCCCCTAAGAGAAATGCTGTGCCTTTCAGAATCTGAAATTCTTCTGCAGCTTTCTCAAACTATTCACAACTAGTCTAACATGTTTCCTTCACTCTGGATCTTATCTCTTTCCTAATTTGGGACCATCATTATCTTTAGAGAAATAAGCCAAAAAAAAAAAAAAAGCAAACAAACAAAAAACTACCCTCTGCCTGCCTTCTTAGCACATTTTTCTATTTTATAGTTACTTATAAATCCTTATAAAATTCGCCACATTTCCCTCCCAGACTTAATTGTTTTGCTTTGTTACATACAACAAAATGCCAAAATATATAAACCTTAAATGTCTGCCTCATGTTTTAGTACTTTACCTTAGAAATAACCTAGACACTGTCACAAAACAAGCAAACAAGAAATAATCTAAAGAATCTCAGTAATGATCACCACTGATGTGACAAAGCATCATGATAGAAAACAAGTTGGGGAGCAAAGGGTTTATTTGGCTTAAGCTTCCATATCATCCTTCATCATCCAATAAAAGTCAGGACAGGAACTTAAACAGGGCAGAAACTTGAAGGCAGGAGTTGATGCAGAAACCGGGGAGAGATGGTCTTTACTCTCATGGCTTGCTTAGCCTGCTTTCTTATAGAACACAGAGATGACACCACACACAACTGAGGTTCCCTCCTCTTGATAAGAGGAGATAATCCTTCCCAAGTCCTTTTGTGTCAGAAAGGTCTTAAAGTTGGAAGCTCATTCTCCTGCCCCCATGGGATCCCCAAATAAAGGGAACTTTGTCTTCTGATTCTATGGACAAGGAGACAATGCAAATGTTAACGGACGTCCCCAAGACCCTGTAGCTAAAATAAGACAAAGAAAGATAGGGGTCCAGGGGGTCTAGAGGTAGCCTCTGTCCCTTTAAAGGCTTGAAGCATGGTAGCTTTTCTCTGGTTCTCCTGTTCTCCTGTTGCAGCTCACAGCACATCAGCTCCATGATGTGGCCATAAAGAACAACTGTCAAGTCCATGGTGTCTTGGACAAAGTGAGAGATGTGGTACTCAAGATGTCCCCTCCTGATATCTCAGGATTCCCCCCTAAGAACTGATGAGTTTATTTCATCCTGTATCTGGGCTTCCCCTGCCCTGTCATGGCAACTCTTTAGACCCAGTCTCTCCAACGGCAGCATCAAAGGAAAGCAGAGGAGAAGCTGTACAGAAAGAAACTCACATCCTGGTACCTGCCTCCTTCCCAGAAACCTTTTCCCGTTCATTCTCTGAATCAAGGCGTTCTCGGGGTTTCCCAACAGAGGAGGAGGGCCTAGAGTAGACAGATTCTGCTGAAGGTGTAATCTGTCCCAAGAGGTATTTCTCCAGCTCTGGATTTCTACTTCTGCCTCTACCAAAGTATCTCTGGCATTCGTTGCAAACTTAGTTGACCTGATTGTCTCAAAAGAGTTGATTCCAAATGAGTCTTGCTTTTTTAGAGTCCATAGAGAAGTGAGCACAGAGTTGGAGGCAGAGGGACAATATAGCCTTCCCTAGAAAAGTATGTGTCCTTAGACATGCCGCTGGAGCCTTTTTGCTTTCCCCAATCTATAGCAGGGACACTAGAATCCCAGCTTCATGAGATAGCTGGGAAAGGAGATATAGTAAACTGAGAAAGTCGTGTGCAAATTATGAAACTCAAGGCAGTGTGGGGTATTGATACAGGCTGCATGTGGCCCACTATCAATTTGGTGAATGAATTTGGGTGATGTTGTTATTGTTAGTATCATTCTATAAATCTGAGAGGAATCTGAAGATATTCACTGCCCCCAGAATGTAGTATAGTCTCCTGAGGTGGCCTCCTTTACAGTATACGTATTACTTATCCATCCCTGGAGCCTGATCTAAGTTCTCTGGAAGTTCCCTCTGGTAACTGAGCTAACTCCTCATTTGTATTCAGCCCAGACCAATTATCAAGACCAGTCGGGGCAAGGCTGACTTTCACATCTCTGTGTCTCTTCTGGGTCGTCTTGTGTATTTGTGTCTGTACATCTACAACCTGAGAGCACTGTTACAGCTTCCCAAGGCGGGACTCTGCCTCTGTTTCTCCTTCAGTCCAAATCCACAAGTGATTCCCCAGTCTCTATCAACTAAATATCAACTCTGCCTTTTTACATTTGAACACCACCACCTCTCTGGTCCCTTTAACGGCTCTATGAATTTCCATAACCGTTATTATGTGCAAAGCACAGATGACATCTTATAGCTAAGGTTAATTTTCTCCAAAGGGATAGGGGTGGAAATGGATGCTTCCTCCTTCCCTACAAAGGCTACATTCTCATTGCTGTGTTGGAATGTCCCTTCAGCAGAAAGGCCTCCTCCCCAGGATTTCCTCATTCGGACTGCCCTTGAAGGCCTGAGTAACCAATACTATGTCAGGAAATTCCCATCCCGTGCAGAAAGCTTCTCTAAGACCTGTTTTGTGTTCCTCAGAGCTGCAGACAAAAGCCAAGGTGACAGTGTTGAAGGGAGACATTTTGGATGCCCAGTGCCTGAAAAGAGCCTGCCAGGACATCTCTGTTGTTATCCACACCGCTGCTGCCATTGACATTCTAGGTTTCATTCCAAGACAGACCATCATGGATGTCAATCTGAAAGGTATAGTACCTTGGGAAAATATAGATCAAGTGGGAAAACTAGAATGGCCAAAGACATGAGGACAGGAAGGGAAGTAACCTGGAACAACTACTGTTCTCTGAGTCTGTCAGGTACCTCTGCTTGCCAGTCCATCTAGCAGAACTCAGGGCTGTTGTCCTTGGTGTTGAGAGACGAGGAGTGACCCCACAGTGGGTCTGTCAGAAGGAGTGAAAGGACATAAAGTCACATCTATAACACTCCAAGTGCCAGGGAAGAACTCCTGCTCCTCCATGCCAGTGAGTGAACGACATCCCCACACGCTTGATGTCTGTCCACCTCTCTGGACCAGACCCTGACCTTTCCTCTGTAGAAAACCATAGATGCTACTCCGCATGGGTCTGCCGGGAAGAATGATCCAACACTTTTTTTCTCAATAGCAATGGTTTTCCAGTGTCCATAACTCCACCTCTTCAGATCAGCATCAGTCTACTCTTGAAGACACAGAGTCTCCTCCTCAAATCCTCATCCCTAAATGTGCCTCTAAAAGTAGATTTCCAATATACTTTAGTAAAGGACTTTACCGTACAGCAGAATCACACTGACCTCCTACCCCAAGTTAATCTTCTTAGTACCACTGTACTCCAAGGCCCTGTCTGGAAAGTATCCTCCACATGTCCTCCAAATTTAGTGACTCAGGCTCCTTTTCCAAATAAACTAACCATTTGGGGATGGCCATTACCAACTCAAAAGGACCCCTTTTAGTGCTACATAGCTACTTCCCTCATACCTTGCCCTGCAGGTTAGTGCTATGAATACTCAGATTCTCAGTTCTGTATTATTCTTTGCTAAATGAGAAAAAGATATATACCAGCCTTTAATGTCAAATTATGAGTATACACTGCATCCCCAGGTATAGTGGTGCCCATTTATAATCCTAGAACTCAGATCCTAAGTCAGGAAGATCAAACCTTCGAGCCCAATCTGGACTAGATAGTAATAAGATTCTATCTGAAAAATAAAAATGCATATTGCCTATATACAATGCCTGAGTGGACATGCTGTAAATTCTGAATTCATATCTTCTGAGAATATGGTATCTAGAATTTTTAAATTAAAACTGGCCCCCCTTTAACGAAATGAAAATAAGTGTTTACTTTTATTTGGGGGGAGGAACCTTTTTGAATTTTTTTGTTGCTGTTTCTGGGGATCAAACCTTGCACACAAGGCAAAGGCTCAATCACTGAGCAATATCCCCAAACTAAATGCGAATCTATTGATATCAGTTTTTTGGAAAACATAAAGGAATAATTTCCCAGAATAAGAATCTAGGGAAGTACTTTCCAGAATAAAAATGCTGGTTTTAATTTTTGTCAGCTTGATACATAGTAGTCACCTGAAAAGAGGGAATCTCAGCTAAGGAATTGCTTCCATCTGATTGGCCTGCGTTTATGTCTGTGGGGGTTTTGTTGTTGTTTTGATTTGATTAATGATTGATATGGGAGTTCCCGACACACTGTGGGCTGTGTCACCCCTAGGCAGGTGGTCCTGTGTCATATAGATAAGCAATCTGAGCACATGGAAAGCAAAGTAGAAAATGGCATTCCTCCATAGTTTCTGACTTTGTTCCCTGGGTGATTTTCCTCAGTGACACATATGCCATATAAACCCTGCCCTTCCCAGGTTGCTTCGGCCATGGTGTTTTTCACAATGACAGAAAGCAGTTTAGGGTAGTGGCTCAGTGGGAGGACCCTGTATAACATGTGGAAGAGCCTAGGTTTGATCCCTAGCACTGAAAGGAAAAATTATTATAAGCAAAGAGAGACAGAGAGCACTCTATAAACCCAGAAACTTAGAAATCCCTGTTTTCCAGAATCTAAATGTCTTTTAATCTGGGGGCTATAGAATGGCACTTTGAGTCAAGATGAGGTAAAAATGTATTTAGTAGTGGTACTAGCATCAGGGTTAAGGTGGAGATGAATCTGGCTCCAGGGTCACCATGGACCCTTTGGCTTATTTCCTAACAATAATGGTGAGCTTCCTATGAGCAGGTACTCAGCTCCTATTGGAGGCTAGTGTGGAAGCCAGTGTACCTGTCTTCATCTACACGAGCTCAACGTCTGTGGCTGGACCAAACTCCTACAAGGAGATCATCCAGAATGGCTGCGAGGAAGAAAATCATGAAACCAAATGGCTTAATCCATACCCACAAAGCAAAAAGATGGCCGAGAAAGCAGTGCTGGCAGCCAATGGGTGCACCCTGAAAGATGGCGGCACTATGTATACCTGTGCCTTAAGGCTCCCATTCATCTATGGAGAGGAAAGCAAACACTTTTCAGACTTAATAAATAACGCACTCAAGAACAATGGCCTACTTAGCAGTTTTCCTAGTTTCGCTGTGACCAACCAAATGTATCTGACTAACGCAGCCTGGGCACACATTCTGGCTGCCAGAGGCCTACGAGACCCCAAGAAGTCACCAAGCATCCAAGGACAGTTCTACTACATCTCAGATGACACTCCTCACCAAAGCTATAAAGAATTATATTACAACTTGAGCAAGGACTGGGGCTTCCGCCTTCCTTCCAGCTGGAGCCTTCCTCTGCCCCTGCTATACTGGCTTGCCTTCCTGCTGGAAACTGTGAGCTTCCTGCTGCGTCCAATCTACAGCTACAGGCCTCCCTTTAACCGCCACTGGATCACACTGTCAAACAGTGTGTTCACCTTCTCCTACAAGAAGGCTCAGAGAGATCTGGGCTACAAGCCACCAGTCAGCTGGGAGGAAGCCAGGCAGAGAACTTCAGAGTGGATCGGGTCACTAGTGGAGCAGCACAAGGGGACACCGAGCACAAAGACTCAATGACAGGATGGTGACAGGAACATGGCCCTAGGTGATATGAGATTGCCAGAAAGGGTCTAAGATACAACCCAACTCTTCCCTTCGACATACCGGCCAACTTGATTCAGATCACTCACTAGAAGCCTTCCTCACCCACAAACTTTCTGCCCTAAACACTTGCCCAGCGACACACAGACTATGCCCCAGCGGCTGTGACCAAAGGTTCAGCTGCTGGTGTTCAGCTCCCCCCCCCCCCAGAGCCTCTTGTAACTCAGCACCTCATCAGTGCTTCTGTATCACCTCTCAAAGTCCCAAAGCATTTCTTGTCTGAGAAAACACTCATTGCTTCATGAAGCTCAGAGAAAGAACAATAAAAAAAAAAAAAAGTTTGAATACCTAGTCTGGAAAAGTTGGCTTTGTCGATCTAGTTTCCGGCTTTCCTTCCTGTATCCAGTTCAGCCCACAGTCAGAACAGAGACAGAATCTCACTCCTACACAGATGGGTACAAGCATGGTCCAGATGGCTGACCCAGTGTGCCTTAGCTCAGCATGACCAGGTTGAAGAGAGCTCCTTGCTCTCTGTCTTAAGAAATTCAACCCATGCTCCTCCCACTGAGTGGTGGAGTTCTCACTGATTGTCAATGGGTACCGCACAGCCCTGAGTATAGTCTGTCCTTGTCTTCCTTGGCTTCCCCCCTTCTTACCAACTGGACACGAGGCTCTAGAACTAGAAGCAGCCTTGAGAGGTACCCAGGAGGGTGTGAACAATGTGACAAATGTCCCTGGGCATCAGAGATGATCCAAGAATTCTCCTTCTAATTAAAAGTTCCCCCAAGTGTATCCCCTCCTGAGCCTAAATGTGAAAATATACTATCCCTACCTCTAAATGGAATTGCCTCTCTTTTCTTCCCTTCCTATCTCTTAAGCCCATATCCCCCTATTGCCTCAGCATCTCTCCTTCTCCTCTCCCTCCCTCTCATACCTCAGTTTCCCCAAGTACAGGAAGCCAGTGGAGACAGGTTTGAGGTCTTACAAGATAACCGAGTAAGTAGCCGACTCCAGAATCCACAGCTGGAAGAGGCCCTGTCTATTCCACCAGACATCTTCAGACTGAAGAGGCTGTGTGAACACAATATAGAGGAAATACATCTGTCTCTTGTCACAACTGGGTATTAACTCACCTGCCTTTTGCTATCACACACAGCACTAAAGTCTCACCCAGCATCAAAACTTCTTTCTCACCCACATAGTTAATGTTTATAGGAAGCCATCGTTAGGGACTGAGCTCCTGTTCTAGGATCAGGAGACAAATCCATGCCCAAGTTCTAGACAGCAAACCAAACCCAAGAGTGTTTTCTAATCACTTCACTATCAGGAGAGAGAAAACAACATCATTTTCACGGGGCCATATATAGCCCAGAGAGGCCGCTTTCATTTTCACGGGGCCATATATAGCCCAGAGAGGCCGCTTTCATTTTCACGGGGCCATATATAGCCCAGAGAGGCCGCTTTCATTTTCACGGGGCCATATATAGCCCAGAGAGACCGCTTTGTTCCACACTTACAGAGAGAAGAGGTCGTCTGGAAGTAGCTTCCCAGCTTTTGCCATCTAGCTCTGCCTCCTTTGCCCCTGCCAGGCCAAGAGACCCGTCGGTGCGACTCACTGGACAATGTTCTATGGCATAAAAGGAATAGTCCTTGTTTCTCAGAATAAAAGTAAATTCCAACCCAGCCACAATGGGTTGTACGCCTAAGCTTGGACTCTTGCATTCATTAATCCTTTGAGTGAGACAGTCAAGGACATAGCCTCAACATCCTCTTTATGAAAGGAAGGGGGAAATGCTCAGGCACCACCTGCAGTGACATGAGGAATAGATCCCGCAGGGCATCCAGGTGGTGGGCAGCTGCAGACTGGAGCACATACACCCAGGCATCTTGCACAGAGTGAGCATCCATCAGCCCTGGGTACACTGAACACTTCCCACAAGCCTGTTCCATTAGCTCTGAAGGAAATGATACTGGTGGGGTAGAAGAAAGGATCTTCAATCTTCTCTTCAGCCTACAGAAATGCCTCACTGAATCCACTGGACCATTTTCTCAGGGGAAAGCAGTCTGCCAAGGTCTAACAAGGGTGAGTGGAGAGAAAGAAAAGGGAGTGAACTGGTGTGTGTATCTAGCCTGACAAGCATAAGGCCTTAGAATCCTTTGAATAACAAAGGCCCCCTTACCTACGTGTAAGTGGACAGAGAGTTGTTCTGGTAGCAGTTAGATGGCCCACAGGAGCCATGTAATACATGCACACCACCACTAGGAGGCAGCGAAGGCACAGAAAGAATGGCAGCTGCCCCAGCCTGTGAGGCTCCGGGCCGTTTCCTCTGGACTCTGAAGCCTGTGGTCATGGACTAAGGGAAGTGATCACCCACGGGTTTAAGTATGATGTAAAACTGATTGGAGAGAATGGAATTGAGCAGGAGGTGTCCAGGAGGCCCAGACAAGAAGGAGGGAGCACGGTGTCCTGAGAATGGTCCGGCAGGTCAGTATTCTTGCTGGATGAAGGAAGAAGATACTGTCGGGTTTAGCAGTAAATAATGACATCCAGGGGACAGGCCCCAGGCCCCACTCAATGCTATGGAAAGCAGTAAGTATTTAGCTTCAGCTTCCTGGAAAGCCTCTTGGAGCAGATAGATTAGAAAGGATGAGGGTGCACCCCCAAGAATATAGCAGCAAAGTGGAGACCTGCTCCGTGTGACAAGCAAAATAAAATTCAGGTCTAGTGGGGCAAGCCTGGGGCTGAGTGCACCAAATAGCAGGAAAGATTAGGTGTCCTCACTGCAGATCCAGGAGCATATTTGCCCAGATAGGAATCTGATGTCACGCTGTCCCCTCTGCTGGTTAGTTTTAACCACACTCTTGACATGACCTAGAATCCCCAGGGAAGGCAGTCTTTACAAGGAATTATGTAGACCAGGTTGGCCCCTGGGCATAGCTGTTCTTAACAAGGTGGGGAGGTGTGAGAGGGAAGAAAGTTACAGGGAGCAGAAGCAGCAAGTGGGCTACAAGGATGCATATGCACCTCTCTGCTCCTGACCCTGTTACGTGATGTGACCAACCTCTTAAGTCCCTGTCTTGATTTCCCCAAAATGATGGACCATAACCCATGATAGTGCAGCAAATACACTCTTTCTCCCTTATGCCGCTTCTCACCAGGGAATGTGTCACAGCCACAGAAATAAACCAGAAAGCAAGCATTCGGTCCCTTCTAGTCAAACTCCAAACTCTGCAGGCTCTCACTTCTCTCTGGCCATCCCGCTCTGCTGTAGGTGTCAGCATCCTTGCCCCATCCCCCATTAAGGTCTAATTGCCTGGACAGTCATTCACTACATCCTTACCTGATCCCTAGATCACTCATTTCAGTGGTTCATCAATATGCTGACATTTGAAGCTTCCCACACACACCATGCTTCCATGTGGCCATGCCGGACCCTTCTGTTTGGAAGGTGACCAGCTGATCTAACTCTCTTCACTCACTCTCTATCCAGAACTTCTCTTCCCACTGTGTGCACGTCTAATTACATTGCCTTTATTAATTCATATGCCCCCCTACTCTGCATAGCCACGTTCTGAGGGTAAACCCATCATATGTGCGAGGGATGTGTGTGCATGGCGTGGGTGTGCGCGCATGCGCGCATGCATGTGTGTGAGCATGCGTGCATGCATGTGTGTGCCTGTGTGTGCTTGTTCTAAATCGTGTGCCACCAATGCCTAGCACAAAAGGGCGCATAAGAGAAAAAGAGAGGAGAAGAGGAAAGGGGGAAGAAAGAGAGGGGGAGGGGAGGGGAGGGGAGAGGGAGGGGAGAGGGAGGGGAGAGGGAGGGGAGGGGAGAGGAGGGGAGGGGAGGGGAGAGGGAGGGGAGGGGAGGGGAGGGGAGAGGGAGGGGAGAGGGAGGGGAGAGGGAGGGGAGGGGAGGGGAGGGGAGGGGAGGGGAGGGGAGAGGGAGGGGAGAGGAAGGGGAGAGGGAGGGGAGGGGAGGGGAGGGGAGGGGAGGGGAGAGGGAGGGGAGGGGAGAGGAGGGGAGAGGGAGGGGAGAGGAAGGGGAGAGGGAGGGGAGGGGAGGGGAGGGGAGGGGAGAGGGAGGGGAGGGGAGAGGAGGGGAGAGGGAGGGGAGAGGAAGGGGAGAGGGAGGGGAGGGGAGGGGAGGGGAGGGGAGAGGGAGGGGAGGGGAGAGGAGGGGAGGGGAGGGGAGAGGGAGGGGAGAGGGAGGGGAGGGGAGGGGAGGGGAGAGGGAGGGGAAGGGAGGGGAGGGGAGAGGGAGGGGAGGGGAGGGGAGAGGGAGGGGAGAGGGAGGGGAGAGGGAGGGGAGGGGAGGGGAGGGGAGGGGAGAGGGAGGGGAGGGGAGAGGAGGGGAGGGGAGGGGAGAGGGAGGGGAGGGGAGAGGGAGGGGAGGGGAGAGGGAGGGGAGGGGAGAGGGAGGGGAGGGGGGGAAAGGGGGAGGAGGGAGAACCCATGCAGATGTGGACGGAGACCCCGAGCAAAGAGCAACTGAAGAGAACTGAGACAGGTCACTGGAGAGAGGGAAGCAGAATCTTTTAGATGACAAAGGAGAATGCGACCTCAACGAAAGTGACTTCAGTGTTTCAGTGAACTTTAACAAGTCACCATTAGGGGAACTGGGGAGCAGTAGGGGGCATAGGAGGAAGTAGCCACTCACATTTCCTGTAAAGAAGTGCGGTCATGATATGAGGAGGGGAGAGGAAAGGAAGCAGAGAGACCTCAGAAGAAAAGAGAGATTTCCATGAAGGCAAATACCAGCTACAAAGACTGAAGCAAGATGCGAATTTAATAAAGTTCCAAAATAATATCCATGGTATTGCTGTATTATTTTTTTTAAAAAAGAGGAAAGTCTGACTTCAAAAGTTGACAAATCCTAAAATCTCCTCAACTCACAGACACCTTCAGGCAAATAGGAGTCAAGCCCTCTGGAGAGAAGTACTCTACACAACATTGCTGTTGGAAGCTCCCCCAGTCAGGGTCTCTCACTATAGGCCTGGCTGTCCTGGAACTATACAGAACTAGCTGGCCTCGAACTCAGTGATCCACCTCCTCCCAAGGTCTCTGCCTCCGGAGTGCTGAGATTAAAGTATGTGCCACTACCGCTGGAAGTTCTCTCCCTTTCGACAGCCAAAATTTCACATACAGGTAATGAGTCTAGGATAGAGACAGTTTTCTGAGGCCTGGAGGTTGGAGGAAAGGTGGATGCAAAGGGAGGAGATTCTGGGTTGCTGTAGATTCGGTCATGAACCCATTCTGCAGCCCTAAACTTCCCTGTCAGTGACAAGCTCAGTGGCTCCTCAGCTGTCCATACAAGGACCCGCACCATCAAAGCCATCCTTGCCAGCATGGCTGCTAGAGTCTATGGGAGCTTGAGTGGTTCTGGCCTGTTGGCATCCTGGCATAGACACCGGCCATGAATGTACTTGAGACCTCTAAAGTGACTTGCTTTTGAACTTACCAGAGTCTGGAAGTATGGGAGATTGTGTTGTTGCAAAGCTCTACTAAGTACTTATATGGAACCAAAAATTCCCCAGAGTACCTGGATTAAAAAGATAAATTCTATGAAATTAGACTAGGAGCTGGGTGGAGCCATCCACCCATCCTACCAACCTTTAAACCTTGGCAGATTAAAAGTGTGTTCAGAAACAGAAAGAAATAGAAGAATCTGGGTTGAGTCAATTACCCTAGCCAAGCAAAGGTGTGGTCAGAGACAGAAAAAGTTAAATAAATATACAGTAAAGACAGTTTTTTTTTCTTAAAAAAAAAAAAAAAAGTCTAAGTGGTTTAGAGTGTGTTGAAAATATATATACATAGGCTTAGAGAAAGAAAAGGTAGAGAAAGCCTTTAAAAAAGAAATAGAGTAAAAATAAATTTAAAAGCCACGTAAAGATGGAAAATACAAAGAATGTCTGGATACTGTATATTACTGTCTTATCTTTAAGCTTCTTGACTGAAAATGAAATACTAAAAGCTGCTAAAAGACAGTTGATTATAAATGTTGTTGGAGTAATTCAACCTATATATTTTGTAAATGAGTTGACTTTAAAACTGAAATCCAAAGATATGCTACTTTGGGGAAGAGGGTTTCTTTTTATTTCCACAGAAAATGAGAGGCTGTGGATTTATTCCTGGATAAAGAACATAAAGTATGATAAAGGAAGACCCCCTGAAAAATCTCCAATGGAAATGGATGGCCCATGATTCAGCATTTCAGAGCACTTCTGTTGAAGTTTCCTGAGCTCTGTATCTAGAACAATTTCAAGAAGACTGGCTGAGATGACCCAGCCTTGCAGATTACTCCACTAAAGACTTGTCCATAATCCTACATTTTTCTTTGGATTCCATGAGATTGCCAGCACCCCCATTCAACAGGAAGTGCCCTAGAGAATGGTGCCCACATTCCCAAAACATGGATTATAGATGTTTGTGTTTATTTACAGTGTTGTTTATAAGTTGTTATACATAGGGGAGTAATATTAGATATGGAGTTCTTTTTGTTTTAAGAAGAGAAAGGGGGATATGTGGGAGATTGTGTTGTTTCATTGTAAATAATTGTCCCACCCACTGGTTTAATAAAAAGCACTGATCGGCCAAAGGCAGACAGGAAGTGTGGGCGGGGCTACCAGACTAAGAAAACTCTGAGAACCGGAGGAACTGAGCAGAATGCCAGAGAGAAGCCAGAAGAAGCAGAGGACAACTATGCTGCTCTAAGAAAAGGTACCGAGCCGCATGGCTGAACAAGAGACATGGGTTAGATTAAGGATAAAGAGTCAGCAAGTTATATGCCTGGTCCTTAGGCCGATAAACTGAAAACTACTGTAAACATCTGAGTGTCTCTGCGCGCCTGGGGGTCTGCAGGCCTAAACTTTGAGGCAAGGCCTGAAAGTCAAGGCCAGAAACCTCCTACTACATGGAAGTCATTGGATAATTATTAGGAGAAAACTGCTAGCGGTCTGGGATATGACCAGCCTGGTATGCAGGCCCTATGCTTGGCTTAAGGGTGTATACAGGACCCCAGACTTAACTTTACATTTAGTGGCCAGAAAGTGTCACCAATGCTGACATTGTACAGTGTTACTTTGTTTCAGCCTGGTACAATGGACTTTTTCAAGCTCCTATTTATCAATGAGGACACTGAAGCTTTGGATCAGGCCTAAGCCATACTCAGGAGTGGTGATTTAAATGAAAATGACCCCCCCACACACACACACACCATAAGTTCATAGGGAGTGGCGTTATTAGGAGGTCTGAACTTGGTGGAGAAAGTGTGTCGTGTGTCGCTGGGAGTGGGCTTTGAGCTTTCAAATACCCAAGGCAGGCCCAGGGCCTCTTTGTGCTGCCTGCAGATCCCAATGTGGAACTCTCAGCTACCTCTCCAGCACCACGTCCTTTGGCATGCCACCATGCTTCTTACCATGAAAATAAGGAACTAGACGTCTGTACTGTAAGCCAGCCCAATTAAATGATTTCCTTTATAAGAGTTGCTATGGTCACGGTGTCCCTAAGATACCAAGCCATCAGCAGAGAGTTGGGATGAACCCCAATTTCTCTACTTGTTTGCCAAATAAAAGGCTATTGTGGCTGCAGATATAAAGAGAATTGTATAGACCCGTGAGCAGGGGGCTAGGAGTGGACACATTTGGGGGATGGAGTGCAGCCTTAAGTTGGGGGATCAGTTTACATTAACTACCTTTCACCAATACTGGAACATGCTCCAGGCACACCATACCTCCACCAGGGCTGCTGAACACCTCCCATCTCTCTCTCTCTGCTTGTCCCTATGTCACACACACCCCCAGCCCCGCTTTGAAGTCCCCTTTACCCAGAAGCCTCTCTCTGCCAGGCACCTGTCACAGGGCAGTGCGGCTACTCATCAGCTTGTCTGTCAACTCCCTACTCAGAGGACTTTGGGAGAACACCTGCATTGACAACCCATACTCAGCTGTTTCTCACATCAATTCCAGAGTAAGATTAGAGGGAAGGAAAGAGACTGAGGGTCAGAATGAACAGAGTGTTAGGAAATGGTCCAGAAGCTGTCTGCTGTGACTCTCCACAGTGGACCTCACCCAAACGCTGACTTTTCCAGCCCTCAGCTAAGAAGAGTAGGCAAGGCCTTGCTTCCTGGAGGCCTCAGGGCACTGGGCAACTAAGAGACGGTTTAAATGTTCTGCCTCCTACAAAATGCTGAAGCTTGGTTTTCTCTTAAACCCCGAATCTGTAGGTTGGTGTGTTACATGGAAGCAAAGTGACGTGAGAACAGTTTCCCACTTATCCACCCTGTTGGCATATGTACTTGGGGCATCATACTCCTCCAAGGACTGTGAAGGGCCTGGGGCAAGGAGCCCTGGAAAGCCAGTCCATGCAGCCTCCTAAATGCAGCTCACCAGCAGGTCATGAGCTCTGGTGATTCCGGGATGTGACTGAAGCCCTTTGACAGTCACTAGACTGTTACAGAGTAAAAAGCTAATAATGATGGTGTCTGCTGATCAAACAGGCTCTTAGAAAAGGCCAGAGACGTGTTCCAGATACCTGCTAGAATCTACCCTGCTCACCCCAATTAATTAATATCTAGATTTAAATAATGAAGTCACAAAAACCTCTCCAAGTTTAGCTAAGGCATGTCTAGCCTCAATTCCTCAAACTTGAAAAAAAGTGACTCTGGACCAAAGGCTGCCCCATCAACACTGGGCAACTCTAAAATGATCCCGGGAAACAACAAACCAACTTCCTGGTTTTGTTTTTCAGTCTTTAAATTGTCACTGAGGTTGGCCTAAAATTCATGATACTCCAGTATCAGTCTCATGACTGGTGGGATCACAAGTATGGGCCACCATACCTCATTAGCCCTGTTGCCCTCCATTAAAAGAGGCTTACCTGTGGGATGGGGTGTAGTTCAGTTGACACAGTGCCTGTCTAGCCTATATGAAACCCTGGGTTCAAGCACCAGCAGCTCACAAAACCCGATGTGATAGGACACAGCTGTAATCCCAGCACTTGGGAGCGAGAGGCGAGCAGGTTCAGAAGTGCAAGGCTATCCTTGACTAGGTTCACCCATGATAAAGCTCTGGGTTCGATTTCCTTTTCCCGAAATGCTTATGGACCAGGAGCTGCTTTGGTTTAAGGCTTCAAGCGGAGTCAGGCTTGGTAAGGAAAACAGCTCTCTGCTTCCTCTTTGCCTTCCTATGGCCTCATTGAGTAGGGAAAGGACTCTAGGTCAACCAAACAAGTAAGTCACTGTGAATGTTAAAAAATAAGGTAATAAGTTCTCATAATTCTTCCTCTGCCTTCAAGATATCTTCCCTAGGAGCTGGTAAGTCAGTGTTTTCATGTGGCTAGGCCCAGACTAGATAAGGCAGTGGTTCTCAACCTTCCTAAGGCTGCAACCCTTTAATACAGTTTCTCCAAGCTGTGGTGACCCCCAACTATAAAATTATTTTCATCACTACTTTGTAACTGTAATTTTGCTACTGTTAGGAATCATGAATGTCTGTGTTTCCAATGTTTTAGGCAACCCTGTGAAAGGGCCACTCAAACCCCAAGGGGGTCATGACCCACATATTGGGAACCACTGAACTAAGACATTTTAGCAAAAGTTCAGTCTAGCTGGTGAGGCCCCAGTAATCATTCAAATTATTGAGAACCAAGGCAAAAGAAATTCTGTTTTAAGATTCAGAAATACATATTCTCATCTCTTCTCAATAACTAATTTTTCTTGAACCTTACGCCAAACCAACACCACCACCCTCCCCACATTGAGAAGACAGTTCTTTGGGAATGGAGAGCAGGAATAAACAGGAAAGCATCCCAGTTACTCCACAGGCACACTAGCCTTGCCGCGCTGCACTGAGTTACTGCTGAGTGTGCAAAGTATTTGAACATCGGCCATTAACTTTTCAGAATGATCAGGGATCCACGCAATGCTCTAGTGCAGGACTCAGCAACTTCAACAATTGTTATATGTGTAAACCCATGCCCACTGGAGACTAGATCATGAGTTCCATGCATCCAACACTGAGGTACAGGCTTTATTTTTTATTCTACAGGAGCCCACAGTTGAGAGGCTCTGGATATTCTAATGAGCTGGAGATTTCAAAGTGTTTGAATATTTTTAAAATGGTAGGGCTTTTAAAGTGATACCATTTTATATTATAACATTAACAAAGTCTTGGTGACAAACTAGGGGGACATCGGTTTAACCGTGGTGAATTTGTGTCAAGAACAGGGGTCAATTGTGCTGGTTAGGTTGTTTCAATTTGACACAAATTTGTGTCAATTTGTGTCAAGAACAAAGGGTCAATTGTGTTCGTTAGGTTGTTTCAATTTGGCACAAGAGTCATCTGGAAGAGGAAACCTTGCCTGAGAAAAAGGCGTCAGAGGGCAAGTCTGTGATGTACTTTCTTAATGGTTGATGGTGAGAGGGAGCAACCCACAGCGGTTCGTGCCACCCAAGGGCAGGTGTCACTGAGCTAAAAAGCAGCTTAGGACAAACAGAGCAAGCAACAGAGACAAGCCAGTAAGCAATGTTCCTCCTAGGCCTCTGCTTCAGTTACCTGTAGTAGGAGGTTTCTGGCCGGACTTTCAGGCCTAACCTCAAGGTTTAGGCCCACAGACCCGCAGACCCACAGAGACACACAGATGCTTTCCATAGTTTTAGGCTGATTGGCCTAAGGCCCAGGCATATCACTTGCTAGCTCTCTACCCTTCATCTAACCCATGACTCATCCTGTTCAGCCATGTGGCTGGGTACCTTTTCTTAGTTGCATAGTTGTCCTCTGCTTCTTCCGGCTTCTCTCTGGCATCCTGCTCTGTGCTTTCTGTTCTCAGAGTTTTCTTAGTCTGGTAGCCCCGCCCACACTTCCTGCCTGCCTTTGGCCAATCAGCGCTTTTTATTAAACCAGTGGGTGGGACAATTAGTTACAATGTAACAACACAATCTCCTACAGTTACCACCTGACCTCCTGTCATGACGGACTGTGACTGGGTGAAGTCAGGTAAACCCTCTTCTCCTCATGTTGTTGGCGGCCATGGTGGCCATAGAAAGAAGACTGGGATGTGTGTATTTATACAGATTAAAGGGAAACAATTCTTAATCAGTGTCCTACTACGTGGATCAGGCTGACCTTACTCTAGCATTCACCCTGTAGCAGCCTCCTGTTGCACATCCACTAGACTGCACTTCAAATCGTTTAGGATTGCGGTTTCTGTCACAATTCAGCTTTGCGTGGAAGTTTGTCTGTCGGCATGACAGTGTGGGTAATGACAGCATTCCAATAAAATTTCAATGACAAAGAGTCATAAAGACACATCATCTAGAAGTGATAAAAGGCCGATAGGAATTTAATAACAAATATCCCATATCCACTGCTGAAGATCAGGATACTGTCCCGGGACCATCATTAAATAAAACAATCTGAAAACAAGGCAATTCTCAGGTACACAAGCACACTCACACAGAATCTGTTAACTCTTAGGATCATTAAATTACTACTTTGACAAACATGTAAAATAGCAGTACAATGAAAAGTGTGCACACATTTTAGAAACGTCGTTCAGATTGTCTATAAACATAGCTTTTTAAAAAACTTTTTACTTTTCACATATATACAGCCTCTAGACTGTAAGGACGTGGCTCAAAGGGCTGTGTGTATCTTCTTCAACCTCAGAACTAAGTCATTTATGTCCATAAACCGCGCCAACTTTTGCTTAGTAAAGACCTGCTTTTGACCAAACTCCCCAGGAAATAAATAGTACAAAGGTCTCCAACATCAGTAATGAGTTGGAGGGGGTAATCTTTTTCATCTCGAGGGTGAACCACAGTCACCAGGTTATCCTGAAGAAACACTATTATTCTAAGAAGGAAGACAGAAATAACCACCCGGGTGCATGGAATCTCACTGAATGCGGGTGTGTTCCCTGAAGGAAAATGGATTCACATTTTAAATACCCCCCTGGAGCAGACCATGTTCTGTGGCTGAACAGCTTCTCCTGATAGGATTTGCTCCTCGAAGGTACTAACACAGTCGAAGAACAGAAGTCGAACATGTCTACCGCCATGATGTCACACCAGGTTGAATCTCCACTCCCCACTAAACCACTCTGTAAAGCTGCTCATAAGAGACTTGTGTGGTAACGACTACACGGTGTGTCACAGTAATGACACAAGGCAAAAAAAAAAAAAAAAAAAAAAAAACCAGAGGCTAAAAAAATATGAAGAATCAAATGGATGAGATTTCATTGGCGCACACACTGGAAAGAACTTAAAACAGCCAGAAGAGGTAGATGTGTATTAAAATGATAGTAAGCCTGTCATAGTGGCACATTCCTGTAATCCCAGCAGAGGCAGGCAGATCTCTGAGTCCAAGGTCAGCCTGGCATACATTGTGAGTTCCAGGACAGCTAGGGCTATGTAGAGAGACCTTGTCTCAAAAGCAAAAAGAAACGAAAGATTACTTACAAATTGGCTGTGTTGTTTTAAGTGGGTCCCATACACTCGGCGTTCAGACCACAAGAGTCAGAATAAATAATGGGCACAGACATTGCATGTGTAACCCTTCACTAAAAGAAAACTGGAAGAAAATTAGAGTTTTTACAAAACTATCCCTCCTGTGAGTGTCTGTTTCCATCTGTGAACAACAATAAACAGACTTAGTGGACACGATCAGCAGGAAATATACAAGCCCGGATATTCCCCAGATTTTTTAAGTGTTCTTAGAATGATAGAAACATGCTTTCCTACGGACCCCAGAGATAGATCACTAAAATACAAAATGATCAAGTATAAATTACTAGCACTCACAGAAACTTCACTAAAACTGTAAAAACAATCGTATAGTTTTTCTTCCCTTCAACTGTGTCCAGTATGAGACTCCCAGAAACAGTCTAGGGTAATAAGCTTCAGTGAAGAAAACTCCACTGCCTGCCTGACACTAACTTCTACCGGCTAATCTAGGGGAGGGATTTTCAGTGTAACCAAAATCTATACAAGTCATTTGACTACAGCTCCCTACTAGAAACAGAACATAGTGAAGAGACTGTAATCAGGTGACAAAGGCCAGCTTTGTCAGTAAGGACATCTTTGGTCCTTCTAGGCTTTATGTCTTCCACCAAGCACACGAATGCTCAGTCGTCTTACTGTATTATATAAATCAGAGAATGTAACTCATCCTAGCAACCGAACTGGAGAACACAAGAGGTGGGGCTCTACCGTCCACGCTTCTCAGTCTTTCTTCAAGAGGCTTGTCACACTCCTACCCCAGACCCTCCCCCAAGACATTGTTTGTAACACTGATTTACCTCACAAGCATGTGAGAAAGACAAGCAATCATTAGAAAGTGCTGTTTTGGTATCTGTGTAACTAGGAAACATTCACTGTTTGTGCTATTTGGCAATTTTGCATTCCCACCTCTCCCCAGTCTGTACCCTCACTGTGTAAATGTGTGCCGCTCATTAATTTGTGCGGAGGCCGGGGGTTCATGGGTCAGGGCATGCATATGCAGACGAAGGCATCCCATCCTGTGAACTCAGCTTTCTTGTGTCTTCCACACAAAGACAACGAACTTGAGCTGGCTGACCTTTGTGAGTGGTCTTCAGTGTTCCTGAAACCAGACTAACTTGGGGCAAGTCCTGACTTACACCGGGGTCAGGCTCATACATCCACCTAGGCAACCCTGATGAAACGTTAAGAATCAAGGGCAGGACTTCCTAAGAAATCTGGGAAGCAGCTGTTAATGGATTTCTAAACCCGAGGTTGGCTCTTGACTTAATTGCAGTTTTTTGTTTGTTTTTTCCTGATCAACTGGCCCGGGATGTCTCAATACAGCAGCTAACTGTGGCTCATAGGAAGGAAAGTGAACACTAAGCACCCTCTTCTATAGGTATGAGAAGGGTCTGACTAGAGCTTATGTGAGGGGTACTACAGGTTTAATCTTACCTACGTTTTATTGCACCCCAATAACTCTAAACCAATCCTCTTCCGGTTGCCACAAACATGACAGCCTAACCCCCAAATCCCCTTCCTCGGGTCTGTTCCTCTAAGCTCTTCACTCCTTGCAGTGTGTATTTAAGTAAGCCATGAACTCAAGCACATCCCCTAAAAGTCACTTCAATGGAGGAGGTAGGTACCTCGAAATAACAACTCTCATTAACCGTCCCCCTGCTGGGGTGGGGGGCAACATTCAAAGGCTCCCCAAGACGCTCTCAGGCTTCCCGCCCTGTCCCCCCCACATCTTCAGAAACGGGAACCGAGAGATCGACTCCCAGCGCAGCCTCCTGGGGACCCAGCCTTAGCACAGGTGCAACTTCTGGTGCTGTGCAAGGTGCGTCTTGTAGCGGAAGCCCTTGCCGCATCCCGAGCACTTGTGAGGCTTGTTGCCGGTGTGGATGCGGCGGTGGCGGATGAGGTGGGAGCTCTGGATGAAGCTCTTGCCGCACTCGACGCACGTGTAGGGCTTCTCGCCCGTGTGCGTGCGCTGGTGCTGCGTGAGCGTGGAGAAGTCGCCGAAGCGCTTCTCGCACTGGCCGCAGCGGAAGGGCTTCTCTCCCGTGTGCACGCGCAGGTGGTTGACGAGGTGCGAGTTGCGGCCGAAGCCCTTGCCGCACTCCCGGCACACGTAGGGCCGCTCTCCCGAGTGCGTGCGCTTGTGCGTGAAGAGGTGCGAGCTCACGCTGAAGGTCTCGCCGCACTCGGAGCACATGTAGGGCTTCTCGCCCGTGTGCACGCGCTGGTGCTTCACCAGGTCCGAGCGCCAGCTGAAGCGCTTGCCGCACTCGCCGCAGCCGTGAGGCTTCTCGCCCGTGTGGATGCGCTGGTGGTTGGATAGGTGCGAGCGGCGCACGAAACCCTTCCCGCACTCCCCGCAGGCGAACGGCCGCAGGGACGCCGCCGCCGGGCCCCCCGCGCCGCCGCCGGTCTCCGCCGCCGCCGCCGCCGCGTGTGCGCGCCGGTGGCTGAGCAAGTGCGAGCTGAGGCTGAAGGCCTCGCCGCATTCCGGGCACGGGTAGGGCTTCTCGCCCGTGTGCAGGCGCCGGTGCTTGAGCAGATCGGCGCGCCAGCTGAAGCTCTTGCCGCAGTCCGCGCACAGGTTGGGGCGCTCGCCCGTGTGCAACCGCAGGTGGTTGGTTAGGTAGGTGTTGCGGCTGAAGCCTTTGCCGCACTCCCCGCAGCGGAAGGGCTTTTCGCGAGGGGGACGGGCCAAAGCGGGCCCCGCCCCGAAGCCGCCGGCTACGCCCATGCCCATCATCCCCACGACCCCGCCGCACTGGCCCGCCAAGCCGAAGGGTTCCAGGCTGGCCACGGCTGCGGCCTCGGTCAGGCGGTGGATGCGCTGGTGCTGCAGGAAGGCAGAGCCCGGACTGAAGCTCTCCCCGCAGTCCGGGCAGATGGTGGGTGCGTCCATGATGCTGGCCATCAGGCTGTCGAGATCCCCGAGGTCCACGGCCATGGGGTGATGGTGCCGGTGGAAGCGGCGGTGGGCAGGTTTGTCACCTCGGTGTCGACCCCCCAGGGAGAGGTGACGCCTCCAGGGAAGCACCTGAGGAGGCAACTGTTCATCTTCTTCCATCAGCCGGTTCCCCCTAGCGCTTTCTTCCTCTTCTTCCTCTTCCTCTTCCCCGGGGCTCCGGGATATACTGTCAGATTCTGACAGGCCTGGGAACAGTGTCATGTCAGCCACACCAGGCTGGTCATCCTCTTCTTCCTCGGGAAGGCCAGCCCCTTCCTCTCTCAGCAGCCCCTCTGCAATAGACAAGTTGGCAAAGGGGTCAACTAGACCTGGTGTGCAAAGGTATTCTAAGAAAACTGTCCCTTCAAAGATTGTGTGTGAGCCAAGGGAATGCTCCCCCAAACCACTCCACCCCAGTTCCCCAGCCTCCTTATACTCCAGGCTCTTTCCCACCGATTTCCTCCAGGTCTGACCTAAAGGACAGAGCACTCTGCCCCACTGCCAACCAGTCTTTTGGCAGACCCCATGTACTACATACCCCAGACCAGCTGAACTGCTGGTATGCAGTTTGTACCAGATAGAAAACTCCGGAGATAAGGAAACTCTCCAGAAAAGGAAGGGGAAAAAAATCTATTTGCTCAACCATACTTTGGAAAGCTAGAGCCTCAAAACACAAATCAAGTTTGTCATGAAAAGTAAAAGGATGAATTGGGTCTAAAACAAAAACAAAGCCATTAGGGTCAATGTGGAACAGCTTGAGAGCATTTTCAACCTTTGACATTGCAACACCATGTTGCCGTCTACAAAAAAAGTCTGTGCTCAAGAAGCAGGCAAGTCTTAAGGGGGAAAAAATCAGGAAAGATAACTATCTCTAAAGTGTTGTAAAAGCATGAAGACTTGATTTTAATTACCCCCCCCAAAAAAAGCCAAGTGGAATGCAGCATGGTGCTTGCAATTCTAAGGGAGGCAGAGACAGGCAGATTGCCCTGGAGCTTGCTGGCCAGCCAGCAGGGCCCACCTTGGTGAATTCTAGGCCACAAAGACCTCAACTCAAAATTCAAATTAGAAGGCCCCAAAGAAACAATGCCTGGGGTTGACCTCTGGCTGACACATGTAACAACCCATAAACACACACACACACACACACACACAAACACACACACACTTTCCAGCTTTAATTACATTTACAATTTAATGAAGGCAAGCCTTCACAGCTGTCCTCAGCAGCTCATTGGTCACACCCATGAGCAAACTGAACTTAGCGTCGGGTAAGGGATAGCAGACAGCCCAGACTGGTAAGACCAAGTTATAAACTGGTAAAGAATATATATCGGTCAGTCTCTGGCTGCTGCTCCTCAAGCAGAGGGCACTTGAGGAAGTTACTGGAAAGTCAAGGCCACATGCTCGTATGCACTGTGGAGGAGGGTAGCAGGGGTTCTGGGGCTTTGTCACAGGGATAAGAAAGCAAGCATATGGTCCTGATAGAGTGATTCTTCTCTGTCCCTGCTGTTTACCCTAAACAGGACAAGGCAATCAATGTCAGAAGACAGAAACAGGAAGTAGCTAGAGACCCAGCATTTGCGTTCAGGTCAGAAATAGCAAGTATGGTAACCAGGAACTTAGGTACCTGGGTAACCAGCCTCATGAACACAGGTAGGTCATTGAACCCCTGAATTGGCTTATCTTGAGGGGGAAATGATGATTTAACTAGAAATATCAATATACTTTGCCCAGCACTGTGATAAGTCACTTTTGAAATTTTTAAAAATATTTACTCATCTATTACGTGTGTATGTGAGTTTATATGTACCACATTCAGGCAGGCACCTGCAGACACCAGAAGAGGACACTGGATCCCCAGGTGGTGGTATGCCGACTGATATGGGTGCTTAGAACCAAACTCTGGGCTTCTGCATGCATAGTAAGTGCTCTAAACCACTGAGCCATCTCTCTAGGCTCCTAAGTCACTCTTTAAATTCAACACATCACTTCACTCGCCCAGCATCTGTGAGGTAGGCTCCGTACTGCCTGTGATTCCACTGTAGTATTGTTACAAGTAGTCATCTGTAGCAAAGGGCAACACCCTGAGTGACCCTTTGCTCACACTTACCACTGTGGCCTCAATGGTGGATGGTATGAAAGAAAAAATGCTCGGAGGACCAACATTAGAAGAGCCAAATGAGTTGAGAATCCTGCTCAATGGTCTCTAGACAGCCCTCCCGCTAGACCCCCAAGATGCTGGCCCTGGTTGCATGCCAGAGGAACCAAATACAAACGGGAATGTGGTAGCTTCCACCCCAGCCCTCTCACCTGGACAGACAGTGGACACTATTTCCCTCTCTTGTGAATCTTCTTTTAAATGGTCATCCTGTGGATCGGAGTCCATCTCCTGCTCCAGGTGGCCCCTTTCTTCTGGGTCTCGTGGATTGGAGCCCGTTTCTCTTCCTTCTGAGCCCCCTTCTCTGTCCTCAGAGTTCTCAAAGTCAGAACCCATCCCTCTGTCTTCGGAATGCACACCTTGATTGTCTTCCTGTTCCATCCAGCAAGAAAAGGGGAAAGGAGGTAACCGAAGATTCCTGCTCGGGACAAAACACGGAAAAAGAAAGGTTACATCAGCCTGGGCCCAGCCCTTTGCTACATGTGGTCTTGACTTCCATCCACATCCATTCAAACAGGCAGAACTGCAAGAGTCAATAATCAACCCATTACTCCCTACACATGTACACTTAGGATAAATAACTGTGTGAAGGGGGATATTTGGGTCTAGGGGGAACAGTGGCCACATCCTGAGACGTATAAGACAAAAACTAAATTGGGTCAGTCTGTGGCGTGTCTATGAAGTAACTGGGTGCAAGTTTACAACTTAACGTTGAAGTAAGCTTTGCTTCTCGTTCATTTTTACTTTATTTCTGCAGTGCAGGGCATTGAACCTGGGGTTGAAAGTACCACTAAGCTATATCTCCAGCTACTTAGTTGTTATTTTGGAGCACGGTCATGCTAAGCCACACAGACTGGTCTCAAACACATTCTGTATCCCCATCCTCTGTACCAGTCTCCTGAGTGGCTGGGATTCTAGGACATTGCTCATTTTGTTGTTTAAAAACCTTTCATGTTTCTCTTGCTTCCTGGCTCTGCGATAATGCCTTCATCACAATCTCACCGCGAAGAAGGCAAACCCGACCTGCCCCTGGCATGTTTAAGCCGCTGACATGTTTAGCACACATGGAATCACCGCAGGCCCTGTCCACCTTGGTATAAAGGTAAGTGATTCTCTTGCCAGGGGTTTGGGGCAGGAAAGGATTTGATGGCATATTAAGTCCTAGACCACTCTGCATAGTTCTAAACTCTATCCCAAAAGGAGGGAAAAAACACAAAAGGTGGGGGTGGGGTAAGCTCAAAAGAGAAAAGACAAGTCCTAAATAACTATTCTAGGCTATGAAAACTCTAGTATGGACAGGAAGCTAGTTTTGCTCCCTTCTGTGAAGCTTGCCCTACACAAGCCTGTAACATTCTTACAAGTGTTTACTTACTGAAGAGCCTTTAGGGAGCCAGGGGAAAAAAAAAAGTACACTCAGTCGGCAAGAATAATATCAATATGGCAACTTCTTATCTAAGACTGTGCCTTCAAAAACACGCTCAGCCTGGCTCTGTGGCAAGAATCTGCTGTACCTCTAGAAGTAAGCCAAGATGATTCAAGCAGGTTCATTGAAAGCAAATACTAGGGCCTGCTGTGTTAGAAACCACCTCCATAGCCTAACTGCCTACACTTCAATGTGTCAGTCACAGACAAACTTTAAATGGGATATGTACCAGGGACACTCCGGGGCCATTCTACCAAAAAGCCCAACATATGAATTACAGGGAGGAGACGACGTCAGATTTTGAAGCCCTCCGTGGATATCAGGTTTGCATCTCAAACACAAAGGGCCTCTGTCAAGACTAGGCAACTGAGCCGATACTTTCTTTCTGCTGTCTGTCACACTTGCAGCTTAGCCCAAGGAAGCAAAGCCACATCCAGGTCAAGGATCCAGGCCTGTGATGTCAAGGACACCACTTCAGCTGAACAGGACTGCAAGAATAAAGCTGATAGACTGGATCCCTGGCTTCAAAAGAAGGGGTGGAGGGAATAGTGGCTGCAGATGTGGTACAGTTTACAGAGGACCTGCCTAGCGTACACAACACAAACCCTGACTTCAGACCCAGGCACATAGACCCCATTGTGTCCATATGTCACTGTGATGCCAGCGCTCAGGTGGAGGCAGGAGGATCAGACACTCATACAGTGAGTCAGAGGGCAGACTCAAAAAGAAAGAAAGGAGGGAGGGAGGGAGGGAGGGAGGGAGGGAGGGAGGAAGGAAGGAAGGAAGGAAGGAAGGAAGGAAGGAAGGAAGGAAGGTAGGAAGGATTGATTGATTAAAATGTAAAGGGGAAAATAAAACGTATGGTGAGCAAAGATATTTCAACCCGAGGCAGCCCTTGCTTTGGCATGAAAAGCAGGACTTATGGGTAGAGAAAATCCCTCCACTTGGTCAGGCGGGCCCAAGGCCAGTCAATTAACCTCTCAGAGTTTCAGAGTCTCATCAGTGGAAAGAGGGGATTGCCACTTAGCCTTTCTCACACGGACAATGTCAGGGGGAAACTAACTAAAAGCACTTTGGAAAACACTAGAGAGTCATTAATGCCTTGAGCTTTACGGCTGAGAAATGGGTTCATTATTCCTCTCTGTCCTCAGTGTAGTGTACTGAGAAATGGGTTCATTATCCCTCTCTGTCCTCAGTGTACCTCACAAAGACTCAGCAGCTGCTCTACAATTTTGACAGACACCACCCCAACAGCATCTTAGATTTTTCTCAATAATGATAACAGTGTAAAGACTGAGCCCTTCCCTTAAGTGCCCTGGGAAGCTGCGGTGTCTGAAGTCAGTATCCTGCGGGACAGGTGGGTTCCTATGGAAGGTAGATCAACTAAGCTGCCATCTCAAACTGATGTTTTATGGTAGGAAGAAAGGGGTATTACAGCTGTGAACCTTCTCAGAAGCGAATTCATACAAGACTTCTGTCCCTGGTCACACAGTTCAGCTCTCTGGCCCGCAGAAGGTCGGACTGAATAGACAAATACATCCCTAGAGGGAAGCTGAACGCAGGTGGTGGAGAGGCAGGACGTTTGCAAATGCGGTTTATGGTTTGCTGGTGAGGGCGGGGTTTAAAAACAGAGCAAATGGTTCTAACAGTCCGAAGGTAGCAAGAGAAAAGGTGTCAGGAAGCGCATCACCAGAAACTCCCACCTCCCTGAAATATGGATCATGGCAGTCCAGCCTGGGAAGCTGGGCTACAGCTTCACCTCTGAACCCTTTAAATGGCAGCTTCTTAAAGAACAAGAACCAGAGGATGCTCTGATTGGTGACTTCCTGGGTGCCCAGAGATCAGATCAAATGCAGTAGTTCATTTCCGATTTTAAAGAACCAATCCTTTGCCCACCGAGGGCTGGCATCTGAATTCACAGTACTCTCACACTGAATCAAGACAGTCTCTGAGCTCCAAAAGGAAACCTTCCTGACCCTTACAGCATAGGGAAGGAGGGTAAGGAATGCTCTGGGTGGAAGCTAAGAGGTAAGGATAGGAGGTCAAGATATGTTAATTGATTAAAAAGCCACAACTGGCTTTCTGTCTTGTTTCCATTAATATAGATATAGTACCATATACCTTAACAGACGTACATACATGTAGGCTCAGAAAGGAAGGCCAGGCGATCATTAGTAAAACATCAGCTATCTCTGGCTCACTTCTTGGAGACTTCCGGCTACTCTTATCTTACCAAAATACAATGTAGGTTATTTCCAACTTCACAGACCAGAAACAAGAACCAAAGTGATTACTGCAAGGTCCTGTACATGGTGAACCACAGCACAGGGCTGGATCATCTTGGACAGTTCCTGGTCACTTTTGTATGCATGTGCATTTCCTACAGTAAACATTTATTTTTTTTTAACAAGAAAAAACAGCTACCTTTACTTTCAGTGGGATCAAATATGTTAAAGGGAAAGCTATAATCACCCTGAGAAGCAGCAGAAAGACAAGCAGAGCGGTTGTGACCCCATCATCCTGAAGGCTTAATTTTCAGAAGTGTTCACTCTAGGGTAACCACAAGTGTCTATTTAGGTACATCTTGTTCCAACACTTTCCCTACTCATTCTCAAAAATTAGCAACATGTTTTAGGTTCGGTAGAGTGATGATTTTGTAGCCAAACTGACGTTAATTGTCTGCTCTTAACCAGCTACTTGACCTTATGTGAGTCACATGACCTTGTTAAGAGCTCTATTGCCTCCATGAAAACAAGGTTGCTGCCTCCTATATGCCAGAGCCTAGAAAATTACACCTGTTAGCAATGATGACACATGAGGTGTAGAGTGAGTAGAATTTATTATTACTTTATTATGGAGCTCCAGGTCAGCATCTTGATCTAAATAATTGCACAGGAAACCAAAGTCACTATCCATGGCTATGTTCCCTGGGAATAGCCTTTTTCAGCTTCTGGTAAAGCTGTTGTTTCAGCCTTGCTGTTGTTAATAATCAACTCACCATGTGAATACAAGAATCAAGGAAGGCACGGTTACTTAAGGAACCAGGTGAAAAGTTGTTAGTTGCTAAAAACCCACTGTAAACAAAGAATATGAGTCTAAGGGAGGAGTGAGCGTATAGCTTAGCAAACCCCAATTTACACCATGTCTAACAGAGCCTGCACCCCAGTAAGAACACATCTAGTTCTAGAGGCTCACAGAGGGGCCCAGCACCACCACTGTGATGTGTGTCCCTTCTCAAGACTTTGAATGTTCAGGGTGGGGGTTCAGGGAGGTAGAGAAAGATGGCTCAGCAGTTAAGAGCACTGACAGCTCTTCCAAAGGACCCAAGTTCAATTCCCAGCACCCACATGGCAGCTCAGAACTGTCTGTAACTCCAGTTCTAAGGGATCTGGCACCCTCACACAGACATACATGCAATAAAAATAAATAAATAGTTTTTAAAGAAGTTTGAATGTGCCTGAGTCCTTGAAAAACAGGTGAGTTGATCCAGAGAAGCACGAAGTCAACTTTCCTAGACAATATCAGCTCCACCTTATCAACTCACACCACCCCAAACACGTCCCCCCCACCACTACCACCTTCATACAGCTTTCCCCTTGAAGACCCAGGAGGAACTGAGCCCCTCCCTAACACTCTTCACATCCAAATTTCTAGAAGTTATATGTGTTCATGTCCTTTGCTCTTCCACCATGGTCCCAACTTAAAAAAGAATACTTATATTCTTAAAGTAACCAGAAAGATGCTTAAGAGCCTCCAGACAAATCCAGCTGCATCTGAAAGATGTCTGAAATGTCGGGTCAGTGTATCTGAAAGACACTGCCACAGAATGGAGGGGGAATAATACCCAGAACTTCCTGCATAACCAAAAATATCTCTGGATTTCTGATCCTGAGATTACAGGCACTATTATGCCGGTCTTATATGGTGCTGAGGACCAAACCCAGGAGCTCTGGCATGCTTGCAAAGCACTCAGTCACCTAGGATGCATCCCTGCAAACACAGTATTCCCTAAAAAAGAGAAGGGCTGGAGCACCGAGGGGGGAGGGGATTAGAGTCTGACTTGGGTGAGTTTACTGACATCTTTAGCCCCCACTTGAAAACTATTCCTTCTGATCAGCCCCCTCCCTGTTTTTAAGATCAGATCTAACTTCTATGGATGGCCGATCAAACCCATACCACCCTCCCACCTTCCTGGGTTTTACAAAAAGAAACCAAGGCCAGAAATAGCATTAGATGACAAAGCACTAGCGTCCTCCAATGACATCCAGGGCCCCACATTTCCCTGCCACCTGTGGGACAGCACGGGCTTGGTAGAGATCAGAGACCAGCTTTGATAATCCCAGACTGGGAGGTGATGGCCCATTTGAATGGACCTATGCAACACTGTACAGTTGATCCAGTCCCTCTCCATTGATTCTATCAACTGTCAGGACAGTGGGTGACTCATGTGTCAGGAACACTGAGCATGTGGTCCATCCCCTAGGTAGAGTTGGGACTCACCTGTCTCATGGCAAATGAAGGCAGCTGGCAAGAAAGCCTTGTGACTCAGAAAAGGCAAGCTAAACCTAGAACATCCTGCCCACTCCCTCAGACCTTGGATGGACAGGAGTTATGTGCTGAGGCCACCCGCCAGGTGGCAGACAGCCAGGCCAGCAGAGCGGTCTTCTCAGGGAACGGAAGTGGTTGCTGGGCAGTAGGCCAGGAGTCGCTCCATTCAGCAGCCTCCAGACTGAAGTGCCTTTCCTGTCTCCTACTCATCTCAGGGCCCCTTCCTTACCTCGTCAGGGATAAGTCAGGGAGTCAGTGGCAGCATCTAGAACCTTCTTCCTTGTTGATTCTCAGGGCTCTGACCCTCTAGTCTCTCCCCGGGGGATAGTTTCCAAGTAAAGATACCAGATTTGAAAGAAGCTGGTAAAACAACTCAGGCCAGCGGTGGTTCAAAAGGCTGAATTCAGGAGAATCAGCAAGATCCAACTAGGGACTGGGGGGTTAATCATTTGTCCGTCTTCAATTGCAACCAAGTAGAAAGAGCAAACAGTCAAATCGCCTCTAGGGGATATGGTCTCAAAGCCCTGCCTCCGTGATGGCCAGCTCCCAGTCAGGACCAGGGCAGAGTCACCTCACAGGACAGGGGATGTCTCTTTGGAGCAAGGAGGGAGGGGCAGCTGCATCACCGCCTCCTCTGTGTCACATCCAAAACGGCCACCGGAGCACTCCCCTCGACTGGCTTGTACAGACATAGACCACACAATGCCCAAGGCCGGCCTCCCAAGAGAAAGACTGATAAGCAAGGTAAACCTGAGTTCCAGACAGAGGGCAGCCAAAGATGACTTCAACCAGTGCAGACCATCCTCCAGAAAGGAGCCCGAATAACGGTTTCTCCTGGACAGGGAAGCTAGAGGGGGGCCCTGAGTTCAGTCTCTAGGCACAGACACAGACAGACAGACAGACAGACAGACAGACACACACACACACACACACACACACACACACACACGAGAAAGAGAGAGACAAAGAGACAGAGAGACCAAGAAAAATGTCCTTGGGCCCAGGTCTTCCTTGTCAGTTGTCTAGGGCAGGGCCCTCAGTCTATACCACTGTCGTCACACCTGTCACACCTCCAGCATTTGACCATTATCCAGCTCCTTATAGACAAAAATCAGAACTAGTGTAATACAAAGACGGATCCTAAGTGAAAATTAGATTCTCTGCCTTCAAATAAGAAGTCCCAAGCCGGATGCTCACAACTGAATTCCAGCATTTGGAAGGCTGAGGCAGGAGGCCAGTCTCGACGCCATAGTGAGACCCTGACTCCAGACAAAACAGTCATAAAAGCCCGAGATGGTCATGCAGGCTCCCATCCATCCATATGTTTTACCAATACATGGACACATAGTGTTTGGAACTTTCCTCTATGGTTATTGGCATTTTACTATCTGCTTTTTGGTTTTTGGTTTGGTTTTTGTTGTTTATTTCTTATTCAGTGACAGAAACCCTGGGCTGTGCTCAGCAGACTCATCGACTCAAGCCTGCAGCAGCAGCTGGCTTAGGCATTCGGTCTAGATCACAGATCTTGACAATCTCTTGAACGTCTATGAAAACAAACTGAGGCTTTGAGGGAGCTAATGCCTGGGTTACAGACCAACAGGCAGATGGTTAGAAGAGGTGAGTCCCAAATCTCAGTTTCCTGATGGTTCCACCAGTGATCTTTACATCCCTTTAAGACAAAACACCACTTAAAAACAGACAGCTGGGGCCAGGTACAGGTACTCCTATGGCCTTGTCATGAAGAGGCTGAGGCAGGAGGATTGATATTTTAAGGCCATCCTACACGGCAAGACACCCCCACCTCCCCCAAGGAGAATCAAGATAAATCTATGACAAACTCTGGCCCTCTGAAATCCTACGCTGTGTCAGTCAGGGCTTTTCCAGAAGAAGCAGAGCCAGTAGGATGTATATGTATATTTAGAAAGAGATTTATAATAAAGCATTAGCTTATGCATCTCTGAAGTCTGACAGCTTCAAAATCTGCCCTGAAGAGCAGACACCAAAAGCGATGAGCTAAAAATACCCTCCTTGTTCAAGAAGATCAGACTTTTGATCTACTCAGGCCTTTAAGTGACAGGAGGAGGCCCAATTTCATGGTATGCTGGTCTACTCTGCCCAAAGCCCTCTGTCCTCAATCTAACTACATCCAAAACCACCTGCACGAAGTGATTACAAAGTATAATTGTTGTTTCTGGCCGGACTTCTCAGCCAAGTCTCCTGGCCCAAACTTTCTGACCTAGCCTGGTGGCCCGGACTTTCAGACCCACAGTCCCATAGTCCCACTGAAACACACAGACATTTGTATTAACTGTACGCTGATTGACCTGGAGCCCAGGCATTAACTTGCTAGCTCTTGCTCTTAATCTAACCCATGATTCTTATCCTGTTCAGCCATGAGGCCTGCTACCTTTTCTCAGAGAAGCATAGGTGTTCCCTACATCTTCTGGCTTCTCTGTGGCATTTCTTCCCTGTTCTTCCTGTTCCCAGAGTTTTCTTAGTCTGGTAGCCCCACCCACACTTCCTGTCTGCCGTTGGCCAATCAGAGATTTTATTAAACCAGTAGGCAGGGCAAATTATTTACAATGCAACAACATAATTCCACTACATATAATGGCATATAGTATGAGGATAGCACAATGAAATTTTATAGGCTAACTTAAAAAATAAAACTTGAAATTTAATGTAGTGTGTGTGTATGTGTGTGTCAGAGAGACAGAGAGACAGAGACATAAGGTCAGAGGAAAACTTGGAAGACTGTGGGAATGGGTTCACTCCTTCCACCATTAGGGAAGAACTCAGGTTATCCAACTTGGCAGCAAGCATCTTACTTGGCAGCCAGCACCCACCGAACCACCTCAAAGGCCCTAAAAGACCACCCTGATGGAAATATCAATAAAAAATTTTGATAACGCATCTTGACACCCTGTGGCCCACACAAACTGACACATGTGATTAACTACCACATGCCCTAGCTAAAAAGCAATCTGAAACAATCCCTTCACACTTCTAATTTACCTATAAAGGCACTGTTTTTGTCACCAAAAACCGCAATATATATTTGGATACAGTGTGTGTGTTATGTGATGAAGAGGTCAGGGAGGGAGACTGGAGATTAATCTTAAAGATTCTCAGACAGGCCTGGTAGTAAAGGATTGTAAGCCCAATATCAGATAGACTGAGGAAAGAGAATATAGCCATCTTGGTGTACACAGTAAGAGTCGGGCTAGTCAGAACCATGGAGCAAGACTCTTTCGCAAAACTAATAAAAATCCACAAAGTAGGGGAGAGCTTTTCTAGACACATGCAGAGTGTACACAGCAGAAAGGCACAGTTTAATAACTAACTTTGCTTAAGGCAGAGCAGACTTGGAATGCGGGAGGGGTGTGTCTGAAGAGATGTGCTTATCAACAGCCTTCAGCTGGGATTGTATGTTAAAGTTTCTTGGTGAGGTCAGGTGATCTCAGCAAGTCTTTCTTGAGATTCTGTTGCCCCTGGAATGAGCACTCCTGAGAGAAGTGTTCTTCACGGCAAATGGAGGTGGAGAGTAGACATTCTGTCACTCAGCTTACCCTGCAGATTCAAAGGAAAAACTCCCACCCCGCTGCCCAAAATAACTGTGTGGTGTTGCTGATGAGAAACGGCTAGTGTTTTCTGGCTGAGTGCCTTTCAGCTGGGTCAGTGACACTTCTGTGTATGTATAATCAGCAAGGGTAGTATCCAACCAATGGGGAGCAGAGAAGAATCGCTGCCTGACACCTAAAAGCTCCTACCTCATCAAGTCTTAAAACTCCACAGCTAAAGTGGTTTAAACTCAAAGAAAAAAAACACTGGCATACACTGGAAAACACTTTTCAAAACATTACTCTCTCTTACTCTTATTTCCTTAAAATTATCAGAGTACCCAAAATCCAGATCCTAAGAAACGGAATCATGCATCTTATGCATAAGACATATGCATAAGACATATGCATAAGATGCATGATCCAGTTTCTTTACCAAGATTATAAAAAGCAGAAAGGCGGGAGGTCCAACGGTCAAAAACTTAAGTAATATATCAACCAATCTCAACATACATTTCTTACTGAACCTCAACTCAAAATAGGAAACTACAAAAGAAAGTTGGCTGATGTGCATTAAGAGAAAAGAGCATTAAAAATTCAAGGACAGCCAGGGCAGCCATGATGCACACCCTTAATCCCAGCACTCAGGAGGCAGAGGCAGGGGGATCTCTGTGAGTCTGAGGCCAGCCTTGTCTACAGAGCTAGTTCCAGGACAGCCAGGACAGTTACATATTAATTAATTAATTCAAGGCCAGCCAGAGCTCCACAGTGAGACATTCTCAAAAACCAAAATCAAAACAGATTATGAGACAACTGAGGAACTGTTAATGTTGATTAGACATTTGATATCAAGAACCATTCCTTTTTTCATAAGGCTGGCATTTGGATATGTTTAGAGAGTTCTTTATCTTCAATACATTAAATATTTACAAAAGAGATAATACATCTGGAATTTGCTTCAACACAGTTCCAAGGCAAAGAGGATTATACAGGGGTGCAGATGAAACAGAATAGGCTACACATCAGGCACTGCTAAAATGTTCTCTAAGTCTGTTATACTACTTTACCTGCCTTTGTAATTAGGTAGAAAACCTGCTTATACCCATAAGTTAGTGCTGCTGTTGACTGTGGCCATGGAAGCTTCGCTCTGCAGTGGGCAGCAGTTCATGCAGACTCATAATTGACCATAGTGCTGAGCATGTGTCTACTGTGGAGTGTCTGCCCTAAATGAGATACCTATATCAAGCCGCACTCATCAAGACTCAATGAAGAAGGATGGAAAATAGGAGCCAGAGGACTGGAGGAGTGCTGTGAAATGCTGTCTCCTAATACATTTCTCATCTTTAAAATATTTCAAAAATTAGCAAGAGTGGAGAATGGGGGGGGGGCAATTTTGTCATTATGTTCAACAAGATATTTGGTTGGGCTAGAGGAAATGAGAAAATAATAGCAGTCAGTCCAAATCCAGGCAGAAACAGACAAAATTACCAGATTGAGATGAAACAGAGAAAGAAGGGTCGATGAAGTGTAAACTGCCTGAATACTCCCAGAAACCTCAGCTGGCAGCCTGTGGTGACTCAGTCAATGGAGATCCAGAAAGCTAAGTGAATTGTCCATGAACACACAACCAACTAGTAGGCAGAAGCCTAAATCCCTGGCGCATCAACTTCTGATCCAATAACCCCAATACTCCAACCCACATGACCAGTGTTCCTTGGCTAATTGCACTGGCCAAATGGGCCTTCCAGGACCACTGATGCCTGCTTTCACTTCCTAATCACTCCTGCTGTGTAACAGGTGTCCTCAGAGGAGAAAGCTGAGCTCCCAGTCTCTAACTTACTACCTCTCTGGGATATACTCAATGTACAAATGTGGCCCTGGAATTTGTACCTTCTGTTAGGTGCTTACAGTGAGTCAAATAACAATTATCAACTCATAATCTGTCTACCCAGCACATAGATGCTTTAATTAGGCAATCTCCATCCTTGTTATAAGGAAAAGAATTAAATTCTTGCCAATGTCACCAACTCATTCCTCAAAAATCATCTTACCTGCAAATGACGTTCTGGGACATCTGGTCAAGATGGAGATTATTTTTTAATACTTATTTTTATTGTTCTTTAATTATGTACATATGAGTCTCTGATCTGGGATACGTACAAGTGACCGTGGAATCTAGAAGAAGGAAGCAAATCTCCTAAAACCAGAGTTACAGGCAATTGTGAGCCACCCAATGAGGGTCCTTGGAACTCGACCCAGGTTTTCTCCAAGAACTGTAAGGCCTCTCGACCACTGAACAATCTCTCCAGCCCCGAGAGGGCTCTGAGAACTATACAAAACCCTTCAAGATAGCGAGAATATAAACTAGGAAATGCCTCTAGATCAAGAATCCAGTTCATCCAATCTGCAAGGATCCAGTCCTCAGATTCACCTCAGATTCCTAGCATTATTTTGCTTCTGCTTGAATAATATCCTCCTCCTTATCTGGGAGGTTTCAGAGAAGTAAGCAAGTTGGCCAGGGCAGATAAAATGCTACCACAAACTGAATGCTGCTGAAGAGACTATACTCATTGCTGAGAAAGTTTGCCACATTTTGTATATTTAAAAGGAAAACATTACTTCCCAGTTTGAATGAGGAACATTCAAAGACAGTGAGTAGGTAAGGCACTGGGGCAGCCACCCAGAGTCCTTTCACAAACCATCTCTGCTGCATCAGATTCTCTCCTGACCCCCCCCCCCACCCCCACCCCCGTCATCTTTGGGGTTTGGTATTCTGGCTCCAGTAACCACATTTTGTGGACGACACCTTCCTTCTTCCTGTGTTCATCTTCTCTTCCAGATTTCTGCCAACGTCTCTTTTTATGTTCCTATTATACTCACGATGGACTTTCTACTTATTAAGACAGAAAATAATCTTTAATGTTTTATCTGACCCTTTAAAATGGTCTCTGACAAACGGTTAGGTTTTGGATTATCAGCCTCAAGAACGAGCCTTGTTGACTTTTAAGTTGATTGAACTGACACTGACTTAAAGAAGTATTACGGTAAAGTCTAAGTCCTCTGTGTAATGTGTGGAAGAAAAGCTGGGCTTGGAAAATAACTGTAGAGAGAACAGATATGCAGACGGTGCTGGCTATGCCATCTTAAATCATCTTCCCCCCTGCTGAACCTCAGTGCTGGTGACTGAAGCCAGGGCTTCATCCATGCGAGGCAAGTGCCCCCACACTGACCTGCTGCACACAGCCCCATCCAAATGAATGTTTAAGTCATTCTCCCACTCAAAGGATGAATTCTTCTCATTAGAAGGGTCTTGGAATTTCCTAATCCTGCGGTATCATTTGCCTGTAGCCAGCCATAGGCTTTATTGCGCATCTTTCCTTTCCAAAAACAAATCTTGCAGACTACTCACTGGGAGATGAAGAAACATGGCCAAGGCACCTGGTGACATCACCACCACTCTCCCTAGTTCTCCAGGAGCTTGGATGTCCAGGTGGGTGCTGGCTTGGCACGTGACAGCAATTGCTAGCACTGGGTGGGCAGGCTGACACTGATAACAGCTTTGTTCTTCTGTCTTCCAGATACAGTGGCTTCTTCCCTTCTCATGGGCAACACTAGTGCTTGTCATGAAACCAGGACTCAACAGCCATCCTCTGGGTTCCTGCTGAATTCTACCTGGAAATTCTTCCTTGTGGCATCTGTGACCCTGTACTGCCCTCATTATTCTCATGCCTCACTCTCCATCCCGTAATTCCTAAAATGCAATAGAAACTTTTGATGGACTTTTCTATATTTTCTGCAGTCACTCGGGCCAATCATTTCATTTACTTTCCTAGTTTTAAACCAGAAATGGCACAGATCCGGGTCTTTCAGTTCAAACCCTGTCCTGCCCTACACAGCCATGCCCTAACCACACTCCTATGTTATAGCGGCCCTCAAACTCCTTCCACGTCAAAAAGTGCTGCCCGACATGTCCCCCATGAGTTGGAGAAAGCACAGGCTGAGGAATTAACAGCCCTGAGTTCACACTGTAATCCCTGAAGCTATAGAAGATTACTATTTCACGCCTTTAAGTCTCAGCCATCTTTTCTACATGATGTGCAAAAATAATTTAAACAGGTATTTATATTGTTTCTTTTGGGAGATTGATAAACATATAATGGGAGAGACAATGTCCCTACTAAATATCATATCCTACCAAGTAATAATCCACGCTTCAGGAATTGGTTCTATCTTGTTGAGTTGTTGGTAAAGGGTCTCATAAACCGACCAAACAAACCAAATAAAGCTATTACCAATGCCACTGGTTATCCTTCACAACCTGGATCGTAGGACCCTAATACTTCAGCAACACTTAAGTCATCAAACATGAATTGAGCTGGTGCCAAATTAGAAGTTTCACCCCTACTGACTAACTTTTATCATGCTAAAAGGTTACAGGTTACCAAAGCAGAAAAATAATCGTCTAACTCACTGAGCACATCTTATATAAGCCATAATCCTCCTATGACTTACAATGGGTACTTTTCTGCAGGATACATTGATGTAATAGTGATGCAAACGACATGGGAGTCACCAAACACCTTAAAAAAGAAAGATTGAATTTAAGGCCCACTCTATGAGATTAATACCTATTAACATACTCTGACTCTTGGCCTGTAGGGGCCAAGAACATGAGACTAGACAGGTCATGGGCCCATGCTAAAGGAACATAGAGATAAAATGACTCTTAATGACATATTGCTATACACCTTGATGAGTGCATCACTCAGTGTGTATTAGAGAAACTTCTTGGTGCAGTCGATGGACATCAACACAGAAAACCACAACTGACAACGTGCAAAGAGTCAGCATTCAGCTCTAAATGGCATGTCTTTATCAAATGCCTCCCCTCAAGGCTCAGTCATCTATTAAGAAGCAGAGTTCGAGTGTATGAGCCAGGGGCGGTGGATTACCGCAGTGAAACGGTGTCTCTGGATACACCGTGCCAATAAATACGAAGTCACAGAAACTGTGGCGGCAGGCACAAGGCATGCCTAGGTTGAAACCAGACAAAACTGCAGCAATGGGAAGGGTCAGTATACAAATTCCTATCCCTAATCAGGAAGCTATTTGCAATTGATACCTACTGGGGAAAAAATCTCCAGTGGCGTGATACTGACCATACTCCAAGGCGTGTGTGTGTGTGTGTGTGTGTGTGTGTGTGTGTGTGTGTGTGTGTGTGTGTGTGTGTGTGTGTTTTGTTTGTTATCATGATTTGCTTTGTTTCCTTTTGTTTTTCTTTCGGGAGACTGACAAGAATAGTGAGCTAAGGAGGAGCGGGGACGATTTGGGGGAAGAGAAAGTTTATGATATTAAAAATCATAATTTTACGATGTAAGCATAATATACACAATATACGTTTTAATATAAAAGTCAAAAAGTGGTTGGAAAGACTAAAACTAATTTCCATTTTGTAATTTACATATCTGGGCCTGGTCATATCAGAAAAGCAAGTATAGTTCACTTGGGGAAGCTTCGTCAGCCGGCCTCTTTGGACAGAGCTGGGTCTGTTAAAGCTGCCCTGTTGTCACTGGACAGCCACAAAACCTGGAGCCAACTCCCTATCCCTAACGCCCTTCAATCAAATCAGTTGCCATTTTCTTCTCTTTGACTTTTCTCCTTTTTGGGGACACTGTCACTGCAATGGACACTCACACGAGATACACACACCACACGTCTGTAGAATCAATCTAAACATGCTTGTCACTGTTTATTCTCCTAAACGGTTCTAACCAAGAAACACAGACTCCAGGGGCTCAATGGCTGAGCCCAAACTCTTAACTCCTGCTCAGAAATCCACAGAAGGTACTCTCTGTGTGCTAGCTCATGTGTCCTTTGCAGGAAACACAGATGTCTCTCTCTTCCTTCCCACCCGCAATGGTCAGAGCTCCACCTCTGAAGCCAGACTGAGAATCTAGCCTTGAATGCTAGCCTTGGACAGGTTTGGGAGGAGCTGCTCTACCACTGGGCCACACCTCCAGCCAGCCCTGCTGTGGCTCTCAAAGCGTCTGTTTATTTCATTTATATAATAAGAAAAACAAATTTAACTTACCCTATAGGATTGTTGTCAATGGTTCACTTACTTCTATTTCACTATGACTAACTCTTGTTTTATTTAGGGAATACTTTATTATTTCTGTAACCAAACCCACATAGATAAGATCTTGAATATTTGATAAGGTGTTACCACTGTACTAACAGAAAACATTGTTTACTATTATTAGTTTACTGTTTCTAAACACTGTTTACTGTTTCTAGACCAGCATGGCTGCTAATTTCTATAGACTCAGCTCTCTGAGGTACGTTCCCTCATCTTATTCTGCCCAACATTTCTTGTTAATTATGGTCATATTTATAATTGACTAGGGATGTAGGTTAGTGGTAGAGTAGTTGCCTGGCAGGCAAAGAGCACTGGGGATTGGTACTCAGTGTCACTACAAAACAAAGAAAATATATGTGAATATGTATATATAACAATATATGATTCATATCTTACCTGCTGGCACTCCTGTTCCCTACCAGCCTTCAACTAGCTGGAAGTTCTTTGGGTGAGTAAGTTGGGTTTTACTCACCTTGGTTCCTCCACATGAGTTCTCAAATATGTCTTGGTACACATAAAATTTGGTATAAAATTTCACTGACTCTGATTCAAAAGGACGAACTAAGGGGAAAGAATAAAAACACAAAACAAAAAAAAATCTAGGAAATCCAGTGACCCGGCCAAGATCACATCAGTTAAGCTAGAATCATGAAAACAATTGTTTTTTCTCAAAAATTCTTTGTGTTTGTTTTTGGAGATGGAGTCTCACTATGTAGCTCTGGCTGTCCTGGAACTCGCTATACAGATCAGGCTGGCATCAAACTTACGGAGATCCACCTGCTTCTGCCTCCCAAATGTTGAGAATAAAGGTGTGGTCCACTACATCCAGCTAAATTGACACTCTTAACCAGATCCCATAACCCATCATCACCAGGAAATATACACGCCAAATTATCCCACCACAGAGGTAGTCACTACAGAGACTGTTAGTTAACTTCAAACAGATAGAATTATCTCTGAAAGGAATTCTGCACCACTTGGTCCGGTATCATCACCTCTTGCTATCAAATGATTCAGTACAGGAACTTCCTCCATAATCTAGTCTCTACATAGAGAGCTCTAGAGTCAGTATCTGCAACCTGAAGCCTACAAGGACTACACAGGCTTTGACAGTGAAGGTTGTGGGCGCTAAGAAATTCCAAGAGCCAGTATCTGATAAAGCTTGTTTAATTTGGTTATCCTGCTTTATAAATTATGCCTCTAAACAACCAATCTATTTTTAAATAGAATCATGTTAAGAACTATGCTTGGTGCAGTCCGTGTGTGGTGACCTGGAAATTTGTCTACCATCAGCAGAAGGAGCAAAGAGTTGGCTTCAGCCTTCATTGTTAATTGAGTCTGTGATGTAAATTATTTCTTACGGATTTGACATGACTGACTGCTTCTATCTTTCATCTGCTGGCTGAATGTATGGAAAGAAGGCAGAGTTTTCAGCAGTTCTGTTAATAGGGTTAATTTTAGAGAACTTTGTAAAGTGAATCATTTACTGATATGGCAATCACCAACTTGGGTGCTAACTTAGGATGATGGTCTAGAACAGTGGTTCTTGACCTGTGGGTCCCAACTCCTTTGGAGTCATATATAAGATATTCTGCATTTATCATTTATCTATGATTCAGAATCGTAGCAAACTTAAGAGTTAAGAAGTAGCAGCAAAAAAATTTCACGGTTGTGGTCACCACAACATGAGGGAGTATATTAGTTCCAGCATTGGGAAGTTTGAGAACCACTGTTTTCGAGTGTTCTAAAAACGTGTCCTTTGAAATTGAAGCAAAGCAGTCACCGTCTCTGGAAGTATGTTTAACTTAGAAATTAAAAATCATTTCTTTGGGAGGAAATCAAATTACCATTAAACTGGCTCTTGGAATATAGTTATAATGATCTAATGTTAACAAAAATATGTATTATCATGGTTTTAAATAACAGCCATGGTCAGTTAAGTCAGTAATAGTCCCAATTTTTTAAAAAATTTTACCTTATACAAGTATTTCTAACCAAAAGTTTTGTTTCACTTATAATAGTATTTTGTTCTTTAAACTGGTGTGGTTAATATTGAAAACAGATATACAAAGTTCGCCATAAAAGCAAGGAATATCTCTTAGACACATTCGATGCAGAATCATTCCTAAGACGCTGACCTTAACTGGCTTCTTTCACACAGCTTCCGGGTGCTTGTTGCTTAGGCAGAAGTCTGATGTAACCAACAGCTGATCACAGTCGCCTTGTTCTTCTGCAGAGCTCTGGTGCATGGCCCAGTCAGTTCTACAACTGCCTTTCAACTCCGGTTAATCTTGACGGAAAAAGTCTTCTTCATGTAACTTTGTTTCTTAATGTTCCCACAAAGTTGCAGCTATTATCTCCCGGCTTACTTTTCTGGATCTTTGCCAACGGTTAAAGCTTTCTCTTGGCCCCTTGGATGGACGTCTTCTGAGGCACTATAACCATTCTCCCCTCACTGCCCTTCTGTCAGCCCTCAAATCCCTAAAAGCAGTTTGGGTAACCTCTAAAAGGGGACTAACGGGCCGTGGGCCACCCAACCCATCCCTCTTCTTACCGCTCTAGACATTGGGGGACTCAGAACTAACGTAGCTGAGTCAATTAGCCTCCTGCTCTCACCAGCTCAGATCAGCCTTTCATCCTTCAGGACCAGCTGACCCCCAGCCTGCTGCTGTAGTCCAAGGTTAAAAGGGACCAGACCGTACCATCTCCACAAACGATGTTGCTTCCACACCAACAAATCCTAACTGGTTTGAGATGGAGACTGGGGACAGGGAACAGGAAAATTTCAACCACAAGTGTCCTTGTAAATATGGGCTTCTGGTCCCCTCCCACTCCGGCTCCTCCCCCGGATCATGTCTTTCGCTCTTATTACCCCCATACTTATGTTTTTACACTGTCCTTAAATATATTTTACTTATGGAACTTCATTCTCTCTCTACTCAACAAAAATGTCCCTCATAAGCGCTCCCGGTAGCTTTCACCCTACAACAGCTCCAGTTGTTCCTGATACATCTGCAGAAAGACCTTTGGGATGCTGTGGAGAAACTCTGGCTAAAAGGAGCCTTCACCCTCCCACCCCAAGCCAGATACAATGTGCTACATTACTCTTCCGTTTCCTCCTGTTCCCTTCCTAGGATGCTCTATAGCTCCCTGCTACCTCTGCCAGCTCATCTTAGTGACAACAGGGCCAGTCACTGTCACCCTGAATCAACTCTATGCCCACTTCTCTCACCCACCCACTTGGTCTTCCCCGCTTCTGCCCTTCCCTATCCCTTAATCTTCCCAGAAAACCTTTCAATTTTACTCTGTAACCAAATCATCTGTTAACAGCCCTCTAATGATAATTTTCCAAGTCTCTACACAAGACAGGACAATAGCATGGTTCATTGCAGCTGCTATGTGACCAGAAGACCCTTTCTCTATGGACCCAAACTACTCCTGCAAACAAAGACCCTCCTCAGCAGAACACAGCTGCAATGGTCCCACCCTGAATTTTGATCATCCTTTCTGAGGCAGAAATGCTAGTTTGCTGCTGAAGGAATACACTTCCAGCTCACCTTCTGGACTACTGAAGTCTTTCTGTCCCTATAGAGGGAGCATCCCATCTTCTTGGGCATTTTGGCCATCTTCACATATGGATGACAAAGATACCCACTTGCCATAAGTAAGCATGATCCCCTTAAAGTCAGACCAAGCCTCTATTTTTGCCTTCTCTCCTTCTACAGTAGAAAAAAATCCTCTAATCCAATCTTTTAAAGAATCTAACAGACAGGAGGATCCCTGAGCCAGATCAGACTCTAGCCAGAGGAGTGATCTCCAGGCTGGGTGAGAGACCCTGCCTACATAAATAAGGTGGAAAAGACTGGAGGGATGGCTCAGTGGTTAAGAACACTGGATGCTCTTCCAGTGGACCTAAGTTTTATTCCCAACACCCACATGGTGGCTCACAATCATCTGAAAGTCCAGTCCTAAGCCCTCAAAGTGAACAAAGCACACACATCATACGCAGACATACAGACAAAATATTCATACATATAAAATAAATGAATAATTTTTAAGCGACCACTAACATTTGTTTAAAAAAATAAATCATATGGAGAACAATTAAGGGAGATGGCCAGCATCCACCTCTGGCCTCCTCACCAGTGTACACATACACACACACACTCAATTATAACAAAATATCTGAATAGACATCTACCAAAGAAACAATACAGATGGTAGATGAACATATGAAAAGTTGTTCAATATCATGGGCTCACAGACCTTGGGGACTGGCAACCCAGCTGGGAGACACTGCTCCTACCTTCAGGAATCTTAAACCTAAAACCTCCAACACCTCATGTTGATGGAAACAGAGCAGCAGAGGATTGCATTCTCTGGTGGGGAAATACGGCACATTCTTTACAGAACTAAGCATAGTCTTACCATAAGACCGGCATTTACATGCCTTGGTATTTATCCAAATGAGATGAAAGCAGGTCAAAAACAAAACGGCCACAAAAACCGGACATAAATCCCTTATAGAGGCTTTGATCTTAATCCCGGAAACAACTAAAATGTCTTTCAAGAAGTGAACAGATAAACTGTGACATTCCAGTGAAATGTTACACACACACATGGAAATACACAAGCATGAATACATGCTCACACACTGTCCTGGCCCCACGTTGGGCACCAGATGAAGGTGCAAATCTCTTTTAAATTATATCAAAGATTAATATTTATTGGAATATAAACCAACACTCATAATACAGGTAACAGCTTATATAGGCACCTGAGAGATCAGATTATCTATGAATGGACGATGGATGCTGAACCAGTCTCTCCAACAGTCAGGAACAAACAGACTCCCCAAGATCCCAGCAGCCCCTCTTGAATGGGGCTGGCCGCCTGAGACCCTGGATAAGTGTCTTCCAACCTTATCAGCTGAAACCTAAAACTCACCACAACACGAACTCACACAAACACATCTATCAATCTATTAAAAACCATGCATGTTACTGAAAGAAGCCAAAAAGAAAATAATTGTACACTCCAATTCCATTTCTACGACGCTGAAAAAGGCAAAAAACTACAGAGAAAGTTGGTGGTCAAGGGGACCAATAGTTGCCAAGGATTTCAAGGGAGTGATGGACAATGAGCAGAGCATCGTTGGTGACAGCAGGGGCGGGGCATTGTTCTGTACACTATCATGATGGTACACAGGTCATTATGCACATGTTGACTCATAGAATGCACACCACCAAGAGGAAGCCAGAAGTGAACAAGAGACGTTAGGTGATGAAGCAGTAAAGTGGCTTCCAGCTTCCCAAGTGTACCAAATGTATCATGCCAGTACAGGCATTGAGAGTGATGGGGCAGGAGGCGCATGGAGACTCTAACCTTCCACTCAACTCTCCCATGGCATAAAGTCTGCCCTAAAAATGTTTATTATTTAATTATTACGGGTTGCATGCATGGATATTTTCAGTTTGTTCTTTCCCACATTTACTTGTAAAAAGTTGGTAGTACCATCATGCTAGGCAAGAATAAAATGAAATATTTAAAAATAAAATATGCTTAATAAATATACAATCAATAAATATGTATTAGACAGGCCATAAGCTACCATTCTTCCAGGTTCTGTGTTGCTGAAAATTATGTCTAGTAGATTTATATTTAAATCCAGTTTTCAAAAACCACATACCGTTGTCAGAAATCTTTATTAGTATCTGCTTCGGGATTAGCAAAAAGGCCCAGGGAGAAACCATGATTCTTTTACCAAGGTTCCCAAGTATGACAGAAAAGCTTGGCAGGGAGACCTTTCGGTAATGCCCTTCATTATGCATCAAGCCAAATGCGCTAACCCCATGGCAATGTGTGACAGAGCTCCGAGTGGGACCGAGCCCCGAAAGAATGGCTGCTGCCCTGTAACTTACAGCAGGACCCTGACAAAGGTCTCAGAAGGCCACGTGTATGTGATATGCCTCCCTGAAGAAAAGGCCACACCTAGCCACCTAACTTGAATATGCACAGAACATGACCTGCTATGTAAATGGACACAGGTTCAATCTCATGAAAGCTACAGCCCTGTCCGCTCAAGGAGGAAAGGCCATGCACAAAATGCTGAGGTAAAATCCAAATCCCTCCTCACATTCTCCGGGGTTATCGGAGATGCTTCTCCGCTCTAGACTTTGGCTTTACCTCTGCTGATACTCAGGGAACCCGTATGATTTTCTTAGATGTACAGTAAAAAGGTTTTTTCTAGTTCCAATGAGGGTGGACATGACTGAAGCCATGGCGCTGCCCACACAGCCTGAAATCCTTTATCCTAGCCACCATGTGAGCATGAACCCACAAAAGCATGGCGCGCAGCTCTGCTCTGCATCCTTCCAGTCAGTCCCACTGAAAAAACGTGAACAATAACCCAGAAAATCAGCCTCTCTCTTGTCAATCCTTGTACGCTAGAAGCCCACTGTTACCACAGAAATGTTTCATGCCTCCATGTCCGCATTTACATCATGGACAGAGTTCTGAAAGGCCACCAAATGCAATGCTGTGTTCTGGGCCATACCCGTCCCTGTCATGTGCTCAGTTGAATATTCATGAAGAAGTCAGTGAAACCCAGGCCTTTCAGGCAATGCCAGAGACTTGAAGGCTGGGGATGACCTGGCATGAGCAAGCTAACCTACCCAGAAGAGAATAAACTCAGCCTGGGGAGAAAAGAATCCAGATAGGCTGACAGAAAACAAAAATGAATAATACTGGGCAAAGCTCTGTGCCCAAAGGCTTTAAGGATTCTAAATTTGGTCCTTCTGAGTGATGGCCATAGGAAATTAAAGGCATGAGAAAATGTGACTTATCATTGTTTTGTCTATAAAGAAAAAACTTTGCTTCTCAGAATGAGAACCAGTAGGATGATTTTAGAAGTCCAACAATGTTCCTGGCCAGAAACCTGCAAATGTAGAACGAGTCCCTCCCACAGAAAGCAGTTCTGAGAGTTGTGGTGATCAACAGACCTACATTCCAATGCATCTTCAGCTCAGAAATCTGGGGCTCCAGGCAAGTTTCTTGGTGTCTCTCTGACCTCCGGTATCCTCATATTTAGAATGGAGATAATGTCAGCTAACAGATAAAATAAGGCAACACATGCAAACTGTCTCGTTTATTCTGTGTGCATGTGGAGGTGCATGTGCATATGCATACACGTGAATATGGAAGTCACAAGACAGCCTTGGATGTCATTACTCGGGTGCTGCCCATCTTTTTATAAGCCAGACCTCTCAGTAAGCTAGAACTCACCAAGTAGGCTAGGCTGTCTAGCTCCTGTCCTCATCTCCCCAGGGAAAGGATTATAATACATGCATGTGCCACCATGCCTGGCTTTTTAAAAACATGGGTTCTGGGGATCAAATTCATGTTCTTGTACCTGCAAAGCAAGCAATACCAACTAAGGCACGCATGTCCCTGAACCCAAATGTCTTACTGTAATCACTGATGTATTCCATAATGTATTCAATAAATGATAATGGCTAAAATTACAAAGAAAGCAAGAAAAATACTCAATTATTTACCAGTGTGGAGGAAAAAAAGAAGAAAAAAACATCTAATTTGGAAGAAAACAGAGTTTGAGGAGCTAACCTGCCCTCTTCTTCTGCGTGCTGTATTTTGATTCTAGTAGACAGCTTAGTTTGTAAGAAGGAAGAGACACATTTGATGCCTAACTTGGTTGCAAATAGCAGGACAGTCCTTGGAGTTTTGCCTTCTCATAAACACTTTAATACCGAGAAGAAAATCACCTTCTTCAGTGTAGACCTATAAAAACAACTGACTTTGCACTTGGACTAATCCATTCCCTATGTTGCTGGAGTTGAAAATTCAGGTTGGCAAAGAAGCTCAATAACATGGTCCTTGGGAGCATCTTTTACTGGACACTGTAACAAATGCTTTTACAGGCTTTTAAACCAGGAAAAAGCAAAGGTTTCGGTGTGCCATGAAGATCACACTGAGTCCTCCCAAGTCTACGAGAAAGATTTCATGGCTTTACTATAGAAACCAAGTGAGAGATAAAAATAAGCTGTATGTGGGCTGGGGATGTAGCTCAGTTGGTAAAGTGCTTGCCAAGTGTGCACCGAGCCCTGGGTTGGATCCCTAGTACAGCATAAAATTAGGTGTCCTGAAACATACCTCTAATGGCAGCATTCAGGAAATGGAGGCAAGAAGCATGGGAGCTGTGGAGCTGGCCACTCATCCTCGGCTACACAGTGAGTTGGAAGCTAGCCTGGGATACATAGGACCTGATCTATAAATAAATACAGGATGTGTGTCTTTTCATTGCTGTCATATTATTTATAAACTTCCAATCAAGTATCCTTTATGCATCCAGTAGTTACAAAGCATCAGGCCAGGGGGAAAAAAAAAACAACTCATTGTCTCCTAGGGGGTTGCAATTTAAAGGGAGAACAAGATGAATAGCTCCCAGGACAAACTGGGAGAGATATCACCAAAATATAAGGTGCCATGAGGATAAGATTAATAGCAACTAAGAATTCTTGAAAGGCTCCTATGAGGGGAGTTATAGATTGGAACAAAAATAATAAGAGGCAGTGCAGGAATGTGCTACGGGCATGTGGTTTGAGCTGAATAACCAATGCTCAAGAATGTGTGTTGCATCTTTGGATGGAAGCTGTCTGTTGCAAGGACCAGTAAATAATGTAGCTGTAATAGAGAAGTGGGTAGACACTGGATAAGTCAAGAACCCTGAATGTCAAATTAAGTTATTAACCTTTGTCATTTACATTAACACTAAACAGCATGTGGTAGACTCAGAAGCCTGCCAAGAGGCAAAGAAGAAGGGAAAAATAATGCCTTACAGAGAGCATCTCAAATAGTACTCCGGACACCCACTCGGGGCTGTGAGCTGGACTTCTTCATGGTACTGTGTCGTCCTGTGTTCTTGCTTTGGAAGCAGACAAGCTCTTTCTTGTCTTACTGTATATCCTTTTTCGTAACCAACTTTTACACTTTCTCCTTCCTTTCCCAGGACACTAAAAAATTAGGCAGATAAGTAAATTCTGGAGAAATCCAAAGAGCTTTTGGCAGGAGGAAAAGGAAATGTTATGCAAATCCATCAGCCTCAGACATGCAGCCTCCAGTGAGGTCACCCTGGTTCCTGCAATCTAGAGGCATCTCTGGGCTTTCTGAGTTCTAGTCACTCACTTATTAATTCCAGTTGGGTTTGCAGGCCATGGAGTTTGTCTCCTGCATGACCTAGAAGGCAGCCTGACTTTCCCTTGGTTCAATCTCAGGTTATCTCGTTCTCTCTGGGGATATCTACTTTCCTCCAGGGATCCTACACACACAGTCAGTGTGTGCTTCTGGAGACCTTTTTCAACGCATCCGACTTCATTTTAACATCAGCTGCCTGGACAACTACAGTTGTTCACTCCAACTTAGTTCACGTGGTTCATCTAACTAGCAAATCCAGTGGAAAACCTTCCTCCCCTTCAAGCCATTTACCCCGGGGGTCCAGAGCATCCCTTCTCCTTATTCAAGAGACATTTATTTGGCTTTAAAGTGTATTGTACATTAAGTAATAACCATATGTTTCCTTAAGAGAAGGGATGGACATTTGGATCTATGTGGGAGAGCAGAAAGGCAACAAAGGCAGGTGAGTTACCTTATAGGAATCCCACTCCAGCTGTGTTCAAACTGACCCGCCTGTCCACCACAGCTCTCAAAGACCACGAACTTGGTAGCCGTTGCCTCGCCGCATTTACCACAGCAGTCTCTTGGGAAGAGACCCACTGTATAGGAATGCCAGCAGCCATCTGTCCTGACTCAACAGGCAGGATTACAGCACCACCAAATTAAAATATGCCTTGTACTCATATGGAGGGGCAGCTGATTCACTGAGGGGGGGGGGGGGTAAGAAATGGGAAATCATGGAAAGTCCCGGAGGAAGTCGTAAGGTCCCATTCTAGAGGATTGCTATTGTGTTCTCTGGCTGTAAAATACACCCAGGGCCCCTGTGTCCCAGCTCCTCTTCACCCTCCCTCATCCCAACATATGCCTCACCCCAGGCCATCTGAGCCTCAATAAACCCTCTGGCTGCAGGCTCCAGCTCTGTCCACCACCTGCCCAGAACCAGCCAACAACGTGGACACTCGTGACTCGGAATTCTAGCAACGCCAGACAACGACCCCTCTTGGGCCAATAGCCGCTGCCTAGCCCAGCCTTCCATCCGCAGGTCCTTATTGTGCCTTTTGCCCAGTCTGATCGCAGCCCCTACACGGTAATCCGAGTCCTGCAGACAGATTGCAGGAGGGAGGAACAGAAACACATTTCACAAGGACCCAAATTAACCCGCTGCCCCTCGCAGGGTCCCCACCCTCACCCCTTGCTTCACAGCGGGGCTGGGGGCGCCGACTGAAAAGGCAAAGGGAACGGGATCTAAGCTGGTGCACCGCTGCACACAAAGCCCTTCACCTTCTGCTAGCCCTGCAAGCTCCTCCCTGGGCTGGGTCTCCTAGGGTCTCTGATGCCCCCTTCGGTGGTCTGTGGGACGGTCCAACTCGCTCTAGCAGCGCAGTCCGATCCTCTTCCTCCCCGCCCCTCACCAACCAGCCCAAAGGGAGCTCCGCTAGGCTTTGGGGATGCGAAGACTCCCCATGCGTCCACGGTTCCCGAGCCCACGGGATGGCAGACCACGGTCCGGCGTGCGGGACACAGCTTTGCACGGCAGTTCAGCCACAGCATACACCCCGACCCGGAGATGGTCAGTTCCAGCGTCCGGCTCCCCATCCCAGAAACGGGCGTGCCCAGCCACAGCAGCGCTCCTACCTGCGACGCGCCGGAGGCTCCGAGCGCAATGCCGGGAGCCCGGCGCCCGCGCGTCTGTCGGGTGCTGCGGCGGTGCGGCCGCGGGCTGGCACTCGGGCTAGCTGCCCGCTGCCTCCTCGCTGGGGCTTCCTGTGGGGCTGGACAAAGGACATTTCCTGGGAGGAGCGGGGAGTGTTCCCAGCATGCCTCGATTTGTAGTTCGCGGGGACTTCCTGCCACCGCAGCGGCAGCGGGGGACCCTGCTCGGACCCCGGGACTGGAGGAGGGGCGCTTGCTGCGTCCCTGGACACTGCTGGGCGGGAGTGGTCGTGCGGGATGGTTGGTCCACCCGGCGCCGCTGGCAGAGCTTCGGTCCCGCGGAAGCGTGCCGCATGCACCGCTCACTGCCTTGTGCGCGGGGTGCAAGCTGCCTTTTCCTTAGAAATGAAGTTTATAATGGTTTTTCTTAAAGTATACTCCCCCCCCCCGCCCGCCCAATAGATGGTCTTCCTTGAGAGAAGATTGAGATGGAGACACACTCTGACACGCCCCCTGGCCTGGAACTCACCCGATTCTCCTTCCTCAGTTTTAGACGTGTGCCAAAGCGAGCCTGATGTGTGTTGTTTGTTTCTCTTGTGTGTCAAAGCTCTGCCTTAAAAACCCCCGTGTGCATGCAAGACAAATGCTCTGTCGATCTACAACTTTTTCACTAACCCGGAGATTCTCAACCTGTAAGTCCTGATTCCTTTGGGGGATCACAGGGGTTGCCTAAGACCATTGGAAAACACAGATATTTACATTATCATGCATAGCAGTTGCAAAACTACAGTTATGGAGAAGCAATGAAAATAATTTTATGGCACCATAGCATGAAACTGTATTAAAGTTTCACAACCTTAGGAAAGTTGAGAACCACTGTGCTATCCCATTCAGGCTTCAGCTGAGACGCATTAAATAAAAGATCTTGACTGCCCTGGAGTACAGATCTTTGAGGTCTTGGCACATTGTCCCTAAAACCATAAGGAGCTGATCATTCCCAGATCCTGGCTCGGTGATATCTCTTTTCTCCACTGCTGGCCTCTGCCAAGACTTCTTTTCAAGAAAATTAATTGAGCTGAGAGCTAGAAAATAAACCTCATGAATTAGATATGCGAAACCTTGAATTAGGAACATTCTGGACTTTCTGTCATATCCTTATTCACCTTAAGGATTTAACTTTTCTAAGCCTGGGAACACATCCCGTGGAATGTGTGTTTGCACAGAGAAGGACACTGGCTACCAGAAAGGTACCCCACCTCCAACCTAACAAGGTCTGTGCTGAGTCTTCCACGTGTTCCCAAGAGTCTGTGGGGCTCAGGACCCCTGTGGGAAAGTCAAGGTAGAGCAACATAAAAACTAAATCTAAGAGCTGAGCTTCCCAAAGGACGGTGTGGAAGGTATGATGAGCCAGTCCAGGAAGGGACAAGTCCTAAGAGTTGTCCAGAGACAACGTAAAAATTAACCTGACATTAGCCACATGGCATCACCCAAGAGGCAAGGGCAGGAGGGTGTGGAGTTCAAAGCCAATGTGAGCCACCTAGCAAGACCCTGTCCATAAGTAATCCACGCATACATACACAATCAGAAGGCCACAATTACCTGTCATTTCCATTTGTCAACTCACACTTTGAATCTGCATAAGTAGAGACATTTGAGTGAGGGCTTTAGTCTGTGTAAAGAATAGATGATCTTCTAAGAAGCTGTAATCATTCTTCCAGAGACCTTTAGTCATGGGGATAAGATATCTGGTGTAGAACTGATGAACAGACAGGCCGATAGGATTGATTACTTCCCAGAAGTCCTTGTTAATCCATTGACGCTCCATCTAAATTAGTTGCATGAAACGCTGCCCCTTCACATTTGGAGCCTTGGAACATTCCAGCAGAAAAGCTTCCCACTCTTCCCCTAGGGAGAACGCATAGTCCTTACTTTGTAGGGCTCAGTCTGAGAAGGCAGTAAATAGACACCACACACAATCTACTTCGCCCTCACAAAGCTATTTGCTCCCCTCCCTCTAACACCACCGAATCTTACTTTTCCTACTTTAGTGGATGATGCTGAGATTCAACTCATTACCTCCACCATGCCACATCAAACCCGCTTCTTCTCTTTTAGCTTTCAATGTTACTGTATCACTTTGGGAAAGATTTAAAAAAAAAAAAAAAATAAGCATACTCATACCTTTATAACTTTTAACAGTGACCTCACTGTTGTAACTAAGTCCTATAAAACCTTCAATGGTTGTAGTATGTGGAGTGTGTGGACTGTGTGTGTGTGTGTGTGTGTGTGTGTGTGTGTGTGTGTGTGTGTTCTGAGGGGAGTTGGAGGGAAGGACACTAGCCATAAGACTCAATTTTTGCTGCCAGACTAACATGGGTCTGTGAGGTCTTCCATAGGGTATTCACTGAGTAATTGATGGTATGTGTTATTATCTTCAAGAGCCCACACCCCAGCCAACAGGATGTATCTCACATAATCATTACACAACACCCTCATCAAGTGGTCCAAGAAGTTGTAGACAGAAATGTGTGTTCTCAGGAGGTTCTGATCTTCCCACTGGCCCTTTATCCCTATAAGGCAGTGGTCCTCAACCTTCCTAATGCCACAACCCTTTGATACAGTTCCTCATGGTGTGGTGACCTCAGCCATAAAATTATTTTTGTTATTGCTTCATAACTGTAATTTGGCTGGTGTTATGAATTTAATGTAAATATCTGTGTTTTCTGACAGTTTTAGGGAACTCCTCTGAAAGGGTCACTTGACTCCCAAAGGCTCAACCCCTGTGAAAATGTCCTTCGGCCCGAAGGTTGAGAAGCATGTTTCTCTTAGGGGAGGGACTAGACAGAAGAGGGGAGAAATGCACAAGCTGTGAACTTTGTTTCTAAAGCATGGTGACATCGGTGGGTACGGGCTTGGAACTGGGTGCTACTCGTGGAGTTTTCTTTGTTTGACTTTCAAGATGCACAGATCCTTGGGAATATTCAGATTTTAGCTGGAGAAGAACGGCAGGTGGTAAAGATGGGGAGAGAGGAAGGATGAGGAGGGATTAGCATCCAACACTGAACTAACAATTCCTGCAACCAAGCATGACTGGTGATGTTGACATTGAAATGAGTAAAGCACACATTCCCACTGAGACGCAGAGTCTGAGACCAGACAGAAACAGCATTCCTTTCCCCCTGCTCATACTCCCTTCCCTGCCTTTCACATCCCCAGGGGACGATGATGGATGAGGGAAAGAAGAAATGCACGCGTTCTCTGACTTAAGGAGACATTTTAAAAGTTCACAACAACGTCAGGGATTTTTATTTTGCTTATCTTGAAGTATTTCACCCTACCCTTGCCTTTGATTATTTTTCCCTGTTGCAGGCATTGACAAAAAGCCTCTTGAATACTAGGCAAGATCTGTAGCTGAGTTCCATCCCAGCACACTCTTTTTCCTTTTCATTTCAAGGCTGTGTCTCGCACTGAGTTGCCCAGGGTAGCCTTGAACATTCGTGTGCCTCCTGCCTCCGCCTCTGGAGAACCTGGGATAACCAGCCTACTCATTTTGTTATTTTACCACCTTGAAGTACAACAAATAGCTATTCTCATCTTTGACTTTCAAAGAGGGAAGTTGGGCTTTGAAAGATTAGCCGACAGCATTTTAAGATCAAATCGCTCTTGTGTTTTGTTTTTACTATCAGTAGTGTTATAGTTATTTTAGGTGGACAGAAAGGATTTACTAGTAGTGAGGGTTATAAAAGATATGGCTGCCGTAGAAGTCTTCTCAAATGCAGGGCCTAACACTTGCTCAAGGAGTGACAACTGGGGATATAGTTAATCCGGTGGCCATTGGGGATAAGCCGCTTGTCAGCCACCACATTGTCAAACTTATCATCATGAAATCTGGTAAGCCTTCATGCCTCTGAAATGTGAGTCTTCTGGTGACCACAGACAATGACTGTGGCCCAGGCATAGGGCTTTGTCGTATGCTCTTTGTTTTGCAGCCCGATGATGATAGTCCCAATGACGTAGCCAATGTGAACCTTGGCCATTGTGCCCTGGGGCTTCCCAGAGGCAACAGTCATACCTGTCTGGCTTCTAGACTGGGAAGAGCCTGAGATCGGATATGCCCATCTCCTTCAAGGGTGGTCTTGAGGTCCTTGAGGGCAGCCACCCATACTCCAGCAACAGGTTGCGTGCATGACCAAAGAGACTGTTTTTGTAGCCATTGCACAGAACACCCAGTAAAGAGTAAGGGAGCCAGGGTGCAGACACTGTAGAAGTTTTCAAGCATAAGGGAGACACTTATTACTTTTCTTTACCTGGTAAGTAATCACCTCCCCTTAACTGAATAGCAGCACCTTGGAGAACTAACCCCCTTTCCACCTCAAGTCCTTGCAGTTTAGAGGGAGGCAGAATTGCCCATTTCCATTTCAGTGGGCAACTGTGGCCAAGATGTGCCCATTGCAGCGCTGTACAAGGGACAGAATGATAAAAAAAAAAAGAAAGAAAAGAAAGAAAGAAAGAAAGAAAGAAAGAAAGAAAGAGAGAGAGAGAGAGAGAGAGAAAGAAAGAAGGGGAGAGAGACCCAGGAAAGTTTTTACGATGTTTTTAGATTGTGCCTGAAGCTCACACATTCATAGGCTTTTTTGGTTTCACGAGCCAGAACATGGGGCTCCAGCTACTTTGGAGGGTAAACTTCTGTGCCTTGCAGTTAAAGTTCTGTGTAGCTGGACATGGGAGATTGTAAGGTAGCAATTGGCTGAGGGGATTGCTGGGGTCTCCTGTAGCTCCACAATGGGCCAAAAGGATAGTCTGGTACAAATGCCTGGACTCAATGGGGGACACCCTTCGCAGAGACTTATTAATTATAAATGCTTGGTTGATAGCTCAAGCTGATTACTAGCTAACTCTCACATTTTAAATTAACTCATATTTCTTATCTATCCTCTGCCACATGGCTGTACCTTCTTTTAACATAGCATATTGACCTTGCTTCTTCCTGTGTCTCTGAGACTCCATCCTTCTTTCCAGTGACCTCTGTGCCTTGCTGTCCTGTCTATAAAGACACATCTTCAAGATGTACAAAAAGATTATTCCATAACACTGGAGAGACGGCTCTGTGGCTAGAATGACCAGGGTTCAGTTTCTAGCACCCACATGTAGGCTCAAAACCACCTGTAACCCCAGTTTCAGGAGATCTAACACCATCTTCTGACCTTCACAGGCTCCTGCCTGCATGTGGTACAAATGTACACTCAGGGACGGGGACACACACACACCCCACACAGCATACAGAAAAATTAAATAAATAAACATTGAAATAATAATAATAAACTTTCACAAAACAAAATGTGACACGAGAAGAAAATTAACAGGAAGTCTGGTGGCTTTCACCTATAAATTTCATCTCGTAGGGAGTCTGAGAATTACAGGAGAATTACAAGTTCAAGTCTGGGAAATATAGTGAGGTCCTGCTTCAAAATAAAACGGAACAAAACGGTAGCTTGGTAGACTGCTTGCCTAGCACGTGCAAGACCTTGGATTCAATCTCAACCCTATCCCACCACACACACACACACACAGACACACACAGACACATTGTAAGGCCCCCTCCCCAAGAAGTAGAGTTAACAGCAGCGCGTTGCAAGTAAACCTCCCTAAGACATATTAACAAGACAGTAAAGATTAACTCCGTAAGATGCTTGAGATAAAGACAAGGGAATGTAGTCAGGTAACTTTCACAATATATGTCAACAGGGCAGAGGGGGGGAAGGGAGGAGAAGCAGTTACTTAGCTATGGGATCAGGCCCAGCCTGATCAGGGAAAGAATTCCAAAAAGAAGATAAAGAACAAAAGAAACAGCAGGCCTGGGGGCGGGTGATAACCAGGTTGTTTGGTCAGGCCGGATGGCAACCTGGGGGCCCTCACCCCTCACCCCTCAACGGGCGGTTTCATTCAAACCAGCCAATGGAAACTTTGTAACTTCGCCTTTGCCTCTGTACGCATGATTTTGCTTCCCTAACCCTATAAAAAGGCCCTAAACAGAGGGCTGGGCGCGCCAACCATCCCAAATGGCTCGGTAGCCCGCAGGTCCTGCGTTATTCAATAAACCTCGTGCTGTTTGCAGCTGATCTGTGGCTCGGTCCTCCTTGGGTCATGGGGTCTCCTTCCGAGGAAAGGTCCGTTTCGGGGGTCCCTAACCCCCGGGGGTCTTTCATTTGGGGGCTCGTCCGGGATTTGAGACCCCCACTCAGGGACCACCGACTCACTGTCAGGAGGTAAGCTGGCCAGCGTTTTGTTCGTTGTCTATGGCTGTGTCTGAACTTGTCTATGGCTGTGTCTGAACTTGTCTGTGGCTGTGTCTGAATGAACTGTGGCGGTGTTGTCTGAACTTGTTTTCTGTGAATCTGCGCACGCGTTTGGTTCGATCGGGTCCATTTGTATTTGGCGGGGGCCAGAAGGGGCTGACGAGCTCAGAACTTCTCCCTCGCAGCCCTAGAAGACGTTCTAGAGGCATTTGTAGTCCCGCCGGGCGGGACATTTGGGTCCTTCGGGACATAGAGCTCGCTTTGGAGTGGCAGTCCTTTGGAGCTCAGCCCGTATCAGAAGGATACGTGGTTTTGGTAGGAGAGGGGGGGAATCCGGACCCCCCCCAAGTCTCCGTTTGAGGTTTTGCTTTCGGTTTTAGGCCGAAGCCGCGCAGCGCCTTTGTTCTGTGTTTGAGTGTTCTGTGTTTGAGTGTATCTTTGTCTGTTCTACTAACCTTACTCAGTCTTAAAATCATAGGACAGATGATAACCACCCCGCCCCCGAGTGTTGCAGCTCCCCCCTCCCTCCTCTCCTCCGCTGCCCCCGCGGCAGGGCTCGCGCGCGTGCATGGGAGGTCGGGTCGCATGGCTCGGGCGGGAAGAGGTTGGGCCGGCCCGCCCCTCCTGCGGGGTGACCACGCTTGCAGGTGCGGGGCACACGGGTCAGCCTAGCCGGCGCAGACCCGTCCACCTGCGCGCGTCTCCGGCCGCAGAGGTTGCGCGCTTTCGGGCGCGCGCAGGCGGAGCAGGAGATAGGGTCTGGCCAGCCACGGGCTGCCGCAAGCACACTTCTGCCATGGCGGCGCCGCGACCGGCTCCGGGACAGCTGGGAAGACCGGCCGCGCGTCTCCGGCCGCAGTGCGCGCGCGCACGGGCAGGACCGGGAATTAGGCTGATGGGCACTTCCACCGTGACCAGCTCCCTCCCCCTGGGCCCCTAGCCTGGGTCGGAGCAGCCTGAACCTGGTAGATGCTTCCTGGGCTCCTGGGGTACCTGGTAGAGCAGCTTGACTTTGAGATAGAGCTATGGAACCGGGTTCCGTTTCTGGCAGCCTGGGTGAGATCGCCCGGGAGAGTCCTCACCGACGGTGTGGGGCCAGAGATAGAGCTTAGACCTTTTGCCTTTTGTAAAGCCCTGTCATTTATTCTCTTGTATACAGTGCCCAGGCCAAGCTCATGGAAAAAAGTTCCATCAAGCCTGGCCAGGGCTGTTGGCAGCATTGTTCCCACTTCAACCCCCTCCCCTGTCCTGTCAAAAGAAAAAGGCACAGCACAGCTGTCTGATAGAAGCAGCTACTGCTTAGATACAGCACTCAGTTCCTAGCCACAGAGATTTTGATGTCTAAAGTCACAGACCTGGCTAATAACTTCTTTCATTGTTAAGAAGGGTGAATGGCCGACTTTTAGTATAAGATGGCCCCACACCATCTGAGCAGTCAAAGCCATTTTCCGCAGACGCCCAGACATTGGGTCTGTGAGAACCTACAGCCATTCCTACTTCCCCCACTGATGAGCTCTCCCCCCGCCCGTTACAGGCACCCCCTGGCGCCACTGAGAGTGAGGCCCGGGGCATTGCCAGCACTCCTGTTAAACTATGTTCTCTTATCAGCCCGCTTGAGATAACTCTCTTTACCTCTGAGGAAAGGGATCCAAGAAAACTGGCCCCCAGCTCGGACGCCACCCCGACGCAGTTGCCTAACCTAGACGTCCCTTGGGAAGGTAGGAGACACCTATTAACTCTGTCGCCAGGCTCTGATGCACCAATTAATCTGGCCAAGGTAAGAAAAAGAGATGTAAAAGTCTGATAGATTCCCCCTCTGAGTTTTTAGTGAGGCTAGTAAAGGTCTATCAGAGAGGTACACTGTTTGCTCTAGAATCGGAAGAATAGGGGGGCGTTAAGAAAGTCCTTTATAGAACAGTCAGCAATAGGTATTCAAAGAAAGTTTCAGAAAATGGGTGGCTTACAAGATATGGCCTTGAGACTTAGTTAGAGAGGCTGGAAAGTGTTTTGAGAGAGAGAGAGGAGAGCAGCGAAAGCGAGATGTGTATAGAGAGAGAGAGAGAGAAAAGAAAAACCGATGGATGAACGAGGGAATGGGGAGGAATCTTGGCTGCCTTGGTTGGCAGGCAGGGGAGACAGTAGAGCTTGGGCCCGCACCAGAAGCTCAGAAGAATACCGAGCTAGTGGGGACTGCCCCAAGAAAAAGAAGCCTGCGGCTAATACAGCCAGCCTTCTGAATCCCCTCCTGAACCTTTAATGTGGAGGGGACCCCAAGTGACTTTGAAACGGACACGGGAATGGTTAGGTTCCCTCTCCAACAAGAAATCATTAGTCCAGGATGTCAGCAGTGCAGACATAGGGCGTGGACGACTAAAAGAACAATGGACTTTAAAGAAAAAAAAAAAATGCAACACTCTTTCCTAGTGACTCCAGAGTGCCCAGAGAGACTTGCTTACCAAACTGGGGGCAAAGATCACCTTTAACCCCCAGGGGCCCAAGGTAAAATTCACTAACCCTCTAGTCAGCAAGCCTGCTGTAACCAATTCAGGCCTTCCCGGAGGGGAGGCATGAGTAGAAACGGCTAGACCAGGGCTGGCGATCCAGCGGCCCCCTGTGGTGAAACCTTCAGCCACACCCCTGCGAGTCAGATTTGAGCAAAGATGCCAAGAAAGGGATCAAATCCCACACTCAGAGGCTGCTGGAGCAGAAAATCCTGAAACCATGTCAGTCAGAATAGAACATTCCATTGCTGCCCATTAAGAAGCCTGAGACCTGAGAGAAGTCAACAGCCGGGTGGTATAGACATTTACACTGTCTTAGATTAAAAGGATGCCTTCTTCTGTCTGCGTCTCCATGAGTCCAGCCAGCCCCTGTTTGCCTTTGAGTGGACAGACCCAAAGAACGGATTCTCAGGACAGCGCACCTGGACTAGACTGCCTCAGGGCTTCAAGAACTCTCCTACCATCTTCGATGAGGCCCTGCATCAAGGTAACTAACTCCGTTGCAGTACTCATTGCTTGCAGCCTCCACAGTGGAACAGTGCTGAGAAAGGACTGAGAAACTGCTCGTTGAACTGGCCAAACTGGGACATCAGGCCTCTGCTAAGAAGGCCCAGATATGCCGACCTGAGGTGACATTCCTGACCCTTCAAGACGGTAAGAGATGGCTAACAGAGTCCAAAAAGAGAACTGTCACTCGGATGCCTCCCCCTGAGAGCCAAAAGAGCCGGAGAGAGTTCCTGGGAACTGCTAGATTCTGTAGGCTCTGGATTCCGGGTTTCGCAGCCTTGGCGGTCCCCCTATGCCCCGCCTATAGATGGGGAAAGAACAGCAAGAGACTTTTGACCAGATCAAGAAGACCTTGCTCTCGGCCTCAGCTCCAGTCCTTCCTGATGGTGTTTCACTCCTGGTGAAAGACGCTTGGTAAACCTTGCAAATTTTTCCTTGGTTTAGACTTTTGATAAAAGATAGAGTCCGCGGCCCAGGTAAGTTAGGGAAGTAGCCAAGAAGTTAGGGGACTAGCCAAGATGTTAGAGATTGATTAAAACCTTTATTGTACCCCAAAGTTCAGGACAGGTAGAAACCTTAAGCAAATTAACCCTGGAGACTGGCCACAGAGTTTGGGTGATGCTCCTGCCCTATACCCTTTTCTGAGCTCAATACTCCTTCTGCTAATACTTTTTGGATCTGGGAACCATCTCTGGTGTAACCCCCTTGTCTGCTAGGTTGCAGGCCCTGGCTAATATATAACATTCTTTATAAAAGCAGCTCTCAGACCTTTACCAGCCCCAGAGAGATGAGACCCCACATCGCTACCAAGTGGGAGACCTCGTCTACGTCCAGTGACACCAGCATCGGACTTTTAAACCTCGCTAGAAGAGACCCTACCAAGTCCTTCTGACCTCATGGCATTGCTGCTTAGATCCTGATGACTGATGGACTGTACAAAGAACTGGTAATTCCCTCAAGCTCCGTGTGCAGCGACAGTCCCCTAGAGAAGAGCCTTCACCAATCGATTGAGCAGACGTGGCAGGTGATATCTGGGACTGAGGACACTTTTCCCACCATCTCCAGTGGACCTGGTGGCCTAGCCTGTACCCGGACCTGTGCCTGCTGAGGGCAAGATTAGAATCTTGAGACATACCCACCATTGACCCTGCCCATCTGCTCCCGTGTGCCCCCGAGGGGATCCGAGAGCAGAAACCCTCACAAGCGTAGTAAGAGCTTCCCATCATCTCTAAGATTAGAGATATTCAGAAAAGAAAATGGGGGAATGTAAGGCCCCCTCCCCAAGAAGTAGAGTTAACAGCAGCGCGTTGCAAGTAAACCTCCCTAAGACATATTAACAAGACAGTAAAGATTAACTCCGTAAGATGCTTGAGATAAAGACAAGGGAATGTAGTCAGGTAACTTTCACAATATATGTCAACAGGGCAGAGGGGGGGAAGGGAGGAGAAGCAGTTACTTAGCTATGGGATCAGGCCCAGCCTGATCAGGGAAAGAATTCCAAAAAGAAGATAAAGAACAAAAGAAACAGCAGGCCTGGGGGCGGGTGATAACCAGGTTGTTTGGTCAGGCCGGATGGCAACCTGGGGGCCCTCACCCCTCACCCCTCAACGGGCGGTTTCATTCAAACCAGCCAATGGAAACTTTGTAACTTCGCCTTTGCCTCTGTACGCATGATTTTGCTTCCCTAACCCTATAAAAAGGCCCTAAACAGAGGGCTGGGCGCGCCAACCATCCCAAATGGCTCGGTAGCCCGCAGGTCCTGCGTTATTCAATAAACCTCGTGCTGTTTGCAGCTGATCTGTGGCTCGGTCCTCCTTGGGTCATGGGGTCTCCTTCCGAGGAAAGGTCCGTTTCGGGGGTCCCTAACCCCCGGGGGTCTTTCAACATACACAGACAGACACAGACACACACAGACAGACACACACATACACACACAGACACACACACAGACACACACACACACACATACACAGACACACACAGACACAGACACACATACACACACACATACACACACAGACACAGACACACACACATACACACACAGACACATACACAGACACACACACACACACATAACCAGCAAAAAAATACCTACCCCAAAGAGAGAGGTTTCTGGCCCATTTCTAGTTTATCTCCGGTCTTCCTCTCTAGACGGATTCTTACCACATTCTTTGACTGAACAAGGGATGGGAACTTTGGAGAGCCCTCCTCTAGGGATGCACGATTTCAGCCACTACTGGCCACTGCATTTCAGAGTGCAGAACACACCTGTGCTCTAACCCCTAGCCCTGGCACTGTCTCTGACAAAAGGACCCAGGGCTTGTTTGTTCTTCAGACCTCATCTGACTAGTTAGCCACCATCTTGGTCTCTACCAGGGACAACTAGAAATAACCGTCTGGTGGTGAGGAACACTCAGGGATTGGCTTTCTGATGTGAGACCATGTCTTAGTGACAGCTCCTTTAATTAGAGTGACCTGCTTTCGCAACATCAACTAGATCTAATTATTAACAGCACCCTCCTCACACTCAGGATTGTCTCATTTACATGACAAACTATGTGGTCATCTTACTTAAAAGGGGGTCAGCTCTTCCTTTTCTCAGACATGGATGGCACAGAAGGCGGAAGTTGATTTATACCAGTGCTTCTCAGCCTGTGAATTGTGGCCCCTTTGGGAGGTTGAAAGACCCTTTTCACAGGTGTTGTATATCAGATGTCCTGCATTTCACATATTTACATTACAATTCATCACAGTATCAAAAGTACAGTTACAAAGCAACAATAAAAATAATATCATGGTTGGGGTCACCACAACAGGAGGATCTGTATTAAAGGGTCACAGCATTAGGAGGGCTAAGGACCACTGGTCTAGATCCAGGAGTCAGTCTTCCCAGGACCAGGTTTTACTTTCCTATCTTCCCTGCCATCACGCAGAGGAAGGAGAGTGCTTTGTGCCCTGGCTTGGATCAGTGTACTTGACAGTTTATTGTTTAGGTTTTCTGGTGACAGGAAGCCAGGCCACCATTCCCCCCTCTCTGCTTGCACACCAGCTAGTTTTGTCTGCCCCTTTATTTAGATTCCTCGTGAAACCATCAGTGACCAACTCCTCTATAATTGCAGCATCTGTCTGTTGAGACATCTCAGACTCTCCTTCCAAAAGTTGACTTGATGATGTGATGTTCTTCGTTCAGGTCCTTGACCATCACAGTCCTACGCTCTTTCATCCACCAGTGTGTGGACAGTCATCAGTTCTGTGCCTTCAAGGATAAACATAGTGACTGATTTTGTAAGGCCCCCTCCCCAAGAAGTAGAGTTAACAGCAGCGCGTTGCAAGTAAACCTCCCTAAGACATATTAACAAGACAGTAAAGATTAACTCCGTAAGATGCTTGAGATAAAGACAAGGGAATGTAGTCAGGTAACTTTCACAATATATGTCAACAGGGCAGAGGGGGGGAAGGGAGGAGAAGCAGTTACTTAGCTATGGGATCAGGCCCAGCCTGATCAGGGAAAGAATTCCAAAAAGAAGATAAAGAACAAAAGAAACAGCAGGCCTGGGGGCGGGTGATAACCAGGTTGTTTGGTCAGGCCGGATGGCAACCTGGGGGCCCTCACCCCTCACCCCTCAACGGGCGGTTTCATTCAAACCAGCCAATGGAAACTTTGTAACTTCGCCTTTGCCTCTGTACGCATGATTTTGCTTCCCTAACCCTATAAAAAGGCCCTAAACAGAGGGCTGGGCGCGCCAACCATCCCAAATGGCTCGGTAGCCCGCAGGTCCTGCGTTATTCAATAAAACCTCGTGCTGTTTGCAGCTGATCTGTGGCTCGGTCCTCCTTGGGTCATGGGGTCTCCTTCCGAGGAAAGGTCCGTTTCGGGGGTCCCCAACCCCCGGGGGTCTTTCAATTTATTTGCTTGTGAAATAGCTTTTGACACATGCAAGACTCTCTCCCTCTAAACGACCTGCCTCCCTGCTTCCTGAGCGCAAGTCCATTCTAGATTGTCACCCTCAAGCCTCAGAAGGAAGTTCAGCCCCAACTCTCCTCACCTGTCCTGTCTTGAAATCACAGCTGCTACCACCTCCCTGACAGAAGACAGACCCCAATCAGGAAGTGACCCTCCGTAGACACCCTCCAGAAGTAATTAGGGTCTACAGCTGACTGAGAGTCAACTAAGAGCTGACTAAGAATGAACCGAGGAAGCAACGGGCAGACACCAGCGCAAGAATACATATAACAATATAAAGAACAGAGAGAAGAAGCTGGTGGCTCTACAACATCAAGCCCTGAGCATGGCAATGAAGAGGAAGCAGAAGGAAACAACCTTAAAAACTAGTTTATGAAGATAATAAAAGCCTTAAAAGAGGATATAAAAATTCCCTTAAAGAAAAAGGAGAAAATACAAACAAAAAATTGGAAGAGATGAGCAGATCCCTGAAGAAAACAAAGAAAACCAAAACAAACATTCCGGGAATTAAACATCAAAATAGAAGCAATGAAGAAGGCTCAAACTGAGGCAAAGCTGGAAATAGAAAACCTGAAGAAGTGAACCTGAACTACAGATTTCAAGCATAACCAACAGAATGCAAGACACGGAAGAGAGAATCTCTGGAGTGGAAGATTCAGTAGTGGAAATAGATACGTCAGTCAAAGTAAACGATAAACAAAAAAAAAAAATCATAACCTAAAATGTCCGTGAAATTTGGGACACCATAAAAAGACCAAACCTGAGAATGATCAGAATTGAAGAAGGAGAAGATACCAGCCCAAAGGCACAGAAAATATAGTCAACAAAATCATAGAAGAAAACTTTCCCAAGCTAAAGAAGAAAATGATTATAAAAATATAAGAAGCTTATAGAACACCAAATAGATTAGACCCCCACAAAAAAGTCTGCTTTCTATATAATAATCAAGCCACTAAGCCTACAAAACAAAGAAAAAATACTAAGAGCTGTAAAGGAAAAAGGTCAATTTACCTATAACAATTACCAGAATAACACCAGACTATTCAGTGGAAACAATGAAAGCAAGAAGGTCCTGGTCAGATGTTATGCAGACACTAAAAGAGCATGGCTGCCAACCCAGACTACTATACCCAGCAAAACTATCAATCACCATAGATGGAGTAAACAAGATATTTCACAATAAAACCAGATTTAAGCAATACCTATCCACAAATCCGGTCCTACAGAAAGCACTAAGGCAATCAGATAAACACATGAAATCATAAGCAATCAATAATCCCAAAGAAGAAAAACCCAAAGAAGGGAAATACACACATAATACCATCAAAAATAATAGGAAATAACAATCATTGGTAATTAATATCCCTTAATATCAATGGACTCAATTCACCTATAAAAAGACACACCCTAACATGATAGACACAAAAACAGAAGCCGTCCTTCTGCTGCATACAAGAAGAACACCCCAACTTCAAAGGCAGGCACAGACTTAGAGTAAAGGGTTGGGAAAAGACTTTCCAAGCAAATGTTCCCAAGAAATAAGCTAGTGTAGCTATCCTAATATCTAACAAAATAGAAATCAAACTAAAATCAATCAAAAGAGACCAAGACACAGTTGGATGACACTATTTGCAACATCCATAGTTCATAGTAACATAGTTTCTCCTCTCTAAAAAAACCACTTCGTTTCAACTTGAGGCCTTCCTAGAGGGGTCTCCCTAGACACACACTTAAGGCCTTCCTAGAACAGTGTCCCTAGACACACACTAGCTCACATAGTCAAGTTCTAGCACTGACAACCCTCACCACTGATTGGATTAAAGACAGTCACATGACCAGGAAATCAAATAAAAGTCTCTCTCTCTCTCTCTCTCTCTCTCTCTCTCTCTCTCTCTCTCTCTCTCTCTCTCTCCTCTCTCCCTTCCTTTCTCCCACCCTCTTTCTCCGTCCCTCTCTCTCCCTTTGTGTGTGTGTGATATGTTGGATATTCTAATTAAAACTATAACACAAGAGGCTGGAAAGATGAATCAGTGGTTAAGAACACCGGCTGCAGTTTGGAAATCAGTATGGCAGTTCCTCAGAAAACTGGGAATCAATCTCCCCCATGATCCAGCAATAGTACTATTGGGCGTATACCCAAAGGATGCACATTCTTACCCCAAGGACATTAGCTAGTTCACCTATGTTCATAGCAGCATTATTTGTAATAGCCAGCACCTGGAAACATTTATACAATGGAGTATGACTCAGCAGTAAAAATTGATATCCTAAAATTTGTAGGCAAATTGATGGATTTGGAGAGTATCATCATTCTGAGTGAGGTAACATAGTCCTAGAAAGATAAACATAGTATGTACTCACTCATAAATGGATTTTTGGATATAAAGCAAAGAATAACCACACCCCCCGAACAGCTTGGTACCAGAAGGAACTTAAGAGAGACATCCATTGATCCTACCTGGGAAGGGGATATAGAGAAAATCTCCTGAGTAAATTGAGATCATAACAGGGAGGGAGCAAGGGGAGCTGGGAGCAAATCACGAGAGAAGGGAATGGTTGAGTGAGAGGAGCAACAAAGAGGGAGAGAAAAGAGGTGATATCTTGGTAGAAGGAGCCAATGTGGGGTTAGAAAGAAACCGTATGCTAAGAAAACCTCAAGAACCCACAAGATGTCCCTGGCTAGGACTCCGAGCAAGAGTAGAGAGGGTGCCTAGGCAGGACTTCCCTATAATCAGGACTTCCCCTATAACCAAATGGATGACCACCATAATTGTCATTATAGAACCTTCATCCAGCAATGGACAGAGGCAGAAGCAGAGATCCATAGCTAAGCACCAGACCAAGCGCCTGGCCCAGCTCAAGAGAGAAAGGAGAGAGAGTATATGAACAAAGGGATCCGGATCATGAGGAGACCCACAGAGATGGCTGACCTGAGCTATTTGGAGCTCACGGAATCAGAAGCAACCACTGGGGAATCTTCAAGGAAAGGAACTAAACCCTCTGAACATAGACGACTGTCAAATGGCGTGGGCAGTTTGTGGAGCCTCTTGCAGTAGGATCAGAATATGTTCCTGATGCATGAACTTGTTGTTGTGGGTTCTCGGTCCCGGGCAGCCAGAGGTCCGGAGACCCACAGACCTGCCGCCTGAGACCGCTTAGCCGCCCAGCCGCCCGGGTCCCCAGAAATGACTCAGACGCTTATATTAACTTCATGCTGTTTGGCCTATGGCTCAGGCACATTGCTAGCTAGCTCTTACATCTTAAATCAACCCATTTCTATTAATCTGTTGGCCACGTGGCCCGTGTGGCTCACCCGTGCTCCTTACATGTTGCTCCTTGGGCGGCTGGCTGGATCTGCCTCTGACTCCGCCCTGCTTCTCCTACCTAAACTCTGAACTCTCCTCCCACTTCTTCCATGGTGCCCGCCCTGGCCCAAAACAGCTCCTTTATTTAAAGATTGAGATTCACAGCGTACACAAATGCATTCACACATCATGAACTGACATCTTGGAGCCCATACAGAGGAGCACCTAATCCAGCCTTAATACTAGAGCAAGGGACTCGGACCTACCTCAACTGGATATGCCAGGCTGAACTGACAAACCTTGGGACTCCTTGCCCTCCTTGGGGAATGGATGGGGAGATAAAGGGGAAGAGGATGAGGAGGACCGGGAGGGACCGGAAGGAGGGACGGGGCGGGGACCAGTGGTGTATATGGGGAAAAAAAACTTCTTAAAATAATTTTTAAAAAATGAACTCAGAAAGGAAAAGAATACTGGCTACTCTTTCAGAGAATCTAAGCTCAGTTCTCAGCATCCACACAGTGGCTCACAGCCGCCTGTAATTTCAGGCGACTAACAACTTCCTCTGCCTCTGCAGTCAACAGGCACACACACGGTACACATGCTTAAATATAGGCAAAACATCCATATGCATAAAATAATAAATAAATGAACCCATTTTTTTTTTCAAAAAGTTTTCAAAAAATAGTGCTTATACTCTTATTTTAAAAAATAATGTAACACATAGCTGGACATTCTAGAAGGTCCAGCCTGCGTGTGGAGTCAAGAGAGGGGAAGAACAGGAATTTCCTTGAGTTCAACACACCTTTGGCGTCCCTTCCCCCCCCACCCCGCCCTGTTTTAGTCAGTCGATCCCCCTCCCCTACCATATTGTTTTATCTAATGCCAGCAGAATCTGCTCCAAGTAACTTAAGAGAGTTTTAACTATGGTGTGTGCCTGTGCCAATTCTCCTCAGAAAAGAGGGAGGGAAGAACAGGAAGGAACACAGAAGGGTTGGTTTACAGGGGGACAGTAGCCACCCACCAGGAACTTTACCTTGGGAGACACACAGATCTTCTGCAACCAGCACTGGAGGGTCCCAGCTTCGTGCAGTGAACTGCCCTGGTCGCCACGAAGGACTAAAATGAAGGGGCACCATCAGCCAGGGCCTCTCTGATAGGTCAGCTCAGTTGTCATCTGTTTACTCACCATTCTATTGGTTCGTTTGCTTAAAGGGTTGGGTTGGTTGGTTTTTGAACACAGGCCCTCGACGGTGCTAAGCATCCTACCAACTGAATTACATCTCCCGCCCCTGACAAGTGATGTTTAATCCAAAGTTCCCGTTAACGTGGCTGTCTTGTTAACGGGTCAAACACAGCTTGGGTTTGGTTTGCCTTCTCTCTCTTTTAAGTCCTGAGAGTTACAAGCATTCCTTGACACAAGGGGGGCACGCACACACACACACACAACACACACACACACACACACACACACACACACACACACACACACACACACCACTTCTGCTTCTCAGCATTCCATCTGTAAACCAGCCATCCTATGGAAGCTCCTTCTCCTCTTTATCCAAATGTCTAGACGGAGAGTGTGGCTCAGTGGTAGGGGAGGGAGTGACTAACTCAGTGTGGCCTCTGAGATTACCTCACTCTTTGTTAGCCCTTTGCTTTCCTCATATTTTAAAGGCCTTAAACTTTATCGGCTCTTCTGATGTAATGAGATTAGTGACCCTCCTACCTGCGGTTCTGTCCAAGCGTTTAACAGAGTAGTCAACTTTTGAAGTACAAAACCAAGAACGCTGATTGAAATCTACCTTCTGAGAGGGACATCGCCTTTCCAACGTAAGCTTCCTATGGGTGTGCATGGTATGAAGGTGGGTATTTCATCAACATGATCGTAACTTTAAAGCATAGCTTGTTCCCCAGAGACTTTGGGGAAATGGAAAGTTAAAGTATGACCCATGTAGTCAAGGGAATTGAGTGGAGAGGGGTGTCAGTGAGGAATGTTATTTCTAGGATACGCCTGGCTGATTAAGAGCTATCCCTAAAATAGCCTCCTGCCTTCATTGTTTCCCATAGCAGATGCCCAGGACTGGGCAGGCTTCCTCTAGGCTGGGACGTCCCATCTGAAAAAGGAGGAAACCATGAGTCACAAGAAGAGCCAGATTCAGGGATTCCACTCACCCCAACACTCCAAAGACTAAATGTATTTCGATTCCCAAGTTTTAAAAACAAACCCTTACCTAATTTAATGGAGAAACATGAGGTATACTGCCGCCAGAAAGTGACTCCAGATAAGAATGCCCCTCACTATTGCTTTTCAGCTTAGTGTTGGAAATTGATGACATCCCAAAGACTAGAAGTGAATAACTCCAGCTGCTGTCTGCGGAAGCCATGATCATCTGCATGGAATTCACCAGAAGCCAAATACCTTCTCACTTGTTTAGTCTTTGCAAACAATCTTGCATTTAGTTGTTTGTTTGTTTTTAAATAAGGAGAGATGGGCTGTGAGAAGCTGTGTTGACCCAAGGTTGCTCATCAGTAGGTGTTGGGGAATAAGCTTAAACACAAACAGGAAGTTTTGCTGTATAGGACAGTAGTTCACAACCTGTGGGTTGAAACCCCTTGATAGTTGAATGACCGTTGGGGGGGGGGGGGTCACATGTCAGATATTTGCATTACAATTCATCATAGTAGCAAAACTACAGTTAAGAAGTAGCAACATTTTATGGTTGGAGGGTCATAATGACATGAGGAGCTATATTAAAGGGTCACAGCATTAGAAGATTGAAACCCCCTGGTATAGGAACACTCAGACTCGGGGGATGAAGGGGAGATCCACGAAGTCTCATCCACCCACTCTGGCATCCATCCATCCATTCGACAACCTGCCACTCACTGTGTTAGCATGTGTCCACTTTCTTTTCTGAATATTTCTGTAATGCAGGGGCCCCACTGTGAAAGACAGGGCTTGAGAGCAGTCAAAGGCAATAAGCCCATGAGTACTCGGTGCTGTCTGTGAATGGGCAGGGTGGAGAGCACAGATGTCGTCGGGAGCTTTCAGAGATGCTTTCTTTTATGGTGACACTGGGCTACAGCGTGGAAATGGACTTTCTTTTCTGGACATTTCAAATAATGGCAAAACCCTGAGATCCTGTAAGGCAGGGAGTTGGAAGCAAGGTGGCTGTACATACATAGTGTCAGAATTTGAGATTACTCAGAAGGACATTTACTGTTAAGATAATTGTCACAGAAGTGATACGATGTGACTCTGGGAAAAAAGAAATAGCTATGCTGACAGGCTGAAAGCTAAGTGACTCAGGCCCTGGAGGCTGAATGGGATGCTAGAGTTAAAACACTTTGTCTTCTGTTCCTTTAGTGACTGTACTCAGTGGTGTCAGTTATCACAGTCTGCAGGCTGGCTTTCTGCATTTTACGCCAACTTGATCACAGCTTTTTCATGGGTGTCACCAAAACTTGATACTGTTCCGAATGAAACCGTGTTAGGATCTAGTTGTGCTGGCTAAACCTCATACCCCTCCCCTACCACGGTTACTTTATCAGTAGCTACAGCTTTCAAACAGAAGAAAAGACAAACCCATTCATCCACTAAACATTTATAAGCATTTGTAGTGTGATAAATGTGTCAGCGAACAAAACACGGATCCTGTTCTTAAGGAGCTGGTGAGCTCACGTTAACCACAGTGGTTTAGGCTAACAGAAGTCATAAATAGTTGATGGTACTGGGCACATGCTAAGACATATGAACCCTTCAGTTATTTACAGTCCCAGCCACCCCGTGAAGTTGTCCCCATTGTCATCTTCCTTCACTAGTCACTTTGCGGTTGGCTTGAACACCTGGTACTGTAACCCCAGCATCGCCTTAACAGCAGTTCACTGTGCTGAAGGAGCTGACACAGACACCTCCCTAGAGCATGGTGCTCTGGCACCGAGTGGCTGAGGCTAGGAAGTACATCCTGAGAAAGTTTTCAGATGAGCCTGGAAGGCAATAAATAGCTAGGCACAGAGGAAGGGAGTGAGGTGATTCTGGGCAGAAGGAACCTTATGATGCTGAGCCCAGAAGCAGATTGGCTTACAGATGACCACAAAGCATCATGGAAGGCAAAAAAATGAGGTCAAGATGGGTCAGGAGGAGCAGAGCAAAAGTAAAAGTGAATGGGGTCTTTGTCTTTCTTTCTCTGTTGCTATTGGGTGTTTTGGTGACTTTGTGAGATACAGTGTTGCTATGGAACACAAACTCAGCATCTTCCCAAGGAATGAGCACTGGAGGATGGTTTAGGATACATGGTAAGAATCCATTGCGAAAACCACAGCTTTCCTAAGACTTATCTAAATTAACTCATAAGCTTAACAAGTGCCTACTAAGTCATTTTTAGATGTATTTATTTCTCTTTTATGTGTACAAATGAGTATTTTGCCTACATGCTTGCCTGTTATACTACATGTAAGCTGGTACCCACGGAAAGCCAGAAGATGATACTGAATCCCCTGAAACTGGAGTTAGAGACTGCTACAAATAACCTGATGTAGGTGCTAGAAACTGAACCCACATCCTCTGCAAGAGCAGTAAATGTTCTTAACCACTCAGCTCTCTCCCCAGCCTCTGAATTCAGTTTTAAGAAAAAAGTGTTAGCATAAATGCAAAGACATCTAATATTTGAATTCAAGATTTTCAGGAATTTAGCTCCATCGTTCATTGCTTTGTTTGATTTTTTCTTTGTCTTTCAAGTGCAAAAATAATAAGATGTTAAATAGCCATTTTGTTTTGTTTTGTTTGAGACAGCACCTTGTATAGGCCAGACTAGCCCAGAACTCAGTGGGATAGCCAAGGCTGGCCTTGAACTCCTGATCTTCCTGCTTCCACTTCCCAATTTTTTGACCTGTGTTTTCCAGGTTTGGTGATGCATGACTACAATCCCAGCACATGGAAAAATAAGGCAGAAGGATCATGAATTTAAGGCCAACATGGCTAAAAGTAATGTTCTGCCTCAAAATACTGATGACAGATGAATGTAAGGACAGATAGATAGATAGATGGACAGGCAGGCAGGCAGACAGGTAGACAGACAGACAGGTAGACAGATAGATAGATAGATAGATAGATAGATAGATAGATAGATAGATAGATAGATAGATAGATAGATAGATAGATCGAGGAGATAGATGATGGATGGATGGATAGATAGACAGACAGACAGACAGGCAGGCAGGCAGGCAGGCAGGCAGGCAGGCAGGCAGGCAGGCAGGCAGACAGACAGATAGATAGATAGATAGGCAGATAGATAAGCAGATAGATAGGCAGATAGATTATAGATAGGCAGACAGATAGGTATTACATAAATGGCATGTGTAACAAATCCTTGTATAGAAGAATTATAAAAAGGATGTGGAATAAATGCTAGAATACACCCGTCCTAGTTGACAAAGCATCATGACCAAGGCAACTTATAAAAGAAAGCATTTAGTTGATGGCTTCAAACATTTTAAAGAATGTGAACCATCCTCCTTCAAACTACCACATCAGCCTTCACGGCACTAGTCTGCCTGTTCTTCTGGTGACTTCCATAAGACCCTTCTAAAAGAAAACATATCTCAAAGCAGACGATATCGCTATATGCAGGTAGGTTATCTCTACTGTGGGTAAATGTGAGTGACTCATGCTTTCCAGCTCCGAGTGCTGGAGAAACTGGAACAAAGACAATACCAAAGAAGTGAAATGTGGTGTTATCCTTAGTGTATATGCAAAGCCAGAATGTAAGCATAAAGGGGGCACTGTTTTTATTCTGGAAACAATCAGCAGCAGCCCCGCCCCTTTGTGTTTATTGATTTGGAAGGTCAATACTCAGGCAGGACCTGGCCCTGGCTCACAGGCATCCGCCATGGCTGCGCCTCCATTCTTTCACTGTGTGGAGGCTTCATACTTTCTCCTCCCTCTACTTCTGTGCTGATTTAAAAACATACTTCAAAGCCCTCTGGATGCCTGTAGCTCGCATAGTTTGTGCCACATAACACTGCTTTATTTCATTCTCTTCACTGGCTTTGGAGATGTGTTGTTTGCTGCTTTTATCTCCCCAACTGGACTCGAAGCTCTCTTACACGTTTTTTCATTTTATTTTTGATTGGCGCATCATAACGACACGTTTACAGGATATCGTGTGACAATTCAACACCTGTATACAATGTCTAAGGAACAAACTTTCGATATCCTAAACAGGGACTCTTTCTTTGTATTGGAAGCCTCCGAAACCCCCTCTTGGAGTTCTTGTACTGAAATATATAATACATTCTCGAAAAGTCAGACATGCGTTGAAGCCTCCAATCTCCTCTCGGTCAGTTCCTCACAGAATACATAACAAGACTGCTATGAACCATATATGTAACCTCGGTACTCGGGAGACAGGCAAGAAGTTGGAGGTTATGGTCGTTCTCAGTTGCATAGCGAGTCTGAGGCCAGCCTCTGATGCATGAGACCCTGCTCACCACCCAAATAAATAAGCAAACAAGTAAAAATTTACCACACACTGTAATTGTCTTGCTTTGCTATAGAACTCATTCTTCCTACCAGAGTTACTACAGTAATCCTTATCCATCTCGCTCTATCCACTTCCAGCCGAGACCTCTTCAGGGGTAGCAGACCCTTTTATTGGGGGGGGGGCACATATAAGCTCTCCTGGTTATCTGGTTATCAGATATTTGCATTATGACTAGTCATAGAGGGGAGATTACAGTTATAAAGTAACAATGAAAATACTTTTAGGATCGGGCATCACCACAACATGAGGAACTGTATTAAAGGGCCACAGCATTGGGAAGGGTGAGAAGCCCTGCTCTAGGGACAACTATCCACTCTTCTTCTATGAGCTCAGACTTCTCAGCTTCCAGGTGAGTGGGACTGTGTGGTAAGGGATGGTAATGGAGCAGCTTCCAAGACCCTGGAAGACTGTGTGCCTAGACTGGTGAGATGGCCCAGTAGATAAAGACAGTTGTTGCAAAGCCTGGGAAGTACAATTCAGTGTCTGGGCCCCACACTGTGGAAGGAGAAAGCAAACTTATCCGTTGTCCTCTGATTTCCACAGGTGTATACACACATGCATGCACGCACATTCTCACACACCTAATCGTGCACACGGACACACAAATAAAAATAAATTAAAAAAATTAGAACATGCCCCTGGGAATGTTCCTCCCTCAGCTTCAGCAAACCTCTCCCTGGGCTTTATCTCTGGTCGCTCTTGTCAGCAACCCAGACCTCTTTGGGGGTTGCAGACCCTTTTACGAAGGCCACATGTCAGCTATCATGCTTATCAAATATTTACATTATGACTAGAAACAGAGGCAAAATTACAGTTACTGTTCTCAGCCAGAAATCCCTTCTCATCCACGGCTCTAACCGCATTAACATAAATTGTGTTTGTCTTCCCTACCCCAAGGTCAGATCATGCAGTGAATCTGTCTCTGTAGGTGGCTTCCTGACACATTAACCGTAGTCAATGTACTCTTTAGCAGTTGTCCTCATTGCTAACATTTCTGTTGGTTACAGGGCTCCTGGGGCCAGCCAGGCCCATACAGGGGCACTCTTGTCCCAGGCATTATGTCTGTTTCTGGGTTACACCACGATGTTTTCCATGGAGAGTTCACTTTTGGTGTAGGGCTCCATTCATGTTCACTGTTAAATAAACCAATTTAACAACTTCAAAAGGTCAACTAAAAAAGGAACAAGTCAACCTGTATACCTGTCAAATATAAATAGAAGTCATTGTACCTATGGAGGAGTTCTTTGTTTGTTTTTTAATGAGAAAGGACTACAGGGTGCACCAAGAAGCAGGTAGTTAAGATTTTGCCCTTAGCCGCATCTATTGTAATATGAAAGTCTCCTGTATGGGAAGAGATGAGAAATTAGAAAAAAAAATTATGCAAAGCTGGGATCTTTGTAATTGCAGGATGAGACCACTACAAAGAACGAAGTTTTTATAAGGCCACTTTGGAAATAAATATGGAGGTTTTTCAGAAAATTGGAAATTGATCTACCTCAAGACCCAGCTACAACATTCTTGGGCATATATACCCAAAGGTATCCATCATGCCACAAGGACACCTGCTTAACTGTGTTCATAGTAGCTTTGTTCATAATAGTGAGAACCTGGAAATAACCTAGATGTCCCTCAACCAAAGAATGGATAAAGAAAATGTGGTGCATTTAAACAATGAAGTATTACTAAGCTGTGAAAAATGATGACTTTATGAAATTTGAAGACAAATAGATGCAACCAAAAAAAAATCATCCTGAGTGAAGTAACCCAGACTCAGAAAGACAAACATGGTATGTACTCACTCATGCGTGATACTAGCTAAAAAGTAAAGGATAACCATGCTACAGTCCACAGACCCAGAGAGGCTAAGTAACAAGCAGGGCCCAAGGGAAGGGAGAGCGGTGCATGCATCTCCCAAGGAAGGGGAAACAGAAGAGATCTAGTAGGTGGACTGGAGCAGGTGGAGATGAGAACACGAGGGATCATGTTGAGGGGTGGGCCAAGCTCAGGGAATTCTATTAAAGAGAGGGAGGAAACAGCCAGGGAGCCCACATGGGACTGACCTAGGCCCTCTCCATGTGGGACAGTTGTTTAGCTTGGTCTTCATGTGAGACTCCTAGCAGGGGAGCAGGGGCTGCCCCTAACCTTTTGACTGGCTCTTGGGAACCTATTCGTCATACTGGATTGTCTTGCTCAGACTTAATACAAGGGGAGGAGCTTAGTCCTACAGGAACTTGATATCAAGCTCTGTTGATACCCATGGGAGGCCTTCCCCATTCTGAACAGAAGCAGAGAAGAAATGGAGTGGGGAGGTATCGGGTAGGTGGGGGGAGCTAATGGGAGGAGAGAAGGGAACCTGAAGATGAGACATAAGCGAATGCATTTACTTAATAATAATAATAATAATAATAATAATAATAATAATAATAATAATAATAATAATGAATGGAGTTTCTGGTGAGCTTCTTGAAGGTTGGCTGACCAAGCGTGATGGAGAAAGATGAAAACTGGGTTCTGCTAATCAGGCTTAATTCAATACCTGCGGTCAATCCCCGTAGCTTCTCCACCCGCTCACTGTAGCGTCAGCCTCCTTCCTCATCCTGAACTGTGCTTAGTTCTTGAGCCTGGACCCTGGAGTGTGCGCATCCCTGGCTCTAGGAGTTGCAGTGATGGGAATGTATCCTGGCCATTAACAGTTAGTGAATCACAGTGATGAACAGAGGAACAGGAAGCAACAGCCTTTCCTGTTTGAGGGCCAGATAGTAAATGTTTTAGACTTTGTAGCCATGTGACCTTTGCCGGCTTCTTCACTCTGAAGTTGTGAGGCAGAAGTAGAGAAGGCAGCAAGAAAATGAATCAACATGACCAAGTTCTAACAAAGCTGTACTTACAAAAGCAGTTGGCCTGACATCACAGCGTACTGGCCCCGGGATTTAGCTATTGAGAGTACTTGGATTTCAGTACTTTGCTTAGCTGTGTCTAGCTCTTATACTTTAACTCACATTTTAAAAACAGATCACGTTTTAAAATGTGTGATACATTTGTACTTTTTTTTGGAAACTAAAAGAAGAGTAACTATGCATGGATCATGAGAAGCCTCCGGGAAACCAGCAGGACTGGACTGGCTACAAGGCAGCAGGTAAAGGAATGTGCTGTCAACTAAGCTTACTCAAGAAACCCTGGGGCACTTGGACCAGGCTGTGTGATATGTCTTAACTCTTCCACCAGCTTGGAATCCCATGACAGCCATAAGTAGTGTTTGGAAAGAAGGGAAGGGATAAATACCTGGCCCTGTGCTTCCCATGCCTTCATTAAAGCACAGGTGCTACAGACAGGGCATTCATCATCGACTTGCCTGGTAAGCCCTCGGCTCCAGATGGGTCACTTTGTAGACATGTTGTCTCATGACACGACCAGGCAAGAGGGCCAATGTACAACCATAACACGGCAGGGTCCAAATATACCTTCCCTTAATATCTAGTCCTGATGTGTGTCCAGGGACAGGGCTTCGGGAAAATGATGTCTAAATTATAAAGTGCTTCATATCCTCTAGAGTTTCAACTAAAAGTTAAAGTTAAATCAATTGATCCAGCACCCCAGAGGCAGATGAATTTCTGTGACTTCAAGACCAGCCTAATCTGTATAATAAGTTTCGGGCCAGGCAGGATTTCATAATGAAAATCTGTCATAAAATAAATAGCCATTACAATATTTACAATATTTTTAATGATTTTATTGACATATGTAATTGTATATATATTTATTAACATGTGTAATTATATATAAAACAGATTTCAGAATGACATTTTTATTTATGCAGATATTTTTATCATATTCGCCCAATTACAAACTCTTATTCTCTCATTTACTTTCTAATTTAGATCCAGCAGTTCCTACTTTCTCTTCTCTGAAGGCAGCAGGCTCAGAGAAGTTTAGTAACCTAAACCTAAAGCCAGTAATCCACTCCGAGAGGTCTCACTCCACACATCGCTCGGTGCTGTCCTGGGAAAGAAGCCATCAAAAGAAAGGAAATCTGACATTGGTAAAGCCTGCATGTGGGAGACTGTGTTGTTTCATTGTAAATAATTGTCCCACCCACTGGTTAATAAAAAGCACTGATTGGCCAAAGGCAGGCAGGAAGTGTGGGCGGGGCTACCGGACTAAGAGAACTCTGAGAACTGGAAGCACAGAGCAGAATGCCGGAGAGAAGCCAGAAGCAGCCGAGGACAACTATGCTGCTCTGAGAAAAGGTACCAAGCCACATGGCTGAACAGGATAAGAATCATGGGTTAGTTTAAGGATACAGAGTCAGCAAGTGATATGCCTGGGCCTTAAGCCGATCAGCTGAAAACTATTGTAAGCATCTGTGTGTTTCTGTGCGTCTGGGGGTCTGCGGGCCTAAACCTTGAGGCTAGACCCAAAAGTCCAGGCCAGAAACCTCCTGCTACACCTGCAGGCTAAGCAGTCGAAGTAGAAGCATGATTCCTACTCCCTTGCATCTGACCCCTCAGTTTTCTCCATTGTATCATGCTTTTCACCCTGCAATCAGATGAGAACACTACACTTTGATACGGAGCTACCAGGGACCGGTAGCCATCAATTTCATCGGCTTGCTATTCCATAGCCCAGTGCAGATGCTAAGGTTTACCAGTGTATAGAATGGGTGTGTACAGTCCCCACTGGCAGAGGATTCACAGCTGGTTGTAGAAAATAAGACATGCATATTAGAAGATGAACATGCAACATGCTGTTGACTGTGCTTCATACTAGACAAGGAAAGAATGCCGAGAGCCCCAGGTCACTGTGGAGAAGATAGGATCTGGACTGGAGAAGGTATTGATCTTGGAGTAGTGGGATCATGAAATGTGTGTTTGGAGGTAAAGCTCCAGCTTGATCATAGCCAGGCTAGAGGTAAGTTGGGAAGGGTCCAATGGTCCAAGGTCCGATGTTGCAGATCTTAAACACAATGAATGTCCATTTGGTTTCATTACAGTAAGTAAGAACAACAGTGTCCACCCCTAAGCCTGTGTAGGGCCTTGACAACTCTGAAGGCTATTGTGCAACCCAAGCACAGAGACCAAGGGCTTTGGAAAGAAGGGGGCCTTTGAAGTAAATCCCAGCTCTGCTGTGACTCCGGGCTCTACTCATTTAATTTCTGTTTCAGTTTATCCACAAGCAAAATATGAGTAGTTCCCATCACACATGGTTCTGGAGCCTGAATGTGCCAGTGTTGTCTGGAAGGGCCAGATGATAGCTAATTCTTTTCTGTAGACCACAGCTCTCTGGCAATGCATGGTGAAAGCACACCAGCATTATATAAACAAATGGAGATAGCTGTATTCTAATTAAACTTTATTAGCAGAACAGGATCGGCTAGCTGAATTTTGCCAACCTTCTGTTATAAAACATGAAGCAAAATAATGTCAACAGAGCAGTTACTACAAAACGGAGTTGAAGCTGGGCCTAGAGGCTCACATCTTTAATTCCAGCACCCCAGAGGCAGAGATAGATAAACCTCTGTGACTTTGAGGCCAGCGTGGTCTAAGCTCCAGGTAAGGTAGAATTACATAGTGAAAACTTGTCTCAAAAGAAAAAGAGAGAGAGAGAGAGAAAGGAAGGAAGAATTAAGTAGCAATTTTATTAACATAGAATTATACATAAAATAGGTTTGTTATATTTTGTATAAGCATATATTGTATCACATCCGCTCCGTCATCCTCTCTTGACCTCTCCCCCTGATCTCTCCCTCCCCCCCTCCAGTCGCCCTTTGTTCCCATGTCTTTGCTGAGGGGGAGGGGGTGGTAATGACCCACTGAGTTTTATGAGTTTAATTACAATGGCTTACAGGAGTATGGGTGAGAGATCTGTTGGAGCCTTGGCAGCTTACCAATGACTGGACCACTCAAGAAAATGTCTCCTCCCATCCATACATCCTCAGGGAGCAGCGGGTCCTGATGTGCCCCTCCCCGCTCCATGGCAGACATTGGTCGACCCAGTCTTGGGCACATCCTGCACAGATTCTCAAAGCTACTGTGGGTTTAAGAGTGCGACAGCATGGAAGACAGCATTCCACAACATCCCTTCCCTCCCTGTGACACGCTTTGTGTCTCTTTCTGATGCTCCCCGAGCCTTCAGGAGGTGGCACAGATGTCCCTTTTATGCCTGAACACTAAACAGCCACTCATTCTCAGCACTGTGACCAGCTAAAATCTCTGCAGTAACCACTGCCTATAGAAGCCTCTCTGGCCATAGCTGAGAGAATCACTTATCTGTGGGGATAAACAGCTACTTAGAGGGCAATTTGCTGGACACATCATGTCTATTTAGCATCACTTTCACCATCAAGACCTATGATGTTTGCAGTCTCAGGCTTTTGACCAGATTTACAGTGCTGAATTCCAACTTTTACTGACTCCCTTGGCCCTCTGGAGGATATGTGCCCCATCACCGCACTGCTGTAATTGATGCCGATGTATATGTGCTTTATAACCTGTTTTCTGTTGTGCTGACCATTGCATTATACCTTTAAGATGTACTTCAGAGCCAAGAGTTTGGGCAGTTCTCAAGGGCAGTGTTTAGCAATATAAGGAAACGTTCCTTGGTTACAGTCACAAGTGAGAAGCACATCCTGTTCTGGGGCGAGAAGACAGGAAGCAATAATCTCCATCCAGTCTCTTCCCTCACAGCTCAGAAACAAAACAACAAACTGAGAGAGAGAGACAGAGAGACAGAGAGACAGAGGAGAGAGACAGAGAGAGGAGAGAGAGAGACAGAGGAGAGAGAGAAGAGAAAGAGAGGAGAGAGAGAGAAAGAGAGAGGAGAGAGAGAGAGAGAGCTAGAGAGAGAGCTCCTGCTGTTTCTGGGACTGACCTGTGTAGTCTGTAGTGACAGTGACAGAGTGCCCCCTATCGAAGATAGAAGGAATTCTCAGTTCTACCCATAGCTAACATTGTGATACTGTTTACAGAAGTCTAGAGTCAACTGGATATGGTAGTACTCGCCTGAATCCCAGCTCTCTGGGGGGCCATAAAAGAAATTAGACGCCAGCCTTAACTATAAAGACTCCGTCTCAGAAAGTAAACACAGGTTTCAGTACTTAAGTTTGAGAACATTTAACTCAGCAGTATGTTAGTAAATTCTCCTTTGCTCTTCCCCGCCCCTACTTTTTATGCTTTGCTTGTTGAGACAGAGTCTTGCTGTATAATTCAGGTTGGCTTTGAACTTGTGACCCTCCAACATCAGCTTTCTAACTCCTGGGATATAGGCACATACCACCATACATAGCTTTTCATTTTACTGTTATTCTTGGTGGGACTTTACTTCAGACTGTTCTTCACCTGAATTTATCTAAGGACCACTTCCTCACATCAGCACAGTTATCAGTGTATATCCCATCTGAGACCAATGGACTGGCCGTATTTACTTTATTATTCTTTAGCTTTGTTTAGATGACAAGTATCCCAGGCAACTGTTTTATCGGCTCAAACTCTTATGTATCTCACCCTCTGGGCCTTTAGAAAGAACTTTCTCTCCTTGTTTGGCTTCTTTCTAAATACCCATATATGATAAATACCCATGAGCCCCAGGCTGCCGCAGTAAGCTTCCTTCTCCTCCTGTGATGACCATCTAGAGGGGACTTTTATCACGTAGCTCAATTCCGCAGGAGCCTGATTTGCAAGCTAAGAGAGCTGATCTGGAAAGTCAGTGGGTAATAATCAGTGGGGTGTGTTAGGCACACTGTTAGATATTCCAGCCAAGAAGGACTAGGTCTGCCAGGTTTAGTTAATTGAAATGTGTGGGTCTCAGTTTGCTTTAAGACAGGAGCTTGCTCTGTGGCCCTTCTGGGCAAGCCCTGTATATGAAGCTCATGTTGGTCCTGAACTTACAGCAATCCTCCTGTCTCATCCTCTTGTATGCTAGAAATTACCACCATGTCTGGCAGTGTTTGCTTATTTTGAACTCTCAGTGTCTCCATGTTCTTGTCAAGGTCCAGCCAATGGGCTTGCATATGGACACACCTGATGTTACCTCTGAAAGCTTCATATATACTGTGCACATATTAGCTTCCTTGCCATGGAAGATTTGGAAGAACTGATCAAATGCTCAGTTATCTCTAATAGGGCCGGTCATGAGCCCAAAAGGCTGGGTTGGTAGACTGACAAGTCTTCCTGATTTGCCCAAGATTGAGAGGATCTGGAGGGGTGGAACTTTGGTACCCAAGTGGGTAAGGTCCAGAAAAAACAGAGGCGTTGGCAGCTTTGCTAATTGGAAAGGACAAGCCCTTGTCTGATCTTCACGGTTCAGAAGCACATAGAATCCTTCAATAGAGAAGCCTGAAAGAGGATGACAGGGACTCCCGACTTCCCTCCTCAGAGACGACCAGGAATAAAGAACTTATCCTCAGGTGGTACGGACTGAAGAATCAGGTCTGGAGTTCAAAGAGCCAGTGACTGTCTCCCGGGTCTGGTGGTTAGAATTTGGACTCTCAGAGGATAAGGAGTGTTCTAGCACAATATCCGACGTTTATTCCTTCCTCATTATATGGTCCTCCATCAAGCTCAGGGCACTCGTGAGCCTTAGCGGGGTAAGGATGTAAGAAAAGTTTAAATTGTATCTAAGGGGTCACATGGCACATCTGCCAGCATCCTCCCTGAGAGGTCTGGGCATGAGGATGCCATGGCTGGGGCTCATGGGAGGTAGAGAGTTAGAGCTCAGAGAAGGAATATGACAGTAACGGTAGGTGATAAACCTGTCAAGGGTGGAGAAGGGAAGGGGCAATGGCATCTCTGGCTAGCTGCAGCGCTCTGGTCCAACTCTCAGGACCCTCAGAGGAAAACCACCCAAAGAACTGCTGTTTCCACTAAAGTTACACCTTCTGGAAATTTCTAGAAATACTTAAAGGAGTTAGCAGTAAACTGTAGTATGAAGTTTCCAGCCCGGACTAGCTCCAAGATCTGGACCAGCAGTCCCAAAGTCCCAAAGAAACACACAGAAGGCTCATGTTAATTTCATGCTGATTGACCTATGGATCAGACATATTGCTAGCTAGCTCTTTCATCTTAACTCTATCTACTTCCTTAATCTGTTTAGCCTTACGGCTTGGAACCTATTTTCAGAGCAGCATGGTTGTCTTCTTTCTTCTGTGTCTGCTGACATCTCCGCTGGGGTCTCTCTGGCATCTCTGCCCTGTTCTTTCTCTTCCCAGAGTTTTCTTATTCTGTAGCCCCACCCACACTTCCTGTCTGCCTCTGACTAATCAGCTTCTTATTAAACCAGTAGGAGGGACAGATATTTCTAATGTACCAGAACATAGTCGCACTACAGTAAAGGAAAATACAAAATCCTACTAGCTGGCAGTTATGGACAGGATGGTTGGAGGTGAGGATTATTATTATAAACATAAACTTGGGCTATCATTATGCAAAACTATCTAACAAAGCTTAAGACATATAGACCATAATTACACTAAGCTATTATTTAAAAAAAAAAACCCTCAATTTTTTATCAAGTCGTTGAAGAAAAGCAGCCTGATCATGGGCTATGGTTCAGTGAGTTTTTCATAGAAAATATCTGGATAACCCCAAATCCAAATTAAGAAATAGAATGTCATCATTATTCCCCCAACTACCCCCCCCCACAGGGCTCACCATGGTCTTCATATAGATTCACCACAGGTGTTCTTGAACCTTAAATAAATGGCAGCATGTGTAATCCTTGGTTTTCCTTCTTTGACTTAGCATTACATGTATGAGAGTCACCCATGCTGTGACACCGGCTGTGGTCCATATTGTCAGTACTGACCAGATCCCATTAGAACCATGCAGAATTTACTTATGCATTCTATTTCCAGCCATCATCTGCGCTGTTTATAGTTTGGACTTCCTAGGCAGAGCACTGCCGTGGACTTTCCACTACACGGATTTTTATAACATTTGCTGCACTTCTGCTCTGTGTGTGGATGTGCATGTACCATAAGCACCTGCGTGGAGGCCATAGAACAATTTGTGGAGATCTGTTCTCTCCTTTCACTGCATGGGGCCCGGGGATTGAACTGAGCCAGGCTTGACAGCACACCCTTAGCCTGCTGAGCCACCTCACCAGCCCCCAAATGTTAAGTTTTATTCTCAGACACAGCAGCTTTGTTTTTGTATCCTAACTATTCATATTTTTTTAAATGCCACCAACTGAAGTCCTCAAGATGAAGATATAAATGCTGTTACAACTTGGATCTTAAATATCGACAAAATGATCATATGTTGAAAGCTTTGTGCCCAGTTGGCCATACTATCGGGAAATGGTGAAAACTTCAGGAGATGAAACCTAACTACAGAAAATAAGTCACTGGGGTGTGTCCTTGTATACTACCTGGTCCCAATAAAGTACGTTCTCCACCATCTCTACCATAATCACCTGATTCTTTACAGAAACATTAGAGCCAAGACATTGTGGATTGAAAGGTGAAGCCAAAGTTAGTCTTTCCTCCTGGCTGAATGTTTTAGGGTTCTGTCACATGTACAGAAGGCTAACGATCATGAATGGTTTCTTTCTTTCTGAGGAAGCTGAATGTGTCTTCAGAGATGTGGCTTGTAGATAATTCATTTCCATTGAGCACGATGGCCAGGTGTCTGCAATTCCAGCACTTGGGAAACTGAGGCAGGAGAATTGCTATGAGTTTGAGACCTAACAGGGTGAGTGCCAGGACAGCCTGAGCTACCTGGCAAGACAGAGAGAGAGAAAGAGAGAGAGAGAGAGAGAGAGAGAGAGAGAGAGAGAGAGAGAGAGAGAGAGAGAGAGAGAGAGAAGAAAGCTAACTGTATGGTAGATGGCTCAGGGAGTAAAAGTGCTTACCACGGAACTTGTCTCTCTGAGTTCAATCCTTGAAATCCAAGTGAAGGTGGAGGGGAGAACCAACTGATTCTACAGACTTGTCCTCTGACCACCACCACACACACACACACACACACACACGCACACGCACACGCACACGTGTTACAATAAGGTTACTGGTCCCAGGCACCAGAGGTCCAGACCCACAGACCTGCCACCCCAGACCCCTTAGCCGCCCGCTGCTGCTCAGGCCCCAAAATGATTCAGACGCTTATATTAACTTCATGCTGTTTGGCCCATGGCTCAGGCACATTGCTAGCTTGCTCTTATATCTTAAATCAACCCATTTCTATTAATCTGTCTGCCACGTGGCCCGTGGCTCACCTGTGTTCCTTATATTTTCTTCTTGGGTGGCTGGCTCTGTCTCTCTGACTCCGCCCTTCCTTTCCTACCTTTTCTGATTCCCCACCTACTTCTTCTACAGTGCCTGTCATAGGCCAAAACAGCTCCTTTATTTCAAGGTTGCTATTCACAGCATACAGAAAGACATTGCCACATCACACACACACACACACACACAAACACACAAATCATAAACAAGCAACAAGAATAATAAATGAAATAGCTTTAAAGAATTTAAAAACAAAAGGGGAAGATATAAAACATTTTATGTGAGAACATTTCCTAAGCTGAGCATGGTGGCACACACCTGTCATCCTAGCACTTGGGAGGTAGAAACAGAAGGGCCTGGAGTTCAAGGTCATCCGCCTCTACAGAGTGTGTTCAAGTCCAGTCTGGGCAATGTGTTATCTAAATCCAATAAATGTACCATCTGGTCAAGCACTTGGATGAATGCAATTGTTTCTGTGGTCTATCCTTGGTGCCTTATCCAGCGTTTGTTTACATCTCCTCAGGAAAATTGTACTACACTTGGCTCCTGAACACAGACGCCTTTGGGAGAAGTTGTATTGTCCCTGCCAAGGGTAAGCTCATCAGTCTGAGAATGGGGCTTCCATGGAAGAGGGGCAGTCCCAGGGGCTGACTGACTTCACTGTGTGCTATGGAATGGCATGCCTCCTTGCTGACATGGTGGATGCCCCACCCCCGATGCTGTGACTGATAGGGTAGCTGAGTCTTGAGCCACTTGCCCAGAAAGAGCTTATCCATCTAAGGAAAGGGCTACAGTAGACTGGCAGAGATGGGTGGCATCTTCCATGTTAGCCTCTGATTCAATGAGTACAGTGGATGCAGGAAGGAAGTGATGAAGGTACTGGCTTCCTTATCCTTATCCTTACCAGGAGCAAGAAAAACCCATGCAGTTCCCTGTCTAAATAAACCAAACAATTCTGATTATAGTAAATGTGTTAAAGTAATGAGGCCAGGAGTGGTGGGTGCTGCAGTAATTTGCAAGGGGGGGGGGGTAATAAACAACCACCTATTCACCCAGATAGACACATTAAATAAAAAAAAAAGACAGCTCAAACTCAGCTACCTCTAAAGTGGTTGATGACTCATGAAAGCCACATCCCTGTAGCCCCCTGCCAACTTGCTGGCAGTTACCAAAGGCTCCTTTCTCCTTCTGCAAAGAACATTTCAGTTCCGAAGTAGCTACACAACACATGGCCTCATGTAGCTCAGGCTGCCCATCAAACTGGGATCCTCCCACTTCAGGCTTCTGGGTTCTGGGATTACAGATACGGGCCACCATACCCAGATGATATGAGGAGTTTTGATTGGTTTTGTGGTGCCGGAGGATCAAACTCATGTTTTTCTGGGCCAGTGCTCCACTAAGTCACAGGACTAGCCTTCTCAGAATGTTTTGTTCCAAGCAGATGGGTCTGTGGACAAACCCCTCTCCATTCGAACATGGGAACGGGAGTTTCTATCCCCAGAGACCATGTAAAAGTTCCCAGTGAGTGTAGTAGACTGCTACAATCCCAGTGCCCAGAAGGTGGATGGTAGTCCTTTAATCATCCTAGTTTGGCGCCTAACTTGGTGAGCAAAGCTGCTTCATGCCTAGGACACAGAAAATGCAGAAGGAGAAGAGGAGGAAGACTGAGGGAGGACCGGGAGGAGGGGAGAAGGGGGAGCAGGGGTGGGTATGGAAAAATACAATGATCCAGAGTGAAACTCGGTGATACACCGGTTGGGTGTTACGTTTAAATGAAAGGTTACTGAGGATATACGCAGGAACCTGCCCTCTGAAGGAAATGTGTGAAGTGAGGGGTCATCTGTTTCGTCATTAATCCTCACATATCGCTGAGGAAGCATGTGCTTTGCCCATATGGGGTAGGATGGTGTGGCTCCAGCGACAAAGAAGAGGCTGGGTTTTTGTTTGTTTGTTTGGGTTTTTTGGTTTTTTTTTTCTTTAGAAGCCTCCTTGTTTCAGTGAACTGGTGGGAGGAACCTCCAGTGACCGTACGGTGGCATCTGTGGTTTGGGGCACAGTGTAACTCTAAGCTAGCTGTTTTTTTCTCTCTTATTAATATCTAAAGGACTAATTTCTAAACTGAACAACATAGTTCTCTGGGTGGTATTGCTTAAGGAAACTCATTACCATGCAATGAAATATTGCTGTTTTTAATTTACACATTTTTTTCTTTACCCTGTATTTACCCAAGTAATACTCTGTTGTACAGAATACCACTGCTCATTGGTACTCCCTATATTTTAGGTGTGTAGTGGGGCCCATGTGGATGTCAAAGAACAATTCCATTAAGTCACTTCTCTTTTTGAATTTTTACTTGGGATTAGTGAACTGATCTCAGACTGCTCAGCTTGTGTGGTAAGTCATCTCACTGACCTGGCTGTTGGAGTTTAAAGTTACTGGAGTTATAGGGAGCAAACAATAGGAAGCTAGCCATCTATGTGGCTTCTGAAGGGGGGCAGGGGAAAGAGAGAAATAAAACTCTTTCTGAGATTTTTTTTTAAATGTGCCTCAGTGGTTATGAGCCCTGGCTGCTCTTCCAGAGGAGCCCAGTTCAATTTCCAGAATATGATGGTTCACAACCACCTGCACGTCCAGTCACAGGGAATCTGACACCCCCTTCTTACACATAAAATAAAAAATAAATCTTTTTTTTTAAATTGTTACATTGACTTTTTGAGCGCCATCTAGTGGACAGATTCCTCTCCCCGAGGACCAGTTTTATTCCGTTCTCTAGCCCTGTGCTAAACTGACATGGAGGAGTTTAAGTCACCTTGAGTTGTTCAATTTGAGGAGACAGCCTGTGTCTATTCCTTTATGAGACATTGACTGGATTCAGAGAAAATTGCTCCGAGATGTCAGTTCATGTACCAGGAACATACTCTGATCCTACCGCAGGAGGCTCCATAAGCTACCCATGCAGTTCAACTGTCATCTACATTCAGAGGGGTTAGTTCCTTTCCATGAAGGTTGCTTATTGATTATTTCAGAGTCAGTGAGCTCCCAATAGCTCAGGTCAGCCATCTCTGTGGGCCTCCTCCTCATGATCCTGATCCCTTTGCTCATATTCTCTCCCCCTCCCCCTCTCCCTTCCCTTCCCCTTCCCTCCTCCCCCTTCCCCTCCCCCTCCCCCTCCCTCTCTCTCTTAGCTGAACTGGGGCCGCTATCCAATTCTGGATAAAGGTTCTATAACGACAATTATGGTGGTCATTCATTTGGTTACAGGGGAAGTCCTGGTTAGGCACCCTCTCTATTATTGCTTGGAGTCCTAGCCAGGGATGTCTTGTGGGTTCTTGGAGGTTTCCTTAGCACCAGGTTTCCTTCTAACTCCACAGTGGCTCCTTCTGTCAAGATATCCATTTCTTTGTTCTCTCTCTCTCTCTGTGTTGCTCCTCTCACTCAACCATCTCCTTCTCTCATGATTTGTTCCCACCTCCCCTTGCTGGCTCCACATTATGATTCCAATTTACTCAGGAGATCTTCTCTATTTCCCCTTCCCAGGGGGATCCCTGGATGTCTCTCTTAAGTTCCTTCTGTTCCCTAGCTGTTCAGGGTTGTGGTTTGAAGCTTAGATTTTCTTGGTTTTATGTCTAAAATCCACTTATGAGTGAGTACATCCCATGCCTATTTTTCTGGGCCTGTGGTACCTCACTCAGAATGACATTCTACATACAGATCCATCCATTTCCCTGCAAATTTTAGGATTTTTTTTAACTTCTGAGTAGTACTCCATTGTATAGATGTACCACAATTTGTTAATCCATTCTTCAGTTGAGGGGCATCTAGGTTGTCTTCAGGTTTTGGCTATTATGAAAAATGCTTCTCTGAACATAGTTAAGCTAATGCCTTTGGGGTAAGAATGTGCATCTTATGGGTATATGCCCAATAGTGGTATTACTGGATGGGGAGATTGATTCTCAGTTTTCTGAGGAACCACCATACTGATCTTCAAAGTGGCTGTACAAGTTTACACTCCCACCAACAATGGAGCAGTGTTCCTCTTGCTCTGCATCCTCACAGCATTGGCTGTCATCTGTGATCTTAGCCATTCTGACAGGTGTGAGGTGGTATCTCAGAGTTGTTTTGATTTGCATTTCTCTGATGGCTAAGGATGTTGAGCAGTTCTTTAAGTGTCTTTCAGCCATTTGTAATTCTTCTGTTGAGAATTCCTTTTTTAGCTCTGAACCCCGTTTTTACTTGGATTGTTTGGGGTTTCAGCCTCTAGTTCCTTGAGTTCTCTATATATTTTAGAGATCAGTCCTCTGTCAGTTGTAGGTTGGTGAAGATCTTTTCCCATTCTGTAGGCTGTCGTTTTCTCTTATTGACTGTGCCCTTTGCCTTACAGAAGCTTCTCAATTTAAGGAGGCCTCATTTATTAATTGTTGTTCTTGGTGTCTGTGCTACTGTTGTTGTATTTAGAAAGTGGTCACCTGTGGCAATGTTCTATCAAGTTCAGTGTAGCTGGGTTTATGTTGAGGTTTTTGATCCATTTGGATTTGAGTTTTGTGCAGGGTGATAGGTTTGGATCTATTTGCATTCTTCTACATACCAACATCCAGTTGTGCCAAAACCATTTGTTGAAGATACTATCTTTTTTCCATTGAATATTTTTGGCCTCTTTGTTAAAAATCAGGTGTTTATAGGTGTTTAGGTTGGGGTCTTTGATTCAATTCCATTGATGTACAAATTTGTTTTTATGCCAGTAACAGGCTGTTTTTATTACTGTAGCTCTGTAGTAGAGCTTGAAGTCAGGGATGGTGATACCTCCTGAAGTTCTTTAATTGAACAAGACTGTTTTTGGCAATTCTGGATTTCCTGTTATTCCATATGAATATAAAGTTGAGTATTGTTCTTTCAAGTCCTGTGAAGAATTGTGTTGGGATTCTGATGGGAACTGCATTGAACCTGTAAATTGTTTTTGATAAAATTGCCATTTTTACTATATTGACCCTACCTATCCAGGAACATGGGAAATCTTTCCATTTTCTGATATCCTCTTCAATTTCTTTCTCCAGTTACTTAAAGTTCTTGTGTGGGAGATTGTGTTGTTTCATTGTAAATAATTATACCACCCACTGGTTTAATAAAAAGCACTGATTGGCCAAAGGCAGGCAGGAAGTGTGGGCGGGGCTACCAGACTAAATATTCTGAGAACAGGAAGCACAGAGCAGAATGCCAGAGAGAAGCGGGAAGAAGCAGAGGACAACTATGCTGCTCTAAGAAAAGGTACCGAGTCACATGGCTGAACAAGATAAGAGACATGGGTTAGATGAAGGGTAGAGAGCTAGCAAATTATATGGCTGAGCCTTAGGCCAAACAGCCTAAAACTATAGTAAGCCTCTGCGTGTCTCTGTGGGACTGCAGGTCTGTGGGTCCTAAACCTTGAGGTTAGGCCTGAAAGTCCGGGCCAGAAACCTCCTACTACATTCTTGTCATAGAGGTCTGCTACTTCTTTGGTTAGAGTCACCCCAAGATATTTAATGCTATTTCAGCTATTGTAAAGGGTGATGCTTTCCTGATTTCTTTTCAGCCCTCTTATCATTTGTGTATAGAAGGGCTATTGATTTTTTTTTTAGTTAATCTTGGACCCTGAAACATTGCTGAAATTGTTTATTAGCTGTAGGAATTCCCTGGTAGAATTTTTCGGGTCACTTATGTATATAATCGTGTCATCTGCAGATAGAGATAGCTTGACTTCCTCCTTTCCATTTGGTATCCCCTTAATCTCTTTTATTCTCTTACTGCTTCAGCTAAAACTTCAAGAACTATATTGAATAGATAAGGAGAGAGAGAGGACAGCTCTGTCTTGTTCCTGATTTTAGTGGGATTGCTTTGAGTCTTTCTCCGTTTAGTTTGATGTTGCCTGTCACCTTGAGCCTTTATGATGTTTAGGTATTTTCCCCGTATTCCTGATCTCTCCAGGACTTTTATCATGAAGGAGTGTTGGATTTTGTCAAAGGCTTTTTAAGCATCTAGGGAGATAATCATGTGTGTGGTTTTTTTTTTTTTTCTTTCAGGTTGTTTATATGATGGATGACATTAACAGTCTTTTGTTTGCTGAACCATCCCTGCATCTCTGGGATGAAGCCTGCTTGATCATTGTGGATGATTTTTTTGATATGTTGTTGGATTCAGTTTGCCACTATTTTATTGAGTATTTTTGCATCAATGTTCATGATGGAGATTTGTCTGTAATCCTGTTTCTTTGTTGCATCTTTGAGTGGCTTTGAGATCAGGGTGATTGTGACCTCATAAAAAGAGTTTGGCAAAGTTCCTTCAGTTTCTACTTTATGGAACAGTTTGAGGAGTATTGATATTAGTTCTTATGTGAATGTCTGCTATAATTCTGCACTGTAACCATCTAGCCCTGGGCTTTTTTTTTTTTTTTAACCTGGGAGACTTTTAATAACAGCTTCAATTTCCTTGGGAGCTTTCGGTCTATTTAGGTCATTTATCTGATCTTGATTTAATTTTGGTAATTGGTACCTCTCCAGAAAGCTGTCCATTTCTTTTAGGTTTTCCATTTTAATGGAGTATAGGTTTTCTAAGTACGACCTAATGATTAACTGGACTTCCTGTGCATCTGTTGTTATATCGCCCTTTTCATTTCTGATTCTATTAATTTGGATTCTCTCTCTCTGCCTTTTGGTTAGTTTGGATAAGACTTTATCTATCTTGTTGACTTTCTTGAAGAACCAATTCTTTGATTCATTGATTCTTTGTATTGTTCTCTTTGTTTCTATTGTATTGATTTCAACCCTAAGTTTGATTATTTTCTGCCATCTACTCCTTCTAGGTGAGTTTGCTTCTAGTTGTTCTAAAGCCTTCAGCTGTGGTGTTAAGTCTTTTGTGTGAGATTTCTCTAGGTGTTTCATATAGGCATCTAGTGCTATGGGTTTTCGTCTTAACACTGCTTTCATTGTGGTCTGTGAGTTCGGGTATGTTGTAGATTTATTTTTATTGAATTTTAGGAAGTCTTTGATTTCTTACTTTACATCTTTCTTGACATAAAAGTGTTTCAATTGAGAGATGTTCAGTTTCCATGGATTTGTATGTTTTCTGTGATTTTTGTTGTTGTTAAACTCTAACTTTAGACCATGGTGGTCTGGTATAAAACAAGGAGTTATTACCATTTTTGTATCTATTAATATTTGCTTTATGACTGATCATGTGGTCAGTTTTAGAGAAGGTTCCATGGGGTGCTGGGAAAAAGGTATAGTCCTTTTGTCTGGGTGGGAGGTTCTGTATATATCTATTAAGTCCATTTGGGTCATAACATCTGTTAGATCCCTTATTTCTCTGTTGAGTTTCTGTCTGGTTGACCTATCCGAGGGTGAGAGTGGGTATTGAAGTCTCCCACTATTAGTGTGTAGGGTTTGATGTGAGATTTAAGCTTTAGTAGTGTTTCTTTTTCAAATGTAGGTGACCTTGTGTTTGAGGCAGAAATATTCAGGATTGAGACTTCATCTTGGTGGATTTTTCCTGAGATGAATAAGTAAAGTCTGTCCTGGTCTCTTTTGACTGTTCTAGTTTGAAGTCTATTTTCTTAGATATTAGGATGGCTATGCCAGCTTGTTTCTTAGGACCATTTGATTGGAAAGTCTTTTCCCAACCCCTTACTCTGTGTCTGTTGTTGAAGTTGAGGTGTGTTTCTTGTATGCAGATGAAGGATGGCTTCTGTTTTTGTATCCATTGTGTTAGGATGTGTCTTTTCATAGGTGAATTGAATCCATTGATATTAAGGGATATTAATGACCATTGACTTATTTCTGTTATTTTTGGTGGTAACTTGTGTGTGTTTCCCTTCTTTGGGTTTTTCTTCTGTGGTATTATCAATTGCTTGTGGTTTCATGGGTGTATCTGGTTTCCCTAGGTTGGAGTTTTCCCTATAGTGCTTTCTGTAGGGCCAGATTTGTGGATAAGTATTGTTTAAATCTTGTTTTGTTATAAAATATGTCTACTCCATCTATGGTGACTGACAGTTTTGCTGGGTATAGCAGTCTGGGTTGGCAGCCATGCTAAAAAGTGTCTGTATAACATCTGAGCAGGACCTTCTTGCTTTCATTATTTCCATTGAATTGTCTGATGTTATTCTGGTAATTATTATAAGTAATTTGGCCTTTTTTCTTTTTCCTTTCCTTTCCTTTTTTTGTTCTGTAGGTTTAGTGGCTTGATTATTATATGGCGAGCAGACTTTGGGGGGGTGGGGTTCCTAGTCTATTTGGTGTCCTGTAAGCTTCTTGTACTTTTATAGGCATTTTCTTCTTTGGGTTAGGAAAGTTTTCTTCTGTGATTTTGTTGAATACATTTTCTGTGTCTTTGAGCTGGTGTTCTTCTCCTTCTTTGATTCCAGTTATTCTCAGGTTTGGTCTTTTCATGGTGTCCCTGGTTTCCTGGATGTTTTGTGTTATGACTTTTCTGGTTTTAGTGTTTTCTTTAACTGACGTATCTATTTCCACTATTGAATCTTCCACTCCAGAGATTCCCTCTTCCATCTCCTGAATTCCGTTGTTGTGCTTGAACCTGTAGTTCTGGTTCGTTTCTTCAGATTTTCTATGTCCAGCATTCTCTTGGTTTGTGTCTTCTTTATTGCTTCCATTGCGATTTTTCAGTCTTGAAACCCTCCCCCTGTTTGATTACTTTTTCTTGGCTTTGTTTCTTTTCCTTCAGGGATTTGTTGATCTCTCCTAACTTTTTGTTTGCTTTTTCTGCTATCTCCTTAAGGGAGTTTTTATATCCACATTTGAGGCTTCTATTGTCTTCATAGTTTTGTTTTTAAGGTCATTTCTTTCTACTTCTTCTGCACTGCCATGATCGGCTCTTGTTGTTGTGGAACCACCGTATTCTGGTGGTGCCATGTTGTTCTTTATGCAGTTATATGCATTCTTGCACTGGCATCTGGCCATTGCTTCCTCACACTACTCCAGGATTTGTCTGTGTCTCAGGGAACTGATCTTGGTTCAGTCTGTTCTGGCTGTGTCTGTGTCTCGGGAAGCTTTTCTTGGTCCAATCTGGGTTCCTGATCCACTTGGAGGTAGTGTATTCTGTGTCACGGTGACCCTTCTTAATCCAGTAGGTGTTAATACACTGTGGGTCTCAGGTGGCAGCTTTTGATCCAGTAGGTGCTGAGAAGCTGAGGGTCTCAGGTAGCTGCTCTTGATCCAATAGGAACTAAGGAACTTAGTCTCTTAGTCTGATACACGCAGAGTATCTGTGGATTTCCAGTTGCCACTGAGGTCGCCAGGGGATGGTGTGGGTTGGGGGATGGGGTAGGAGTTTGTAGCTGGGGATGTCCCATGAGCTGGGGTTTTCTGGGGCTTCTGGCCTGCAGGGGTTTTTCCTGCTGGCCTGGATTTAGGGCAGAGATGAGTGGGGGTAAAGTTCCAAGGACAGCATTGCAGGACAAGGGTCGGGGAGATAGGGATCTCTGCCTGAACTGGGTAGAGTGCCACACACCTCTTCAAAGTGATTTATTTTTAAAAGATGTATTTGCTGGGTATAGAATTTTAGGTGGGTGGATTTTTCCTCTCTGTACTTCCATGTTTACTGTGTTCTTTCTTACTTTTTCTCTGGTGTATCATGATTTCTTTCCCCAACTCTGGCTACCTTTCAGGTTTTTAATTTTTGCTTTCTTTAAATGTCTTACAAATTGATGCCATGTCTATAAAACTGCCTTCTAAATAACTATGTTCATGGCCCATAGGCCAGTGCTGTTGTCTGCAATGGGCATCAGTTACTGCAGAAACTTAGAACTGATCAGAGGCTCGACTCTAAATGAGGACATCTCCATCACCTGTGCAGTGTTTAGAGACCATCACAGAAGAGGGCTGGAAGGAATGTAAGGGGCCAGTAGGACAGGGTGTGGTGGAAAACTGTCTTCCTGGCATGGCATGGCCACTGCACTCTCAAATTCCCAGCAAGTGAATATGGGGAGAGAGTCAGAAGACCCCACCCACACTGAGGACTTTAACCGTCAGCGGGGGAGGGTCTCACGGGGCCCTTCCCTCCATTTTCTTCAGGGTGTAGCTTTTGGTTAAGTTGCCCACGCTCTACAACCTAAGTTAAACTGTTCGGTCAGAAGATGTGAAAGAGGAAAGGAAGCTGGTAGGGAGGGAGAGAGAGGGAGAGAGGGATGGGAAAGGAGTGAAGATGAGCAGTATCAACATACATTGCCGCCTCCATGAATGAAAATGTAATAATTAAACCAACATCTATGCGTAATTTGAGATGCGAATGTATTTAATGAAAACCCAGAGGCAGATATCCGGGGAGAAGCTGGAAGATCAGAGAGAGGAAACAGACCACAGTCAGTTCTCACCCAGCCAAATCCTCAGGGTAAAAGCTGTCCTCCAGAGTCCTCCGCGGGCTCACTCCTTCTACAGAACACCACACCGTCTGCCTGCACCTCCTCAAATATCTTCCCCGCCCAGGTGTTTCACTTCCTGGTTCAACTCTGCATCGTAATCTCAGAGTGAGAATTAAAGGTGTGAGCTACTACTGCTTGGCTGTTAGGCCTTGAACTCTCTGAAACACAGAAAGATCTCTGCTTTGGGATTAAAGGTGTAGATCACCCCCACCCACTCCACCCCCCCACAACACCACCCCACCCCCCACCCCACCCCCACCCCCCTCACCCCTGTGCTGGGGTTAAAGGTGTTAGTTACCACTCTCTGACCCTCCTGGCTTTGACTGTGGGTGGATGTTTTCTGATATTCCAGACTGGTTTTATTAAATATAAAATATATCACCACAATAATTAATATATTGTAATAAAAAAATTCCTAAGTCAGGGTCTCTGTACTCCAGGCTGGTCTCAAGCTTAGAGTATGCCCTGAGCTGCTGGTCCTCCCAAGTGGGGGAATTTCAGACAAGAGACATCATGCCTAGCAAAGCTTATTTCTCTTTATTTCTCTTTTTTTTTGTTTGGTTGGTTTTTGTTTTTGGTCTGCTTTTCTTTGAGGAAAAATCTCACATTCTGGGGCCCAGGCTGGTCTCAAGGTCAGGGTCCTCTTACTCAACCTCCCAAGTGCCAATATTACAGATGTGTACCACCACACCACCTTAGTTCAGCTCGCTTGTGCTTGTGTCTGGACTAATCTCCTATGGTTATAATGTTCATCAACCTTGGAAAGATTTGGCGCCATTTTTACTTCAGGTGTCTTGTCTCCCACTCTGTCCCTGCCTGCACTTCAGGACTCTGTCCTGTTTTGTCTTGTTTCTATGTGGGCCTTTCTTTAGTTTATCTTGATGGTAGTTTTGGTCTCTCTCTCTCTCTCTCTCTCTCTCTCTCTCTCTCTCTCTCTCTCTCTCTCTCTCTCTCACACACACACACACACACACACACACACACACACACACACACACACAGGCTGGTCTTCTCCCATGATCCCCTTTCTCACTTTCCTGAGTTTCCCTGAATAACATCTCCAGGATGGAAAGTGGATGAGGAATCAGGAACTTTTGTAGTCACAGAACAAAAGATGTTCTGAATCAGTGCCTTTAGGAACTGTATCAGGAAAGCTATATGAGATTCAGATATAATTGTGTGCTATCTTGTGTTCTTGGCTTCGAGGCTGGTGGAGACTAGTGCTCTGTCAGGTCTTATTATAATGACTTTGAGTTTTATCTAATGGGAAAATGTGGCTTAGATAGAGTTTATAGGCCTTTAAAAGGGCTTAAGACTGCTTAACAGCTGGGTTCTCTGGTAATCACAGCTGTGGTCAAGCGGTCTGTAAGCTCTTCGGAGAAATGCAACCCAAGCCTTTGCTACTGGTCAGGGACAGACCCATTGTCTTGGCTTGAGTTAATCAACCCAGGAAGCAGACATTTGATTATAAACATGACAGGATGAGGAAAGAGTTCCAGGCTCCACCATCCATAGTAGCCATCCATACATTACTCCACCATCACTTATGTGGGGAGGGTCCTGAAGGCACAGAGGATGTTCTGGGCTTGCCCAGATGTCTGAACTCTCCTCACAGAGTTTCATTTAAGTTTCATGGATACGCTTGCTGCCCTCCCCCAATTCCAAAGCTGAGGGCACTCACAGGGCTTCTTCTGCTTGGAGGTTCCTGTCTCTTCTGTTTCCCGAAAGGGTCAAAAGCCTTTGTTAACATAAGTTCTGTCTTCTAATCTCATCAGGGCTTCAAGCTTAAAAGAAAGAAAGAAAGAAAGAAAGAAAGAAAGAAAGAAAGAAAGAAAGAAAGAAAGAAAGAAAGAAAGAAAGAAAGAAAGAAAGAAAGAAAGAAAGAAAGAAAGAAAGAAAGAAAGAAAGAAAGAAAGAAAGAAAGAAAGAAAGAAAGAAAGAAAGAAAGAAAGAAAGAAAGAAAGAAAGAAAACCCTTCCTCCTCCCCAGAGATACCTAAGCTCTTACATTAAACATTCTGAAAGAACCAATTTTAGGATATGCATATGCCAGGTTGTAATCAGATCCACATCTGAGTGATTATTTGACGGTTATTGCTTCCACTAGGGGAACACTACAAATACACAGACTACAGTGACCTCATCCTAAAAGTTATTTAAACACATGGTTTTTGGAGAAAGAGCCAATGATGAGAGGGAATGAATGAAAAAATCACCCCTTCTCATCTATCCCCACCATCCCCTAGAAACATTTAAGTAGCACTTATCTGAGAATCAAGAACTTTCCCTCCATCTTTAAAAAGTTCCTTACAATTCATCTATATAGACGAATTCAAAATGCTCAAAACCTAAGCCTTTCCACTAAGTAAATGCTTTTATTTCTGGCCTCTGGCATCCTCAATCATTTCAAGAAGCAGGTGCTTGAGGAGCAAGGATTCCAGCGTGAGGATGAGCTCTGTGAGTCTCACCCATCCATCCCACTTTAGTGCTGTGGGTACCAGGCAAGTGCTTCCCACTGAGCTATCCCCTCAGCTCAATTCTTCTTGTCTTATTGTTCTTTGTTTATTCCATGTGGGAACCTCATCCTGGAGCACAAGCTAGGCTGGTACCCACGATGTAGCTTTGACTGGCCTCTAATTCTCCCAACCTTCCCGCCTCAGCTTCCAGAGTGCTAGGATTGCAGCGGAGGGCCCCTGCATCCAGCTCAGACTCATTGTTCTTTGAATGTGAATGTGGTTAGTAAGAAGTGGCAGGAGTCCACTGTTCCCTTCACCGTCTCTGTCTTTTAAACATGCTGTCTACCTCAACTGCTCTTAGCTTCTGTCCACGACATACGTCTTTCTTTTTATGCTTTCCTTGTTTCTGAGTAGGTGGTTTGCTGTTACCACTGTACCGAATTTAAAACAGCATGCATCCATTCATCGCAGTGCTAATAGAAATCCAAAACCAGTCTCCTTGGAGGAAGGTCAAGGTATCACCAGAGCTGGTCCTTCTCGACGATAGGAGAAGGGCCTTTTCCATGCCATTTCCTCTGACTAGAAGCTCTCTGTGCACCCCGGTTTGTGGCCCCCTTCCTCCACCGTTCTGTCACAGCTGGGCTTTGCGCCATATCCTCAGCATTACCACAGTGACAAGTGATGGCCCCCAAGTCCACTTGGGGGTACTGACATGACATTTGGATTTAAACAGATAGCTGAGTGGTGATGGGACGGTGCTTTCCAGCCCACAACTGGCTTTCATTGTCTGGGCCGCAGCCTCCCCCGCAAGGTGGTCTACTCAGTCGCTGGAAGTGTGTGAAGTCTCTTCCTGGGTACCACATCCTTCCTCTGGCCCTCACTGGGCTGCTGGCATGCCAAGAGGAAATGCCAGCTCTTTGGGGTTCATGCCTCAGCAATCTGATGAGCACCAAGGGGCGCAAACGGTCTCTCTTTAGGATATATTCCCTTCTGCCAAGGTGAATACAATTTTTCCTCTGTCTCTTATAGTTATATGGAGCCTACTCACATAACCCAGAATATTCTCTTCTCAAATTCTTCAAGATAATTTTATTTGCAAAAGCCCACTGATATTGTACCATGGGGAACACGGGGAGCTCTTGATGCCTCGGCTGGTCTCACACTCTTATGTAGCTGAGGTGGGCCTTGGATTTCTGATCCTTCTGGCTCCATCTCCAAGTTCTGAGATTACAAACAGACAGCTGTTTCCAGATGCTTGTTTTTGTTTTTGTTTTCCAGTGATGGCCCATACAGATTGAAAACTACCCAGAAAGCTTTATTCTATGGAAGTGTATCAGTTGGGTTTCTCTAGAGTCACAGAACTCACGTGGGGGGAGGGGGATATTTTGGAATGGCTGCATTCTACAATGGCTAGCTGTGAGTGGGAAGTCCCGGAATCTAGTAGGTGCTGGGTCCCTCACAGATGGGTGTCTCAGCTGCTCTGCTGGGATCTCAAAGATTGAAATGAATGTGCCAGCTGAGGCAAGGGCATTCAAGCTCAGAACCACCCTTCCTTCTTCCATTGTCCTTACAGGCTTCTAGCAGAAGGTGTGGCCCAGATTAAAGGTATGCCTTCTTGCCTCAAGGTCTGGATTAAAGGCATGTTGTCTTCCTGACTCAAGATCCTGGATCACAAGTGTGCCCTCCATTTCTGGGTTATAATTCATTTCAGACATAGTCAAACGGACAACCAAGGGTAGCCATCACAATCCTCCACTTGTCAATCATATATCCTTATGTCATGATTAATTTCCAAATGAGAAAAAAAATAACCAGGCCATAATAATGCCTAAACATAATATAGCTATCTCTTGTACAACTGCAAATACATTATAAATATAGAATAGCTATGATGTTCTTGGGAGATAGCCTTCTAGTATCTCAAACTTACATATGTTAACCATTGATATTCTCTTAATTAGAAGGAAACCCAAATATCTATACAAATGCATGCTTAACAAAATACAAAAGAAGCCCTAATGCCAGTTCTGCAATTGGTCACCTGGCCTTAGACAGTATTTATAACTTACCTTCCTCTATAGCCCATTCTAGAGTTCATCCACCATCAGCAAGCACTTCAGCGGGCCTTTTCCTAGAACAGAGACCCAAAGCTTCATTCCTGAGGGTTTGAGCCCTTTGTCATCCTCCTGGATCAGGCTGCTGTAGCTTCCCACTGACTTTAGTCACAGGGCACACTGGCACTAAAAGGTGCCCTAAAGGATCTGCACTGTTATTTCCTAAGCCTATTGGCTGAGGGGTATTAGAGGTCCAAAGAGACCAGGGGGAAGTCTGGCTTCTGATTCAATGGGGTGTTTATTATGACTCCTGGGAAGTCACGCCTCACTCTGGAATCAAAAGTTCTAGGCCAGCAGAAATTAGGGTCATGGGAACAGGAAGCAAAAACCTTCTTAGGGTCACTGTGAGGGGATGGTGAGTGGAATGGTTCCCTTTACCACCCCTTGATACCTAGAGTGGATCCTGGCTCTGAAAGAAACTGTACCATGTATTGGATGCTGATTCAAAGCACATATCACCTTCTGGAAAACCCTGCCCCAGCCCTCCAGACAGCTGCCACCTAACTGGCCTATGTAACTGTATCTTCAAAAGGCCATTCCATCTTTCGATCAGGCCAACTGCTTCAGGATGGTAGAGAGCATGAGAAGAGCAGCAGATTCCATGATCGTGAGCCTACTGTGACACTTCTCTGCCCATGAAATGAGTTCCCTCATCAGAAGCAATACTGTATGGAATACTATGTCCGGTGCATCATGTATTCCATAAGCCCATGTATGGTGGTTTTGGCAGAAGCATTGCATACAGGAAAGGCAAATCCATAACCAGAATAAGTATCTACTCCAGTAAGAACAAAGTGTTGTCCTTTCCATGTTGGAAGTAGTCCAATGTAGTCACCCTGCCACCAGGCTGCTGCCTGGTCACCCTGGGGAATGGTGACCTATCTGGGGCTCAGCGTTGGTCTCAGCTTTGGCAGATCTGGCACCCGGCAGCAGCTGTAACCAAGTCAGCCATGGTGAGTGGAAGTCCGTGTTGTTGAGCCCATGCATAAGCACCATCTCTGCCAGGAAGCAACAGAAAAGACCAAAATACATGGCAAGGGAGCAGAAGACGCCATGAGTGAAGATAACGAAGGGCCCCAGTTACTGTTGGGACTTCTTTTCCTGGGGCTCAAGAGAAAGAGAAGTTTGGCTACTAAGGATGTAATGAGGATGGTTCTCTTTTAAGGTTGGTAGATAGGGTCATGTAATCATTTTTCTACTGTGCATGTCTCTTCCCATAATAAATCAATACGTATATGAGGGTAAATAACAGATTTGGCTGTGATGTTCATTGGCTGCACAAATCCGGTGCTGACTACTTTTTGACCCAAACTAGAGTCACACGGGAAAAGGAAATCTTAATTAAGGGATTGATTCCATCAAAGTACCTTTAAGTAAGTCTATGTTACCTTTTCTTGGCCAGTGATTGATAAGGCCCAGCCCACTATAAATGATGCCACTCCTGGACAGGAGGTCCTGTGTAGTATAAGAAAGTGTCTTCATTAAGTTTTTTATTGCTGTAATGAAGCATCATGACCAAAGAGCAAGTTGGAGAGAAAAGGGTTCATTTGGCTTCCGCTTCCATGTCATAGTCCATCACTGAAGGAAGGCAGGACAGGAACTCAAACAGGGCAGGAACCTGGAGGCAGGAGCTGATGCAGAGGCCGTGGAGGGGTGCTGCTTAATGGCTTGCTCTCCATAACTTTCTCAGCCCAATTTCTTATAGAACCCAGGACCACCAGATGGGGGGGTGCACCATAATGAGCTAGGCCTTCCCTCATTAATGTCTAATTAAGAAAATGCCCTGCAGGCTTGCCTACAGCCTGATCTTACAGAGATAGTTTCTTAACTGAGGTTCCCTCCTCTCTGGTGACTTCAGTGTGTATAAAGCTGACAGACTGTCCAACACAGAGAGCAAGCCAATAAAAAGCTTTGATTGGCCTCTGCTTCAGTTTCTGCTTGCTAGTTCCTGTCTTGAGTTCCTGCCCTGACTTTCCTTCTTGACAGACTGTTCAGAGAGGAATACAGAAGTACAGTGAATGCGGGGGGTTCACGATTGCTAGGGGCATTGCTCAGAGGGGGCTATAGTACCTACAGGTGAAGGTGAGAGGCATTGTTATAAGGATGGAGTTGTCCATAAACCAAACCAAGGAGAGCCCCACATTACTAAACTATTCCCTATGCTCACTTGCCACATTGGCTAAAATGAAAGTTTAACCAGAAGATATGAAGTTGATAATCTCAGCTTTATCTCTTAAATTGTTTACATGCCTCCAAGTTGTGAGACTGGAGTAAATATAAAAATGTGTCTTGGATTTTCCATCTATAAATAGAATTATAAAGCCATCTACCACAAGATGAGGAAGACGTAGCAAGTTGTATTTATCTGCCACCTCAAAGTGACCTATGGATATTTGTCATATAACTATTCTGCATATAAAACTGTGACTTAACGAGAGGCTTCATGAGTGTTTCAGGTTTGCATTGGTTCGGTATTTCCTCACGATGCTCCATGCCCCTTTTCACTTCCTTCCGGAATATTAATGTATAGTTTGTGCCACAATATGTTGCATGTATGTGATCTGCTTTTTGCTTTTGCTTTTATAGGAGGTACAGTTAAATACTGTTACAAAAGCTTAAAAAAATATATATGTATGGGTGTTTGCCTGGATGTATGTCCATGCACCCACGTATGTTTGCACAGTGCCCTAGGAGGCCAGAAGAGAGCATTGGGTCCCCTAATACGAGAATTACAGGTGTTGTAAGCTGCCATGGGGGTGCTGAAATTAACCTGGGTCCTCTGGAGGAGGACACGTGCTCTTATCTGCTGAACCATCTCTGCAGCCCTAGCTTAGCTTTAACCTTAAACCTTGGTGTAAATTACATCCCTTGACAATTTTACTCAGGAAGCCACAGGATTATGTAGTATGAGGTTTCTAGCCCGGACTTTCCGGCCTAACCTCAAGGTTTAGGCCCGCAGACCCACAGACCCGCAGTCTCGCAGTCCCACAGTCCTACAGAGACACAGAGACGCTTTCATTAGTTTTTGGCTGATCAGCCTCAGGCCCAGGCATATCACTTGCTAGCTCTCTACCCTTCATCTAACCCATGTCTCTTGCTCAGCCATGCGGCTCGGTACCTTTCTTTAGAGCAGCATAGTTGTCCTCGGCTTCCTCTGTTTTTTTTTCTGGTGCTCTCCTGGTACTCTGCTCTCAGAGATTTTCTTAGTCTGGTAGCCCCGCCTACACTTCCTGCCTGCCTTTGGCCAATCAGCTCTTTTAATTAAACCAGTGGGTGGGACAATTATTTACCATGAAACAGCACAATACCCTACATATCCCCTTTTCTCTTTAAAACAAAAGGAACTCCAATTCTAAAATTCTTTCCCCCCACTGTAATAAACACAAACACCCATAATCCACGTTTTGGGAATGTGGGTTTTGTTCTCTAGGCTACTTCCTGCTGAATGGGGACGCCGACAATCTTATGGGAATCCAAAGAAAAATGTAGGATTATGGACAAGTCTTTAGTGGAGTAGTCTCGAAGGCTGGGTCATTCTCATCCAGTCTCCTTGAAATTGTTCTGGATACAGAGCTCAGGAAACTTCACAGAGAGGGTCTGAAATGCTGAATCATCTGGTCCATCCATTTCCATTGGAGATTTTTCTGGGGGTCTTCCTCTATCAAACTTTATGTTCTTTATCCAGGAAGAAATCCACAGTCTTTCATTTTCTGTGAAGATAAAAGGAAACCTCTTCTCCAAAGTAGCATATCTTTGCATTTCAATTTTAAAGTAAACTCATTTACAAAATATATAGGTTGAATTACTCCAACAACATTTATAATCAACTGTCTTTTAGCAGCTTTTACTAAGTCATTTTCAGTCAAGAAGCTTAAAGATAAGACAGTAATATACAGTATCCAGACAGTCTTTGTATTTTCCATCTTTACTTGGCTTTTATTTATTCATTTATTTATTTATTTATTTATTAATTTATTTATTTATTCTATTTCTTTAAGGGCTTTCTCTACCTCTTCTTTCTTTACGCCTATGTATATATATTTTCGAAACACTCTTTACCACTTAGACTTTTTTTTTTAAAAAAAAAAAAAAAACTGTCTTTACTGTATATTTATTTCTTAACTTTTTCTGGCTCTGACCACACCTTTGCTTGTCTAGGGTGATTGACTCCACCCAGATTCTTCTATTTCTTCTGTTTCTGAACACACATTTAATCTGCCAGGATTAAAGGCTGGTATGATAGGTGGATGGCTCCACCCAGCTCCTAGTTTAATTTCCTAGAATTTATCTTTTTAGCCTAGGTACTCTGGGAATTTCAGGGTCCATATAATTACCAAGTAAAGCTTTGCCATCTACTGCTCATTAACTCCATTTCAAGTATTAGGTAGCAGGGCCTCTTTAAAAACTCACAAGTGTTTTGCCTCTAAGGCTGAATCAGGAAGCTTCTCTTAAAAAAGCCAAGCTTCAGTTTGCCTCAGGCAAACAGAGCCGATCATGAAAACATCACACTAGAAAGCCATCTTTGATTCTGTTCCCTTTTTCTCCTTATGAAGGTAAACCTTAAATAAATCATTTATAACCTTTTGCTTATATTGAGGGTCCTGTGAGACTTGAGGAACCGGCCATTTTACACCTTAAGCTGCACTCCAAAAGCCTGCCATTGTAGTTCAAGCCTATGTGCTTCAGCAGGGCGTCTCTGTACCATGGCTCACATGGGAGACACAATTCAGAGGCTGCTTTGGGCTCTAGACCATTTTTTAAGCTTTCTATGGTTTTTTGTGGGTATATTTGCCACACGTTGGGCTGCCATTTGTAGTATGAGGTTTCTGGCCCGGACTTTCGGGCTTAACCTCAAGGTCTAGGCCCACAGACCCGCAGACCCACAGTCCTACAGAGACACACAGAGGCTTACTATAATTTTAGGTTGATTGGCCTCAGGCCCCGGCATATCACTTGCTAGCTCTCTACCCTTCATCTAACCCATGTCTCTTGTTCAGCCATACGGCTCGGTACCTTTCTTTAGAGAAGCATAGTTGTCCTCAGCTTCCTCTGGCTATTTATGGACTATAATTTTCCTAAACCTGCCGTCTGCCAGGCTCATGCTTAAAACACATACCCTTCCCCATTTTAATAAACTCTGCTTCACTTTATCTGAACCTTAAATTCTTTTCTGTACCTTGGTCAAGGATTCAGGTGTCCTTTACTCAGTGAAATCCTACATAACAGATATTTATATTACAACCCCCAACAGTAGCAAAATTACAGTTATAAAGTAGCTAAGAGATAATTTTATGGTTGGGGGCCACCACAACATGAGGAGCTGTATCAAAGGGTGGCAGAAGTGGAGGTCCCTAAGTGGGAAGGAAGTGAACTCTCAGGCTGCTGGTGACAGTGTTAGGCTGTGTCTCCCCGCTGACACTCCTGACCTATATGGCCAACCCCTCGGTTCATTATCTGTCTCAACACAAACAACATTTTCTCAGGAAGGCCGACCCGGAACATGAAGTCTACAGGCAGCACCCCTTCCCTGTCCTTCCACTCAAAACACTTTATTTTAAAGTATCTTCAACTTAAGGTCTAAGGGAACCTTTGATCTCACCCAGGGCATTCAGAAACAGGAGGGGCATAAGGAGATCTTCTTGTAAAAGGAGTTCACTGAAAATGGCAAAATACGATGGCCCTGGGCACTAGCCCCACCTGTAGTCGGCAGCAAAATCCTCCCTGGGCCAGCCACTGCTTCGGGATTGCAAGGGTGGGAGCTCAGAGAGAGAGGAAGGATGTGGGGTAGCTGTACGCCAGGCCAAGCTGCAGGAGGTGCTGGGGAGGGGCTTCTCTCTCTGAGTCTTTAATCCCAGCACTTGGGAGGCAGAGGCAGGTAGATCTCTGCTCCATAGAACTAGTTCTAGCCTGCCAGGGCCACACAAAGAAACCCTATCTAGAAAAAACCTACCCTGTCTGGAAAAAAAACAAAACAAAACAAAACAAAAAAAACCAATTCAAAACAAAACAAAAAAAGTATCAAAAGCAAACAAAACACCCGATCAGTTCCAGCCTGGTCTGGAACCGGAGATCTTGTCTCAAATTATAACAGAGGGAGAAATGACTTCCTGTTTCCTGTTAACCCCGGGGAGAGGTTGTTTGGCCGGTTAGGAGGGGCCTCACCGATGTGCCAATGACCTTTCAAACCTGGTCCCAGGTCAGAGAAAAGAGTCAGTTTCTTGTCCATTTGAGAGGCTGGAAATCAAACCCCGATGGATCATTTATATTCGACCCTTTACACTATTTTATTTCTTACCACGTAGGTGTGGAGGTCACAGCAGGGCTGCAAATAGAAAATGAAGACTACTCTTCCTCTGGTCCTGAGGAATGTGGGTAGTGGAACCGGGCTGCTGTAGCTCCTGGAAAGTGTTTCTTCCCCAGGGGCTGGGGCCAGATGGAAACAGAATGAAAGTCTAGAGAAAAGGGCAGAACCCCTTCCCCAATTCCTCCAAGAAGGTCAGAGTTCCTGTCTTGTGGATGGAGACAATCTCCCAAGCACAGGATCACCAGCATGCAATGTGGGGTTGAATAGTAAGGGAAGCTCTGTCTATAGCTTCATCAGGGCTCAGCTTACTCAACAGGTTAATCATTTGTAAAAAGAAAAAAAAAATCACCTAATTTTTAAAAAAAACAAAACCACTACCCACTCTTGTATTTTGTTCGTATGACATGGTCACCCCACCACCACCCCCATCCTGCCCTGCCCCAGCCTGGCCTGGAACTCCTGGACTCAAGTGATCCCCTTGCCTCAACTTTGGCCTACACTGTATCTAGATTTAAGCTTAAACTCCTTCTCAGGTAAGGAATAGGCAGCTGCTGCCTTTCCCAGCTCTGTCTCTGGTCTCCCACTGGAATGCCCATAGTCGTGGTGAAGCTCTAAGATTCTTGGGATTTCTGCCTGGGATTGTAGCTCCACTGACTTAGTGTGCTTACATAATATTCACTGAGCCCTAGATGTGATACCAGAACCACATAAAAAACTGAGTTTGTAATCTGAGCGCTCTGGAGGTGGAGGTTGGGAAGTCAGAAGTTCAAGGTCATCCTCAGATGTATATCAAGCTCTGGGGTAGGCTGTGATAGTTGAGGTCTTGTCTCAAAAAACAAAGTAAGCTGAGCAGTGGTGCACACACCTCAAGTTCCAGGACAGCCACTGCTAAGCATTAAAAGCCCATCTTGAAAAACTAGTAAACAAACAAACACAAAATCAAATTTTCTAGATACAGTCTAAACCAACAACCCAGACAGCTTTCCAGCCCTACAGCATGTGGTATTTTTTAATATCCCCCTCTTTTTTTTTAAGGGTCAGTCTCCCGTATTTTTGAGAGGTCCCAAGAGCCCACATCCAGCCTATTCTATGTGGTGCTGGAGATTTAGTATTTGTAGCAAGCAGTCTACCAAAAGAGTATTTTGTTTTGTTTCCTGTGTGGCTTAGAACCATCTTCAAAGTATGTTGTATTCAAGGTGATAGAGTATTGGCCTGCCATGCATGAAGACCTGGGTTCAACCCTTGGTACCAGATAAACTGGATGTGGTAGCACTCACCTATAATTCTAGAGCCTGAAAGACAGAGACAGGTCATCCTAGGCTACATACCCAGTTCTAGGTCAAGCAGAGCCACACTGATTCTGCAAAGCATGGTGGCTTCTGTTCTACAGCCCAGGTCATTTCAGAGTCTTGTGTCATATAAACTGTCAACATTTTCCATCTTTACTTCTTTTTGTATTCTCATTTTGTTGAGACCAGAGAGGATAACTATAACCAAAGTACACTATACCCATATATGAAAATGCCATAATGAAACACATTATTTATATAATTAATTATAATATTAATATATGGTAATAAAAAGGCAAAGAAGGGGGGCAGAGACAGGTCTGTACTTCCCATCAAGAGGGATCAGCATGGCTATTTCATATTGTAAGTGTTCAGGAGACGTTTTGTTCAATAGTTAACTTATTAAGGCACCTACTGTGTGCTGGACAATGTGGTTTAACATCTGAGGTAGTTGGTACATTTGGGGTAGTTGACCGTAAGACACAGACTCCTCAGAAACAAGCAAACGAGAAAGGCATAATTTAAAAAGTTATAAACTGGGGCTGGGGTGCAACTTGCCCCTCCCAGTGCTATGCCCTCCCCGCACCAAAAGAAAGCAAAAAGAACTATTAACAATTAAGCTAGTTATTTCTCATTCCATCACCTTGGAGCTGACAGCTTCACGACACCCCCCCCCCCCAAGATCCATACTGGTTTTTGTTGTGGTCATTGTGTTTTGTTTTTCAAGACTGGGTTTCTCTGGGAAGTCCTGGCTATCCTGGAACTTGGTTTGTAGATCAGGCTGACCTCAATCTCCCTGCCTCTCCCGACAAGTGCCCACGTCCACTCTCCACATTTAAAAAATTATTTTACGTTTACACCAGTTTGGGCTTGTAATATATTGTGTTAGGCTACCAGATGTTACCTCTTTAATATCTAACATTGCCCCTTGTACTTTAAAGGGGGGAAAAATACTTAAAAGGGCTCAGGCAAAGCTAAATCAACAGTTCAAGTCCCCAAGCCCACGTGGTGAGAGGCAAGAGCCAATTGTCCTCTGAACTAACTACTCGCGTGTACACACACACACACACACACAGTGGAGGTTAAGGAACGAACTCTCTTTGGAGGTTAAGGAAAGCTGGCTCTCTCTCTCTCTCTCTCTCTCTCTCTCTCTCTCTCTCTCTCTCTCTCTCTCTCTCTCTCTCTCTCTCTCTCTCTCTCCCTCCCTCCCTCCCTCCCTCCCTCTCTCTCTGAGTGTGTGTGTGTGTGTTGTGAACCCACGGCCTTGCACATGCTAATTATGCTCGCCTAAATAGCCAGCCCAATGAATGGAGCCTTAGGAAGAAAGAAGCAACTGTGAGATTTAGTTCTCTTGGGCAGACCGCCTATTTCTCCGTTTATTTCAGATATGAATCAGCTAGTCAGCGTAAATCGTGCGTGTTGGAGCTCACCAGGTGCAGGTAATAGATTCGCTGTTGCAGAAATTAGTCAGGGAAAGATACAACAACAACAAAAAACTATGTGGGAGGCTCTGCCCCGGAAGGCGGAGTTGGCAGAGTTTAAGCATTTCTGACCAATCAAGAGGAGACGATGGGCGCGCGGGGGGAGGATGAAGGGGGAGCGGGAGATCGAGAAGCCTGCTCAGTCACCGAGCCAGCTCCTCCTGCAGCTTCCTGGCCTAAGTGCTTTTGCCCACCCAGAGCAACTGACTCCGAGGCCTGCTCCAGCAATGGCCTTCGCAAATCTACGCAAAGTGCTCATCAGTGACAGCCTGGACCCCTGCTGCCGGAAGATCCTGCAAGATGGAGGGCTGCAGGTAGTGGAGAAGCAGAACTTGAGCAAGGAGGAGCTGATAGCCGAGCTGCAGGTAAGGCGAGCCGGAGACGAGCTAAGTCACCGGGCATCTTTATGGCCAAACCGGCTGACCTCCCGGGTGCTGGGACTGCCCTCCCCTGACTTATCAGTCGGTCCCGGGGCCTCCGAGATTGGGGACCAGTAGAGGAAGGGGAGAAAGGCGGAGAGGAATGAACGGCCCGGGGCTGCAGGACGTAAACTTCGCGTGCTGTTTGCCACCCGGTGTTTCTTGCCGGCGCTGCAAAGTGCAGCCGCTCCCATCTGGTACCGCGGGATGCCAGAACCGCTCCAGAGCCTTTGCTGCGGATTCCCAGCTCGGTGAGCTGCACGCGGAGACTCGTGCACCGGGGACCCTTCCCTGTCCAGGGCAGGCCGCTGGGGTGGGGGCGGGGGGCGCTGGCTATGCCAGTGCCCGTCCTGTGGCATCTGTGGCAGAGGACTCGCACCGCCTTTTGTCTGATGCAAGACCTTGGCGCGTTTTCCTGGGCCCTGGGCCTCTGGGGAGCGCTCGCGGGATTCGGGGAGGGCCGGGGGGTTGCAGCCTGAGCCCCGCGCAGCCCACGCGACCGCCGCCCGGAGTCGGCCTCCACCGTCGGCCTCATCACGGGGCAGGACCGACTTCATTACATCAGAATCTTGTCCCATGCCCGATCGGGATAGGCTCCCTCTACTAAGTCTTCGGAGCAAACCTGTGCTCGTTAAAACTTAGTCTTTCCCTCATTTGAAAAAGGTTTTGCTACATTGGGTGACATTGCTCAGATTTAGGGGGCTTATTTTATGAGCACTTCCCTCCAGTTCCTGCCCTTCCTGCCGGTCCTATCCATCCAGGTATGCCTTCTTCACTGCCTCTTAGCTGCCCTGCCCCACCCCCCAAGTTCCACGTGCTCAGCTTATGGCCTGCAGCCAGAGCGAATGTGCACCTCCTCCTGCGCAGGCGGAGAGGCCTTAAACCGCTGGGACCAAGAAGGGTTGCTCTGGCTGCCCTAGAAACTGTCAGAGCTCGCTGGTCTCTTTCTCTCGGGACCCTGACCCACCTTTAATCCCCTTCCTCTCTGGAACCAATAGCCACGTGGCCAGCAAGCCCTATTCGCAGACTTTTCTGGTCCCAGACTTTAAGAAACTTGGAGGAGTCTGGGCCAGTTGGCACACACCTATAACCCCAGCACTCAGGTTCACAAGATGTGGGACTGCCTGAGATCCCGTTTCAAAAAGAAGAAAGAAAAAAATGAAACAGAGCTGGCTGGCCTAACACTAAGGGAGGCTGAGTCGGAAGCGTCCTCTTGTCATTTTGAGGCCAGCCTGGGCTACAGAATGAAACCGTACCTGAAAAGAAGACTGCATGTGAGGAGTATGACCCATAGATGCTCAGGGGGCCCGGGGTTCAGAGACCGTGAGGATGGAGTGAGAAGGGACTTGTCAGGACTGTGTGGGTGGGCGTGGTCAGGATGTGACTCTCACAGTGGGTAGTATCAATGGAGCAATTACAGGCAGGTACATCATTCTCGCCTCATTGTGTCCGTGACCTTGGCTCTAAAATCTGAGCAGTGGCCAAAAAGGCTGTGGAATGGCTTTCAGGACACCACTGGCTGCAGTTGGAAGACTTCTTTTCCAGTGAGAAATGTTACATCCAATAAAGGGGCAGGAATTGGGGGTGTGAGGTGGGTGAGGAGCAGGCCAGGTCTCACAAAAACCTGGAAGCCTGAGGGGGTGGGGGAGCATAGTGCCACAAATGCAGGCTGCTTTCAAGCAATGGAGACATTTGGCAGGAAAGAAGAGGTGGGTGCCAGCTGACGTGACTGGCCGGCCCCTTGAAGAGCTCTTAGCCTTCAGTCTGCCTTGGCAAAATACCCAGATTAGAATGCCAATTCATTAATCTTGGCTAACCCGTAGAAGAGCCCTATTTCCACCCTCCTCCTCCCTCCCTTTATCTCCTGAGAGTAGTCTGGCAGTGTCCTTTGCCCTCCCCCATCCTAATCTTTGCAGTGAGAAGCAAGGGTTAGCCCCCTTGCCAGAGCTGGCCCCTGCAGCTTCGGATCCTTGGCAGGCTGTTCTGCCCTCCGCCCAAGAAGGAGATGTTACCAATCTTTCTTCCCTAGTGATAGGCAGCCAGTCTTCAAGTACTGAGTTTCTTAAGTCATGATCAGTGGTGTACTAGCAATGCTAGTAATGTCTTATTTCATATGTGAGTTTTCAGTCACGTGTGTTGGAATGGCTGTGAAGGCGTGTGTGTGTGTGTGTGTGTGTGTGTGTGTGTGTGTGTGTGTGTATGTGTGTGTATATGCGCGCGCGCGCAAGTGCTCATGTGTATGTAAGTACTGCATGAATATAAGGACACAATAGAGGTTGGCTCCTTTTTTTCATCAACATAACTATTATTACTTGAGACAGAATCTCACAGTGTGTGTATTTGTGTATTGTGCATGCAAACACCTGAGTCCTTTGGAAATGGTTAATTTTTAGCTGAGTTTCAGAGAAACACAGCATGCTCTGGATGTGAAGCATACCCGTGTAATCCTCCCACACTTGAGAAGCTGGAACATCAGGATTGCCACATTGCAAAACCGTCTCAAGGAAAAAAAAAAACCAAAAGACAGAGGCAAAGGGTGATGGCCCATGCAGCCAGGGCATACCTGCGTTCCCTACAACAGGGAATCACTTGGGACGCTTCACTGAAGTATCCTATACACTAAGTAGCAATAACAGAATCACCACAAGGCCAAACCCATTCCCTTGGGGAAGGAAGCGTGTGTGAACTTGAAGAAAGGTAGTGGGAAGGGTTTCCACCGAGTTAGCATAGTTTTTCTGGAACAACTATAAATCAAGCAGACCAATGGCCTAGTTCTTCCTAACTCTAAAGCTTGGGAGTGAGAATGATGAAATGTATAGACAACTGTGGAGCATGCACATTCCAGATGAAATCGTGGGCAAAGAGCCACGATTGTATTCCCTCTTGGCGAGTGCCTGACAGGAAAAAGCAGACCCTGGAGAAGGAGGGTAGGAGGATTCCATTTTGAGAGTCTTAATTTTTGCCCCTTCCTCGGTGGAGCACTGGAAGAGTCCACACCATGCATGAAGGAGAGCATTCTAATCCCAGCACTCCACTCCACTCTGGAGTTTTGTTATGTGTGAGCATTTGGGTTGTTCAGTAATTTGTATATGCTGAAGAGGGAGGAGCACCCTGGAGGAATCTTCAAGTGATGAGCTATGGTCCTAGGGCAGGGATGATGGTGCTTCGGAGTTCTGGAAGGGGTTTGAGTGCTCTGCACAAGGTGGGTTGGCTGGTGGCCTCGGTACGTTTGTATTGAATAAGCCAAGGAAATGACTTGTAGTTGATGTTGGAGGCAAACTCTGACCAGTGTTGGCTCTGATGTAGGTTCCGGGCCCTTGGGACATGCCAGCTTTGAATATAGATCAGTGCCAGTTTTGCTGGAGAAGCTTCGGGTTCATCAGTGCCAAAAGCTGGTTAGGACTGGTGGGTAGAAGGCACAGTTCCAGGGTGGTGACTCCACAGAGCCGACCAGCCAGAGGAACAAGGGCACTTGGGGGCTGTCAGAGAAAGCGGGTGGTTGAGGCCTTAACTTCCTAGGCAGCTGCTGTTTCTAAGGGGGGGTAAGAGGGTGAGGAAATGAGGGTGAGGGGTGTGTCTCAGCCTGGGGCAGCCTTGGAGGGAGTACTGAAGCCCTGGGGAATGATTAGGCAGGACGCCTTGAACAGGGCTGGGCCTGGGCCTTGGATCATAGAAGAGACAATGGATGGGAAGGTTATCACCCCTTGGGCGGCCTGTGCACCACTTGCTCCATACCTGTGCTTGTCAGGTGAACTTGGATCCTTCTTCTAGGATTGACTAGCTCCGGGGAAGTTTTAACAGTTTTGTGTGTTAGCAGTAACCTAAAGTGTGTTTGCTGGCTGCTAAGCCTCCATACACTGCCCAGGTGCCCGCTGAAAAGGTTGTGCCCTGTCCACTCTCCATTCCCCACCAATGGGAATGGTCAGTTTTCTTTTTACCAATCGTAAACCTGAAACGAACATTTAAAATTTTACTTTTATTTTATATAGATTGATGTTTTGCCTGCTTGTATGTCTGTGGACCTTGTGGGTGTTCCTTGTGCCCCAAGAGGTCAGAAAAGGGCATTGAATCCTGGAACTGGAGTTAAAAATGTTTGTGAGCCACCATGTAGGATCAGGGAGGGAGTGGAAACCTAGGTCCTCCGGAACAGCAACCAATGTTCTTAAACACTGAGCCATCTCTCCAGGCACACAAAGTGAACTTTTAAAATTCGCCTCTTTTCTCTCTTGAGACAGGGCTTCACTATGTACCTACAAGCCTGCCTTCTATGCCTTCTAAATTTACTTACATTTTTTTGTTTAAGATTTTTATCTGTCCATCATCCAACCATCCATCCATCCGTGTGTGAGAGATTAGGAGTGGGGTTGGGTCAGAGGGCAACTTTCACATGTCAGGTTTCTTTCCCTTCTGCCAAGGGATCCTAAGTTGTACCTACTTAGGTACATACAGACAAGCATTTTTTTTTTTTTTTTTTCCAAGCTGAGCCATCACCAGCCTGTGTTTAGTTTCAGGATCTCACTTTGTAGCCCAGGCTGGTCTCAAATCTGTGACAATCCTCAAGCTCCCGTGTACAAGACTTGTAATAGCAAGCCCCTGCATGTAGTCTCTGTTTCTCTCTCCTTACACTCAGGAATTGAGGAATCTTTGCACAGGTCTGCATTGCCAACCTGTGCCATCATGGACATTTTCTTGAGTTCTTTTGCTTTGAAAGTTGTAGTTGGTGGTGCATAGGATATTTTTTTTCCCATGTCAAGACCATTGCCTTTCATTCTTTCTTATGAGACCATTTTCCATGTAGAGGTTTACATTTAGAATATGGCCATTTTCTTACGGTTTCTGGAATGTATGTCTTTCTTTTAAAGACTTATCATCCTAAGATCTTAAGAAAATTCACTTTTCACTTTCCTTTAGAGCCGTGAGTCATTACTAGCAACTCCTCCTCCAAGCCAAGGTAATTTCCAGTTTGGTTTCTACATCTCCTGCCTGACTGTGACTCAGACTTCATTATTTTGATATCTTGACACCATCTTTTTCCTAGTTGTGGCATCAAAGATGTCAGTTGTTGGCTGACTTTAGGTCTGTAGTAGTGATCTAATTCAGGGTACCTCTCAAAGCCTCTGTTTCTTGACCTGGAAAATGGGGATAACTGGGTCTGTTCTTGGAGGTGAGTAACATGAAGCAGCCACTAGAGATGCCCTCATGTGGCCTATGTATGGAACACTGAGACGTAACAGGGCTGTGGAGGAAAGGGTGGGGTGCCCAAAATAATGCTGATAAACACTTGAATTAAAAAACATGCTTCAAGAATGGAGATCTTTAAGCCTTAGAGCTCAGACTCTGCAGGTCGAGGAGAGAACAGTCCAGCCTGGGCCTTGGAATGTAGTTCCAGTTGGTAGAGGGCTTGCTGAGTATTACAAAGCTTGGGTTGTCCTTGGCACCTCATAAACTGAGTGTGGTTGCAAGCGCTGGAAATCCCATCACTTAGGAAATAAAGAGAGAAGCATCAGAAGTTCAAAGTCAGACCCTGCTTTGTTGTGAATTTGGAGCCAGCCTGGCCTACATGAAGCAGTGTCTCAAAACGAAGAGAATGAGATGCTTCTATGCCTCTTCTGAACTTCTGAAAAAGAAAAACACCACACACTAAAGGTCAGAGCCATGAGGAAGTGTTAGAGAGCAGACATCTATCAAATCCAGTCAGAGGCAGGGGAATCCTTTTCTTTGGAGCCAGCGTGGGGGGCCTCCATGTGCCAGGAGCAGCGTTCTTTTCTGACTGAGCTCTGGCTAATATTGGGTTAGGGTGCTACACGGGGAAGGTGGGGCACCCCTGTGGTGCCTGCACCAGAGCAAGTGTTGGCCGATTTTCGTATATCTCTCACTGAACTTTAGGGTTTTGTTGGTTTCTTGGTCATCTTACCTATCAATGACGTAGCCAGTGAGAAAGAAATTAAAGAACTGGGCCTAGGGTAGGGTGACAGAGTTTGGAGCTGACTGGGTTTTAGGGAGGCAGACATGGCTGGGTAGGTGTTTCTCATTTCCAAAAAAAAAAAACAAAAAGAGCTTGGGACATGTGAACATTTCTGTCTAAACTATAGCCATTAAAGGGCTTGAAGGGCCGGCCCTTCAGGTGTCCTGGTGGAACTCTGCCTGCAGGCACAGTCCTGACCAGACCACTGAGGATGCCTGAAGCTCCAGAGAAGTGATTCTATTCTTAATTCATTTTTTAAGGCAGGGTCTACTGTTGCCTGGGCTGACCTTGATTTCTGTCACTAAAGATTCTACATGTGCTCTTGAGCATTTGTCTGGTTAAGCCACCCCTCCTCCAACACGAATACCCTATGTCACAGGAGTTTCATCCCTCTTTCCTCAGCAGAGATAAAATAGGTCTGTTCTCTTAGCCCTGACTACTTCACACTTGTCCCGCAATTCCAGGCAATTCCAGGCTGTGCACGGTCATTGCAGTGTGGGCCTTGCCCTAGGAGGCAGATTCTTGGGCCTTTCTCTGTCTTCAGAATCCATGCCTTGGGGGAGAGATGGAAGAAGGCCTTCTCAGAACGTGACAGAGAACTCCTTTGGGGAAACTGGATGTGAGGGGCCATAGTCCCTCTTACATACCTGTGGAGATTAGGGATGAGGAATGAGGTGACTGGAAACGTGACCTGCCTGAACTTTGGCCTCCGGGTTTGTTCTTGTGCTTTTTTTTTTTTTTCAATTGATATTTGTTGTTTGATTGATTTTTATTTACTAATTAATTAGAGGTGCTCTGGCTTCAAACTCATGATCTTCCTGCCTCAGGCCTCCAACTACTGAGATTACAGAGTGTGCCTGCCCCATAAACAGCTGCTTAGTACCTTTATAACATTTTGTGCTGGTCTGAGGCCATCCATGTAGGACAGACTATGGACTCTTTCATCTGCGACCTCTCTTGGGGATAAAAAATGTTTTTACTGTGGAAAGACAATACATAGAATATGCCTCTTTCTGAATGACTTCAAGTTGGGGGCACCTTAGCCCAAGTGTAGCAGCTGTGGTGATGAATTCATGGTCTTAATTTTCATGTGTGTTATTTTTAGTGCGCTATTGCCGGAGCCTCTGAGAAGCTGCAGGTGGCATGGCAGAGGCTCACGGCCCACCCCTTCCTGCGGGTTCTTGTCTCAGGAAATATTTTTATTTAGGCAGACACGTCTTCCATTTGTAACGCTTATTCAGCCAGCCAGAATTTACAGACTACTTTCCAAGTGCCTGCCCTAGGGGCTTGAGGAGTGTTGAACTGAGATCCCCTCTGCCCTTCAGCTGTCCAATGGAGGAAGTGATGGTCAAGTGCTATACCTGCCTGCCTGCGGTGTTTGCAAACCCACATAACCAACTCTCAGCTATGTAGCTTAGAGTTCAACCCAGGCCAGACTGATTGATGTATACTATTGTAACTGATTTTTCCTTGGTAGCTATTTCATTATTTGTAATTTTGCTATGTTAAAATTGAAACCTTTTTGATTAGACAGAAATAGGGAGGTGATGTGGAAATGTCTTTCTCTATGCTATGAATATCAATCTTTAAATAAAGGAGCTGTTTTGGCCCATGACAGGCACCATAGAAAAAGTAGGTGGGGAAATCAGAATAGGTAGTAGGAGGGCAGAGACAGGCAGATCAAGCCAGACGCCCAAAGAAGAAACATGTAAGGAACACAGGTGAGCCATGCGCCATGTGGCAGACAGATTAATGGAAGGAAATATGTTGAGTTAAGATGAAAGAGCTAGCTAGTAATGTGCCTGAGCCATAGGCCAAACAGCATGAACTTCATATAAGTATCTGAGTCATTTTTGGAGGAAAAGCAGCAGTAGGCAGCTAAGGGGTCTGGAGAGGCAGGTCTGTGGGTCTGCACCTCTGGCTGCCCTGGACCAGGAAACCTTATTGTAACAGTATACAGATGTTCTTTCTTTCTTTGGAATTAGTCTGTGAAGCAAGGCCACATACAGGAATGTTAGTCTGCATGGCGCTGGATAAGTTTTTCCCTTGGCTCCAGATTTTATTGGGGTGCCATCTAGGGAAGGATGAGTCACATACCTAGAGCCAGCAGGCTAATGCTGGCAGGGTACCTGTATCTTACAACTAATCTCAACTCTTAAGTCTGTGCAGGTTCTAGTCAACATCACCCTACAGTGCGCTTAGAAGGCAGAGCTGCCTGTGAGTGGGCATTAATGTCCACCAGGAGTGCACCAGAGGCCTGATACCTCACAGAACAACTGTGAACCTGGGTGTTTCTTCCTATACCCAGGACTGCGAAGGCCTTATTGTCCGGTCAGCAACTAAGGTCACTGCTGATGTCATCAATGCAGCAGAGAAGCTCCAGGTGGTGGGCAGGGCTGGCACAGGCGTGGACAATGTGGATCTGGAGGCCGCCACCAGGAAGGGCATCCTAGTCATGAAGTAAGTTGTGGAAACTAAGGATGGGCATGGAGAGCAACACAAAAAGTCATGCTTAAATCAGAGCTAGATAGAAGGGCTTTTAGAGTGTTGTCTGAGCTGGGCCCCGGATCCCTATGACGGAGACTAGTTCAGCTTGGTTGTTCCAACCAAGGCTATGGTCGCGAGCCTCCTGTGGGGACCACACATCTGCATCTTAGTGTAGGAATCAGAAGGTGAGGTTCCCCTGGTATCCGGCTCCAACCTGGCTCTTCCGTTTTGCTGGCTCTGGGCTCCTGCACCCTGTACAGATGCACATGCTTTCCTGATGGAGGGGCATGCCATCTCATCTCTTCATTTCCCTGCACCAGGCTGAAGCAGAGATCCCGGTTTCTCTTCTGGCACTCTGAGCCCCAGAGGAGAGGGGGGTTCCTGTTAGTGCTGTGTTTGTGGAAGCCCAGGGGCAAAGATCATGGCCAGGATGTTGCTGTAGCTCTATCCCGAATCAGGCACCTGGATAATATATATATTCCCGGCCCACTTTGCTGGCTCCTACTGTCCCTCCCCCCTGCTCCCAGAGGGTAGGGGTTTATTGACCGAATGGCTGACAGAGGTCAGTACCTAATGTGGAAATGTTAAAGGATAACCTGTTCTACTTACCTTCTAGTCCTGTACCTCCACCAGCCAAGCTTCTTCCCTACCCTAGCTGATTGCTAAGATGCCTCTCAGAGTCCTTTTGTTTTTTCAATAGAGTTTTCTAGAGATGAACACAGCCAGTAGAGGAAGCAGGAGAGTGAATATGTGTTAGGTTTGGGGAGTTGTGAACATGATTTCAATTTGTTTTGATTTGTCCCATTGTTTTTGAGGAAGAGGCTTTTTCTCAGTTCAGAATAGATTAAGGAGAAACCAAATAAGTAGAGATAAAAACACAAGCTTTGTTCCTAATACAGGCCAGGTGATGTGACGTGATGAGGGTTACCTGACCGCAGGTTGGAGGCTCACCCAGGAACGCGCAGAGGAGCATATAGATGGATGGGCCCTGAAATGAGGGAGAATTGAGCCAAACCACCCATTCATCTTCCTGTCACATTAGATGCTTCCCTGCCTTGTGCTTGTCTGAGGGAGGGCCTCTTCCTGGGGACAGGAGGCCAAGGTAGTCTGGTTCTCAGCGCAACAGAGTATCGCAGGAGCCAGAACGGGAGCTTGGGGCTGGAAGTGTAGAACACTAGGTGTCTGGGCCCACTGACCTCTGTTCTCTTGGGTCTTTAGCACCCCTAACGGAAACAGCCTCAGTGCTGCAGAGCTCACCTGTGGGATGATCATGTGCCTGGCCAGGTAAGTCCCTGACTTCTCAGGAGACCCAGCCACCTTCTGGTAGGTAGGTCAATGGTTACCACTTGGCAAATAGACAGACCTAGAAAACAGGTACAGCTGTCTGAGTACACAGATGCCTTGTAGCTTCTCGGGTCATTTGGAAGTAGGCATGAGAGGATGGGTGTTAACTCCAAGCTCAGAGAGTGTATACACTACCTCCTGCCCCTTCCTTACAACTACTTCTCACACCCACTGGGTGTTGTGCTTTCTCCAATCCCCAAATATTGTGAATGCTTTCGGTACCCTGAAACCTTAGTCCCACGCATCCCCAGATTACTGCTAACTTGGTAAGCATTGAGATTTTTGGATTTAACGCTTGTTAATTCATTCAAGAGACTCTGGTTTGGGCAGCTGGGCCATGGCCCCAGTGTTTACGTGACACTGTCCTCTAGGCCTTTATTGTAATGTATGGAATAAATAGGTGCTCATCATCCATGTTCCTACCTGTAGGTTCCTATCTGAGGGGGCTCTTCTGGCAGGTTTCTGGAATGTGTGGGCTCCTAGCACGTAATATGAGTTCCTCCTAACAATCCAGGCAGGTGTATAGACACACTTTATGTTTCTGTGATACAGGCTTTCTAGTAAAATGGGGCCTGAAGTTCTGAGTCCCTTTTGAAGAGCCAGGCAGCCAACACCCTTGCCTGAAGCCCTCTGTGACTACAAAGTTATCTCTTTCCTATCTTCTCCCCCTGCTGGGGGAGTGAACCTTTACTCTAAATTCTGCAGGATTTCTTCCTGGCAGTGTGGACTTTGCACTGGTCAGTGAGGGGAGGGTAGAGTAGGGAAGTAACAAGGACAATGGGCACAGCAGAAATGTCTCAGCTAGAAGGGTCCCCAGGTCTGCCACTGTCTGAACTGTGTCTCTCTCCTGGGAGGATTGTGCACATCTCGTACCCTAATTTGTCTTGCGCGTGACATTTGTCTGCTAGAGTAAAGGAAGTTTCCCTCGATACTACGTCTGAATCTCCGACACCTACCCCTGAGGTCCCTCCAATACTGGGGCCAGCTTCTCTAAAGGAGTAGGCATGATACTGTGATTTAAAGAAGACTGTCTTCCTCTATCATCCCTTGCTGATGTCTCTCATCCAAGATGAGCGTGAACCAAGACATCTATACCCTGTTGGGAAGGGAATGCCTGACTCCTAAGCTAGTGGGTGTTCCCGCTCTTCAGGCTGCTCTCCTGTGACTGGCTGGGTAGTTCAGCCCGAGTGCCCCTTCACTCAGGATATGAGTAGTGTGGACCCCGGGACTTCTTCTCGTGGGGTCCAGCATAGAGAAGGCATGCCGTGTACACTGTTCCTCATCGCTTTATTGTTCCCAGATGTGGTCTTAGTGACATGTCCTACAGTCTGTGTCTCACCCTTAAATTCTAACTTTGTCCTGATCCAGAAAGTAGAACATAAAACAAGGCAATTCAGGCCAGCATAGGAGCCAGTAGAGGGAGATAGTCTATGGTGTGTGTGGGCAGGGGGAGTAGAGGGAGATAGTCTATGGTGTGTGTTGTGGGGGGAGTAGAGGGAGATAGTCTATGGTGTGTGTTGTGGGGGGAGTAGAGGGAGATAGTCTATGGTGTGTGTTGGGGGGAGTAGAGGGAGATAGTCTATGGTGTGTGTGGGCAGGGGGGAGGAGTGGAGGGACATAGTCTATGGTGTGTGTTGTAGAGGGAGATAGTCTATGGCGTGTGGGGGCAGGGAGGAGTAGAGGGAGGTAGTCTATGGTGTGTGGGGGCAGGGGGGAGGAGTAGAGGGAGATAGTCTATGGTGTGTGTGGGCAGGGGGAGGAGTAGAGGGAGATAGTCTATGGTGTGTGTGGGCAGGGGGGAGGAGTAGAGGGAGATAGTCTATGGTGTGTGTGGGCAGGGGGGAGGAGTAGAGGGAGATAGGCTATGGTGTGTGGGGGCAGGGGGGGAGGAGTAGAGGGAGATAGTCTATGGTGTGTGGGGGCAGGGGGGAGGAGTAGAGGGAGATAGTCTATGGTGTGTGGGGGCAGGGGGGAGGAGTGGAGGGAGATAGTCTATGGTGTGTGGGGGCAGGGGGGAGGAGTAGAGGGAGATAGTCTATGGTGTGTGGGGGCAGGGGGGAGGAGTGGAGGGAGATAGTCTATGGTGTGTGTGGGCAGGGGGGAGGAGTGGAGGGAGAGAGTCTATGGTGTGTGTGGGCAGGGGGGAGGAGTGGAGGGAGAGAGTCTATGAAGAAAGGATCATCTCAGTTGCTCTTGTCTAGAAAGCAGGAGAGGTCATCAAGAGTGGTCCTGATGAGGAAAGAAACGGTTCCTAGGGCTGTTGGAGTATTTGTCCCTGTAAACTGGAAGTCCTACCACTGATAACAGGAGAAAACTTGCCAGACCCATCCCTCCTCCTTGGTACTAGTGGTTGAGGTAGATCAGATTCTTCCCCCAGCCTCCTTGCTGGATGGAGACGGATGTCCTATGCCAATGCTCTTGCTGTCCCCGCCCCCCTTACGCACAGTGGCCTTGAACCTGAGCCCCCATGCCCATGTTGAGTGTGGTTCCCAGGAGAATGACTGACAGGTGGTGGCCGTGCTGGTCTGGAGGATGACCCACTGAACCCGCTGTGTTCTTGCAGACAGATTCCCCAGGCGACAGCTTCCATGAAAGATGGCAAATGGGACCGGAAGAAGGTGAGCTGTTACCTTGCCTCACCCATGTGGTCTCAGCGTCCAAGCTTCACTCTTGGTCCTGACGTGGGCGTTTTTGCCTTTTGCCTGTCTGGTTACAGTTCATGGGGACAGAGCTGAATGGAAAGACCCTGGGAATTCTTGGCCTGGGCAGAATTGGAAGAGAGGTAGCCACCCGAATGCAATCCTTTGGGATGAAGGTAAGAGGCTTCCAGACTCTTCTTTGGGTCTTCCTGAAGCAGCATTGGAAATACTGATTGATGATTGATCCTCATGCTACAATTATAGTTGGGCTATGAATGCGTTCATAATTGGTATTTGCTAAGTGGAGTAGAAGTGGTGAAGTAAGTCCATGAGCAATTATGAGTGTAGTCTCCCCTATAAAGAAAGCTTCATGTGAAAGAGATAGCTAGGCTTGGGGGAAGCTGAGGCTTTGTTGTACATGGACCTGTACAGAGCCTCTTCCTAAATAAGCAGTAAAGTCAGGAAAGAAGGGACCACCGACATCCCTATTGGAACATTTGACCATCCAGGTCCCTCAGCTCCTGGGTATCAGCAGCCTGCAAAGGTTCTTCTATAACGTACATCCTTTCCCACCATGCTACAGGGCCTCCTGGTTTTGCTGTGTCTCCTCGTTCTGGTAATTTAGAATATAAACAGACTTATAGCTTAATGCCAAGAGTTGTCTTTCTGGTCTTTCTATTTCCTTCACTGTCCCAGCAAAGGTGCTGATAGATGGGCACAGTGTCACATGTCTGGGTCTCGGCATCTGAGCGCTCATGAGTTCAAAGCCAGGGTTATGTAGCAAGACTCTTTAAAATGCGTACTTATTTGCATGTCCTCATGGTGGATGGAGAGAGCCAGGGCATGAAGGCTGTGATCAGTACATGTCTGCTTAGATAGGCCAGGCAGCTGAATGGGTGCCAGCGGACATTCCATATTTAATGTGGTTGTTGAGGGAATTACAGGGATTACGGGTCACACAGCAGCCAGAGGCTTTAGTTAAACATTAAGAAAATCGTTTTGACAATGATCAGTCATTCCGGGTCTGGGAAACTTTACAAAGAGCTGTGAGGGTGTCCCTTTCTGTCATCCTTGCTCTTACTATTGTCACAGGTCTCCTGTCTTAGCAGTTATGGGCTGAGACTAATATCCAGGATTTATAAGAGTGTGCCTAAGGACCCACTGAAGGGATGGTGACCCAGACCCCAGGGCAGCATCCCCGCATCCCATTCTGCCATTACATCACACACACATCTTCCTAGAGCCTCAGGTTGTGTATGTGGGGGGAGGGGGTTCCTTAGAGAAATGGATCTGGTTTAGCAGGATCCATTGATCATGTAAATATTACAATGGCCCCCTGTAGGTGAAGGGGGCAGAGGGGGCCATGAGTTACTAAGAATATTTTTTTCCCCACCTTTCTCTTCTGGGAGAACCAAGGTCAAGTTATATCCCATGAAGAATTCTGAGCTAAAAGCTAAGCTCCACAATCAGCTGAGCACGCAGTGGCTGGGGCTCTCCACCCCACCCCCCATGACCCCCATTGTCTGTCCCCATGGCATCAACAGCCAGACTTCTCTAGCAGTAGAACATTATTCCCCACTTTTTGTGTCCTGAATAATAGTGGCGATAGGAAATCCCTTCTCACCTGGTACTACCCAGCTGCTCCCCCACCTACAGGTGTCGGTCACGTGGGGCCCTGAGCATCAATGTCAGGAAATAATAGATACTTCTCAGACATGTTTGTTTCAAAGAGATGTCTAGAACCTGCTCATTTCACTGTTGGTCTGTAGTTTGGAGTGAATCACACACAACTTGCACGAGAGTGTTTAGCATAGAGTCTAACTATATAGTTCAGGCTAGCCTTAAACTTATAATCCTTCTGCCTCAGCCTTCTGAGTCCTAGAATAATAGGCATGCACAGCCATACCTAGCCGTGTTTAACGACAGCCAGAGCTTTAAGGGTATGTTGCCTTTACTTGGAGCCTCTTTTGTCTAGATGTCGCTGGAGCGTCACTTGCCTGTCTTGGCTTTGAGCCATTCTTTGTAAACCCAATGTCTTCCCCAAACCAAGCCCTTTAGCACTCTCTCTTCTTGCTCACTGACCACCCTTGAGTGTTACTGGGCTTTAATGAATGTCATCTTGGGACAGAGAAATTCTATACCATCCAAGCTCTCCCGTCTGTGTCCTCAAAGCCACAGAGAACAAGGTAACATAGTTCTAAATGTCTGGAGTAGGACATATTAGGGAATTACGTTACTGCATGTATGTGTGTACATACCCATGCCCTGGCTCTCTCCATCCACCATGCTGGTTCCAGGGATTCAGCTCAGGTCATCTGCCCTGGTAGTAAGTGCCTGTGCCTGCTGAGCCTTGTCACTAGCCCTGAGATAAAACCTTACTAAACTCATTTTTCCAACTAGTCTTGCTCCTTTTAAAAATAATAATGTAACTGGTAGAGCGTGGAGATTTACAAATATCTCTTTACCTAGACTATTCTTAAACGTGGGGATTTTGTTTGATTTGTCTTGAGGTAGCAGGCCTTGAACCTAGAACCTCACACAAAACTGGGAAGTTGCTATGCCAGTGAACTCCATCACCAGCTCCTTTTATTATTTTATCTTGAGACAGTGTCTTGCTAAATTACCCAGGGTAGCCTGAACTTAGGATCCTTTTGCTTTGTCTACTGAGTGCTGCAGTTACAGACATGTGCCGGGATGCCCAGCTTGTAGTACTATTTTGATTATGTGATAATGAACGTGTTCATACAGACTGTGGTCTCCTGCATCAGCCCTCAGTGCGAGCCTCCTGTTAAGAGAACTAGTGTGACATATGTCACCCCAGACTGTGTTCTCTGTGTGTACATGGGATGTGTACTATGCCCAGAGAGGGTTACAGGCCTGTGTAGACCACAACATTACATATGCTTTTAAGGTAAAAATATAACTGGACTTCCTATGTTTTTAAACTTGTGTATGCTGTGTACAGAGTGCTGTGGTAGGAATTGGCTATTCCACCAGTGATGCACATTGAGGTTTTGTGGGGATTTAATAAAGTTTCAGAAGTTTTGGAGATATCAGAGGGAATCTACCCACAGTCTATGTGGGGGGTTAGTAAAAGCTCCAGAAGTCCCAGAGCTCTAACCACAGTCAGTGGGGATAAACTGCATCCCCCTAACCCCTATACCCACCCACCCCACCCCACCCACAGTGTTAAAGGGATTAGTGTAGGGTTCAGGGAGGGACCCTGTCAAGCTCGAGAGATGGCCCAGAACTCTGCCTTATTCATCATCTTCACCAATAGCCTGGACCATGCATGATTTATGGGTGCCAGAAAGGAAGGAGAGGTAGTTAGAATTCGACTGGGTTTGGTGGAGCATGTTTATAATTTGAGAGACTGATCAAGAATTCAAGACTAGTATGAGCTGCAGACGGAGATCCTGCCTCAAGTTTACAGAAGAATCAAGTCCTAAACATCATGGAAAGGCTTGAATGGTCGGGCCTCCTAATGGGAAGTGTAGGTGGACTGTATCCCAGTGTCAGTACGGGGTCTAAAAAGCAACTAGACTAATTTGGACTACTGAAACATTTATTTAAAAGGAAAAAAAAAACTTTGCAAAACAATGAGATAGTGACAAAAAGTATTGTGTATGATGGAAAAGGCCATATGACTTTAACAGCATTGAAGAGGAACAGATTCCAGGGCAAGGGTAGGTGACAGCTGTAGGTCAGCCTGCAGCCTGCTGGTGACCTGAGTCATCGGGCCTTACACTCTGTTGTTACCTTAAACTTTTCTTCACTGAATGTTTGCTAACAGGTGCCATAGTTAACTGAGTCAACTTGCTTATGCTGGTATGTGTCTTAGGATGTGTAACCAGGCCCAGGCCAGCTCAGAGCAGAGCCCTGTGCTTCCCCGACAGTGTCCCTGAGGGACCCCATCAGCTTCTCTTAGCAGTGTCTTTGTGACCACAGTTGTGATGAATCTGACCCCAGCACCCGAGGCCCCGGAAGCCATTGGTATTTCCCGGCCAACTTCTGTTTCCTAAGGTCGGCACTATCAATTGCCGTGCTCATGGGAAACTGAGGCCCAGCAAGGTCATTACAGGCTTAAGACAGAAAGACTAGGAAGTGAGCGTTCACACAGATGTCCTGGCTTCTGAGGTCACCACTGTTTCCACTTGTGACACATGAAGTCCCCAAGCAGCTGCTGCTCACACAAACGACAGATGCTTTCTAGGGCAGGCAGCTCTTACTTCAGGTCTTTTTTTTTTTTTTTTTTTTTTTTTTTGTGTGTGTATCCATGTGAGTGTCACGGAGTGTGGAAGTCAGAGGACAACCTAGGAGAGTTGGTTCTGTACCTCCACCATGTGGGTGGATCAAACTCAAATGTTCTGCCTTGATGACACCTTAGCCACCAAACCATCTCAGCACCTGGAATTGCTTCATGCCCCACAGGACAAAGGCAGCAGTGGGGGGAGGGAGGGAGCTGGGGTGGACGTTGGCTTCACCTATGCAGCTTTGAGGTAATAGTTTCTGTTGAGCTTGTATGTAAAATCCATCGCAATGGCAGAAACAGTTGGATGCTCAGTCAAAACCCAGCTGTGAGGCAGGCCAGCAGACCCCTGGAGCTGGAATATTGCCTTCTGTAATACCAGTGAGGTGATGCTGAGACCCTTGAGGAAACATTATGTTTTTAATCGTTTTCTACTGCTCTGATAAAACACCATGACCAAAACAATTTGTAGAGGAAAGAGTTTAGTTCATTTATCAGCTTGTAGTTCGTCATCCAGGGAAGTCAGGGCAGGAACCTGGAGCAGGATCCAGAGGCAACAGGGAAGCGCTGCTTACTGGCTTGCTCAGGCTACTACTTTCCTATACCACCCAGGACCGTCTGTATTCCCAGGGGTGGCACTGCCCACTGTGAACTGGGCTTTCCCATGCCAGTCGTTACAGGACAATATCCCACAGTCTTGCCATAAGACCAATCCTTATGGAGGCATTTTCTTAATTAAGATTCCCTCTTACCAGATGTGTCTAGGTTTGTGTCAAGTTAACAAAAACCAACCAGCATCTCCCCCTCCACCCGCCCCAGCTTTGTACAGTAGGTTATCTGAGCCTTTCTAGGACATGTAGGAACCAGGCAGGCGTATGGCTTATGAACCTGATGTTATACTATCCACTTTGGCCAGCATTGTCTCTTATGTGCTCTAGTTATCATTATTAGTGGGGGGGGGGGGGGGGGAAGAGGCAGGGCTTCTCCTGGCTCAATTCATTCCTGGCAGTCACCTGCAGATAAGTGAGATGCTATCTCTCCATGAGGAAGAAGCTGAGCCCGTGCTCTCTGGCCCCTGTGTGGCCTCTCTGATACTTGCTTGTTCCTTTCCCAGCCCACTGCCCTCAAACCCAGGCACCTGTTGGCCTTACAGAGACAGTCAGGGCCTGGCGGTCAGCCCAGAGCGAGTAGAGCAGATCCTAGGGTACTGTGAGCTCGCTCAGTCACGCATAGCTTTGTGAACTCTGATGTTCTCCACCTCTCATTGCACATGAGAAGAAAAATACATCTGGATTAGAGATGAACGGGGCTATTGTTTGAGTCATCTCAGGCGCCAGCAGACAAAGATGAACTGTGAGGTGGCGGCCAGGGATTCCTTCCCTGTCCAGAAATGAGTGGGCCCCATCTGAGGGTAATAATGTCTGAATAGGCCCTCCAAACCTGTAAGCCGTTGGTGCTCTGTGCTGTGGTCCTTTTGTGTGGCCACAAAAGCAGTGTGGCCTTCACTGGTGACTGGGATGAGAGAAGGGGGTTCCTTGGCTTTGCCTATGAACAAGTCTAACGATGCAAAAATGTGTCCCCAAAGTGTTAACCTAGGGCAGGAATTTCAAGTGATCCCCACACTGTGTAGTAGAGGCTTCAAAAGCACAGGAAGAGGAGGATTCCTCTCACATAGGTCATGGCCGCCCAAGGATGAGGCCTCATTTCTCCCATCTGTTTTCACTTAGACCTCCATCCACTATGCACACATGCTTGAAGAGTTCAAAGGTCTCTCCCAGAATATTTTTACCTTAGTGGATGTTAGCGCAGTGTGTGGTGGAAGTCATCTCTCCAATGGCTCTTACTTAAATGGGGTCCTCACCCATCTAGAGGAGCCTGACGTGGCTGCGGGCAGCTGGGGAAGGACTCTTGGTCCCGGCCATATGTCTTGGATGATGCCGGCTCACCTGTCTTCTGCCTTTGTTATTCTTATGGCCCTGGTACCTCTTTCTCCACAGTTAAGAGCTGAGCTCAGAAGGAAGGCCTCCTGGGTAGATCAGGCAGAAAATGTTTAGATCTCATTGTAAATACCTTCTTCCTGAATCTGCCTGGCTGCTTGGACATGGCCCTTGCTGGGACTTGGAAGAGCCTATGCTCTCTGACCTGGGCACTTGCTCACTTCTTTCCCAGCCCACTGCCCTCAACCCCAGGCATTTGGCAAAGCGGAGACAGCAGGAGTGGCAGTCAGCCCTGAGCCTCCCTCACCAGCGCTCCTGTCTCAGGGTTTCTGGCTTCCACTTTGTCCAGCCCAGACAAGAGCTGCTCTTATGTCTGCTCGAGGTTGGATCTTGGTGACAGGCAGCCTCCTCTTCCGGCCGGGCTCCCTCCTAGTTCTGCAAACCCCCTTCCATTGAGCTACAGCAGGCAGGAGAGTAGCCCTGAGTGCTACTCAACCGGAATCAGTTAGGCTTAGTGTGGTGCCAGCTACTAGCAAATGGTAACAATAACCCTGATGATAAAGATGCCTCTTCCCTTCTCACTTCTGACCAGACTGTAGGCTATGACCCCATCATTTCTCCAGAAGTCGCAGCCTCTTTTGGTGTGCAGCAGCTGCCCCTGGAGGAAATCTGGCCTCTCTGTGATTTTATCACCGTCCACACCCCCCTCCTGCCCTCCACCACAGGTAGGCTCTCAATACGGGGGTTCTGCAGATACCATTGAGCAAGTGCAGAAAGGGGCCTGCCCAGGACCTGCTGAGCACAGTGATGCTCTGTCACAGACCTTGCCTCGAGTGAAGGAGGGTTGAGCTAGCTGGAAAAACATAGATGTGACTAGGCGCATAACGCAACTAGTGTAGCAGCTTCATGGGACTCTGCAGGGGCTTTTTGATTCTTGGACCTCCAGAACTTCCTGAGTCTAACCCACACCTGGTTCAGGGTCTGGTCTCAGAGCATCTAGGAAGACAGAGGGGAGATAGAGGTACCTATGCAGCAAGAGGCCTCTGGGGAGAGGTGGCTTGAGGAACCCAGGTCAAGAGAGCAGGTCAGAGGTAGGCAGTAAATCCTCTCTCTTCCAGGCTTGCTAAATGACAATACCTTTGCCCAGTGCAAGAAGGGCGTACGAGTAGTGAACTGTGCTCGGGGAGGGATTGTGGATGAAGGTGCCCTGCTCCGTGCCCTGCAGTCCGGTCAATGTGCTGGAGCCGCACTGGATGTGTTTACAGAAGTAAGTGCTTGCAGCCCCGATGTCAGTCAGGTAGAAGGAGACAGATGGGGAGCCGAGAGGCCGCAGGCAAGAAAACGTAACATCTTGAAGGACAGTAGCTCACTGTCTCTGGCATGAAGGAACCTGGGCTGCCAAGAAAACCTGTGGTTTTGAGGAGGCCTTTCTGCTGTGCTGTCTTCTGCAAAGCCAGGGTCCTAAATAGGACTCATTCCTGGTCAGGCTATTGCTGGACTGGTAACTTGGAGAAGCCAGAGGCAAATTGATGAGGCTAGGGTTCTCTAGACGTGGAAACAGGAAGTTAGTATGTCACTCCTGGTACTTAAGTCAGCCCTGTGGCTGAGGAGGTGGCCTGCCCAGTGCCTGCTGTCATTCCTCTCTTCTATTCCTAGGGAGGGCCAGAAACCTAGGGGTGAGCGTAGTATTCTCCCAGAGTCCCCAGTATGAGCAGAGGCTCAGCCTCAGCATACAGAGTGCAGCATCCACCTCCGTCAATCCTCTTGGCCCCTCCCGTGGAGATTATCTCAGCATCAGGACTCTCGTTTGTGTGGCCCCAGGAAAAGGAGCATGGCAGGTCACTGGCCCTCTCTGAGCCCGATAGCACTTGCCTATTCTCAGCCCTGGGTGCATGGGGTATCACAAGCTCCCCATTCATGACCATTTCCCTAATAATAATGCACCATCTTCTGCTTAGGAGGCCGGGACTGGAATGGTTGTAATTCTTAACAGCAGAGGGCATATAGCCAATCTATGACCAACTTAAAGATATCTTTCTGGGCAGGAGCCACCGCGGGACCGGGCCTTAGTGGAGCACGAGAATGTCATCAGCTGTCCCCATCTGGGTGCCAGCACCAAGGAGGCCCAGAGCCGCTGTGGGGAGGAAATCGCAGTCCAGTTTGTGAACATGGTGAAGGGAAAGTCTCTAACAGGGGTCGTAAGTATCTTTCCATGGGTCTGGAGTTTGGGAAGGGCAGACACAAACACAGAAGCTCGGGTGGACCCAGCCCTGGGAACCGAGGCTGTACTTGGGGGTTGGCTCTAGGGGTGGATGGGCAGGAGCAGCCCTTCTGCAGTCTGGATAGTTAAGGCCTTGCAGCTGGGAACCGGGTTCTGAACTGTTATATTGTATCCTTGCTGCAGAGATTGTGAGCCTTCCCAGGCTCGGCCACCAGTAAAAGGGTCCTTTGTCCACAAGCCTTGGGAATGAGGGTGTGTTGCTAGGGTGAGGGAGCAGGGCCCAGTGTGTGTGGAGGGGGGTTGAGGGAGCAGTGTGTGTATGGTGGGGGGATGGGAGAACAGGGCTCAGTGTGGGGGGGGTGAGGGAGCAGAGCTCAGTGGAGGGGGGGAGAGACGGAGATGGGGGAATGAGGGAGCAGGGCCCAGTGTGTGGGCCAATACTCTGAGGTGTGTTCTTAGCTCACCTTACCATAACTTTCCAAAGCCTTCCATGTTTCAGTTAGTCCCCTTGCTAAGACTGGTGAATACCCTCACACTCATACACCCTCACACACACACACACACACCCCAGAGGGCAGAGGGGCAGATAGAGGACCCAGAACTAGGAAAGTCCGTCCAGCCCAGCTCTTCTTGGGGGCTTTATCCCTCCTTCACTAAGGCTTTCTGGGCCCTTACAGGTCTATCTAATTTTTTTTTTCTAACCTTAGGGTTGTTTTTTTTTAAGGCAGGGTCTCACTACGTAGACCTGACTAACCTTGAACTCAGAGATCCCTCTGCCTCCAGAGTACTAGGATTAAGGGTGTGCACCACATTCTTATAAGATACAATGGGTTTGTTATCTTGTTTGTGCTAAATTCTAAATTCTCTGAGGGCCGATTTAAGCTTCTGCAGCTTACGTGAATGCCCCAGGCATGCAATTAATATTCTGCAAAAATCTGTGGATAGGACCGGGTGTGCCAGAGGGGCTCTTGCCTTCCTGGCTGACTCACAGCCTGGAGAGAGTCACTGGTTGGGCCATACAAAGTAGGAAAGACAGTTTCACTTAGTGGTTCCTTTCTCTAGTTAGACAGCTCAGTTCTGTCTTGACAGTCAGGGCACCATTTGGCCCTGCCCATCAGGGGAGTTCTTGAGGGCCAGTTGCTGTGTGAAGGCCTGTGGTGAGCAGGTGACACTGGCCTGCCTGTCTGTCCCCTCTATGCTCTGCAGGGACTTTTTTACACAAGCTCCATGGAGTACAGAGTATTGCCCTCATATCTAAGATAGGGAATCTCTTAACCTCACAACAAATGTTAACAAATCGAACTATCTACCCCGGCTGCTGATGGTCTTTGGAAACATGTTTGTGTCGCCAGAGGAAATTCTTCTTTGGATCATCCTGCTTTGACCATAGCACAGAAGAGCACTGGGCTCAGGCTGCTTTCCAGATCCCCTGACTCTACCCTGAGATCTTGCTATTTATTTTTCAAGACGGATCATCGCACACCCTTTTATTTCATAAACCTACAGTCAGCAAGCACATCTCTAGGCTGGGCTGTGGGCTCCAGACTGAACAAAAGTGAGGTGTGATGTCTGCTTTGGCGTTTCTTAACTGAGCAGCTCTGCTCTGTCTGCTTTTCTTCCCTGTGTCACCCTGAAGTTTCTCAGAGTGACATCAAAAACTCTTCTAATGGAAACAGAAGTATCACATTTTTCTTTTCACATCTCATAGCTGCTTATTTTATTTTATTTTTTCCCATAAAACCTGAGTTTTTGTTTGTTTTCCAGTGGGGTGGGGATTTGGCCTGTGTTTAGAGACAGGTTTTTCTTCTGTAGCTACAGCTAGCCTGGAACTTAGGGGAAGCCTCTTACCTTGGCCTCCCCAGTGCAGGGATTATGGGCATGAGCCACCAAGTCCAAATTTAAAACCCAAATTCCTAATTAAATCTCTCTTAGATTAAATTTTTTCTAAGTAGCGTCAATGAAATTGTTAATGCCTGACTGGGAGCCAGGGCATCTGGAACTACAAAAGGGGTGGGAATTTTACCTCAGAACAAGGGAGCTCTGTTATTAGGTCCCTAGGAGGAGAAGGGAGATCCAAGCCCAGGGACCCAGTACTTGGGAGTTGGTTTTAGCTGTTCAATTCCCCAGCATGTTCCAGCATACTTGGCATCTGTGGATGTTTGAAGCATAATATAGGATCATTGGAAATGCCTGCATTTAGTTTTATGAGTCATGGTAACTGAACATAATGTTCATTAACAAATGTGAGCAGTTGCTTAAAATTATCGAAGTAGAAAATAAAATGAGCCAGGTATGGTGGCTCACTCCTCTAATCCTAACACTCAGGATATGGCCTTTCCCACTCACATGTTTTATTGAGCTCTCCAGATCCCTCTCCATCACACGGGAAGCCAGTCTCCCACAGAGGGTGCCAGTCCCAATGCTGCTCAATGGAGACACTAGGCTTCCCACCCCTGTTCTGGCCATACAGCACCGGAAAATCTTTGTGTCTCCTTAGGCTCTTCTGACCTCTAGGGATAAGCCATGGTTTCCTGGCTGATGGTTGGTGGAGACATTGTCACCCGTCACTTGAGCTGCCCCTCCATGCCAAGCTGATTTGGTTACATGGCATTGATTCAGTTGCTCATTTGAGCAGGTGGGCCCTGATTCACTTCTTCCCGGCCTCACCCTGTTCCCATCTTTCTGCAGGTAAATGCCCAGGCCCTTACCAGTGCCTTCTCTCCACACACCAAGCCTTGGATTGGCCTGGCAGAAGCATTGGGCACACTGATGCATGCCTGGGCTGGCTCCCCTAAAGGGACCGTCCAGGTGGTGACACAAGGTGAGTTCAGGTCTGGCTGGGCCCATAGCATGGGCTGGAGACACTGGTGAGAGGCAGGAATGTGGACTCATCTCTTCTGGGAGTGTCCGATGCTCATTGCAGATCTAGTGACAGACTCTTGGGACTTGGACCCTGCTCTCTGGGTACAACTCACCCACTATGGAGGTGGACAAAAGATGTGTGTAAGCGGGATATAGGTTCCCTGGGAAAGTGTACTTAATTTTCTCAGATCACATTTATGCAATGATTTTATTATAGACCTGTTTCCCGTGCAAGAATGACCAGATGAGAGTTTTATTTAAGAGTATGGAATTAGTAGTGAATCTAAACTACCCAGCAAAATTATGTGGGTCTGTTTCTACCTGCGGCTGTGTGCAGCTCAGCTGCCTTGGTCTCAGGTCCACCATTCTGCAGATGGAATTGGTGTATAGGGCTTCCCCCAACCCCCACGCCCATTGCCTGTTAGGTACCTGACACTTGGGGAGAGATTGTAAGGTTGAGCAGGACAGATAAACCCGAAATATCAAGATTATCAAGGACTGGTGCAGCCATGGAATGCCATGCCCACTGCCCTGGGTACCCAAGCCCCTGAGAAAGCGTGGCAGGAAATGGGTCGCATTTCAGTGGCTCCTTTATGTTTCTGAGCTTGCAAGGGTCTTGAGTTCCAGACACTACACACTTTTCCAAGTATCTTCTGGGAAGACAGGCAGGCCAAGGGGACCAGTTGAGCTGGTCTCAGTTTTGAAGGAGAGTTTATCAAATTGGTTCAACTATCTTAGGTTTCTGGGCTTGGACCCATATATGTCATGTCCCCAGCTGGCTGGCTTTCAGGACTCTGAAGGAATTACAGTACCCACTGCAGCCTGCAGCAGGGTCTCCAGGGCAACAACGGTCCCCTGTCCCCTCCTGTGGTACCTAGTGAGCAGCAATCTTTAGGGTAACTCTCTGTGTCCTCAGGAACACCTCTTAAGAACGCTGGGACCTGCCTGAGCCCTGCAGTCATTGTCGGCCTCCTGAGGGAAGCATCAAAGCAGGCAGATGTGAACTTGGTGAACGCCAAGCTCCTGGTGAAAGAGGCTGGCCTCAATGTGCGTACCCCCTTTTCCTCAGCACTGCTCCAACACCCTCTTTATTTGCTTTCTCCAGGGAGTCTCTTATAACCCAGGCTGTCCTTGACCTCCTGATCCTTCAGCTTCCACCTCCCGCACGATAGGCTCACAGGCACATGCCACCGTGCCTCGCTTCGCCCCAAATTTTAGAAACCTTTTCACAGTTTGGCGCATTGGCTTTTGGCTTCTTGCCATTCGCCCTGCCTATTTGTGCGAGCTGTCCTTAATTCCTTCATCTGTGAAGGGAGAAACCGTCTGTTTGAGTGGAGTGGAGTGAGCGCATACTCATAAGACTGCTACGGAGAGGTGCATAGACGCTATAATTGGGGGTGTCCACAGCTGAAGACAAAAAGCTAAGCTAGGCCATATCTGGATGGAGCTGAGGGATGCTTGTAACCTTGGGAACGCATTCCTCCACCACCGTCAGTTCCCTCCAGCAGCTTCCTCTCTCTTTCCCCTTTCGGATCAAAGAGTATGTCCTAGCCCGTTGAAGCTGGCCGAAGTCATAGGAACAGGGTTCTCTCAGAACTACCCTACTTCCCCCTTTTCTGCATCCTAGTCAGGCCAGTGACGAAGAAGCTGGTCAGCTACCTGCTGCTTGGTCCTCTCCTTCCTACTTCCCACACTTCCGGGCCAGCCAATTGACTGTCCTGAGAAGCTGAGGTCTGGGGACATAGCTGAATGGGTGGTCGGCCTAGATTTCCTGCACGTGTGCGATCACACTGTGGGAGATGGTAGAAAGTTCAACTGTACCTCTGTCCTCTCTCTGCAGGTCACCACCTCCCACAGCCCTGTGGTCCCAGGGGAGCAGAGCAGTGGGGAATGCCTTCTGACTGTGGCCCTGGCAGGTGCTCCCTACCAAGCTGTGGGCTTGGTCCAGGGCACCACACCGATGTTGCAGGTGCTCAATGGAGCTGTCTTCCGGCCAGAGGTGCCACTACGCCGGGGCCAGCCCTTGCTCATGTTCCGGGCTCAGCCCTCCAACCCTGTAATGCTGCCTACTATGATTGGTGAGGAGGCTTTTGGGGGGAGTTGACCAGGTTCCTAAGGCAGAGGAGGGGTCTTCCCTGGGATTGAGCCTTGAGATGTTTCCTTTGGACCTTTTCCTGTACCTCAGGGTCTATATGTACCTGACACATCTTGCCAGAACCATTTCCGCAATGTTAAAAAGAAATAGTTCAGACAGGGAACGGAAGTAGATCTGTCTGAGGTCACAGAGCAGTATCGGCAAAGGTAGGCAGTGTCCAGTTAACCCCGGCCACGGCACAAGTTTGCCATGTCCTGTACAATGTCTGGATGCTGGGACTTTATGATTGCTCCTCCTGTGGGCTCTGGCGACCAGCCTAGACACAGCAAGGTAGAGCACTCCTCCTGTGGTGCAGCCCCAGTCTCCTGGGACCTGTGCTGCTGAGGGTTCTGGGTCTTGTCCAGGTTTGGCAGAAGGTGTGTCCCAGACCCTGGGAGGCTTTATTTCACCATCTTTGCCAGCTGCTCAAAGGGAGGGTCTCTGTTTATCTTGGTATCCTTCATTGCTATTGGCCTAGTCAGTCTTAAGTATGAGCCCCCCCAGTCCCATCCTCGCCTCTCCAGATACTCGGGCTGAGAAAAGCCATCTGTCCTACATCTGCAGCCCCTCCCTTCTTTTGCCCTGTGGCTTTGGTCATAGAAGCCTGGCTTCTGGCTGTTCTAGACTTCCACCCGTTCCCCTACGTGCCATGCTAACCTGGGCTTTCCCCCCCACCCCCAGGCCTCCTGGCAGAGGCTGGTGTGCAGCTGCTTTCCTACCAAACCTCCAAGATATCTGACGGAGAGACCTGGCACGTCATGGGCCTCTCATCCCTGCTGCCCAGCCTGGACTCATGGAAGCAGCACGTGTCTGAAGCCTTCCAGTTTTGCTTCTGATCCTGAGGCTCTTCTGAAGAAACCCACTCACTGTGATACATAGGGAGAGGAGATCCACATTCCTGGGGCAGAACCTGGGCACCTGCCTGAAATCACACCTAGTAAAGATCTAACTCCAACATTGTGTCTGTGTGGTCATTATCCAGAAAAGCCAGCAGAGGGCACCCGCGGGCTGCCTCCGGAGGATTTGGCAGCTGACTAGTAGGGTATATAGAGGAAGGTTGAGGTGTACAACACCTGAGCTTGAATGTTCTGAAGGTAACCCCTCCCTTCCTTTTTTAAGATTATCCAGAGGCATTTTCACAGGCACACAGCTCAGAGTGTTCCAAGACCCTTTCATGTTTGAAGTGCATGGTAAGGAGTAAAACTCAGCAGAGCGCAGGCCAGGCCATAACTGGGACTTTGCTTTCAGAGAATTCATAGTGAACCATCCTGCACCAGCAGTCTTGTGAGTGTGGCTAAACACTCAGGTCATGTGCTGCAGGAGTGCAGAGCTTCTCCTGGTCTGAGGAGGAAGTAATTGAGTAGAAGATGTTGGCATCTGTGGGGGTCCCTTTGGACAAATTTTGTGAGCGGAAGGTACGTGTTTACTTAGCAACTGCACACAACAAGCTTAGTGTGAGTTGGACAATGTTTTACCTGATTTTCATGTAATGTAGCAGAATGAACTCTATTCAAAGGACTGTGTCTATTGACAGCTTCCCCATTAGTAGGGAAGGATTTGTTTCCAGCCTGCCTGCTGCCTGGCACAGAGTGGCTAAGTCCCAACCTTGGCTTTCTGCAAGGCTAGAACTCCAGCAGCAAAGGCCTGCTCCCATCTCAGCACAGCGGATTCTGGCCTTACTGTAGCAGACCCTGAAAGGGATGGGCTTAGACCAGAGCAGAGGACATGACCTGGGACACAGTGGTGATGACCTTGAACTCTGCTGCTTCATCTGTGAGAGGGACTTGGTACTTCATAGTGTAGCAGAGTTCACTAAATAAATACAATGGTGATGTGGGTACATTGGCTTCTCAGAGCAGGCTGGCAGCCACTCATGCTCTCCAGAATGCTTGCTGGGCATCCTGATACCAGACCACCCATTTTCTTATTGGCCTAAAATGTCAACTTCTGGACTGTGATTTGAATGAGGAGTATCCCAGAGGGGTCACACTCGCAGCTGGAAAATAGGCAGAGGTAGGCGGAGTTAAACATGCAGGTAGAAATGAGTTCTGTTTCCAAAAAATGCAGTGCATACTAGGATGCTCAGGACCTGACTTGTAGATACCCACATGAGGGTCATACGGGAGAGTATGGGAACATTTCTTTGGAGCATGTGGCCCTTGGCTGAACATATCACCCACATGAAAAAGGAAGGATTAATTTTCTCCCCACTGCTAGATATCAAACCCAAGGCATCATTCATTCTAAGCAATGTGTCTCCAGTTAGCTGTACTGGATATGGAATTAATTTTAAGATTTATTGGTGCTTTCAGAGAATTCAAAGTGGACCATCCTGCACCAGAAGTCTTGGGGGCATGGCTAAACAAACAGGTCATAATGCTACAGGGAATAGGGATTCTCCTGGGTCTCCCTCCTTTGGACAGATTTTGTGAGCTGAAGAAATGTGTCCAATCAATGTCATTCTTGGTAATGTCCTACCTGTGATATCCTGAAACTTTAGAGTGGAGTTTCACTCTTGAATATATTGACTGGGTCTCAAGGCAAGTGCTGTCCTTAAATGCTGACTCCTGGACTTTATCCCAGAGGGCTCAAAGGAGACCTCTTTGGGCCCTATAGCGTGCATGTGTGGTAGTGGTGACCAGTGTGGTCTGCTTATCACCTGAAGTTAGGCCTTCAGCTGCTGTGTGGTAACAGCAATCATTCACTCAACCAGCACCTTGACAGAATTTAAGATTACATTTTAATGGGGCAGTAGAACATGCATGCCACAGGGTGCATGTAGCTTCTCAAGGACAGGTTCTAAACTTGGTTTCTTGTAGTAGTCTGTAACTTTAAATTTGGTAACAAGGGGACCTTTTCTGGAGCTGGTTCTCTCCTATCATGTGGCTCCCAGGGATGGAACATGGGTCATCAGGATTGGTAGCAGATACCTTAGCTTCCCAGTCATCTTCCCAAGGCCCATGCTGTTATTTTGAGATCATTCTTAATTGTATCATATGACCCCTGGTGGAGGTAGGCCAGGGACCAGCAGTGGGACAAAGGGAAGGGGGATCCTGATTGCCAAGACCTTGAAGAGAGCTCTTCTTGGTTCCGTGTCCATCTTGAACTGGGTGACCACTGGCTTCTCTTCCATGCGGTCAGATGTTGCTGTAATGATCTAAGAAGGGAGCATGGTCCTGGGGAGAGTCAGGCTGAGGGTCCCAGGTGCAGCTGGGGTAGGCTGGCACTGGATTAACTGCTTAGCCTGGGCCTTGCCTGAGTTTACTGGTGGCAGTGTGACCTAGGCATCACCTCATTTTCTTTTGTGTCCCTGAGGCTCCCCAGCCAGCTGGACTCCGTCTATAGAACCTCTCTCTGAAGTTTAGAAAGGACTACAATCCCTTGCCTTTCTTACCTTGCTTTCTCCCATCTCGTGCTCAATGCTCACATCCCTAAACCATTGCTGTTTTATTAAGACCCTGAAAAGGCTATCTTCTCTTTACCCAAGACACACTACCCTGCCTCTGCCTCAACCTTTTGTTTTGATAAGATCTTCCCACATAACCCAGGCTGGACTGGAACTCACCCTTCCTCGGCCTCCCAAGTGCTGAGATTTCAGATGTGCATGACCATGCCTGGCCAGCCTTATGGGTTGTTTTATGTTTGGTCTGAGTAACACTGGCCACATGATTGATTTACCAGGCATCTGCTAGCCCTGCCTGGATATGGTGTCTGTAGGATATAGACGTGAGCATGGAGAGTTCTGTGTCCTTTATATGCCCTGTGTCTGCCATAACTTGGCAGAATTAAACAAAATTGTGGAGAATTCGACTGAATGGAAGGGATGAGGTGATGACTGCTCCCCCACACTTTGGTTAGGTCTTGGCTTCTGGAAAATGTACGTCATTTCTTCTCTCCTTTTATTTGCCATATATTATTTTAGAACAAGATAAAAAAATTAGAAATTCTCAGGAAACTTTAAGAAACGAGCATAACATATAACAGCAGAAAAGTCTTATAAGATATAACAAAGGTGGGTATCTCTGAATGTAGGAGAAGACAGCTGATCTATTTCCCTGGGGTTCAGCAATCTCTTTTTCTTCCATCTGTTCCCAGGGGAGCTCTGGTCCATAGCAGCATGTGATGGGTTGCATCATGGAGAGTCACAAAGGACCCACTGAGGATGGTGGCCCTTCACCACAGAGCAGATCTTATGGGGACACTGTGTCTATTCATTGTTTACAGCTGTGGGTGGAATTTTAGGCAGACACTGTTTGAGTAGCAGCTCTGCTCGGATTGGTTCCCCAGGAACTATTACATGGATCTGTGGAGAGGAGAAACAGATTCAGTCACACCGCACACTGGGCTCCCAAGACAGAGACAGCTATGCATATGAGCCCCCCTGTTCTATGAGATCCCGGTACCCTTGCTGCCTTCTCAGCTCTGAGTGGCAGTAACTGGGGAGCCTATTAGCCAGAGCTACAGTGGCCAAGACTGGGGGGGGGGCAGGTAGGGCCCTGTCACATGCTCTGCTGGTGACCAGAGATCAGGGCCAGATGGCTGGACCACTGCCTCTAAGGACTGCCTTATCTATCAACCTAAACTCTCCATATCAGCCCAGCCTTATGCTCTCCACTCAGTGCTCAGGAGCCCTCTTTCTTTGTGACATGATGCTGTCCAGGCTCTTAGGAAGGAAAGGGCTGGGATTGGAAATTGTCTTTCAAAACATCTCCCCTCTCTCCTGTGTTATCTTTTTTTTTCCCCCTCTTTGGTTTCGATTCAAGACAAGGTCTTATTCTGTGTTCCTGGCTTGCCTGGAACTCACTGTGTAACCCCGGCTGGCCTCCAATGTGATTCTCCTGCCTCAGCCTCCTAAGCGCTGTGATTCCAAATGTGAGCCATCTGTCCATTATTTCTCTGCGTCTCATGACTCAACAGTCCCATCTTTACCATTCACCTACCCTTCAGAACCATATTTCAAGCAAATTTCCTGCTAGGACCAAAGACTTGTGAGCCTGTTTTTGGAACTGGATCTTCTCACAGTCATCCTGCATCCTTATAGCCTATCAACTTTCACTGCTTTGCCTAACCCCTGACGTCCTGGCTCCATCATTTGAGCTCACAAACGGGGCCAGGTAGTGTGACTGTTTCATTGGTGGGGGACAATGGTTAGTGCCCTGTCCTGTGCTCTGCCTGTGCCTCTTCTGTGTTTGTGGCATCTTTCCTTCTGTTCCTTGCCCTCGCTCGGCTACACTTTTCTTCTTCCTCATTTGTTCACTAAACTAGCACTAGACTCTGCTGAGATTTGGGGGCTGTAAAGGAAATCGCTTCATGCATTTTGCTTGTCTATTGGACCGACGCAACACGACGGACATCTACACTCATGGATCACAAGCTTGCAGCTCGGAACCCTCGATTCTCCTTAAAGAAAGGCCATAAGAATCCTCCCCTTTTCTTCTCTCTTCCTTTATCCATCCTTGATTTCCAAGCTTTGCTGTTTCCCCCCAGGAAGAATCTTGTGACACGAGAATCCATCACTTTGATGCTGCCCACTGGAAGCTCCTTCCAGCAAAGGAGCGCAGACCACCCAGCCACATTAGGAATTGCCCTCCAGGTCAGCTGCTGATCTGTGTCATCCGACTCATTGTGTTGGAACAATATACTGCAGAGTTTCTGTTGCCCTCAGCTTCTTCCTGTGGGTTCTGATTTAGTTTCTCCCAAACTTCAGGAGACTTAAATACTCAACGAGGTCTAACTTTCACAGACCAGATTTCCAAGACAGAGCCCCTCCCACCCATCTTCTGGAGCTCAGAGTTTTGGAACTCCCCCTGACCGTTTCCGAAGCTATGGCCTTCTCCGACATGATTACAGGCTCAGAACTGCACTGTTGCCCAGAGAAGGACAGTAGGCCCTCCTGCCACCAACCTGGCGAACTCACTGGCCTCCTTTAGACAGGGCGCCGAGCATACTTGCGGCGATGCATCTCATCTACTCGTTCCAGGTACCACGTACCTGGGAAAAGGTTGCTTGTGTCACCAGGTGGTGAGAAGTTCACTGCGGGACAAAGAAACAGTACTTAGAGAGAGTGGCATAGGCATGCAGAGCAGAACACAGTAACAAGAATGCTCCAGGCCGCACCGCCAGGAGTTTACGCTACCTTTAATACACTATATAGAAAGTAGAACCATATAGAAGAAGGGCCAGAGACGCTGCCATTTTGGGTCTAGTAGTTGAGGTCTGCATGACTGTAGAGCCTGTGAAGATGGCTCAGTTGCTCAAATTCTTGCCTCTAAACATTTCTCCCAATCATTTCTCATAAAAATTATGACCCTGGCCCATTGCGTCCTGGACGTCTGATGAAGCCCCAGTACAATTCCCAGACACTAACGTGGAATCTCAGGTGAATTGCTTTCTCCTTCCTTCCTGCCCCCTTCTTACCCTTGTGGTAGAATTGTTCTCTTTGGTTCATTATCTCTGTGAATTCCTCAGGGGACATGCGCCTCCGGGAGTCTAGACGTTTGGGCAGATCTGACACACTAGACACCAGCTTCTGCAGAGGGGAACCTGGAGAGCAAAAGCAAGTTTGTTAAAGCTTCCTGTTGCCATTGTCACTGGTGCTAATAGGCAGCCAGGGTCTGTGGGTTGACCCCACAGGGAGCTTAGATGCCTGATCTTGACTATCGTAGTCACACCACAACCAACAGATGTCTCAGGTACATCAACTTGTCTTTAGGCAGCCTAGCCTAAAGACTTGTCTGACAGATTTCCTTATATCTACCTTTTCTACAGTGGAGGAAGTGCTCACATGTATAACCTTATGCAGGGGTTCTCTTTGCTCTTAATCACCACTCAGCTCTGTCAAGACAGCAGCCTCAGCCAAGGCGAAGCCCAAGGTAGCTTCCTTCACCAGGTGGCACTGTCTCAGGAGTGCCTACTACAAGATAGGACTCACCTGGAGAAGCATCCTTGGACACTCGGAATGAAAAGAAACTTGCTGCTAAGCCTGAGCCATAGGAGAAGGCACCAATCCTGGAGCCAGCCAATTCTTGAGCAGAGTGGCTGCAAGTGAATTAGGGAAAAAAAAAATCCACATCAGCATTGTATTCCGTGTTTCATATAAAGCTTCTATGTGTCAGTCTAATCTCACCCTTGCCCTGCTTAACCTATGGAACTAAAAGTGTGCTCCATGGGCTCTGCACAAAGAGGGACCCTTGGTAGAGTCCCGATAGGGGACCCAGAAGCCTTGCCGGAAGAAGAGTGGACATAGCCTGAAACGTGAAGGCAGTACTATGAAGGTAGATGCTTCCAGGTGTAGCCAGGTTAGACCAGTGGGCTCACTTAAGTTTCCAGCTTAACTGCAATGGTCCAGTGTGTGTGTGTGTGTGTGTGTGTGTGTGTGTCCTGTGTACTTTTGTGGCCCAAGCTGGCCTTGAACTCTGCAGGCCCTCTACCTCAACCTCCACAGTTCTGGGATTACAGGCATTTGCAAGCATAGGCTCCTATGACTCATCTTCCTGAGCGTCCTCCACCAGTAATTTGACCAAGTTCACCTCTAATTACCTTTTCTATATAATATGCAGTATTTCCTTATAAACATTGCAGGTCCTCCCCTGGGGCCTATGACCTATCCTTCCACGGGTCCTTGAGCAGGTTTAGAATGCCAGGCATTAGTTCCCACCTGTGGAGCTGACCTTGATCCAATTAGAAAGCTGTTGGTTACTCCAATAACAAGTGTGCCATTGTTGCACCAATGGGAATACATCTAAATCACACACCCACCCACACACACACACACACACACACACACACACACACACACACACACACACACCACTCAGGGATAATCACAGAAGAGGGAGAAGAAAGATTGTTAAGATCCAGAGGTCAGGTTGAACTGCTGCAAAATAGTTTCTCCTGGGCATGTCAGGACCCATGGACTCAGAACTACTCTGGTTGCCTGCATAAGGTCAAGCCAATCAAAATTCCTGCCTGGGTAGAGAAAGGGCTTAGGAGCTGTTGGCATTTAATGGCTCCTGAGGGAGGGGAGTCAGTTTTCTTCAGGGTGTGTCTCATGCTAAATTGCTTATGCTCCAATAGATGTCCCTGTACCCATGTGATATATAGAAAGTGCAAATTGGACTCAGTTAGCTATATAAAAATAAAATTTAGAAAGAGATAGCTAAATAGGGGTTCAGGAGGACTTGTAGTGGGTGATGGAGGGTGGCTATATCTAAATACCTTTTATACTATATGAAATTACCAAAGAATAAAAGCAACTGTAGAAAGTAGGCATTGTTATATAGATATTTTACAGATGAGGAAAATATGGCTCATACAAATTTAAGGAGTTATTTTTCAAGATAAGTGATAAATAGGCTTGAACCCAGAATGGCATCTAAAGCTAGCCTCCAGTCCCCATGCTATATTAAGTATAGAGATTTTAAATAGACTAGATATAAATATGCCCACTATTGTCTTACTGCCTGGGTAGATCTTGCACATTCCCCAATATAAATCTACACAAGAGAAGTACAACACACCTAGCAAATCTTCCCCAACCCCGCCAGCTATCTCTGAAACAAGTTATAACCTTTCTATCTATCTTCTCTCCCTTTTGCTTTTATTGTAAAAGTTTCCCTCTCAACAAACCAAGAGAAACGGAGCAAAAGTCGGTTGGCCGACCAGCTCCTGAATGGGAAACAGCAGGTGAGTGAGAGGCAGAACTCACTGGGCAAGCAGAGAGGCCAGGCATCCGTAGAGGGACGAGGTGTACATGTTCCCATTGTTTGTGGAGAGATAAAGAGAGGCCTTGGTTTTCTTGTTGAACATGTCCAGGGAGGCCTTCAAAAGAGCCTTGTCTACATCCTTGTTGGTGTAGGTTTCTTCCAGCTTTAGACCCCTGTGAGGCAGAGCAAGATGTTAACAAGGCCAAGAACGTGGCTGGAGAGAAAGTTCTGGGGCGCACATTTTTATTACAATACTAAAATCTGAAGAGCTCAGAGTAACAATCCTGTCATCCGAGATCGCATTTACTTTGTTATGTCATCTGTCCGGATACACGTTCAAAGTCTACAGCTAAAAGTCAAGTCATACTACATCCCCTGCTTAGCTTTTGTTTTTTTTTTTCTTTTTACCTTCCGTTCCTCACCTAATACACGGTAACCCCATTCAGATCTGCCCCATCCCTTCCCTCTATTCAAAGAAGGGCTTAGTGTCCTTTCTGCTGGGATTCCATCTGCTTCTCACTGGAGGGAAATCTACCTCCGAGATGTGAGGGAGCCTCCTCCTCTCATACCCTCCACAAGCCTGAGCAAACCTCCGCTTAAAGAAGACCCACCTGAAGGCCTCCAGCCCCTTGTATAAATCGTTCTGTGTATCACTGCTCGATGACAGGAAGTCACTGAGCATCAGCCGAGCCAGGGATTTCTGGACCATCTTGCAAAAGGGTGTGTGGAAGATCATATATTGCACATCATCAAGGGTGAAAGGCTGGTTGCTTCCAGCTGGAAGAGAAAGTGTGAAGGAGAGAGGTGGTGTGACAATGATCCACTGAGATCTATTCTCCCGAATTAAATGATCCAAGGGGCTCAGCTTCCTGGAGAGATAGACAGTTCCTACTTCCAACACCCATAGAAGGCTCTCATTCATTCCGTTATACATCCTCTCATTGGTTTCATTCCCATGTATTCCTTATAGGAAAAAAATAAAGGAAGACTCTTGGCCAGATGAGCAGAGACCTCACTTTCTGCCCTCCATGCCCCATACCTTGTTTCCACTGATTCTGAATTTTTTTGCGATAGGCTGCATAGCATCGATCCAAGGCCCGCAGATAGCACTGGATGGAGAGCTTCCCATCCACCAGTGGATACTCTGAGGCCAAGTTTGGTTTGTAGAAGTCGTATGCATTCTCCATGTGGGTTCCCCTCAGCCCTAGAAAGGAATAGAAGGCTTCAGGGACAGCCTCACACAGGCCACCTTGGTGTGAGAAGTCTTTCTGTACACTGTGAATAGCTTTATTACCATTGGTTAATAAAGAAACTATTTGGGCCTATGGCAAGGCAGCGTAGAGGCTGGTGGGAAATCCAAGCATAGCTAGAAGAGGAAAAAGAGTGGAGTCAAGGAGATGCTGCAGGTTGCTGCCCAGAAAGCAAGAGGTAATGAAACATAGGTAAGACCACTGAACACATGGCAATACATAGATGAATAGAAATGAGTTGAGTTAAGTTATAAAAGCTGGTTGGAAATGAGCCTGAGCCATAGGCCAAACGGTTCGTAATTAATATTAACCTCTGAATAATTATGTTGTAAATGACATGACGGTGGGACCATGGATGGGAGAGCCTTGTTCGGGCCAAGGGACCCATATGGGACAGAAAAACTTCAGGCAATACCACCTCAAGCAGAAAGAATGGGAGGGATCGTGTGAAAAGAGACTCCTGGCTTTGCTCTGTCACCCATGCCAAAGTCAGAGCCTAGTCAGCACTCTTGCATAGTCAAAAGGAATTTTAAGGAAATCAAATTTAGATTTCTCTCTCCATGCTTTTGTGGGCTTCTTGAAACCCAGACTAAAAGCCAGAATTCTCTAAACCTCGCTTTATGTCTGGATTTCATTTTTAACGATAGTTTCATTGTGATTCCCTATGGTTCTGAACCCACATTTGCCAGACCCATTCCAGGCTCTATTATCCCAGTACGTAATGAAACCACAGATTCTGGCTTCTCTCCTTTCTGTAAGCAGCTACTCCTTCAGCCAGATTTTCAGAGAACCACCATCTCCCGGGCCTGAGATTAGGCTCTACAATGTGACTGCACTGCACACAGCCTCTTACAAACCTTGCTCCAGGACTAGAGGGGCCTTGGGTCCAATCAGCATTGCCACAGCCCCAGCGCCACCTGTGGGCCGGGCGTTACCGCTTGGGTAGACTGCAATATCACCACAGACCACCAGGGCATAGCGACCTGCAAAAACAGTTAGTCATGACATCACTATCAAATCAGAGTAGCAGACTTGCTATGTGCCTAGCACAGCATTCATCTCTCTCTGCTTCCTGATTAGGGATGCCCTGTGACCGGCTGTCTCTAACTCCTGCAGCCATGACTGTCCCCATCATGATGGACTGTACCCCAGACTATGAACCAATATGAACCCTTCTTTCCTTTAAGTTGTCTCTGTCAGGAGTTCTGTCACAGCTGCAAGACAAGTAACTGAAACACTGGCCCTTTTCATCTTCTCATCTGCGATCAGATGTGGCACTCACACCACAGGATATTTCACGGAATAAATGAATAGTTACGTGAACATGCGACCCGACCAGCTGTGAAGCTGTACCCATCTACCTGGCTATTCTCACTGGCTTTTGTTGGGTGGTAGCAGCAGCTGGTCATATAAATTGCCTTTTGCTTCCCAGCATAAAGCCTTCTGGAGAGCTGAGAAGTACAACACATGAATCATCCTCTATTCTAAGACTCAGACTTCTGCAATATCCTAGAAGCACATACCATCCCAATAGCTGGACTCCATCCAGTTGGCAGCATTAAAGAGGGAGGCGGTGCCCCCGTAGCAGGCATTGGTGGTATCTATGCCCTCAATGTCAGTGTTGCCTGAATCCTGGAAGAGTTCCATGAGCACCGTTTTGACAGCCTTGGACTTGTCAATGATGGTCTCAGTGCCCACTTCCAGGCGGCCCACAGCATCCCATGGCAGCTTTGTGCGCTCCATCAGTCTCTGCACCACTGTCAGACACAGAGAGTTGATGTCCTCCTGGACAGAACAGAAGCCCATTCGGGTCTGGCCCAAGCCCACTGTATATTTCCCTGCTTCCACGTTGTTGAATTTCTCCAGGTCAGTCTGGTCCACATATTGGGCTGGAAAGTAGACCTCCAGGGCCAGGATGCCCACATCTTTCGGCCAAGTGTCTGTTTTGGCCAGGGGGGCAGGAGGGATTGTAAAAAACCTGTGGTTAAAATAACAGTTATAAATCCACTAATGGTCTTTTGATAGTTGCCTCAAAACAAAAGAATAATGTGGTAATCATTTCATTCATATTTTAGTGTGTTTTGAAGCTGTGTTATCAAGTGAGTGAAGATTTAGGATGTAGTGGTTTTACCTGTTGAATTGACCCCTTTATCCTAAAGCCTACTTTTTCTAATAGCATAGCAACAGTGGTGTTATGATCACTCTTTGGCAGTCTGTCTAGAGTCTCAAGTATAATGGTAGTGTTTATGATCAGTTTGTTAGGACCTGGAATTGCCTAGGAGACAACCTTCCAGACACACCTCGAGGGATCTTTGAGATTAAGTTAGCTTTTGGGCATGCCTGTGAGGGGTTATCTCAATTGATTTAATTGAGGTGGAAAGACCCATCCTGAAGGAGTGGAACACGTACCCTGGACTTGGTCCTCAGCTATATAAAGAAAAAGAAGCTAGTTGAACATAGGCACTCACTGTCCTCTGTCTCTGTGACCACTCCACCACAGTAAACTGACCCCTAGAACTGTGAACCAAAATAAATGCTTCCTCCCTTGTTACTTTTGTTAGGATATTCTGTCATAGCCAAAGGAAAAAGAACTAATACAAAAGCCTTACACCTTTTCTCCACTTGTTATTTTAACTTCTAGGTGCTTGTTTCATTTTGTTTACATGGATGTCTTTTTGTTGTTTTAGATTTTGGTTTTGTGAGTCAGGATCTGTTGTTTGACCCCAGGCAGGCTAGTTTTGAATTCTAGATTCTCCTGAGTCCACCTCCTAAGTACTGAGATTACAGGAATGGTGGTTTGAACAGGAACGGCCTTCATAGGCTCATATATTTGCATGTTTTGTCACTAGAGAGTGGCACTACTTGAGAGGGATTAGGGGATCTGGTCTTATTGGAGGAGGTTTGTTACTGGGGGTGGGCTTTGAGGATTCGAAAGCCCAAGCCAGTCCTACAGTTTTTCTCTCTTCCTGATACCTTTGAATCTAGATTTAGAACGCTCAACTACTTCACCAGTACCATGTCTACCTGTATGCTGCCATGCTTCCTGCCCTAATAATTAAATGCATTCTTTTATAAGAGTAGCTGTGATCATGGTATCTCTTTATAGCTATAGAACAGTGACTGAGATAGCAGGTATGTACCATCACATCTGGCAACAATTATCTTTTATAATTTCAGGTAAGAGAAGCTTGAAAAATTTTTAATAAGCCTGACAATAGTAGTATTTTAATTGGAGTACTTAGTCTTTTTGTATTTATTATAATTACTGATATAGTTGGGATGAAGTCTATCATTGATTTTATTTGCTTATAATTCTCTCATCCTTTATTTCATCTTTCCTGAATTCTTTTAAATTAACTACATATTTTAAAATATTTTTTAAATGTTAAAAAATATTTATTAGCTTTTATCCCTTTCCTGTCTTCTTTTTAGGGACAGCCCTAGAAGTTATTATAGGCATAGCTTAATCGCAAGCTAAATAAATTATGATTTTTACTAAGAAAGTATTGTCAGGAAGATGATCAATGGGCTGTGTCTGGTGTTCTTCCCTCTGTAGCAAGGAAAAAATCAACTATTTCACCAGCATGTTTGCATGGAGTGCTGGAGTAAAGTGATATGTGGGAAAATATTGCAGAATTATGGAAACACATGATGACCTTATAAAGAAGGGACTAGCATCTACCCTCCTATCTCTCAAATCAACTCTTAACCAAAAGGAGCTTTGCTTAGCAGAGGAAGGGTAACGGGTAGTCCTCTCTCACACCATGCTGCTTGCTCTTGGAAAGTCTACAGCCTTCGCAGCTCCAGAGTCAGCTGTAGGTAACTAACTACCTACAAATTGCCCTAAAGAGGAGCCTAACCCATGTTATGTCCCTTCCCACTCTACTCCTGCTCCATGGGGCCATCTTGGAATTCTGCCCACCATAAGGTCTATGAAATACCCAGGTAACTGCTTCCATCAACCAATCAACTTTTATGAAATATACAGATATCTCTGAAATCCTTCCTACACCCCTGGAAGCCTACGGTGAACAATTTGGTTTCCAGGGGTCCATTTCTACTGCCCAAGAAACACATGGAAAGCTGAAAGTAAGCAGTTATATCTGCATGGCTCACCCACAAAGGTTTCTATTTCTGAGTCGCTTAGTTCACAGAAGCCATCCCTGAGACTCTAGGTAGCCCTGGCCATCCTGCTGAGGCCCTCAAGAATTAGTTGATATGCCTACCTCAGCATAGCACCCCCACTGCATCTCTGAGAGGTAGATTAATAGGCTGTTCTGAACTCACAGAGTTACCCATGCTTTCTGTCACTTGTATGTACCACATCTATGCTTTCTCATAAGATCAGTCCCATAAAAGCTTCAGGCACTGATATCACCCAGCTCTACTAATGAGAATGGTGTGCCATTCCTACCTAGGTCCATGGGTTGACCCTGTTTTCATATCATTTGTAGAAATTGATGGACACTCCCCACCCTCAAAGCACTGTGCAAGAACTACTAGCAATCTTGTTTTTTTTTAAAAAAAAAAAAAAGTTGAAAATTTGGGAGCAATCCCACAAATCCTGTAGCCTATGTCACTAAGGCATACTGATAACAACTGGAGAATCTACAGAAGGTCTACAGCAGAGTACCAACTAAATGCAGTCTATCCAATCAATACTGTGTGACATATCACCAGAAGAAAGACTTACACTATAAAAGCCAGTCTATAAAATTGAGAGAGAGAAACTGATCCTTTTCAAATGCACAAATGTCAATGTAGGGTCACTAAACACATAAAAATACAAGGGAACATGACACTTCGAAAGAACACTCTAGCAGCAGAGACCACATACACACATGCACACACAAAATACACACACCACTATCACCATCACGAATGACCACCATCACCATCAAAGCAAGGGAAATCAGTGAATTTCCTTTAAAAAAAGAATTCAAAATAATGATTTTTAAGAAAAGCATTTGAAGCTATAAACAAATGCAAACAGGACAAACTGTCAAAAATACAATTGAGTAAACAGAAGAGATAGCTTCTGAGCTTTAAGAAGATATGCTTTTTAAAAATAATTTAATGTAAAAAAAATAAAGAATTGAAAATACTTGAAGGAAGCCTATGAGACTCAGGCAAACACAATGGAGTTATCTATGTTGTTTCAGAACGGATGAGAAAAGACACAGAAAATACATAACAAAATAGCTGCCAAAACTTTAAAATCCTTGGGAAAGATATGGATATCTATGTACAGGAAGCTCAACAAAATTGTAACACATTCAAGCAACAAAGACCTTCTTTGGACTCATGACAGCCTGGTAAAATGGCTCAGAAAATAGGGATACTTGTTGTTAACCCGGAGACCTGAATTCAACACCTAGGATCTAAATAGAGGAAGAAGAGAAACAACTCTTTAAGACTGTTCTCTGACCTCCACCCACATACTGTGGCGCAAATACATCCATATCCATACACATATACATGTGCACACACACGGTAAACAAATAAATGGAAAAGTATGAAATAGAAATTTCAAAAACAACAAAAGAAAAAAGTCGAGTTTTATGTAAGAAAATGCCCATTAGACCAGTAGAGGATTTCTCAGCAGAAACCACATAGGACAGTAGAGAATGGGGTGGCATGTTCAAAGTTCTGAAAGATTTTCCAATCAAGAATATTATACCCAAAAGCTATCCTTTGGAGATAAAAAAGAAATAAAGTCTCTCCAAGGTAAGAAAAAGTGGGGAATTCTTGTTGTTAATGCATACAAGAATGGATCAGAAACAATAACCCACACTAGAGTTTATTAAACAGGAAGGACAGGTTGTGATTCGAGTCTATGGTAAAATGTGTAGGAGGAAAAGAGAGCATGTAGGAATTTGGTTTATAAGGAAAGATGCAGCATGTGGAGTTTACATATCCATGCCCATTCATGCATATGGATACATACGTGTCTGGCTACCAGAGTGAATGCCCATTTCATGCTGCTTCAAGAATCCTAACAATTCATCACAAACAAATTACTTCCAAAAATGGGGAGACTAGAGAGATGGCTTAATGGTTAAGGACACTGGCTGCTCTTCCAGAGGTCCTAATTTCAATTCCCAGCAACCACATAATCATCTGTAATAGGATTTGGCTCCTTATTCTGGTATGCAAATATACATGCAGACAGAACACTGTATACATAATAAGTAAATAAGTAAATCTTTTTTTAAAAGAATGCTTATGGGAATTTTACACTAAGGTGACAATAGATTGCTACATTGTGAAGGAATCTAAAAATGTAGAACTCAATAGTAGAGCATATACACAAAAAAGGAAAAAGAGAAATCTATCAGAATAGAAAACCATCAAACCAGAGTGATGAACAATAAAAAGGAACACGGGTCATACAAATGATCAGTAAAACACATAATAGAAAGACACTTCGATCTCCCAGATTAAAGATATAGATTGGCTGAATGGACCACAACCAAGTTCCATTAATACATTCTCTACAATAAACTCATTCGCCACTGAAGAAACCAGTGATATGATAGAAAGAAATAGAGAAGAACCCCAAAGAAAACAGAAGTACCTATGCTCATGTCAGATAACATAGACTATAAACAATATCTGTAGAAAGAGATGAAGAAGGTTGCTATCTAATTATAAATGGGTCAACTCAATAAGAGAAAATAATTGGAAATATATACACACTCAGTGCATGAGCATGAATTCTATAAAGCAAGACTACAGATAAAATTGGAAAAACAGATTCTAATATAATAGTTGGGGGCTTCACCACCACCACTTTCATCAATAGGCAGATCATTGAGACAAAAAGTCAAAAACAAACAATATTTCATCTGAACTGTAGACCAAGCAAGTAAAACAGATCTTGGCATCACATTCCACCTAACAGATATTATTTCTGGACAACAATCTCAAAACCTATGACACAGAGCAAAACCACACTTAGATGGAAGCTTGTGGCAACATGCCTGATGACATGCGCCTGCGCTATAAACAACTTAATGATGCAATGACATGCGCCTGCGCTATAAACAACTTAATGATGCAATGCAAGGAAGAAGAGAAGAAAGGCCAAGTCAAAGAACAGGAAGGAAAGAAATAAGTGGCAAAGCAGAAATAAACAAAATAACAATAAAGCAATAAAAGGAACAAGGAAACAGAAATCGCCTCTGAAATAAGAAATCACACTTATAGGCCTTTAGTTTAATTAATCAAGAAAAAAAACCTGGCATGTTGGGTACAGGAGCAGTATTTGGACCTGCTACTCAGCAAGTCTAGCCAACCAGAAAGCTCCATGTTCAGTGAAAGAGTATTTTTCCAAAAATAAGGTGGAGAGAGCTTGCAGATGACACCCAGTATTGACCTCAGGCCTCCTTATGAGGTACATGTGCACGCGCGCGCGCACATACACACACACACACACACACACACACACACACACACACACACACACACAAAGTACACATGCACCCTCACATGTGAGCATTTAAGCTCATACACTCACAATTTTTTTTTTAAAAAAAGAACAAAAAAGAATACCCTTACTACCCAATATGACCTCCTACAGATTCAGCAGTATATGTACCATACTATCAATGACATTCTTCACAAAGGGAGGAAATTGTGATGCTTAATAGCCAATGCAAACTATATATATATGAAGTATGTATCAAAAATTCCTGCTTGCCTACTGCATTAGGAGACCTGATCTGGGCATAGAGGGGCACCCCTACAACCCAAGTATATGGGAGGTTGAGACAGGAGATTGTGGAGGAGGAAGCCAGCCTAGGCTTCCTAGCATGGCCCAGGTCAGCTTGTTTTTACATATCAGAATGCTTCTCAAACAAAGCAACAACAACACACTACAAAATTATAACTCAAACTACATAGCCCCGAAATAAAAACGGACACATAGACCACAGAGCAGAGTAAAGAACTCAGAATAAATAAAGTCACACTTTCACAGCTAGCTGGTTTTTTGCAAATGCATCAGGACTACACATTGAAGAAATGAACATTTTTTTTTGATGCATGCTGTTGAGAAAACTAGGTGTCCTCACACAGTAGAACTGGACCCTGCCTTCACCATACAAAAGTTGATTTAAAATGCATGAAAGATCCAAACACAGGACTTAAGGTGAATCTTCTAGAAGGAAATGTAGGGCTTATGTTAATCTTGGCAAAGATTCAACTTGTTTTGATTTGATGTGAGACCTGATTTCCCTATGTAGCTTGGACTGGAATCGCTAGGTTGCTTAATAAGTCAACCTCCAATTCATGACCCTCCACCTCAGTTTCCCTGCTTTTATATTTACTCACCCAATTATTTATTTAAATATTTACTTATGGTGAGTGTGACAGCATAAGGGTAACTGTGGGTGTCTGTTCTCTCCTGCCACAATGCAGGTCTTCAGAATTACCAGCTTTACCTGCCAAGGCATCTCACTAGCTCTTTCTATAAACCCCCTCAAAGAAAGGCAAATATAGTTATTTAAAATGAAAAATACTTCTGAACAGCCAAAGGAATGATATGAGAATAAAGACAACCTTCTGTGGAAGAAGACACTTGAAACTCTTAGAATCTATCAGGTATAAAACAACTTGATAACAAAATCCAAATATATATATTTTTAGATAGTCCAACACCTGGACCAACATTTTTCAAGAGAGGATGTACAAATAGAGAATAGGTCTATTGTACATCACACGTATCAAGGAGATGCAGAGCGAAGGTCCATGATGGAGCTTCATTACATTTAGGATGGCCTTAGAAGTAAATAAATGTCAAATGTGGTGAGGCTGCTGAGAAGGGAAGCTATCAGGGCTGGAGAGATGGCTCAGTGGGAAAGGTGCTTTTCTCCTGAAGACAGATCTGTGTTCAAGCTCAGTTACCACACAGCAGAAGGAAAGACTCCTGTAAGCTGTCTTCTGACCTCCACGTGTCTACTGTGGCACTCACACCTTCATACATAGGCTCTCTCACACAATATTGTTTAAAAGGAAAACCTTTATACTTGGGTGATGAGAGTGTAAACTGATATAGCCACATGGAAACTATACAATTGTACCACCAAAAGCCAGAACAGAGCTACCATACGATCCATGAATCTCAGTACTGGGTACATACCCAAAGGAACTGAACTGAACAGACATCTTGCATGCTCACACATAATAGACACCTACACACTTATTACAGCACCGTTTACAATAAACTCAATAGAGAATTCTTTGTGCTGTCCACTGACAGATGAATTTGTGGACAAACTGTGACTTATATTCATGCTGGGATATTATTTAGCCATGACTATTAAATTCTGTCACTGCGGCAACATGGATGGGGCATCTCTCAGGCACAGGAAGTCAAAGACTGCGTGTTCTTGCTCACAGGTAGTAACTAAGACATTGATCTCAAAGCAGGAGAGACTTGAATATTGATTCTAGTAAGGAAAAGAGAGATGGATAGGGATGGCTGCCGTATACAGAGGCTGATATTTTTGTTTTGCTTTAGTCCGTAGCGCTGGGACATAAACAAAGGACATTAAGGCAAACACACCAAATTACAACCTCAGTCAGCAGTAACTTTCTTTTTATGTAATTATTTATTTTTATTTTATGTGCATTGGTGTTTTGCCTGCAGGTATGCCTGTAAAAGGGGGTCAAATCCCCTGAAATTAGAGTTACAGACCGTTGTGAGTTGCCATGTAGATGCTGGGAATTGAACCGGAGTCCTCTGGAAGAGCAGCCAGTGCTCTTAACCATTGAACCATCTCTCCTGCCCCAGAAGTAACTTTTAATGCCCAATGACACAGCAGGATCAGTGTGATTGACAATTAATTGACTGTTTGAAGGTATTGAGTAGGGAAGATTTTAAACTCTCACAACACAGAGAGATGGTAAAAGTCTGTAAGGATAAGTAAGTCGATTGCCAGGACCTGATCATTGCATGATTGTGTGTGTGTGTGTGTGTGTGTGTGTGTGTGTACTTTAATGCCACACCATACCCCTAAGTATGGACAGTTACTCTGTGTCTATTAGAGTACATCCCACTACCTTCACAGTAGTGCAAACCCTTTTTGTAGGTCAGCTCTGTTAGTCTCCATCCCTTTGAGCTGTTATGATCCTGCTGTTTTATTTCCACATATTCTATACGTCCTTAGAGGGAATAATCTAGAAACCCAGACTCTTTAGAGTCTCATATCTTCTCTCTTCTCTTTTTACTACACAAAAACAAACATCTTTTTTTCTATTTGTTGCTGTTTTCTTTGTTTCGAGGAAAAAAAAAAAATCTATGTGGCCCAAGCTGGTCTTGAACTCATGGTCTTCCTGTCTCAAGCTCCTGAATGCTGAGATTGCAAATATGTACCAATACGTCCAGGTCATGTTCCTACTTTTAAAGGAAGATTTTTCCAACTACCTACCATTCTTTCTTGCGACTTTGCAATATTTATCAGACACTCCCCCATGCAGAGCTGACTCACCATAGAAAAAGACAGAGACACACCCTTTGTGCCCACAGAGCAGCAGGCATTTTAAAGCTCCCTGTAGAGTGGAGCAGGCCAACCCGTGGGAGCCCAGAGCACTAAAAGAGCAATTCTAGATGGAGACCAGAGAGAAGGGGAAGGGGGTCAGTAGAAGGCAGAATTTCTTTCCTGTGTTCCTTCCCTTCTTCCCTTCCGACTCCCAATGCTTCTCATGAAAGTAAACCTTTTCCCTTCTCAGCTACGAGCTTTCCTCCTACGGGCACCCAGTATCTGAAGCCTGTGTCCTCCTTGGCTGTAAACACCAGAGAAATCATTCCCTAGCGTTTCTTGTTATAGAAATACTGTCTAGATGTTGTCTTAGGCACCAGGCTTACAAAGCTTCCTCTTTTACCGCGGGGGCCATGGCTCGTATTGAGTGCTCTGGAGTCCCAAAATCCTCCCACCAAGAGAGTCATTTTTAAGGACCCCGGAAAGACAAAAGATCATCTTACAGTCACAAGATACTGAAGCAGAGTGATTAGCCTCACTGGCCTCTGATAGGAGAGGGCGGGAGCGAACTTATTTATTTGATGCCCTCCAAATAACTGGAGTTTGAACTTTCAAATATTTATGGGGGAGCATCCTCGGGACCAAGAGCTAATGGTTAGCTAGTGTTTGGAGCTGCCAGCTTGCCTGTTTTCTCTGTTCATTTCTCTCTTTGCCCCATCTGGGCTGACTGCCTCCCTGGCTTCTCATATAGAAAGACGAGATCCAGGGAGAAGCTCAGAGAGCCAGGAACTCTCCTCGTTGTCTTGGTAGAGATCTTCCGGACGTAGCTTTTGGAGCCTTGGAGATAAAAGTACCACACACAGGCTTCCAGAAGCACCCAGGCATTTGGTTAAGAGTCCCCTTTTCATCCCGTGCTTCCTCCAAGGAATGTTCATCGCATTTAATTTAAAGTAGCTTGTTCTTGATGCCTAGCTCGAGAATCTACACCAAGCTCTAATTCATTCAACCCTTCCTACTTCCTTGTGGGCTCACAGCTAACTATCCCACGCTCTGCAACATGTGCAGAAGGGTGCTGTTGTGTGAGGGAATTACACAGAGAAGAGGGAAGGGCTTTCAAAACCCTTAACCAGTGTGAGGAAGATGAGCAGGTCTATAGCCCAGGTGCCAAGACCAGAGAAGGATAAGGACCATGAAAGGGATGCAGGCAAAATCATGTAGTACAAGAGAAGTGGAGATTCTCTCAGCAGGAAAAATGAGAGCTTCACGGGAGAGTCTAAATTTGAGATCTATCTTGTTTTCTTTGCTTACATATTTAAATGTCAGGGCAGGGACACATGTGCTACAGCACATGAGTGGCAGTCAGGGGACAAATTTTAGGAGTCTACTCTCTCCTTCTACCCTGCAAGATTGAGCTTAAATCCTCAGACTTGGCAGCAAAACCCTTACTTGATAAGCCACCTTCCCAGCCCCTAAGGCTAATCTTGATTGACAGATGAGTGGTTTTCTGTCAATGAGGGACTGGAGTGGATGAGGGGCAGTAGCCATAGTAGGGGTACCTAAGCAGGCTAGGGAGGGTGTGTAAGGAGGGCAGAGAGAGTGTAGGTGGGAAACACTGAGACCCAGATGTTTAGTATCAGGCCAGGGAAGAAAATGCTGGGGTTGTGGTTATTTTGGGGTGGACTTAAAGCTGATGTGGGTTGGATTAGAGGGGTAGATCCCCAGAGCAAAGGTGACCTATAAACAACATTAGTAGTTCAGGCAGTGAGCTCCGGGGTTAGCCATAAGAGCCCCAGAAGGGAAATGTAAATAAGGATTCTAGAGCATGAACCGAAAAAGTCAGAGAGCATTGATAAAGATGGTGGCTTGGGTAGTGACCCACTGCGGCTTAGGGAAGGTTTGTGCCAGGCATCGTGGCACAAACCTATAATCCCAGTGCTCTGGAGACACGAACATGAGTATCTGTATAAGTTCAAGGCCAGCCTGGTCTACATAGTGAGCTCTAGGTCAGCCAAGGCTACATAGAGACCTTGATTCAACAAAAGGGGGGGCAGGAAATGGCCACCCCTGCACAGCCCTGAAATTAGTAAATCATATCCGCCACTTCCTCACAAGTGCAGAAACAAGCTAGATTCTGAGCTGGAATATTCTATTGAAATCCAGTGTTTCTGTCAGGGGTGGGATATGGAGATGATAGTGGGGTCATGAAGAAAAGAAAGAGGTCAAAGGGCACTGTCCCCTCCCCTTCACACCTATACCCAGCTCCCTGGGGGGCAGGCAAGGGAAGACACAAAAGCAAAGTATTTTCCTAAATATTCAATATTCACTAATATAAGTGAAAAGGAAGCCTTAGGACTATGATCCCAGTGGGCGGTGAGCAAAGGAGAAAATAACACAGGGGTAGCTGGGAGCTCAAAGCACCGGAGCACAGCTGTATTCCGTTATTTCTGGGCAACCCACAAGCGCTTGGACCAGACTAAAGGCTGTTTACAAAGAAACGAGGCATGTGTGTTCTTCTTGCACAAACACGTGAACCCCCCCCCCACACACACACACATCCCACACACAAAACTTCTATATTTCATCTCTTAAAGCTGACACATGGAGAAACACAGCTTCCTCTTCTTGGGCCATTCTAGGTCTTGCCTCAGGAAACTAAAGTGAGCAGCTGAGCCAACCTCGCAGCTGCCTCCTGAAGCTGGCAGAGCAAAAGGTGCTGCTTTTCCTAAACAGAGACTCAGGTTCAGGCGTTTCCAGCTCAGCAGTTGACCGTTGCTGTCTAGAAACGAGGCAGCAGAGCCCCTTTGAAGCTAATTTGTGTGTTTATGGCTGAGCGTGAGTCTCACCAGCTTTTGCCTGGGTTTCTAGTGAGTTTTCAGACAGGTCTTCTGCCTGCCTTTTCTTGGTTTCCCCGTGGTGCTTGTCTGAGAGTGACCTCTGTAGACGACCCTCAGAGCAGGTGACTCACCTCTGCTGGGCCGCTGAGAGCGGATGAGCAGGTGTGAGCGAAGCATCCTGTATCGCTCTTTTCAATTGGAGGACCCTCCTTGCTGGAGCCAAGAGTCGCTGCATCTCTAAGGTATCAGCAGAATGCCAGCAGTCCACAGGCCTTGCAAGAGATGCCCAGCAGTTGTGGGCTGGGTTTTATAAGTCTCCAGCCTCCTGAAGCCCCGCCTCAGATATCGAGGCTTCTGCCTGCTTCGGAAAAACTGGGCCAAAGGTCTCAGAACTCAAGTCAAAGAAAAACATCATTTCCAACATGTACATAGCTGCCCTGTTCCTGGCTGCTGTTTGGCTGGCTGGCTCTGAGGCGTTCTTCGTCGGCCTCATATTTACCCAGCCATGGAAGCAGGGGAAGCTTTCATGCTCCTAAAACACCCCAACAGTCACCCCAGCTGGTCTTCCCAGGTCCCTGACTCCTCTGCTGAGTGATTCACTATCGGCTCCTAACTCTCCCTGTGCTGTCAGATGTTGTTATCATTTTTATAAGAAGCAACTTTTAAAGCCAAAGACTGTTTTATTTTGTTTGTTTTTGTTTTTTGGGTTTTTTTTTTTTTCCAGTCATGAGTTTTCTATATAGCTCTGGCTGGCCTTGAACTAGAAATCAATTTGCCTTCCTTCCTCAGCCTCCCATGAGTGTTGTGATTACAGGTATAATTGTCTAATACCTGCCCTTCAGGCAGCTGAGAGGTGTCGGCTCACATGTGAGAGGCTGGCTTTGGTCTATGGAGCTGGCTGTTTTCCTCTTTATTGCCCACCATTACGTTTACACAGCTCTACGTGGATTGCAAGAGGGATGCAGCTGGTGCTGCTGGAGAGCCTCAGGATTCCCCAAAAGGAGACTATCTTGAAGCTCAGGCTCAAAGAGAGAGAGAGAGAGAGAGAGAGAGAGAGAGAGAGAGAGAGAGAGAGAGAGAGAGAGAGAGAGAGAGAAGCAGGAGCCTGGACAATCCAGGAAGAGTAACTTCTCAGAGATCTCTCTACTGAGTTGTAAGAGTGGGGTTCTGCCATGTCTTTTTACTTGTGTAGGATTGCTGTGAATGCAGCTACACTCCCATGTGCAAGCACCTGTGGTTGTCAGAAGCTGACGTCAATATTTTTCTCTATTGTTCTCGGCCATAGTTTTGGGCATGGAGTGTGTTTCTGTCTGATCTATTGGGCTAGACTGGCTGGCCAAAGAGTCACTGGGATCTGCCTATCTCTGCCCCTCCAGAACTGGGGTTACAGATATGTGCTTTTACATAGATGTGGGGTTCCAAACCCAGGTCCCCATGTTTCCACTACCCACTGAGACACCTCTCCAGCCCCTCTATCTGATGTTCTGGGTGACTTTCTGCCTCACCCTTCTCCTGGCACCAAGCTTCTCTCTCATACAATGATCGTGCATGCATTAACTCAACAGATAATGCCATCAGCTCTGATGTCTAAGGCAATTCTGTGAAGGAGTCTCAAGAACCAGGGTAGTTCTTTGTTTCCCTGAAGACAGAAGCTCTAGATATCTCTTAAGTCTGGGCCCCCTGTCACCTTTATGTTCTTGTCTTTTTACTGCTGAACCCAGATAGACTGCTGCTCAGACCACGCCTACCTCTGTGACAGCCTTCGTGTGGCAAGACTCCTATAGAGAGCCTGTCTGTGGATCTTCAAGCTCTTAACAAACTCCCCCTGGAGTCTAGATTGTAGGGGAATTTAATAGGGGTTGTTCTCACTTCCACAAGGAAGTTTACAGAACTCAGGTAGGTTGTCAGATTCAAGGGCATCCGTGGCAGTGCACCCCCAGTCCTTCAACTGGATGTACTGCTCCTTACTCCCTCCTTCCTGCCTCCATATCATCTTGGATCACGTCTACTACAGCTCAGTGTCTACCTAGTACTCATGCTTGTCCACTGAGCCTTCTGAAGAGTTCTGTCATCAAGAGACTTCTTCTCTGAAATGCTCCTTGTTTATTGTCTGGGAACTGGGAATTCCAATGGATGAGTCAGCTGGCGTTCCCGTGGCTCTTTCAAATGGTGGTTTCTATGTCTTTCTCCCCTCCCCCCTCCACTTCTCTGGCCACCCATGTCCAAGGCTCTTAGGTACTTGGAACAATGCTTGTACCCTCATGGTTCTTCACAGACACCTCGAGTATTGAATATTTACATTCTGTACCCCTTCATAACCTCCTACTGCCAAGCCAAGAGTGGCGGTACATTTCTGTCACCTCGGCACTCAAGGGTGGAGGCAGGAGGATCAGGAGTCCATGATTACCCTGAGGTAAGTATCCAGCCCAGACTACATGAAACCCTGACTTAAAACAAGTCAACAAAAATCTGTTGTCTTAATGTCCAGGCCATTAATGTCAGTCTGGGCCACCCAATGCCCACCCCACCCATCATTTCTTTCAGTCCTACCATAATCTTGTTCCACTTCCCCTCACAAGGACCAATGCCTCCTCTCACATCAACAGTTATCTTATCTTCCTATAGAAGTTATCATGTTCAGGTTCTTGCCTTCCTCATGATTTCAGCCTCCCAGCTCAGTCATAATCTAGACCTTGTTCAGACACCTGTAACTTGGACACAACAACAGTACCAACCTCAGATACTTACTAAAATTAACTGAGATAACACCCACAAATGCTTGTCACAAGTAGCCGGCAAACAAAGACTACTTTGTACATGCTTTAAGAAGGGAGACCAAGAAAACTGATTGATTAATCTGCTGGAATTCTTAGTGATTGCTGAGGTAGGGCAGGAAGACGTGGAGAACCATGGGAGCATAGGAAGGGAAAGAGTCCCTCTGCCTTGAGTCTGGTTAAAGCCTGTCTCAGCAGAGCATCAATTCCAACATACCCCCCATTTGCTGTGAAGGCTTCCGATAAGGGGCCATCATCCCTTCTAGGCATTTTATGTCAAGAAAAAGGCCTCATTTCTTTTTCAAGACATTCTTTGGGAATCTCCGGCAAGACTATGACAAACTACTGGGCAGTGAAGATGCCTTCATGCACCCTCACTGTTAGAGAGCTTCCTGTCCAATTGAAATCATGTCAATTCCTGTCCCTCAGATCTGTGATCGCATTTTGTTTCCCTAGCAACCTCACCAAACTGGACTATATGGCTAAAGATGAGATGCAACACCCTCTGAGAGAGACACACACCCATCACCCCGCTGTGTCTTATTTTCTTCCCAAACATCTTTCCCTTAACTCTTGCACTTAAGATCTATATTTTAAATAAACGTGTATTTTTTTTCTATGTCCGTATACGTGTGTGTGGTGCGGTATATGTGGAGAGCAGATGTTAAAAGATGTCTTTTCTCTCTCCCATCGCTATCTCAAATTTTGAGTCGGGGTCTCTCACTGGAGTTGGAGCTTCTGGTTCAGCGGCACAAACTAGCTAGCTAGCCTCAGGGGTACTACTGCCTGCTCATCCTCAGCACTGGGATTGCAGATACTTCACCTTACCCAGCTGTTTATGTGGGTGCCAGGGATCTGAACTCTGGTCCCCAATCACCTACCCCACATGTCTCTTAATAAACCCCAATTGTTCTTCATTCTTACTGTCCCAGAAATTCTTTTCTGTATTCAAGCTAAAGTTTTCCTGAGTCTAGGTATGTCTCCAAAAAACGAAATTAAAGGGATCCTTTAGGTGGCTGAAGGCAACAATCTGTATTTATTGTTGGAGCGCTTATAAAAGTGCCTCAGTGATTACATTCACAGGAACGAGAATTGCAGGAGAGAATCTGTCCATAGGCTGGTGGACTTCAGTGATGTGGACCTTTCCAGAGCCTCACAATGATTGCTCCTGGGTGACCTATAGCACCCTAATAAGCCATTTCCTTGTCCCAATGTGTCATACCTAACACCCTGCTACTAGCCAGACCTAACACCTGACATATAAACAGCCTTTGGAATGCACTAACTTAGCAGAGGGTTGAGCGTGCTGGAGACAGTATCCAACGCCAACAGCAGAGCTTCCCCGTCTTACTGTAACCTGTCTCTCTGATCGTTCTACCACTGTATTTTAAAAATACCTTGATTTATAACTTTCTTTGTCCTGTTAGGATAGAACTCAATGAGACTGCTTCCATGATGGACACTATATTTGGGGAGACCTAAGTCTACATCCTCAGGTCAAGGCCATTCAAATTTTGTTCCAGAATAAACCGTGTCTTTTCTTCCTTTTAGGTGAGAGCCATTTCTTTTGACAACACAAAGTCAAGTTTCTATTAGAGTGTATGTTTATGGTCTTTTGATTTATCAGATTAATATATCATGTATTTGTAATACTGTGCATTTGTATAAAAACCCAAGGTTTCTACTGAGCTCAATGCATCTTCGTGGCATCAGGAGTATGTGAGAAGTGCCTGGATTTCTCCAAATGCTGTGGTTGGAGCATAAGAAGCAGCCAGAGGATGGGCATGGAACTGTCTGCTTTGGTAGGGCCATGAGGAGGAGGGAGTTTGGCCTCGCCATTTGTCCCCCGTCAACCTTGGACACTGAAGCTCAGGATGTACCATTGGACTCCATGATAAGGAAGTCATTGGTGACCTTGACAGGAGAGCTTTCAATGACACACTGGGGACAAATGAGCGAAGAGGTTGTAACACAATGACTTTGCTGCAGAGGAGGGTATAGGTTAGGCGGCAGACAGTAAACACAGAGGCTTGTAAGGGAGTTTCAGAAGATGGAGCTGCACAGAAGCAGTAGGATAAGAACAACACAGTTCTGAAACCTGACAAGACAGAGAGGGTAGTGTTGTGGAACGTCCATCCCTTCTGAGGTGACTGGCCCTCAGGAACAGGGCGTGGAGGCTGGGGTGGGGGAAGGGGAGCAGTCCTTTTGGACAGTTATTGTGTTCTCAGGGAAACAAGAGTCAAAGCATTCAGCTGTGAATGAGGAAGTGAGAACTTAAACATAACGTTGTTAGCTCCCCCCCCTCTTTTTCTGTGTGTGTGTATGTGTGTGTGTGTGTGTGTGTGTGTGTATGTACGTGTATGTATGCGTGTGTACATGTGTGTGTGTGTGTGTGTGTGTGTGTGTGTGTGTGTGTGTGTGTGTGTGTGTGTGTGTCTGAAATCGGGCTGCATCTCCTCTTCAGCACAGCTCTAGCTCCTGAAAATATAGCAAGATTTGTAACACATGCTCTTCCTTATTCCTGCCCCTTCAACAAACAGCTCTGTGCTTACCCGGAACTGGAACAGGGTTTGAGCTGCAGCCAGGTTCCCCACCTCCTGGGAAACATAAAGGACTTTCTAGTGTTTAGAATACTCTCTCTCTCTCTCTCTCTCTCTCTCTCTCTCTCTCTCTCTCTCTCTCTCTCTCTCTCTCTCTCTCTCCTCCCCTCTCTCCCTCAGTTTCCTCTACCATGCTGTCCATGACAAACTGTCCCTTTCACTTTAAGAAGTTTTTCTACCTCTCTACATTAATCCAGCTCCCTTAAAGGAAAGCCTCTCCCTCCCTCTAAGACCCCATCCTGTTGTCTCTGATGTCCAAAAACTTTAGAAATATACCCTCACATACACTAGCTCCCATCAGTCTTGGTCTGAAGGATAAGCATGGGGCTGGAGATGACTCAGTGGATTCAGTTCTTGTCACACAAGCCTGACAACCCAAGTCCAGATCCTCAGAACCTACATAAACGCTGATGCAATTGTGTCATCCAGAAAGTCCAGAAGAGGCGGAGGGGGAGAAGACAGGAGAGTCTCTGGAAGCCTGTCAGCAAGCAAGGCTGGTGTACACAGCACTGAAACAAGGCAGACTCTGTCTCAAACTAGGTGATGACTGAAGGTTGCCCTCTGATACACACACACACACACACACACACATACATACACACACATACACACACATACACACATACACACACATACACACACATACACACACACATGCACACACACATACACACACATACACACACACATGCACACACACATACACACACACATACACACACATGCACACACACATACACACACATGCACACACATACACACACATGCACACACACATACACACACATGCACACACACATACACACACACATACACACACATACATACACATACATGCACACACACATACACACACATACACACATACATACACACACATCCACACACATCCACACACATACACACACATACACACACACACGCACACACACACACATACACACACAGAGACAGAGAAAGAGGAGAACAAAGACTATCAACAAATAGCGTCTGAGGTCTACACCAGAGAAGGCTCTACTCCATAGTCACCTGATTACCTGACGTATTTTTAAAAGCATCTCAATTTCTATTTTAATTTATTCTTCTACTAAGGAAGTTTTCTGTTCTTCCTCCACCCTTCCCTCCTTCCTTTACTCTTTCATTTCTTGATGCTGGAGAGATGCTCAGTGCTTAAGAGCACTCATTATCCTTACAGATTACACATTTTAGTTTTTCAGCACCAATGTGGTGGCTCATTGCCACCTATAACTTCAGTTTCAGGGGATCTGATGTCCCTCTTCTGACCACGGTGGGCACAAGGAACTTACCTGGTGTGCACACATATGTCCATACACTTATTTTGTTTTTAATCATAGAAAGAAAATAAATTGAATGAAACTTACCGTACTTGGACACAGCTTTTGTGGCCACCTAAGTTTGCGTTCCTAGGCCCTAGTCCCTCATGTTTGGCTCTAGAATAGAGGTGACAGAGATTTGTCTGATTTGCATTGACAAATAAATTAAAATTTTGGAGATAGAGCAGACACTTCCTGTGATGAGCTCTGAAGGCAGAAATCCAGCTCTCCACATAATAAAACTGTAGGTAGCGATTGCCTCCAAAGAAAACATTTCCTCCAGGAAGGGAGTTGGAGGCTTGAAGATTCAGGAAGCTGATGAAACTCACAAGGCTCAGAAAGTTCAGAAAATTTGCAGGTCTCATAGGCCCTCAGGCTTTCAGAGTGGGAGAAACCTGCCTTTGCACATTGTAGAGTGAGTGCCCGGAGATACCAGGAAAATCCAGGTCCCCACTTGGGGCTCTTAGTCTTATCAACAAAATAATCTAAGAACAGACTCAAATGAAGGCTTGAAGACTGTTCTAGGAGGTTTTATGTCATTTTGCCACAAACTAGAAGCATTTGGATGAGGGAGCCTCAACCGAGAAAATGCTCTCTCTAGACTGGCCTGTAGGCAAGCCTGTGCTACATGCTCTTGAGTGATGATTGACATGCAAGGGCTCACCTCACTGTGGACAATGCTAGCCATGACCAGATGGTTCAGACTGCTGTGAGAAAACAGACTGAATAGGCCATAAAGAGCAAGCCAATAAGCCTCATTTCTCCATGGCTGCTACCCCAGTTGCTCCTTGAGTCTGTCAAGGATGAGCTATAATCTTCAAGGTGAAACACACCCTTTCCTCCACAAGTTGCTTCTGCTCATGGTGTTTCAGCACAGCAGTCAAAACCCTAACACAAGATAAAATAAGAGTTTACGTGAAAAACACACAGGGAAGGCAAGCTGCAAATCTCAAGAGCTGCCCATAGGAGGAGAATGAGGGGAGAAGGGGCATAAAAAGCCACTCAAATTAAGGCCACATGGAGGTCACCCACGTGGTTTCAGGGGGTCAAGGAAAGAGTGGCACCTGAGGAGTGAGGGAAAACATGCTTAGAGAAGATATGGAAAGAGCCAGAAAAACGAGTGACATCACAACAGTATGGCCGCACTCTGTAAACAACTGTGTTACAGGACAGGAATTCTGGGAAGGAAGAGTTCAGCACCTCATTAAAGGAATAATTATTCCACCTATGTCTTTGACATAGTTTGAGGCAGGCCTACTTTCCTAAGGGTCTTTCTCCTTCCTGAGAGGTGGTTGGTTCCTTGACTAAGATCAATCCACCCAACTGGAATACTGGGTTTCCATCCAGACTAGAGTCTGTTCTCTTGACAAAATGGTTTTTCTTTAACAGGTCTTTATTGCTACTCAAGCATAGGAGTGCAGCTATGGTCACCAATGCTGGAGTGGGCCTTCTGGGGTGCAGGTGCCTCTGAGTTACTCCTGTGCCTGCAGATAACATCAATAAACCTATAGGTTCATCAAGCTAGACTTGAGTGAAATTTCTTTGATTTGTCAATAGTGTCCTGTTTGGGGCGATCACAGTTCCTCAGATTAAGTTATCTGAGACACATGCATAAATTTCATGTGATTCCATCTATTAGGTTGGTCCTTTGAAATTATTAAAGTATGCAGAAGTATACTAAGAAAAGTAAAAATGGGAGAAAAATCACAGCAAGATCCAATCAAGTGGTAATTTTCTACAGTAAAAGAAACCTTGTTGAGTCAAGTAATTGTACTCAAGTTGAGTTGAGTAACTGACTGGTCTACCAGTTGGCCAAACTGTTGAAGGGACTGGATCACAATTATGACCTAAAAAGACTCCATCTTCCCAATACTTAAACAAACCCACTTTTATGGTATGTGAGAGTGTGTACAGCGTGCATGTGTATATGCCTATGTGTACATCTGTGGATATACATGTGGAAGCCAGAGGGAGGTGTTGAGTGTCCCCTTCTACCACTTCCTCACGGTATTCCCTTGAGACAGAGTCTCTCACTGAAACTGGATCTAAGCTGGCAGCTAGTGAGCTCCAGCAGTCTTCCTCAGCTCTGCTCCCCAACAGTGCTCTGGTTATAAGTATACATTTTTTTACTAGGGTGCTGGAGATTCGAACTCAGGTCCTCATGCTTGTATAGCAAGAACTCCCACCAAGGGAGCCATCTCCTCGGTCCTAAGTCCACATGTCCTGTTTGTTTTTATTACAATAATATTAATGCTAATTGTTCAAAACAATGGGTTTCAGTACCCGTCCCCCACTCCCTTTGTTCCCCCGCTTCTACTTTTATGACTTTTTAAAGACTCTCCTAAGACTTGTTAAAGAAGACCAACTTCACTTTTCTTTGAGATGTGGATCCTTCAGTCCTTCCGAGTTTGCAAACGTAGAGCTCATGAAAGAACTCTGCTAAACGTTAGACAAACATTAAAAGAGAAATTGATTATCGAAGATGGAGTCTTGCATAAGCAGTGTTTGTGTTTCAGTCAGTTCTGACACCTGCGTTGGTTTATGAGCAAATTATAAATAAGCCTCTCAGGTTTCTCCATGAGCCCCTTTCGCTCATGCGAGGCCAGCATTTCTTCTTCAGCAGAAAGCCACAGCCCTCACAGACAGCAGGGACACATTTACCCAGGGGCCAGGACTAGCACATGGAAGCAATACTTTCCACTGAACCAATCGATAACTTTCAGAATTACAGGAACCAGGAGCCAGAAAGTGTGTGTGTGTGTGTGTGTGTGTGTGTGTGTGTGTGTGTGTGTGTGTGTTGGGGGGTATTTCTAAGGCAAATCTAGAGCTCAGGAAATCTGTATATTTTGAGGAATGAACTTTGCTTCCCCGTCAAGCTGATGCAGTCCATGCAAGTCTGTGCTCCATTGGTTCAGATGCCAGCCATTCATACAATCACCAGATCAGAGGCTGGCCTGGATCATCAGCCCCATTTGGAAGATGCAGACATTGGGACTTGACAGATGAAGTGGTCTGACTTATGGGTATGTGAATGGGGACTGCGGCTGGGAGTGAGTGAGTAAAACCCCACCTCTAGGGCTTGTGAATCCTTTTCATTTCCCTGCTGTGGTTCTGCTGTGGGAGGCCGAGGCCTGGCAGTAGTTCTGATTTTTGTTGTTCCCTCCTGTGAGCCAGGCCTTGTTTTTTTTGTGATTGCCTGAAATGAAAGGCAGACCTTTGATTCCAAAGCCTCTAGAGTTGGCTGTGAGAAGGCTGTGGGGAGTGTGTTTAGATTCCTATCTTATTAGGTCAGAGTTCCAAAGGAAAGTAGGGGAAAGGGCAGGGAGTCTGAGAAAGCTCCCAGGAAACACACACACACACACACACACACACACACACACACACACACACACACACACACACGCACACCAAAACAAACCCACACCACAATCCCTACTGGGGGATTTTGAAGTAATCTTTCAAGTTCATTTCCACTTGTATTTGTCCCCCTGTGGCCCGTGTCCTCTAGAAAACAGAAGGAGCAAGGTGCTCTGGAGTCACATGTAGGAAAGGCTCAGTATTTGCATGGGGGAGACCCCATTAGAAGTGGCACAGTTGCCCAGGATTCTCATGAAACAAACGGTGCTGTGCACAATCTTTTCTCTGGCATCTATCGCCAAGCCTCCCGTTTTCACAATCTTTAAACTGGTTGAAAAGAAGCAATTCTGTTCTCACGGTCATCTTATGTCATTAGCAAGCCATATGTCACAACATATTCAACTGCATGCATAAGTAATTAGCCTTGCTTCTCTATCTTGGAATTTTATTGCTAGATAATAATCAAGTATTTGTCCTGCTTCTTATAATAACTTCTATTGGCATTGTATTTGATCATGTCAATACTCCCCTGCATGGCTGTACAGAACACTGCCATGGGCTGTTGTTGAATACTTCATCCCACATGAACCTGGAAATACCAGAGAAAGGGGGAAAACATTCATTTGAAGAACGTGTATTTGGAAAAACCCAAGAGAAATCCTTGAGAGGTCTGAAGGCCATGGGAAGAGTTGGGTACATGAGTGGAGGTGGGGCTGGAGTTCAGAGAGGGAGACTGTTGGGGGTAGCAAAGCAAAGACCCGTCAGAGCTTTGCTCTGGTGCTCAGACGGTGAGAAGAGGTTTGGATGGACCAACTGTGTCCTGACAGTTCCTCTTACAGCCCTCCATTTCTAGTCCCCAAGGCAAGTTTAGCAATATTTCCTCCTAATGCTGTGCTTCCCAGGAGCATTGTGGGAACCCTCACTCAGAAGTGGCCTCTGAAGTCAGCAAGCAGGGATGGACTTGTACAGGATCTGTATCCCTCCACAGTGTGCTCATCCTTGACTCTCACATTAAAGATGCCCCGAATGGCACAGACCAAGCTGGCCGTGCTTCCAACACAGAGCACCAAAGGGTCAGGCAGTGCCCTTGGAAAACCAAGCTCACCTACTGTAATAGCAACATGCTATCAGCTGTAAGAGGCAGGTGGTACCAGCCAGAATTTCGAATAATCATAATATGTGTGCTTTAGGCTAAAAGAGCTTTCACTGAAAAGAAATTCTAAGCATGTAGACATAATGTTGATATAAATATACTGTATGAGAAATATTACCAATATGAAACGCAGTGAAAATGGTTAGCAGGAATATTTGATCAGGGAATTCCAACAGGCTAATAGGCAGAGTGCTGTGCCTAAGCCTACAATCCCAGCACATGAGAGGCAGACACAGATGGTCACAAGGACGGCGTTAGCTACACCTTGACTTAACTCCACCCCCACAACCCCACATATCAATAGGAAAAGGCAAAAAGGGGAGATACTTTTCTAAAATATCTGACATACATTTCTGAGATACGAGAAGAACACATGAGTAAATATCAATAGTATCTGAATAATGGGTAGCTCCGTAAGAGGGGCGTTGAAATAATTAATGAAGAAGTATTTTTGAGGAAATAAGTCCTTAAATAATAACTACTCAAAGCAGGGAAAGTGTGAGAGGGGTTACAACAGCACCCCAAAGAGCATGGGAAATTCCTTACATTTATAGTCATTAGAGGATGGGGCCTCTGAGCTTAGCAGTTTGTGAAGAAACTAGATAAGCTTAGCCCCCTTGGGGGGGGGGGGCGGCCTCTATGAGTTAATGTTCCAGTCTTCTATTTATGTACAAAAAGAAACGGCTTTCTGGAACATGGGATCCAAGCGATGTATGGGCATCCACTTCCATTCTGGCTGAAATTGGAGCATCATGGGAGTTTAGGTCAAGCCTCTGTCTCTCTCCGTCCTGTGCTAAGTGGTCAGTTGGTGATCCTTGTATTCCTGCATCAAGAGAATATTACTCATGTGAGTCTGTGTAGCACATTGGACAGGTCTAGATGAGTCGAGCTAACCACTGAACTACAAAGTGACTGTCTTTAAAGAAGAATGTGAGCTTCCCTGGGGGTCACGGGACTAGATAGAGTCAGCTGAAGGTGATTCACCAGGGTCTGCCCTCTTGAACAGGACCTAGAGTTGAACTAATATCTGGTATAAGTGTGGGTGGCATTTAGTCTGGAAAAATGAACTGAGACCTGTTAGGTTAGTGGAAGTGGAGATGGTAAGAAGGCCCAAGTGGGGTTCTTATCACACAGGGTTTAGGATTTTTAAATAGGCTGAGTTCCAGGTGAATAGACACAGGATAAAAGTAAAGGAAATTCAGGTAAAACCAGGAATTCAGAAAGATGCTGCCTGTGTCCCATTTAACTCCTTGACTTAAAAGATGTCAGTCACCTGGATCTCCTTTTGCCATCTTTTAGCTTCTAGGTTTTTGATTTCCCAAGCTATCAATGGGGTAGGAGCCTAGGAAGGAGGGGCAGAACCCTAGGAGCAGTGTGAAGAGCCCAGTGTAAAACAGAGGTCATCAGAATTCCAACAGTAGGGCAAAACTCTGGAGGGGCAACCAGAACCCACCAATAGATCAAAACTAGAGGGATCACCAAAACCCCACCAGTAAGGCACAGTCCGAGGGGCCACCAGAACCCCAGTAGTAGGACAAACCCAAGGTACAAAATGTCTAGCAAGAAAGAGCCCCCGAGGTGATCTAGAGAAGCATGACCCCCCATGGGATCATATATTTGAATGTCTGCTGCTCAGGTGGTAGACTGTTTAGGAAGAATATGGAGGTGTAGCCTTATTAGAGGAAGGATGTCAATGGGGGTAGGCTTTGCGATCTCAAAAGCCCACTCCATATCCAGTCTCCATCTTGCCAATAAGGCACCAGCCATCAACTACTGCTCCAGTGTGATGCTTGCCTACCTGAGGCCTCACTCCTCACCATTTAAAAAAAGAACAACCAAAAATACCCCCACTATATTTTTTCCCCTAAAGGTGATGTTTCCAGGGCCCGGCACGATGGTCCAGGAGGTTAAAGTGTTTGGGGCCAAGCCTGATCACATGAATTCAATTCCAGGAAAGAAAGAACCTCTTCCCTCAAGTTGTCCTCTTGACTTTCACCCTAGAGCTGAAGCATGCATGTGTACACCCTCCCACACACACACATACTCACACACACATGCTCACACACACATACTCACACACACACACACACACACACACACACACACACACACGCTCACATACATACACATGCTCTCTCACACACACACATACTCACACACACATGTTCACACACATGCTCTCTCACACACACACATACTCACACACGCTCACACACACATGTTCACACACATGCTCTCTCATACACACACATGCTCTCACACACACATACTCACACACACTCACACACATGTTCACACACACACGTTCACATACATGCTCTCTCATGCACACACACACGCTCACATACATACACATGCACACACACACACACACACACACACACACAACAAACTAAACCAATGTTTTTAAAAACCTTAAGCTGTTCATTAATGTGAAAAAAAAAATTCATCAAAGAACTAAGTAGACATGAAGCTGAAGCTAACGCATGAGCAGACAGCTCCGCGGGCCCAGAGCGTGAGACTCCGAGAAGGAAACAGAAGAGGGAGAGATTGTTCCGCACCGTGACTACCCCAGGCTCAGCCAGACACTGAAGCAATCAGGCTGAGGCAGGAGAGTGGAAGTTCCAAGCCTCTTTGTGCTATATACCAAGTTCAAAACCAGCTTGGGCAGTTCAGTGAGATCCTGTCACCAAGAGAAAGAGGCGGGGCTGAGAAAATAGCTCATTGGTTGAGCAACTGCTTAGCATACACAGGGTCCCCAGTTCAGCTCCAGGATACCCCACGCCCCACGCGTGCAAATACAAGGAGCGACAACAAATGTGTTCTCGGGTTCTCAAAGATCGGTAAAGGGGACAAAATTGGAGAAGAAACCCAGAGCATTCATGAGCATGCAGTTCAAGGCAGGGAAACACACAGGTGATCAAACACTTCAGAGAATGTTCCTTTGATTCGGGGAACTTTTCAGCAGCAGCTCAGTTAATAAGACTCAGCACCATTTTACTGCATCGGCATCGACCAATGAGGAAACTGAAACAGTAGCAACAGAATAATGCCTGGACCTTAGCTGTATCAAGACAGCATGAGACTCCCGTAGAAAGTTTTTAAACTTGAATGCAGATTTTTTTTTGTTCCTCCTTGATATGAGGCTGTGTTTGCTTATAGGTGACACAGATCTAGAGGAAATGTCAACGTGCAAGCCTTTGAACAGTGTGTGCAGGCTTTGCTCACATGTACATTCTGGTCAGTACTGGTCCCAGGACTTTGGACTCTCACTCCTGTGAAAATTCTAGTATCTGCAAACTATTAGTAAATACCTGGCTTCATAAAAACTCTGGCCAGAAATTGCGACTTTGTTCTCAAAGAGAGGTCTCCTTAATTGTTATTTTCTTAAAGATAAAATTCACCTCAGAAAAATGGAAATAAAAGGCTATTGTGGCCCAGTCAGTAAAGGTGTCTGCCACCAAACTTGGTGTCTGCATTGCAGGTCACAACCCACACAGTGGAAGAAGAGAACAGTATCCCAGGAGTTGTCTTTTGTTCATCAAATGTGTAAGCACAGACAGACAGACACACACAGAACACAATTTTTTAAAAATGCAAATAAGTAGACAGAAAATTTGATTCAGTCAAATCGTGATTAACGCCTTCCTGTGTATCTGTAAAGACAGCATCTTGATAGATGTTTTAAAGACGGAATCACATCAAAGCATGAAGCTCAAAGCACCTACAGCATATGGGAAATGTGTGACTTTCCACCAGACATCCCTTCTCCTGAGCAAGCTTTCCCTATCCCGTCTAAAAATGTCTTCTTCACTTGGTGTACCACCAAGTTATTCACAGTGTGCTTTCTCTTATCCATGCAAGGTCATCCTTGCTCTGGAGTTCTCCTCGCCCTTCTGGATCCCTTCCAGAAGATTCATCACGGCTCCCACCTCTTTCCCAGGACTTCCAAACTGAAGTCAGGGCAGTCTCCATTGGCTTCCACAATCCACAGAGTCTAACTTCATGTGCTTCCACAGTCACACTGAGGCTCTTCAAATGGTGCCAACTCCACCACCTGTCCTGCTACACAGCTAGGGGGAGATTTGCTAGAGACACTTCTACCTCTCTGAGTATTGAAAACTTCCATTCAGTCCCCCATACCATCAGCAGATACAGTGAGAATGCCTGTTGTATAGATATTAGTATGGAGAACTACTTCCTTCTGCAAAAGTCATCTGCCAGTTTTCCTCAGGCAGTGACCTTAGGTGGGAGAAAGAGAAAGAACATAGAAAGCAAAGAAGGGAGAGGGGGAAGTGGGGAAGAAAAGGACAGGAGAAATTATGGATTTGGATTTGTTTCTGTCTCTCAGCTAATTTTTATCAGCTTCCTACTGTTTAAAATCAGGTTAAATGGGATGAACGTCTGCGTGTTTGTTTGGGGACAAGGCCTTCCTGTGTCACCCCTGCTGGTTTTAATCCTCTCTCTCAGCTTTCCAAATGCTGAGATTATGGGAGTGAGACACCATTCTGAACACTTCCAGAGACTTCCTCCCAGCCTTCTCTCTCTCCCCTGACTTCTAGAACGGATCATTGTAGGCAGAACCGTCTTCTCCAGTGGTCCCTAGTATAACTGGCTTCTATGAGATCATTTAAAAGCAATTACTACTTGAAAAGTATTCAATGATTAGTAGATATCATGATTAATTTTAGATATAAGTTTGGCCAGGCCACTGGACACCCAGATATATGGTAAGGCATTGTTCTTGGGTACTTCTGTGAGGGTATTTCCAGCTAAGTTTAAATTTAAACCAATAGACTAAGTGATGTAGTTGACCTTGATAATGAGGGTGGACCTCATCTAATCAGTTAAAAGCCCAAGAGAACAGAAATAATGAGCTTCCCATTAGTAAAAGTAATACGATGTCTCCTGCGTTGCAAATGCTTGGATGATCAGTCTCTTCCTGCCTTGTACTGAACATTCAGCTCTTCCTGGGCCTCCAACCTGCCAGCCTTTGGACAGGAACTACTCCATCAGTCTCCTGGTTCTCAAGTCTTTGGGTCTGGACAAGAGCTTTGCTTTGGCTCCTCTGGATCTCCAGCTTCCCACCCACAGATTTAGGAACTTATCAGTGTCCACAATCATGTAAGCTAATTCCTTATGAGAAATCGCATACACAAACACACATGCCCAATTCATTTTTTCCCAGAAAGTCCAAACTAATGCAGTTATAATAATTTAATTGTAGTTTGTATTCTTTCTCAAAATGATATTCCAAAAATAACAATGTTCAAGATACCTTTACTCTTTTGCTTAATCTAGTTCTGTGGAAAATTATTTTGTTTGCAAAACAAGGAACTGACATGAATTCGGATGTACTTTGTAAGGCCATAAATTCTGGAACCTTCTTTACTGCACAAGGTAGTTATAGAAAAGTAGCCTTTTTTTTTTTCCTCCTTTAAGGTCAAGGTTTTACACCGGTTTTTAAATTTTTATTATTATTGCTTTCCTATCTGATAAGTTAAACAGTGACCAGAAAGGCAAAGGAACATTGAAAGCAGGCAAAAGTTCAGTAGGCTGTAAGAAGAAGCCTGCGGGACCCCAGTGACCAGTGGCTAAGTGAAGTACTTTCCATAAGACGCTCTCCTCTAACAGGACTCTCCTCCAGCCGGGGCCAAGAGCATCTCTATGACTGATTACTGCTCCACAAAACTGTCTGTGATGGTTTGCACACAGCAGCAGGCAGAACCGTATACACCACCCAGTTTGCAGCTTCTTGAGAGGTGGTAGGGACATAGTTTTTGAATCCCCGATTGATCCCCACATAAAGATGGTTAAAGGCAAACCAAAAGCTCATGAACACTGGCCATAAAATGAAGTGATGGCTTATCCCTTTGATCTGCCAAATGCAAGGGGTGAGACAAAGCAGAACATTCATGTTGGCTTCTTAGAGTAAGAAAGCCGAGAACAGGAGACTTTGTAGGAAACTCCGAGCACAGGAGAACCCCTAAACCACCTATCAGAAGTGGGGGTGAAGGAACTGGCACCTGCTAAACCTGAGAGCTGTGCTGACCACCACTGCCAGTTCCTATAAGCTCCACGCCCTGGGGCTGGACCAGCACAATCACGCAGGTCCTGTTTATACTTTAACAATCTCATTGGTTTCGTGGTGTAAACATCATAATCCGTTGCAGGTATCGACATGAACATAAAGTTGAGAGCCAGCTGTGAGAAGAGCCAGGGCCCCTTTCCAGGCCTGGCTGAACACTGAGTACAAACTAGGCAGAATAAGGACAAAGGAGATAACGTAGGGAGAAGGCTGGAACGCTTCCTTTCCCGGGGAATGAAATAGAGCCAGGGAGTGACAGAGGACACCAGCGTGGTTCTGAACACTGAGGAAACACCAAATCACCTCCTGATGACCAGGAAAGCCAACACTTCACTGAAACGAGCAACAGGAAAGCACCATAGTAAAATGCCTTGAATGCTGTTGTAAGAAGCCATACACCACCACCCTGGTCAGACTCGCTAGAAAAGGAAGCGAAGCTTGTTCTGGGTCATCTCTTCTGACTGGAGGCCACACTCCTGACCACCTACAATGGGTTAAACCAGCCTAACACAAGCTGTGAAGGTGGTTTCCTCCTCCTACACAGTCAACAACTCTCTTCACTCCAAGCTTCCTCCCAGTGGCCACAGATTTACAACTAGAGGCAGACCATGTGCCAGACCACCTCATCATAATGCTCAGTTATCTATTCTCTATCCCCTCAGGGCTCAATGCGAGCTAATGAATCATTAACAAAGGATGTTTCCATGATTAATTGCAGCTTCATAGTTTTCTTTCCTGGTGCCTTTTGTTTTCCCCTACAGATGTTTTATCCATGTTCATTTCTGGATTCATTTGAACAGTAACTAATAATGGAGTTTTAAAATCCCGAGGCAGGATATGGGGAGATCAGTGGCCAGAAGCTTTAATGCTTGTTTCCTTGGTAACAGATCAAACTCCACTAGCTAGAAAGAAGGGCTGTGCATGATTTAGGACACAGAGGACACGGGGATCCTTTGGGGACTGTGGTAGTAAGAAGTTGGTGCATTGTTGTTTGGTGGATGTTGTTAGGCGGACAGTCAAGGGGGAACAATCAGAGAAGACTGTAGTCATCAGCCAGGAAACAATTTAGACAAAAAAAAGAACAATCACGCAGGATTGACAACTCGAGCAAGAAACAGCGGGCCCGCATTTCTTCAAAAATATATTTAAGCGAAAGCATAACGACATCACCCCCCATTTAGCTTTCCCTCTCTGACCCTTCCCACACACGCCTTGTTTGCTCTCCAAATTGTTTTCTAAAGTTTTTTTTTAAACATGTAAATGTTTTGCCCGAATGTATGTGTACTACATGTGCGTCTACCGCATGTCGTCAGAAGGGGCGTCAGATCTGTTGGAACTAGAATTACGGATGGTTGTAGACTTCCATATGGTTCTGGGAATCGAACATAGGTCCATTGCAAGAGCAAAAAGTGCTGATAACTGCTCATTCCATATAATGTTACTTGTACGTATGGGATTTTCAGGGCCGAACACATGGCATTAGATAATCAATATTCTGCCTTACACGGATGCAGCATATTTCCAAGCTGAGGTAGGACCGAGCTCCCCTATCTGTGACAGCATCTCTTTTGGGTCCTACGGGTGGAAGGAGGTTTCCCTCTCTAAAAAAAAAAACTAATAAGTTAGATAATGAAGAAGGTCTGCACAGGGTTTTACTATAAAGTGGTTTTCAGCCTTCCTAAAGCTGCAGCCCTTTAATAAAGATCCTCTTGTTGTGGTTAAAATAACCATAAAGTTACTTTCATTGCTACTTTATAACTGTTACTTTACTACTGTTATGAGTTATAAAGTAAGTAATCTATGTTTTTTGATGGTCTTAGGCACCCCCTGTGATAGGGCCACTCTGCCTCTCCCCACAGATGGGGTCGTGACCCAAAGATTGAGAACCACTTGTTCTTAAAAATGGCAGGCCCTGATTGGTTGTGTGTACGCAAATAAAGTGAAGATAAAAACCAATCAGGAGAGAGCTTAGGAAGGGAGCTCAAAAGCCCACTAAAAGCAGAGCAAGTTCTCAATGAGGACCACTTCTCTGGCCCCTCTCTCTCATCCCTCAATGTTGAGGCAGAAGCAAGGAAAACAGACCAGAAGAAATAAATCAGCACTCCATCCTCCACTCCAACCCACTCTGCAGCTTTTCATTCTGTTCCTGCTTCAGAGGTTTTTATTCCGTTTGTTCCTAACTCAGACCACTAACTGGGCCCTCTTCCTGCTGCTGCTGTTGACACTGTCAGCCACAATCATCTCTGGGAGTGGGGTGCCTCCTGCTTTTATCATTAACACAGTGCAAGAACTACCATTTTAGAGCACATACTGGATATCTGAGTTAAGACCTTGTTAATTTGTGTGTGTGTGTGTGTGTGTGTGTGTGTGTGTGTGTGTGTGTGTGTGTGTGTGTAGATTCACTGCAAGAATCAGAATCAGCTTTCATGATTATAGGGGCTGACAAGCCCCCAAATTTACAAGAAACAAACTTGGATTTTTCTTTTTGAGTCACACATCCATTTCCTTGATAAGTGAATAGGACCTTGGAATATTTCATAAACAAGAGACACCGTTGGAGGTCTTTTTCTATTGTTAGCCTGACCAGGCAACTCAAGCTTCTGTTAATGAAATCTATTGAGTAACTAAAACCACTAAAATCAGAAGAGCAGGCTGGCTCACACATGGTTTCTGTTCTATTCCGAGCTGTCCCTGCACTGGGCTTAGTGTTCACCTTACAGAATGTCTCATAGCTCACATCCTTAGAGATGCTGTGTTGCAATAGAGAATACTGTATAGTGAACGTCAGAGTCCCATGCCCATCATCAGTCGATTGTACACCATTGTAACACGGAATATTATGAACCATGGGAATGCATAATGAGTATGTAACAATATGGATGGCCTCCCATACTACTGAGAAACAATGGCATACAGAAATAAATACCAGCAGGTTAAGGAGATGACTCAGTAGGTGCATGTCTCCCATGCTAGCATGAGGACCTGGGTTCACATCTATGTAAAAGCTAGTTGGGGTGGCAAGTGCCTATGATCCCAGCACAGGGGTCAGGGGCAGAGACAGCTGACTTCTGGGGGCTTGGTAGCCCCATCTAGCTGCAACTGAAACCAGGAGTTAGACTCTCTCTTAAAACAATAGGTAGTGAACCATAGAGAGAGATAGTAGCCATCAGTCTCTGGCCCTACATGCACACTCAATGGTGCACATATACACTTGTACACCACACACGCAAAAATTTAACTTCATGCATGATTCCCTTATGTAAAAACTAATTCTCATAGTTCTACACCAAGGTACCAGTTAGCCTTGGAAGAGGGTCCACAAGGAAGGCACAAAGGCAGCTTCTAGAGTGCTGCTTCCACAGACATATTCTATTTGTGAAAATTCAGCAAGGTGTGGTTTTGGGATATATGTGTGTTTGTTTATATCCTACACACCTCATTAAAAAGTTAAATGGATTGTATTAGATGGTCCTACCCTTCCCAGATTTCCTCCATGGGCAATTACACTCCCATCTTTCCATGTATGTGTGTAGAGGGAGAGTATTTTGCCTACATGCATGTCTGTGCATCACATGCTTGCAATGCTCTCCAAGGCCAGAAAAGGATGTCAGATCCTCGGGACTGGAGTTACAGACCTTTGTGAACCACCATGTGGGTGCTGGGAGTCAAACCTGGGTCCTCTGGAAATGCTCCTAAGCCTCCTTGCTTTTTCATGCCTGTTATTAGTGTACAAACGCCTGAGCTCCTTACTCCTCATATGCTATTGGGAAGGTCCTGTCCTGTGTACATTATGAGAGCCTGCGGGTGGAGGAGGGTTTGAGGCTTAAATTCAAATTGCCCACAATTTGCAATTTACTAGTCCCATTGAATTAACAGCCACTTTTCCCTATGCCACTTCCCCACCCTTACTCTGCAGATGTTTCTGAGGAACACCTCCCAAGTAGAACTGTCCCATAGGAAACTTGGTTTTATAGTCTGACCTGGAGATAATGCAAACCAGCGTGGTCCTCTAACTCCCCCAGAATCTTGCACTCAAGCCTTGTGTACACACATCCCACACATAGTGAAGTGTTTTAGAGTGTGGAGGATATATCTCTAAGTAAGGTCAATGCCCTTCGAATAGTCCTTGTGTGGATGGAAGTCGTGGCCTCGTCTTAGCCAGGAGATGGAGCAAGAGAAGTGAGCCATCCGTCCTGTGATGGTTTTGTAACTGCAGACTACAGCCAGTGTCCCCTGCTGGATGGGAAGAAACAGACTAGCCCACGGGAGGTGCCTGTGAAAGTCACACAGCAGGTGGCCTCTAGGAACCAGGTTAGGGCTCTGGAAACAGCCTTTGTTCTGAAACCATAAGGAAATGAATTCTGGCAACAACTTGAGTGAGTTTGGAAATTGGTGAGAACCTGGCCCGCCGAGACTGCATTGCAGCCTATGAGCCCCCCAGAAGCTATACGCCTCTTGACCCACAGAAAGTTTGAGATAATAAATGTATGTTTCTTGCATCAAGCATGTTTGTGATAATTTTTTAACGTAGCAATAGCAAATTAATACACCTTTGTGGAGTCTTTTTTGTGGGGGCCCCATATTCACATGCATGAGGAAGTAGAGGCCAGAGAACCACCTCAGGGGTCATCCTTCATGTGATTTCTACTGTTTTGTTTTTCCTGACAGGGTTTCTCTATGTGGTCTTGGTTTTCTTGGAACTCGATCTGAAGACCAGGATGGCCTCAGGTGCATCTCTGTCTCCCTAGTGCTGGGATTAAAAGTGTGCACTACCACCACCCTGATCTATTAAAAAAACAAACAAACAAACAAACAAGCTACCACCCAACTTTTGGAACTTGCCAAAGCAAACTAAGCTGGGTTTCCCTATCTTCACTTGCTGGGGTTGCTAGTGGGCTACTTAAAATGTGCATTCTGAGAATCAAGTCCTAGACAAGCATTTTGCTCACTAAATCATCTCCCCCGCCCCTTTGTGGTATGTTTGTGGGGTTTTAGATTTGTTTTTTTTATTTTTATCTTTTGAGATTTATTCTTTTATGTGCATTGGGAATGTTACCTACAAGTGTCTGTGAACCATGTGCATGCAGTGCCTGTGGAGGCCAGAAGAGGGCATCAGATCCCCTGGATCCAGAATTACCGATAACTTGCCGGACTACATGCATGTTGAAAATTGAACCCAGGTCCTCTGAAATATCAGACAGTGCTATTAACCACTGTGTCATCTCTCCAGCCCTCTGTGGGATGTTTTGATCAGCAGTATGAACTTTTTCTGGCAGGAGTCTGACCTCAAGGTGACTCCAGTCTTACTTAGCTCTCAATTTCTGTCATCTGAGAATGGCAGTGTCCACACCCTTTCTTGATCCCTTCCAATTGTTTTCACTAAACATGACAATTATGATGGATTTCCAATCGTCTAGTGAGCACAGGTGCATTCATTAACGTTTCTCTACAAATGCTTTCTGGGAAGATTGATCTGGCAGAACCTGGCTTCTCAGGTGTCAGGACTAGGTCAAGATCCTCTCAGCACATTGTTTCAGGCTCGTTCCAAAAGTCTGATGAGTCACAACTCAGCATGTAAAGTTTTTTCTTTCTGAATACATTGCTTAGGAATTATGCCAATCCTTCCAGAGGCTGTGAGTAGAAGCCACTGCCTCCCCCATCGCACTCCATCCCTCCTGTGAGAATATAGTAGCATCACTCAGCACTTTCCCATGTTTCCCGGGCTTCCTGCAACTGCAGACAGTCTGGAAGGGAACCCAACAGTCTTGTGTTCTGACATTTGCCTAGCTGTGCAGCCCCGGGTCCAGTCAACATTCAAGGGGTTATTTCCCAGAGGAATGGCGGGGACAGTTCTTCTGGCTCGTTGGTGGCTAAATGGAAATTTCCCTGACACCCAGCAGTTAATGGTCCATAGTTCCCAGCATGCACCACGGACACAGTTTGGTAACCACTCTGGTCCCATAATAAAGATTCATATTAAAGATCTCAGATGAGAGAAATAATTCCTTCTAATTTTTTCTTTCTTTCTTTCTTTCTTGAGACCAAGTGTCAAGGTTTTGAGACCTTGGCTGACCTGGAATGCCCCATGTAGACCAGGCCAGCCTCAAACTCACAGAGATCCATTTGGCTTTGCCTCCCAAGTGCTCGGATCAAAGGCAGGCACCACCACAGCCAGCTAAGCATGTTTCAGATAGTAGACTCTCAAATCATGAAAAAAAGATATAAAGCTGTTTTGTTTTCTAGTTTTAGCTTTGTCATGAATTTAATACAGTTTTTGTGTGGGGAGGAGGTGGATGAGTACATAAAAATACATTCAGTAGTGAAAGTATAAAATCCACCGTCAAGTTCCACAGCTTCAGAGTGGCTATTCAAAGTGTATAGAAGTTCACTGAGAGACTTTGGGTCTAGTTAACTTTGATGAATGATTTTTTTTATTTACAAGATTTTGATAAAATGTAAGTTTTAATAAATAAATAATAAATATATATGGGGGAGAAGGAGAGAAGGGCTTTGATTTTTGAGACAGGGTTTCTCTGTGTAGCCCTGGCTGTCCTGGAACTCACTCTGTAGACCAGGCTGACCATGAACTCACAGAGATCCACCTGCCTCTGCCTCAAGTGCTGGGATTAAAGGCTTACAACACCACAGCCAGGAGAGAGAGAGAGTTTTTACTCTCCCCCATTTCTCTCTTTTGCTCACCTCTTGGTCCTTATGAGATACTTCTCAACAAGCCCCCTCCCATCTCCTGCTTCCGCCACCGTGTGGGCATGGCTGTGAGCTACCAGCTGCAGAGCAGTGAGAAGAAAAAGCAACTCCATTTACCCAAAGCTTAACTCCCCGGCTCCTCAGCTGGGGTGGGCCTCACAAGCCTTCCCTCGATGACTCTGTTTGCCCCCTCCATCGCCACATTGAAAGACTGAAAACTCCATATGCTGATAAAGTCCCATTGCCCTTCGCTGAGTAATCTTGCAAACCACTTTGCCTTTGCCCCACTTCAGAGTGGTCTTCCAGAACACTCCCTTTCAGCTTAGTCTACTACAGAGCATGCTCATTCCTCAGGTCAGCAGCAACTCCAGAACCTCCTTTGGGGCTCCCATCTTACTGCCATTCAGCACTCGCAGTGTGTGGACCGGCATGGCCGGGATGCCTTCGTCCATCTCCAGGGAAAGGAATGTCTGGTCAAGGCTGCCAGAAGTGTTCTTCAATGCCTTGGCTCATTACTCCCACAGGCCCCTCCCGTGCTCAGCCTGGGTTCCCTCGAAGTGAAGCCGCTTCAGGCAGAGCTGCTTTGGGGGGGGGGGGGGAGGTGCTTTGCACAATCAGCCATGAGCTGGGTTTGCCCACTTTATTTTTTCAGGGATCATTGTGTCACAGCTCTGATAATTGAGATCCTTGGGAATTCTAATTGAGCTGCAAAGCTTTCTGTTACATCCTGGTGGTACCCAGTGCCCATATAATGACAGAAGCCATTGAAATGTGTTCTTTGTTTACCAGACATCTATGGATACAAGTAACTGTGCTCCCAGTTCAAATACCTGTTGACAATTTCATCAAATAGATTTAATGAACTTTTGAAAAAGTCTTTATTTTGTTCTATTTGTTTATTTCTATTTCACAAATGGGAAAATGGCCTCAGAGAGATTAGGCAAGTTGTTCAAAGCTGCACCATTAGTACGCAGATCTGGGACTGGAAATATATTTAGCAACAAAATCGATGGTTTGTTGGTTTTTTCCCTTGTCTATCAACATTGGGAACGAAAAAGAACAATCTTAGCATTGCACAAAGGGCTGACCGTGCAAGCGCAGAGGAAGCAGCCTGGCCAGGCAGTTCCTTTTCACAAAAAGGCTGCACCAGAAGCTAGCAAATCCTCCAGGGCTGGGAGTTCCTTTGGTTTCATTTAAGGTGACTGTCTTTTCCCTTCTGCCGGGACTCTGGACTCAAGGTCTCTCAATATTGGCTAGTTTTAAAAGAATTGGTGCAAAAGAACGGAAAGAAAGGTAGAAGGGGCCGCTTCTCCAGACTACCAAGCTCTGCAACTCGACCTTCATGCAAACAAAAGATTTACCAGGTGATGAAGATTAGTGTGTGTGTGTGTGTGTGTGTGTGTGTGTGTGTGTGTGTGTGTGTGTGTGTGTGTGGGATGGAGGAGAAGGAGGGGATCCTGCTCCTACTTTACCATTTCTGTCCATCGAGGTAGGGAGGGTGTGGCCGAGAAGAGCAGTCAGGAAGCAGCTCAAGGCCTTGCTGGACTCCCCTCCCCTCTCCTTCCTCTGTGTTTCTTATTAAGGGCCACCAGCCGGTGAGATGGTGCTACCCACATCTGTCCAGAGCAGGTTTTCCCCTGACCCCTCTCTGGACTCACTCTCACAGACTTACCCAGAGGTGGGCATGGCTAAACCTTCTAGGCCTCTCTTCATCCAGTCAAGTTGAGAAAGGCCTATAACTGTTGATTTCTGAGGACTGAATGCCTTGAAATGTTCAAGTTTCACTCTGCTTCTGTGACAAAATCCAGTGGTATACTTGATTCCATTATGAGAACCATGGAGCCAGTGCAGGCCAGCTTCCCAGGTGTCCTGGTGTGGGATAGAGCTGAGCTAGGCTTCAGGCCTCTCGGGAGGAAGGATGCATGGTGAGTTAGATGGAGAAGACTTAGGTTGTACTTGAGCCAGAGTCCCTGTTAAACTCCCAAAAGATCTGGACCACAGCCAGACATTCCAGGACTCTTGCAAGCCTCTTCATCAAGCTTACATTCTTCGTAGGTCAAATTTATGAATTTGCCTTTTTTTTAAAGAAATAAATTTATTTCTATTTATCACATCATTTTTCATGGCTTACCCATGGTATTTGCATTTATTCCATAAGGAGAACCACAAAAATCTCCCTTATTTAAAAACAGTTTAAATGTAGCAATTTAAAGCTAAAATATAAGTTCCATTTTTTTTTTTAGAAATCAGAAATACATTTTTAAAATATGTAAGTATGAGCCAAGTACAGGATGTCAGTCATCCTGATGCTTAGAAGCCTGAAGCTGGGGGTCAACTGTGAATTCAAGGCCACCTAGAATTACAGAGTGAACTCAAGGCCAGAATAGTATGCTTGGTGATATCCTATCTCAAAAAAAAAAAAAAAAGAAAAAATCAAAACAGCAACAAACAAACCCTAAAATTAAAAAGCATAAATGTTAGTTTTGAAAAGTTATCTCAGTCCCAGCACTGGGAAGATAAAATTGTTAATAATGGTGAACGATGGCGTTTTCATGTTTTTATAGTTGTTTTTGACAAAGTCTCAGTCTGTTGCCAAAGCCGACTTTGAATTCATGATTTCCCTCCCAGACTTGCAAGCTCACTGGGATTATTGACACACACCAGCAGACCTGGCTTTGAGAACATGATTTTAAAGATCTCTCTACATAACGTAGAAATAATTTTACAGCCATAGGATTATAATAGCTAAGGACATTTTAAAAATAAAAGCATTAAATTTGATTTTTATAGATAATAAGCACATATAGCAAAACTAAAGGAATCCCATCTTTAAGTAAATGTCTTCTGTAATGGAAAATACTCTTATCTAAAGGAGTCTTTACAAAAACATCTTGGGCCAGCAAGATGGCTCAGCAAGTAAAGGTGTTCATGGCCAAACCTGATTATCTGAGACCTGCATTTGATGCTGGGAAGGAAGCACGTGATGCGGGAAGAGAATTGATTCCACAAAGTTGTCCTCCAGCCTCCACACGTGTGTTGGGGCAGCGTCTTTTCTAGGGTGGTTTCCTCGTGCCACCCCACCTGTCCTCCTTTCCTCTCTTTTGAAACAGGGTCGTCTTCTATTTTAAAAAATATTTTTCTCAGGGCTGGAGAGATGGATTGCTGGTTAGGAGTGTTTACTACTCTTTCAATAAACCTAAGTTTGGTGGTTCACAATTGCCTTCAGCTCCAGAGGACATAATGTCAGGCACCTGCATTCACATGCACACACCTATAAACACACACACACGCACACACACACACACACACACACACACACACACACACACACACACACAGAGCGGGTGTTGTGACTAGGGAATCAGGAAGTTAGCAGAAAACAAAAGAGTTGACCCAGACCACGTGTTGCTTGTGAGCTGCCAAGGTTACTCAAAGTGAATAAGGCAACCCGGTATGTAAGGCTTCCCCTGAGCTCCAATAAACGGCATTCTTTGTTCAAGAGTGACCCATGTCTCTTGGTCTCTTGTGTTTCTTAACCTCCAGGCCCTTGCTCAATATGAGGCTCGCTCGGGTGATGCAGGCATCACAGGTGAAGGCCTCCAGCGACAGTGGGAACTAGGCATTAACTGAGAGACTGCCCTTGGAAGGCTGGCCAGCAGATAAGAAATTAATATGCGGAGGGTGAATTGACTTAGATCAGGAACTAGGGAATCTCTGAGAGATCACCCTCGGAAATAGGAGGAGGGTGAATTGACACATGGGAGCTGCAAGGCCCTGGCAGATTTTAGCTGATCAATTGACAGAACTATTAAAGAAACAGGGGGGGGGAAAAAACATAAAACTGCTCAGGAATTTGTTAAGACTATAGAGCTTATTAGTCCTTGTTTCCTGCGAGCTGGCACACTTAGCATTCAAGATTGGGAACATGTAAAAATTGATTTGCAGGAAGCATTTCACCTCCGAGGACTAGAGGACGTCCCCATTGCTACCTTTGTGCTTTGGTGACTTGTGAAAGATGCCTTGCTTAGTACTAATGTAAAAAAGAAAAAAACAATTGGCCGAGGCTGGGAAGGTTTTTGATGAGATTCAGGGTCAGGAGTCTCTGACTTCTTTGAATAACTTTGATATGACAGAAAAGCCTGCCCCTAAGACTCCTGGGGAAGAAGAACCAGAATTAGCGGAGCAGATACAACAGTCTGTGCGCAGTTGAAAGACAACTCTGAAAGTGGGAGTTTGGAGCCATCCTTTAGGGAACACCTTACCTTATGCACCCTAGGGGCTTCAACCTGTTAGCAGCTGCTTCGTTTAACTTCGAAGAAGAATTAAAAAGACTTAGAATTCAGGTAGAGGATTCAACGCGGCAGGAGCCTCAACAGGCCTTCCCAGTTGTTGAGATCTTGGACACACAGGACAATAGGGTGTGACAGCACCATTCTCTAGCTCAAGGACATTAAGCATCTTAAGCAGTAATGTCTTGTGGAATCCACGCTCCTTTTACCACGGCTCTGGTGGACTCCTATGTGGACTCTAATCTTACATCTAGTGATTGGATGTAATTATGCCTCTCAGTGGGGAGACTACCTGTTATGGAGAGGGGAATATCAGGAAAATGTACAGAGACCACTTGGCGCAATGCCGCTGTGGGCCATCCTGGGAGGAATGTAGGGAAGCTTACAGGAGCAACCCTAGGAGCCCAGATACCTTATGACCCAGGGGTTTACATTCAGATATCTAGCACAGCCAGCAAGACATGGAAAGCATTGCCTAATAAAGGAACTGGGGAGCAATTATCTAAGATAATCCAAGGTCCCTCAGAGCCCTTTTCTGAGTTTATAGACAGACTGCTTCAGTTGGCAGGTTGAATCTTTGGGAATGTGGAAACAGGTATGCCAGTCGTTAAATAAACAGTTAGCTTATGAAAATGCTAACAAGTGGTTATCTGACCACATAGAAGCAAGAATTTAAATGACTATAGCAGGTTATGTAAGGATATTGATGGAACTTGTGTCGTGGGACAAGTGTTGACTGCAGCTCTCCCAGGGGGACAGACCAGGCTCGCCCCAATACTTGCTTTAGTTGTGGAAAAACCAGTCACTTCAAAAGACAACGTCCTGGCATTCAGACAGGAAACAGGGGGACCAAGCGTTTGTCCTTGATGTCATGAAGGAGCTAATTGGGTAAATGAATGCAGATCCAAAGCAGATAATCAAGGAAACCCTCTCCCACCATCAAGAAACAGGATGAGGGGCCAGCCCCTGAAGCCTCAAGTGCACAGGGCCATGACCTCAACCGGTGCACCCATAAGGTTCATTCCCCAGAGAAGTGCACCATTCACAGCCTTGTCTGGAGCACCCTAGGAAGTGCAGAACTGCTCCTCTCCCAGAGCAATACTAACTTCTCAAATGGGGGTCCAGGCTTTGGGCACGGGAGTGTATGGATCTTTGCCTCCTGGAGCAGTAGGTATAATCTTAGGGAGGAGCCGTACCTCTATGAAAGAAATAAGAATTCTCCCAAGAGTGGGGGATCGGGACTATGTAGGAGAAATTAAGGTAATGGTAAGAACTAAAAAGGGGATTCTAGGCATCCCCCAGGGAGCTCTCATTACTTATCTGGGCTTTAACCTGTGTTTCAGCCAAGCAACCCTTTCCTGAAACATAAATGTGGCTCAGGGAGCTTTGAGTCCACAGGCTCTGCTACTGGGTGACCAGTCTAGGGAGGCACCTCACACTAATTTTAATTATTAATGAAAAGAAATCATCTGGCCTCCCAGATACGGGGGGCGGATTCATTAGTGATCTCAAAAAGTCACTGGCCTTTGGCCTGGCCACTCCAGCCTGCCATGACTATGCTTCAGGGAGTAGGGGTGCCTGATGCTCCCGAAGTCAGTTCTCGGTATCTTCAATGGGCAGATGAGGAAGGGCATACAGGACCCTTGAAGCCCTTTGTCCTGCAACACCTCCCTGCTAACTTGTGGGATAGAGATGTTCACTAGGCTATGGGAGTGGTACTGACCACTGAGCCAGTTCAGCCAATGATGGCAAACCAGGGATATGTCCCAGGAAGAGGAGATTCCCCAACCTGTGTCTGACAAGTTACAGGGCCTAAGATCACCTGGACAACATCAAGGTTTGGGAAAATTACCCAAGGGGCCATTGCAGAGCAGCCCCTTATCATACCTATTAAGTGGAAGACAGGCAAACCTGTCTGGATTGATCAATGGCCCCTCTCAAAGGAAAAACTGCAGGCTGCTTATGATTTAGTTGGGGAACAACTGGACACATTGTGCCTTCTACTTCTCCACGGAATACTCCTATTTTTGCAATAAAAGAAACATGGCAAATGGCACTTACTACAGGACTTAAGAGCTGCGAATAACTGTATGGAAGTTATGGGTGCCACAAAACCAGGGCTCCCTAGACCTGTTAGGATTCCTGAAGGCTGTTATATGGTAGTTATTGCTTCTGTACTATTCCCCTCACCCTTCTGATTCTGATAGCTTTGTCTTTAGTGTCCCTTCTATCAATTATAAGGAACCTTATCAAAGATATCAATGGGTTGTTTTACCTCAAGGCATGGCAAACAGTCCCACTGTATGTCAGGTGTACGTCGCCTGTGCTATTGCTCCCATTCACAGTGCTTATCCTCAGCTGTACATAATTCACTATATGGATGATATTCTTCTATCAGGGCCATTTCAAGATGAGGTACATGAGGCCCTGGCTGATTTACAAGCCTACCTGACCAAGTGCAAATTAGTTGTGGCTCCTGAAAAGATACAACAGTTTTCCTATCAATATTTGGGTCACCAATTGTTACAGACAGGTGATGTGGGAATGCCTTTCTGTATGCTGTGAATAGCAATCTTTAAATAAAGAAGCTGTTTTGGCCCATGACAGGCACCATAGGAAAAGTAGGAGGAAGAATCAGAATAGGTAAGAGGAGCAGGGCAGAATCAGACAGACAGAGCCAGAAGCCCAAAGGAGCAACATGTAAGGAGCACAGGTGAGCCATAGGCTGCGTGGCAGAAAGATTAATAGAAATGGGTTGAGTTAAGATGTAAGAGCAAGCTAGCAATGTGCCCGAGCCATAGGCCAAACAACATGAAGTTAATATAGCGTCTGAGTCGTTGCTAAGGCCTAAGCAACAGGGGGTGGCTAAAGGGCCTGGGGCTACAGGTCTGTGGGTCTGGGCCTCTGGCTGCCCGGGACCAAGAAACCACATTGTAACAGACAGGGGGATGCCCTCACAAGGTATAGTTAAGAGCAGATCAACTCAAAACTCTTAACAAATTTCAAAAGATTTTAGGGGATATTAATTGGATTTAACCTAGTTTAGGCCTTAGTAAAGGACAGCTTAAGCTACCATTTGAAATTCTACGGGGAGATTCAGATCCCACCTCTCCTCGGAAGCTACTGCTGCAGGGCGACAGTTCTTACAACTGACAGAAGAACATAATGCTAGGGCCCATACTCATTATATTGATTATGTTCAGCCTTTGCTACATCACGACATCGCCCTACAGGATCTTTTGGCAGACTGGATCTATCCTTTGGGTCCATGATCATGTCTCTCTGGCCAAAGCAGTTTAATCATACCCTTCTGCAGTATTGGAAATTGTTCAAAACGCTTATCTTGAGAGGCTCTGCACATTTGGAAAGATTCCTGACCAGGTCATTACTCCCTATACCCGAGAACAAGTTCAGATGGTTACAGACCTTTGATCCGAAATGGACCCTGTTCTTATGCACCAATTCAACGACTTTTGACAGCCATTATCCCAGTTGTAAATTTTTACAATTATTTCTTAATCGCCCTGTGTGTTTTCCTGAAGTTGTTTTCCAGCACCCTACAGCTGGAATGGTGAGTGTGTTTACAGATGGGTCTTCTAACAGGATGGCTGCAGTCTTTGCTAATGGTGTTATTTTAAGGGAAAAGATTAATACTCAGTCTGTGCAAGTTGCTGAATTGGCTGCAGTATTTATGGCTTTACAGTATTTTTTGTTGTTCCTGTTAATTTATATACAGATAGTGTTTATGCTAGTAAGGTTGTGGGACCCTTAGAAACAGCCAGAGGCATTGTTACTGTTTCTACAGTCCAGAGTTGCCTCTTACAGATACACACTCTGCCCTGGCACCATAAAATTTCCTTTTGGTGTGCCATCTTAGAGCACATTCAGACCTTGTAGGACCTCTAAGCTATGGTAACCAATGAGCTGATGAGGCTACTAAATTGGTCCTATTTATGAGTAAATCACAGTTGGAAGCTGGGCAACAGGCTCATCAAAATCTTTATCTTAATGCTGGAACCTTAAAATTTAGATACAAATTTTCTACAGATCAAGCTGTTGCCATTGTCAAGAGTTGCCCATCTTGTATGGAGTTTCTTCCTGTACCCCACTATGGAGTTAATCTTAAAGGTTTATCAATCAATCATATTTGGTAAGTGGATGTTACTCATGTTGCCTCTTTTGGGAAATTATACTTTGTTCATGTTACTGTTGATACCTTTTCTGGAATTATTTTTGCCTCTGCCCATACCAGAGAAAAGGTTAAGGATGTAAAAAGTCATTGTATATAAACCTTTGCCTATTTGGGTGTGCCATAAATAGTTAAAACTAATAATGGACTTGCGTATACTAAAGTCAAGTTCCGAAAATTTTGTGACGACTATTCTATTGTTCATAAGATGAGTATACCCTATCATCCTCAAGGCCAAGCTATTATTGATAGAACACATGGTACTCTGAAGGCATATCTTCATAAAATAAAGGAGGAGGAATATAATACCCCCAAGGATCAGTTATCATTTATTCTCTACATTTTATATACTTTTTTTAACTGTGGATAATCAGGGGAGGTTGGCTGCTGAGCTTCAACGACAACCAAATTTTCCCACATACCCTCAAGTAAATTGAGGTATGTGGTGTCTGGACAATGGTGTGGACCAGATCCAGTGCTGCTGTGTGTCGGGGGTAGTGTCTGTGTTTTCCCCCCAGAATGCTGACTCTCCAGTCTCGGTTCCAGAACCACTGGTGCATGCTGTGGGTGACCTTGTCGGGAACAAGCCTGGCACAAGTCCATTGGGCACTGGTAAGAAATCCCCCATTGTTGATGCCCATGGGTCCTGATAGTCCAGTATGGCCTACTTTGTATCTACTGACTGGAAGACGGGCACCCCATTGGCACCCATGAATCAGGATAAAGCTATATCACAGACACTTGCAATCTTACCGAGAGCCTCTGCTTTGAGAAGGTGCTGGATAAGAGCCAGTTCCCTACAAATTCCCTTGCTCATAGTCGGTGTATTGCAATAAGCAATGCCTCAGCTGCTGGCTTTGGGAGGAACTCCTCCAATGCTTCTTGTTGTAGACTTAAAAATTGTACTTGTGCCAATAAATAAAAAGAATCACACTGGCCGCATCCCTCCAGCTAATCGTTGCTGGCCTGGGCACCCTGACTACAACCTGGTCAGTGCACCATTATGGGCTAAATGTATTACAAATCCCTCGTATCAGTTAAACCCTCTATGGTGGTGGGGGCCACACCCCTGCCAAGGATGTTGTGCAGGCGACCTATTTTAACGGGGCTCCTTCTTGGAATTCAAATACAGGGTTTGAAAACTCTGTCCTTCCCTTATTTCTTTGTGGTGACAAATGCTACTAATGTGTCTAACAGTTTGAACTGTTCTAGAGAATCCTGTCTCCCGACTGACTACTGGAAAAATGAGACACTCACGTTGGTGGTTTGATCAGCTCGTCCTGATTCGTCCTGATTCGTCCTAAGAGAGATCACCACAGCTGTTGTTACTGTCACTGTGGGGGGCAGCAGCAATGGGGATTGCCTTTAGTCAATTCTGTGCCCACTGCAGCCACATTAGATTTATTGACAGGAAGAATGGCCAATGCTTTTGAGACACAGAATAGTATGAATGAGCATATTAGACTAGGTATTTTACAGCTTAACTTGCAGATTTCTTTGTTGCAAGAGCCAGTAGGTTTGTTTTGGGAATTATACACAGCACCTGTCTAAAGAGATCATTGCAGTGAATGACACCAGAGTGCCAATCAATTAGTTACAGGTATATATCAGGGCATAGAGATGATTAGGAAGTGGGCAGGTGTTGGTTCCTGGCATCAGGCTGGATTGAATGCATAGATATGTGCCTGTGGAGAATTCCACCTTGGCCCTCGTGGCCCCCTCCTCCCTGAGAACTGAACCTTGTGACAGCTAGGGGGATAAACATAATGTTTTTTTCTGCTCTGCAGTTCTCTTGTTATTGCTGCCAACCCCAGGGGCATTAGTCATGGGATCTTCCACGACCTTGGGTGTGGGCTGACTAGGAGGAAGTTACTAGGAGGAAGTACTGAGAGGTATAAAAGGTTGTGTTGAATAAAGCTCGGGTCTCTCTTCGTGATCCTGGATGATGGAACCTGACAACTCCTGAGTGCTGATTTAACCTCGACGTCCCTCATCTGTCTTGGTCCACTTCAGCTGGCAGGCAGGGTCAATGCTGGGAGGAACATTATGTTCCTAAAACGGAGCCAGCAATCAATCCAAGTTATTATTGGCCACACACACACAAAAATGTGCTTTGTGCTATTGCCCATAATTCAGCACCTAGTGAGGTGTGGATTTGCATGCAAAAAACAGGCTAGCAAGCCAATGACAGGTAAGGTATAAGGGATTGTAATCAACCTAAGACAGGAGGTTCTGCCCTATGCTGCAGAATTTTCTGATGACGGGTAAGATGCAATCTGACTTCTGTGCCACCTAAGACAGGCCTAGTCTGGATGTCCTTTTTGTATAAAGGGAAGGGGAATCTGTGGAGGTTGGCCTGCAGGCTTAGCACTATTTAGTGGCCTGCGGTGTTTACTGGAACCAACTGATCTATTTCCTTTATTGGAACATTGCCCAAGCAGGCAGCTGTGATCAGGGAATCAGGAAGTTAGCAGAGAACAAAGAAGTTGACCCAGACCAGGTATTGCTTATAAGCTTCCAAGGTTATTCAAAGTGAATAAGGCAACCCCAGTATATAAGGCTTCCCCTGAGCTCCAATAAACGGCATTCTTTGTTCAAGAATGACTCGCATCTCTGTGTTTCTTAATCTCCAGGCCCTTGCTCAATATGAGGCTCTCTCGGGGAAAAGCTGAAATATCAGAGACAGATGAACAAGCCACAGACACTCCTCACAGATCCCCGGACCGAATGCCTCTGAGTCCTCAGCCAAAAGGGAAGAAGGTCACAGGTGAAGCTCTGAACAGCCTCCTCCGGTCTTATCTTACCTGTTATCTCACTTCCAGATTTCCTAGCACTAGGGTTAAAGGCTATGTGATTCCTAGGTACTGGGATCATAGGGATGGGATCCCAAGTTCTGGGAATAAAGGTGTGTGCTCTGTTTGGCCTTGAACTCATAGAGATTCAGATGGATCTCTGCCTTCTCTGTACTGGGATTAAAGGCATAAATCAAGACTCCCTGACCTTCATGACTAACTCTGTGGGTGGCTCTGTCTTCTGATTTTCAGGCAAATTTTATTAAGTATACAATATATAACTACAGTTGTGTTTTATGTTTATTTTTATTTTATGTGGTTGAGTGTATTGTCGGTATATTTGCATGTGTACCTGCACATACCTGGTGCCTGTGGAGGTCAGAAGAGGAAGTCAGATGGGCTGGAACTGGAGTTACAGACTCTTGTAAACTGCTCTGTGGGTTCTCGAAACCGACCCAGCTCCTCTGCAAGAGCTAAGCCATCTCTTCAGCATGCCTTCAGTTACCTCTATTCTAGCTATTATCTTAGTGCCATTTTATTTGTTTGTTGTGGTGTTGAAAATCAACTCTAGAGGCTCACTCATGATAGGCAAACTCTACCACTAAAATACATCCCAGCCCTAGCTAATTTTGTGTCACTTAGTACATTTCTAAGATAAAAACTTATAGAAAGAAAGTGTTATGATAATGTGATGGATGGTGATGGATGATGGATGGGGGTCCCATACCCTATGAGGACGTGGGCGCAGTGGGAAGCAGTGTGAAGAGAGACACTTAGACTGGCCCACATGGAAAGACTTTATTATTATGGAGGGGGTGGTCAGGGGCTGAGGCGTGTGCCCTCTGGAAGGTTGGGGAGGAAGAAAAGGAAGGATTGAAGGTGAGAATTCTTCTCAAATGGAGCTTGACATCAGCACTCAGGGTGGGACCAGGCTAACTGCCCCTCAGGAGCTAGGGCAGAATCTTAACAGAAAGGGCTTATCCTGATTCAGTTTGAGGCTTTATTGTAAGAGGTTCCTTTGAGCCTGTGTTGGCATTTTGTGGTGTGAGTTACTGGTTCGGAATTTAAAAAAAAAAAAAAAATCCTAAAACTGAAGGCTCAGCAGTTAAGAGCTCTCAAAATCTTGCAGAGAAGCAGAGTATGATTCCCAGCCAGTTCCGGAAGATCTAATGTCTGGGCTCTGTACTCATAGTCACATGTGATCCACATACATACATGCAGGCAAACATACAAATAATAAATTGTAGTACAAGGTTTCTGGCCCGGACTTTCAGGCCTTGCCTCAAGGTTTAGGACCCACAGACCCACAGACCCGCAGAGACACACAGATGCTTACAATAGTTTTAGGCTGATCGGCCTAAGGCCCAGGCATATAACTTGTTAACTCTTTACCCTTAAACTAACCCATGACTCTTATCCTGTTCAGCCATGCAGCTCAGTATCTTTTCTCAGAGCAGCAGAGTTGTCCTCTGCTTCTTCTGGCTTCTCTGTGGCATTCTACTTTGTTCCACCTGTTCCTAGAGTCTTCTTAGTCTGGTAGCCCCGCCCACACTTCCTGTCAGCGCTTTTTATTAAACCAGTGGGTGGGACAATTATTTACAATAGAACAACATAATCGCCCTATAATAAATAAATATTTTTAACTAAAAAAATAACAAAAAGCCTTGGATCTTAGAATTTCCTTTGAGCCAATGCCAAAGGCGGAGATCGGGAGACCTCTCCTTTTTAAAATCTCGCCACTTCTCCATAGTGCCACTCTGAAGGTCTAGCCTCCAACACATAGGTCTTGAGAAATGTTTAAGATTCAAAATAAAACATTTTATTTTTCTCTCTAGAATTCTGTTAGGCCTCCTTACATCCCTTCCTGTGGGCAGAGTGGATACCTACCATGCATCCACAACACATTTGAATGAGTGAGGTATTATTTTTCTAATTTTTCTTCCTGGTTCCCATGAGATATTCTTCTTGGGGTGTTTATTTGCTTTTATTTACTTATTATTTTGTTTTTTATTTTTGAGGCAGAGTCTTACTCTGTAGCTCTGGCTTGCCTAGAACTTGTTTTGTAGGCCAGACAGTTATCAAATTCATTAAGCTTCCTTTGCCTCTGCCTCCCGAGTGCTGTGATCAAAAGCGTGGATGCCTGGGATCTGTACCTGGGACCATGTTGGTATGAGCACTAATCTGAGTGACCTGAACTGCCAACCGGGCTCGTGGTGTCCTGTGGACCCTGAACTGCTGCCAAGAGCCATGTCTCAGTCTGGGGCCCTGCAGCAGCTGCTGTCTGTGTTGCTGTCCTTGGTTCTTTTTACCCCTGAGGGCAGTGAGTTTAGGGCTGCACAGAGTGGGTCCCACTCTTCACTGGTTGCAGCACTAGGGAGAACTGTCCCTGCCCCTCACAACTACAGTACTGAGGAGACTGGGCCCTGCACCTCGCCTGGGCAGCACAGTAGAGATGACCTCGTTGGTGGGGGGTGAGGGTGAGCCAGACCTGAAGGCGTGAATGTGGAAGAACTATCCTCACTACCTGTCTGTCATTGATGGTGTGGGCAAGGGAACAATGCCTCCTTTGCCCCTTCCCCTTTATCTTCTGCAGGCAAGAAAGCTGGCCCTGGAGTCAGGAGAGTGGGAGAGCTGGCTTTGCCCCTCCCATACGCCGTGTGGTAGCATGGGTGAGAGAAAGACGCCCCACCCTACCCCTTGTCACCTGCAGCAGGAGGGAGAACTGACCCTGCTCCTCACCAACTGCAGCGCTCAAGTGTACCCTGAACCTTTCCTGGACAAAACAGTAGAGCTGGCTCTGGTGGTGTGGGTGTGGGTGAGCCAGTGCCAAGGACATTGGAGCAGGAGAACTGGCCATGTTTCTTACAAGACAGGGAAGTGCTGGAGAGCTCACTCTGGTGGTCATGATGAGGGAAAGGATGGTGGGCTAACCAACCCAGCTACCACCCAGGCTCAGAAACAAAGCTATGAGTTAGTCCGCTCCATCACCCACCTCATCTGTGAACTGCTGAAGCAATTAACAGGGCCAGACCTGCAGATCCAAAGCTGCCAGATCTTCATGACACAAGGCAATGGCAGGATAGCCAAGACTATTTGCAGTCCCGGTGAGGGCCCAGCACTGATGGTGTAGCAAAAGCCAGAGGTCTGGAATCGGACCAATGACTCGTTACAATGAACATGTACAAGGACAGACGTATGGACTAAAGGATGAACCGTGTGACTTACTGGGCCACACTACAGCTTCCGTGATGAGGTTTTTATTTATTGGGATTATTTTTGTTTTGTTTGCTTCTTTTTGGTTTTCTTTTAATTTTTTTTTTATTTTGTAGGGGAGTGTGCAAGGGCAGAGAGTGGATATAAAGGGACAAGGAGATAAGTGGATTAGAATACATGATGTCAAATCCGCAAAGAATTCATAAGACGTTTAAAAAAAATGTACCACCACATCTACATATTTTTTTAATTAATACATTTTAGTTCTGTGACGTCCACTCATTAGTGTTTGAAGAGTCTTTTTAATTGCTGATGTACATCTTAGTGAAAAACTGTATGGGTTTCCATATTCTAGACCTATTTATTGTTTAAATCTAAACCCGGATTATTTTTTCTCAGCAGGATACTGTGTGAACACAGTAACCACCAAACTAGACTGCACTGTAAATGGGAAGGTTTACTGTAAATATGAAAGTGCTGTATGGCTATCCTTCTGGTGACAAAGATAGAGAATAGCCAGAGGTATCTGGGGACTCACTCCAGAGCTGCCACGGGTACCTCTCAAAAAGGCAGGGGAGAGCCTTGCCACTTAAAGAGAGAGAAGGTAGCTAGTGAGGAGGGAGATGCGCAAGCCAGAACAGCCTGGGAGCTAGTGTGGTGCCTCAATATGTGTTACAGGTATTGTGCTAATTGGGAGCCAGCTATTCCTCTGGCCACAGATTGGGGAAGATAAGGGAAGTGAATCTTCCCAACAAGCAGAAACCTGTTTCACGGAGGAATGCTGAGTGTAAATTTTACCGGTCAGCAATCCTTCAGTTTTAATGGCACTTAGGGATTTGGAGGTTGGGAGATGGCTGCATGGATAATGTGCTTGCTACTCAATCATTAGGTCTTGAGTTCAGATCCCAGGCATGACAGTGTGCCAGTAATCTCAGCGCTGAGGAGGCAGAACCAGGAGAATTCTAAGGCTTCTTGGCCAGCTTCTTTATAAATTGGTGAGCTATAGCCTCAGTGGGCACCCTGTATTTAAAAAAAGATGGTGAGTGACTGAAGAATATATCTGACATTTACCTCTGACCTCCACTCACATGCATATACATGCATACACAAAAGAATAACATTGTAATTAAAATATTTGAAATTGGACATGGAGCAATCACTCCATAGGATATTTGCTATTCTGTGGTATGTTCTAGAACCTAAAGAGGCTCTAATTTGAATCTATTCACAAATACAGGCTTCCACTTTCAGATTTCTTTTTGTCTGAACTTTGTTCCTAAACTGCCTTTCCAGCTGCCTTCATGGGGCCCTTTGGCTGCAGGACAGATATTGATCTTGGTCATAAACTCTACTTTTGAGGCCCGCTTATACACCTCTACTTCCTGTCCCCTGACTGCAACAGACAGGGTCTGCCCTCCAATAGTATACCTTGACCTATAGTTACTGTGCACACTTTTTTTTAAAAAAAAATCTTATGTCATTGTTATTCTTTATAGAAGTCCCAGTGACCCCAGAGACTGACCCTGACTTAGGAACTACGTGATTCAGATACAAGTTGGACCGAAGAGTGAGTTATTAATTCCAGGGTTATCAGTTTGTCCCCATGAGCAAAAGTCAACAGGCCTACTTAGTTTGGCTTCGTTGAAGGGAATGAATGTGAGGGCTAAAGTCCTAATTGCCTTTCATCACTTCATTTATCCCCCCCAGTATTAGCTCAAGGCTCTCATCATATAGCGAAAAGGAAGTCTGGAAGACAGACATTGAGATAACACATATTTAAAACAGTAATAAGACTTGGACAGAGGCCACATGCTCTAGAAGCCAGGAGAAAAGGACTAGCAGACACAGAACAGGCCCCTGGCGGAAGGACAGTCGCCTCACTGGAACTCTTCAACAGCTAGAGAGTTCTAGGGGGTTCTGGAGAGATAGACTGCTCAGTAGTTGAGAGTACATACTGCTCTTGCAGAGGACCCAAGTCTGCCTCCCTATACCCAAGTCGGGCTACTTACAACTGCCTTTTACTCCAGCTCCAGAGGATCTGACTCCCTCTGCTGGATTCTGCAGGCGTTTGCAGCTCTGTGTGCTCAGATACATACATACGCAGATCATTAAAAAATGAAAGATAATTGTTTTTCCAGGAATTTATGGTAGAGGGCATTATGAGTTTGAGGAAAGGGAAGGTGGTTGGTCCACTCACTTTATTTGGGGAGGTTTGAAGCACTGAAGTGGTTAAATTCCTTTGCTGTTTGTCTAAAAAAGAGGAGTAGATGGAGATGGATAGGGCGGAAATGAGGAGACATTCTGGTATAGTACCAAGGGTGCTTAGCACAAGTGGGGTGACTTTGAAATTTACATGTTTCCCCATTCTTTGGCATGTCATTTATATTTCCAACAGCATATTTTAAAAGCAAAGTATTAAATCTGACGGCAACAGCTCAGTCAGAAAAATGTCTGTCATGCAAATATATGAAGTTTAATTTGGTTCTTAGCATCCTTGTGAAAAAAAAAAGGTGTGGTACCATGAACTTGTGGGAAGGCAGAGATGGGGCGTGGTGGCTGGTCAGCCTAGCCTAGTCAGTGAACTCCAGGATCCAGAGAGAGATTCTGTCATAAAAACTGAGGCCTGGCACAGTGATACATCCTTCAAATTGTAGAGCTTGGGAGACAAAGGCAGGTGGATCTCTATGGGTTTAGGTTTAGCCTGATCTACATAGTGAGTTCTAGGTGAGCCAAGGCTACACAGTGAGACACTGTTTCAAAAAACCAAACCAACAAAAGCAATAACAACAAGATGGGCAGCTCCTGAGGGCTGACACCAAAGTTAAGCTCTGACCTCCACATCTATGTTTGCCTGTGTAGGTGTGTGAAACTACACAAATGTACCTGCATACACGTGAGCACACACACCTGCAAACATACACACAAAAACATTAAAATTTGAAGCCAAATTAATCAGCGTTTCTTTTAGATGTCTTGTGCTTTGTAAATTCTAAGAAAACTAACCTGAGACCACACTGATATCCACTTTTTAGCATGGATACACATGGCTTCTGGGAGAGTCCTCAAGATTAGTCTTCTTGAATATATTATCTCAGTGACTATAAACACCTCTCAAACACTAAATATTCACACTGAATGAATGCTCATTGTGTACCTGTTAGGATTTGAATCACACCCATAAGCATTCACATTACGGAAGCTTTAGTCTCTAGTTCTCTGAAATGAGGCCTTCAGGCTATGGGTCGTGAGGGCTCTGACTTCATAAAGGAACCAATCCATTTAATGGATTTATTTTTGTGTTGTAGAATATTATTTTAAGGTATATTACTTTTGTTTATGCTCTGGAACATTTGTTTAATGATGCAAAGATGTGTCTGATTAAATAAAATCCACCTGCAGTCAGCTGAGACAGCAATTGGCTGACAGGAAGTGGTAAGGAGGAGGCAGGTAGAGAAGGGTTTTTAAGGAGGGGTGAAGGGAAGCATAAGGGCTTTTTGGAGGATGTGAGCAAAGACAGGAGGTGAGCTACTTGCTAATCAGCCTCTCTGAGAAGCAGAATCCACCTGAACCTTTGAGTCTTGAGTTTTTTAGAAGAATGGAGATTTAGTTAAATTCCTGGTAGCTTTGAAAGAGTTAGTGCCTGAGGGAACAGAATCCCTTCTGGCCTCAGCTTTGGCTGCCTAACAGCGGAGTTGCAGTAGCTGATTCAGACAGCCCTGGCTTAAAAGGCAGCAGCAAAAACCCAAACCAAACAAAACCAAAAACCAGTAGTGTGTTAGTCAGTTTTTAGTTTTATTTGTTTATTTTATTTCTAAGTCGCTGTAACAAATGCCCGACGGAAATCATCTTAAAAGGTTTCCTTCTGTTGCTTCACAGTCACAGAGGCGTCCATGTGTGGTTGTCTGGCTCTTTGCTTCTGAGCTGAGGTGGGGCAGAGAGTAGAACAGTGGGAAGTGATGGAGAAGCAGATGGCTCACTTCCTGGTGTCGGGAAGTGGGGACTAGGGACAAGACACTCCGGAGGATTCCCCCAGGGACTCACTTCCAGCTAACCCTCACTTCCGCATGTTGCTGTCAAATATCAAGGGATTGCCCTTCATGATCCAGCTACCTCTCAGTTATTAAGTCTACGAGCTGGAAGCCAGGCTTCTATGAGACATTTCGTATGAAAACCACAGAACAGAACATCTATCTGGGTCTTAAACTTTGTTATAAAAAATGAGCCTTTTCCAGCCAGCATGTGGCAGCTTCACTTTGCCATGTGCTCTTGACACGACAGGCCCATAGCAATGGACTCAAGTGACCGTAGACCAAAGCCATGACCAAATTAAATCTATCTGCATTTTAGTTGATTTCTCAGGGATTTTTGTCACTGCAATGAAACGCTAGCACACAGCATCTCTTTCCTTGTCTTGTGTCTGGACGTTCTCCTATAAGCCAGGCAGGCTCATACACAGAGCTCTCTACAGTCCAAGATTTCTCTGCTACTGTCTTCCCGCGCTCTGTAGAGCCTGTTCAATTTTAATTTACCACTTTATTTCAACAGCTAATTATGACAGCTCATGGGACTTTCATAGATGATGATGGCATGTGTTAAGAATTAGCCAGACCCATTCCAAATGCTTCACATATCTGAACCTACTCCTCACATCCCTGAGAAAAGATGACCGTTAACTTAGAGGAGTCAGTCAGCTTCAGGGCAACGTGATCCCACAGCCATCGTTCTCACGGCCATAAAGTGCCACAGCTAAGGCTGCCCTTATATACCACGGGCACAGCTTACCAAAGGACAACATGTTGATGTTTTTGCATCACATGCTTCTCCAGCTTCAGCTCAGACTAAGTGAGGCCGTAGGATAGAATTATTTAAAGGAAGCCTCTTGGACTCCTCAGTAGAGGAGCAATATGCCCCTCTCAGCCCATGTAAGGCTACAGAGCAGGCTGTGTAGTTTGTGCCTAGCAGAAGAGTACATAACTAAGGGGACAAATGTCTGTCCAGCCAGTTCCCTTTGTTTCCAGGAGCCTTGAGACTGTGCTTCCAGGATAAAGGAGCAGCCTTGTTTCCATTTCTATGAAGGCGCCATATAAGGCAGCAGAGGTCTTTTCTGAGCCTAGCTCCCATCTCTGGGAAAATTTCATGTAATACGACTTAGCCAAGCTAATCATCACATTCTGTTCCCTTGGCTCTAGTGGCTGGTTGGAGCAATGAGTACATAACTCACACCAAGCCATTTTCGGCCAACCTGGCTTCTTTTGGAGGCTTTTGTATGAGGTTTGTGGACCTTTTTCTGGGTTGGTGAAAGTTGGAGTCATTACATCATCTTAATTCCCAGAAAACCAGTCATAAGATGAAAAGAGAAAACCCCACCTCTGTACTACCTTTAGCCAGCGGTCCTATCAAACCTCAATCCAATTTTTAAATGAACTAATACATATCCTAAATCAGTAAATTATCATTTTTATTTGGGAAATCCTGGCTATCAGTTGGAATAGATAAACACATGATGCCCTATACCTTGGGGAGGCATCCCCCTGCCTCTGCTCCTGTTCCGTTTTGCCCTTCCTTCCCAGCACTTGACCCCTCTTCATGCCTGTTTATTTTATTTGGTTTATTTTTCTATCTCCCTTCAATCCCCGAGCTTTCTGAAAGGCACAATCCATGATGATCATCAGTTTGTTTATCCATGGCTTCCCAGCCCTTAAGCATCGACTCTTGGCACCCATCATGTACTTCTGGAGATTTGCGGAATGCCACACCCAGGTGAATTCCAAAGGGTTGCTGAAATTCTGTATGCAACACAGCTCTAGAGTTCACGGTGGACCAGCCTCCCTTCTAACAAGATGGGAGCCTTTTGTCCTTGTGGAAGGAAGCCCACCATGTGTATGTGAGGGCATGCCAGGTCCCAGTATGGCAGCAGTTTCAGAGAGGGTGCTTTGTCATCCACAAAGACTGTCCCAAAATAGCAGTGATCCCCACACAGAACTACTTCAAACTCATTTTAAGAGCTTTTTGGGTGTTTATAGAATATACTTCTACCGGTTACTGTCTGGATTTTTCTTTCATCTCTCCTTTGCAGCCGTGGGGATAGAAATAAATTAATGGCCCTGATTCTTTTCTTTCTCCCACATATTATTCAATAAACAACAAGGCCTTCTCTCTTGGGAGCAGGGTCTCCCTGTGACTTCCTGCTCCAGTCTCATTGCAGCGCTGTGGGTCTGGTGCTTGGGTTCTATGGGGCTCCCAGCAGCCTGAAACTTCAATTATTGATCATGTCTGTCCAGGTGTCTGATGCTTTTACTTCCTGGGCAGTGATCTGTTCAGATCCGTCTTCGGAGTGACTGCCCTTCCAGTGAAAATGATCGTGCTCTATCTGCCTGTCACTTCACTTGAAATCCCACTATTACTGTTTATTTAAGGCTTGCAGGCTCCATTAGAGGAGTACATTACTATGGATACTTTCCTCTCAGACAACAAACAGAAGGGTTCCACTTGTTACCCCTCTCCTCACACACCTTCCTTCAGTTTTCTCCAGACAGCCCTCTGATAGCTCTGGGGATAAATGAGCATCCTCAGAACAGGACAACAAACAGCGTTCGCTGTTTGGCCATGTCACAAGGACAAGGCAAGTGGCTGTCCAGCTAACCTGACTGCATGGCCAGGCCACATAGACTTTCTTCCAGGACACTTTCCTTCTAATAGACACGGTCAAGATTACACCAAAATGAGTGAACGTCTTAGCAGCCATCAAGTCCTATGTTCTTCTCATACTGCCTTGCAGACTCCTGGCCTAGGGTGTGGGGGATGCATCTGTTTTATGGTTCAATTTATCTCCTCATTATTAGAGCAAACATGGTATAAGAAATTTCAAACTGTGAGCACAGAAACGTGAGCAAGGCCACAAAGCTTGTTAGTGGCAGAGAAGAGTCAAGTCCCGGGGCCTCTAGGTCAATCCACTGCAGCATTTGACACCTCCCATCATAGGCCCGGAAGTACTCAAATTTAAGTACCACTTCCCTCAATCAACCTTGCTCTGAGACTGGCAGGCACCATTCACCTCTCTGCTCAAACCAAGTGCTGCTGGAGACAGACAGGGGAGTAGAGGAGGAGGGGGAGGAAGAGGAAGGTGGGAAAAACACCCAGGAGTGTTTCTGAGTCTTGTATCATTTTCCATTTCCATCTCCACCACACTGGAACACAGCAGGCCGGAACACGTACCGCTATTTAATGCAGGAATCTACGGTCCACTTCAGGCTCAGGGACTCACTCCACCGATGGGCATTCCATGGCAAGAGGGCGAATAGCAGGGAAGCAAGGGGCGTGTATGGGCCACAGAGGGAAGCCACAGGTTACGGGACTAAGGGGACAGGAGATCACTCTTGGCTATTTGTTTCTTGGCTCCAAAACTTTACTGGTATGACAGAGACCCAGTGGTCAGGTAGCACGTTTCTATTTGTTTGAGACAGTCAAAAGGAAGAGGAATAATAGAGAGATTGTAGAGTGAACACTGAGACCGGAAGTCACTGACCCACCGTGCTAAGCTCTGAGACCGGAAGTCACTGACCCACCGTGCTAAGCTCTGAGACCGGAAGTCACTGACCCACCGTGCTAAGCTCTGAGACCGGAAGCCTCTGTCCCACCGAGACCGGAAGCTACTGTGCCACCATGCTAAGCTCTGAGACCGGAAGTCACTGACCCACCGTGCTAAACTCTGAGACCGGAAGTCACTGACCCACCGTGCTAAGCTCTGAGACCGGAAGTCACTGACCCACCGTGCTAAGCTCTGAGACCGGAAGCCTCTGTCCCACCGTGCTAAGCTCTGAGACCGGAAGTCACTGACCCACCATGCTAAGCTCTGAGACCGGAAGTCACTGACCCACCATGCTAAGCTCTGAGACCGGAAGTCACTGACCCACCGTGCTAAGCTCTGAGACCGGAAGTCACTGACCCACCATGCTAACCTCTGAGACTTGAATCTGAGACCGGAAGCCACCGTCCCACCATGCTAAGCTCTGAGACCGGAAGCCACCGTCCCACCATGCTAAGCTCTGAGACCGGAAGTCACTGACCCACCATGCTAACCTCTCTGAGCCTGATAGTCAGTGCACTGGAGGCATCATCAGTGTTCGCTGCTGCATTTACTCTCAGAGATAATGATTGTATCAACCACCAGGTAGGAGGGAAGAAGAAGGAGCCTTGTGCAAGGCCTGCAGACGCTTGGTTCTTGCTCTACGGCCTGTACTTGCATAGGAAGTGCTGGCTCTCATTGCATCTGTTTTTGTTCCAAGTTAAAAATCCTGCAAGAAAATAAACAGACATTTAAACAAAGCTGGTTCAGTACTGAACTTGCTACAATTATCTGTGTGCTTTTCTTGGAGTCCTGGACAAGGGCCAGTAGCACCTATTTCAGGTGCCAGCGTGGGAAGGATATGGTACTGTTTAGTCCAAACGTCCATCAATTGCTAGCTAGGGCTGTCTAGGTCGCTCTGTGGGTATTGTTGACACTCACAGCAAAAGACAGTGAATAAAGTAGATTTTCCCTTTCATTACTTTGGACTCAGTCTTACCACATCAACTCTTGCAGTAACGTCCAGCCTCCCTCCCTGCCCCCCCCCCCAAATCTCTACATCCCATTACTGGTTCTCTGGGGATCCCCGACTAATGCGCGCTGGGGAGGAAACAGCACCCGACAGACCCAGGAAAGGCTCCCTTTAAGTGCGGTGCTTGCTTAGTTTGTTTTATTTGATTTATTTATCATTTTTATTTATATGTATGTGTGTAGGTGCCTGTGGAGGCCACAGAAGAGCATCAGGTCCTCTGGAGCTGGAGTTACAAGAGGTTGTGAGAACTGCCCGATGTGAGCGCTGGAAAGCAAACTCCTATCCTCCGTAAGAGCAGCTCTTGTTCTTAACTGCTGCTGTTCTTGCTGGTTTTGTGTCAGCTTGACGCATCCTAGAGTCATCAGAGAGGAGGGAGCCCCCAAGTGAGAAAACACCTCCATAAAAATCAAGATGTAGGCAAACATGTAGAACATCTTCTTAATTAGTGATTCATGAGGAAAGTCCCAGCTCATTGTGGGTAGGGCCATCCCTGGTCAGGTGGTCCTGGGTGCTAAAAGAGGGTGGGCTGAGTAAGTCATGATGAACAAGCCAGTGAGCAGCACCCCTCCTTGACCTCAGCTCGTACCTCCGGGTATTTGCCCTGCTTGAGTTCCTGTCCTGAGTCCCTTGATAATGAACTGTGATGTGGAAGCAGAAGCTGAATAAACCCTTCCTTCCCCAACTTGCTATTCGTCTTGGTGTTTCTTCACAGCAGTAGAAACCCTAAGACAAATGCTGAGCTCTCCCTCCAGCTCCTCCGTTATGTTTGAAACGGCTGCATCAAGGACCTGAGGTGGCTTTCCTAGATTCCACAGGCATGCTCTGAGATGCTCCAAGGTTCTGAGAAGCTCCAAGGTCATCTTCAAAGACCTGCAAGCCATTGTAACCAGTCACGTTCCAAAAGGGTGCCCACTTAGAAAGACCGAGCCAGAATCCAGGGGTCTCTGGGGGACTGAAATATGTCTTTAGGGGAGGCTCAACTATTTCAGAACAGAACGCTGAGTTTCCCCTTTAGCTGATGTCACCTGCAGATGTGACCCTGTCATCTGCTCTTATTCCCCGTATGTCAAAGACACAAAGGGCACTTGTGCATACATCCTCATTCAAGGGGCCTGTAGTTGGAGCACCAGAACATATTGAAATGGGAACTACAGACTTGTTGAGTAATGTCTAGCATGGAAGCGAGAGCATGTACACAAGCCTGTTGGCCTGAAACCTGCCCCGTGAAGCTCAAGTTGGTTGGCTGGACATGCTGCTGTGTAGGGTTCTTTGGACTACCCACCGAGCTCAGAGAGGAGTTGAGAGAACAGCTTCAGGTGACCAAGAGCAGCTTATCCATGGGTGCCCTCCTAGGCTAGTACACCAGAGGAGGAATTGCTGGGAATGGAATGGGGATGGGCACATCAAGCCTGGGCATCGAGCTCAGCCTCTACACGAAGGCACTGAGTGAATACTAAGGCGATGGGGATTCTGCTCTCTCCCTTTCATAAGGAGACATCTGGGGCACAGAGAAGGGAGATGACTGTCCCAGGACAGGCAGCTCTGTGACAGGAAGAATGACCTTTACAGGGTCGTTCAGAACACAGAACTCCTGCTCTCGACTCCAGGTCAGACTGAACATGAGTTGTCTTCTTTCCTGCAGCACCGAAGGTTGAACCTAGGCCCTCAAACAGTCTAGACAATTGGTCTATTGATGAGCTATATCCTTATCTCTCTTCTTGCTTTTTATTATAACACAGGGCCTCACTACATTGCCCAGGCTAGCCATGAACCCACTCTGTAGCCCAGGTTGGCCCCAGCCTCCCAAGTACTGGGATTACAGACCCGTGCTAGTTTGCAGTCCCAAAGTGAAATAGTCGGTCACAAAAACAGATTATGATGCAGAGTGGGGATTCCAAAGAGAATGACAAAGGGCACAGGGAAGAAAATACCCAGTTCTTCCTAAAAAGGAAGGAAACGGGAATAGGTCCTGTCACAGAGAGCAGAGTTCATGCATGGCTGTGCATAGGTAAAATCCATTCTACGAATACAAAATAGCACAGGCGGGAGAATTAAAACGAAGATTTTCCATTTAAATTCTACCTTTCACCAACTTTTCACTAGCCCCCTTCCTTTCCCTGTGTTTTAAATTAAGTACCTAATTTTATCTTCTCCCTCATTCCCCACCCCCACACGTGTGGCTGACCTGGGAGCTCCCTGGGAATCTCCACCTCTCACCCTCCTGTCAAAGTGCTGAGATCACACATGCACACTACCTTGTCCAGCTTTATGTGGGTTATGGAGTTTCAAACTCAGGTATTCATGCCCCAGCCTCGGGCATGCTGCCCCTGAACCATCTCCCTGAACTCTTTCATTGGGTTTCTTTGTGTCTGAAGCCTGAGTTCTGATTGCCATGAGCTGAAGTGAAGCCAAGTGGAAGGGATGGAATAAAAAGACCGACATGCCGAAGGCTCCTTCAGGGTGGAATTCTGCTAACAAGAAAGAACTAGAGAACTGCATCCGGTGAGAAGCCCAGAACCATGGTGATGCAAAGGGCCTAGGGAAACTTCCGGTCATTTGCTTCCCCAAAGCTGGTCTGGCTAAAAGGAAGATATGGAGGGCTTCATCCCAAAGGTCTGAGAGTCCATGCAATGCATTCTGTTGGAATGCTCTTCAGATGGTCTTGGAGTCTCTCTTCTGACATACTTTCTACCATGATGAAAAAAAAATGCCCACCTTTTCTTTGGTTGACTCTGGTGGTGGGCTTCTTCCTGCCTCCTGGGAGCTCACTGTGGGTTGGGATAGTGCTAACATTCACAGTGTCCCCTCACCGTTACCTATGGCTTTGTCTATGTTCAGGCTAACTTGCCTTTCATAGCAGCAGTATGGTATGGGCTCTGCTAGCCTAAGAGATTCCCTTCTCCAGCATTTTGCCTCTGATGTCTTTGCCATAGTCTGTCACCTCATGTCCCTTCCCAGGGCTGTTCAAAAAATTCCTTCTCTGGTACATTGATTTGGCAAAGACTACAGAATGGGTACCGGTCGCTGAAGGGTCATAGGCCACTGTCCTGTAAAGCAGCATTGCTGAGTGAAAGGGGTATTGGGAAGAAGGACCAGGAAGCCCCTTTTGCTCTTAATAGGTTACAGGACGGAGCTGCAGCTTGGAGGGAGGGAAGGGGTACAGGGAGCTTACTATCCTTGGGGTTCAACTCAGCACAGTGTCTGGCTTCGCTCTTGGTCCTGGAATTCCAGGGTCTATACAGGTGTGTAGACCCATCAACCCATCGCCACAACTGCTTCTGAAATGACAGAAAAGAGAGAGTGTGCTCAGCCAGCTCATCCTCCCACAGCCACTCTGGGCCCTCAGCCTAGTGAAATGGCTGTCATTTGGCAAAGTATAGAAATTTGTGAAGAACCAGAATTAGGAAAGTCACTCTATTCAGTGACAGAGGAAAATACCACTAGTGTTTTAACATATTTACTTATGATGGAAACATGGTTATCAATGTACTAAAAATACCACACTCTTTAAAACACATATATTCCAGTCTTTCATGTTGCTTTCTAAACTCAGTTTAACACAAAGATGTACCATAGTCTGCTTTGACAGTCTCCTACTGACTACGGAGTATATTGTTTCCAATTACTGTGAAAGACGCTGGTATAGTTAATTTTTTATTAAGAGTCATTCTGTGTTCTCAAAATTATTTAACTGTAATATATTCCAGAAGCAGAATGAGTGGGTCAAATAATGTGACTGTTTTGAGGTTATCAATACCCATTGACAAAGTACTTTCCAAAAACTGCCTACTTGTACAAATTTACATGCTCACTAACTGGGCACAAGGACCAATTTTCTACATCCTCAAGATATTATTCATGATACATAGGAAAGTGTGGATAATTTAAGTCAGATTATTATTTTAGTATGCTTTCCTTGATTATTAGAGGTAGAGGACAGCTTTAGAATATCTACTTGCCATTTGTGTCTCATGGTCACACATGTAAAAATATCCAACTACAAAAGTATCTCACAGAAATAGATGTAAATATATAGTTTGTCTCTAAAAGCGGAGTTTTAATTGACAACAAAGTAAATACATAAAAAAATAAAATATTTGGCCAGGTGTGGTGGCACATGCCTTTTATCCTAGTACTGGGGAGTTAGAGGCAGGAAGATCTCTGTAAATTTGAGGCCAGCCTGGTCTATGTAGGGATTTCCATTCAGCCAAAGCTACTAGGTGACGTAGAATTTAGAGATATGGAGAAGCTCAGTGCTAAAAATACTTTTTGATTTTACTGAGGATCCAGGCTTGGTTCTACAAGACAGCTCACAGGGTACCTTGATGTGGAAATGCTTTTCTGTATGCTGTGAATATCAATCTTTAAATAAAGGAGCTGTTTTGGCCCATGACAGGCACCATAGAAAAAGTAGGAGGAGAAATCAGAGCATAGGTAGGAGAAGCAAGGCGGAGTCAGACAGACAGAGCCAGCCACCCAACAAGAAGCAAGCATGTAAGGAACACAGGTGAGCCACGGTCCACGTGGCAGATTAATAGAAATGGGTTGATTTAAGATGGAAGAGCTAGCTAGCAATGTGCCTGAGCCATAGGCCAAATAGCATAAAGTTAATATAAGTGTCTGAGTCATTTTGGGGGCCTGAGCAGCAGCGGCGAGTGGCTAAGGGGTCTGGGGCTGCAGGTCTGTGGGTCTGGACCTCTGGCCACCTGGGACCAAGAAACCTCACTACTACAGTACCTGATAACTTTCTGGTCTCTCCAGGCACCAGGCACATACACACATTCAGGCATACACTCATACATAGAAAGTAAAAACAGAAAAAATACTTTAAAAGTAAAAACTGTGCAAGTCAAACACTGCTTAAAGCAAATCACTGTATAACAGTTATAGCAAAGCCACCAATCCGGTTGTTTTTCTGCAGTACTCAAAAGATAAACCATCATGCAAATCATAGGCAAGTCACCAGAATCAGAAAGCAGGGCTTTTCCTCATTTCAGTTAGGTATAGATGCCTCACCCCAAATCCACAAACACAGACATCCTGTGGTACGTCCCATAGTCAAGTGCTGATGAACAGGACAGCAAAGGGCCAGAGGAGAGAATTAAAAATAATATAAAAAGTTACAGGTTATAGGAAAGTTTTTATCTCTAATCAAGACCTAAAGGCAACTAAATTACTCTGAATCTTCTAGAAGATTTGTCTGCATGCCTTCTCTCTCGCCCTCTGTCTGTCTGTCGTCTGTCTGTCTGTCTGTCTGTCTGTCTGTTTGTCTGTCCTCTGTCTCTTTTTGGGAGTGTTCTAAAAGATTGGTAATTTTGTGTCTGAAGATCTGGAAGGCCCTTAATTAAAAGTTCCACAAAACAGAACTATTTAAATTATTTCTTCCACCGAGGGAAAGAATGACGTCCCTGACCTTCAGGCCGTGGCTTTGATGATTGGAGGTGATTGACTGAAGGTTACGATTTGTGTCCTGTTTGTAGGCCAGGAGGCCTCTTCTTGGGAAAGGTTTATCATCCTGGGCTTCCTAAGAGGCTTTGTGAGCCAAACATGAGGTTACCTTCTGTGGGTCATGCAGGCCAATCCACACAGGCAGGTTTCTTTGATAGCCAGTTATGTACTTTGATATGACGCTGGCTTCCTTGTGACTCAAGACAGATGCCAGATGGGATCCATTTCCATATGACTGACACTCCAGCTGCAAGGAGGAGGTCCCGTTAATGATGCCATGAAATACAGCTCTCTCCTTGGAGCCCTAGTGTGCCAAGCAGGATGGATCCCCCCTCCCACAAACTGGGATCTAAACCCCACAGGTGATTTCTGCCACTATAGGAGAAGACAGAAGGCCACAGAGTCAGGTCTCAGAGGAAAGCTCAACAGGAGATTTAGGGCCAGAGGAAGTGACCTTCACAGCCACTTCACCTCTCACAGAATCTGGGGTTGTCTCCATCTGCCTCCTCCCCACCTCTTGCTTACTAGGTCTTTCCTCCCATGCTCTCTCTCTCTCTGACATTTCATTCCCTGGATTTTCACTGCTATCTCATGGTCTAATCAAAAGGAAATCATTTTTGCTTCCATTACAATGAAAATTTCTGTTTAGATGTCCCAATCACACATTTCTTTCACACTCTACTTGTTTGTTGAGGGAAAGAATCCCCACGTAGCCAAGGCTGGCCTTATGACCTCCTGTCTCAGTTTCCAAGAGCTAGGGTTATAGGAATATTCACCATGCCTCATTCTCACTGTTTCAGAGGTTGGGGGACACAGCCTGATATTCTAGGTGCCACGTGGTGGGTGTGCCACCCTTGTCCCTTTCTTTTCTTTCTTGAGTTAAACACAAGACACTCGAGACCACTCTGGGCCTAGAACATGCAACATTACATCTGTATTGTCACAAGCTGAAGAGACAACAATATCAACTCTCTGCCTACTTGGACTGGCTGTTTGGATATTTGGAAATGTGTTTATTTCTTGGTGTTGTGCCTAGTGTTCCTAGACCCATTTCAGGCATTTCCACATCACTCTCTCGTAAGTCTCATAGGGAAAGTCAGTTATTCATTTTACAAGTCCTTCAACTCTTGGCGTTCCTTTGATCTGTGTATTTCCAGCTTTCTGATGGTATTAGCTACTTCCTACTCCATGAAGCCCATTGAGGGTCTGAACACATAGAATCTATATCATCAGTGTTGACAAAATTGAAGCAGTTAAGCACAGTCCTCTTCATCGTAACCGCTAGGCTTCTCCTGGGATCCCAAGAAGAACCTTTGCCATTAAGTCAAATATGATCTGTGGCTCTAGATAGTACCTTTCTCTAAAAGAAGCAAATAGCTCAAACTTCTCACCTCAGCATGAGACCAGTTTCCTGGCTTCCGGAAGTAACCATAGCAGTGTGACCTGTGGTAAAACCATCCTGAGGCACAGCTGGGTCTCAAGACATCTGTACAGAAAAAAAAAAAAAAAAAAAGGCAGTTACAGACTGTGATATCAAAAAACTCAGTATGATGCCAAGACACATCATACTTGTTTTTGATTTGGAACACCTTAAACAAGGGGAAGAGTCCATTTCAGAAGGACCCGGCTGCACTGATAAAAATATATACTGTGTGGGGCTGGGGAGCTAGGTAAATTGGTAGCATGCCTGCTTTGCATGTACAGATCCCTGGGTTTGAGTCCCAGCATTGCATATACCTATGTGTGCATGTCTGTAATGCTAGCACTCAGCTGATGAAGTAGAAGAATCAGGAGTTCAAAGCCATCCTTGGCTACATAGTGAGTTTGAGGACAGCCAGGACTACATGAGATGAGATTCACCTAAAAACATACAGACACACACACACACACAGAGAGAGAGAGAGAGAGAGAGAGAGAGAGAGAGAGAGAGAGAGAGAGAGAGAGAGACAGACAGACAGACAGACAGACAGAGACAGACAGAGACAGACAGAGACAGAGAGAAAGAGAAACAGAGAACTAACAAAATTAAACCCTCAATTTTTATTATTACTTGTCTCCCATCCTTCATCAAGGACCTTTTACCAGGGGAATATTTACCGGGAGAGGTGAATGAAGGTTTCTGGGAGTAATGAACACACACTCCAAACCAACAGTAATTCTAAGAAACCCAAATATCACCGTGGCCCAGCTGCCAGAGAAGGAACTAAGGGGGACGTGGAGCCATTGGAGTTTTGGCTCACAATGTGTGCTCTGAAATGTCTTCAGCCAAGCAGCTGTTACGTAACTGCAGCAGACACACTCAAGCATCCAGTAGAACAACACAGCAAGGCTTCATGGAGTAGACGGGAGAGAGAGTCATTTTGGAAGAAAGTGGGATGCATGCCAACTGGGCTGAAATGTGATCGTGGGTAGGCTGTGCATCAATATTGAAGAGGGGCAACTATTTATATTTCAGAGAAAAATAAACGAATGGTTTAGGCAGAAGCACCGAGTCAGGAATGTCTTTGGTGTGCGCAGATATAGCAAACCCCTATGTTTCCTTTGAGTACGGGGGATCTGTAAGACAACATGGCCACCGGAAACAGGAGAGGCAGAAACTCGGGGAGGCTCACACTTCTCCTACTGGTCTGCTGGCAAGTGCCTCTGTACTAAAGCTGGAAATTTATAAAGAAGAGGTGAGTGGAATAGCAGATGGACTCCAGGGGCTGCCAGCTAGGAGTCTGAGCCCTGTGACAATGTGGTTGCACATAGGTCTTTCCCCAGTCAGATGGCTGCATGTCATTTATTCACCACGCTCTTTGTACTGTTTCATCTACTGCCCATAACTCTCCAGAGCCCCACACTGACTTCAGAGAAGTTCCCTGCTCCTTAGAGTTCTTGCCCCCTCCTCTCTCCCTCCTCTTCCTCTCTCCCAGTCCTTCCCCTTCATGTCTCCAGACTGGCCTTAAACTCACACGTAGCTAAGGATGACTGAGCTTTTGACCCTCCTGGTCCCAGATTACAGGCATTTCAATCATGCTTGGTTTGCAAAGCAGTGGGGGATCAAACCCAGGGTCTCATGCCTGTTAGGAGAACCCTTTGCTAACTGAGCCATGCTGCTAGCCCTTGCTCCGTTCTCAGCTCAGTCCCCTGGTCCTGCTCAGCTGCATCCGTCCCAGCTGATTGGGAACATGGTGCTTCTTACAGATCTCCATCCAATGTGTGTGTGACTGAATCTGTGAGTAACGGATAATCACTGACCAAGCTAAGAAATGGAAGGGGAGTATATTAATTATTTTTCTCATTTATGTGACAAAAGCAAGCAGAGGAGGTCAAAGCAGCAAGGGCCCACCCAGCAGTGGGAACATGACATAGTGGTTATGCCACATCTCCAGTCAGGAGCCAGAATGAGGTAGACACTGATACTCAACTCATTTTGGTTTTTGTATTCAACCCAGGATGCCAGCTCAGGGGATGGTGTTGTCCATGTTCAGGATAAATCTCCCTATTGCAGTTAACCCTCTCTGGATTCATCCCCCCAAAATGTGTCTCCTAGGTGACTCCGAGTTTAGCTGACAATGTAGATTAACTGTCACAAAAAGGCTTGGAGGAGGATTACCTGAGATTGACTGATACCAAGCAACAAAGGTCATCATTATTTCTACCATTAGAAGAAGGAATGCAACTTCTTTACATTAAGTAAAACGAAGCATTTATTCTATTTATTCCCTGGCTGCAGCCACCATCACCGGCTGACCTGTGCTGACCATTAGGCTAAGCAGTTACTCGGGCTTTATATTTCATCAAAAATAATCCAGAAAGATGAAACAGAACAGCACAGTTACCTGCAAAGAGTCTCCCACCATAAAAATGAAAAAGCTACTCTTTAGATGCAGCTTTATGGCCTTAAATTCTATGGTTCTACCAGGAACCCTCTGCTTTTTGACTTATGAGGATGCAAAGATGAGAGATTAGGAATTTAGTAACAAATGATTACAGAATTGGGAAACCTCAGCTGTTTTATAAGAAGATTCTTTAAAAGCAAAGACAATCTTAATTTTTGAACCTGACACTAAATAATTTTTCTTTTCCTTAAAAAATTGTTATTTGAAAGAGTGCCTTGCTATGTAGCCCAGGCTGGACTCTAACAGATGTTTCTGCTTCGACCTTCTGAGCACTAGGATTATAGGAATGCACCAAAGCCCTGATGAAGCCAAAGCTTTGTTGTTAGCTTGGATCATAGAAACTAAATTGCGATCGATGGCTTTGGAAACCAAAGGAGCTTTGTGCTTTGTCCTTGCTTGTTTCGAGTCAACTTGACACAGTCAGAGTCATCAGAGAGGAGGAAACCTCAAATGGGAAAATGTCTCCGTAAGGTCAGGCTGTAGGCAGCCATTTGCTTAATTAGTCGTTAATGTGAGAGGGCCCAGCCTGTTGTGGGTGGGGTCATCCCTGCGCTAGTGGTCCTGGCTTCTATAGAAAGCAGGCTGAGCAAGCCATAAGGAGCAAGTCGGTAAATAACACCCCTCTATGAGCTTTGCATCAGCTCCTGCCTCCAGGTTTCAGCCCTGAAGGAGTTCCTGCCCTGCCTTCCTTCGGTGACAGACTATGCTGCGGAAGTGTCAGCCAAATAAACCCTTTCTTCCCAGTTACTTTTGATGATGGTGTTTTATCATAGCCATAGTAACCCCCACTAGAACAAGGCTGATCATTACTTTCTGCTCTGAAAATGTTAAACAAGCAGCATGGGGCAGGGGCGGGGCGGGGGTGGTGGGGGGACTACAGTGAAATGTCCCTGTAGGCTCACATGTCTGAGTGCCTGCTCCCTAGCTGGTGGCACTGTTTTAAAAGGCTGCAGAACTTTTAGGGGGTGGAGCCTCAGCCCTACTACTTGTCAACTCTCTTCTTCCTGACCATCTGACCACATGTCCCTCCTGCCATCGCGCCTTCCCCAGGGTTGCGGATGGTATCTTTCAGATTGTACACCAAATGAAACTTCTTTCCTGAGCTGCATCTTGTCTGATTTGATCACTACAATGAGTAACGTAACTAATAAAAAGCTACCTTTTAACCTAATGCTGGCGAGAATGTTCAGGAAGAGAGGCGGGAGAAGCCAAAAAAATCTCCAACCCTAAGTGTGAGGACCTGGGAGCTGGTCACCTGGATAATCGTGGAAAGGCACCTGCAACTGAGTGTGTGAACCAGAGCCCTGCACGGCTGTGTGCCGGAACAATTCCCTTTGTTCTCTCATGTGACCTGTAGGGAGTCAGCTTGACAATCTGTGGGCAAACACACAGGAAAGATCCTCCTCCACCATGGCATTCGCTTCCCAGGACCTGAGGTCATGAGAACAGCCATCTGTTGGCTCCATTGTGATCAGAGGATAGAGACCTAAGGTCAGGATGCCTCCAACCAGGCAGTCAACACTGCCTCTCCCACCGCGTTCTCTGCTTCCGTGCCTGTGTGTACATTGACCTGTCTTTCCGATTCATCTGTTGCGTGTCCCCAGGCGGTTGTGTGCTAGCTACTCTTTGTCCCTCTGCTTTGGCGCTCCCCCCCCCCCCCATCTTTCTTCTTCCTCACCCTAGCCCAGCATCCTTGCAGTTACGGACATGCGCCCCCTGGTGGGCACATCTCAGCTGCTAGAAATGCTTCTGAGGCATTCCACGGCACCACGTCCTGCTCTGGGCAGTTTTATTAATACTCTAGAAGTCCCCATTAAGTAGATTCTGATATTATTACCACGTCCCAGATGCGGAATCAAAGAAAGAAGTTGTTGTGCCTCACACTCCCACAGCAAACAAGAAAGAGCTAAGATGTGACTTAGACAGTGTGGCTCTGAGTTGAGGCTCCAGCCATTTTAGCCATGCTCAAGCCAACAAAAATAAAATAATAAATAAAATAAAATAAAAGATCACAAGCCACTCACGTTTATGCAGGCTGCCCTGTTTAACAGCCAGACTCTCCTGGAGAGATGGAAGTGGCCACTGGAGAGATGACTGTAGCTACCAAACAGGAGTATAGTGGGGTCTGGGGCAAGCCACTGTTTTTTTTTTCAGAAGCCCGGGATCTTTCATATCTCTACCAAAAGTGCCAACATTCCTCATTGCTGTGCATGGGGTGACAAGAAGGGACAGGTCCCAGCATCCAGGCTCCATTTCTCTAGTGGTCTTTCTACTCTCCCAACCTCTTCTAACTCTGGTTTCATGTCTGCACAATGAATTAATAACATAGGCAGGGTTGCTTAGAGGCCAGTGGGATAAAGCATACATAATGCATACCCAGTGGTTAGCATAGTGCCGAGCACATAGCGATTGTTAAATAAAAGACAGCTGGTTATAACTGTAGCTTTCTTGAATGATACAGGGATTGATATGTGGAGCTACACCCTTACCTGTACCATTTTTTTTCTTTTTTTCTTCTTTAAGCCTGAGACAAGGCTGTTTAAGCTTCCAAGATTGTCCTTGAACTCTCTTTTGGAGACAGGTCAGGGCTCTGAGATCATTCTGCACTGTTCTCCTGGGTAGCCAGGATTCCAGGCATGCACTACCAGACTCAGACAGAATTATACCTTTTAAAACCCATCACCATTCTTACGACAACAAGGCAGATTGTTAGCCAGATGCAGTTCCCATTGTCTCTGAGTGTTTCTCTGTCTCTCATTGAGTCACAGGCAGCCACAGACCAGGGCAAGAAACCAATGTGAAGACAACTGAGCTGTGATCTTGGCCATCAGCCTCTGTTGCAAGAGAAAATCAATTTCTAAGTTCTCCACATCTTTAAATGCAGGTTTAGACTTTTTCCATAAGCTGTTGTACAAAGAATATATGAGATCTGTCTTCAGCACAGTTCTCAGGAATGTAACAATCAACAGAAAGTTTTTCTGCAGCTGGGAGAAAGAACTTTCTGGAAAAGAGCCATGGAAGGACCCATGGTATATGTTTTGGCTCTATCTACTCCTGGGGAGAGAACCAAAGAGATTAGCGAAGTCCTGGGAAATGAGCTGGGGAGTCTTATTTTATTCTCCAGAATATAGTGAGAAGCAGCCAGAGGTCAGGGCAGCCCTGAAGTAGCATATAGGAATGGCTGGAAGGCAGCGCAGCAGGGGCTGGGAACAGCTGTTGGCATTCGGCACAGTCGGCAGATAGAGTGGTTGAATTCCTAGATTCAGAGCAGCCATAAATTGTGAGAGAACAGGTAAGTGGAGGCAGATGTGGGGTTGGGGGAGGTGAGTACCATACAAAGCCATTCGAGAGGCTATGGCAAAGATCACAGCCTTCAGCTGATGGCTCCAAAAGCACTATTTCTTCTGACACTACATTGCATTAGTTCCGCCCTTGGCCAAGCCCATTCAAGAAGTTCTAGATCTCAATGTATCTTTTGGTGGACTCTTTTATTTATTTATTTTTTCAACAGAGGTGATGGGCAAGCAGGTAATTCTTACACTGCCACTTCCAACTCCCAGTGAAGGACAGTGGGAGATACCCAAACTAGGAGCTGGCCAGAGCACCCCATAGTCTGGCGGGACGTTTGGCGAATCTGTCTTTCTCTGTCCTCATGTTACTCATAGATTCAACAAAGCAGTTACATCAGATGAGCCCACATTTCATCTCATCCCAGTCCAGATAGTCCATGGTATCTTTTTATCAGGATATTTAACCTATTTTTGTCCTGTTTTCTCTACTGTAGATCCTATATGGTCACTGGCACACTCTCTGACCTTGATGATTGGTCTCTGAGTGAGCAATATCCATCTCAGCAACTAGGTTCGCAGATCCCTGGTAAACTGGATTTGGTAATATGCTCAAATAAGAGAACAGTACATAAATGTTTGGATGTTGTGATTATAGCTTTTAGCTACAGACAGTCTGACTCCTGTCAGGCTCTTTAAACAGTCTCTCCATCATTCACAACAAATCTGCAAAATTTATTCTGCAATCCAGTGTAAGTATGGCTTACAGCCATCTTGGGCTGGCTTTGTTTGACTGCAGAGCCTCTGACATGTCACATTATTCTTCTCTCTTTGATATTTTTTTCCTGAAATGCCTGAGGGGGTGAATGGATGGTGTGACGTGTGCATGGTGTGCTTGCTGGCTGAGTCTGCCTTCCAATAAATAACTGAACTCACCACTCAGGACTCCGGGTCCAGCCACACAGCTCAGCAGTAGGAGCAGCCGAACACATGCGGAGGCCATCTTCCTCTTTGCTTGGGGATGATACTTTGAAATTTTTATTTGAAGGCCCTCAGAGCTCTTTCCAGATTTCTCTTAAAGTCTCTGGTATCTTCTAGACCTGCAATTTGGACCAGTGAGAAGGATGCTGGAATTTAGATGCCACATCAAAATATTTCCAAGTACATGCACGTTCTAGAATGAAGATAATCCCAAGGTTAACATAGGGATGATGCACATTTAATGTATGAGGTTTTACTCTTACCTTCAAGCCCCTCTGGACCAATGTTAGAGCCCTAACTACAACAGGCCTAAGTGCTTCGCAGTCTGAGTAGAGATTGTGACCCACCCACGATTTCTGTGTCATCTCCAGAAGAGTCAGCAGAGGGCGACGGGTGCGCATTTCCTCATAGGTAGCAATAGGCCCTTCTTAAGTCCCAGAAATGTAATGAAGTGGTTCTAATACTGAGATTTTTTGTTTTTAATGTAAACAAATGGCCCAAATACAGTTACAGACATGAAAGCCTAGGGTTTTCAAGGACTGGGCCATTTGCTCTGTGTCTCCCACTGTAACTAGCTCTGGCTCTAACCCCATTGATGGCACCTTGGTAGCCTATATCAAGATAAATCAAGAATATCATTAAAAACCCATAGATCATTAAAATATCAAGACAGACCAAGAAATAGGAAGTCAAGCATTCTGCTACACCCAGAGAGAAAATCCACAGTCATTTTGAAACACTGCCCCCCTCCCGTCTTCTGGAAGGCTTGACGACCCATCCTATTGGTAAAACTAAAGACTGTTGTCCTCTGCCTCATGAAAAACGCTTAGCTACAATACTTGTTTTTTGACAAAAGATACTACTTTCAGAATTTAAAAGGAAATGTTTGCTCGTACCTAAAGGCTGCTGATGAAGGTCAGCATTTTTATATATATAATTTAAAAATTTCTTATGTGAATTATCAGCTTTGGACATTTTTCTATTTTGGTGTTCGTTTTCAGTGGCTGGTGAGACTGTTCTTTTGTATGTTTACGCCCCCCATTGGGACACTCAGTCCTATTTTTCTCTCTCTCATTCTGAAAGACCACCAACTTCAACTGTAGGGGCCAACATGATGCCCCCAAACTCCATTTCTTTTGGCTTCCTCATAGTGGTCCTGTCCCTGCCCCATGCCTCGCTTGTCCAATGACTGACGAGCTATGGGCCTCACCAGATCTTTCAGTGCATTCTGCACAGAAGTGATGTTCAAGTTTTTAAAATGCCTTTCTTGTGTGCATGGTCATCTCCTTTATGATCTTTGGAATGTCTATAAAAAACCATAGCCACGACTGTGGCATAAGGTTAAAATAGGCATTCCCATGCCCTTCCGTTCTAACCTAAGCTTTATGGCAATAAATTCTAAGCCCTAGTAGCTTTCTGAAAATAACATGAAAATGAAGAATTCATTGAATTCTTATTTAACCATGCTTTCTGATCAAAACACAAATAATGAAATCTCAAATAATCAATGGCGTAGCAGGGCCGATGCCAATGCAATCATGTATCTAAATTGGAGACTTCTGGAAACTTTAATCTGCAGCCCCCATGAGCACTTGGGAGTTACGGAGGCGACATCCTTCCTGTTCTATTTGCTTTTCCTTTTTAAAATTATCGCATGAACCTTGCATTTCTTTGCTGAACTTTCCTTTCAAAAGTACTTTGGGATTTCAAAGTCCTGAAACCCTTTGAATGGCTGGAACTCATCTGTCTTTCCTTTCTGCAAATGGATTTGCGACATCTGGTGAGGCTGTCTCTCATCCGACCCCCATAACTATACTGCACTGCAAGTGTCAGTAATGTGTTTTGCTGGTAAATAAACTGGCAATCATTGTATTCTGTAACTTTCCCCGACGACATTTCACAGCTACCAGTCCACAGAGCCGCCTGGGAACCCAACACTGCCAGTCACCAACGCCAACTCCTCTTTCAGTAAGCTCAGAAAGAAAACAACTCAGGGCTGAGGAATGAACTCGCTTGCTGTGCAAGCCTGGTGATCCGAGTTCAGTCCCTGAGACCTGTGCAAAGATGGAAGGAGAGAAGTCTACAACTCTGTTCCCTGAACGTCTGCTCGCCACTCATGCACGCTTACGCAAACACACACAGCCATTAATGTTGATGATGATGATGATGTTAAAAGATAAACAATTTAAATCAAGCATTACTATAACAAACACCCAAGCAGAAGCAACAGAACTGTGACATAACTTCTGACCCACTGGGTAGCTGGCAGAGAATAACAGATGTTCACAGAAAGCCTCTGTCCCCACCACAGAGAGGATTACCTGCTTGGAACCACACTCTTGAGAACTCTGTCTTCTTCAGCATGAGGGGTCCCAGGTTCCTGCAGTTTTATACCTTCGTGTCTCAGGATATAATGACCTTTTGAAGTCATGAAGCAATATCGCTGTTGACCAAATAATTATCCTTATCTACAGTCAAAAATTGAGCTGTTCAAGTGATAGCTTTAGAATGGACACACACTGAGCTTTGTCTAGCCAAGAGCAGAACCTCTCCCTGTGTGCAAACAAAATCTTTTATGTCCCTGTTATTAAAATTAACAGTATCCTGTGATGTGAGGATGGCCCCTTTCCTCTCCTATTTCTTCACTTAACTGTGCTTGGCCCTGGCAGTTTTATAATTTTCCTTTTTGTATCTTCCCCCTGGGGATGAGTGATCTTCATTTTCCTCTCTTCCTGGAAAGATATTCTACTCTGAAGAGTTAGGTTTCTATCCCTGCAGAAAAGATTTCACTTTAGGTTCTAACGGAAGACCACGTACCCTCTTCTCCCCAAAGTGCCAGTTCCCACCTCCCAGCATACATCAAGATCCTTAGACCCATGTTTGCCTTTCTCCTGTGGAACTGAAGGCACTGAAATCTTGTTTTAATGCACGCAGATTATGGAAAAGTAGCTTACACGGATAGACTATTTTATAGCAAATCCCTTCTTACATCATCAAATGCCTTATGGGCAATGTAGGACAGGCTTCTACCATGCACAGTTAAGAAGCCCAGGGTGGGAACTCAGAGAGCTGGCTGAGTGGTTAAGAGCACTTGCTGTTTTTCCAGAGGCCTGGGTTACTTCTTAGCACCCATGTCACACAGCTCACAAGCATCTGTAGCTACAGTTCCAGAGGATCTGAGGCCTCTGGTCACCACAGGCACCTGCACTCATGTGCACACACCCATGTGAAGACACACATACCCGCGTATAATTAAAAATAACAAAAATAAAACATAAGAAAAAAATTAAAGAAGGAAGCAAGAGGGTTCTCAAGGCTCGTCTGTGGTGTGTGGAAAACTCTGGCTTCCTCACTCCAATCTAGATTTCTTTGCTGAACTCACAATCGTTTTTGAAAAGATGAGCTATTTAGAACGGACACCAGGCTTGCTTTTCTGTGAAGAAAGTAAGGGATGGATTTGCTGTGGTGGGTCCCAGACATTGCTCATCTGGAATGACAGAGTTAGCTCTTTAAGGGCCATTGTGTCTGGAAAAGGCCACAGTGGTGCTCAGATCCTACTCCAGAAGAGCGCTGTGGCAAGTATAGCTGACTGTCAGTCCTGGGGAAGTCACGGCTCTCCGCTCCAAGCCTGGGTTGCTTTCTAGATGCAACTCTGCTCCTATCGGTGGGTTTTTCCAACCAGAGTGTAAATTCTGCTAGGCCCTGAGAAAACAAGGTTTTCCCAGCTTACCTCTTCCTGTGACTTGTACCCTTAGACGATGCTCAAGGGGAAGAACCGGAGGTCTGGTTGATTCAGGTTTGAGCTCTGTTCCCTTCTCTTTATAAAGCACTGATTAACGGCTGGGTGATGATGCATACCTTTAATCCCAGCACTCAGGAGGCAGAGACAGGTGGATCACTACAAGGTTGAGGCCAGCCAGGATTACATAGAGAAAGCCTGTTTTGAAAGAAATCAAAATAAAAAAATAATAAAAAAATAAAGTGCTGGTATGTACTGAACCCCTGGAAGCCATGCTTTTCTAATCTGAATATGAAGGAGAGTGTTATGGGGGGAACTTACCTGTTTAATACACAATGCTTTTTCCCTTTAGAAAGCCAGATAGGGAAGACGTTGCTACACTGTACGTTAGAGAGCACAGACACCATCTCCGAGCTCTTTAAGCCCCAAAGACCTGATGCAGAAGGAACACATAAAAGCTTTGGAAAGTACTGTGATGAGGCAAATCTTCTCCACCCCAGATGATACCTAGACTCTTTCTCTGTTGGGTATGCCACTGCCTTCAAGACTTCTGATGGCAAAAAGAAGCTCAGAACTTGTGAGCTACTATGTCTAGACTGTGTGGGTGGTCTCTCGCCAGAACCTGCATTGGTCAGCACCAAACAAAGGCACCGATACAACCCACACACAACTTTGAGACGTAAGAATCAAAAGGAATTTTGTCTGACATGGAGGCTGGTACACACTCAATCCCACAACTGGGAGGCTGAGTTAGGACTGTGAATTTGCAGATAGGCTGGACTCCACTGAGTCCTAGGTCAGCCTGAGCTGCCTGGCGTTGGGATGAGAGATGAGGTTCAATGGATAGAGTGTTTCTCTATCATGCACCAAGGCCTAGATTTGATCCCCAGAAGCAAAAGTGGTGTCGCAGACTTGTGATCCCAACATTCAGGAGATCAAGGCAGAAAGGTCAGAAGTTGCAGGGCATCCTCAGCCACAAAGCAGAGTTCTAGCCCAGTATGTACTGCATGAGACTCTGTTCCAAAACAGAGGATATAAGGGGTCTGAATAGAAGGGCTCTGAACTTAAAAGTTTCATTGACTACCAAGGAGTAAGCCAAAGGAAACTGTGTATAAATACGTGAAATTTAGAAAGTGAGGAATCTAAAATACACAAGTCAGTAACAACTATTTATCACGAATCAGGAAACAGGATGGAACACTAGACAGACGGCTCAGATATTAAAAGCACTGACTGCTCCTGCAGAGGACCTGGGTTCAATTCCCAGCACTCACGCAGAGACCCAGAACTGCCTGCAGCTTCGGTTTCAGGTGATCTGACACCTTCTATTGACCTCTTCTGTGTACTTCACACGTGTAGTATGTAGACATACATGCAGGCAAAACACCCATGTAAAAAAGCAATAAAAATTTTAATATTGAGAGAGGGAGAAACAGTCCTCCCCGGGGACGAGACTGCCAGCTGGTTATCCAAAACCACATAGTCAGTCATGACTGTAAACACATACAAATAACACTAGAGAGACGGAGCAGATTGTGTATACACACACTCACATGCACACACACATACATACACACTCATAGGCACACACACACTCACACATACACACACACACTCACACGCACATGCACACACACATACACACTCATAGGCGCACACACACACTCACACATACACACACACACTCACACGCACACATACACACACACACTCACACGCACACATACACACACACTCACACACACACACTCACACGCACATGCACACACACATACACACTCATAGGCGCACACACACACTCACACATACACACACACACACACTCACACACTCTCACACGCACACATACACACACACACTCACAGGCACACACACACTCACACACTCTCACACGCACACATACACACACACACACACACACGCACACACACACACACAGTAGCAACCTCAACTAAAGAAAAAGAGGTCATGACTTCAAGAGGGCATAAGGGGAGGGACATCAGATGGATGGTTGGTGGATGGGAAGGGAAGGGAGAAAATGGTGTAATCCTATTCTAATTTTAAAAAATAAAAGAAGAAAATAACACCAAAAAAAAGAGAAAAAATACAAGAGTCAAAATGGCACAAGACAGAGAAATAAAGTGAAGACAGCTTTAGGAAGTGATTTTTTGAAGTGTGAAAGGAATCGGCTTTTCATACAGAACTCTATACACGGCCAGGCAGTCACAAGGTAAATACAAAATAATGAAGTTTAAATGAGCAGAATCTAAATGGAATTAATAGAATCACCGAAACTACTGTTAAGGTGTGTCTAGGTAGAGGGGGATCCAGAAGCAAAGAATTTGATATGCTAGAGGAATAGATGTAATAAGTGCTGAGTGTAATGAGTAATTATAATAATGTTTGGAAAGATTAGCAGTACTTTATTTTTAATATGAACAGAAGCCAAACTATCAGACAATATCTGCCGTGGTTAGAGAGAGTTGACGTGAGACTGAACCTGACAAGGTCTAGTGTTGATTAAGTTTAGACTTTGTTAGAAAATAGCCATTTGAAGGTCATGGCAATGGTTCAATGGGTAAAGTGTGGGCTGCACAGCATGAGAACCCCAGCTCAGTTCATCCCAAAGGCTAGGTGTGGTGCCAGGTGCTTAGAATCCCAGAGAGGTGGATCTCAGGGCTTCACTGGCCAGCTACGGCTCAAAGAGAGAGCCTGTCTCAGGAAAATCAGGTAAGGCATCATTAACAACAGTGGGCATGGTCCTCTGGCCTCCACATCAGCATGTACCCTCTATCACATATGCACAAATATTGGAGTGTATAGATTCTCAGAATCTTGATAATGAAATTACAGCTAAAGAAGCTAGAGCCGTGATTCAGTGACCATGCCTGCTCTTGTAGAAAACCTGATTTTGATTCCCAGCATCCATATGGAGGTTCACAACTACCCGTGACTCCAGTCTAGAGGATCCAGCACCCCACTTCTGACCTACATAAGCAGGAGGTACACACATGGGGCATATACATGCATACAAGCAGGCAAAGCACTCATATGTAAAACTAATAATTTTAAATTAAAAAAAAATATTTTCAAGACAAAGAAAATTGCCATTGAACCCCAATGTTTACCCAGGCTTTGGGCATGAGTAATCAAACCCTCCACGTCTTGGCCTCCTCTCCTACACTGGCACACTGTTCCATCAACACCACATGTCTGTGTTTGCCCACGAGCCACCATGCCAGTTTTCAGGTCATTTCTGTTTGTGACACCTTTCTTCTCTCTTCATATTTGGCCATATTATACATGAACCACTTAGCTAATTCAATAAACATTGAACGTAATCAAGTACAAGGATTTGGGTGTGCAGAAGTAGGTACTAGGTGAAAGGGGACAAGAAGATACTTCTGTGTGTGTACAATGCATGTACAGACACTAGAGGTCAAGTTCAGGTGTCCTTTCTAAGGATCTGTCCTCTCAAAATATGGCTTTTAACTTGGGATCTGGGAGTCAAATGCTGGTCTTCCTGCTTGCACAGGAAGCACTGAGCTGTCCCCCTATCCCAGTTACTCTGAAGCATCTCTTTCTGTCTGTTTTCTTGATACATTTCCAGGCCACTCACAATGAGGACTCAGAACATCTTCACCTGTATGAGAGCCCATTCTTAGCAAAGTATACTGACTAGTGTGACCAGCCACCCCTAAAAGAGCCTTTGCTACAAGTCCACCCCTTTCCCGTCCCCAACACATCTCACATCTTTTTTTTTTTTTTTAGCTCCACAGAGAAAAGTGTCACTTAGTAACTTTTAAAGCTTCTTTTAGAAACATTTACTTTCTAATGAGGTATCTGTTTCCTCTGCTGGGAGATCTTACACTTGAAAGCAGCTGGAAGCCTCTTACCCTTGTCAATGTGATGATTCAGTTTCGCTTCCAAAAAGTCTCCTCCAAATAGAAACATATTCTTGCTACTGTCATGGAAGGCACACTTCTGAAAAGAGGCAGGTGATTAATTGTGCTTAGATAAGGCTAGCTCTGTGGCAGAGCACTTGCTGAGCTTGTATGAGAGCCTAGTAGAAAGGGATTAGATCAAAGTGCATTTTTGATGACATGATATTATCTTTCCCTTTTGCCCAGGAACTCTCTCCAACTCATGATATATCAGTCTGTCCGACAGACTTCGCTATACTCGTGGGCACACTTCAATCTGTGCTGTCCACAAGAAGCCACTGACCACAGGTGCTTATCAATCAAACTGGAAAGTGACCAATGAGAATAATCAATAGAATATTAACCTTTGAAATAGTGAAGTTTTTTTTTTCTTCTTTTGAACAGAATCTCATGAATTCCAAGCTGACTTCAAACACAGTTTGTAGCTGAGGATGATCGGTCTCCTCCATCTCCCAAGTGCATCCAATACTATATCTGTTTTTGATTTTTTTTTGTTTTTGTTTTTTGTTTTGCTATTCTGGAGATTGAACCCAGAGCCCCATGCATTCTAAGCACGTACTCTACCAACTAAGCTACATCCCCAGCCCATGCAACTTCATTTGTAAAAGCTACGTGTCTCTAGGGGCTACTATACTGAACAGCACAGCCCAGGAAGGTGGTAGAAAGTTTCCTATAGAACAGAAGAAGGTGTTTCTCTGGAGACAGAGATATGGTTCAAGTAAGTCCTGAGGACTCAGGAGGACCATGTGGAAGTCTGAGACTAAGGAAAGTAAAGTGAGATGATGTTGAGTCAAGGGCAACACTGTTCAAATCATCTAGATTATCTTGACAGGATGGAAAGTACCCTGATATTGGAAGGAGTCCTAATTATCCTTGTACTTGGATTTGAGCTGTATTTACCTGTGTCTCCAAGCAGTGGGGCTCAGCTAACAGCCTGGGTACACTGTGGTAAGAAGGCTGTCATCTAGGGATTCTCTTCTCAACAGTATGGTTTTCTGATTCCATGTTTCTTGGCTGATGTTTGAATGGCAGTGATCTCCTCAACATCTACCTTGCATGACCAACAAACTCTCATTTTGAGTCAAGGACGAACTGTACCCAGCTTTGGAGTGACAGGGACTCACTTGGGACCTGCTTTAAGTACCGAATCATTTCTACTTTACCGTCTGAGCCTGCTAGAAGCGTTTGGAGAGTATTGTTGCTATTGTGGTTTATATGTAAATATTACGTCGGTGAGAACCTCAACCAGAGAGAAGCAAAGGGGGCAGGCAGTACATGATGGAGCATCAGAGAAAGGGGCAAAGAAATGCTGCATTTTAGGAGAATAAAAATATGAAAATGGATAGAAAGACTCGTAGACCCGAACTGCTGCAACGGCCAAATGAAGGAACGGTGCTGTGGTTATTTTCCAATTCTAAATCCTAAGAAAACAAAAGGGTGTGGTGGGATTCAAGTGTCGGCCAATAAGGTCCAAAGACGCTTATCCAAGGTCCCAGGCTCCTGAAGGGGGAGTGGCCAACTCCATTCCTAAGGGGCTGCTGGGATCCCCGGATAAGTCTTTGGACCTTATCAGCTAACACTTGAATCTCACCACAGCAGGGTTTTTGTTTTTGTTTTTCATGACTGGGTTTCTCTGCGTAGCCCTGACTATCCTGGCACTCACTCTGTAGACCAGGTTGGCCTCTAACTCAGAGTTCCTGCCTGCCTCTGCCTTCTGAGTGCTGGAATTAAAGGTTTAATCTTCAGCGTGATGTAGGTAGGTATAAAGGGGTTATGGGGTACATGCTGAAAACTCCCAGCACTGGGAGGTAGAAACAGGGAGGTCAAAAGTTCGAGGTTAACTTTGGATACATAGAGAGTTCGAGGCCCACCTGACTACACGGGACCCTGTCTCAAAATAAAATAAAACAATTCCCCCCCCCAACTTTATAGGTGCAGATTTTTATGGCCTTAGACTTTGTTCTTTTGTATTTGATAGAGATATTGACCATAAACACTGATGCAAGCAAGATGTACAACATCCATCCATCAGCTGATATTAAAGCAAATCCTACCATCAGGAGAGAGGAAATGAGTCACCACGAAATGAGCTCATTAACTTTTACAGCCAGCCTGGGGACCACAGGATTTCTACCTGTTCACTCAGTTCCCAAGTAAGGGTCGGGTAACATAGTGTCATCCTCCATTCCCTCCACATTACAGGCAGTCTGCTCCCTATATTCATGGAAAGTTCTACCAAATCACAAAGCACCGAGTGGCTTGTATAAAGAGGCGCAGCAGAAAACTCATCGCCATGATCAGCTCTGACTTCATTACCCTCTAAACCAGCCCCTTCCTCTCTAATAATATTTCTAAGAAAGGATATTATACTATATATACTAATATATCAGTATAAATTATTTATAGACCCATGACCATGAACGGTATCTCTTCTCAAACGCACCTCTGTCTGTAGGTCTGGCCCTTGGGTGGTGGTCCATATGTATATGTTGGATCAGTCTCAATATATTGAGATGCCTGGGATGGTGCACAACCCTTAGAGTACCCACAGAACCCATTAGCTTCCAGTTCCTGCATTACTGATGGACATTTTCCTACTGTATATTTTACAGTGACAAATAAACAGATGTAAAAGACTGTTAAAAAGAAGGAATCACAACACATTTTAACGTGTTTTTAAATAATGACACTAGAGTAGAAGGATCCCAGAACTGGAAAAGGCAATGCAGCTAAATATTGACCTGAATTACTCTTTCTTTGCAGTCTTCTTGGAACAGAAGGATAAGGAGGGAAAGAAAATGGCAGGGGAGGGGTATTTATGCATAATTTTCACTCTTTTTCAGACTTCTCTACATTTTCATATGTGCTCTGTACGTTCTATCACAGCCCCGGAAGCCTGGCAAGAGAGGGAATATATGTATTGTATTTTTATGTTATGATTTCACAGTATCATGTTGATTGGAAAACATAATGATATACAAAGAGTGTCATTCCTCTGTGGTGAGAGAAAGCAGGCCCGTCCAGATCTCTGCGTGTGACTGTTTCTGTGCATGTTAAACATGCAAATCATATTCTTTCTGTGTGTGGCTGTTCAGTGCATTCAGATCATATTCACTATTCCCAGCCAGTTCACGGCGGGAAGACCTCCTACTTTTATGTGTATAAGTGCATGTTCTTAGAAGGTCGCCAATAGTTTATTTTGCCTCAGTAATTAGAAAACAGATAACCACAATGAAGATTCTATCCATCTCACTAGGCTACTTGGAAAACCAATCAGGATAATGTGCATGAATACCATCTTCAACTGTAGAATACTCTGTAAGTACTATGTATATACAATAAATTATGATACTGAGAAAAATACATCATGATTTTGGCTTTTTTTTGTATTAAAATGGGGAGTTTTGACTTGTTTAAAGGTTCAGATCCTTCGTGATTTGCTTCTGTCTCCAGTTTTTAAGCACTGGCACCAGCTCCAGGAACCTTCTCCCTTGTCCTTCTGGCTCCAGGCGTGTCCTCTGCAGCCCACCTGTTCTGCCGCTGCATTGGTAGCTGTGAGCAATGGAGGATTATTTAGTCTAGGATCAAGCAGGGCTCTGCTCCAGCACTACATGTACAGGATGTCTCCCTCCCCGGGTTGCTGTAAGGCTGGAGTAGATGACTGTAAACATCTTTAATGACCAGATTATGTGAGAACCAGCCAGCGCCTGTTCCTTCTTGGAGAAGACTGTTTGACCAGAGGGCAGAACCTGTGACATGTCTTTCATTTCCCTTTGGATTATGATGGTTTCAAAATTCCTCACTGCCCCAAACCATCATTCTTCCTTTCCAGCCCGCCCTTCAAAGTAATTCTTTTTATATTTCAAATACCCCTTTAGGTCATATCTGTCCCTCAAAATGCCTAGACGAAGGCGTGTTTTCCCTGGCGTATTTTTGCTTTCCTTTGCATTTGAAATAACTTATTAGATTTGATTTTTCTAGAATAAAATGTAGACCTGGCTATATACTCATTTAATGGTGAACTAGATCAGCATTTCTCAAATTGCGGGTTGTGGCCCCATTGGGGGTCACCCAACCCTTTCACGGGGGACACTTAAGATCATTGGAAAAACACATATTTTTACATTATGACTTATTACACTATCAAAATTACAGTTATGAAGTAACAATAATTTTATGGTTGGGGTCACCATAACATGAGAAACTGTGTGAAAGGGTCTCAGCATTGGGACGGTTGAGAACCGCTGACCTGGATTAAGACAGAGAACATGTCCTTTGCCTTGGAACATATCCCCTCCTGATTTTTTTCCCGTGTTACTATTATTTTATCCTCATCACTAGAAAGTAGTTTCAAATTCTCTATGAATGAATAATTTAGTGTTTGTTTTATACCTGCGTCACTCGGTATGATTCATCTAGCTTGCTAAGGTAATAGTGTCTCATTTTATGTTATTAAGTAGTATTTCATGAATACAGTACAGGCTATTTGTTGTTATTGTTAATTCTTACTTGATGGATGAATAAATGAAGAAAAGAAATGTAAAGGGGGACATGATTGCTCCTAGGTGAGGAGGTTTATTGTAGATAATAGAGAGAGAAGAGCCAGAGGCAGAGACAGAGCCATCCAGGAGAGTCCAGAGTAAACATGGCCAAACCAAGCCTTTTGAGAAAAGAGGTGTGTGTGTGGGGGGGGGGGGGGACCAAGAAACCAGAAGGGACCACAAGATGTAAATAGGATCATGTAGCCAAAATGTCTGGATTATATATATTTAAAAAAAAAAAAAAGAGCCTCTGGGGGAAGAGCAGGCCAGCCTCTAGGCTGGAGGTTCACTGTAGGAAGTGGAGTGTGCCAGCCAGAAGGACCCTGTAACATGTACTGATGGAGGGGTTCTGGGAGAACCTGGTGGCCAGAGTCCTCTGAGATGTGTTACTAGGCATTCAGCAGTTGTCCTAGGTTTGAGACCTGACAGAGGATACTTGGGCTATTTCCAGTTTCTGACTAAAACTACTCTGAACTGTCCTTTACAAGAGGACTTTGTCCTTTGTCAAGAGGGCTGAGAGTACCCCCCCACACACACACACTCACACACACACACACACATACTGGCTGTGTATGTCTCCAATGCTTCTTGTGGTGATTTTAAAAAAGGAATATATTAATTTCATGAATACAGAGATTTAAAACTGCCCAAGTTTCAATAGAGGTAACCCCCCCAAAGTGAGATAAAATATTTGAAAACCATAGTTCTGATGAGAGATTAATATCTGACATACATGTGGAAGGGGTCTCTTCACCCTGTGATATGGCCACACCACATGGAGGGGACACCTCTGTCTTTGGCACCAGTCACAGTAAATAAGATTTGAAATCAAGCCAAGAGCCCATCAGTGAATGAAAAGATAATGGAAATATGGTAATTTATTAATGAACTATAGTGTTCCTCAGGATCCACAGTGATTTCATTCCAGGGCACCACCCCAAATCTTGTGCACCATTTGTGGGACTGAAAAATGGCATAGTCACTGTGTAAAACAATATGACAGCTCCTCAGAAACTTAAAAGCAGAATTGCCATAAATTTTGGTTAGCTTCCCATCAATGTGACAAAATACTTTAAATAAATAACTTTATATATATATATATACATATATATACATATATATATGTGTGTGTGTGTGTATATATATACATATATATATGGTATTTAGTTAGACTCCTACTAACAGGACTTTCAGCCAATGGTTACTTGGCCTGGTCTCTTCTGTTTGTGACAGCACAGTACAGCATGGTAATCAGAACACATGTTAGAGGTGGTGATCTGCTCACCTCATGAGAGGAAACAGTCTCAGGATCCCCTCAAGACCACACTCCTGACTACTTAACAGTCTTCTAGTAACTGCACCTCCTAATTATGAAACAGACAGGTGAACTTGTCTGTAGATATGGGTCTTTGGGGAAAATCATTATCCAAACCATAACACCATATAATCTAGCAGTTTTAGTCTGGGTAGATAGACAAGTGGGCAGAAGCCAAGCAAGCTGGGTCATGTCGGTCATCCCACTACTTAGAAGAAGGTTAAGCCAGGCTTCAAAAACAAACAAAATTAAAAGCAAGATATACACGAGATATTTGTCCATTCATGCTCAGAGCATATTATTAGTAATAGCAGAAATTATCTAGCAACAGACTCAAGTATCTAATGACAGATGAATGGATAAACAAAATACAGGGTATCCATACGTTGGGATACTATTACGTCTTCAAAAGGAAACATCTTCTGCAATACACAAAATAGATGAGTCTGGGAGGAAAACAGATGCTAATGAGATAAACGACTCACAGATTGAACGGTGTGGTTTCACTTACTCAAGGCAAGAAAGTTGAGTTTGCCGTGATGGGCAGGGGAAGGAAGGGAATTTGAAAGGATAGTGTTTCCGTTTCACAGGATGAAGGATGTGCAGAGACAGATGGTTGCACATTATACATATGTTTAATATCACCAAATTGCATGCTTTAAATGATTAAAAAGGTAAATTTTATGCTTATATCTTTTTTTTTCTTAATTTAGGGGATCTTACTCAAATGAAAATTCCCAGTTCTTCTTGGGAAACCAGTTCGTATGCCAGAGAACCAGTATCCTCAGTTTCCTCTTCTCTAAAACAATGGGACAGGAGTGGGTAATTTCTGGAGTCATCCTTACTCAGTGGACTTTGATGGCAACAGATGAGTGCAGCTGTGGTTCATAGGTTCAGGCTCAGGAGATGGGTTCTTACCGATGCTTCTGATGTGGGGCTCCAGTAACCCTCTGATAAAATCAAGCACCAATTGTGCATCCCTAAACAATTTCACTTCTGCTTCCATGCCATATACACATTCATGACTCCATGCATACATGCACAGCTTCATGTCTCTATATAAAAATCTAGGAATCACACGTGAGAGATAACATGGTATTTTTTTTTTTTCTGAGATTGGCTTAATGTGCTTACTGTTATTAGCTTTGATTGTATTCAGTGGCAGCATCCCTATCAATAGTGTAGAAGGGCTCCGTTTAATCCACATCCTCACCTTCATTTCTTGATGCTTTCTTGATGACTGTTTAAATATTAGGTTTTGAAGAAACGGATGCTTTTGGAAGTATCAAGTTTCTTTCTGCGCCCACACAAACTGGGAGCATTGTGGAAGAGACTTACTCCCCAGAGTCTAGTCAACACCCTCCTTGGGTTTTTATGCAGAGGTTATACTTGGAATAACAGAGAGGCTTGGGTAAACTGTAAGCCTTCAGTACCTCCACCTCTCTTTGATTTATGAGTAAGCTCTCTCCCCCAAAGCATCCCTTTTTTTTCTGCTTCTTAACTTCTTCAAGACAAACAGGAAAGATAAGAAAGAGATTGTTATCATTTTGTCTTCAAGTCTGGGAGATATTTATGTCACAGTGCTCCCAGCCCTCTTAAATTTGAAGTTCAAAATGTGTCTTATCTCTTGAATAAATAGTAGATAAATTTTCTTTTAAAATGGGAAATGAACATTAGTCATTTATTTTTAGAGATAGATTTATAGGATTTTTTTTTCTTTGCTTTTATACATGTCTAAATGTTAAAAGGAAAGGTCAATCCATGAATAGACTTTTTTGGTTTGTCTGAGACAGGGTCTCATGTATCCCAGGCCAGCCTGGAACACATTATATAGTGAATGATGACCTTGGACTCCTGATCTTCCTTCCTCACCTCCCCACCACTCCCTAGTGATGGGACTACAAGCTAGTACCACTGGGAGTACCATTTACCTGATTTACATATTGCTCGGGGCAGAACTTAGAATAGGGAAGGAGAGGGCCAGGCTGGAAGGAGGGGTTCCTGGAACATGCCTTCCCAGCAGCAACAGTATGGTCCTCAATGAGAGGCTTCAGAAGTGTTGTCTTTTGTGAGGGGGGTTCTGTGTGTCTGCCAGTTGTCATAGCTGTCTTAGGAGGTATGCTTATGCAGAGCTCAAAAGTCAAACCCAAGGAAAGTTCTTCGACATGTAGACGTGGCAGGAAGGATTAACTATGGGGTACAAAAAGGCTGCCACTGGGAGCCCAATAACAGGGAGTTTCCTTGCTCAGTTCCAACACCTGTCATGTGGAAAAGGTTTGATCTATGTTTACTGAATACACTGGAGGAAGGTGATGAGGATTAGTGTGTTTACAAAGTAGCCTCCCCAGAATCACTTGTGGCACCACACATAAAACCCCTCACCCTACCTCCTCTCCAAGGCAGAGTCTTGCTGAGTAGTCCTGAAGGCCTCGACCTTTCAATCATCCTGCATTAGTTCCCCAAGCACTGAGATTAAAGGTATGCACCACCATGTCTAGCTCCAGAGATGCCCCAAACACCCAGAACTATCTTTCAAGTAGTGGCTGGTGTGAGAGAGCAATTTCATGTTAAAAATTGGAAACTGTGATTTGGGAAGCAACGCTGATGCTTCTGTCCTGCCATCCTGATGCAGAGAGACGGAGGCCAGAAAAGGCCCCTGGCCTTAGAACTGGTCACATCTCACCAGTTTAGACAGTTCATTTGCAAACTGATTACAAAGAACTGTTCTGGCTGAGCTGTTCCAGAGATGAGGGAGGGAGACTGTGCTTGGTTTATAAAACAAATTTTTAAAATTTAATATTAAAAAAGAAAAATATCCTTGGTGTAGTTGATAGATGATGTAGATGGCAATGATGTGAGCTCTCCAGATGTTTGCAGTGTCTGTTACCAAACCCTGAATCTCTTAGGAAGATTTCACCTTGCTTTTCACAGTCTGCCATGAGCCAGCTGCTAATCCATCCAGGAATGCAATTTCGTTCTTGATATATTTCAAAAATAAGTTACGGACTCATTAATAACTGATACAATTTTCCTTCTAGATACTCTGCCCTCCCCAATCTACTACATCAGTATTTTTAAGCCTTTTGAGGTATATTTCACATGCAATGAAATGCATAAATCATCCATATTCACTAGCTGAGACTCAACAAATGCATGCATACTTGTGGGCCACGTGTTATGAAGATACAGCACATCACTCTGAAAAGTGTCTCTTCTCCATCCCCTGGTCATTCCTACCATATATCCATAGCAACTGCCCTCTGAGTTTTACTGTATTTTATTTCTTTTAATCTAGGATTTATAAATATAAATTCTTCAATATAAATGAAGAGTATGTTAAGGAATATGCACAGCTCATTTCACTTAGGGGATATTTTTGAGGATCACCTGAAGCAAACAAAAATGGTTTGGGGGTTTTAAGAGCCACCCCCACCCCGTGTGTGTGTGTGTGTGTGTGTGTGTGTGTGTGTGTGTGTGTGTGTGTGTGTGTGTGTGTGTGTGTGTGTATGCAAACACAGGTGCCCTTAGGCACAAGAAGAGGGCATTTGATTCCACTGTAGTTTCAGTTACAAGCAGTGAACTACTGGACATGGTAGGAAACACACTTGAGTATTTGAGTATTTGACTATTACAAAACAATACGAGCTTTTAACTGCTGAGCCATCTGTTCCCTCGGTGTTACTTTGTATACCAGGTGTTGCTACTATTTACCCCACTGAACAAGTATATCATAGATTATTAGGGCTATTCTCCCCTTGAGAGATACTAGAATGCTTTTAAGATGTTTGGATGAAACATTCTTGTACCAATTATTTTGTGGACATGTTTTCATTTCCGTTGGTTAATACCAGGGAATTAAGAGGTCATACGAAGGACAGCAGTTTGTTTTATAAAACCGTGTATTTTTTCTCAAGTACTGAAGGCATTGTATAATCCCACCGTTATTCTATGAAGGAAGAAGATGTTTTCACTGTTTGCAAAGGGTCTTTCCACATGTGTGCATTTTTTTTTTCTAACTGGAGGTGTAAGTGAATTTAAGGGAACAGGCATGGGATGCAGGCGACCCCCTCCCACCACCACTGCCCCAACCTTGGGGTTCTGAGAGGCTCTAACTGTATAAGGAATGAGTGAGATACTATGAGACCACACAGGGTATTCAAGGCACAACAGACCTTAGTAACTATCCATAGGGACAAAAGAGATATTTGTGCTTCCTTAATGAATCATGACGCGTTTGCCCTGGGGCAAACAAATCCTTTTGACTTTACATTTGAAGCTATGCACAGCCAAACCAAATATTATATCTGGAGAAACACAAGCCCTGGTCAGAGTTAATACCTAGAAATGGAGAGATAATGCCATAAAGAAGCTGGCATCAAATTTGAGGCCAAATATAATTTTTTTAAATGTCCACATATCTCTTAGAATGATGATGTCTCTCATTTTCAGAAAGCAGCCTTTCTTTCCTCTGATTGCATGTGTGAGACACACACACACACACACACACACACAGAGAGAGAGAGAGAGAGAGAGAGAGAGAGAGAATAGGTGCATGCATGTGAATCTCATACATGTAAAAGTCAGATATCTTGCAGAAGTCACTTCTTCCACTGTGTGGGCTGTGGGAATTGGACTCAGGCTGTCCATTTTGGCAGCAAGTGTCCTTACCTGAGGGGATCTCATTAATTTCACTATATTGCTCACTCATGGGCTTAAGTGACTCTTCTGACTAGCTAGGGACTCCAGGAATGTGCCACCATGCCAAATTTTGAAACAGCTTTTAGATAAGGATTTATTGCCATCTTTTACTGGGTTAGGCTTAACTCTAATCCATCTTACGGTGTTATTACAAAGTCTTGCGTCCTCTGTGTTCTCTTTATGACAGCGTAGTTTATAAAATATACCCTCCCTATATGTACATAGTTCATGGGCAAACATTTGGCCAGGAAACAGATGGCCTTAGAACTGTTCTAGTGCTTATGTGTGCAGCAACCCAAGAGTCTCTCATTTGAAATAGCCCTAGGGATGCAGGAGATGGAGGACAAAGTTTGGACAACTGGATACTTGAGGGTGTGTTCTTCCATAAGCAAACTAGTTGAAAGTGAACCAGAGTTACAGGATGGCAGAGCCAGTACCTTCTCAGAGGGAGACGGTAGAGCTGAATCCAGGGTGGATGTGGCTGGAGTGCCCCTAGATTCTGAAAAGTTGTTGCAGTCAGGATTTTAGTTACGTGGGAGAAATACAGTTGTGTCAGCTCAGAGTCGGTGACCTAATTGAAAAGAAGGAGAGTTGCTCTCTGCTTCCTCCCTCTCATCCTCAGAGCTGCAGTAGAACACCAGCTGCAGCCTACCCCCACCCAGATCTCCCGTGGACCCCACAGATCATTCCCGCCTACTCCCTCCTCGCAAGATCTCAGCCTCAAACGCCAACAGGCACTCTCTATGAGCGTGCCAGATGAGCTGGCCAGTAAAACAGGCACTCTCTGAAAATCCAGAGGTGAAACAGAAACCAGGAAATAAAACCCTTCAACTAAGACAAATCCAGAAATCAGCACCTAGACCTATAATGACCCCAAACTCAAATGCCCAGATACCAACTGACAGTGGGGCCCCATTGTCAGGGACAACATCCACACAACTCACTGAACATGGAGAAGTTGAGCTGGTGCTTCCTCCATTATGGTCTCTCTGGTTCAGGAATGTACTCTGCAGGCTACTGAAATAGAAACATAGACACCAGCCCAACCACAAAACCTTTGACCTACAATCTATCCTGCCTGCTTCATATGGGAGGGCAACAATGGGCTTCATATGGAAGGGCAATGGTGGCTTCATATGGGAGAGCAATGGTGGCTTCATATGGGAGGGCAATGGTGGGCTTCATATGGGAGGGTAATGGTGGGCTTCATATGGGAGGGCAACGGTGGGCTTCATATGGGAGGGCAACGGTGGGCTTCATATGGGAGGGTAATGGTGGGCTTCATATGGGAGGGCAATGGTGGGCTTCATATGGAAGGGCAACGGTGGTACAGAACATGTGGGAGTAACCAACCAATGTCTGATTTGAGTTAAGGCCCACTCTACCAATAACCAGAGATTAGATAGACCCAAGACCTAGGGGAGAAAATTCTTAGTGATATTCTGTTACACCCATAGTTTTACACAGTTATCATCAGAGAGTTTTTCTCAGGCAGCAGATGGGAACAGATGTAGACCCACAGCCAGACGTTATGCAGAGAGTCTGAATTGGAGACCTCCTTCAAATCCTTCCCTCAGAGTTCAGGGTATCCTGTGGAAGGGGAGGCAGAAAGACTGTAAGAGCCAGAGGAGATGGAGGACACCTCAAGAACATGGTCCTCCAAATGAACTAAGCAGGGCACATATGAGCTCACAGAGCCTGCGGCTGCACCGGGTCCTCTGAGTATATATTGCATCTATTAGCTTAGTATTTTAATGAGAGCAAGCGGGTCTCTGACTCTCGTCCCTGACTCAGTTTCCCCTGTTGGGTTGCCACGTCCAACTTCATATATGAAAGTTTTTGCTTTATCTTATCGTATTTTATTTTTATCCTGTTGGGTTGTTATCTCTTAGAAACCTGTTCTTTCCTAATGAGAGACAGAAAGAGGATGGACTTGGAGGGGGGAGATAGTGATGGCACTGGGAGAGTAGACGGAGGGAAATTATAATTAGGATATAATATATTTTCAAGAATCTGTTTTTAATTCAAAACGCTTCCTTTATATCGAATTATGACATTTGTCTTACAAATAAATATTGTTTTAGAGTTAACAAAAAACAAACAATTAAACAAAAACTTACAAATGCCAAGCCCATAAGAACCAATATAGTCTGGAAGGAAAACTTATTATCAGATACAATACAAGAAAACTTCACAGTTCCCAAGGTCTTGTGGCCGGCCTAGAAAAATGAAATAAGGACAGTAATGTAATGGTCACCATCCGTCACTGTTTGGGTTGGCTTCCTTGTTCAGACACACAGCTGGCCCAGTTCCTCTCCTATCTGAGAAAGACCCGGAGAGAAAGCTCAGACTTCCCTCTTCCAAACCTGAGATGAAATGTTTAGAATCTATTTGAAAGAACTGCTTTGTACAGTTTCAGTCCAATGGGCGTCATTATCGTCTAACTACAATAGATCTTTTTTTTACTTGTTCAATGCACGGCTCAACACTGTCTACTCAGCACTTACATGCCAATCAAACCAGAAAATGTGGTAAGAAAATCTCACAGGATTATCAGAAGTCTAAAAAACAAAGAATTGCCTTATCTATTAAAACAAGGTTTTATTTTATCTATGTAAAACAAAAATAGGCCGTCTTAACTTGGTCAGCATTCTGTAAGAAAATAACAAAATATGAGAGTAATAGATATGCCTTGCTTTACAACATCTACATACAAAAAACGTACTGATTCCTGTTAGCCCAATCCTTTTTTTTCTCTTTGCTTAATTTAGTTTTTTTTTTTTTTAACTAATCCATAAACTAATTTTTAAATGTACATACTAGTGGAACATTATATAATGGTTTGATGATATATTTGTGCATCATTAAGTATGAGTCAATCAAAGTTAAACATCTTTTAAAATAAAGATTTATTATTATTATTATTATTATTATTTATTATTATTATTATTATTATTATTATTATTATTATTATTATTTTCTTTAAAAAGAGGAATCACCCTGTGGAAACAAAGCATGGCTGGACTCGCAGGCTCTAGCTGGGGAAATGAGTGGCCATGTGTAGCTGCCGCAGCCTCCTGCCTGTGGCTCCCTTCAGGCATTTCCTGTCTTGATTCTTCCCCTAGCTCAGCATTCTCTGGGCATTCAAGGAGACACAATGCTACTGACACGTCTAATCCATGCAATCCCTTCTTCCCCAGGATGCATCCTGACCTCTCCCTCCTTGTCATGCTCTCCCACAGCACCTGAAGCTTCCCATCCTTCAGCAGCCCCTCCTCACCCCGCCCCTCACCCACAGCATCCTTCAGCAGCCCCTCCTCACCCCGCCCCTCACCCACAGTCCCAGTTCTCATCAAGTCTCCTTGTCACCACTTCTGACTTTGTCTCTCTGGAGCCAATTTAGAAAGAAGGTCCAGCGACACTCTCTTCACCACGACCTTAGTAAATACACTGCTGCTGAGTTGTGGAGCCCAGTCCCAACATACCACAAAACATACCACACCTAAGGCTCAGGGTAATTGCCAATGAGAGGGCATCAAGGAAGAGTGGTTGGGAAGAATGTAAGTGCTAGAAGATGTCTAGAGATGCTACTAAAGGCCTCTCTCTCTCTCTCTCCCCCTCCCCCTCCCCCTCCCCCTCCCCCTCCCTCTCTCAAGGATTACTGGCAATTAACAGGTGCTGGGAAAGAAGGTGTAATTTTCTTCAATTCAAAAGCCACTGAAAAGTTGTTATTTATCCAGTAACTAAATCCAGTAGGGATTTAACCTGACTCAGCATCATGCAAACAACCCCAACCAAACTCAGTGGGTTGCAAACAAGAGTGACAAACAAGTAGGAGGGGCGCTGCTTAGGAAGAAAGGTTTCCATGGGAACCGGCACGGAGATGACTGAGATCTATTATATATGTACAAAACCGTCAGAGGATAAATAGAAGAAAGGGAAGGAGAGGGAGATGGGAGGAGGGAGGAGAAAGGAAGAAAGGAGAGAAGCTAGAAAGGGAAGAAATGGAGGAAAAGAAGAAGGGAGGGAGGGAGGGAGAGAGGGTGGGAGGGAGGGTGGGAGGGAAGGAGGGTGGGAGGGAGAGAGGGAGGGAAGGAGGGAGGGAAGGAGGGTGGGAGGGAGGGAGGGAGGGAAGGAGGGAGGGAGGGAGGGAGAGAAGGAGGGAAGGAGGGAGGGAGGAAGGGAAGGAGGGAGGGAGGGAAGGAGGGTGGGAGGGAGGGAGAGAGGGAGGGAAGGAGGGAGGGAAGGAGGGTGGGAGGGAGGGAGGGAGGGAAGGAGGGAAGGAGGGAGGGAGGGAAGGAGGGTGGGAGGGAGGGAGAGAGGGAGGGAAGGAGGGAGGGAGGGAGGGTGGGAGGGAGGGAAGGAGGGAAGGAGGGAGGAAGGGAAGGAGGGAGGGAAGGAGGGTGGGAGGGAGGGAGAGAGGGAGGGAAGGAGGGAGGGAGGGAGGGAAGGAGGGAGGGAGGGAGGGAGAGAGGGAGGGAAGGAGGGAGGGAGGGAGGGAAGGAGGGAGGGAGGAAGGGAAGGAGGGAGGGAAGGAGGGAGGGAGGAAGGGAAGGAGGGAGGGAAGGAGGGAGGGAGGGAGGGAGAGAGGGAGGGAAGGAGGGAGGGAGGAAGGGAAGGAGGGAGGGAGGAAGGGAAGGAGGGAGGAAGGGAAGGAGGGAGGGAGGGAAGGAGGGAGGGAGGGAGGGAGGGAGGGAAGGAGGGAGGGAGGGAGGGAGGGAGGGAGGGAGGGAGGGAGGGAGGGAAGGAGGGAGGGAATAAATGCATGGCCCAAGGGAACCCTAGCACATGAAAAGTTCCTGCTGCGCCTGCCTGGTGTTGCTGGCAATGGTGGGAGGTGACAAGGGAGATGCCACCGCAGGTTCGCGTTTCTTGATGGCAGTGAGAAAGAGAAACAGCTGGAGGAGATGGCACACAATGGCAATTACCCTCCAGAGTGGACAGAGGTGGGCCCTGACATCTAGGAGGGATCCTTGTGGCAGGGACAAAATAGGAGACTCTTGTAACATTACAAAGACTGTGGCTTTGGGACATTTCCTTCAGCTATCTGAATGGCTCTCTTAGGAGAGACTGGGTTTCTGGGGAAGATGGAGCCCTGCAAAGCTATCATACCTGCACCATGAATTTTCTTTCAGGCCTTTCCCCGGGGTACCTGGAGCCATGTACTGGGTGGCCAAATATTCGAGAAACATTCAGCCCTTATGGGACGCACGAGGTTCTAGCCCGCAGTAATGCTAACATGGGGGTATCTGAAGTAGCCACGGAAACCACTGGCATCTCTGGCAGTAAGGAAGCCTGACAAGTTGACAGCTGCCCTTCACTGGATCCAATATTGCCTGCTATTTCCTCTGAGGGCTGGTGCTCAGCCACACACTGTCGGCTTAGCCTGTGCAGGGCCCTGAATTCCATCCCCAGAACTGTTAGAAAAACAAGATGGAGAGAAGAAAAAACACAAAAATGCTTATGTGTCATTTTCCCAGGTTCTGTTCTGGCCCAGGAAGGAGACCTCATTAGTTCTTCCCCACAGGACACCACACTGGGCTGTGCAGAGGTTGTTTTCCTGCCAAAGCCCTGGCTCTTTCCTCAAAGCTTGTTTCCTTTCAGAAGGGAAACACATTTGTGCAAAAGAGAATGAACCCTTGGAGTCCCACACCCGTCTTTCCCAGAACCCCATGGTGTGATACAGTGTCACAGATTCAGTGTGAACCGCCTAGCTTTCTCTTGCACCACGCCAAAGTACCACAGGCTACAGAGCAATAAAGCAGAACCCACTCACCCTCCTACAATGTCCACAGACCAGAAGGTCAGGCCTGACTTAGCTAGGTTTTCTGGCCAAGACACTGCAAGCTGAAATCAGGCACCAGCAAGCTGCGTTTCCTCCTGTTGACTCTGGGGAAGAATTCACTCCCAGTCTATTTAGGCTGAGTTCAGTCCTTTGTGACTGTGGGATGGAGACTACTCTTATCTGTCTGTCTTGTCTACTGTGGGATTCTCTCAGCTCCTGGTCTCTAACTCTTTGCTATGCATGCCTTCTCTGTCCCCCAAAGGAGAATCCTCCTAGCATAGAAAGCCTCTGCCTCTTGTCTTTCTTCAGGAAGTCTGTCCCTTTTAAGAGGGACCTCCATTGGGTCCGTTGACTTGGGATCCTAATACTGTCATGAAATCTTGTTTTTTGAATAATCCAGGCATGAGATCTCATCCTGGCTTTGTCCCCACTTAAGGACATTATATGAGGTTAAGCATCACCAGGGGTCATCCCAGGGTTCTGCCTATCAAAGAGATGTGTCCTTAGTTAGGAGTATTTGCTATTCTTCTAGAGGACCCAGGTTTGGATCTCAGCACCCACATCAGGTGGCTCACAGCAATTCTGTGACTCCAGCATCAAAGGATCTGACCCCTCTGTCCTACATGGGCACCTTCACTCATGTGCACATTCCAACATGAAGATACACATATCTACAATATAATTAAAACTAATAAAAATAAACCTTTTTGCTGACACCCTACTTTAAGGTTTTTGCTTGCTTGCTTTTGTTTTGGAGAGCAGGCTTCTGCTCTTTTAGAATAAATGCTAACAAATTAATCCTCCTTTCATAAACAATTATTTTCAGACAATGGAGGAAGCCTCTACAAGGCTTCAGTTTGCTGAGGGACAGAGGATTTCTGAGGGAAGCCCGCAGCTGCCCTAGTTCCTTCCTGGGGACAGTGTGATGAGCTACAGTTCAAGTTGAATATAGCAGTTTCCTGTAACCAAGGACGTAGTAATCTGAGCTCAGGGCCACTGACACAACTGAATTCTCCAGGGAAGATCCCCCAGCTAAGATGATGGTTGGCCCCAGAAGTCCGCATAAGAGTCTTTGAACCATCAAGGACTGGGCTGCCCCTGCAGAAGAAAAATGCTAGTAGATTGAACAGAAAATAGATACCAAAAGTTTGAGTATGGGCAAGAGATGCTGGAGATAAGCCCTAGAAGCGAATGATGAAATTATCCAGGTTGGTAAACCTTGGAGATGATGCATGAGCACCAGGAGACCCAGCTGGGATACCGGAAGGCTGTCTTAGGGATTGGTGCCAGGTTTTATAATACTAATGTCTATAGTCCAGCCCTATTAAAGCCTAAAAACAACATTGACAAATTCCACAGAGGAGCTGGATTGTGACTGAGTCCTGGCCAATTAGAGGATCCTGAGAAATACTGTGGAATTCTCCACTGACCAGTCTGTTGAAGCATACACAACTCCAAAGTGATCACAGAGTGACTCAGTTGCCCACTAGAACAAAATCAGTTTATAGACTTAATGACAATGAATTAACCCAACTACAAAAAGCTAAGCTGTTCTACTAGGACCTGCGCATTCTCCAAACACATATAGAATATTCATCAAGATAGACCACATTTGGTGAGCCGTAAAATAAGTCCCAATAAAATGTTCAATTACTATTTATGTTTGTTGACCATAAAACTATATTAGAATTAATAACAGTAAGACATCTGTGAGATAGCCAAATATTTGAAATTTAAATAATATCCTGTCAAATAATGTGAGTCAAAGTAGAAAAGACAAAGAACAAACCAATAAAAAACCTGGAAAATATTTCGAGCATAAGGACAATCACAACACTCCTAGTGAAGTTGGGAGGTTCACAGCTAAACAGGCAATCAGAGGGAAATATGCAAGTTCATGACCGGACTAGAGAAGGGAATCTTAAAAGTAACCATCTTGATTTTTTTTTAATATTTGAGCATAATTTCTTTATTGATTCTTTGGGGCCATCACACCATGCACCCCAATTCCAATCTTCTCCTAGAACTCCACACCCCTCATCCTTGCAATGTCCTCCTCAAAACATTAAAAAAAGAAAATGAAAACAAAACAACACAAAACACCAAATCCTGCCTCCCCCTCTGTGTCTCCCCTGCCTTTCCATTTCTCTTGGATATCCTGCGACCACACGGAGTCAAGAAGATCCTGTATTGTTCCACAGGACCAGTCCCTTCATGCGCTCAGCAGGTCATAGATGGGGTAGATGTTAGGGTGGATGTGGGCTTGCCGGTCACTCTAGGCTACTGAGCTACCTCAATCAGGCAAGGGGTGGGGCCAGCTCTCCCAAGTCTGTGTGAGAGGAGGACCTCACCCATGAGGGCCTGGGTCCAGCAAAGGTCAGGCCCTCTGATTTCATCATACATGGCTACTATGGTCCCCTGTGGTAAGATGGCTACAGACATCAACCCAGACCCCAAATGAAGAAGGATCATAGACCCAGACATGGTCTTTGGCAGCAGCTCTGGCCTGAATGTCACCATGGCAACAGATGCAGTGCAGGTCACTCAGATCTGTATGGCCCCTTGGACACCAACATGGTCTTAGATGGCCCATCTGATGCTAGGCATCCACATGGCTCTCTATGGTAACAGGAGCCATGGACATCAACTCAGACTCTGACTGTTGTAGGGCCATCGACCCGTACATGGCCCTCAACTTCAGCTCTGACTTGGCCATCACCATGGCACCAGGTAGCAGCAAAGACCACTCAGATTGGAATGGCCTCTGCAGTAGCACAGTCCTTAGACACATACATGGCCATGGGTGGCAGATCAGACACTGGGCATCCTCGTGACCTTTGTATCAACATGGGTTACTCTTGTCAACACAGACTCTGCCTGTGATAGGACCACGGACTCAGACATGGCCCTTGGCAGCAGTCCAGGGCCCAGATGTTACCATGGCTCAAAGTAGCGCCTGCTCCCCACCACATCCACCCCTTTCCTTCTGCCTCTTTCCACAGCATGTGAACCATTCCTGCTGTTCTTTCTCTCCCATTTTCCCACCACATATCTGCCCATCATCATGGCACCCAAGGTGCCGGGTAGACCTGAGAATGTCTTCTCACCAGCCCAGGCTTTGAAGACCCAGGCTGGCCTGTGAGTGGCATCAGGCGAGTTGTAGATCCCATCTTAATTTCTAACCTAGACAAGTGGTTTGAATCCAAAGGAACAAGAACAGAAGGAATCCCAGGGAGCGGAAGTCAGTATAGTAAGGGAAAATCCAAGCCAAAAATCTGTTTTAAAGAATTGGTAAAATCAATAGATATACAGAAAGCCTAATTGAGAAAACATAAGCATTCTAAATTTTACATTTTTATACTGAGAGATAGAGATAGGTATGTGAGTGAGAGTGCCCAAATGCCATCATGCACATGTGGTGGTCGGAGGACAAGTTATTACAGAGGACTCCACCCACTGAGCTACCCTCTTAATTAAAATTTGAAACGTAACATCAGAAGATATTGAAGACATTGAAAATAACATAGTGAAAGCCTAACAAACAACTATAAATGTGATGTTAGGTGAAATGACTGAGTCTCCTGTTGCGCTCGTTCCCTAGAAAGGCACGGTGGAGTGTGTCTATAACTCCAGCACTGTGGAGGGGAATGCAGGAGGATCCTTGCAGCTCTCTGGACAGCTAGTCTGGCTGAATCCGTGAGCTCCAGGTTAGTGACTCAAGAGCCAAGGTGGCAAATGGCAGAGGAAGAAGTCGGATGCCATCCTCTGACTTTCGTATGTAACACATGCCTGTGAACACACATGCATACACTTACACCACACGTGTGAACGTGCATGCACACATCTACCTATAGCTGGGCTCATGGTAGTAATGAAACACTGAGTATTCCCTGAAGGAGCACGGGGGGGGGGGGGGGGGGGACCTCGCGGTGCCAGCAGGGGGTGCAGGGGACCCCGTTTGCGCTGGGGGTGACCGTGCTGAGGGGCAGTGCCGCATGCTAGGTGGGTGTGTCAGAGAATGGCCTGGCAGAATCAGCTGGACAGTTGCCACGTTATGGCTCAGCTGGCCTGAGCAGGGGACCACCCATTGCTCTGCTCTGCCAGTTGGCTAGAGAGTGAGAGGTGGAACCCAGTATGAAGGAGCGGCAGGCCAGTGAGGGAGGGAGCTTTAAGCCCACACACTGGAGTGCAGGTTCCCAAAGCTGAACACTCTGCCTGTCTTCTGTTTTTTTAAACAGTGTTTAAAACACAAATGGACCCCCTACGCCTGTGGGCAGAGGCCCCATGTTTGGGGCCAGATGAAGGCGGAGGTTTTCTTTTTTAAAAAATATATTAATCTAAGATTAATACTTACTAAAATATAAGCCAACATTTATGATATAGGTAACAGTTTATATAGGTGCTTGATAGACTGGCTTATCCATGTGATGGACGATGGATGTCGAACTGGTCTCTCTAGCAGTCAGGAATCAGGAAATAGGCTTTTTAAGATCTTAGCAGCCTTTTATGAATGAGGTTGGCCACTCCCCCTTCAGGAGCCCAGGACCCTGGATAAGCCTCTTCGGATCTTATCAGCTGACACCTGAATCTCACCACAATTCCCCACCTGCAAAGGGAGCAAAGGAAATATTATCTTCTCTTACCAAATTGCCTCAGTACTGCTCTGGAAGTCCTACCCAACACGGCAAGGAAAGGAAGGATCTTAAAAGGAGAAGGGAGTCCTGGAGAAATGACCGGGCAGTTAAGAGCCCTTGCTGCTTTTACAGAGGGCTGGATTTGGTTCCCAGCACCAACCAGGCACATGGTGGCTGCTCACAACTGTTTGTAACTCCAGATCTAGGGGATTCAATGCACTCTTCTGACCTCTGCAGAGATACATATGTGTATATGAAGGCAAAACACTCATACATATAAAATATTAAAAATTTTAAAAGTGTGTGTATTAGAAAATCCCAAGAAATTATCAAATTACCACTTTTCATATGTAATTTTGGGAGAGTCACAGTATTCAACATCAATGAACGCAACCAAAAGTCTCAACACAGAAAGCTATGACATGCAGAAAAACCACAATTCTAATGTCATCAAATGCCATTTTTTCCCTTACTTTCCTTCTGTAAGAAACAGTCCTCTTAACCACAGTACCACCTCTCTGGCCCTGCAATTATGTTCTTATAAAACAAACAAACCAACAAGCAAACAAACATCCATTTATAGCCTGGGAGATGGCCCAGAGAGTAAAGCCCTTGCTGTTCAAATGTGAGGGCCAGTGTTCAAACCCCCAGATACACCATCCCTTGTCTGTAATTCCAGAGCTCCTATGGAGAGATGGGTGACTGAGACAAGAGAATCCTTGGAAGCTCACAGGCCAGCTAGGCTGATGGATGCTATGGCAAAACAACAAAAATCCATCTCTAACAGAGCAGGAGAGGATGGATACACATGCCAAGGCACTTGTGGGAATGCATGCGCACTCGTGGGCATGCGCACACACATATGTGTGAACTCTGTTTATGCGTTATCTCTATTCCACTAATATCATAAAATTGTTCCTAATCAGCCTCATATGACGCACCCTCCACGTACATCGTTTGATGCTCTTTGACAAACGCCTACACCAACATAATTACGACCTGGTCAAGATCCAGACATTTACAACACCCAGAAACTTTCCACGGCCTTGGCAGACATGCCTTCACCTAAGCCGGCTTCTGTAATTATAGATTAACATTACCTGCTCTAAATGTCGTCCAAATTGGTCCATTTGTCACACATTTTTGTCATTGGGCTCCTATTGCTCCACACTAAGGCATTAAATCCTGCTATGTTATCAGTGCTAGCAGATGTTTATTCTTTCTTTGGCTGAGTGCTGCGCACAGATCGACCCTAAGCAATACATCCGTGAGTTCTTACTCTCTTTTTGATATTTTTCCTCTCTCTTCAGTGTCCAGTGGGCCATGGGACTTTGTGTGCAGCTTCCAGCCTGTTTTCTGTACTGGGCCCTCTCCCCAGAACGGACGGAGACGTACCCGGTCTGGGCCTCTCAGCACTCGGTATTGTCAGCCATTTAATTTTGGGCAATAATAGATGTGAATGAGGTTTCCCTGGACTGCTCACCTTCATCTTCCTGATAACTGGTAGTGTTGAGCATCTATTATATGTAATGCTGAGTGTGCTTTTATGTAGATACACCTTCTTTGTATAGCATTGAAATATTTGTTGCATCTTAAATTACCACGCCTGTACGGCGACCTCTGTGTTAGAAGATTTGGCACGGCCATGAGTCCATCATATACCTAGACTGTAAATACTGTTGATTGGTTACTTTTTATTTTTAAGACAGAATATTGTAAATATCAGAAATTATATCTTCTGCTGCTGCCTAACTTGTCCTTTGTTAGTTTTTTGTTGATAGTTTGTGTATGAAACAGGAAATCACTGTCTAGCTCGAGGTCGTAAAGATTTTTCTTCATAGTTTTTTTGCTCCGAATTGAGAGCTTTGCTTTTTGTATGTATCCGTGTGTGTACACATGTCAGAGTCAAGGCTGGGTGTCTTTCTCACCGTTACTCATCTTTTGTGACAGGGTCTGTCATAGGATCTGGACTGATTTGGCTGACAACAAGCAGTGGGGATCCATCTATCCATAGCTCATCAACCTCAGGGCAGCAGGGATCCATCTGTCCATAGCTCAGCAACCTCAGGGCAGTGGGGATCCATATGTCCATAGCTCAGCAACCTCAGGGCAGTGGGGATCCATATGTCCATAGCTCAGCAACCTCAGGGCAGTGGGGATCCATATGTCCATAGCTCAGCAACCTCAGGGCAGTGGGGATCCATATGTCCATAGCTCAGCAACCTCAGGGCAGTGGGGATCCATATGTCCATAGCTCCATCAAGCTCAGGGCAGCAGAGATCCATCAGCCCCATAGCTCCATCAACCTGCAATCTGCAAAGCAGACTGACCCATCTCCCCACTGCAGTTTTTATATTTAATATAGAAAAGAGTGGGTCATTTAAAAGCTAGCTTAACTATTCTGTCCTTCTAGAGATTTAAGAAGTGACCCACAAATCCAACAAGAATAGGCTGCTGTAAAAAGAAACGTTAAAATAAAGCCCAGGGGTGTCTGCAAAGTTCTGCAGTGGAGCACTTTTGTAGCATGCACAAGACCTTGAGTTCAGTCCTCCACACTACATAAGTAAGGGAAGTTTAAGGAGCAACAGGAGTGTGGAACGGTGGGGTACTAACGATGAGAACACTTGCTGAGTCCCTTCTATGTTCCGTTCTCAATGCTTGACAACTGTTGGCTCATTTTTGTTCCATAATAATCTTCGAAAACCATATTACTATCACGTGCATTTTGTGGATGACAAAACTGAGGCATGAAAAGGCTAAATAACTCCCTTAGCTCACACAGCTAGCCATGGTGAAACTGGACAGGCGAAGCAGGCATGTCTGAACACCAGCCTGAGGGAGCAGGTGGGGCCTTTGTCCAAGCACGGTAAGAACAGGTAACAGCCTCCACTAAGAGAAAAGAAGGAGGAGGAGGAGGAGGAGGAGGAGGAGGAGGAGGAGGAGGGAGGGCTAGCTGTGCCTGATTCCTGGTGTGAGATCTAGAAGAGAAGGCAATGAAAGAACAGAGAATTTAAAAATTAACATAAACATTAGGAAAATGTCCTGGTTTGTCTACAGACATTAAAAAGTCCATCCAAAACATCACACACACACACACACACACACACACACACACACACACACACACACACACTTGCTGTGGAATATTAATTACAAATATGTTATATTCTTTTATGCTGTGGAATATTTATCTAATGATGCAAAGATGTACTGCATCCTTTTATGTTGTATTTATTTAACTCTGTGATGCTGTGATACTTTGCCTGTCTAAAACACTTGATTGGTCTAATAAAGAGCTGAACAGGCAATAGCTAGACAGGAGAAAAGACAGGCAGGGCTGGCAGGCACAGAGAATAAACAGGGGGTGAGGGGGACATCAGGAGCCAGCCACACAGCCACACAGGAAGCCAGTAAGAAGTAAAGAAAGGTATATAGAAAGGAAAAAAGCCCAGAGTCAAAAGGTAGACGGGATAATTTAAGTTAAGAAAAGCTGGCTAGAAACAAGCCAAGCTAAGGTGGGGCATTCATAAGAATAAGCCTCCATGTATTTATTTGGGAGCTGGGTGACAGGTCCCCCAAAGAGCAAAGAGTGAAAAAATAGCCCACTACACACCCCTAGACATATCTTAATATAAATGTATAATTTTAAAGCATGGGAGGGAGAGGAGGAGGAGGGCAGGAGGAAAAGGGAGGATTCTTCCACTGCAACGGATCAAACAATGGTCCTGAGATGTGGGCTTAGGAGCGGAGAGCAAGGACCTGCTTTGTTTCTCTGAGAAGCTAACTCTGCCTCATCACGGATTGATCGCATTGTTTTGAGAGTCTTTAAGTAAAAGAAGCGTAGAGTAAAGTGTGCTGTTGGTCATCACTTACAAAAGTCACAGCGAACGCCAAAAAAAAAAAAAGTTGTAAGACATTGCGGCAAATGTAAACCAAGAAATGACTGTGAACGGGAGCTGCTCTCTGTTCCCAGGCAATTTCCACAGCCCCCAAAGCATTCCATGTCAGAGGGAATGCTGAGCCGGCTGAGCAGGGTTTTAAAGATCTTCGTTTTAGCTAGTTTCAGTAGCCGAGAAATTATTGCCTGACATTGTTACAATGTATTGATGTGGCAGTCTTTAAGGTCTCAGGAAGATTTGGGGGAGCCCAGCGTTTCACCTGTTCTCACGGTCAATACAGAAGGCTTGACCTCCAGTTTCTGAAATCACGTATGGAGCTTTCCCCTTCATTTAACTAATCAGTTCTCCAGCGGACCCAGTTATTGCTCTCCTTTTTGATTTGGTTCTGACACTACCTAGCGATAGCATCGAGTTCAGAATTTGAAAACTTGGTTGGTGAAGCTGCCCCTCACTTCATACGCCGAGTGCAAGCGCAGGCTGTGAGCTCAGCTTCGGACCTATGGTTACACCTGGGAGTCCTGCTTGATTAAGTTGCTGGAGCTGAACTCAGGGAAACACTATCTTTATTAGTTTATTGGCCTATTAATAAAGGATGTGATGGAGGAAACGGATACACAGCCAGATGAAAGTCATCAGAGGAAAAGGAATGGGGCAGGGTTGTAGGCTGTAGGGCTTCCATATCTCTCTAGGTACACCACCCTGCAGGATGCCCCATGTATTCAGCTGTCTAAAAGTTCACACTGACTCTGCCCTTTGGGTTTCTATAGTGGGTTCATTATGTAGACATGACATTAATTCATTGACTATTCATGATCAACTAACTCTCTACCTCTTGTATCACAATCATATTTTTATCAGGTATCTGTGGGTACAGCATAAGTTCCTCTGCTCATGCTATGACCTCTTTGGATAACAGATTCTCCCCTGAGCATTTTTAGAACCTGCTCACCTTAGCAGCACACAAAAGATACTCATCTTTGGAGAGGTTTGAAGGATTTTGGGAGCTGTTTTCTAGGAAAATGAACTGGGCTACAGAGATGGCTCAGAGGTTTAGAGCACTGGCTGTTCTTCCTGAGGACCAGGGTACCAGCACCCACAGCAGCTCAAAATTATTTATAACTCCAGTCCTAGGGGATCTGATGCTCACATATGGCCTTCATGAGCACCAGACATGCACTGCACATGATGAACAGACATACAGGCACAGCATTCATGTACATAACAGACAATAAAAAGCTAAAAGGAGCATACTGTCTGCAGGGGACCTGGGTTGAATTCGGTGCACCCACACCAAGTGTCTCATAACTGCCTATAACTTCAGATTTGATGCCTCAAGATTTCAGAGACAATAACACTGACATGAACACATCTACATAGAGACCTACACACACACAAAATTAAAAATAATAAAATGAATCTTTTATAAAGAAAAGACAATAAAGACTAAACTAACATCAGGTTAACCTAGCCTTTACCTGGCATTGTCTGAACTCACAGATATACTGGCTGCAACACACACACACACACACACACACACACACACACACTCAGAGAAAGAGAGAGAGAAGGAGGGAGAGAGAGGGAGGGAGGGAGAGAGAGAGAGAAGAGAGAGAGAGAAAGGAGAGAGAGAGAAAGGAGAGAGAGAGAGAGAGAGAGAGAGAGAGAGAGAGAGAGAGAGAGAGAGAGAGAGAGAGAGAGAGAGAGAGAACCTGGGTTGGTACAATCTTCAACTCAGCACCCTACTTTTTCTCATGGCAGACTCAGACTTCCGCTGGCAACAGAGGCAAGAAAAGGCAGTACATTTGGGGGAAACTCTCACAGGAAAACACCAGCAAAGAAGGTGCTTGTTCTGAGTGGTGTGGTTTGAACAAAGGTTTGAACCCATATATCCAAGGCTTGCTTCCCTCTTGTGGCTCTAGTTGTTAGAGTGTTAGGACATTTATACGGGTAGAGCCCAGCAGAAGCTTTCCTGGCCCCGGATGGGTTACTGCGATCTGTGTCTTCCGTGTTCTGGCCACGTAGTCTGGTCTTGGTAGTACAGATGACCAGGGACCTTGGTTGTTGTCTTAGTCAGAAATATTGTTCCTATAATGAAACACCTTGACCAAAGCAAATTGGGGAAGAGAGAGTTTGTTTGACTGACACTTCCACATAACTATTCATCACTGAAGGAAGTCAGGGCAGGAACTCAAGGCAGGAACCTGGAGGCAAGGGCTGATGCAGAGGTCATGGAGGAGGGTAGCTTAGTGCCTTGCTCCAAATGACTTGCTCAGCCTGCTTTCTTATAGAACCCGGGACCACAAGCCTAGGGCTGGCACCACAAGCAATGGGCTGGACCTTCCCCCTACCAATTACTCATTAAGAAAACGCCCTACATTAAGAAAATGCCCTACATTAAGAAAATGCCCTACTCATTAAGAAAATTGCCTATAACCCAAGCTTATGGGGGCATTTTCTCATCTGAGGCTCCCTCTTCTCTGATGACTCTGTGTCAGGTAGACACAAGACCAGCCAGCAAAGGTGAGCAACTGTTACAGCTTCACTCTCGTTGCCCATTATATATATGCTTCATCTGCTCACATCTTGATTTGTCTTTTGTAGCTTATATGCATCTAGGAATGGATCCATTTCTTCTCACTCTGCCCCTTAACTTTCTGCAGATCCATGTATCCCCCTACCCTTTCCAGTCATGTGTCCTCTTTTCAAATTTAATTTTTTTAAAAAAAGTTATAGGGAACTGGAGAGATGGCTCATCAGTTAAGAGAACTGGTTGGTCTTCAAGAAAACCTATGTTCAATTCCCAGCAACCACATGGTAGCTCACAACTGTCTCTAATTCCAGTTCCAGGAGACCTTTATACCAATGCACATAAAATATAGTTAAATATTTTTTTAAATTATATATGTATATATGAATGTATAAACACATGTATGTAGGTACCCGAGGAGTCTAGAAGAAGGCACCAGATCTGCTGGAGCTAGAGTTATACCCACTTCTGAGCTGCACAGCATAGTGCTGGAAACAAAACTCTGGTCCTCCTAACAACTGAGTCATCTCTCCAGGCACACCAAGTCCAGTTTGTGCAGATCACTCATTCCTGGAGGTGGGGCCATCCGCCAGGGTGTAGATGATGAACCAGGGTCCATAGCCTCAAAGAAAACTGGCTCCCCTTTGCTCCAGAAGTCATCAACTCTCAATAACTCATCAGAGGCAGGAGCTCGTGAGTCCCTTCATCCTCCAGGCTAGGGTGGTGACCGACTTGATCTTGTGTAAGTCTTGCACAGACAACCACACTTGCCATAGCATGCCTCTGCGAGTGAAGCTCTCCTGTCATGCTCAGAAGACCCTGCCTCACCTTGCTCTTCCCTGACTTCTGGCTCTTATCTTTCTGTCCCTTCTTCTGAGATGGTCCCTGAGCTTCGGAGGAAGGAAGTGATGTAGGCGTCCCATTTGTGGCTGAGCACTCCACGGACGCGTACTCATTCTCCATCCTTTGATCAACTGAAAGCTTCTGCACGAATCTCTCTCCACCGCACAATAAAACTTCTCTGATGAGGTCTGAGAGCTGCACTAATCTATAGGTGTAGGGATATGAATATGAACTTATAGAGCATCAGTTTGGCAGAATAACAGAAGTAATTTTCACTATTACGGCCTGTGAGCTCCACGGTCATGAGTTCCTGTAACAAGATTTATAGTACCACATATGAGCTTTCAACCACGGAGTGGGCTTCAAATCTATCAAGAACGTGGTGGGCTACACCTATAACATTCATGCCACTACGGCACCAATGGACATATCTTGCCTTGTCAATCATTATTGTAGTTCACAGAGGTAACAGCTGGATAAGACTTTTTTTTTCCCTCTCTCTCAGCAATCGCCAAGATGCCTTCTAGTACTATGAAAGCTAACTAGTAAAAAGAAATCTCCCTGGTCAGTAGCAACCTGACTTCTCCACATCCTGTGAAAAGGAAAAGAGGAATGAAGGTTTTAGAGTGAGGGAGAGAGATGAGGGGAGGGCACAAGAGGGTGTGAGGGAGGGATAACCAGTACAAGAATGATCTCTCATAATATAGTTATATGATATACATGCATATATATATATATATATATATATATAATATATATAATCAGTGCATTGAATGAGAATCTCCCCTATAGGCCTGAATGTTTAAATGATGACTTTCCAGTTGGTGGAACTGTTTGGTAAGGATTAAAAGGTGTGGCTTTATTGGAGGAGGAATGTCACTGGCTGTAGGCTTTGAGGCTTCAAAAGCCATGTCATTCCTGGTTAGCTCACCCTCTCCTCCCCTCCATCCCCCCTCTCTCTGTTTCCTGCTTGTGGCTCAGATACAAGCTCTTAGCTACTGCTCCAGTGCCATCCTATCTGCCTGCTGCCATGCTCCCTGTTATGATGGTCATGAACTCTAACTTTCTTGGTCATGGCATTTCTTCACAGCAATAGAAAAGCAGCACACACCACACACAGACACACACACACACCTATTCATATTGCTACTGCCATATACAGAGGATAATACTCGTCTCAGAATCTGTAAATTATAGAAATAAAAGCCCAGTTCCGGTATAGGATACAGCTGTCTTGGGTCAGAGGTATTCGGAGACTCCTCAAATAGTACAAACCATTTGTATTGCGTTTCAATGTCCCTAGAATTTGATAAGACGAAAAACACCACACATTTCACTCACAGGATTTGAGTCATTTCTTTTTTCCCTAAGTTTTCAAAATCTGTGGTAATTCTATATTATGTATATGAGTATTTTCCCCACATGTGTGTATGGGCACCGTGTGTGTGTGTGTGTGTGTGTGTGTGTGTGTGTGTGTGTGTGTGTGTGTGTGTGTCTGGTGCCCGCAGGAGTCCATTGGTTCCCATGGAGCTGAAATTATTGATGGCTGTGAGCTGCCATATGGGTGCTAGGAACGGAACCTGGGCCTCTGCATCAGCAGCAAATACTCTTGGCTGCTGAGCCATCTCAGCAGGCCTTTGTCTCCCACATTCATTTTCAGAGATGACTTTGCCAGGCAGATTAATCTTAGTCACCACACACTTACTCTCCGAGCTGCAAATCTTCCGCTCCAGCCTTCCCAGCTTCCAGGGCTTCAGCTCAGAGATCAGTTATCCTGATGGTTTTTCCTCCGTGATTTTGTGATTTTAACGCCGCTTTCTTTGTGATGGTAATTTCTTAACTAGAATGTGATGTGGTAGGCCTCATTTCTGAGCATGTCTGTTTAAAGGTTAAGTGACCTTCATTCTTGGACATGTTTTCTCCCATCGATTTGGGGAAATTTTGTTCATAATTTCATGGAATAGGCTACCATTAGTTTGCAGCTCCTTTTACCTCGTGTACTCGTGAGTTTCTGTCTCAGTCGTGTTTAAGACGTTAAAGGTTGGGATCATGTTGATTACTTTTCTTTACTAATGTCCAGCATTTCCTCAGCATCATTTTCAATCTCTGACAGCCCTGTCGATTCCACCAGTGACACCCATTTGTATGAGGTTTCTTGCCCGGACTTTCGGGCCTTGCCTGAAGGTTTAGGCCCACAGACCCGCAGTCCCGCAGAGACACACAGATGCATACGATAGTTTTAGGCTGATCGGCCTCAGGCCCAGGCATATAACTTGCTAGCTCTCTACCCTTCATTTAACCCATGATTCTTCCTGTTCAGCCATGCGGCTCGGTACCTTTCCTTAGAGCAGCATGGTTGTCCTCTGCTTCTTCCGGCTTCTCTCTGGCCTTCTGCTCTGTGCTTCCTGTTCTCAGAGTTCTCTTAGTCTGGTAGCTCCACCCACACTTCCTGCCTGCCTTTGGCCAATCAGCGCTTTTTATTAAACCAGTGGGTGGGACAATTATTTACAATGAAACAACACAATCTCCTACAACACCCCCTGCTGTGCTTTTCATTTCCCACCTTTCTGGGTTTTGTTTGTTTATTGTTTTAACATCTCAGCCTTCCTCTGTACCTATGTTGCCAAGTTTCTATTCCAGGTCCTGTACTGATTTCTTTATCTGCTTGTTTGAATTCTCTTGGAAGTCGTTGCTCATTTTCAAAGCAAGAGTTTTGAATCCTTTATCTGGCATTTCAGTATTTTTGGACCTGATTACTAATGAGTTGTAATCTTTTGAAGGTCCATGCGGCCTTGTTTTTCATGTTTCTTGTCTTTCTCAGTTGCAATTTGGACGTTTATTGGGTATTTTATTAATAAGGAGACTTCTCTTGAGGGTTCGATCTAGTAGCACTCAGAAAGAAGGAAGCACATGGATGAAATGGTGATAGCATCAAGCAAACCTAAGCAGAGGTACCATGGAATCCAATAGAAGCAATGAGGCTAAATACCACACAACCAGTGACCTTAGAAATAAGAAGTGGTAGGCAGCGAGGTATACAGTTAAAATTGATTTTAGTGAAGTAAGAATAGTAAGTGAATGAAATCAAGAAAGGAGGAGAAGGAAGAAGAACCAAGAATAAGCTGAGAGAAGGGAGGCAGAGCATATGCAGATGAGAGAGAAGAGCAAAAGATGGAAAAAAAAAACCCACAAACTCCGAAGAGAGAGATAAATAAGGTACAAGCAAGAAGACAAAAAAAAAAAAAAAAAAAAAAAGAGCTTTAAAAATAAATGAAGCAAGCACGCCTTTAATCCCGGCACTCAGGAGGCAGAGGCTGGCCGATGTCTGCATGCTTGAGGCCAGCCTGTCTACCGTGTGAGCTCCAGGACAGCCAGGGCTAGAGTTAAACCCTGTCTTGAAAGACAAATGAACAAATTAAATTTAAAAAATAAAATATAAAGCAAAAGCGATATAAAAATACAGTTAGAGCAGGGGAAGAACGGTTTAAATAATGACAAAGCCTTGGAGCGCCTTCTTTCTGGGTCCGTCTAACACTGGAGTCTGTGGCTGGTCATCAGGGTTGGTGTCCCCTGCCTTTTTAACCGTTCAGGCTGATGCTGGTCCTAGGCTAGGGAGAGGCAGTTGTCCATCAGGGCCACTGCTCACTGTAGAGATTCTCTTCTTGGCATGCCAGGAGCCACAGTGGCCTAATTTTAGCCCTGGAGCCTGGAGCTCCCAGCTCGGTGAGCGTGGCAGCCTGGCACAGGACATGGGCAATGGCGGAGGCCAGCAGGCCGCTCTCTGTGGCTTTCTGCCTTATCCGCAGGAGATGGAGTTTGTTCCTCACAAGCCAAGCCTCCTGCTAACTAAACCCTGCACGTCCATGCCTCCCCACCATGGCTGCCTGACACCCCCCACCCAAACCTTGTGGCAGGATGTCCCCAAGTCCCCTGGCTTGTGGCTGCAGAGTGACTCAGTTCAAGGGCTCCTGTCAACAGCACAGTGACAAGTAGGGAGTGCCTGCAGGACCGGAAGAGCAGCCCTCACTGTCCCCACGCTTGATTTAAGGCGTCAGAACTGCAGCTTGTCCTTCCTTAGCTCTGTTTGAACCAAGGCCATCAGGCTTAGCACGTGGTCATACCTCCCCCTCCCTGCACAGGCAGCCATGGGTGGGGATGCCGCTGTTCCCCACTCCTCCCAGCTCCACACAGCCTCTCTGTTGAGCTCCTCGGCTCCCTTCAACATCGTGTGTGTGTGTGTGTGTGTGTGTGTGTGTGTGTGTGTGTCTGTCTGTCTGTCTGTCTGTCTGTCTGTGGTGTGTGTCTGTAACTGTGTCTGTATGTGTCTGTTTGTGTATGTGTTTGTGGTGTGTGTGTGTGTGTGTGTGTCTGTGTTTGTGGTGTGTGTCTGTGTTTGTCTGTCTGTCTGTCTGCAGGGTGTGTGTGTGTGTGTGTGTGTGTGTGTCTGTCTGTGTGTCTGTGTATGTGTTTGTGGTGTGTGTCTGTGTGTGTATGTGTTTGTGGTGTGTGTCTGTGTGTGTGTGTCTGTGTCTGTGTCTGTGTGTGTCTGTGTGTGTCTGTCTGTCTGTGTGTGTCTGTGTATGTGTCTGCAGGGAGTGTGTGTGTGTGTGTGTCTGTCTGTCTGTCTGTCTGTGTGTCTGTGGTGTGTGTGCGCGTGTGTGTCTGTATGTGTGTCTGTTTGTGTATGTGTTTGTGGTGTGTGTCTGTGTGTGCGCGTGTGTGTCTGTATGTGTGTCTGTTTGTGTATGTGTTTGTGGTGTGTGTCTGTGTGTGTGTGTGTCTGTGTCTGTGTGTGTCTGTCTGTGTGTCTGTCTGTCTGTCTGTGTGTCTGTCTGTCTGTCCGTGTGTGTCTGTTTGTGTATGTGTCTGCAGGGTGTGTGTGTGCATGGACGTGCTGTACTGGGGATCAAACCTATGACCTCACACACGCTAAGCGAGCATTCTTCCACTGAACTACACCCCCACTCTCTTAGAAATAAAGAGCTGCTGTCCTCTATTCCGTCACACAGGCAGTTTCTACCTGTTACTCTGTTTCCTTTGGTTGTTATTAGAGAATGCAGGGGCTTTATGCTCTCCTTGTGGCTTATATTTTTCTTTAATTTTAGTGTATGTTTTAAATCTCTTTTTGGTTAGCATATAAATACTGTTTTCTTTGCTCTCTCCTCCTCCGTCCCCTTCTTGCTCCCTTCTTTCAAGGCATCAGATTCTGTTCCTCCCCCCATTTCCCACTCCCCTCCCTTCAGACCTCACTCACCCATTCACGGTTGCCTCCTATTGTTCTATTTCCACGTCCTTGACACACATGTGCCTCCAGTTATGCACCGTACTATGGCTAAGCCAAAAGGGTGTCTAGCTCTGTGTATAAGGGGAAACAGGTAGCATATATTGCCACTGGCCGTGTCAGAGGAGCAGTAGGGAGAGCCTGAGCTTCAGGAATTTGGCCGATTCGAATGCAAGGCGCTGATGAGTGAATCTCTGATAGGCCAGGCCCCAAGGCCTTTGGCTCCAAAATGTCTCCTGCTACCGCTGTGCCTTTGCGTGTTTGCTGCTTACACAGGTTTTTTTCTCCAGTGTGATGTGAAGGGGGTGGGATCCCCACTGCCTTGAATGTAGTGTGACTATCTCATGGAAATACCCCAGACTAGTGAGCATTTTTACCTGTGGATTGTTATGAAGACTATTTCCTGTTAAGCTGTACAGTTTAACTGAGGTACTGATTTTATTCAACAACAGAGTGAGTTTAAATAGAATTTTGATGATTAAGGACTTTTAAAACAAATATAGTAAGGGGTTACGACAAAGATTAGTAGGACAATTAATCTAGGCAGATGTATGACATAGTGTTGTTCTAATCCCTGGTAGAGCAGGGGTTGCAGAGGGTAGAAAATAGGAAAAAAGGAGCTGTATGCAGCTAGACTTGGGAGCATCTTGAAGAGCAGTGTAGACTACGGTTAGGTTAACCATTAGGGAAACAATCAACTCCCAGGAGTCAGGCTAGCTCAAGTTCTTTCTGGTGTTGAGAAATGTGTCCATGGGTTTTAGTGTGTGTCGTAGTTAAAGCGAAGTTTTAAGTAATGACTTCACGTAGCTAAAAGGCCAAGAACTGGATGGTTAGTTACGATAGATGAACAGGAGTCTAAAATATGGAGAGTAAAACTACTAACCTGTCTTTCTGGCAATTGTAAGAACTACTGCCTATGTAAACAGGTATGGCTGAAAAGCTGCTGATCTAGGAAAAGTCTGAAAGATAAATGTTCATCTGTACGTGGGGATAATTTGTTTTTCACCTCTAATATGTAAAATGTTTAACTATGTAAAGGAAATGAGAAACAGGATTTTTACTTGTATGCATTGTAATCATTCACTTAAAAATACGATGTCACTATTTTGTAATTTTTATACTGCTTGAAAGATTTTGCAGGAGTATCTAAGCTGTAAGGGACAAATAAAGGTACATTTAAAAAATCAGAGGAGTGTGCGCACGCGCGCGCACACACACACACACACACACACACACACACACACACACACACACAAAGCAAATCTTTTACAATGAGTTCTTTAAAATTTATTTATTATGTATACAGAGTTCTGTCTGCTTGTACCCCTGCAGGTCAGGAAAGAGCACCAGATCTCATTCTAGATGGCTGTGAGCCACCATGTGGTTGCTGGGAATTAAACTCAGAACCTCTGGAAGAACATCTCGGGTTATTAACCTTGAGCCATCTCTCCAGCCCTAAAAAGAGTTTTTTGGGTTTTTTTTTTTTTTTTTTGGTAGAGCTTTTTTATAGAAAAGTATTTTTATAGAAGAGGTTTTCTTTTTATTATAGAAAATGAGGCTTAGAAAAGCTGTTCAATTTGAATCAATCAGTAAATATTTTAGGGATCTAAACCAGTAGATGTTAGCACCAGAACTGAGATCCATAAGAACTGATTCAGGAGACCATTCTGCCTTTGGAATGGACTCTACTCTGGGTGTGTCCTTGTTCATATTCCTGTATGCACACTGGGCACCAACTCTTAAGTCTGATAAAATTCCCGACCTGGAACCTAATTCCTATACCAATGCTCAGACATGACCCATGTAGATAAACCTACAGTGTTCGATTTTCATAAAATAGTTTTTTCTCTAGCTCTGTTGACTACATCAGAAAAGTCCATTCATTTTACTTAGCCCTAATTTGAAACTTTGAAGATAATTTTAACCCCTTTCTTAAATATTTTTTGCACTTATCATACCAAAACTTTTAAGAAATTATCTACTACTAATGTCTTGAATATATTTCAAATTATGGGAGATTTCTTTATTGTAGTAAGAACTTCAGAATTTTTAAAACAGAAATAAGCTAGAGATATTAGCTGCCTATTAAGACTCATTCCAGAGCATAACAACTCCACCCCTACCCCACTCCTTCACCTGTTTACAGAATGAGAAAATGAGAAAACATTAAGTATTCATGTGGCGCTAGACCTATGTTTACATAAATATCACTTGAGGAATGATATTTTGAGGGCAAACCTGTGATCGACAGCTGCTAATCTAGGGAAAGTTCGTGAAGGGACTTCAGCGCCCTGTGCTTCCAGAAGAGAGACAGATAATCTGGTGTCATGGCAAAAATCTATTCTCGGTGCCCTCACTTAATTATTAAAGTGCCTCCTTCTTGATTTATGGAAGCAGCAGAATTGAGGCTCTGAGGAAAATGAAGATATTCAAATGTCCTTTTCACATAAACTGCTTATCTCTAGAAACATGTCGAAAGGATCATGAGATTTTACAGAGAGCTAGTTGGTCACATTCCCAAAGACAGCACGGGTAGATGTTTATTCTAGAGCTCGATTTTCAGTTTTAAAAAAGGCCATAAGAAATGCAATGGAATAGGAAGAAATGCCCCATTCAAAGTACCAAAATCAAGCTGAAGAATCAGCCCTAAAGATACATATTTCCAGCTTACTTATAAATATAAACAATTAGAAAAATTGGCATGCTAACCAAGTAAGAACACAAGCTCTTTAGTTTAAATATAGTGACCCCCAAAGTCCGTGTGTTGGAGGCTTGGTCCCTAGGGTAGTGCTACAAGGAGAGGTGGAACCTTTGAGAGCCCGGCCTGGTGCAAGGTGCTTAGGGAAGCTGCCCTTGAAGGGACACGCTGCTGAGGTGGCCACTCATGATGTGAGTGGTTTGCTACTGAGTTCATTTCCTGAGGAGGTATAAAGGCATCTTCTCGGAACTATATGAGGAAAGCTGTTTATCAGGGGCTACTCGCAACAACGGGGTCGGGGAAGGCCTGCTGCATTCGTCCAGCCAAGACCAACCCCGCAGGCTAGCTGCAGCAGAATTAATGAGAATTTGGGCTTAGAGCGCCACCTATTGGTAGCACACCAGCAGCGACTAGGCTCGCCAAACTGGGTAAATTGATGTAGACGCCTCCCCTCCTTGCTGTGATCAGCAGGTCCTGTCAAGCACTATGCAAACACGGCGAATGGCATGCCGAACAGTGAATTTTAAATCTTTAAAATACGGATTATCCTGGTTAGGGGGGGGGGGGGCTCACTCACTACGTTTTCTATGACAGTAGTCCCTAGTGGAGCTGTCATGAATCCTCACAGGAGACCCAAAGGAATGATGCTTCTTCATCCCGGACTTGAACGTCCGGAAACAAACAAAGCTGTCCGTTTCTCTAAGTTGTTTCAGGCATTTAATTCTAAGAGAAAGGTGACTATCACAAACTCGGGCAAAGATAATCGATAAAGAAGTGAGATGTAATCACCGAGCTGAAAATGTTCCGCTTATTAGCTTAAAAACTAAGTAGATGGTTGTATTAACGTAGTTTACATTGCTGTAGCAAACCAAAGCTGGGTATTTATAAAGAATGGAGGTTTGCTTACCTCACACGTTTAGAGGATGAAAGCCCAAACAACATGTCAAAGCTTCGGGGAGGGGATGCCTGACTACACCACATCACAGCAGATGGCATCACGGAGGGTGTGCAGAGCAGAGGAAAGCATCAGACCCCCAAACGGGAAGCCAGTGTACCTGCAACGACCTCCCTCAAAACTCCATCTCTCACAGGTCACAGTGCCTCTTCCACACCACACGAAGAATCTCAGCAAAGGATGAACCATGCCCAAGCATAGAAGTCTTCCTTGGCTCCATCTTTCAATGCAAATGCATCTATTCCATCCTGTTGGGCCCAGAGTTTTGCAGAACTGCTTGAAAGTCCCCACCCAAAGTGTCATCTGAGACACCATGCAAACTCAGCAGTGGGTGAGTTGTAAAATAAAAACCAAAATACCATTCTCCTTGATGAAGGAAAGGGACAGAGATAGGGTGGACGCTTATGTTTCGAAGGGGAGAAACAGGGATGGAAAGAGGGAAAATGAACCAGAGCAAAACAGAAACCCAATGGGAAGGAACTGAAATCTAAAACCCAGAGCCCCATGTTCTGTGCACCTTGGAATGGAAGGAACCCTATGCAGTGGGTAATGCCACCCTAAGGCATCAATGGTCTTCGGCTGCATTCTAACATTGGTGGCTTTCCCAAGTACATACCATTCTCTCTTTCTGGACTATCAGATAATGGACCATTCTTACTTCCTTCAGCACTGACTGATCTCTGCAGGGATGCTGACCCCAAAGGACACTTCTGCCTGGCCTTTCAGTCTTTTGGGCTGAAGCCCCAGTGGACGCCACCATTCACAACTCTTGCATTCCGCATGCCTAGAAGACCTTCACTAGCTGCCTGCATGAGCTGAGAATGACCACAAAGCCCTTTTCTGAAGAAGACGGGGAAATAAATTTCAAGGCAGCTCAAAGTGGAGAATTCTAAGGCCTTGTTTAAAACAATTCCAGCCTACCAGAACTCTGTGCTTGTCATGGGAGTGGTAACCTTGACGATTCTAAGATATCCTAGATTGCCTTCCTGCTGTCCTGCTCCAAAGCAATTGATTCCCTGTGCCCATGCCAATCTTCTTAGCAGGCAGGCGCTCTGGCATCTTGCTTTGTTTCCTAGCACACACTTTTATTCTGTTTTCCTTGGCTAGGCTGAGATTTTTTCCAAAGTTTTCCACTGTGCTTCCCTTTGCTCTCAACACATGCTAAATTCGGCCAAAACCATCCACACAGCCTCTTGCATAACGTTGTTTTGCAGTTTCTGCCAGTAGAAACTTTAGTCCATCATTTTAGTTCATCCTACGGAGGTTTAAGGACACGGATTCTTCGCAGCGGTATAGCCAGGAAGCCATGTTCTCCGGGAGGAACCCGTTCCTCACTGGAATTACCTGCAGGGCTCTGCACTTGTCCCAGCACACTCTGACAATATTTCCCAGTGGCCAACAACAAAACCGATTGCAGAGAGAACACTGGAACCAGGGAGCAGCGCAGGACCAGGGAATGCTCAGTAAACAGGTCACTGACTCCGAGAGCGAGCCAGGGAGATTCCCAAGGCTTGAGGCTGCAGAGAGCAGCGGCTCCCATTCTCTCTGTTGCTACATACTACACGGGGCCTATTAGAGCCTGAGTGATCCGATACCTTTACCTCCCAACTTAGCCCACTCGGGCCACCAATCCAGTTCAGATGTAACCTTTTCGTCTCTCGTTTTCCAAACTCACCTCCTAGTCTTACCTACGTGCCTCAAGGTGGTTCTACTTTGTATATTGTTCAGTTGGGTCTTCTATTTCTCTCCCGGGTGCCCCATAGGGCATTCTTTACCGTCCTCTTTAGCCACGCCTCCCTCATGCAGCCCATCTCACATGGCTTTTCCTTTCTCTGACCTTTATTCTCTCTTCCTATAACATCTTAATCACAACCTCTTGTTACCTTGACAGCCTCTCATATCTGCAGGCCCTAACAGCATCCCATCTCACCTCTTTGCCTACCTTGATTTTTAAATGTCTTTTTCTTTTCTTAAAACATATATAATACTTAATCCTTTCTTAACCCACTTGACACCCAACCCCACATGTGTGTGTGTGTGTGTGTGTGTGTGTGTGTGTGTGTGTGTGTGTGTGTGCATGTGTGTACCCAAGATGTAGGTGCCTGCAGAGGCCAGCTCCCCTGGACCCGCAGTTACAGGCACTTGTGAGCCTCCTGATGTGGGTGCTGGGTTGGAAGAGCAATGTGTGCTCACAATCACTAAGCCACTCTCAAGCACTCTCCAACAGCCTTTGAAATCCAGGGAGCCACTGTTATTAATCGGCTAGTGTCAGACAGCTGTGGTTTCTCTCCTAGGTAACATGCCACTCAGCAACACAGGACTCAGGGCAGGCACCTAGGGCTATGAGTCTGAGAAGTATTTTCTGGACTACACACTCAACACTACACCTGAACATTGTAAATCTCTCAACAGACAGACTGTGACTGAAAGATCGTTAAGCCATGCCAGCACACATTGAACTTCTTTAGACATAAAGTTAAGTGGGCAGGAACTAGAGGAAAGAGGATCTGGGAGGAACTGGAGAAGAGGGAACTTGATCAAAACACATTGTACAAAATTCTCAAAGACCTAATAAAAAGGCATTTTTAAAAACCCCTCAAAATAAAATCAGGCCTAGTGAACGAGTAACACTATAGGAATAAATCCCAACGGATTAACATGAGAGTCGTGAAAAACCAAGGCAGCACACCCCTTAAAAACTAAACCCTGCAGCAACAGCATCTAGCCAGAGTGAGTGGAATCCCAGTGAACTCGGTGACAGTTCCAGAGCAGAGAGCTGAGTGAGGGAAGGCAACGGATGGCATGAAAGAGCAATCCAGCACCGAGAAATGCTGGCGAGAAACAAGGCTGACGTACTAGAAATAATTAAAAAAATCCACGCAAGTCAAAAACACAGGTGCAAAGTCTCAGCAGCAGAATGGGCCAAGGAGGGGACAGAGCATCTGACGCTAAAGACAAGGTGAGGACTTAGAACAAACCACTCAGTATATTTTATGATGGTGATGATAGAGAGACTTCCAAGATGAACAGAATGTGTGGGATTCAGGCGTTATTAAGGGAGGCCTAGAGGCGTAGCGTCGGGGTCTCAGGACCCTGGCTGGGGCGTGGCCAGCCCCCATGGAGAACCCCATTGCACACTGACCTCCCTTTCTGTTGTTCCTGCGTTCTCAGAGAGACGTTTGACTCCTTTGTGCAGCGTGAGGCAGCTCCACTCTCCAAAAGTTGTCTTACATATCAATAAATGTTTATAAAACCCCTTAATAAATATCAATCCTTTATATAATCAATTACAAATAAATAACTCTACAATACACACAACTGTTCTAATATCTGACAAAATAGACTTCATTCCAAATTAGTGAGAAAATATGAAGGGGGGGGTTACATCATACTGCTTAAGGAAACAGCCTATCAAGAAGATACTACTAGGGGATGGAGAGCTGGCTCAGCAGTTATAACAACTGACTGATCTTTCAGAAGACCCAGGTTCAATTCTCAGCATCCACATGGCAGATCACAAGTATCTATAACTCCAGTTCCAGGGACTGACTTCTACAGGCCCTTGTATGCATGTGGTGCACACACGTATGTTCAAGCACACACACACACACACACACACACACACACACACACACACACACACACGTGCATGCATACACATATACACACACTAAATAAGTAAGCAAATAAGTATATAAAGATCTTTTAAAATAGGGCATTCCTATTCTTAAAATATACTTCCTGAACACAGGAGAATCCAATTTCATAAGACATGTACCGCTAGAAGGGAAGTGAGTAACGTCACAGACTGACCCAGCACAACTGCAGGGGGTGATGTCACAGAATGACCCACAACTGCAGTGAGTGATGTCACAGATTAACCCAACACAACTATAGAGAGTGATGTCACAGACTAAGCCAAAATAGTAGGTGATCCCAACAAAACTTAAAGAGAAATATATGAGCTAAATAATATCACAGATAAAATGAATTGAACAGATATCTATAGAACTTTCTATGTAAACACTATAGAATACACATTCTCCTCAGCCCAAAGGACTTTCTCTAAAATAGATATCAGTCGGTAGATAGAGCAATTAATATCAGTGTAGAAATGGATGAAATAGAAGTAAAAATTTACAAGAATCAATAAAACTAAGAGTTTTTTTTAAAAAGAAAAACAGAAGAAGAATGACAGACCCTTAACTGAACTACCTAAAAGGAAGAATAACCAAATTAATAAAATTGGAGATGTAAAGAGACCCTTACAACAGATAACAATGAAATCCAAGCCATCATCACATCTTGTCTTTAAAATATTTCCCTAAAAGAAACAGATGAGTTTCTAGATGTATATGACCTACCAAAAAAAGACGAGAGGAGAGTAATGGTTTAAACAGACAGATAGCGAGCACTAAGATTAAAATAATACTCTTTAAATCTCCCACTAAAGATGTCCAGGCCTAGGTGGAGTCAGGATTGAATTTTACCAGACCCTCAAAGAAGAGCTAATGTCAATGCTTCTGCCGCTGTTCCATAGGACAGGAAAGAAAAACTGCCAGGCTCTTCCTATGAAGCTGGTATCATCAGTATATAGTCACCTGGGGCTTGACGGATGATCCAAAGACACACGGAGAAAAAAAAAAAACCAAAAAACATCTTCAACAAATAATACCGTGAAACTGGAACTCTCCATGCAGAAGAACAAAATTAGATCTTTATCTTTGTCCTGTAAAAAAATTAACTCCAAGTGGATCAAAAGCCTCAACGTAGACCTGAAACTCTGAAACATCTAGAAGGAAAAGCAGCGATTAGCCTTGAAGATATAGGCATGCATAAGGACTTTCTAATAGGATTCTGGTCACCTAGGAAATGGGGGCAATAATCAACAGATGGAATCTCAAGAAACTTGAGCAACAATAAAACCTCATGCAGGAAAAGAGTCAGTCAAATTAAGAAACACCCTACAGATTGGGAGAAAATCTTTGCCAGCTATAAATCTGACAGAGGATTAGTATGTAGAAGATACAAAAAAGTCACAAAAATAAACATTACAAAAGCCAACAATTCAGTTTTTAAAAATGGGCCACAGAACTGAACACAGAATCAAAGAATAAATTACAAATGACTAATAATCAGTTTTTAAAAATAAACTTAGGCTGGGTGTAGGTGCACACCTTTAATCCCAGAATGCAGGAAAATATCTGTGAATGTGAGGCCAGCCTGGTCAAATAAAGAGTTCCAGCCAGCTGGGACTACATAACTAAGACCTGTCTCAAATATATATATATATATATATATATATATATATATATATATATATATATATATATATATATACTGTGCTATCAAAAAAAAAAGGATATAAAATTAGGAAGGGATGTCTTAAGAGGATGGGGGAATTTGAGGAAGGAAATGGGAGAATATGACCATATTATATTACACATATGTATGAATTTATCAGAGATAAAAGTGTTCAGTCATTGGGGGTGGGGAGATATGACCATATTATATTGTACACGTGTATGAACTTATCAAAGAAAAAAAGTGTTCAATCATCAGGGAAATTGGGGGATATAATCATATGATATTGTACACGGGTATGAAATTATCAAAGATAAAAGTGTTCAGTCATCAGGGAAATACAATTTAAAATTTGATTTTCCATCTCGCCCCAGTCAGAGTGGTTATTGTCAAGAAAATGATAAGGATTTAGAAAAGAAGAATACTTACCCATTGGCAATGGTGGGTAAATCACCATGAAAGATAACATGAAATTTTTTCAAGAAATAAAACACTGACCCAGATATCTCACTCCTAGGCAGGGATATCCACATTTGTTGTTGCTCTCCTTGTAAAAGGACCTGGCACATAGCAGCTATGTGCTAAACATGCTAGTCTAATAGCCCGACATGGGAACATGCAAAGTACAGTCATGCCCTAGGTGTGACTATGTAGATCTGTACCCACCCATTCTCTCATAAGGAGAAGCCACGAAGAAGGCCATTATCTTTTATCTCTTCTGCTTCTCTTCCCTTCTACCCGTTTGGCAACTTTCCAGGATAAACTCTAGTGTGGCAGCTGGTAGTGTGTGTCTGTTCACGCGTAAAACCAACACTACTCACAATCCCTAGAAAATGGAATCAGCCTAGATAGCCATCAGTTGTTGAACGATTAGTAAAGATATGGCATCTGTATACAGTGGAATTTTGTTCAGCTACGAAGAAAAAAATGAAATTTGCAAGAGAATGGATGGAAGGTGGAAAATACCGTAAGTAAAGTTACCCAAGCCCAGGAAGACAAATGCTTCATAGTCTCCCTCAATTGTGGATCCTAGTTTTGAATTTTTTGAGATTTACTGTTTGATTTAGAGCAGTGATTTTCAACCTGTGGGTCACACACAACTCTTCAGGAGAGAAGGTCACACATCAGATATCCACATTATGATTCATAACAGTAGCAAAATTTTAGTCATAAAGTAGCAATGAAGTAATTTTATGGTTGGGGGTCGCCACAGTATGAGGATCTGTATCAATGGGTCTTAGCATTAGGAGGTTTGAGAACCACTGATTTAGAGTATTAGTAATACCTATGAAGCTAGAAAGAGCCATGAGAAAGAAAGGGGAGAAGAAATCTTAAGGTGTGAGGGTTTAGTATCACACAAGATGTGAAGGTATAGGGAGAGGGGTGTGCGAAACAGAACTGATTGGTACTAGGCCTGACCTGAGGTTACCTCTGCACATTCACGTTCTGTTTTCTGAAGGAGCCCAGGGGCACACAGAAGAATTTCTGTTCTCTCCTTATGTAGACCCACGGTTCAAACATTAGCTCATACTAGGTTAGGACATTAGCTGAGCCAGAGTTAGTTCCAACCGTAAAGATGTTCAGGCTAAGTCCCAACAGATCCCCGTTTTGTTCATTTCGAGCACGGTATGTGGGTAACTTCCAAGTTACCAACCCTTGTGAGTTGTGATTTTTATAAGAGCACAGCAGGAAATATATTATCAGATATATGCTTTTTAAAATATAATCATTACACAATTCTAATTGTTCTTAAAAATTAAATCCTGGAACCAGATATTGAGGTAAATGCTGAAAGATCAGAGCCAAAGGAGCAAGCCGCAGCCACTTCTTACCTCGACAACTCCTCAGCCCGAAAGGAGCTGAGCACCTGCCTCCTATCACCTCATATGCCTCTCTCCACTGAACCATTTCTCTTCCTGGCCTCTATCATTAACTAGTGGCTGGCCCTGCTTTCTGATCTCCAGGCGGGCTTTGTTTGTTAGAGCACAAACAAAATATCCTATCACAACACTGTATAGGCAATAAGGTGGATTCAGTTTTAGGAAGTGATGATGCACCTTTGACGAGTACATCATCCTGCACCTTAACGGCATGTGGATCCAAAAAAATACTTCGCGGGATGCCTTGACACAATTAGAACTGTGCTCAGTCCAGGCTAAGACCTCACCGTCATTTATCTATCTTCAGCATTGTATGTTAAGTAAAAGAGTAGCAGGTGGGAAGAAAGGCAAATACGTTAATCATTTAGAAGATAAACAATTATGAGCACTTATGTACCAGAGAGACAGAATTAGAAGGAGAAATGGATTAGCTTTACAGCAATGATGACAAGCCCCAGTGCTGTGCTTTCAACAGAGGGCACAGGACCCAGATAGGGTATCAAAATAAGACACGGGACTTCATCACTGCAGACTCACTGGCCTCGACAGACGCACACAGAATATTCCATTCAACAAGATTAGAAAACTAGTTAAAGATGAATTTCTTTAGCACAAGCCATACATTCTGCTACAAAACAAGTCTTAACAGATTTTTAAGTGACTGAAATCACATGACATTTGTTTCAAGGGTCTTAGCCATTCTAACAGGTGTAGAATGAAATCTGAGTAGTTTTTGTTCGCATTTCCATGGTGGCTAAGGATACTGGACGTTTTTAAAGTGTTTCTCAGTCATTTGAGAAATCTCTGTTTAGATCTGTACCTTGTTTTTAACTTGATTGTTTTATTGATAACTAGATTTTTGAGTTCTTTAGATATTTTGGTTATTAATCCTCTATCAAAATCTTTTCCCATTCCGTAGGCTGCCATTTTGTCCAAATGATGGTGTCCTTTGCTGTGCAAAGAAGCTTCTCAGTTTCCAGAGGTCCATTCATTAATTGTTTACCTTAGTGCCTGCACTAAGGGTGCTCTGTTCAGAGAGTCAGAGGAGACAGAATCCCAGGAAGCTAACTATTATTAGTAAATGCAGCTTCCTATACTGGGACTGGGTTATATCTAACTGAGTTGCTGGCTAACGAGTTCTATGAGAATTCCCTTAGTAAATGTGGCTTCCTATACTGGGACTGGGTTATATCTAACTGAGCTGCTGGCTAACGAGTTCTATGAGCATTCCCAAACAACCCAGGCTGCTAACAAAATAGAGGTTGCTCTCCACAAACTGACAGCAAGTCCCAGTTGCTGAAGGTAACATCCACACGACTCGTTGTAATGGGGAAGTTGAGCTGGTGTCTTCATAGAGCCTCCACCCCTACTTGCTAGTGTCTTTGCTACAGAAAGGTATTCGGCACGCTACCAAAAGACAAACGTAAACCCCAAGCCAGCCACAAACCCTTTGATCTACAAAAGCCTTCTTCTTGCAAAATATGCTGGAGCAATGTTGGCACAAAGCTTGTGGGAGTAACCCCGTACCTGATTTGACCTAAAGCATGTCCACTCCACAAGGTGGAACCCATACTCAACACTGCTTGGGTACCAAGAACCAGATACTAGATATCCCAAGAATCTAGGGTAAAACCAAATACTGCTTGTCAAAAAATAACAATAAAATGACCCCTAGTGACACTCTGCTAAACTCCTAGATCTGTGTTTTGCTCAGCCATCATCAGAGAAGCTTCCTCCTGCAGCAGATGGGAACAAACACAGAGACCCACAGCCCTTTATTACGGCAGAGAGTGAGAGGCCTTGGAACACTCAGCCCTAAATGGAATGTCTCCATTAAACTTTCCCCCTCAGAGCACAGAAAACCCCACAGAAGAGGAGGTGGAAAGAGTGACAAGGGATGGGGAACACCAAGAAAATAAAGCCCTCTAAATGAATATGAACAAAGCTCATACGAACTCACAGAACGGAAGCAGCATACGCGGGGCCTGCATGGGTCTTCTGCGAGTATGTTATGTCTCCCAGCTTAGCGTTGTCGTGGGATTCCTGAGTGAGTCGCTGATTCTTGTCTCCTCTTGGGCTCATTCGCCTTGTCCAACCTTGATGTGATAGTTTTCGTTTTATCTCATTTTATTTTATTTGATTTGTATTTTATTTGATTTGGTTACATTTTATCATTACCTCTTAGATGCCTATTCTTTTCTGATGAGCGGAAGAGAGGAGCTCCAGATGGAGGGGAGATGGGGAAGTATTAGAAGGTGGGGGGGGGGCACTGTGACCATGATGGATTATGTGAGAAAAGAATCCATTTTCAATAGAAGGGGGGGGGGAAAGAAATCACACGACACATCTTTTCTAGTCACAATGGAACAAAACTAGAAATCAACAGCAGAATGGAAACTGGAAAATCCACAGGTCCATGGATGTCAAGCAACCAGTGTTCTAGAGTGAATTACAAGGACAATCCAAATATTTTAAAATAAATGAAAATGTAAATATCAAATGTATTAAGACAGGTACTGGGGGTATGGCTTAGTGGTTAGACTCAGGTTCAATACTCAGCAGCCACACGCCGCTCACAATTGCCTGTAATTCCAGTCCCAAGGGGACCCGATGCCCTCTTCTTCCTAACCCCCGGGGACACCAGGCATGCATGTGGTTCACAGACACATGTGCAGGCGGAACACTCATATGCATAACGTTTTTTAAAGCCCAACTTATCACACAAACAGTCCTAACAAGGAAATTTTTAACTCTAAACACACTAAATGAAATAAAATCGTAATAAATTACATCATAAGGTAATAAAAAGAAGAATTAAATCAACCGTAGAGGAAAGGGTGCATTAAAGGTCTGAGCAGAGATATCTAATAGAGAAAAGTCAGCGAAACCAGTAATTGGTTCTTGGAAAACAGCAATCAAAAAAAAAAAAAAAGAAAGAAATGGA